>JAUNZM010000292.1:0-1200000 GCA_033459285.1 Clamator glandarius
TAGAAGATAAACATCAAGAGACACTTCTTGAGAAAAACAAGTGGTCAAACAAAGTGGTAGGAACTGCACTTCATTCAGCACGCACTGTGGAATATTTCTGTACAGAAAGGAAAGCAAGAAACCACAAATATTTACTTACGTTGTGTTTCTCCGTTATCACAAGTCCATACACTTCAGACTGGATTACTGTAACATAGTTTACACTGAACCCTGAAAGTCACACACTGAAATTTCAGCTGACACAGGACATTTATATAATAATATTATACCTTTATTCCTGCATGATAACACATTACCAAGTGCAGTCCAAGGCATTAACTTTAAACTACAAATTTCCCTTATGGCTTATCTCTCAATGTACTTTGAGTGAAATTTTTCTTGGCGTAACAGCGAACATCACTTGGGATGCTCTAGCAAACCACCCCCCGATTTACTGGGTGAAGGAAGACCCATCACAAAACCACAGAGTTTCACTTGCAAAACGACTCCGTGAATTTGCCAGGGAAAAGAATTTTAAACAACAAGCAAGCTTTGCAAAACATTAAAAAGATTTGTAAAGGGTCATCTGCTTAAAAGGTACCTTTGGACCCTATAGTGATGGCTGCATAGCTGTTTTGAGATGCTTGGGATGTTTGTGAGTCTAAATACAGGCGAGTTCTCTCCTAGCTCAGCTTTACACTTCATACTGCTTTAAAGCTACAAATCCAGAAGTTCTTTGAAATGGATGAAACATTTTTTCCAGGTAGCCAACATATAAACTATGATTTCTCAGGTGGAATTAAAACAAAAGGCAATTATCTTTCATATGATTATGTATTACAGAACAGAAAAGGCCAGTTCAAGTCTCACAAAACACCCTTTACAGCATTGGTTCGTTAGAAGAGCCAGACCCTCAATAAAACAGGGTATCAGTCTGCCATGGCCATCAGAGGTGACCCCCGCCCACATCACTCAAGACCTCTGAGCCACACTGAAAGATATTAAGTCAATATTTTAATCTACACACGCTTACTGAATCTCAGCTTCTGCAACGCTTAATTTAACAAGATTGGTAATGGTTTCCACACAGATTCCTGGTGAATCACTGGCAACATAGCAGAAGTTTTTGAAAGCAATCCCGTTAGCTTCTCTTCATCTGCTTTGGCATGACCATTTTTATATAATGATACAGATGTCCTAAGAGGCCCATAAACTAAAACCTAGCATATAAATGTATGCAATTTCTGGATTAATATATTAATCTCTTCATTGGAATGTCAGTTTTTGAAATCGCTATCGGCATCTCATTATGCATTTCTAAAACATTTTGCTTTAAACTGAGCTAGTTTGGATACAAAGCTGACAAAACGAAAAATAACCACCAGAAAACATAGCAATAACTTCCCACTCATCTCCATTAAGGTTAAAGCTGCTCAACAGTGATCGACAAGCGCACCACTCCAGCCTCTGCTTGTCAAAACAGGCTGCGCCGATGATGGTACCTACATTTCTCAACTTCTCTGAAAGCAGCCTGTCAAGCTGTCTGCTTTGACAGAATCTTTTCTAGGACAGGAATGTAAATAAGCTATTGTGGAGAAAAGAAACAGTGCCTAACTGATAACATGTGCTTCTATTTATGTTCATGGAAGCGATAATTTCAAATCAATGCTGAGAAAGCCGTGGCGCAAGCGGTGAAGCTGTCAGGAAGGTACACGCTCTGAGGAGCACTGGGGTATTTATACCACTACGAAGCCTGGTATTAGTTTCATTGACTTCAAATGCAGAAATACACACATTTAGAGGTGATAAAAACTAACGTTCTGCACATCCTCATAAGGCTGCAGGAGGTAAAAGACGTACGTTTAGGAAGACATTCATTCCTGCTTCATAGTACTGCCATGTTATCCAACAGCTCTATAGTGATGTCACATGAACAGATTACAAATGTTGAATTTAACAACTGCATTTCTCTTCCAAGCTGTGTTATTAGAAGACAGTGTTATTAAACCGGTTACAATGATTAAAGCAGCTCTGCAACGGCCCAGGTTACCTGGGACCTCTTAATCATTTTTGCAATATTTTTCTTTTTACTTCAGTCATTTTTAACATCCTAAAAGCACACAGAAACCAGCAGCTACCATTGGAGGGACAAAAGGTTTTTCATTCACACTTGACTGTGATTAAAAAGAGAGTTACTCTCACTAAAAACCCATACATGCATGTAGAAAAAATTAAATAGTCCCACTTCCTTGGTGGGGGAAAACAAACACATCAGTTCCTCATCTTAAAATGGCACAGGAAGCTCACGATGGCTTTTGAGGACAACAACTCCCACCAGAGCACTCCCCCGCTCCCAAAAGAGGTGTCCAAGGCTGGATGGCATCCAACAACCTAAGCCAGTGGGAGGTGTCCTCTCCCATGACAGGAACTGGATAGGCTTTAAGGTCCCTTCCAACTCAAACCATTCCCCGATTCTATGAAATGCAGCTCTACCATCACCATGCTCCGTGCGAGAAGTCTCACCCAGCTGTTCCAAACCAAGGGCAGAGTGGAAAGCCAGCAGAAGCTGGTGCTCTGCCCTGTTCTGGGGCCACCCCGCTGTCCCCCCGGTGCCACAGACAAAGGGGGGGACCCTCACCCATGGAGAGAACAGGAGGGCTCTGACCTTATTCCTCCCTCCCTCCGTTTCCCTGTGCTGTGTGCCACAAAGGCAGGGAGTTGTCCCTTCTTCCCAAGCAGGCAGAGCCCCTGGAAAGGGTGACAAGGGAGTAGGGCAGTTTTTCCTTCTTCCCAGGTACACAGGGCCCTGGGAAGGGTGGAGTTTTCCCTTCCTCCCAAGCAAGAACGAGGAGATAGTTTTCCCTTCTTCCCAGGTCCCTGGAAAGTAGGTTGAAAGGGGCAAGTTTCCCCTTCTTCCCAGGCATGAAAAAGCCCCTGCGAAAAGGGAAGTTCCACTTGCTTCCCAAGCGAGAAGGAGAAAACAGTTTTCCCTTTTTTCCCAGACACCTTGGGGGGGGACGGGGACATTTTTCCTTCTTTCCAGGCAGAGCTCCTGGTAATGGTGGGAAAGGGGGGGACAGGAAGGATTTTTTCCTTCTTTCCAGGCAAAGCCCCTGGAAAGAGAGGAGTTTTCCCTTCTTTCTAAGCAGAACGAAGGGAATAGTTTTCCCTTCTTTCCAGGCCCTTAGAAAGCAGCGGAGAGGCGGAATTAGTCGTTCTTCCCAGACCCCTGGATAAAGATGGAGGGGGGGAAACGGGACGAGACATTTTCTTCCTTCCCAAGCCCCCTGGAAAGAGGAGAAGGGGAGAATTTTTCGTTCTTCCCGCACCTCAGGAAAGGGAAGAAAAGGGGAATTTTTTTTCTTCTTCACAGGACCTTGGAGAAAGGAAGAGGACGGGAATTTGTCCTTCTTCCCAGGCGCCTGGAAAGAATCATAGAATCACCAGGTTGGAAGAGAACCACCGGATCATCGAGTCCAACCATTCCCACCGATCTCGGAAAGAGAAGGAGGGTGGGAATTTGTCCTTCTTCCCAGGCGCCTGGAGAGAGAAGGAGGAAAGTATTTTCCTTCTTCCCAAGCCCATGGAAAGGGGTGAAAGGGGGTGATTTTTCCTTCTTTCCCGGCAGAGCCGCAAAGCCCGCCTCCCCTCGGCTCGGTCTCGGCCCCGAGAGGCACCCCGGAGCCCAGCGAGCCCCGCGGGCAGCGCCGAGACCGCCCGGGGAAGGGCGAGGGAGCGGCGCCTCCATTGTTCCCCCGCGCACTCACCCTCCGGGCTCCCCGCGGGGCGGCGACGGCCGCCGAGCTCCCTCAGCTGTGGCGGGCGGGGGTGGCCACAAGGGTTCGGTGCTCCTGGTACCGGTGCTGCTGATGCTGCTGCTCCTGCTCTTCCTCCTCCTCCTCTCGCAGCCGCAGGCCCCGGGGCCGCCTCGCAGCCCACCGCTCCCCGGCCGCGGCCGCCATCTTCTGAGCGCTGCGCTGCGCGCGACGCGGCGCCGCCAGCCCGCCCCTTCCTGCGCCCGCCCGCGCCGCCGCCCCGCCCTTCCCGCGCCCGCCCGCCCGCCTTTTCCATCTCCCGCCCAGTGTTTTCCGTGCCCGCCCGCAGCGGTCGGGCGGCTGCCATACAAACTAACCCCCCAAAAGCGGAATATTTTGATTTAAACTGTAGCAAATTTCACCCAAATCTCTCAGTTTTTTTGAAAGCCAGACAGAAAGCCCCTTGGGAGCATCTTTTTTTTTTATAGCACGTTGGCAGAAAAAGTTGTAACTCTCACTAAAAGTGGAATGTTTAGATTGAAGCTGAAGCAGAGTTCATCTATGTGAGAACTAATTGATAAGTTTTGCTGCAGCTGGTTTATATGTTTAATTACCTTGTCATATAAATCTGTCCTGTATCAAGAGATAATATGCAGACAATCTCCAGAAGTGGGTAAATAACCTGAAAGAATAAACGCTCTCTTAGAGTTGCAAGAATTTATTGATACGCTTAGTTGTCTAGCAAGATGTAGTTGTCTTAGGTCAAGAGATAAACTGAAGGAAATCTCCAGACATGGTTGGATAATCCAAAAAATAATGAGCATTCTTTGAAGATTTATATGGTTCTTTGTCTAAAACTAGTATATATACCCACTGCTTTGGTAAGATGTTATGACTTTTTTTTTTTTTAGAAGGGCATCCAATTCATAAAAATATTATCTTTGCTTCGGAGACTTTGTCCTTTTCAATATTTTCCCAGTGAATGAGTGTTTTTCACATCTATAACTCTCCTTTTGAAAGTTAGGAATTCCCTCTATTTTTTTTGAAAGTTAGGCAGAAAATTCCTCTGCTGGCTTCGTTTCAGAAGATTCCTCTGATGGCTTTGATTCTCCAGCATTATTTTATAGCATGTTTTTTCTTAATAGCGTATATTTTTATAGCACGTTAATACAAGAAGTAGTCACTATCACAAAAATTGGAATGTTTTGATTTAAACTGAAGTAAACTTCACGCACGTCGCTGTGTTTCTTGAAAGCTAGACAGAAAACCCCTCTGGTAGCATCTTTTTTTTTATAGCACATTAACAGAAAAAGCAGTAACTATCACGAAAAGTGGGATATTTTGGTTTAATCCAAACCAGAATTCATCTATGACTCTATTTTTTGGAAGTCAGATAGAAAATTCCTCTATTTTAATGAAAGTTAGGCAGAAAATCCCTCTGATAGCTTTTCTTTTATAGCATGAGGGGTTTTTATAGCATGGGGGTTTTTTTATAGCATGTTATTTTAAAGCACAATAATACAAGAAGTAGTTGCTACCACAAAATTGGAATGTTTTGATTTAAGCTGAAGTAAACTTCATCCAAGTTGCTTTATTTTTTGAAAGTCAGGCAGATAATCCCTCTGGTAACACTTTTTTTATACCACATAGATAGAAGAAGTAATTACTATTACAAAAAGTGGAATATTTTGATTTAAGCTGAAGTAGAGTTCATCTATAACTCTATTTTTTGAAAATTAGATAAAAAATCCCTCTATTTTATGAAAGTTAGGCAGAAAATCTCTCTGATAGCATTTTTATAGCATTTTGACAGAAAAAGTTGTAACTATCAGAAAAAGTGGAATACTTTGATTTACAGTGAAGTAAACTTCATCCAGTTCACTGTACTTTTTTGAAAGCTACGCAGAACATGCCTCTGATAGCATTTTTTTGTAGTATGTTGACACAAAAAGTAGAGTTACCCTTGTTAAAAATTATAAATAAAGTGTAAATTGGGAAGTTTAACGTGGAAGCGTGAATCTGAGCATTACAGCTGTTTTATTGTTATTTCAAAGAGATTAAGAGGAAAGATTTAAAAGTCTACGAACAGAAACCAACCAGTCAGTGATTGTAAGCCCTGGAGTCCTTAGTGCCATCCTTAGACAATTAAATGTCTGAATGAATAATTTAATAAAGAATATTGTTGTTAGCCAGATTCGGAAGTTGGAGATGATTGCAGATTAGTACATTATGATATTTTAATCATTGCATTGGCATTGTAATACTTTCTAAAACACACCAATGACACATTAACACCACTTGTTCTTAATGACTGTATAGATTATAAAAAATTCTTTGTCCTGAAGCACAGTCTTTTGTGTAACCGAGTGGCAAATGGCAGCATAATTTGTTTAAAAAAAGCACAAAAAAAATCTGAATCATTATAGTCTCATCTAATTAGTCCTCCTTCTTGGAGATGAACTATTAAGCAGCATCTTTGCACATGATTCTAGAACAATTTAAATATAATCTTCATCATAGAATCATAGATTCATAGAATCAGGGAATAGTTTGAGTTGGAAGGGACCTTAAAGCCCATCTAGTCCCACCCCCTGCCATGGGCAGGGACACCTCCCACTGGATCAGGTTAATCAAAGCCCCATCCAACCTGGCCTTGAACACCTCCAGGGATGGGGCAGCCACAGCTTCCCTGGGCAGCCTGGGCCAGGGCCTCACCACTCTCATCGTGAAGAAATTCCTCCTTCTGTCTAGTCTAAATGTGCCTCTCTCCAGTTTATACCCATTGCCCTTTGTCCTATCACTCCAAGCCTCTGTAAACAGTCCCTCCCCAGCTTTCTTGTAGCCCCTTCAGGTGCTAGAAGGTCGCTCTAAGGTCTCCTCGAAGCCTTCCCTTCTCCAGGCTGAACAACCCCAACTCTCTCAGCCTGTCCTCGTACGGGAGGTGCTCCAGCCCTCTGATCATCTTTGTAGCCTCCTCTGGATCCATTCCAACAGCTCCATCTCTTTCTTATGTTGAGGATTCCAGAAGTGGACACAGGTCTCCAGATGAGGTCTCCCAAGAGAGGAACAGAGGAGCAGAATCCCCTCCCTCGCCCTGCTGGCCATGCTGCTTCTGATGCGGCCCAGGACACGTTTGGCCTTCTGGGCTGTGACCGCACATTGCCAGCTCATGTCAAGCTTCTCATCAATCGGCACCCCAGGTCCTTCTCCGCAGGGCTGCTCTCAATCACATCATCCCCTATCCTGTACTGAACCTGGGGACTGCCCCAGCCCAAGTGTAGGACCTTGTACTTGGCCTATTCCTTTAATTTAAAACTGTACCTAACCGCATTTTCAATCAGCAATTGCCACCTTTTGCAGCCTCCTCTCATAAATGTGAACCTTACTGAAGTCACCTGTTACCCTATTCCAGTGCAGAAGATGGCACTAAGAACTAAAATGTTCTCCGAGACCTTTGTTTAAGGTCACAAAACCCAGAAATGGTCGGGGTCCAAGGACATCCTCTTCCTTCATGGTTGGCAGCAGGTGACTGCACACCGTATTGCGCTTTTCTGGTGTTCTGCTCATTCTGGTTTTTAAGGTGGAGACTTCTACCACTTCCTATACTTGGTTCCTGTATACAGTTCCTATATTGCTGAAGGGTTTTCATTTTCAGGTGGATTATGCTTTCCCTCAGCATTTAATTTTGTTACCGCTTAGTAAATTCTTTTACCAGTATTTACTTGCTAACAACAACTTGCAGTATTACAACAGAGTTTACAGCTGCCGTTTAAAATAGTGGGGTCTGAAATGACCTATAGTTCTTACTAATTAACATTGCAAGGAGATAAGCACTCTAAATTTCTACCCTCTTTTTAGACCTTCATCAGAATAACACATTTCTAGTGATTATTCCTCATTCTGGGTCTTTAAAGTTCAGAAATTTGCAGATGAACTTGATCTCACTTTGAGAACTGATCCCACTGGACACCTAGATTATTTTTGATTTCTACTGTCTCAAGTTACCCAGCATTTCTTCCTGCATGACATACTGCTTTAGCACATGAAACACAAAACACTATTTGCTTTCAGGATTACTGTTTTCAAATCTCATTTCGGCTTATTATTAAGTCTGCTGTAATTTATTTCCAGTTATTCATGTTTTTCTTTCTTTTACGACCTTAAGAACCCACAGGAATTAGTTTTGATCCTACAACATATCATCTTAATTTTCCATTCCTTCTTTTTCTTGTTTTCCTTGCAAAAGGGCAAGGAAAGGTGTAGGCATGGTTGTAGGATTTTACATTTGTGGCCACCCTAGTAAGGTTCTTCAGATTTTAAATTAGAAATTAATGCCTGTGTTAGGCTGCATGACTGGGAGAAATAGGTAAAATATCAGTGTAACTGTGAAGTGGTCTCATTTGATGATTCAATTTTTGTAGTACTCTTTCCATACAAAATTGATATAAAATGTAGTGACAGAATGGCCATCTTCATAAAAAGAAAGATTTTCTTTTGAATGTGTTGGCAGTGTTTCACTTTGCTATTTTAGTTACCTACATGACCTGTAAAGATGATAATAATGGAAAATGACTCATTTTGAAACCTGTCATATCAGAATGAAAGGCAAGAATTAAATATTTTTCAAACTGGCTGCAAACATTTTTAAAAATGTCCTTCTTATTTGACACAGCCAATATTCTTGCATGTATTGTATATACATATGTATGTATATGTACATTTACATATCATATGACCTAAAAGATAACAAAAAAGAAAATCTTGAGCACTTTTTTGTGCTTGATCATCATGTTAACAAAACATAAAGTTTCTGTCCTTTTATAAAATTCCACCGACAAAAGCAGAGACTGGTGCACATCTGCCTAAGGTAATCATTACAAATGACCCCAATACTCAGAATCACAGAATAACCAGGTTGGAAGAGACCCACTGGATCATCGAGTCCAGCCATTCCCACCAATCCCTAAACATGCCCCTAAGCACCTCATCTACCCTCACCTTAAAAACCTCCAGGGATGGTGACTCAACCACCTCCTGGGGCAGACTGTTCCAATCCCTAACCACCCTCTCTGTGAAGAATTTTTTCCTAATCTCAAGTCTAAATCTCCCCTGGCGGAGCTTGAGGCCATTCCCTCTCATCCTGTCCCCTGTCACTTGGGAGAAGAGCCCAGCTCCCTCCTCTCCACAACCTCCCTTCAGGTAGTTATAGAGAGCAATGAGGTCTCCCCTCAGCCTCCTCTTCTCCAGGCTAAACACCCCCAGCTCTCTCAGCCGTTCCTCATAAGGCCTGTTCTCCAGCCCCTTCACCAGCTTTGTTGCTCTTCTCTGGACTCGCTCCAGAGCCTCAACATCCTTCTTGTGGTGAGGGGCCCAGAACTGAACACAGGATTCGAGGTGCGGTCTCACCAGTGCCGAGTACAGGGGGAGAATAACCTCCCTGGACCTGCTGGTCACGCTGTTCCTGATACAAGCCAAGATGCCATTGGCCTTCATGGCCACCTGGGCCACTGCTGGCTCATGTTCAGTCGCTGTCAACCAACACCCCCAGGTCCTTCTCCTCTTGGCAGCTTTCCAGCCAGGCTTCTCCTAGTTTGTACCTCTGCTTAGGGTTGTTGTGCCCCAAGTGCAGGACCCGGCATTTGGCCTTGTTAAACCTCATGCCGCTGGTCTCAGCCCAGCAGTCCAGCCTGTTCAGGTCCCTTTGGAGCCTCCCGACCCTCCAGCAGATCCACACTTCCAAAGAGTATCCTGAATATCATCCAAGCCCATGTAATTCAGATGCAACTTCTAGAACTAGTTATATGTTCTTATTTTAATATTATAAGAGGCTGAATGGTAACAAAATAAAGCCTTCCTCTGTGGAAGGACATGCTCAGTATCTTGACTGTAACGTGTAAGGTTTAGATTTCCTTTATACAAGAGAATCCTGAATGATGTAAAGGAATGTGAAGTGCCTAAGGGTATAAATTAGTATTCTTTCACGAATCCTCTCTCAACCATTCAATTTGCACAAGCAAGTAATACTGTATAGCCCACCGAACACTTTGTTTAAAAGTTTTTTTTTGTTTAAAAGGTTTTTTGCATTCTTTGAAGCTTTGCATTTGACGAATATCAATACAGTTATTAACATTGGTGTTTCCAGGCTACTTGGAATGCGAACAATCTATGTAGATGCACCCTATTGCTGCAGTTGCTGTGACAAAAGAAGAAATTATAATGAAGGTAAGAAACTTCCCTTTGATGATTTCTCATGAGAAGTTTCACTTAACTGTCCCATCCCGTTATCCTCCTTGTCCCACTCTCATTTAGGGATACGGTACGCTGATGGACATGCCACAGATTTTCATGGTACTCCGCGCTGCCTTTTTGCTTTAATCCCAGAGCTTCCAGTGTCACTCAGCAACATCAGAAGCATCATAAAGTACAAGAATTCAGGGTTTAACAAGAACGCAGACCGCATCCTTGGTGGCTGAGGATATCAGAGATTTAATAGTCACTGGGCAGAGCAAGTTAAAGTCGCCACCACATGCTTGTGCTGGTGCCCTCTGCTGAAAGAGCCAACGGCTTGGCTTCTGAATCCCCGCCCTGGGAGGGTCAAGAGCCTCTGCCAAATGCCAGATGCCGCCACCTCTTTATCTTGTACTTTACTTCCTTGATTTATTTCCTTTTCTATTTTGTCTCAACAAAAAGCACAACTGTGACCTTTTGCTTCCCTTCCTTCCTCCAGGGGTACTTATGTTGAAATTGTTTGTCTTCCTTCATGACATTGTCACATCATATTTTACAGCAGCCTTTTATTGAGCTTAGGAATAGCGTATGAGTTGAAATGATGAAGAACTAAGAAAACTACATTTCGTACGAATTCCGGCTTGGGTGTGTGTATAAAATAGAGAACCACCTAAATGAGCAATGTAATTTTTTCCCTTTTGGGCAGATTTCCTCAAAACAAGAGGAGGCATGAAAGGCAGGGAGGGCTACACAGTCCGCACAGGTTTTCTATGTCAAGTCAGTTCCTTTGCTGCGTGTGAAAGCACAGCCTTACTCTCACTTTTCAGGGGAAACTAAACTGTAGAGGTGAAACAGCTTCTTAGGTTCACATCAAAAGCAGTGGCAAGATGAGGAATAAACCCCGTGGTCTGGTCTTCTGTCCCAACCGCTACACTTTATGTATCTTCCACGCCTGTGCAAGTTACAGGAGTTGCATTATGACTAACCTATCATCTGAGTAATTTTTCCAATCAAATTTCTGAGATAGAGCACTCGTACTACAAATAACAATTAGGACTGTTACACATCTCTAGTCACATTTCTGCAGGAAAGCAGGCTGACAAATTCCTGGAGCTACTCTTGCTTAATATCCCCCATACAGACTCAAAAGTTTTGCACCGGTTTGGTTTCCAAACACCTGATTCAAGACTTGTCCAGCGCATCTTCCCACAAATGGGACTATCAGCTTCCACAGGAAAATAAGAGTAAAGGACCAAGTAAGCCTTACCTAATCCCAACCTATGAAAAAAAGATTAAGTAAGTTTAGGTGGTTTTATATCAGCATGAGGTGCTGAGAGGCATGTTTTAGTGATTGATAGGAATGGTTGGACTCGATGATCCTGTGGGTCTTTTCCAACCTAGTGATTCTGTGTTTCTGTGCGATCTGTGAATCTCAAGCAGCTGATGCTTACTCAGATCTCAGTTCTGGCAGTTTTCAAAAAGTATATTGTTCAGACAATTGCAGAGGGACATTTTTTTATGTGTCATCCCTCAGTGTTTTTTTGAGAAGAGAGTTATAAATAAAAATCAACTGTATAACATGTAGCTGCAGTACATGCTTGATAACCAATTTACAGAAAGATCGTTTTCAGTGGAAACATGTCAAATTTGTTTAGGTAGGTTATTTTTCAGAGATCACTCCTATATGGCAATTTCCTTTATTCTTTTACCAGGTTCTGCATATTGCGTCTACTTTGTCAGGCAAATTCTCACACATGCAAACCCCTATGTTTTTGCTAACAATTTCCTCCTCCATTTTTACATTTTTTTCAACACGCTGGTCTCGGTTTCCTGTATCTCAGCACTATGCTGGTAAAAAGCTGGTACTCAATATTCCAGCAATTCAGTTTCAGCAGGAAATGCAGAATTATAAAGGTAATTTTTTTTTAATTGTGAATTATAAAGGTAAATTTGTTCCTGTTGTGTATATGTTCATCCATTTTTGGTAACTGTCATCAAGTACTATATCATTAAATCTAACCTTTAAAGATCTATTTTTTTAATTGAATGTTCCAACTATTAAATTTATTTTTAACTTAGTTAAAATAACACAGCTCTGTAAAAAGATGATCTCTTGGGTGGAAGTTCTTGTGATCTGTCATGCCATGTGATGCTGCCTACTTTTCTTTGATTCCAGCAGGTGAAGGAGGTGGCATTTACAGATGAAGAAAAAGAAGTTCACTAAAGGGAAACAGTAAGTTGAATGAAAATAATAGTGGGATTAGCTCTTGTTACCAGATAGGAAGAGAAAGTATTTGTGGTTTGGCAAGTTAACTATGTTTGATATTACTTTGGTTCATAAACTCCTGATATAATTGCTAAAGAAACAACAAGGAGAGGATCAGAAAGTGCTGTGAACCCAGGTAGAGCTTACTTAGCGTGTATTTTTTAACACATTCAGTTAATTTGATTTTAGCAGGTGTGACATCAGTTTCTGAGAGATGGATGATTGTTTATTACATACTTGTTAAGGCACATGGAAGGCTATGGTATGAGCAAAAGTCAATCTTGTTAACAGAACTAAGGCATTCTGAGAAGCACACTTTCTGTTCTCTTAGGGAAGTTTCTCACCCTCATACATAAGGCCGCAGGATCTCCAATCTGTTTGTCTCCAATGTTCTTGGTGTTCTGGGAGCTCTGCTAGGCAGAAACATGCAACCTGTGTGTGAAAACAGCAGCTGGAAAGGAAGTTGTCCATCTTCCTCAGTCTTTACAAATCAACTGCATGTAGTTGAGCTTCAGTTCAGCGATGTGATACCAGAGGGTTGTTTGTGTTGCAGTTCACCACAGTCTGTCCCAGACAGCAGCTTTTCTTATCAGTGATTCCAGTAACACACAGTGCTTTGCCAAAAAATAGGAGCAACAAAAGGAGTGTCCTCTACTTTCGTACACAAAAACCACCTTCTCCTTAGATTTCCTTCCTCAGGAAGCACATATGCATATATTCACTTAATTGTATATGTTAAACAGGCAAGATAAAGCTGTTTCTACCCTACAGAAGTGAGTCAAACATTGAAAACCAGTTAAAAGCAAACATGTTCATTTACTGATGTCTCAGATGTAACAGCTATGACTCAAAAACGTCAGGAGGCAGAGAACGAAAACAACTGGCTCTGTCTTGCTCTTCTCAAGCTCATGGATCTAAAGGAGACTCCTGGGAATGTAATACTAAAATTTAAAAAAATCTGACCCTCAGTTCATGTTAGCTGCTAAAAGAACAAAAAAGGGGAGATACAAAGCACATCACAGAATCATTTAGGCTGGAAAAAAACTTCAAATCACTGAATCTGCCTAATCACACTATTGGGCTGTGTGACATTTCCAGCTGGGAGATCCTCATCAGTTTTGCTAGAACAGATTTCTCCTGCTCTTCTCAGGCGCTCGTGCCTGCACAGTATTTGTTTCTGGGCCTCCACGTACTCTGCCTCCCTTTGCACCAAGGATTTCATGGGGAAGGCCAGTCTGCTGGTGGAGTTGGGGTTACTAAGCACACTGTTGTCGGCCTCTACGAGATCCAGATCTGTGGGAGAAGACCTGAAGGAAGGCTGTTGTCCTGAACCATGATCAGCATTTCAGGAGGAAATTTTGGCTTTCGGCTTTGCTTCTGTGTGATCTTCAGCTTTTTATCCATCCATCTCCCAACAGTATCCTTCCAGCTGTTGACAACCTGCTCTGGAAAAGTGCACCGTGGCTTCGCGGAAGGAGATTCAGCCCTTCAGCAGCGACGAGGGTCACCCACCTGAAGCTGAGGCGCTGCCTTCTTGAAGCCAGGGGCAGCAGGAGGTGACAGTGGTATCTGTGCTGGGACTGCAGCTCTGTCCTGGCTGGGCATGGGAAAATGTCCTGGCGGGCAATAAATCCCCTGGGGGTGGATTTACCCTCAGGGGACAATAGTGGTGCTGGGGCAGTTCTGGCTGGACTCTGTGGGGCCGGTGTGCACGTGGATCCCTGCCTATGGTACCAGTGCCAGGATGCTCTTGGAAGCAAATGTGTGTGCAGGAAGGACGGCGGATCTTGCAGCTGAAGGCCAGCATGACTGCTCCACGAAAAACTGGGTTTGGAAGCAGCGCAAGGTCTGATGTGGCGTTAATCACATAATAAGATAGATATCTGACTGTTCCTGCTGACTCTTGGAAAAGGAATCAAGTGACCAAAGACTCCCAGGGAATGTGGTGAGCAGGTATGGAAAACCTTCCTGTTTTACCAAAGCAATACCCGATACCCATAGTAAAAATGCATCATCATCTGGGGTATTTTGGGATGGCTGCAGTAGTGCAGACACTGCTGAAGAATTGGCTTGCATCAGGAATTCATGCCACAGCCAAGCATATAACTGCCTTGCACACGCTACTTTGAGCCTTAACGAATCTTGACCTCAACAAACAACAAACATGCATTTGTATGAAATACTGTTGGAAAGATAGGTGCAAATCCCTGGAACTGATGCATCCTCCCATGTAGGTTTATTAGCGGGAGATAAGAATAACCCAGTATATTTTTCAGCTTTAGGGATTAATAAAATGCAATTGGGCTCAGGGAGAGCTTAGACAACCAGTACCCCTAGAAGGGGCTCTGAACCCCTTTAATCTAGGGAATTATTTTTGGATAAAAAAGTACACAAAAGATAGATTACCTCCTTGGTGAGAGAGACTATTTTTGGGATTGCTGACCTTTACCAGCAGTAAAGGTGGAAAGAAAATCAAGTTGGATCCACCACTTCCACCTGAAAGCTGCAAATGGTCCTTGTAATTCTGTGTGATTACTGAGCTGCAGCACATCATAGTAAGTGAAGCTTCTCAAGGTTTTGGAAGTTCTCTGTCATAAGAACCTACTGTTTCATCAGACTAGAACTGCTTGGTTGCTGCTTATTTTTCAGCTTTCCTCTGATGGCTGAAAGAGATCTGTGCTCTGTTACCTCGAATCCCACAGCCATTGCTGCTGTTTAGGTATCAGATAATACCAGCCACCAAGTGATGGACAATTTCTGCTGTCTTTCCTCGTCTTTCACACAACTTCCAGTTTCTTATGCTTGAGAATCTGCAGCTGAAGGGGTTGCTTAGAAGGTCAGGGACTCTGTCGTGGTCACTCTATTAACAGATACACACACTGTTGAATAGAGATGCTGACACTATGAAAGCTTTATTCCCCTCTGCCTTTTGCCCTGTGCAGAGAGGGATTTCCTTTCTTAGTACTTACAGCTTTCCAGGCCTTTCCTAAGGAAGCCAACCAGTTGCAGCTTAGCACAAATGGACCTAGAGTTACAGAAGCTTGGCTGACGTTAGGGTTCAGCAGCACTGTTTTAAGTCAGCTTTTAGGCACATCTTGCATTTTTGAACACATTTGGCTTTGTGGACACTTGGCTTTAAAGGCAGAAGGGCATGGATGTAACAACAGAACAGTTCTAGATACCTAGATCAGAGAACACGTGCAATGCCCATTGTATTACCACGGGAATGGCTGTATGGTTATATACTTCTATGTGAATATGTATAGATAGATTTAGTGTATGTGTATGAGCATCAAAGCACTTGCTGATGGAATGGTAGCATTTCCTGTTATGCATTTTTGCACTTACCTAATTTTGTTTCTGACAGCTAAACCAAGATAACCATCTTCTAACTTAGCAGCATGAAATGTAAGTAGCAGGAAAGGAAATTAGCGTTGACCCTGTAATGCTTTATTTTTTGACAGAGAGCTCTGATCACCTGAGCCACCCAAGGAAATCGCAATTATAGTCTACATTAATTGGCTGATGCATAATTGGCTACACCATGTGAGCGAGCACCTTCATGTTGCGTACTGTGTACAGCCCATACAACACTTATACAAAGTACATAAGGAAAATTGATCCAGCTTCCCCATGCTGTGTTTGGTAATTTTGATATGGCGGTTTGGTAATTTTGATATGGCGGTTTGGTAATTTTGATATGGCTTTAAACTCTTGGTGCATTTTCAAAATGCCATGCACAAGAAAGAGAGAAGGAATAAAAGTCAGTGATAAGACCTCTGTAAAACATACATTGTCAAGTGAGTTTATGTTACATACACACTGAAGTGAGAGCTTATGTGAAGCAGTATTATCTCTACGTCTAGGTCTCTGCAGGTCTTCAGAACAGCAATATAATTCATACAGGCTTTTGCATAAAAATGACCTATTTTTTCTAGCCCCATTTCATAGAAAAATTTTACAACTGGCTCCTTCTCTTGGATTCCTTAATCAAATCTGATCTCAGTACTAATTAAATCATCAAGTCCACATTTCTCAGAGGTAACAGCTTTGTTGATACCTATCCTGTTCCACCCCAAAAAAGGAGAAGGGATGTTCCTTTCATTTTACTGACTATTTACTGAGCTGAGCCTCCTGATCTCTCAATGCCATTTGAAGCCTTACGCTCAATTCAGATGTTACAAGCCAGGGCCAAGAGGGCTACTAACAGCCCAGTTGCTCCTTCCCAGCTCACAGAGAAGACCAGCATGATGCCTTTCCGTGCTTGCAGTTCTATATCTACTCATTCAGCGTTACACAAGACGGCAAAATTATAAGTTTATTACGAGAAGGTTAAGAGTGAAAGGAAACCTTAGTCCTATCAGAAACCTGAGAGCTAGAAAAGCCGGAGCCTAGTGAGAGACGGGGACATTGTTTCCTATCGCAGAGGCACAGGACATGTTGACAAGTAGCCAAAGGATTTTATCTGCCTAACACCATCAACCTGTCTTGATCACAACTCTGAAAAGTGTGGAGCTACAAAAGGGTTGCTGCTCTTTGTAAACGGTTAATCTCATCAAAAAGGATTTTGCACTTGTAATTGAAACTATATTAGAGAGTCACACATTTATCCTTCTGGATGTTGTTTTCAAATGCTTCTCAACTACAGAATTATTGTCTAATTCACAGAATCATGACAATGCACTTTATCATTCAAACTATCACATTCCCTTCTATTTCTTCTCTGGGTGCATATTTTAGGGAAGTTACACAAGTCTTCTTTTGTCAGTGATTTCTCCTAGTTCTTTATATTTCTGTTATTAGGATATCTCAGGTCTATAAGGTATCGGTGTTCTAAAGGGTAGCTGCAGTGCTAAATGAATCATGCAAAAGTAACAAGGAAATGAAGCCCTAAATTTGTAAATCTGCACCATACAAAAAGATCATGCCAAATCTCATTAAAATATAGTGCTAATATGCAAGAATAACAAATGGTTGTTTGATTGCTACAAAAGGAACATCTTGCTATATTTCAGTCGACACGATCTCACTTTTAATTAAAATCAGTTTGTATGGTTATGCTTTTATACACTATCTCATTAAAATGTCAAAATACTTCACAGCTGTTCATTAGAAATCCAGGACTAAATTCCATTCCGTCTCAGTTCTGAGTGACTGTGGGTAGTGTAGATCTGAATTTATCCTTTGTGAAGTAGAATAATACTGGTTTTTGAAGCATCTAAAGGTGAAAGAGTTTGAAAACTCAGTCTGTAGCTGTTGCAACACAAAGGCCACATTTTCATCTTAAGAATTCTAGAAATGACATTTCTGTTTTTTCCTGCTTAATACTGCTGAAAATATTACTTCAGTTGCAACCGCTGTCAGATTCTTATTGATTTGTTCTGTCAGAAATTACTTGTAAACTCATTTCTGTACTATTGAACCACCAAATATGGGAAACTAACAACCACATTATGAAATAGATTATCTATATTCTGTTCTTGATTATGTGAACAGTGTGTATATTTAGGGCTGTGTTACAGTTTAATTAGAGTATTTGAAATGTGCCAAACATCTTTAATGCATTAAACTTAACTCTTCTCAGTTCATTAATTCTTGTAAGTATTCAAAAAGTGAAATGCTTCCCTTGAAGTTCAAGTACTGATTAATTACCAGTTGAAAGGAATTTGACTCCTCTTTATCTCTGGCATATGATGTTTGGCACTAGCCCCGTGATTTTAACGGTATCAAACCTGCCTAGAGAAAAGTCACTACAGGAGCTATCCCTATGTATTTCCTTGCAGCACTATTACTTCTAAAGCTGTAAGAAGTTACTTGCTTTTCTAGGTTTGAAATCTCTCTCCAGCAGTGCAATCAATATATTAGGCTACAGCGTTAAAACACAGTGTACAGACCTGAGGCAAGGTCCCTGGGATAATGCTGGTGCCTAAGCTGTGGGAGAAAGAGACCACAGCAAGATCAGTTACAAACTCTGATTAAAGTTCCATTTCAAATTTGGAAATTCCGATTTAACAAGAACGATACAGCCACACAAAAAGTTGGTGGGACTGTTCTATCCATACAAGTTGCACAGCAGTATATGCTAAAATAGATGTGCAAATGTGTTTTCCCAGCATTCCTGCCCCCCAAGTTTGGTGGTATTGTTCTGAATTATATTCCTCCTGTTATTTACAGGAATAGCCTAAATTACCTCCTAGCTAGGAATTTTCCTTCACGCCTCTTTTCAGGCCTCCCCAGGGGTTCCCTGGTTTCCAATACAGATAGCTCTCTGGTGGTGGTAGAAGGACCTCAGGAGATGCCCCGTCAGAGCACAGCCTGGACGACCTCAGCTTTCCATTAGCTGTCAGGGAAGGTTAATTGGAATTCCTTTTATTGAGACAAATACTTACACGCGGGCTCTGTAGAGGTCAATTAATATACATGGACTTCATTGCTCCATTGAAGTGTGCAACTGGAATCTTTTATCGCCACCTGTCCAGTAATATTACGCTTCAGCTCCCCATAGTGGATAATGTGGGAGAGGCCTGGCATTGACTTTTTTTCCTGGGTGGATTTTAAAAGAAGTGCTTTTTCTTTTGTTTTTTCTCAATGTATGGATGCTCTACAGCTTCAGGATTTTTATTAGACCCAACAGGATATTAGGAAGGTGAGGATTTAAATATGGTAAAAAAGAAATTCTCGTTAAGCATTTTAGCTTGAGAGTTCATTTTGCAGCAAAAAATTACTGCTGTTATCAAACAGATGGGCCGGTGTGTGTGTTCACTTCTCTTGTGGTCATACAGACCGCTTGCTTTACACAAATTCTCATTATTTTCTAAGCTGTACATTCACAAGTCTTTGACTTTTCAGACGTCCAACTGAACCTTTCACTCATACTTGAGTGTTACTCAGGTCAAGATGTCCAGACTTGCAGTAGTTCTTTACGTTTTCCACTGAGCTCACTCTAATTTAAAAAGGGTGCCCAAATCTGACAACTGTTCTTCACCAAAAGCCTTTTTGAGCTCAGTGGAGTGGAAGAATTATTTCACTGCTCGTGTTGGACAATCTTATTTTACATTTCAGTAAAGCAGTCCTATTTTTTGCAACATCAAATCACTGTTGACTCATTTAATGCTTGCAAACTGCTGTAAACCAAAACTTCTTTCCGTGTAGTAACTGTTTGTCTCTGGCTTATCTTTTGCAGTCAATTATTCCCATTTATATGTAATAGTTTCTTGCCTTATTGAATTACATCCTATTTACTTCAGCTCTTTGTTCCAACTCATCATGATTTGTTCAGTTCTAATTACATCTTCCAAAATGCTTGCAGCTTTCACTGGAGCAGAGCATCTTCCACAAATACAAGAAGAATATCTCTATCCTATTGCATCACAGAAGCAGTCCAGGACTTGGGATGTAAGCATGTGAAGGTCTTACTTGTTACGAACTTCTTATTTGATTGTGAATCACTTCACACTATTTCCGAGTACCATTTTCTAACCATTTCATGTAATTTTTGTGAGCCAATGCTCTTCTGTCCTTCTTAAGAGAGTATTAGATCATCACAAGCCTTGCTGAAGTCCAGATTCCAAGATCTGATTTTGCAATGTTACTGTTTATTATTAATCTTGTGATCCAAGGCCTTATGTAGAATTTGCTCCAGTGGTTTGCCTGATGCAAAGTAAAGCTGGCTGGCCTGTGATTCTGAGTAGGTACCTCGCTATTCCAGGTTTTATCATCACAAGTTCCTATGCTCTGGAGGACTGTATTCAAATTAAAACACCAAGCACTTGGTCTTTTTCATTTGTTGCTAATGGCTCTTTGCTGTGACACTGTTCTTTTCCTTTCCCTCTGGCCATTATCTAAACATTTTCACTAGCTCTGTACCTTATGTTCCTTTTCTCCTACCTATGCCGCCTGAACAAACTCTACATTTCTGTAGCAATAACCAGTTATGACAATATATTCATGATTTTGGTCACGAATATAGTGATGTTGAGTTCCTCCTGTTTACTACTCTTGTTCTTAGATAAGCGTGCAGCACCCGAGTACAATGCCAGGGAAACTTTTTCCTTACTATTCCTCTGTTGTAACTGCCAGGGAAATCGTTCTCCTCCTCCCCCTTATATTTTCTTCATTCTCCGTGTTTTTGTGGTTTATCTGAACCCTGTGGCGTGATAAAAATAAGCTGAAGACGATGTAATTTACACCAGCTGCGGGCAACGTGGAAAGATAAGAAACAGGAACAACAGACAGTTGGGGGACTGGTGTGGCGGAGAGCTGGCCAAGCGATCCTGCTTTGCTCTTCTCTGGGAAACACTCTCCGTTCTCTGCAGCAGAAGCAGTGACGGAGAGGAGGCGACTGGCCTCCCTGCATTTCAACACCTGCATTCCAACAGGAGCTGTGGGAGCAGACCTGCTGCCTCGCTGTCCTCGTGAGGAGTGTGGTGTTCCCAGCTCTCGGTTCCGCTGACAGCACAGCCAGGTACAGCCAAGCGCCCGCACAGGCAATCCAGCTGTCTGTCACAAAGCAAGAGTTATGTTATTTAAGGTTGTGGTCTCAGCTTTTTGCTGATCCGCATCTGAAACGGAACACAGAAACGCTGTGTAAATTCCGTGGTTAATTTAAATGTAATTTGTTTCACGCACAAGACAAAAAAAAGAGAGAGAAGCAGCCAACCGGAGAACCTCTAATTATTTAAACATAAACAACACTGATATTTATTTAAACCTACACATCTATTTGCTGTTTAAATATTTGTTTAGCTGTCTAGCACCACTGTAGATAAGTGACCGCTGCCTGAGACCAGGGTAGGAGCTCGAGGCAGTTGTGTTTAGGGAGCACTGCAATTCCTGGGTCCCTCCCAGGGTCTCTCAGCCACGGCCACGAGCTGGGACGCGTGGAGGTGAGCAGATTGCTCCTGAAGAGGGTGGAGGGATGTTTCAGTGAATCAAGCGATGGTTAGAAGGGTCCTCAAAGCCCATCCAGTCCTACCTCCTACCATGGGCAGGGACACCTCCCACTGGATCAGGGTGATCCAAGCCCCATCCAACCTAGCCTGGGACACCTCCAGAGATGGAGCAGCAGCGGCTTCCCTGGGCATCTTGGGCCAGGGCATCACCCTTATCGGGAAGAATTTCTTCCTAATGTCCATTCTGAATCTTCCCCCTTCCAATTTAAAGCCATTACCCCTCATCCTATCACTCCATGCCCTCGTGAAAAGTCCCTCCCCAGCTTTCCCGGAGCCCCTTTCAGACCTGTTTAAGAATTAATTGCTTAAGTTTTGCTGCAGCTGGTTTGTGCGTTTAATTACCGTGTCCTATAAATCTGTCTTGTATCAAGAGACCATCTTGATAGGGTCCGTCATTTGCAGAGCATCTCCGGACACGGATAAACACCTTGAAAGAATAAATGCCCTGAAAGAATGAACAGTCTTAGAGTTGCAAGAATTTATTGATATGCTTAGTTGTCTCATGAGTTGTAGCTGGTTTAGGTCAGGAGATAACCTGAAGAAAGTCTCTAAACATGGTTGGATAACCTAGAAAAATACAGGAGCCTTTCTCCTCCTCTTCCTCCTCCCTCTCCTCCTCCCTCAGGAGGAGGAGGAGAGGGAGGAGGAAGAGGAGGGGAAGGAGGAAGAGGAGGAGGGGGAGGAGGAGGAGCCTGAGCCCTTCAGCCGTGAGGCGGCTGCGCGGAGAGAGCTGCCCTGGGGCGGCGGGGACGGCGCCGGTGAGAGGGGGGAACGGGGGGGGGGGGGGAGAGGGAGGAAGAGGAGGGGGGAGGAAGAGGAGGATGAAGGATGGAGGAGGAGGAGGAGGAGGGGAGAAAGAAGAGGGGAGAGGAGGAGGGGGAGGAAGAGAAGGAGGGGGGGAGGAAAAGAAGGAGGAGGGGGGAGGAAGAAGAGGAAAAGGGGAGGAAGAAGAGGAGGAGGAGGGGAGGAAGAGGAGGAGGAGGGAGGAGGAAGAGGATTAGGAGGGGGAGGAAGAAGAGGAGGAGGGGGTGGAAGAGGAGGAGAAGGGGAGGAAGAAGAGGAGGAGGGAGGGAGGAAGAAGAGGAGGAGGGAGGGAGGAAGAGGAGGAGGAGGGGGAGGAAGAAGAGGAGGGGGAAGATGAAGAGGAGAAGGAGGGGGGAAGATGAAGAGGAGAAAGGGGAGGATGAAGAGGAGAAAGGGGAGGATGAAGAGGAGAAAGGGGAGGATGAAGAGAAGAAGGAGGGGGAGGAAGAAGAGGGGGAAGGAGGGAGGAACAAGAGGAGGAGGGGGGAGGAAGAAGAGGGGGAGGATGAAGAGGAGAGAGGGGAGGATGAAGAGGAGAAGGAGGGGAGGATGAAGAGGGGGAAGGAGGGAGGAAGAAGAGGAGGAGGGGAGGATGAAGAGGAGAGGGAGGGGGGAGGATGAAGAGGAGAAGGAGGGGGGAGGATGAAGAGGAGAAGGAGGAAGAAGAGGAGGAAGGGGGAGGGTGCAGGAGAGGGAGAGGAAGAAGAGGGGGGCATGAGGGGAGGCTGTGAAAAAGAGGAGGAGGTGGGGAGGAAGAAGAGGAGGCAGAAGCGTCTGTATCCCCTGCGGGGCTCCCCGTGTCCTCCCCGGGGAAAGGGGAGCTGCGAAACCCAAGTTGTTTTCGTGGTGAGGGCAGGGCGAGGGCTCTAGGAGCATTCACCTCCCCTTCCTCCTCCTCTTCCCGAGGAAAAGTGAAGTCACTTCCCAAGATCCCAAACTGAAGTGCGCTCCTTGCCCTGTCCCGTCTGCCTGGCTCGGCCTCGGCCACGTTTGGGGTGCTCTGCGCGTTCGCTTTAGGTTTTTCTTCACTGGTTTTAATGTTTTTCCAACCCTTCTTCCACAATCGGGTGTTCCCTCCATGCGATCCAGTACAGAATTCCTTGTCTCTAGGCATTCTCTGTCTTTATGTCTTTAAAAACTGACAGAAACCATCTCCACCGGGTACGGTACTTGGCTCTAAATTTGTTAAGCGTGGCACGTACTTTGCTCTCGCTGTCATGCTCTCAAAGCCGTGTTGTTCGGGTTGCTTGCTGCTGTTGTAAATAAATCATAACTCGCCGTGTTTCACAGCTGCGTGTGTGTACGCATCCACTCTTTTGTGTAAAAGGGGGGGAAAAGAGAGATTTGAAATGTCAGCTCTTTAAAACGAATCCAGCAACAAGTAAGAAGCCACTTGCTTGGGTGGGCGTTGCTTTTCTTTTCCCCTGTCACGCTGCGCTTGCACAGCCCTGTTGGTGACTTCTCGAGTGAAGCTTTGGGAGAAGGGCAGCTGTCCTTGCTGTCTACAAAGAGTCATCATGGTGATGTTGAGGCAACAGTTTCTTATTGCTTTAAATTCAGGGGAGCTACGTGGTTTTTTTTTTTTTTTTTTTTTTTTTTTTACCCAGATCTCTTGATGTAGGTGAGTGTCCGGAGTGCCCGTCAGACTGGGTCATGCTGCTCGTCTTAAGGGGATTTTCCTGGGGGTGTAGGATCAATTCTCAAAGTCACACCTGTGTCTGCATTTCAAGTAGGATTGTAGCCAACAGCGTTTGTTTATGTGGCTTATACGGGATGCTAATTAACAGGTTATTTTGCTGTTTAAACTTGAAGGGACTACAAATATTACACCCGGTAAGCACAAAATCACTGCGGTGTTGGAAGGGCCATTATTGGAAGTACTGCAGGATTCTTTAGGATCCTTACCATGAAATATGTTTCTTGGGTAGAAGTAGCATGTAGTCCTATAAAAGGTGATGCACAGGTTAAGATTTGGTAATGTTAATAAGGGGAATGCAAAGTGATCCGAGGCATAATGTGGCTTTCTGTGGGAATCAAGTTCTGTGTTTGAAGACAGTCCGAGTTGTGGCTGCTCCTTCCTCTGTCACTGGTGAGATTTGCACAGCCGGGAAGTGAGTCGAGAGGACTAATCTGGTCAAAAAGTAGTACTTTCATGTCTATTTTTTTCCTCCCCGAGTTACTTTTCGGTTAGAACGACTTCCTGAACCAGCTCGCTTGCCTGGTTGCGTGGATGTTGTGTGTGTCCAGAAGGGAAAGGAGTGTGTTGGAACGGAGGAGGGCCTGCCTGTGGTCCTGGTGCAGCCGTGTGCGCTGTGGTGGGTGATACGCTCACTGGGCTTGTGGTTTTATGGTCGGTAAGTTAATTTAAGGAGGCACAGCTGCTACAAGAGGCTACCTCATGTTTTTAACTGGCTCATGCCATTCAAAAGTGAAGGTAGCAAAGGACAGTAAGGGTGGTAGGGGCTCTTTTTCCGTCGGTGCTGCCTTACTTGGATCATAACATTGTGGTGTAATTTGCCTTTATTTTCTTTCAGCAACATTGCAAGGACTACTGCTTTTTAAGAGCCACCTCTGTCTGTTGCCCTTCCCTGTGTCCACAGAAGCAGCTCTGTTTCCTGCACCATCCTTTGCATGCCCTTTCCTCCCTTTAAACTTTTTGTTGATTGTTTCATTTAATTCCAAGGAACTATCTGGGGCTCTGGGATTCAGCAGTAATTTAAAAATAATCAGCTGTATATTGTTATTACCTCTGCTGTGAATGGCAGGCTGTTTCAAACGTGACTGACCTGAGTAATTACACACCTTCTGATTTCCAGTCTAGATTAATTTGTCATTGGATTACACCCACTCTGTGTACCCAGTGGATTGATATATCGGCACTTTTAATCTTGGTGTGAAAAGCAGCAGCGCTTCCTGACGCTTTATTTTCATCCATTTTTTGTGTGCAACACTGAACGTTTCTTTTCCCCTGTGACCACTGACTGTGCTCATCTTTCCTGTAACTGCTCTCAGTTTCTCCCCACGCGTTTAAGTTTTGACCTTCTAAGTGAAAATTTAAATGCGTGTTTTGGACATTAACACTGAGCTTCGTAGAGGTGTCCTTTTAATGGGGATTAAGATGTTTGTGAGAGTGTTTTCATAGGATCTGTTTTTTGAAATGGAGCCTCGGTCTTGCTCTGCTCTGCACCGGTTCAGCTGTTACAGAGACATTGTTGTAACCTGGATTGCTGAAGGGATTCTTCCATTTGTCACAGTCTTGGTTTTAAGCAAAGCCTGACATGTTTGGAAAGAGCTTGGAACTGATTTATTTCCCTTTCTGTATTCTTGACTTTAACAAGGAACCTACACAATCTATAGATTATCAGAAAATACCTCTGTGGTTTTTAAGGTGTTTACTTAATTTTGATATCAGAGATGTTCCAAGAGGGGACTTCGTGACGCTGAGACACAGAAAGGAGTTACATGGGGGTGTGTGTGTGTGTGCGCGCCTGTTTGTAAGCAGTATAGAATGGAATAAATTATTTCCAAAAACCTGCTTGGTTAAACAGATTACTCTGAAAAATGAGTAAGGCCCTTGTGGAAAAACCTCTGCTGCATCGTTTCATTAGTGAAGCACTTTTTATTCTTTGGAAAGCGTTAGCAGAGGCTGAGGTCGTACTAATATTTTTTTTAAGTGGACAGGGGAAAATTTAGGTTTTGCCACAAAGTGAGATGGGTCCCAGCCCTCTGTTTTCCTACTCTTATCATTCCTGAAACACAAATCAGGATATCAAGGAAGGTATAGGGCTTTTTAGGTCAAGTAAGCTTAAAAGTGTAAAATTATTGTGATGCTGAAAGCTTACGTTCCCTAGTTGTGGGGGAAGCGTGGTGGTACAAAGGGAAGGAGTTCTAAGGGTAAGTAGGTAAGAGGAGTTTACGTTTTTGTGTGGAGCTTTGGTTGCGCGCTTACTGCGTGGATGGGACGACTGAAGTTTTCTAAGAGAGGGTTGGAAGTAATAAATTCGATGCAAAAATTAATGAAACCCTCAGTGCATAAACGATTCGAACCTCCGCATGAAATGTTTGAATGAAAGGTGTCAGTTCTTCGTCAGCAAGCAGTAAGTGCTTCCAGGCTCTTGTCCTGTCTGAAATGTAGGGTGTGACTTGCACCACGGTGCCAAGGAGACAGAACAATGAGAAAAATGAACCACACCTGTTTTTTTTCTCCTTCATAACTAAAGGAATTAACTCCAGGTAGAAGTGTTTCGTACCTTTTTAGTGCATGCCCTGCCTTTTTTTGTGCTGTGTTGCTAAAATGGAGGTGTTGGTATTTAGCACCAAGGTGGTTGAATTACTGTTTTCCTAACGCAGTCTGTATTTAAGTGCTTTCAGTTGAAGTTAATTTTATGTTTTTATGTGGATGCTTAAATCCATTTTGGAAATCACTGGATGAAACCCAAATTTTGGGAATTGAACCATTTAAAAATGAATAGTGGGGGGATAATTTATTTCATGCGTTCATTCGACCCCTCAGTTATTATCTTTGAGTTTTACATTTCTCAGTCATTCAAGAAGAAAAAGGAAGACTTATTGAGTTATTGTCTGTGCGCACAGTTTGAAACCAAGGTCTTAGCTGGTTTAAACCCTCTGCAAGTGCTTGAGGTTAACTGGTTTAAATGTTGTGATTTGTGCTGATGTGCTTGTGTTGTCTAGGCGCTGCTGAGATAAAGCCTTGGTTGTAAGCTCAGGTGTGTCAAAAAAAGCTCTGGCTTTTCTATCTAAGTAGGTCTTGGCGTCCCTTCAGTATAGAAACAGGATTTTTAGTGTATGTGGGAGTTTTGAATTGATTTCTAATATAGAAAACAGCTATTTGAATTACATTTCTGTGCAAAATGATGCTGAATAGGCTTGGTAGTTAATGGTAAAATTGCAGCCTGCACATTTGCCTTTCAAATGTTATCTCTTGTTTTATATTAAGCTGCTGACAAACTCTTCAACAGGTAAGCTCATTACTAACAAAGGTGGACAATTCCCTGGCTTAATTGCCCAAATCCTTAGTATCTCCCATATGATTTCTAAGCAGGAAAGACAGGAGCAAAGGGCAGAAAGAAAGACAAGTGAAAAGTATTTTTAAGAATAAGTGTGTTGTCACTTTGAATGCAGTTTCAGGCAGTGACTGAATCTAGAGGAGGATCCTGAAGGCTGAGTATGATTTCTGCATTACCGTTGGGCTTCCAGCATCCTGCAGTGGGTCAGTGGCAGGAGTGGAAAGGATGGGAAGGTGGCAACAAATGCCTTTCTCAGTGCTTGCTGTGAAAAGAAAGAAGGAAGGTAGGAAGCAGATGCTGGTCTGCTTGCAGTTCTCCATGTGTTTGGTAAGATAACCCTATTTTTCCTTTTGGAAAGCAAAGAGAGAGAGAGTTGTAGTGTCTTATTTTAAGGATTGGCTTTCAGTATGAGCAAATTGCTAGTTAATGTCGATAATATTCGGTACTGTCTAGGGAATCATAGAATAACCAGGTTGGAAGAGACCCACCGGATCATTGAGCCCAACAATTCCTATCAAACACTAAACCATGCCCCTTATTGTAAGGGTTTTTTACTTTAACTAGAAATGCACCACCAACTTCTCCTCAGCAATATTTTATTTTAAAGGTAGTGGTCCTGAAACGTTCTGCTTTTCTGTTCAGTAAAACCTAGCGGTATGGCCTCGCGCTACTGTAACGGTGGCATATCCCCAGGTATTTCTGGATGGTTTTATTATAAATTCTATACTAGCTGGAGACTTTCTGAAATGTCTCCAGTGTAAAACAGTCCAAAGTAATTGTGTTTAGATATTTTGACTTGATTTACTGCACTTTGTAGAGATCTAGAATCTTGTTATCAACTACTTCAGCATAAGTAAGATGGTTTTAATTTGTGCCACTGTTTTGCGTGCAAGCTGTTATTGTGTTTTTTTTTCCCTGAAATTAAACAGTGATTTTGCTGAGATCCATAGATTTTGTCCAACACATAAATTTGTGTATTTTGTACGCATCTTGTATACAGATTCTTGCAGTTACACTTAGCGATGAGGTGAGAAATCATATTGTATTGTTTTAAGCATCTTTTTCCCAGCAAGAGCTTATTCGATGATTTCATAGACCTGTCTAGTTATCCTGGGACTTACACCAAATGTGATCAATGGGAGTCATTTGATTTAATAAACATGATGCATAAGATCCAGGTAATGGTGGCCTGGCCCAGAGGCTGACGTAATTAAAAATAATAAATTCAGAGCTGTTTTTCTTTGAGCCCAGTGATCGTTTCACTGTGAGAAGGAGCTAAAAAGTCTTCTTGTCATCATGTTTTTAAGATAGAATTTATCCTTTAAAGCAGTTCTGCTTACCAGATTTGATTGCTGGAAAAAAGCTGCAAAAACAAACCAAAAACTCTCTTTGGCAGCCCTACGTTAATTTAAGTACCAAAACCCTTTATTTCTTGTAATCATTGGTTACAGGTGGCTTTTTATGGGTCTTTCCCATAACACCTTGAGATGTACTTAATAACACTTCCAAGGATTTTCTAAAATAAGAACGTAAAATAGGGAGATCAAATGATCTTGCCTGTCTTTTGATTGCACGGGGCCTAATTTTTTAAGTTAGTTTTTTCTTTAACCCTTTAGGAAGAAAAATAAATACTGATATTGTGGATATCTGGCATGAAAAGAAGAGAAAATGTGTCTTGGAGAAAGGGATGCGTGTTCTTTTTATTTTGCGTTTCCCTTCTCAGGTCATGTGTGGAGTAGATACTGAGCTTAAGAAATTCTTAAGCGTTCCAGGGCTTGGTATGAAAACTGTTTATTAACTGAATTAACAGGCTTTTGTTTAGGGGTTGGTTGTTGTTTTAAAACTGCTTTTCCAAACATTAGTTCTTCCTTGAATTACGGAATGGATTGGGACTAATTTGATGAGAGAAGCTGATCACATGGGGAAATCTTCTCAAAGAACACACTGTCATTAAAAGAAAAGTTCTCTTCCAGTTAAGTAAGACTGGAATTATTTCTTAGTATGTGTCTGTCAGATTTTTACATGTGCATCTCGGTGATTTGCGTGTTGACGGCAAGCCTGGGGTTTTGCCTCTTGATCAGTGACATCAGCAAATTGTTTTGATTCTGCAGCCCGTAAGTGGAAAAAGCAGAAAATGAAGGAAAACCTTTTTATGATTTTCTTCTGATGCTCTTAGATGAGATAGGTCGGTACATTGGAACCAGATATATCTGATTACGTACAGACCTGTTCTTGCCCATGGAAGATCCTTTTTCTATGAAGGAAACAGTTTTATCGTCTTGTATTAATTTCCATTCTCCATTTTCTAAAACTTCTCAAGGTCCTTGGAATTAGCAATAGAGATGCGTCACAGAATATATTTACTAAAGCTTGCCTAGGAATGTGGAATGCCAGCAGATTAGTTCTGGCATGCAGTGGTGTTATGAGTTTACTGGTCAAATAACAATTAGAATGCTAATTGAGCCGCTGTACTTCATGCAATCATGCGTAGGACTAAGAAGGGCAGTAGTTGCAAAGAAGGTTATTTAGTGTGGCTTTTAATTGTTGTGTTCACCTTTCTGTAGTTCTCAAACAGTTATCTTAACTTGCATGAGTTTTTACTTTCCAGTTAATCTGGATCTTTGTGATTTCTCTCTCCATCTTTTCATGTTATATCTAAATATGTAAATTTCAAGGGATGGGTTAAGATGTTGACATGGATCCTAAAGAATTTAAAGTGTATCATTTGTGCGGAAGTATTTATTTTCAAGAAGCTTGGTTTAATTTATGTTATAAAGAGAATTGTTTTTCTTCCTTATGAAGCCTTGGGTACACTGTTAATACTGGACAGTTCTGATACAAAAGCAGTAGAATTCTAGGTGACTGTCAAATCAAAACTCATCGTCCTTGTCATTTTGGAAAGTCTGTAGCTGAATAATACTAGCAAATGTCTGGTGTGGTTTTTCATTTACAACTCATGATTGCGCTTGACAACTCCTAGAATAAAAACCTCACGATTAAGAAAAATAACTAAAGAAGATGAGATGAGAAGGGGGCATGAGACCTTGCCTTCTGCAGCCTGGAGCGCAGCGCTGGACTGACTGCAGTTGAACAGCTTTGGAGAAACGCTGTGAGAAATAGCAACCTCATTTTCTGTGGTTGGTAGGATGGAGGCAGTTCTGTGGCTAAAGGCAAAACATTGCCATTTCAAGTTAAATCTGCAAAACTTGATATTCCTAAAATGCACGTTGCAAATCTCAAGATAACAATTGTTGTGGCTCCCAAGGCTGGCTCTGGGGAAGACGGATTTTGCCAGTCTTGAAGGTAGTTGGAGCCTGGCAATGAACCACCATTTCTCTTGTGTTTGCTGGGCTTAGAAGTGGCACTTTATAAGGCACTCGTTGGGCAAGATGAAGGATCGGCACCCCGCATCACTACTGCCTTGTGTCACACTGCTGTGCCATATGGTCTCTTTGGCTTTACAGCGTGTGATTCCTGTTGGAAATTATAGCTTGTGGAGAAAATACCTGGTGTATTTAGTGGAGAGGGGTTGTTCAGTTGACTAAATTAGATCAATGCTGTTATTTTTACTGTTAAGGAATAAGGCTTTTTTGTGTTTTTTTTTTTTTTTTAAATAAGATACACACGAAGACTGATACCATCTCTTGAGTAGCTGAAGCCGTCTTATTTACACTTATTTGTTAGGTGTACTTTTGGAAGGATGTAGGGAAGGGCCAGGTTTTTCTTTTGACTTGTAGAACATAAAATACGTTTCTTTAAGTTGTTTAAACACTAGTTGTATTGGCTAGTGTCACTCCTGCTTGTAAACAGCATTAATTAATACATGTCAGCCAGAGGCAGGTACAGTAGTGTGTTCTATTCTTCAGCCAAAGTTGCTTATGCCACTACCTACTAGTCTCAGGCCTGAATAATGGTTTAAGTAATTGTTAAAAAGAATCCCCCTGAACTTGTTCTTAACTCTGTTTTGTCTGGGGTTTAGCTTGACCTCCGTGTCTCTTATTTGCTCAAACTGAACAAATAAAAAGAGAGAAAGTACCCAACCTGATGGAGGCGCTATCTTCATAGCCAGCATCTTCTCCTGTATTCCTTCACTCACCTGGGCTTGTCTTTCGTCGAGTGTTCATGATGCTTCTTCCACCCAATGTGTGCGGTCAAGATCAAGGGAGTTGTTTTTAAACCTGCTTCTCATCTTCTTTAATGCCTTTGACTTGTAGGCATTTGCGGTCTCTGCTGAGGAGGAGGGATGGTGCTTCTCCCTTTGGCTGTAAATGTCAGCCGCTTGCTTGCCTGCCTCACGCTTTGGTTAAGTACCAACTGCATGCCTACCGTTCCTCTAGAAGGGCTCCTCATCCTGACCATCTTAAAGTTAAAATAAATAGAACCGGTGTTTTATCTGAGTGACTTCAGACTAAGAATCTGTATAATTTTTAAGTGGTTCAGTGGTTTGTGTAATCCAGAGGTTCAAGTCGGGAAAGCTGTTTCTCTCCTTTATAATAAATGTCTCAGTATTCATAATGGGATGTGTTTAAGAAGGACTGTTTAGAATTTATTGGAGGAGAAGGCCATGTAGTGTGTTTTTGAAGGAGAGAAAGCATTTTCTTGTTTATGTAGTTCTCTCTTGATTCTGTTTTCCTTAATTTTCTTATTCCTTGGCTACAAGATTGATGCGTAAGTGCAGCCTGCAAGCCCTCAGTATCCAGGCACCCGGTACAACAATTAAAAACAGTTTGCCATCCATGAACAGACTAATTATTTGCTGTGCCTACATAGTAGATGTTTGCTTTCATAGAGGAGACAGGATTGCCAAAATAAGCAATGTGGTTACTTTTTAATTGCGGAGCTTTTGTTTGTTTTGTTTTGTTGTTTGTTTTTTTTTTCCCCTTCAGAAAGACTTCTATTCCTAACTTTGCTTTCCTGGGAATTAGAAGAATTCTTATATACCTACACATACATGTATTTTAAAACATAGTGATATAGCAGATATCTCGGTATTAGGCTGATTTTAATCTTGGAAAAGAGTATCAGTAAGCCAAGCAAATGTTTGTTAGTTTGGTTTTCCTGCATGTGTTTTACAGTGTCTTTCACTGCCAGAGAAAAGGCACTGGGAAACAATTTATGAGTAATCAAACAGCAGCCAGTATGAACGTACAGACTTAGCTTCTTATATAAAGATTATACAAGGAGAAGTTCAGATAAAGGATAAAATCGTAGTGCTGTTGTTGTCAATCAGATTTAAACAAATGGATTTTATGACACCTGGATTTAAACAAATGGATTTTATGCGGATTTTCTTCTGCGTGTCTCCACTCAATCAATAGCGACAAGAGTTTTGGAGATGAGCCGTACTAATTCAACATGCAATATGCTGAGGAACTTTATAAGATTGTTTAGTTTTCTGGTGAAAAAGCATTGGAAAGGCAAATCTGTGTACATTTGAAGCAGAGGTTAGGGAAGTTTTTGACCCTCTTAAAAGTGAGGTACCGTGGTGGAGACTCTGTTATGTGTGTATATCAATGTCCAGCTCACAGTTCCCTAAGCAGCAGCTGAGAGTGGAACCACATCACTTCAGTAGACTAGAAATTTGAGTTGCGTCATGTCTGAGATTACAAATTCAGTTGTCGTGCGTTGTGTTATGTTTCAATAAAAGGGAATAAGCTGTGCTTTTCAGTGTACATTGGCACTCCAGATGTCCGTTAGTAGAAGATGAATCTCTGCACAGCTGTATTGGACATTCCCCTTTTGAAAGGTCCCGGCGATTTGCTTGAGGAATCTTAGTTCTGAAAATAGGTAAAACGTCTTTATCAGTGTCTTATTTGAGGTTTGAGATCATCGGGCAAACCATGTGGCTTTGAAAGCCTCTTTGATACAGGATGCAATTTTTTTTTGTATGAGAAAAGAAAGTATGAATTCTCCTGCTCTTGATTGCCTTCTTTCAAGAAGGCAAGAAGCTTCCTTTTAAAACATGTTTCTTCTTACTGCATATAGGTAGATCATCTTACCTGTTTTTTGTCTTTTTGTGGCTCTACGTTCTATCTAAGTTGTGGCTCTACGTTGTTGTTGTTGTTGTTTGTAATGCTGAAACAAAATTAAAAGTATTTTCTGAACCAACAGTGACCTTAATTGGTAACTTTGAAATATTTGCTGAACACAAACAGGAAGTAAACCCAGAAATGTCTGATAATTGTTTCAGACGACTGGTTCGTGTAAAAAGTGGTGATGATCAGTTTGATGAGGAAATCTTTGAGTCTAATCAGACCTGCAAAGCATCTGCCTTCTGGGACGTTTTGTGTGCCTGGATGCAATACAAAATACACAGAAATGTTAAGGAGAGAAGTCATTAAGGGCGTTTCTATCCTGTGTTCCTTGCTCTGATTCAGTGCTGAATCCACCTGGGCCTTCGTGGATGGCAGTTCAGCTTCCCTTGTTCTTCAGCCTCGGCTGCTTTATCGAGGGAGCTGCAGTGAACCGGCGATGCCGTTCTGGAATGAAGTGGAGTAGCTGCTTGGTTTGGGTGTCCTAAAGCTTAGTTCTGTAGGTGTAGTAAGTTAGAGTTTCTGGCCTCAGGACATCTATGTTGCAAGGAGTGTGGCTTCGTTAGCTTTTATCCAGGGTTTTGTATAAAAAAAACGAAACCAAACACTGGGAACTGAAGCACAGCAGAGAGACCAAGTGACTTGACCAAAAAAGCACAATGAAGCTCAGAGAAAAGCAGCAGCTTGCAGAATCCCTACAGCTTAAGATATTTTTCAGAGCAAGATCCATCCTGTTCCTCTTTTAAAACTAGGTAAATCTGATTAATTCCTTTCTCTGTCCTCTGGTCTGAAAATCTGTTTTTCAGAAAGCCTTTTTCCAAAATTGTTTTTTTTAAAAACTGCCAATCCTTTTGTCGTAGTAGGATTTATTTAGCAGAGTTCAGAAAAATGCCCTCCTCTGTGTTTGTTGCTGGGTTTTGCGTTTTTTTCTGTGTCATATTGTTCATCAAAGTGTGGAGGAAAAATTTTCTCCTCTGTAGGGAAGAACATGACGGTTGAAGGTCCTTCTTTTGTAGAAATGATTTCCTTGTGGTAGTAGCACAAACTTCCCAGTATTTCTTACTGCGAAGAGAACTTTCAAAGCATAATTTGTTGTTTCTGAGGGCGTTACTGGAAGAGCAGTTCTGACTCTTGGCTCCGGTGCTTTAGGAAGCTACCATCTGGTCTGAGGTTTCCATCCTTGGAGCGGTGTTGGCAGAACAGAAGGTGTATTCACACCTTGGCCACGTTTGTTCACGTGGAACCGAACCTCACTAGCAGCTTAAGCTAAATGTGTGGACCGAGGTGCGCTGTGTCTGCTGACATTGCTGTCCCTGACTGTCAGCTCCTCTCCTCTAGGAACTGCCCTCCCAGGAACCTCGAACTGATAAAGACGGTGCTAAACCTCTTCCAGCAGTGTTCTGAAGCAGCCTTCAGCGCCAGGATTGTCTGCCGTGAACTTCAGGGAATAAACTGCAGACTGTACAACTGTCTGTGTGTCCTGACTAACACAGCCACGAATAAATTCTTCTGTTCTTAAACTTTCAGCTTTTCATTAGAAAAGACAATTAAAAAAAAAAATTTACTTGTGAGTTTAGTAGTAGCGACCCGTTCTTAGATTTTGTACGAATCCAAGAGGTGACACTGTCATTTGTTTTTTACCTTTTGTAGGAAAAGAGGGAGTTCGAGTGTGAAACTCGGTGGTGAGTAAAAAAGGAGTATAATGACACGAGGGAAGTGACATAACCATCTCCTGACTGGAGGTGACTGGAAAGTCCAGAATGCACGGGTCCCTTTTCTTCTTACTAAAGGGTAAGAAAACCCTTCAGATGTTCTACTCCTTCCCTTCCTTAATGCGTGATTCTCGCGGGGAGTTTTTTATTCTTTTTTTGCTGCTTTTCCTCAAAAGTGCTTAGCTGAATTATTAGATCATGTGCCTTTAAAAGGTAAAAATAGAAACTTCTCTCCTCTAGGGAGCTTACTGCTTAAGATGCTATAAATTTCAATAATCTTTATGATGTTATACTCTGGCGTGACCTTTACTCAAGCTATTTAATTTGAAAAATGACTTGATCGTGATTTTTATTCCTTAGCTTGTCTCTGGCATTAAGAACTGGTTTTGATCAAAGACTGATCATTAAATATTGTGTGTGAAGCTTCTGCTTTTTAAATAGCACGTGACTGGAACAGGGAAGGAAGTGAAAAGCCTGTTCTCTCTGAGGTTCTCACTTGTAATACACGTTTTCCATGAGCAGTCTAGAGCTCTGGGTGAAATGGGATAGAGGGTGTTCACTTGAGTGATGCTGGTGGCAGGTTGGAGTAGGCTGTGATGGAAAGCTGGACTTAGGGGCCCTGGGGTGGTCATTTATCCAGCTGACATAGTTGCGTACGGAAAAAGGCGTGTGTGTCTGCACTGCATGTGGTGGTTTAAGCTGATGGCGAAGACAAGCTTGGAGTACGTGCTTAAAGAATCTAAAGGACACTAAATGTAGTTGCAGTAATGTGTATGGCAGGCTTTTAACTATCTGACCTGAATGAGAAGCTCCTTGCAGTCATCTAACATTTGTAGTATGTCATTTGCCTTTAAGATTAAAATTTAGGAAGCAGGAATTCTCTTAAGCTGCCTTTATCCACACGGGGCAAGAACAAATATTTTGTACTTGACTTTGCTTCTTTAGCTGTATTATCATAATTTGCTTCCCTTAGGCATTACAGGTGTTACTTTTTCTCTGGTTTTATTACAAAAATATTGCTACAAAAAACTTTTCCTAGCTCACAGTGTGCCTATCAGTTCTCACTTTGCTGCAGAAAGAAGAACTGATGATCCGCTAATGTGAGCAGCATCCATTCGTCTTTTTATAATTAAAATAGTAGAACTACCTTATATTTGAGTTCCTGTGTTATCCTTCTGTAAGTAAGCACAAAAAAGAAATGTATATAGACTGAACTACACAAAAATTGTTGAAGCAGCATGTCCTGTAATCCCTCCTTTCTGCAAATGTGCTAGAAATAGTGGTGAGAATTCATCTCTGTCATCTTCAGTAAGTCCAGCGATATTGGGTATAGGGTGGGAGGGAGAAAGGCTGCTGGCAGACCAGATCTGTGCTGCTGATGTGACTGACAGTCGTCCTCTGCTCTTTTCTCTGGTGGTGTAACTGCAGAGCTAACGGTTACTCATGATGTGCTGTCTTTGGGGAGCATAACGTTATGTCCTTTCATCACCTTCAAGCAGTTCTATAATAATGGGTCTTAACTTTTTGTGTTCAGGATTTGCTTTGAAACTAATATTAATTTGGAGCTATGTTTGCTGTTCATTACAAATAATGCATGTGAGAAACGCTTATTCACTGGTAAAATACTGAAAGGACAAAGTCTTTGAAGCAAAGACAATAATATTTTTGTTTTACAGTTTAGTGCCAAATCAGGTGCCCCTTCCAAAAAGGCATCCCATCTTACAGAAGCAGTGGGTATATATACTAGTTTTAGATGAAAGACTGTCTAAGTCAGTCAGTTAAGCACATCGATAAATTCTTGCAGCCATAAAACAGGTTATTTCTTGACCTAAACCAGCTACATCTTACTAGACGATTAAGCAAATCAATAAATTCTTGCGACTCTAAGAGTGTTTGTACTTTCAGGTTATTTATCAATGTCTGGAGATGGTTTGCATCTTCTCTTGATACAAGACAGATTCATGTGACGAGATAACTAAACATACAAACCAGCTGCAGCAAAACTTATCAGTTAATTCTCACAATGCACAAGCTCTTCAGCGATGTTTTTACAACAAGCCATTTGTTAAAAAACACACAGAGCTAATGAACTGTTTATAACATACTTAAAATCTTGTGCATTAAACCTTTGTCTTCCTTTGCCAGAAAGATCTTTAAATTAAAGATGCTTTAAAAAACCTGAAACAAAACCTGCTCCAGTGGTGAATCCATAACCTGGGCTTGGGTGGAGCTGAGGTTATGTCATCCATCTGAACAGTATTCATGCTTGTGGGTTCATGCTTGGTCTCGTGATAGGAAAGAACAGAGTGCGCTGAGCTGCTAATCTAGATTTGCAGTCACTCTGAAGGGCGTAACTGTTGTTTAGTGACTTTTTTGTAATGTATAGCATAGAAGCTTGGTAGAAGATTCACAAGTCTGAAGAACCCGAGTTCTTTAGTTATTCTGGGATACCTGTGTGTAAAACCCTCTCTTTGGTGGGTGAAGTTGTGGCTGGGTTAGGGAGAGGGCTCTTGTAGAGCCACCTGTGTAGATAGTTAGGACAAGCCACGTCTTTGAAAGAGCAAAAGCATGTTTGCTGTAGTTTCAGAAGAGATACAAAATGTTTTTTAACTGCAAGTAGTGTAGTTCCCACGCTTGATGGTTAGTCTGAAGTTGCCAGACTGCCTCTTGTGGTGAGCATGTTGAACAATGCCAATTCAGAAATGTGGAGAACACGCATGTCTATCTTTTAAGTGCTGTTTTTGTGGCTCCCTATGGGTAGACTTAAATTTGTCATCTTTTCTTGGTCACCGGGTGTTTTGGAACTGTAACTGGGAAGGCACAGCTCTGCGAGGCAACATGAAGCTGAACCTGTCGTCGTCCAGCAGATGTTCTGATTGTGCCACTCTTCGCTGGGCACTTCCCAGCCTCGTGAAGGCAACAGTCACAGTTTGTTTCCCCCTGTGCTGTATGTGAATCTTCCGAACTCTGGCTTAAGCACAGTGGATCCCAGCACTCAGCCAAAGCAGCGTATTTCAGGAAACCAAAATGGAGCGTATCTGGAAGGGTGTGCTACGTATAGAATCTGTCTGAAAGTGATTTTTCTCTTTTTAACACAGAAAAAATAGAAGCATTGATCCGTTGAAAATATGCAAAGTCTGATAAACGATGTTCTTCCTTCTAGCTTTTCATTCCTGAAGGAATCGGGGAACACTATGAATTAATGTAGGTGATATTCTCTTTATTTGGTGGATGCCTAGAGCAGCAGCCCTCCTTCTCAAGGGCTAGGCATGATTTTGGTTCTGTGTTTTTGATAGGAATGGTTGGACTTGATGATCTGGTGGGTCTCTTCCAACCTGGTGATTTCATGATTCTATCAGCTTGTAGTGTATAGGCTGACTATTATTTTGCTCCTTTGTGTATTTCTAGATTTGTTTTGTTGCCATGCAGACAAAGGAAAACCTGGTTTCGGTTTCTGTGATGTTTATAGACTTTCTTTCCTTTTTTAAGTGGTGTGGGTAATTTTAACTCTGCAGGTGGTTTCAGAGAATTTGCTGAGAAGCATGTGATGTGGTTTGGTATCACCTTTGACTTCATCACCTAGAGATAAAAAGAATAATAAAGCCAAAATTAACACAACTGATTGCTAAATATGTTTCCATGTGGAGAGTATACATTTTGTTTATGCAGGCTTTGGAAAATCAGTCTTCAGATACTCTGTGCCTTCATGCAACCTGCGTGACACTCTGGGTGGGAAATTTAACGTTGTGAGGGAGGGCAGCGAGCAGGAATTGGGGAGGCAGAGGGAGCAGGCTCTGGAAGATTAAAACCAGCTCCAAAGTAAACTTCCTCACATCATATATACAAGTAGATAATGGCTGCTGCTGTTAAATCGTAGAGTTTTTAAACACACAACCTAAAAATCATGCTTGCTATTTAAAAAAAAAATCCTTACACCAATTAAATCAGAGTTGGAGGAATATACTATCATACATTAATATAACTTTTATATTATTCCACAATAACTTCTTATTACACCTATGAAATATTGCTTATAGCTTCAAAACTAATTATTTACTATTTTTCCGTCTTCATTAGGTCTGGTGGCAGGTGGAGAATACTGACCTGAGATGGAAGTCAAGATGTCATTTAGCAAAGCCAGTCAGGTTCCTGAAACTGTATCCACACTAACCAATGAAGAATTTGTCCTGGTTCATCAGCAGTCTGAGGACACACCTGGCAAAGATGAAAAACCTCAGCTAAAGGTTTACTGTTGCTTTGTTTTAAATGCTTTGTAAGATTTGTATTGATCCAAAGGCTGTGACTTCTGTTGACTGCTTAATTGAAGATCCTTGTGTGTGCTTGAGGGGGCTCTTAGACTGTAATTTTTGTCCTTGCTTTGTTGCCAGTAAAATCAACTGCTCAGATTAAGCAAATCTGTCCAAAAGTGGCAGTTCACTTTTTCTTTTATATATTAACCAATAGCTTCTTCAGGAGTCAGCTTTGTTAGTATTCTGTGGATTTATACATTAGGAAAGAACTAAAAAGTTCTTTTCAAAGAATGAGCTTCAGAATAAAGGTTGGGAAATATTCTTTATTCAGAGATCAGAGACTCTGAATGTTGTTGCCTTAAAAGCATGTAATTAGGCTGCATAGGAGGAGACCACAGAGGGCCTTGGGTTTTAGTTTTTAATTTAGTTTTCTGACTTAGTGCTACTGTTGGCATGACTAAGGCTTTTCTAAAAGCTTTCCACCTCTAAACAGCAAAATAGTTTAGCATTTGGGTGTCAGCGGATTGGTTAATGACACATTTTCCCACTTGAGTTGTAGTAGCTGATTTACTGGTTTTGGTCTGCTTGGAACAATAGGAATTCATTCCCCTTGAAATGACAGTAAATACTTAGTTTGTCTTTGCATAACTGTTCGGTAGGCTTTTACAGCCGATGGTTTCTGTCTCTGTTAAACAGTAGCTGCTTCTTTAGTAGTTACGTCTGAAAGAGGCGGGTGAACTGGAGGTAGAATCCATGATGCAACTTCATTACTGGGCAAGGGCAGGGCTTTGTCTGGAAGGCTGGTGCTTGTGAAAGGCAGTTTCTCACCACTTGCTTGCCATTTTCTTATGCTTTCACTCCTCTTACATGTAGGACAATTGATGAAACAGCTGAAAAGGGTTAGATATCTCTAAGAAAGTAAAATCTGTAACAAAGCCTGTTGATCTTGATTCTGATTGGATGGTGTAAACACGCAAAACTGTTATTTTGAGACATCTTTAACTTCTAGATGGATGGTTGCTGGATTAGCGGTAAAACTGTGTTATGTGAGTGGGATGTGACACGATAACATTTGATTTTGTTTTGTTGATTCTTGGTGTGTTGTCTGGTTCAGCAAAGTTTCTTAACTTCTGCGATGAGGAAGGCTGTATATTTGAAAGATGACAGAGAAAGTAAAACTACAACTTCTTTTAAGAAATGTTATCTCCTTCTGTTTCCAGGTATTTTCAAATGGAGAGGATCAGCTGGAGAAGGCAATGGAAGAGATACTGAGGGGTTCTGAAAAAGACCAGAACAATTGTCCTGCCGTCCAAGAAGGTTCCAGTGATGCAAGCAGCCTGGCAGCTGGAGATGGATCAGCAGTTCAAACAAATCACCCATCTTTGCACCTTGTTTTAGACCCGTCTACTACAGGTACTGACGAAGCGTTTCTCCCCTCTGTCATATGTGGCAGTCTGTTTTCGTTATGCGGTTTCAAGTAAACCTTAAAATGAATTTAAAGCTTCCTGGAGCTTCACCCCGAAGCTGTACTGGAAAACACCCTGGGGCCTCCTCTCCTTTTCTCATTAGTGGGAGATAATGGGTAGGAATAGATTAGCATCAGATTGATACCCTCTGCTGCTTTCTTTTGGCCAAGATTTTTTTCATTTTATCTCTGGCTCTCGATGAGTTAGGACCAAGTATTGCTTAGCTTTGCTGTGGTTGAGGCAGAGATGCTGCTGATGGAGTAGGAGAAGTTTCAGGGCAGTGTTCATTGACTGTGCTACCTGCAAATTAAATGCACCCTGAGCAGACTGATAAACTTCTCAGCTCTGGTTCTGTCACCAGCAAGGACAGCTTTAAATCTGGTATTTGCTAGGACCAGTTGTGGTACTTCCGTGGTATTTGCAGTTTTGTGGAAAAAGGGAGGACTGAAAGCTATGTACACGATATTGTATATATTTTATGTAACATATATTGTAGCTTTTTCAATATTGCTATTAGGAATACAAGGCTGTGGCCATCCTTGTGGGTCTTGAGTTAGATTTTTCTCTCCCAGTAGTATGCAGAGCTCTCCCATGGCATTGTGTCCTGTAATTCCTGTGGCATCTGTTTGGGAAGTAAAAAGAGAAGAGTTTCTGTGGTAGAACAAGACAGGCAGTTTATGCGTAATGGGAACACCCTTCTATTAATTACACATATGCTGCATTTTTGAGAAACTTACCTTACTGGCTCCCTATTTCATGTACTTCAAACAGAACACAGTCCTTGGCATGAATGAGCAAAGAAATACTTGGAGATACAGCCCCCCAATAATAGAAATAATTCAGTTTTGCAACCTTTATGATTTAAATATTATGGAAATATTAGCTACAGTAATAAGAAGTAGAGATAACAAGGTAGATTGTTTAGAGGGGTTTGAAATGTCCATCTCTGGAGATACCAAAACTCCAGAGAGGTTCCCTGAGTAACCTTATCCAATGTGGAGTTAAAGCCAGATGACCCATAGAAGTCTTTTCCAACTGAGATTACTCTCCTTCCATGCTTAACAGAGTGTTTTTTCTGTGTCTCTTCTCATTTGTCAGATGTCAAAATGTCTTAAACCCCCCCCCCCCCCCCCCCCCCGAAAACAACAGTAACAGCAAAGGTCCCCAAAGCTCCCTGGAGGTCGCCCCTGTCCGTAGCCGTGGGATACTGCAAAAAGAACACCGTCTGCTCAGGAGACGAACAAAATTCTTTTTCTTTTCTGCAGCTCCGGGGTGGTTTCATGCAGCTAGTATAGCTATTCCAGGAATGTGAACCACATTTAATAGTTCTACATGAGCTGCGTAGACAAGGGAGAGAGGAGAATTAGAAGCATCTTTATGCAAAATAATGAGTAGGAATTAGAAGGATGTATAAGCAAACTAAAGAAAAGAACACTCATGGAGTGGAGCTTAAAGAAAAATTGTGTTCCAACTCTGCTGCAAAGAATCAAAAGGCAATTTGCCCCTGTGGAAACATTGAGTTTCCATATGGATTTCTTACTGCTCGAGCTGGACTTCTGACTCCCATATCCATTCTCATACCAAGTGGGAGATTTTGCTATGGAACTTATTCAGAAAACGATGCGTAAAAATAAAAGCAAGTTGTTAAAGAAGAGTTTTCTTCATTTTCAGAAATCTCTGCACCAAGGCCATCCTCTCCCAGCGAACCCCTGGAAGAGGACAGCGTGTTGTTTAACAAACTGACTTACTTAGGTTGCACAAAGGTGTCTGCCCCTCGAAATGAACCGGAAGCGCTACATGCCATGGCGAACCTGAAATCCTCCAGTCACGCCCCTTTACCTGTAACGCTCTATGTTCCAAACATTCCAGAAGGCTCTGTAAGGTAACATACAAGTGTTTCTTTTATTACTTGCAGAGGCACATGGAAGGTGGATTCTGACATTTTTACCCATACTAGGCAGTAGAATTGCTGGATTTGTGCCTGAAGTTCTTGCTGAAGACAGTTATTGTTGAGAGATTCCTCTGAAGCAGCAACATGCACGCTCAAATTTAACATGTACTGCACAGTCTGTTGTGGCAGTTGCCATACAGCTTCAACAAAAGTGTTTCTTTCTACCTGCATCTCTGTTCAAATATGTTAATAAGAAATAACCTGGAAGGGGAGAGCTGATAATGCCTGCATTCTCCCAGCCTTCCTGGTCTGAGGACTTGAGATGCTAGTCTCTATTTCACGTAGATTGTTTTCACATACATTGTTTTCTTCCATTTTGCTCTTTGGACCCAATTTAAGATTTCTTTTGGCGTTATGGCTATATTTAATTTGAATTGGGGAATGACACTGTATTTTTACAATGGCAGCTGTCATGTAGACTTGAGATGTTAGTTGTGTGCACCTGCTTTTGTAGCCGTTGTGGCCATTCAAGAAGGTTGTCTTGCAAGCGGAACTGCAAGTTTCTTTATTCTTAAATTGCAAGGGGTGTTGTTAAGCAAGGGATTGCCTGAGAATCTGCACAAAACTGTAAAGGTGAATCCTTGAGTGACATAATACATTCAGTCAAAATTCAAGTGGCACCAGTGTCCTATCTGAGGAGTGTTTCCATTTCTGGCACCTGAACACTTATCCTGTGGGGCTCCCTTTAACGCGTCCCACTGATACTATAGTACTCTGAATTCTCTCTGGGCTTTTCTTGCCTTGTGAAGATTAGTCCTTTATTTTTGTTGTTACGGACGTGGGTCTCTGATCCAGGTAACCTGTGTTTATTCACCCTTGGTGTGAAAGTGCATGTGGACAAGTAGTGAAACACCAGAGGAGAATTGTAGATCTGGTTTTTTACTCACTGTCCTTTGTGGGACCACCACCCATGTTGTCTTCTTTCAAGTTTGTGAAGTATCCTTTGGGCTCTCAGTTTGTGAGGAAGTTAAAATCTTGTCTGAGCCCTTAGATCTGAGATAAACATTCAACTTAGCATGCAGCAGGCATTTGCTAAGCTACGTAGTCCTCTGGAGTCTGAATAAGTAACGTTTTCTTAAACAGAGATTTAAATTATTCTATGACACTGATAAATTTCTTTGATCTTTGTATGCAAATCACATTTTCACGGTTGCTGTGGTTTGAACATTCCTGCTCGTGTTATTCTCAAGCGATTGCAGAGCAGTGGTGGTCACCGTTATCGCGTGATACAGAGGGGCTGTATTTGTTACGGTAGTGTTACAACTAGAAGCATTTACATCTTAAATTTGGAAAGACTGACGCATCTTGCGTACTTTAATTCAGTAGGAATTACAGTTCAGATATTTGTTTATGTAACTGCAGACAAGCCTTTTAGCTAGGCCTGTTTGTTTTACTGACCTTTTTCTTTTATCTTCCCTGTTCCTTTCCATGACAGAATAATAGATCAGTCGGGCAATGTGGAGATAGCCTCTTTCCCCATCTATAAGGTTTTGTTTTGTGTGCGTGGACAAAATGGGACTCCAGAGAGTGACTGTTTTGCATTTACTGAAAGCAGTTGTGGGACTGAAGAGTTCCAGATTCATGTTTTCTCCTGTGAGATTAAAGAGGCGGTAAGTATTAAAAGTTGAACAGGGACTGGGAAAAAGGATACAAAGGGTAGTTTAAGAAGCTATTCCAGATGTGAAAATTGTATGTAGTGCCCTGGAAAATATATTAACGCCTATATCATGAGTTTCACAGGATGTCAGGTACTCGTGCTTGAATAGTAACATAATGAATTTTATTTTAGTATTTCAATAAAAACTCAAGGTTTCAGACTAAAGTTGCAGCGTAGACCTCATGAGTTACAATGAGTCCTTTTACAGTACTCTGCCGTAGATATTTTAGGAAGAGCTGTGTGATAGTTCAGCAGGAAAGGATTTTCTAGGGTGGAAGAACAGAGCTTGGAAAGAGCTCCTGTATTTTTGTCATCTATAAGAGCAGCTGTAAGTTGTATCGTTAAATTCACTGCCTGAAAAGTACATTATTAGGGTCCTCTAACGAGTTGCTTTCCTAATCTTCTAATATATGTTAACTTAATGAACGTTACAGAATGTGGCATGAATGGAAACAGGAGATGTTACTGAATTTGCTTGGTTATTAAAAGCCCAAGCTGAACGTTTTGTGTTATGTGAGGCGTGCTTTGTGCTTGATCTAGGAGGCGAGGGATGGTAATTTTATGACCTTTAAACTCATACCACAATACCCCATTAAAATAATCTTTTATTTTTGATAAAACTCTTCTTTTGCTTCTCTGCAGGTCAGCCGAATTTTATATAGTTTCTCAACAGCATTTAAACGTTCTTCCAAGCAAGCGTCCGATCACGTTAAGGACTTTGTTCTTCCTACACCAGATAGTGATGTGTACACTTTCAGTGTTTCCTTAGAAGTCAAAGAAGAAGATGGAAAAGGAAATTTCAGGTACTCTGAATGGAAAAGGGAAATTGGAAATCTCTTTGAAAAAAACACTTGCAGAATGCACAGCTGCTGCGTTGCAGTAAAATTGGTTTGGCCTCTTTCACAGATGGACTACTTCCAAAAGGGAGCTTTTGCTTTGCTTTTACAGTTTTCTTTTAGGTAGCTTTTCCGTGAAAAGATTAAAATTCAGGATTCCTTTTTCAAGTTAGTTTCTTTTCAATATGTGATTTCTGGTAGGGACATTCAAGGTAGGACTGTGTAAATGGAAAAGATAGTGAGAAATCTGTCAAAAACTTAAGTCAAACCGATTTTCTTGTGTAAATAAAGTCTGGTGATCCCTTCCTTTGTTTTTAGTTTTTTTTTTTTAAATAAATTCCAAATTTAGCCAAGATTTAGAACATGTAAACTCCTCTAAGCACTACAGGGGGTGGGGAGCATTCTTTGCCAGTTAACTACAAGATGTTTTGGAATGGAAGAGAGAGATGGTAATAAGAGTTAATTCTGTGAAGATGTCCTATTTATTTTGTACTTCCTAGCCAATAGATAGTGTATTTTCTGTATTTAAAACCCCCAGCCACACCATGCATTATTAGATGTGATTGTCTGATAAATCCCCCAGGCAGTGTACCAAGTGTGAGCCTCAAGTCTCTTTTTCTTCAGTGCTAGTTTATCATCTTAAATTTAAAGGAAGAGAATGTCTCGAATGAGTTGAGCCATTAATAGTTTAAGTGGGCTGCAACTATTTTTTTCTGTATTTAACAGTTAATGTGCTGCTTCTGTGCTCAAGGAACTTGTTTCTTTATTCTTCTAGCCCTGTGCCGAAGGATAGAGAGAAATTATATTTCAAGCTTAAACAGGGAATTGAGAAGAAAGTGGTGATTACAGTTCAGCAGCTGTCGAACAAAGAACTGGCCATTGAAAGGTAAGATTCTCATAAAAATAAAGCAGGTTGCAAAATGAAATTAATTTATGAATGTGCAGTTCAGTTTTAAATTTCTCTGGAATTATTTGTGTATTTATTGGGTGAAAGCAAGAAACAGAGCCTGTACTAGTCAAACTTCCCCCCCCCCCTTTAATGGTCTTCTTGAATGTGATGTTAGGATGCTTAGGACATTCGAATACTTTTGATTTCGCTTTCTGTTGGTTTTGCCTAGTGCAAAACCACACATTGGTTATTGTGCTGCATTAGCAGCATCTCACTGTTCAGTAACCAGGTTAGGTTGTCTGAGCCGCGGCAAACCTTGGCGTGTGTTAGACTGAGATCTGTACTGCAGCGTGACAGGTTTGGACTCAACCTGCTGGTTAGAAGCGGCAGTGTTTTTGTGGAGTCTCCAAGATGAGTCGGATTCTTTTGTAGTTTTCTTATAAAATGGCTCTAATGTTTATCTTCAAGTGAAAAGCTCAAGGATGGCTGATAACTCAGGAATTACGTGAGGGAGAAATCCCTTTTGGACAATGTAATCTGACCTTTAGTGCAGAACATTTGCATGAGATGTGGACTGTGCACACGAAGAATAACCATCAGTTAGTTGCTCGTTAACAGTGGCCGCTTCCATGGTAGTATATTAATTTAATAGTAGCATTAATTTAAATTAGAAACTTCCTTCTCAATAGCTCAAGTTTTAAAAATAACCAACACCACCAGATGGCAATCTTAACAAACAAGTAACTATGAGAAAATTAAAGTTTAGTTGAAAAGGAATTCTGGATGACATGAGAATCAAGAAAAAACCTCCACAGCTCTCCCAAAATCTAAGACTGATCTCTTGACTTGCTTTCAGGCTCTTGCTTCAAAGAAACTAAGATTTTAGACAAGGAACGTTCATCATCGTTCTTGTGCGTTGTAAAATTGTGCTTTTGTTGCTTATTGGCTTTTAACAAAATCCTCTCTTCAATGTATTTTTAATTCAAATTATTTTGGCTTCAGAATTCAGTTAATGAACAGTTAACTCTTTTTAAGTGTTTCTGAATAGCATTTAATGGTTGGGGTTTTTTTCTGCCAAATGCAGAGCTACTTTCCTTAGAAATGAGCTTGTATTTTGGTGTTGTTTAGGATAGTCAATTAGGAAGTTATTTTTATCACCACAAGCTTTGCTGATAAAGTCGTATTTAACTGACATGACAGACGCAGGCTTGCAAGTCATTTTATGTACTTATCCGGCATATTATTAAATTTCAAAACTGGTATGAAAGGTCAATTCAGGTTACATTGGACTCTGAGCTTCTCAGCATTTACTGTGCTTTCAGAAGTATTTCTAAGTGGAAAATGTAATCGGGAAAAGATGTTGTTGCTAAGGAAATTTTGGATTTTGGTTTGAAGGGTCTCGATCTCAAAGCAAACCTAATATCGCTGAGAGAACCCTGCCACCTCCTGTTATTGAGACAGGGCTTGCAGCTGAGTTCCGTTTGTAGAGCAGGTTGCTCTTGCTTGGGTTACTTTGGCCCTTGACCTGGGTTTTCTTGGTTTAATCGAGGTGAAAGCAGGTGAGGAAATGATGCTTATTTCTGTTTCCTAGGTCTAAGTCATGTGTGACGCTACATAGGTTCAGCCCCACAATGAGGTATCATTTCAATTGTTTGCAGGATTCAAGAAGGAAATTCCTGTTAATGATCAGGGGGCTTTAAGAAGGTTACGCTGAAGAGTAAAATGGCCTTTAATTCTGAGAAATAAGAGGATTGACAGTGGTGTTTAATTATAGTCTGTTGCCAGTTGTACAGGCGACTACAGCAAGTCATGAAGGTGTAGCTCAGGTGCGATCTAGACTGGTGTCCCTGGAACAACTGATGCACAGAACCTGCATTGCTTGCTCAGTAGTAGTGGAAACCCTTAGAGATCATGTTATCACATTACTTCAATTCCATCAGCCTTATCCATAGGTAGCATTTGTATTTCTCTAAATGGAAATGCATGTTGGTGAACAATGTTTTTAGTTCTATTTTTGTGGGTCTAGAAATAAGTTGAATTTAAACAGAGCAGTGTAGCTGTACCTAGCCGCTTGGTGGCCAGTGCAGAAGACACAACATATCAGAAATGGCAAGACTGAGGCTCGCTGTCTGTGCAGGTTGTTTTGAATCCTGGGTGTGTGGTTCAGCCACCTCCAGTCAGAGCCTGAACGTGTTGACAAGTGCATGAAATCTAACTCCTCTGCAAGTGCTGGCCTGAGCACGTTTAAACTCATTTTGCTCTTAAAGCCAAGTGGAAAGAGAAGCCCTGACTCTTCCAGTAGCGGTATGCCATCAGTCATCATAAGTATCTGCTGCTGCGAGAGGCAAGGGCTACCGCTTCCTGACTCTGACTCTTTTGGAAGCAGACTTCCCAAAAATTTTGACTGTCTGCATCTGGGAGAAGCACAGCAAGAGCTGGGATCTGTGAGCCGCTGTCTTGCAAAAGCAGAGATATTTTGCCTGCCTCTGATCTTAGCCTTACAATGTTCTTTAGCAGGTGTAGCAGAGGCTGGTGACCCTTCTGCTGCCTTCTGCTGCTATCACATAGAGCCCTCGCGGGGTTAGTTTTACCTCAGGAACAAAAACAGTGAGTCAGTCTCCTGTAACTTTCTGCCTGGTCTGATTAGACTCAGAGAGAAGCCTGCTGGTGTGGTTAAATATAATCCTAGCTACCTTGGTTACTTTGCATGGCACTGCATTATGCTATATGCATAGATCCAAATTGTGTCCACTGTTTTATTTACTGCTTTGATTTTTAAGATTCTAGTAGTGGAAAAGTATGGCAATGGCATAAAACAATCGTTGATGTACATTACTATAAGTGTAATGCGGGGGGAAATGAGAATCATTTGCCCAGACATAACAGGGGCCAACTTAGGCAATTACTACGCCATCTGTATTACTATGCCAAGTGACAGGGGACAGGACAAGAAGGAATGGCCTCAAGCTCTGCCAGGGGAGGTTTAGGCTGAACATCAGGAAAAAAATTTTCACAGAAAGGGTTATTGGGCACTGGCAGAGGCTGCCCAGGGAGGTGGTTGAGTCACCTTCCCTGGAGGGGTTTAAGGGAGGGGTAGACGAGGTGCTGAGGGACATGGTTTAGTGATTGATGGGAATGGTTGGACTCGATGAGCCGGTGGGTCTCTTCCAAACTGGTTATTCTATGATTCTGTGATCTAGTATCTTTTGACTTTTGCCTTTAGTAGCATTATTGGCCTCAGTTGCTGTCGCATCTCAGTTTGTGATACTGTGTGCTTGCCCGAAAGCCGTCAAAGCTTGTCTTCATTGCCATCTTGTGAATGTTTCAATAATCTCTTGCAACATACGTTTGCTGAAAAACATAACTTTTCATTTGAGTGAGTTGCCCAGGTGACAGAACTGCTTTTGTTCGGGCTTTGAGAAGGTGCGAATGGGGTTTTTTTCCTGGTGCACTCAAGTATGTGGAGGAAGGATATGGAGGAGATGGAGCCAGACTCTTCCTGGAGGTACGGAGTGGTAGGATTAGAGTCAACAGACACGTTACTTCACTGGAACTGCCCTGTGGAGCTAGGCCAGTTGTGATCAGTGCAGGGGAAACTGAGCAGTGGAACAGGTTGCCAAGGAGATCAGTTCTTCTCTGTTCTCAGACTTGCTCAGAGCTTGACTTGACAAGGCAACCTGATTCAAGGTGGTCCCCTTTTTGCTGGGGATTTGGCTCGGATTGCTTACAGAGGTCGCTCCTGGCTTACATTGTTCTGAGAGCCGGTGATAAAAGGTGATGTGACTGATTGTTAGGGAATTGAGCTGTACGGGATGAAAATTCTCCAAGCAAAGCCCTCTAGAAATACAATCCCACTTTCCTGTAACGTTTCATGGTGCAATTGCTTTCAAGTTGGGTTTTCTTATTTCTTCATTTGTGAAGTAATACAAATGAGCAAAAACTGTGCAAAACAGCTTGCAGCTTCTGTTAAAACACATAATTCTGTTTGGGGATTTTTTATTCAAAATAGAGCATGCTTAAAGGACAAAGGAGATTTGCAGAAAGTGCAGACCTGGAATTTTTACCTTCAGTGTTCGGAAAGTTTCAAAGTCTGAAGGTTTTAAAGATGTGCTTTATTATTTTTTTTACTCTTAAAAATATGGAGAACACTTTCTCATTAAATGATTGGACTGGAATTCAAGGCCAGAGATAATACAGAATTTCTGTTTTGACGCCCGCAAATCTATGGGGCTGGATGGAGTCCACCCAAGAGTTTTGAGGGAACTGGCGGATGTGCTGGCCAAACTCCTTTCCATCATCTTCCAGCAGTCCTGGCTGACTGGGGAGGTTCCACTGGACTGGAGGCTGGCAGATGTTGTGCCCATCTATAAGAAGGGGCGCAGGGAGGATCCGGGGAACTACAGGCCTGTCAGTCTGACCTCAGTGCCAGGGAAAATTGTGGAGCAGATGATCTTGATTACGAAGCACACGCAGGAGAACCGGGTGATCAGGCCCAGTCAACACGGGTTCACGAGAGGCAGGTCTTGCCAGACTAACCTGATCGCCTTCTATGACCAAGTGACTAAACTCTTGGATGAGGGAAAGGCTGTGGATGTGGTCTTCTTGGACCTCAGTAAAGTCTTTGATACAGTTTCTCACAGCATTCTGCTTTGGAAACTGTCGGCCTCTGACCTGGACAGGCGCACACTCTCCTGTGTGGAAAACTGGTTGGAATGCCGGGCCCAGAGGGTGGTGGGAAATGGAGTTTACTCCAGCTGGAGGCCAGTGACAAGTAGGGTTCCCCAGGGCTCAGTGCTGGGTCCAGTTCTGTTTAATGTCTTTATCAATGACCTGGATGAAGGCATCAAGTGCACCCTTAGCAAGTTTGCAGATGACACTAAGCTGGGTGGAAGTGTGGATCTGCTGGAGGGTCAGGAGGCTCCAAAGGGATCTGAACAGGCTGGACTGCTGGGCAGAGACCAATGGCATGAGGTTTAACACGGCCAAATGCCGGGTCCTGCACTTGGGGCACAACAACCCTAAGCAGCTACAGACTAGGAGAAGCCTGGCTGGAAAGCTGCCTGGAGGAGAGGGACCTGGGGGTGTTGGTCGATAGCCAACTGAACATGAGCCAGCAGTGGCCCAGGTGGCCAAGAAGGCTAATGGCATCTTGGGTTGAATCAGAAATGGCGTGACCAGCAGGTCCAGGGAGGTTCTTCTCCCTCTGGACTCGGCACTGGTGAGACCGCACCTCGAATCCTGTGTTCAGTTCTGGGCCCCTCACCACAAGAAGGATGCTGAGGCTCTGGAGCGAGTCCAGAGAAGAGCAACAAAGCTGGTGAAGGGGCTGGAGAACAGGCCTTATGAGGAGCGACTGAGAGAGCTGGGGATGTTTAGTCTGGAGAAGAGGAGGCTGAGGGGAGACCTCATTGCTCTCTGGAACTACCTGAAAGGAGGTTGTGGAGAGGAGGGAGCTGGGCTCTTCTCCCAAGTGACAGGGGACAGGACGAGAGGGAATGGCCTCAAGCTCCGCCAGGGGAGGTTCTGGCTCGACATAAGGAAAAAATTCTTCACAGAAAGGGTCATTAGGCAATGGAATGATCTGCCCAGAGAGGTGGTTGAGTCACCTTCCCTGGAGGTGTTTAAGGGACGGGTGGATGAGGTACTTAGGGACATGGTTTAGAGATTGGTGGGAATGGTTGGACTCGATGACCCAGTGGGTCTCTTCCAACTTGGTGATTCTGTGATTCTATGAAAAATAAAGTGTGAAAGTTTAAAAATTGAACAAACTGGATTTTTTGATGGGCCTGTAATGCTGCATGATGTTATGGGTGATAGAATGTGTGAATTTCTAGCTTCTTATAAGATTGTATGAAAACAGTTGTTAAAGTGGGCTGGGCAGAGAGTGAATTTCTTCTTGCCCAGAGTTCATCATTAATATTTAGAAATTGTGAATATCTTTAAACTCAATATTCTAAGTTGTCTTCAAGAATAATTGTTCACAGGTCAGATGCTAATTTCTGTCCTCTTCATTCTGGAAAATAGCATTATTGTCATCTCTGCAATATATACCATGATGTTTCCTGAGCGTTGCCATAAAATTAATAAAAGTTATTAAGAAAGGTTTTCTTTAAATAGATGCTGTAGGTGGCTGGGCCATTTTGGTCAAGAAAACACTTTCGTAATTTGAGAAGCTAATATCTAACTCTTCCCCCCTCCCTTTTTTTTTTTAAATAACATCACAGATGCTTTGGGATGCTGCTAAGCCCCGGACGAAATGTGAAGAACAGCGACATGCATTTACTAGATATGGTAATACTTGGATCTAATCGTGTTCAGTGAGATAAAGATTATTTAAAAACAAACAAAACTGTGACCAATAAGCCTCTGTTTGGTTTTGAATGCTTTTTGTTTCTTATATCCTGGGCTTTATATCTGCGAACTAGAACCAAAGTTCTTTCATACAGTCAATAAAACATTTCAATTAGTGTCAAAACCTGTGACGTCTGTTTTTGCTCAGGTGAAGATGCTGATGAGGTCAGCTGACGGCTGATTGTTAAATATAACTAAGATTTCTGTATTGTGTCAAGCATGTTGCCTACAAATTTAGAGCAAATGACTGTTTTTATAGTTGAGCTTCAGGGAAGTGTTCTTATTTTCTAAGATTCTGACAACCCTGCCTTTATTTGCTTAATTTGAGTTTGAATTCTTACTCAACTTGAAGTATCCATTTGTCTCAGTCTTCATTTCTTATGAGCTGTTTCTAAGAGAACTGCAGAATAATACACTTTCTGTGCTGCTCTCAGGTTGTTTTCATCTGTGGATGAGGGTACAAACGTTTTCAAGTCAAGAAGTGCTTGAGTTAAAGCAATCCGTAGTTTTGTGGCTGTGCAATTATCCCAGGTTTGCCTGGTCCATTTCTTTACTCACATTGACAACTAGCTATCAGTTTTTAGTTTTCTAGTCAGACCATTTTATTTCCCTGTTTGTATCTACTAGCTAATATTTCCTGGTTTTATTTGCTGACATTAGTTCTGATTTTCCATTTTTATTATTTAATTAAAAATTTGAATAGATTATAGCAAGTTACGGAGTGTAATGAATTGTCTTCCGTAAATCTTTGTAACATGTTTTCACTCTGTGGACTGTGTGTTTGAATTCCTGTCTTTACTCCACCTATAATTTTATTTCCATTTACATTCCAAGTGTATTTAACAGCGGGATGTAATGGCTTATTAGCTGATTTGTTGACTGGCATGTACATCTAAATTTGTGTTTTCCTTTCAACCTTCTTTCTCCCCATTTAAATCTGGATAACTTGGTCACTCTTACTGCTCTACAACAAATTGGGTTGCAGTAGGAATGCTGGTCTCCTTTCATCTGGACCAGAGCACCTCCCATACAAGGACAGGCTGAGAGAGTTGGGGTTGTTCAGCCTGGAGAAGAGAAGGCTCCCAGGAGACCTTAGAGTGACCTTCCAGTACCCGAAGGGGCTACAAGAAAGCTGGGGAGGGACTGCTCACAAAGGCCTGAAGTGATAGGACAAGAGATAATGGGTATAAACTGGAGAGGAGCAGATTTGGACTAAACATAAGAAGGAACTCGGGGAAAAATCTGGCAGAAGTATAATTACAGTAGGAAAGATCAGCTTGATCTATCAGTTGGAATCTGTTAATTTTTTTTCTTTCTGGTTCAGTTCCTTGTGGCCCATGGGTTTGCCTAGTTTTGCGAAGTCTCTTGTAACTCATCCTCTCCAAACAACCACCTCAGCTGCTCAGCAAGTAGAGTGGCAGGCATCCCAGGATGCTTTTCTGACTATAATAGAACTTTTAAAAGCATGTGGATAAATGATTCTGTGTTTGTTTCCTTATGTAGTGTTTCTCTTCTGATGTTTCTTCTTTCTCTTCTATTTTCCTGTTACTTTTCTTGATCCATTATTTCATGTTTTTATTTAGATTGTGTTCTCTGAAGCAAACCTCATCGTATTCTGAATTTCCTTGAACTTTTTGCCCGTGCTTACTCTGTTTCATCTCAAACCATGGCTCTGATACAATCCTGTACGGTTTTATTTTTAGGAATCCATGGGAAAGAGTTCAGATGGGAAGGCTTATGTTATTACTGGAATGTGGAATCCTAATGCATCCGTGTTTCCAGTACTTAATGAGGAAACTCCTAAAGGTAATTTAATTTTATTAGTAAATTGCTTTTACCTGACATGGAGGTGTCTTTTCTCCTGGGCATCACGGTGCCTGTGTCTGAGTACACATACCAGTATGTTCCAAGACTCTGTGCCTGGCAACTTCTATGTATAAACATGTACCATGTAGAAATGAGAATAAATGTTCATAGAACTGTGTGTTGCTGATGTGGAGACATGGGCCTGTGCCCTGTTTATCGGCGCCTTCTATGCTCAGCAAAGCAGTATAAATCATAGAATCATGTAATACCTTGGGTTGGAAGGGACCTTAAAAATCATCTAGTTCCAAACCCCCTGCCGTATCACAGGCATTGCTGTTCTCTTCTTTTACTTTTGAGGTGAGTTGATTAAAAATAGCATTACATCCCTTTCTCGAGGCAGCTGGAAACGATACATTCACGTGCTGAGTTTCTTACTGCTGGAACCAATGTTCTCTGATGTGATGTGAAAGGCTTGAGTGCAAATCTGGAGTTCATTTCCTATCGCAAGGCAGAGCTCACCTCAGTGCTTAAACGTAAATCCAAATACAGCCCCCGTCCCTTTTCTTACAGGTGGATTTTTGCACCACATTTTTCTAGTAGCATTGAGGCAAAACTTGCTATGCAGCTTGACGCAGTTTCTGTTTTACCATACGATTTTGTGTGTGTGGTTTGGTTTTGTGAGGCTTTTGTGTTGCTTGTGGGTTTTTGTTTTTTTTTTTATTTAAGTGCTTGCTTGCCTCTCTGGTCTGCTAAGAATCAGATGATACAGACTCAGGGACTCTCTGGACCAGAGAGTCCCTGAGTCTGTATCATCTGATTCTAAATGTTTATTTCAAAAATCTATGCTTCCTGCAGGAAAGAATCCAGTTGTGATGCAAAACAATGGTTCCTCTCTCTCTGTTATGAGTATTTCCAGAAGCAGCAAACCTTTTCTTGCACTAAAAAACTGCAAGATACGCTTGGACCATTTCAGTCTTATTCTCTGGTTGATCCTGCATTCTCCTCTGCCTGAAAAAACCTGGAGTTCAGTGTCAGGAAGATGGAGCTGTTGCGGATTAAGGTTACTGATCCAGGCTTTGCTTTTAAAAATACGTTTTGCTGCTCTGAGGAATGTCTGACCCAGAGGATGGAATAGTGAGGGGTGAAACTTCGAGTCCTTTGTAACTGACTGACAGATCATGAGCACGGGTGTAAAAAAAAATGCGTTACGAGAGGATTTAGGTCGAACGATGCTATAGGAGACCCTTGACACTGATTTACTATATATATTCCCTCAGCAGTAAGTTTACGCTTTAAAATGTGCATGTTCCTTTTGTCTAATAGGGATCATATATCTTAATGCTATTTTCTTTGCCTGATGTTTTTCTCCTGCCTTTAGAATAAATACATACTCATTCTATGTAGCAGATATTTATGGCATAGAACTCGGATAAATAGAATAGGTGCAACAGAATCAATTATATAGAAAAGGGTTTCGGTTCAAACAACATTGCAATCCTGTCATTTATTGGTTTGAGCGATTTGACTGATTTTTCTACGTGTGACTTATTTTTCTGTTTTAGATAAGCTTATCTTCATGACGGTGGCAGTGGACATGGTTGTCACTGAAATAGAAGAGCCAGTCAGGTTTTTGTTGGAGACTGTTGTGCGTGTGTATCCTGCCAATGAACGCTTCTGGTACTTCAGTAGAAAAACCTTCACAGAAACTTTTTATATGAAGCTAAAGCAGGTATATCAAGGTTTTTTTTTGAAGAAAAGTTTGCTTTTACTTATTCACAGAATCACAGAATCACAGAATGACCAGGTTGGAAGAGACCCACTGGATCGTCGAGTCCAACCATTCCCACCAATCCCTAAATCATGCTCCTAAGCACCTCATCTACCCTAACCTTAAACACCTCCAGGGACGGTGACTCAACCACCTCTCTGGGCAGACTGTTCCAATCCCTAACCACCCTCTCCGTGAAGAACTTTTTCCTAATCTCAAGCCTAAATCTCCCCTGGCGGAGCTTGAGGCCATTCCCTCTCATCCTGTCCCCTGTCACTTGGGAGAAGAGGCCAGCTCCCTCCTCTCCACAACCTCCCTTCAGGCAGTTGTAGAGAGTAATAAGGTCTCCCCTCAGCCTCCTCTTCTCCAGGCTGAACACCCCCAGCTCTCTCAGTCGCTCCTCATAAGATTTGTTCTCCAGCCCCTTCACCAGCTTTGTTGCCCTTCTCTGGACTCGCTCCAGAGCCACAACATCCTTCTTGTGGTGAGGGGCCAGAACTGAACACAGTACTCGAGGTGCGGTCTCACCAGTGCCGAGTACAGGGGGAGAATAACCTCCCTGGACCTGCTGGTCACGCCGTTCCTGATACAAGCCAAGATGCCATTAGCCTTTTTGGCCACCTGGGCCACTGCTGGCTCATATTCAGTCGGTTGTCAACCAGCAACCCCAGGTCCCTCTCCTCCTGGCAGCTTTCCAGCCAGGTTTCTCCTAGTATTAAAACTCTTAGTGTTAAATTGCACAACAAGGCATCCGATTCCCATTCCTGTGATGTCGATTGCACCAGTATTTTTCCTGTTTGTTCTCTCCTTGTTACTTTTGCTGCAGATTCTCTTTGACCTCAACTATATTTAAATCAGAAAGCTTTTTTTTTTATCATAATTCTTAACACTATTTAAAATGGTTATTAAGAGGCAGCTCTGGGAATAACACATTTTTATTTACATTTGCTACCTCTAAAATATAAAGAGAAACCGAGCTGTCAGTTAGTGCCACTCCATGTGCCCTGGTGAAGAAATCTGTTTAGCCTTGGTAGGAGATTTGTTAGTATGGGTTTGGGTTTGGCATGCTATTAGAACTGTATGTAATCAGCAGTGGGGACTTTATATATTGACTGTAATTTGCTTTAGTCTGAAGGAAAAAGGCACAGCGGTGCTGGGGACGCAATGTATGAAGTTGTCAGTATACAGAGAGAATCTGCGAGAGAGGAACAACTGGTCAGCCCGACAAGTGGAGGAGGCCCGTCGTCCTCCCAGGAGGATGAGGCAGAAGAAGGTAAGGATATATCAGTGCTTGCAGTTCCCATAGCTCGTACTATCATATTTCTGCTGGGAATTTACTAATTTAATTCTTCCTGTTTGTGTCTTTTAAAAGTGCAACTTTTTCGGACAAAAAGATCACACACAAATTTTCTACTAGCAGCAGTCATTTAGTAATGGCTTTTTTACCAACTCATTATTTGGAGTTCTTCTAGTGGCAGCAGTAGACAACGCGTGTCTGTTTTCCTGTGAGCTTCAAATTGTGTTACCGATGCATTGTGCTCTGCTTACAAGATAGACAATTTCTAGAGAGGTGTTTTCCTGGTCAGAAGCCTTATGTCTTGAATGTGCTGCTGAAGAACAGCATGGAGATGGGCTTGGAACTGGCAGGCTTCAAATGCGCGTTTGTAATGAAAACCACTAAGGTTTTTGTCTGAGGCTGAGAGGAGATCTCATTGCACTCTACAACTACTTGAAAGGGAGTTGTGGAGAGGAGGGAGCTGGGCTCTTCTCCCAAGTGACAGGGGACAGGGTGAGAGGGAATGGCCTCAAGCTCCACCAGGGGAGGTTTAGGCTGAACATTAGGAAAAAATTTTTTCATGGAAAAGGTCATTGGGCAGTGGCAGAGGCTGCCCAGGGAGGGGGTTGCGTCACCTTCCCTGGAGGGGTTTAAGGGACGGGTGGATGAGGCGCTGAGGGGCATGGTTTAGTGTTTGATAGGAATGGTTGGACTGGATGATCCAATGGGTCTTTTCCAACCTGGTGATTCTATGAAACAGAGAAACAAAAATCCCGCATGGACTTATATGGGGAACTCCCCGAGCTGTCTGCTTAGCATGTGATTTGATTTCCCTTGTTTATAACCAGGCCTTGTCAAAACATCTCCTGGTTCAGCTGGGAATTGTGTCAAGATTGCCGCTGTTCCTGAACTCAGCACATTTGTCCACCCCTTGCAAAGCTACTGTGCCTCCATCTCTTTCCTGCTGGTAGTGGTTTTGTTTGTGGGCTTTTGTTTATTTGAAGGCACTTGGCCTGCCGTTGTCTCTTTGTTCTCCCGGGGTTAGCCCGCAGCTTTCAGAATCAGCTTCCTATGTGCCGGTTTTGATCTGGGCGCCTGACCTACCAGAACTCACTATAGCTCTACAAAGTTATTCCTCAGGGTGCTGGCACTTGTCTGTCAGTGCTTTAAAAAGTCTCACTTAATACGGAAAAAAAAGTCCTTCTTGATTTTTACCAATAAGTGTGTAGTTGGATATCGGTTATGCGATATGTGATTAGCACAGTTGGGAGCAGACAGGTACGGTGATGTGGTTACTCTCTTCTAGTTACAAACAGAAACTCCCATGTATCCCAGGTGACACCAGACTTGGAAAACCAGCCCCCAAATGCTTCCTAGTGAATGGGAATCTTTCTACTGATTCCTGGGAAGAAGTGGAATGGATGCTGTTATTCTCTCCTTTGTATCAAGTACCACTTCTGAATAGTAGAAATACTAATTTCTATAAAAGAGCTTTTATATTTAATTGGTTTTTGGGATTATTTTACTCATCGTCGCAAGAATTACTTCAGGTTTGACCTTCGGGTCTTGTGGTTCAGCACAGCGTAGTTCAACATCTGTGGGTGTTCTTTTCCTTGCTGGATGTTCAAGCTGTGCAGTCAGAACGTTTTCTGGAGCTCATTTGATAGGACAGGGTTTAAGTAATTCCGTGAATACTCTTTTTATATTACTTCTTACTGGGAAGAGTAAAGCACTGTCCCAGAGTTTGATAGATGGAGCGCAATTAGTAATAATGTGGAGGTTGTCCTCTTGGTGCTATTATAGGCTGGCTTTATTTTATTACAGAGTAAAAGTATTCCAGTGGGGTGTGAACCTAGTTTAACTTTTGGTTTAGGTCCCTAATGCTAGTTTCCATATTTCAAATGTAGATTACTCCCTAAAAGAAGACATTAAAAATATCATGATGTGACTCTGTTCTCATGGAAACTGCATTTAAAGTTATCTGCCTGGAAGTTATCCGTCCTAGTGGATATGCAGGTTAAGTGAGTCATTTGCAGTTGTTCTAAATAAGTCTCTTCATTCTTTTTCTTTCTTTTTCTTTTCAGGGTACTAATTATGATGATGGAAAAAACCCTTCAGTTTACAATGTCTTGTCTTAGCCTTAGAAGGAAGGCTTTTTCTTGTCTTTAACATTGAGGATGGCAGCTGCCTGGCCATGTAATCGCTTTTCTGCTTGCAACCTGGCTAGGGCAGGGCTGCGTTAGGAGAACTTTACCATTTCCTACAGGTTCCCATTACAGATATCAAGAATTATTGTCTGCTCTCTTTATTTATTTATTTTATTTTTTTGCTATCTCCTCATACGCATCCTCCACGCCCACGGAACATTGCTTCATTTTCTGGGGTTCTGTTTGTGTAAGAACGCTTGCCTCCTGCCCCTTCCCGATGTCCAGGTACTTGCTGTGTGCGCGCACACAGCTCCCTGGGATTTATTATGTCCTCAGTATATGAATAAAGATATTCATAAGAAAGAAGGTGTTTTTTTTTAGTATTCTTGTTCTTTTTGTTCTAATGAAATGCCAAACATCATTCCCCCTGCCTAATGATGGAAAATAATTACTATACTAGCATTAAGCACAGTCTTGTTCAGGTGTGCAGCACCTGACTGTAGAAAATTGAGATCATATCCTCCCTAAAGAACATTCTTAGCTTTTAATATTCTTTTCTCATTTTAGCTTTATTTTCCATCTTAACAGATACATAAAAAATAAGATCTTTGCAAACTTTGTGCAGCAGCTTCTTAGAGTTCTGTCAGACCAGCCTCACTTTTATTTTTAATTATTAATATTGTAATAGATATTTCTGGCAATCCAGTCATCTAAGGTTCCTTGCTTTGGAGATAATATTTTTTAAAATGTAATTAAAATTAATGATTTCTTGTCAAAACCTAGAATGTAAAGTGCGCTCCTTGATAAGAAGTTTTCTATTAAATTCAGAATATAATTTAAAAAGATTCAAATACATAATGGGAAAATTCTTGCACTTTCTGGAAAGGTTTCAAATAAAATGGATTGAATTATCAATTTTTATCAATAAGCAGAAAATTTCCTTTTTGATATTTAAGTTTGAGTAGAACCTTATGGCAAGGTGCAGAGCGCATAGTTGGTTGGCCTGATCTTTGGCCTTTTTGGAGCATTTAGAATAAGTGAGGCCACATTTTAAGCGATGGTCAGCGTGTTTCATTAGTCAAAAAAGACAAAGCTGTAAAGAGCATTTATTATTGTGGTGGTGCTCTGTGGCAGGATGATGTGGCTGGCTGTGTGCGCGAGCCTAAGGACTGGAGAAAATTGCTTTCCTGCAGAAGCATCGTCAAGGAGAATCACACAGAATCACAGAATAACCAGGTTGGAAGAGACCCACCGGCTCGTTGAGTCCAACCATTCCCACCAATCCCTAAATCATGCCCCTAAGTACCTCATCCACCCTCACCTTAAACACCTCCAGGGATGGTGACTCAACCACCTCTCTGGGCAGACCGTTCCAATGCCTAACCACCCTTTCTGTGAAGAATTTTTTCCTAATCTCAAGCCTAAATCTCCTCTGGCGGAGCTTGAGGCCATTCCCTCTTGTCCTGTCCCCTGTCACTTGGGAGAAGAGGCCAGCTCCCTCCTCTCCACAACCTCCCTTCAGGTAGCTGGAGAGAGTCATAAGGTCTCCCCTCAGCCTCCTCTTCTCCAGGCTAAACACCCCCAGCTCTCTCAGCCGTTCCTCATAAGGCCTGTTCTCCAGCCCCTTCACCAGCTTTGTTGCTCTTCTCTGGACTCGCTCCAGAGCCTCAACATCCCTCTTGTGGTGAGGGGCCCAGAACTGAACACAGTACTCGAGGTGCGGTCTCACCAGTGCCGAGTACAGGGGGACAATAACCTCCCTGGACCTGCTGGTCACGCCGTATGTAGCCCTAGAAACAAGTGGCAAAGGAGAAGGGGAAGAATAGGTTGGCTTCCTCTAGCAGCAGTGCTTGCTTAGACTGTACCTGAAATGATGACCTTCCTTTGGCTGTAATGTTTTAATTCTTTTTCTTTATATGTGTGTTGAACTACAACAGAACAGTGGAGAGGAGAGTTCTGACCTCTTCTCCCAAGTGACAAGGGACAGGACAAGAGGAAATGGCCTCAAGCTTTGCCAGGGGAGGTTTAGACAGAAGATTAAGAAAAAAATTTTCACAGAAAGGGTCATTGGCAGAGGCTGCCCAGGGAGATGATTGAGTCACCTTCCCTGGAGGTGTTTAAGGGACTGGTGGACGAGGTGCTGAGGGACATGGTTTAGTGTTTGATAGGAATGGTTGGACTCGATGATCCGGTGGGTCTCTTCCAACCTAGTAATTCTATGATCTTGGGGCAACACTCGGTAATTCCGTTGGAATTTCTTCTTGAATCAGAAGAATGTTAGGAGATTGAGGATCTCTGCAAGTGGGCACAGTTCTGTTTTAAACCAGAAAAGTCTTTAAACTGATCATAAGCAGGTTGAAGGTATTTTTGTAGAAGTTCTACGTGGTCTCAAGTGTCTGGTTGCTGTTCCACTCCCTAAACTGTGTGCAGAGTGGACGGGGGATGTTTAACAGACGTCCTCAAACAGATATTTCATGATAGGTAAAAGATGACATGCCTGCCAAATCTCCAAAAAGAAGTTTGTGAGCATGTGTTATAGATTGCTTCTAGAACACTCTCAAATGGCCTCCAGGAATGCAGTATTGTTGGGGTTTGTGTTTTTTAATGTAGTGTAACAATAGGATTTCTCCAGTGTTTTAGATACTGCTTTTCTGATAGCCAGGAATTGAGCAGGGACACAGCTGACAACACAGTGGATATTGATCCATCAACAGTGGATTTAAACCAAACAATCCTGTTGAAATATCTTTGGTATTTAGTTATTGGCCTTTAATAAGAAGAAATGTTTTATAAAAAGAAGCTCTAGAAGTAGGAAGAGGCAGAGAAAGAGAAGAAATAACAAACTACAGCTGGTAAAGCTTTATCTTCATGTTCATTTTAGCTGTCTTTAAGAACAAAAAGAGAATTCAACAATAGAAAACTGTATGTAAGAGGTATGGGATTTCAGTGTGGACACGGTGAAATTTGACTGTGAAAGCAGAAGTGAAAGGGTAGAGGACTGTGTAAGCTTCACAGAAATCTGAGTGCAGTTTATCCGACAGCACAATTTGATGGGGCATACAGTAGATAAGGAGTGGGCAGTGCAAAGTCATCGGAGATGATCAGCCAGACTAAATTAGGAGGCAGTGGCAAATACTGTGGGTGGGTAGAGGCTGTTTTCAGGATTCAAAAAAGCAAAGGAGTAGAGGAGGTGGTGTTTTAGGAGTCAATAGAGCTATTATTTTGTGATAAAATAGGAGTTTACGATGAGGGATAGTGCGAACGGATGAGGATGACTGAGTGAGAAGGATGACATTAGGAGTGTGGAAATAGTCAACTCGGCATTTTTAGCCAAATAAAAATAGCTTTATGTAATTCATAGGAACTGTTTGTTACGTGAATCCAAGACAGTGTGATGTTGGCAAGTCTTAAACAAAACCAATTAAATCCGAATTGGAGTCTATCTCAATGGAAGGGAATTAGAACTTTACAGACACTAAATCCACGCGGTCCTTGGGCTGTGGCTGTCTTCAGGCGAGAACCCCGTGCTGCAGTTCCAGCAGAGATGAGTTTTAAAATACAGACGCTTCTGAAAAGTGCAGATCTACAGCTTCCAAACAAAAAGGAAATATTCCTGATGAGCCTGGTGTCACTTTATGGTCTGTGCTATCTGGTCTCTTGCATTGGATTATTTTTGTGCCTTGTAAGTTAACTTTTCATACTAAACACAAGCTTAATTGACTTCTGCAGCTGCTATTGTGCTGCCAGAAAAAAGATGATCCCTTCCTTAATGTAAAACTCCCCACCAGCGACTGCAGATGCCTGGATTTTAGTGTTTTGCCCTGGATTCTGGCAGTTCATGTTGATATTTAACAGTTGTACTTCAGTTTGTTCTTCCAAGTGTGGCCTTGCAGGTATTTTAAACGTTTTGCGTTTGAAGCACGTCTGGGGGTTACAGGAGGATTTAATGGAATCGCAGGGTTGTAAATGAATTGGGAAACTGGGGATTATTAAAGTTGTTTCTGTTCCATGTTTATAGGGACGTGGAAGCACAGGAAAGGTCACCTGGCTATGGCCTGGGTTCTTTCCTGCCCTGTAACCCAGGTTACTGTTGGAGTTCGCTTGTAAGGTCGATTTGCAAGGTAGACCCTCAAGAAATGTGTGACTTCCTTGGAGGGCTGGGAACATGGGCTAGGCAGGGATTCACTCCCTGATAAAATAAATCCCTTGCTCACACTGACTTTGTCAAGTTCAAGGCAAAATATAATCCTGTCTTTCTGGTTTGCGGGAGATCTGTCAGCAACTTTGGTTTGCTCCTGCAAAAGGATGGGAAAAATTACTTTCAAATTAAGGGAGTTTTCAGTTCCTTGGGTGCACGGCTGAAATATGTTTCTTTAATGTTGATTACTTTTTTTTTTTTAAAATAGCTTACCTAAAATCACTTCTGTTTGTGGTATGAAATAGATATTTCATTTTCAGTAATAAGTGAGCATAATTTGATGTTTGCATCTTCTCTGGAAGTAATTGCAGATGATTTTGAATGTTTTCAGTGCTTTATTTCAGTGGTACTTGTCTTTTCCTTGTCTGCTTATAAACAGTATAGTAATTTAATAGCAATTGGGAAAAGGATTTGCAGTTCTGTTGGCTTGTTAGGAATTTGAGTTTCCTTTTGCTAGAGGATCTGCTTGGGTTTAGGCAGTGAGGACCGTGGTTTGGTGTGTGGCCTCAAGCTGCCGCAGCGAGGCTTATATTTCACATTTCATATCACTACAAAAATTGTTTATCCACCTTTATTTAAAGGTGATTAAAGACTTTTCTGAAGAATCAAATCCCGCTGAGTTTTAACTATAAATATTAACCTCAAAGTGAGATTCTTGTCCTTCTGGTTTTGGTAATTAGCGTTCTAGTGTATTGCCAAGTCTAAGTATTTTATAATTAAAGCATCTTGCATACTGCTTTGGCGCTTTAAATAAATGCCAGGCAATGGACCATTTTTAGGTGTTTATAATGTTGATTTTCTTTTCTTTTTGTGTTGTATTATACCAGATATGGCAGCAGATACCGGTCTACAGATTTGTAAATTACCAGTACGGAGTAAAAAATTGGATCGTCTTAAAACGATGACAGCATCTCAACCATTATTATCTTGCGTGTTCCGCAAGATGTCGGTTCTCAGACAGCTTGGTGCATGTGGAAGGTGTTTATATTTACAAGAATACCTCCACTGTGCCGCATTCAGTTGGCTTTGTCATCTGTGTGGGAGCAGAACGACTGAACCGAAGCGATGAATTTTCTCCCTTCTTTTATTCAGCTTTAAGTGTTTGTACATCGCATTTGGATATGTCATGGCAGCCCACTTGTACGCTCACTACACGAGGGCAGAATCATCTCTCTGCACATGTTTCTCCACTCGGATTTGGATATACCGTTAAGGTTTACTTTTGTGACTCTTAATGATTTTTGTTTAAAATGACCATAACGTAGGGCCTGAGCCCAAACTGTGTGATGTTGAACTAAGATAGAACTCTAAATTCCAGCATTTTTGTTGTTTTAAAAAGAGAAAGTCAGCTTGACTGACCATTTCTCCCAGCCAGCGGGATTGTTGGGCAGGAGAATTGTGGGTCCTTGGAGAGTTTCTGCAGAGGCTTCTTTATATGGTGAGAAAAGCATTGTCGTATGCAGCGAGTGAAAGACCTCATCGTCATCCCATGCCGTTCCACCCTCTTTCCCTGCTTACCAAATGTAGGGTTTCTGGGGTCCAGAGTTTTGTATACGTAGAGAAGCACTTAACTGTACAGACTGTTTGCAGACTAATACAAATTCTGAGATTCGTCAGCAATAGCTTTTTCTTGAATGTCTCTTAGTGAAAAGTGTGTATCTTGCTATTCACATAAAGGAATAAGAAGAAACCCACTAGTTTTTGCTGTTGCTGGTTAGCTTTTAGCAAAGAATTCAGGTGTCTTTCTTTTTTCGTTTGTTCCACCCTTTAGAACTACTTCGGTAGCTGCCAAATTAGGTTTTTTTCAGGCTAATTCTGCAACTTTGATATAAACAGAAGGCTCTTGCGAGCAGAATTCAATGCAAGTCATCATCATAAATCCATGTTTGTCTGCTCCTGATAACTGCTTTTCCCTCTAAATTAGAAAATACATTGAAAATGCTTTTATAAATGCATCATTTGGAAATCTTTTTTGTCTTAATCAGAACATTCCATAATACACTGAAAAGTTGGACCTTTCTGAAGGTCTACCTTATTTCAAACTCAGCTGAATTTCATGACTGAACCTTTGTTTCAGTCTTGCCTTTTCTGGCACATCTATAGATCATGCTCTGTAATTTCCTGTTACCTTATAAATGGGAACTTGCGCTTTTCACGGCCTCAGAATCCTCTTTCATCCGGTAGATATGGAATGACTCCATGTCAGTAACATCTATATCTTGTTGCCCTGATAATATGCTGCCAACTTCAGCTCCCCCTTCGTTTTTGTTCTTCTCCTACATAAAAATAAAACTTCTCATTTTTGCAGTGTTCTGATTCTGTTCCCACCTATCTTGATGACCTAATTTCCTTCTCCTTCAGGCTGCTCCAACTCTATTATTTTTCAGTTCCACCTACTCTTTATTTCACTTGTAACAGCTTCTCAATTAAAACTCATTAAAACCCCTTTCTTCTTCAAATCACTGCTCAGATCCTTCCTCTTCATTTTTATATGCTGCAGTCACACATTGCTACTCAGGATATTCTTCACTTGTCTACTTTTGTGCTTGAACTCTCAGCCAACAGTACGGGTTTCTGCATTCTTTATTAACTGACAAACAAGCTGGACGTTTAAGGTATTGTCAGAATGCAGGTGATCATAGAATCGTAGAATAACCAGGTTGGAAGAGACCCACCGGATCATCGAGTCCAACCATTCCTATCAAACACTAAACCATGCCCTTCAGCAACTCGTCCACTCGTGCCTTAAACCCCTCCAGGGAAGGTGACTCAACCCCCTCCCTGGGCAGCCTGTTCCACTGCCCAATGACTCTTTCTGGGAAAAATCTTTTCTTGATGTTCAGCCTAAACCTCCCCTGGTGGAGCTTGAGGCCATTCCCTCTCGTCCTGTCCCTTGGGAGAAGAGGCCAGCACCCTACTCTCCACAATCTCCTTTCAGGTAGTTGTAGAGAGCAATGAGGTCTCCTCTCAGCCTCCTCTTCTCCAGGCTAAACACCCCCAGCTCTCTCAGCAGTTCCTCATAAGGCCTGTTCTCCAGCCCCTTCACCAGCTTTGTTGCCCTTCTCTGGACTCGCTCCAGAGCCTCAACATCCTTCTTGTGGTGAGAGGCCCAGAACTGAACACAGTACTCGAGGTGCGGTCTCACCAGTGCCGAGTACAGGTGGGGAGAATAACCTCCCTGGACCTGCTGGTCACGCGGTTTCTGATACAAGCCAAGATGCCATTGGCCTTCTTGGCCACCTGGGCCACTGCTGGCTCATGTTCAGTCCCTGTCAACCAACACCCCCAGGTCCCTCTCCTCCAGGCAGCTTTCTAGACAGACTTCTTCTAGTCTGTAGCTGCTCAGGGTTGTTGTGCCCCAAGGGAGGACGCGGCATTTGGCCTTGTTAAACCTCATGCTATTGGTCTCTGCCCAGCGGTCCAGCCTGTTCAGGTCCCTTTGGAGCCTCCCGACCCTCCAGCAGATCGTCACTTACACTCGGCTTAGTGTCATCCGCTAAGGGTGCACTTGATGGCTTCATCCAGGTCATTGATAAAGACATTGAACAGGGCTGGACCCAGCACTAAACCCTGGGGAACCCCACTTGTCCATGGCCTCCAGCTGGAGTAAACTCCATTTCCCACCACCCTCTGGGCCCTCCATCCAACCAGTTTTCCACTCAGGAGAATGTGTGCCTGTCCAGGCCAGAAGCTGACAGTTTCCGTAGCAGAATGCTGTGAGAATCTGTGTCAAAGTAGGTTAGAATCATAGAATAGTTTAGATTGGAAGGGGCCTTAAAGCCCATCCAGTTCCAACCCTCTGCCATGGGCAGGGACACCTTCCACTGGATCACGTTCCTCAAGCCTCATCCAGCCTGGCATTGAACACCTCCAGGGATGGGGCAGCCACAGCTTCCCTGGGCAGCCTGGGCCAGGGTCTCACCACTCTCGTGGTGAAGAAATTTCTCCTTGTGTCTAGCCTAACTCTGCCCCTTTCCAGTTTATGCCCATTGCCCCTCATCGTATCACTCCAAGCCTTTGTAAACAGTCCCTCCCCAGCTTTCTTGTTGCCGGTTCAGGTACTCAGTTTTTGTTGACTGAGTATGGGTTCTTAACTGGCACAGATTTTTGCAAGTGAAAAGTGGAAAATACCAATAAACGAAACTGATGACTTTTGTTTGTGACGTTCCTGGTTGGAGAGAGGAACATCTGTGCTCTCTGACTTTGTTCTGAGTTGATTTCTCACAGTTGTTTGTCAGAATGAGTGGAATTCCAGAGGATGTGTCCTCTGAGGAAAGAAGCGGAAGTTTTTAAAGAAGGACGAATGAAGACAAGGATAGTTTTGTAATTGAGTTATGCTGAAATTGTTTTCCTTGTCAACTCTGCTTAGGAGAAAAAATTGGCATAAACTGCAGGTAGGAGCAGCTAGGTTGGAACTGAGATGCAGCCCAAGAGTGATGAGATCACTGGAATGGAGTGCTTCGAGAGACAACTGGAGGTTCATAGGATTGATTAGACAAGTATCTGCAGGGAAATATGTGATCAAGGCCTGTGTTCTCCTTACTCAAACTGAGAAAGTAAGAATGTGGATACCTAGCGGAGCTGTCTCGCAAGGGTCCTGTTAGTCCCTCTGTTGCTATCTTGGGAGACAAAGCCTCTTGTGATTTTGGAGTGCTTCAAACGTGCACGGCCTCTTTACTGTGCAAAGGGGGTTCTTCTGTGGCGCCTCGTTGTTCACAAAACCAACCAACCAAACCCTTCAAACATGTTCCTTCCCATCCCAAGATAAACTTATTGCCGTTTTATAACGAAGATAATTGTAGACATTCTGAAAGTCTTACTTGGTTTCCAGCAAAAACAACCTTTCGAGCTGTTCTGGATCAGACTAAATCCAAAGAGGTGCTTTTGTTATGTGGGAGATTGGCCACTTTGGAACAATTATATTATGCAAGTTGGAGCCTGTTTCTTAAAGAAAGGGGAGAAAGTTATAATTGAGTCAGGTCAATAGAGTATTATTACACAGTAATTGTTAGTGCTGGGCCACTGAAAATACAACTCTTCTGAATAGTCTGCTCATATATTGAGGAATTTATGTAATGAGTGTTCCTAAATGGAGTAGGCACAAAATGAAGTGTATCGGATAGGCTACCAGTCTTCATTTAGACTCTTTTTCTTTTAGTTTGTTCTTGAATGTCCTCACAAATTTTTGAGAGACCACTTTATACTGTTTTGTCAATAGGCCTACTAACAAAACAGACTATGTGCAAAATCTGTCACCCAGAGTGATACCTGTACTGACTTCTGTATTTATGTCATGCAAATGGCAAATGTCTAGAAGAAGAAAAGCAAATGTCATTGGGCCAGAAGAAAGTTCCAGGCCAGTCTAACCTCAGTCTACAGGGTTGATTATGGAGCAAATACTCCCAAAAGCAGCTTTGAAAGACGTGAGGGACCTACATTGGGAAAGCTCCCTGTAGGTTTATGAAGGAAAATAGTTGTGACCAAACACATCTTCTGTGTGATCTTCTGTGACAAGATGATCAGTTCTGTGGACGAGGCAGTAGATGCTGCATAATTTGATTTTAAGAGACTCCAGCACTGTTCCATAGTGCCCTTATCCTGAAATCAATGAAACGGGGACTGGATAAGTGAAAAGTCATGTGGTTGGAAGGCTGTCTAGACTGCTGGGATGGAAGAATCAATGGTGCAAAGTCCAACTGGCAGTACATAGTGGAATCTTTCAGGGCTCAGTATTGGGATCAGGGCTATTAAATGCCCTTATTCATTACCTGCATGATGGGACAGAGCGCACCCTCGGCAGGTTTGTGGACAACAGCAGACTAGGGGGAGTAGCCGATAATCATAGAATCACCAGGTTGGAAGAGACCCACCGGATCATTGAGTCTAACTGTTCCTATCAAACACTAAACCATGGCCCTTAAGCACCTCATCCACCTCTGCCTTAAACACCTCCAGAGAAGGTGACTCAACCCCCTCCCTGGGCAGCCTGTTCCAGTGCCCAATGACCCTTTCTGTGAAAAATGTTTTCCTGATGTTCAGCCTAAACCTCCCCTGGTGGATCTTGTCCTGTTCCCTGTTCACTTAGGAGAAGAGGCCAGCACCCTCCTTTCCACATCTTCCTTTCAGGTAGTTGTAGAGAGCAATGAGGTCTCCTCTCAGCCTCCTCTTCTCCAGGCTAAACACCCCCAGCTCTCTCAGCCGCTCCTCATAAGGCCTGTTCTCCAGGCCTGCTGGAGGCCAGGGCTTCTGCTCAGGGGGACCTGGACAGGCTGGAGAAATGCACTGGCAGAAACCTTGTGAAGTTCAACGGAGGGCAGTGCCAAGCCCTGTATCCATGACAGAATAACCCTGGGTGGCTGGATGGGCTGGGCACAAGCCAGATAAAAAGCTTCTGCTGAAAGTACCTGGAGATGCCAGCAGGTAAAGAGCCAAAATCATGTAAGCAGTGCAGCCTGGCAGCAAAGCAGGCCAAGCACAGCCTGGGTCTGGACAGCAGGGCCAGGAAAACGATCCGGCCCCTCTGTCCCAGCAGCTGTGGGACAGCACTGGGGACTGTGTCCAGTCAGGGGCAGGCACTGGTAGTAGGGCAGGTCCAGCAGAGGCCACCATGCTGCTCGGATGGCTGGAGCACATGGATGCGGGGAAAGGCTGATGGAGCCGGATTTGGTTCAGACTGGAAAGGAGAAAGCTCAGAGGAGAATCTTATTGCTGTCTACAGCTACAACATCAGAGAACTTGGAGGGGATGGAATAAGACCATTCTCGGAGGTGCATGGTAACAGGCATCAGGGATAAGTTGGAACTTAGGGAATTCTGGTTAGATGAAAGGACATTTTTGGTGAGTGAATTGGTTGGTTTTTAACCCATGAGCGTGGTCAGGTAGTGGAAGAGGTTCTCCAGTCTCCTTTCTTGAAGGTGTTCAAGACTATCCTCTCCTTCAGGTCCCTGAGTGACCTGATCAAACCAGAGCTGCTTGGAGTAGGAGGTTGCACCAGATGATCTCGAGAGGTCTCTTCCAGCCCGAAGTATTCTGTGATTCGATGCTGATGCTATGCAGAGCGATGCTTGCTGTGGAAGTGTGATCCTTCAGGCTTGCTTTAAACATAGACGCTGAATTCAGGGAATTGGTTCACAAGACGTCCACAAAGTGAGTTTTTTGTGAGTTTTGTGAGTCACATTGCGATTCAAAACAAACAAATAATAAACCTGAGAGGCTTACTGTTACCTGTAAGTATTCTGAAAGGCTGTTAGTGTGTACATCCACGTGGAACCCAGCCCCACGGGTGTGCTCCCTCGAGATGTCTCCCATTTCGATAAGGCACAGCGGTTATTGTCCAGTGGATAGGATGTGGGAGTTCAGAACAAATAAAGGAGGAAGGGAGGTATGCACAGAACATTTAGAGGAAGAGGTCTGTGGCATTCCCTGAGGAACAAGGACAGATAAAATCGTGCTCTGGCTAGTGCTGCTGGCTTATAGATGCCATGGAATGTGGAAATATGTATAAAAGTACACCTCAGAAAAGAATAGGTGTGGTTAAATATCCCTCCCACAGCCTCCCCCCCTTATTTTAAACCTAAGTGCTTAGACAGGCTAGAATGTGTAAATAGTCTTAGAGTGGAACCAGAGTTTCAAGCTGTTTTTTCTCCTTTGCCCTGTTCTGTTTTGAAGGATGACATTGGTGCCTTTTGAAAGGGAGCATATGGCATTGCTAATTAAGGCTTCTGATTTTCTGACATATAACTGAATAATACATTCCAAATACCAATTCTTCATCTTCCAGATGAAAGAAATATCAGGGCTGAAGCAGTGTAGCTTTGTGATACATCTTGCTGGAATACGCATGCTATGTAACACTGATCCCGTAACGACTTAGAAGAGTTTTGTGTGGAATGCCAGTGTATTGAGATAAGAAGGAGCTTGGTTCTGTTTTGTCTGATGTTTGTATTCCTCAGCAAGCTCAGGTTTGGATCAGGGAACAACTACTGGAATGGTTGGACTCAATGATCCCGTGGGTCCTTTCCAACCTGGTGATTCTATGATTCTACTGTGGTTTATTCCTGAAAGTATTCCGCATGGTTTTGATTTTAAGTATTTTGGTCTGGTTGGGGATTTATTTTATTCACCTTACTCAGATTTTTGTTTTAAGGCTGCAGATTTTTCCATCTGTGTTTTCACAGGCAGGTCTAGTAGAGATGTGCTGTAGATCTTCAGTCTCTCCGAAGTCATTCAGGCCTTCTTCTTGGGAATTTTGTGCAAAGCAGATTCTCTTGCTTTACCTTAAATATGTGAAACCTTTCTGAAATTGTGGTTTGTGATAAATTTCTAGTGTGAGCCAGGTTTCTTGAGATTCCTAAAGCGTGCCAGTGTTTCTGAGTGTACTCCATCCAGAGCAAGTTTCCTCACGTTTGCTTTCCTTGTTTCCGCGGGAAGCAGAAGGGCTGTGTTTAGAATTAATCTCTGTGATCTGGTTTGGCAAATCAGGAGAGGGGAGAAAAATTAAAAAATGTGATGCAATTACTTTTTAAACTTTTCCTAGTTATTATCGGGTCTGGGTGGTAAATGAGGAAATTTGCCTTTACAATATTTTCAGTAATTTTAAAACGAAATTTCATGTACATTTCTCCTGCTGGATCTTCATGGGTTTCTTCCATTACTGGAAAATCTTTTATGGTGATACTGAATTGTATTTAAAATGATACATTTGGGAGTTTTAGATCTTCATATTTTCTTCTCTAGGTCCTGTGAATCTATGCAAAAGATTGTGAAGGCTTGAAATGCAATTTCCTGTTGATTTATGATAAGATGATTGGTTTTTAAGTTCTGAGGGGAAGGAAGTATTTATATGCAGGTTGGCCTTAGGTTTTAGGGCATGTAGAGCTGTACAGACAGGTTCCAAGCTAAAAGGTTTCACTAATCTGATGTTCAGTTTGAAATACAAAGGCATTTCTGATATGCTTTTCTCTTCTCTCAAGACAGAACTTTAGCTGTTAGCTCTGTTCAAATTGCAATATGTGCTGACATTGTCCTCCTGATTCGTTGTCAAATTTGAGCACTGATGATACTTTTACTAATGGCTTGTAATTGGCAGTTGTGGAAATTATAACCTCAGATATGTATAATTGAAGTGCGAATGTCAGGGATGAAAACTTATGAGGATAATTGTGCTTGTGTTGAAGAACTTCACGTCCTCTACCTGAGCTGCTACCGTTGGCTACATGAAGCTAGGTGTGAAGCATTTAATGTGTCTGAGGAATTAAAGCCATTAGATCAGCAACCAAATGTCACTGAGCAGTTTTGAAAAGAGTATCTAAGGGATTTTGGGAGCAGCTCTAGGTTTAGTCCTCTCTTTTGTTTTATTTTAGCTCCCTGAGACGGCTCAGCTCGTGGGAAAGAGCCACCTTGGAGACCCTCTAACATCTGAGCTGTCTGTAGCTTCCGAGCCCCCAAGGATAACGGGGCTGTTACAGTGTCCCTTTGTAGGTTGTGTTTCATCGCAAAGGTGCTGGAGCGCTGCCAGCGTTAGATGGTGTTGAAATTGTACTCGTGGTTCATTTTTAGCAGGGAGAAATCCAAATAACTGCCCAGCCACGTCCCCATGAGGAGCTGCTGCAGGAGTGAGACTGTTCCGCTTCTGCTGCAGACCCGCAGGGTGCTTGGAAATGGGACAGTCACTTGAGCTGGTTGGTTCTTGGCTCACATTATGCCTTCTAGTTCTGCGTATTAGTCATACAATGACCCACATTGTTCCCTGGATGCTTGATTCTTAGTGCTTAAGAGGTTCCTTTTCCATTCGAAGCATTCCCCTCTGTTCTATGCAATATGACCTTTAATGTCACAGTGTCGCTTTTGCTGCTTTTCCTCGAGCTCGTTGTGGTTTTGTGGCTGTGACCAGGCTTCCTGAGGTCAGTGAGAACAAAGCAGGGGAGTGAAGTGGCGTTCTCTACCCTGCTTTAAAAGAGAATTCCTTTATGTGAGGTCTGGAGCGGATGTGACTTTTAGCTATTACTGCATTGTGAAATGTCATTAACTGAATATCTTAGCTGACAGCCTTGAATCCTTTCCCACAGAACGCTTTTCTAGATCCCAGCCCTTTTTCCTCTATCTGTGCTGTGAGCTACTCTTTGTTCTTTTATACTTTATGGTGACTTTATTAATACGCTTGCTTTGTCAAGTCTGCTGAGTGTTCTTTATAGTTCCACTAATATTTTCCATGTCTTTTTGTGGGTTTAAAGCTGATACGTGAGAAGAATTTGTGTAAGACCCATACACATGCATCTTCAATGTTTGTTCTCTTTGATAAATCTGTGTATGCTTTTGTTTTCTTGTTTTGTCTTTTTATTTTTTTTGTAGAGAGTGACAATGAGCTCTCCAGTGGCACTGGTGATGTGTCAAAGGATTGTTCCGAGAAGATTTTGTGTTCCTGGGGAGAATTACTGGTCAAATGGTAATGCTTCATTTCTTATATTTAGATTTTAAATGCTGACCTTTTCTGTGTTTTATGAGAGCACGTGCTCTTGAGCAGGGGGATTTGAATTGTTCAGCTTACACAGTTTAAAAACTAAAATACAAACCGAGCGTGGTTTTTAAGCCCAGTTGAAAAGGGGCTGGTAAATCCTCTCATTTTAACTTGCAGTTATTTGACAAGTCTCTCCCACGGCGTCTGCGAACATCTTGTTTCGTTGGGTGTTTGGGAATATGTCTGTGTGCACTCACTGCAGGCACTGAGTCTCTGCATGCAGAACTGTCTGATCGCCCCTGTTCCTTGGGCCATGAGAGCAAGGTGAAGGGTATTTGGAAGCCCAGAGTATGTTCTCAACAGTGTTATTTCTGAGGTTTAATTAAGTGTTTCAGTAGTAGCAAATGCTTTGCCAAGAGAGGAGAAAGTCTGCGCGTTTGCTGCCTCTGAGAGACTGATGCTATTAGCTCATGCCAGAACCACTGACTTGGTTTTGCCTTTGTAAGTCATCGCTCCTGTCGCCTGAGACAAAAAGAATCGAGGGGCCCTTGATCTGGAACTGGCAGAGTTTCCTTTTCGCAGCACCAAAAAGGGAACTGAAAAACACTTCAAGCATTTATTCGGCCAGTTCCCATCTTGAACTGGCCGCTTTGTAGGTTTGGAGAGACGCAGGCTCTTGCTGCTGGCCTCTTTAATGGAGATCTCATGCAAATATGACCTGGATAAGACATCACTAGATTTTACTGACCTCAACAGAACCCTTCTCTCCAGAACCCTTCTGGCCTTGTCACCCAAGTTTCTGGCCTTAATCAAAGAGGTTTTTTTGGGAAGCACAGGTGTTTGATGGAATGGTTGTACAAACATTCTGCCTATGGGCTCCCTAAATAGTTAAGGAAATACTGAGCGGTGTGGGAGCCAGTTGATCCCTACAGGCAAGTGTGTTCCTCATCTGAATGATCTCTTCTAAAGCGCATCCCACCAGAGAGGCTATAAATTGTTTGTGCTTTTATGTCTGGCACCCCAAGGCCATCCTGGGTCCTTAAAGAACTGTCCCACAGATTTGTTTCGATCTGTGTTGCATTTGTGTTGGAAGATGCTACTTTTTAATGCATTCATTTGTTTTTAAAGTAATCTGTCAGTTGATTCTTTTAGATTTACCTTTTACCCTTGACAGGTATCCAGACTCTGTGGATGAGGCCACTGAATGAACTGCCCAAAGCTCATTCTCTCAAGCTTCACGTATCCAATTATTTCTTAAGTTACTGAAGTGCACTGTTCAGTGGTACAAAACATTTAAGGCATTTGGAATAAGCTATTTGAAGTCCTAACATAGGCTGTACGGTTAACTCGGAGAATCATTTAGTAGTTAAAACATCTTATTTAAAATAAATTAGAAATAGGACGAGATCTCAACCAGCTTGAAGATTAGCATTAGCGAACATTTGCTTGAGGACTGTCTTAAGCAATATTAGCTTCTCAGATAAATTCAAGTATACACAATACTTGAATTTTTGAGTAGTGTTATGTTACAGTTTAAGAACAAAACTTGGAAAGAGTAACAGAATAAAAACGTTAACAGTCTGAAAACTAAAAATAGATAGAAATAAAATCTTCTAGTGTGTTGAAAGCCACAGTATGTGCGAGTAGAATATCTGTGCACTTGTAAATAAATAAAAATGAACACTTCCACTTGGAGAACTGGTGCGATGATTTATCTCAGATGAAAAATTTCTTGCACTTTAATTTCATTAAAGTGTCACCATAACCTAATGAACTGACTCAGCCGAAGTGTTGCTCCAAGAGGCTCCTTCACACATATAAACAGGAATAAGATACTTTATTAAAAAGATAAAATAAATATATGGAAAGTAATGGAATATCTTTTCATTTATTGTACCGTTTACTACATCCTCAGCCTTATGGTTGTTCCTGCATGCTGAGCTGGTTTAACTGAGTGCGTAACTATGTCTGATGTGCTTTACCAGGTAGTAGTGATGGTCAGTAGCAGTCTTGGATTAGAAATAGTTGTCAAGTCAGAGTGCTGCAGTTCTGCATTCTTGCTCTTTGATATCTTCAAATTATGTCCTTGAATTTTGCACAGGAGAATTACAGGACTTTGTAACGAATGAAAGATGTCAGCATCCATGAATGACCAATTCTTTTAAGACTGGGATGAGACAATCTTTAATTTTGTGCTTGTTTCTGTTGGTGTCTGGCCAAGCAGGTGTCACAAAGTGTCCAGGAATGAGTGGTGCCTGGGCGTCCACACGAATGAGGCAAAAATGTAGATTTGTTCATTACTGTAGAATGCAGAACAAGAGTTAATAATGAACAAGCTGTTTGCCGAACAGACATTCCGAAAGTGAGATACCATCTATCAAATTTACAGGGTTAGGCTGTACTGCATGGATTAATGGCACTGAAGTATTGCCTCCCCAACAGAAGTAACTAAAGATACAACACATCCAGTGGAATCTCATGTACTGGAGCAGACTTCACCCTGTTACACATGCTTAGCTTTAAGGATGGTGTTACTGCAGGGAATGTGCATCCCTATTAATTGTTGCCGTAAACAATTTGTGTTGTTTTCTTGGTGGCACTGTTATGTTTCTATGGGAACGCACCTTTTATTTTTCCTGCTGTCTTAGCCCTCAAAAAAGGCGCTCTCTGTTTCAGCGATAATACATAAGACCAAATCCATGTAGTCGCCAAACTGATGTGGTTGGAAGGAAGTTGTGCTACTAATGCTTTGTTTGCACACAACCTGAGCTTTAAGTTTCTGGTGTATTTTTTAATTTAGAATCATAGAATGAGTCATAGAATCACCAAATGTTTTGAGTTGGAAGGGACTTTAAAATCATCTCATTCCAACCCCCCTGCCATTTATTCTTGAACGTACACTCCATAAATGTGTAACCCCTTAATGTCTTGTCCTTTTAATATTGCTGTGGATACTGTTTTTCTTTGTAGCTTCTTCCCATCACAAGACCATCGATCCAATGTGACTTGCTGCAAAATGTGCTGAAAAAGGGAAAAGGAACCGGTTGGGCTTTTAATATGCCTAACAATGATCAAGTTTGAAATTAATTTTGTTGCACTGCACACTTAAAATTTAAAATAATTATTTTGCTTAACAGAATACTGTCATTATGTAGTCGCAGTCTCTTTTTAATTCTCAAGTCACTCAGAAAAATTAGGATATCATCCTCTGAGTACGGAAAAAAACCCTTTATTTAGAGCACCTGTTAAATGTAAACAGTAGCAGTAAATTATTCACATCTTAATGACCTGTTTCAAAGGATGAGCGCTCTAAGCGTTTACTTAAAATCTGTAGGATTAGTTGTGCAGTGTTGGGAAATCAAAGCAGTCATCCTGCAGTTGTCTGCCTGCATTCCTTGCTGTGTGTGTGACAGTAAAACAGGCTCAGACTAACGGGCAGGTTGATTTGGGATGGTTGGGCTTTACTGAGGAGTGTGCGAGCGGTGCTGCCCTGGGGGACTTGCAGGGTACCCTTGGCATTAAAGGTAAAACCTGAACTTCAGTCTTCACGATGGGACTCTTAGAACTGGCTTGTATTTGTTTTCTGAAATTTATTTCTCTGTACACCTTGGGTTATTTTTTATTTCCTTGCCTTAACCTAAGCTAAACGTATGTGTTGAACAAATATTTAAATGCACAGATGGTATAGTTTTCTCTTTCAATTGAAATTGCTTTTCATTAGCTAGTTCGGTTCAATTTCTGCAGTTGTTTTTTGTTCTTATTTTCCTTCACATCTCCAAACCTAGAGAATTTGGATCATACTACATTTTGTCCCTGGTTCTTAGTGGAAGCCTCACAGAACCTCGCTGTCCGTCTGACAGACAGCAGTTAGCGTGATCAGGGGAAGGGCAGATTCTGTCTCTGACATGAGGTTTAACAAGGCCAAATGCCAGGTCCTGCGCTTGGGGCACAACAACCCTGTGCAGCCACAGACTGGGAGAAGTCTGGCTGGAAAGCTGCCTGGAGGAGAGGGACCTGGGGGTGTTGGTTGGCAGTGACTGAACATTAACCAGCAGTGGCCCAGGTGGCCAAGAAGGCCAATGGCATCAGAAATGGTGTGACCAGCAGGTCCAGGGAGGTTCTTCTCCCTCTGTACTCAGCACTGGTGACACCGCACCTTGAATCCTGTGTTCAGTTCTGGGCCCCTCACCACAAGAAGGATGTTGAGGCTCTGGAGCGAGTCCAGAGAAGAGCAACAAAGCTGGTGAAGGGGCTGGAGAACAGGCCTTATGAGGAACAGCTGAGAGAGCTGGGGGTGTTTAGCCTGGAGAAGAGGAGAGACCTCATTGTTCTCTACAACTACCTGAAAGGAGGTTGTGGAGAGGAGGGAGCTGGGCTCTTCTCCCAAGTGACAGGGGACAGGACGAGAGGGAATGGCCTCAAGCTCCACCAGGGCAGATTTAGGCTGAACATTATTAAAAAACTTTTCACAGAAAGGGTCATTGGGCAGTGGCAGAGGCTGCCCAGGGAGGTGGTTGAGTCACCTTCCCTGGAGGTGTTTAAGGGACGGGTGGACGGGTTGCTGAGGGACATGGTTTAGTGATTGATAGGAATGGTTGGACTCAATGATCCGGTGGGTCTCTTCCAACCTGGTGATTCTGTGATTCTATGATTCTGTTACTCTGCTTTCCAGAGCAACGCTGGAAGGTTGAAAAACTTTGTAGATTTTTAATGCTCGTTTCTGCTTTCATAGTTGAGGTGTAACGGGCAAACGATTGTCTCTTCCCCAGGCACAATAATCTCATCGTGAGACCAAATGGATTATCTGCCCTGGTGAAATGCGGTGTTCCAGAGGCGCTGAGGGCAGAGGTTTGGCAGCTGCTGGCGGGATGCCACGACAACCAGGAGATGCTGGATAGGTACAGAGTTCTCATCACAAAGGTAAGGGACTTTTCTTTCCTGCTTTCTTCCTTTTTTTGGGTTAAATTGAATTTTACCATGCAGCAGGGTTTTTTTTAGTAGCAAAATAACGAGACTGAAGCAGTTCGACTTGCTCTAAGCATCTGAAATTGTGCTTAGGTGACTTTGCCTCCTGCCCATGGGTACCTGCTGAATGGCATTAACAACAGTAAATGCTGACCGGTATCTGTAATAAATGACATTTAGCTCTCTGTTCACTTGCTGGGATGATAATAAGCACATCAGCTTGTTGTTCAGGCACTTGAGAGTTGTTTCTATGAACTCAAATTCATCGCTTTGTTTTTTCATCAGCTTGTTCTCTTTATGCCTTAATTTTCTGGTTTCTAGTTAAAAAAAAATCCAAAAAACACAAAGAAAACCAGGTCAAACTCTAAAAAGCTGAGTGTCCCTTGCTTTGTTGTTAATTTAAAAAAGAAGGTTAAGAACATTGTTACTGAGCAGGAAACCCATCTCCTTGCTGTATGGACAATTTGGGAGGAGAATCCTGTTGGGCATCTCTTCTCATTCTGCATCTGAGTGCCATAAGTGCAGTGGGTGAACACGACAAGAAGCTCTCTGCACAGAAGTTCCAGACTGCTGGTAGATGTGAGTGAAAGGTTGAAAAACGTGGATTTGTAGTAGCAAAACCTCTGTGCAGCATTGGGAGGTGACCTCACCAGTCAGGGTCCTGAAATTCTTGCTGCTGCAGGGTGGGTATTGGTGCTCTGGGCAAAAAGAGAAGTCTTGGAAGTGGCCGTGAGGGTGGAAATGGCTGAAGCTAACTTCACGTTGCTCATACTAAGTGTTGGATGTGTTATCTAGGGGGTGAATCATCTGTCCATACAAATTTTCTGGGGTGGACGTTGTTAGTAAAAGTTTCCTTTCATAACGCTGCCATATCTTTTTGATGTTCACTCAACTTGACCAACCTGCTGTGCTTGTACAGTTTAAAAGTGTTCCTGGAGTGAGATCTGTCCTCATGGCTTCTTTTTCCTTTACCAGTAAAGAAGGATGTTTTGATAGTGTATTTTTTTCTTTTTTGACATTGTAGCTGGGTTATATTTTCCTTAGAAACCATTCACAGGACATCTGTCAGCTGTATATTGCATCAAAACCACCTCCATTATTTTGCTGTTGCTTTCCAAAAGTGGGGAAGATGTTTGTTTCACAGTGGAGGAGGGAGTGGAAAACTTCTAAAATGCAAGGCTTATCTTGAAGTGAGGGCCTCGTGCCTTGAAAATATCTTGCTAGGCTTGGCCTTTTCATGGTAGAAATATTCCAGTGACATGTATTTTAGAAGAGGATGTCACATACGGTATTTAATATGAAACATTGTACTGGTGTGGATTAGAAAATTAAATCCCATTCTGAACTGAAGGTTTTATGCAAACTTGGGGTTTTTTTCCTGAAGTAACTCACTTTTATTCTGAAATCACAAAATCTCTTTTGTAGTCTGGCTGTAACCACTAGCAGTCGCAGCCTGTGGCGTATGTTCGATGAGAGGATTCATGGCAAGAAATAAACAGGAGAGACTGTGCTAAACCAAATCTAAAGTCAATTTTTAGGAGGCGTTAACCTCGGGCGCTCCACAAAAAGTCATCAGCTAGAGTTTTTTTTAATGAATTATTTTCTCATATTTATATCTGTGAAGAGAACGTTCATTTTTGTGCGTTGATAACATGAATCAAACTATTTTAGAGGGCAGGGGGAGAGTGAGTGGTATGTATGTATTGTCCTCGGAATCCTACTGGAAGCTTTATTGTGGTGTTACCTTAGGTGTGTCAATAATAATCTGCATGTTAATCTTCAGAATTATTTGAGTGTTACTAATTGTCCATTTGCTTCTCCAGTATGAAAAAGCACAACTTATTTCGTTTTTTCTGTGTCGTTTGTATACAACCATGCCAATATATCAACAGCATGTGCAGCATTTTTTCCGTAATTATTTATTCCTCCCATCAAATCCATAGCTTTCAGAGAATCATAGAATGGTTTGGGTTAGAAGGGACCTTAAAGATCATCTAGTTCCAAGCCCCTGCCCTGAGTGAGGACACCTCCCACTAGATCATCTTGGTTGTTTCAGCTTATGCGTGCGTTTACACAGATCTGTTGTCCCCTTGTATTTTGGTCATTCTGCTTGCCATTTCTCTCTCGTTTAGGTTCCCTTCTGGAAGCTGGATGTTTTTGTTGTGTCCTCACCCCTTTAGTAGCCTGTCCTGTAAGGGTGTGCATGCCAGAGCCTATTCCTGTAAGTGGTTAGTGGTGGCCGAGCTCTGTGCTTGCCGTCTTGAGAATAAGATGTGCGGAGACACGAGCAGTCAGAGGAGGTTGTGACACCCAAAGATGTGAGGTGCTGCTTGCTTGCCTCCTCATACAGCTCCCTGGTTCCCCTCAACTATTCACAACTACTACATCTTAATTAATTAAGGGTAATTAGTAAGGTGTGAGCCGGTACTTCCCAGCACAGTAAGGTGTGCTGGCCAGTTTCGGTGAATGAGGCTTACCTTAAAAGCATCTTTGATGTTTTGTATCATGTGAGATTTAAAAGATTATTTTTTCTAAAGAAGATTGCGGAGGCCTGACTTGAGGAACAAATCCTGAACGTTGTCATTTTAATATCATAGGCCCAAAAGTGAACCCAATAGTTGAGATTGTTAGCGTTAAATGTAAGATCCCTAATTTATGACTACATGTCATAAATCAGGGGGGGATATGTTAAAAACTGGAGCTTTAAAACTACAATTGTGCTGGTTACCTCCTGGTGAAACTGTGAAGAGGAGAATTGTATTGTTGGCAGTCGTGTTCCTTGTAATGATCTGAACGGTACCACTCTCAACATTCAAATTTACTTTAGAGACCGGGATCCAGGCACGTCTTGCTCTGTGCCAGCTGCATGCGGTTTGTGCAGCATGAGTTTGTTAGATGGGCCTGAACGGTCCTGCCCTGCGTGTGAGATACATCTATGTGTATCTCTGTTTCTGTTCCCACATCAGAGCATCCCATGCCGATGCATTTCCCGTCTCTAGCTGAGTCTGGAGTTCAGTGAGGGAAGGGAAAGAGTAATACCTCTGCTTTCACCAGTCCTTTCTCACTGCCAAACACTATCTTGCTTTATCTTCTGCTGAGTTCCAGCTTGGTGATTACCATGAGCCTCCTGGAGATTTTGACTGTAGCACAATAGTAGGTCTCGCATACGATTTGAGAGTGTAGGAGTTGTGATTTGGCAGCTGCTTCATTTCTGACATATATGTAAATCTGTACTGTGTGACAATCAAACTCTGCCTTAGTCACCTTTCTGGCTTGTATGCCATGGGCTTCTGACCCTGCTGCACGTGGCACTGTAGAGAAAGGGAAAAATAGAAGGGACACCAACAGAGATAAATGTGTATTTTATTTATATATTTATATATATGATTTAGGGAAAACACAAACACAAGTCAGAGTGAGAAAAATCTGCTTGCAAGCTGATAACGAAGGGGTAATACTGGTGTTTGTATAGAGAGCTTCTGTAAAAGCATGTCAGATCCTTTTGTTAAAAGCAGATAAAGGGAAAACCATGAATAAGCTCCATTGCTGCAGAAGACAGAGCAAGTACATTGTATTTTGGGCTGGATGAAACCTCATCTATTTAGAGCTCATGTATATAGTTGTGTTTGGACTGGTATTGTTATGTCTGATTCCTACAAGACAAATCCTTTCATTATAGAGCAAAAAGAAACAAACACACGTTAGGGTTTCAGATGGCTGGAGACACGTCGAGTTATAAGGTTTTGGAATTCTTTAACAACTGCATTTCATTATTGTGAGCACTTTCTTAAAGCAGAAACGTTCATAGCTGGTGGGGCAACGAGGGCCTGCAAATGGATGGCTGTAGCATCTCTTCTCCCAAAGGTGTAATAGCTTTCTGGTCCAAAATCAGAGTTAGGATAGCTAAAAATAGCAAATATCATTGCTAAAGTTTCATCATCTGCTTAAGTACAGTCCTTCCATGTACTGAGTTAACTTGAATGGTCATAGAATGGTTTGGGCTGAAAGGGACCTTAAAGATCATCCAGTTCCAACCCCCTGGATCAGGCTGCCCAAGGCCCATCCAGCCTGGCCTTGAACTCCTCCAGGGATGGGGCAGCCACAGCTTCCCTGGACAACCTGGATCAGAGTCTCCCCACCCTCATTGTGAAGAATTTCCTCCTGATGTCTAGAACGATCCCTCTTCCTTAGTGCATCCGTCTGCAAATGGATCTCAAAGCACTGAAGTAAAGATCAACTTTCACGTAAACCTAATGTTAGAAAAGTATCTACTTTTTACACTTAGAAATTACCAAAAACTGTTCAAATGAGTAAAAATATTAGTTTCTTTGCTTTCATACTTTATATTTACTTGGCCTTTTTAATTTTTATTGCCAATTTGCTCACATAGCAAGTGGAAGGTGGAGGGGGTTACAGGTGGGCCACCGTGCCTGTGCAAATAAGATTCAGTGCAGTTGCCTTTGAAACTAGTGCCTTGATAGCACCTTTGTGTCTTTGGGGTTGGGTTGGTTTTTGTTCATTTGTGTGAAACAGTTGGGTTGAACCAGTTGAGCTGTGGATTGGGAGAATTCTATAGATTGCTTATATAGGAAGGCTGGTCTAGTTTGAGTAGAAAATTAATCAAGCTTGTTACTTGCAGCGAAACCAAAGGATATCAAGTTAGCACTATGAGGAGGAATATTTTTTGTCCTAATGGCTTCATGCAGGGTTCCGCTGCTCAGTGTTCTGAGACTAATTAATCAGTAAGGGTGTCTGATTAAAAAGATGACTGTTCACCAGCTGCCACAGCAGGTTGGTTAATGAACTGAAACATTACAGTATTTTTGTAGCAAATATTTGTGTTTGGAAGGCTGCATCTGTTTGTCCAAAGTGAAAATAGAGTTTATGTTTCTATGTAGTGTGGAATAACTTTTGTATTCTCTGCTCGGTACAGCGGGAATGATCCGTTCACCAGTGTCAGCGCTCTGATCACAACCAATGTGAGTTTGGGGGTTTTCTTCTTGCCAGCGGTGTTTCAAAAATGCATCTCCTTGATGGAGCAAACAGCCTGCAGAAAATGGTGAAGGTTCCCCTTTTGCGAGAAAGCCTCCTGGAATCCTCGCAGGTGGTTCCTTGCCCAGGAGGTGATGACAAAGATCGGAAACACAGCGTGCCCTCTTCTTGCACCCAACAAGCTTCCAGCAGTAAAAGTTAGAGTTTTGGGAATTCTGATCTGTTACATTCTTGTTGTTGTAGTTTTTTAATTTCTGTTTTTACTTGTTTTCCCTACTAATTAGGAGTGGTCGCCCTTAACTGGTAGAGAGGTTAGAGATCAAGAATGGCATAGCTGCACGCTTATCCTTTGTAAAAGGTGTGATTATATAAGGATCAATTATCGTTAATAAAAATTGTGATTTTGTTTTCCATTTGACTAAAAAGAGACAGAACCAATACCTGTTTTGTTGCTTTTTGATTGAGATACCTCGATATCAAGCAAAGCAGTTCTAGAGGAACAGATAGCTTCAAGGTGTATAAACAACTTTCCCATTTTAATTTCTTTTTCAATTCTGTGCTTTCAGGCAATTCCTTAAGTTTTACTTCACTTCATCTCTTTTAGAAGGATAAGGAGAGGATGACTGTTACTTAGCTCTTCTTTTAAACTGAGGTCATTCACTTAATGGTCAATAAATTCTTGATTTTTTTTCTTTTTTAATCATGTAATGTGCTCTGCAGAGAAAAATTGTGTTGTGTGCTGGTCGGATCGATCAGGTGCTTCACGTATTGGTGTAAGTTGAATTGTTAGTGCTGGCAGTCAGTGTCTTCCACTTGTTTGAATTATTTTAGTGGTGCTCTGTGCTGTGGAATAATGAAGTGCATATGAGCTGAAAAGAACTTATTAAAAACTAGTGAGAAAATATTGCTGCTGAGAAGCAGAAGTATAATTCCTTAAATAGCTTAATTTAAATTCAGACTTCGTATAAAAGGTTTAGTTTATTATGAATGTACCGGGGTACCTGGTTTCATAGTAAATGTTAATATTACTGTTACAAACTCAGGAATGAAATGTCCCTAAGGTGAATTTAATTTGTCAAGTTTTGATCCATTTAGAGCTCATTTGAAGAAAATCTTTCAATTTTGTGTGCACAAAAGGGAAAAATCTTGTGTTCACTCTTCATCTTCAAAGAAATTTAATTTAATGACAGCTCTTTTCAGGAAGAGAATTGAGTAGCATCTGCTAGTAATTTTTATTTTTATGTCATTTTAACTTCTCTGTCTGATATTTGAGGGGGAAAATAATGCCAATCATTTTTTTAAGAGCCTGCATAAAATAAAAATTTCTGCCACGTTTAAGATTGGACTGGGCAGGTGCTGGGCTGTCTTCTCTAGGGTTGCCTCTGCCGAGCGAGGTGGGATCAGATGATCTTTGAGGTCCCTTCCAACCCCATATTCCATGATTCTATGATTAAAGATATTTCCTGCAACTTCTTTTCCCTACAAACCTACTGATGATAGCACTGAAATGACTCTTGCAGTACCATTCCTGTCTCTCAGATTCCAGTATGAGCTGCCGGCTCTGAAAGCCACGTATATCGACAAGTTTGTTCTGCACAACAGAGCGCGAGCGAGATTTGCATTTACCCTCTTGGAGATCACACTCTGCTTTGTCTGTGGGATTTCATAATCAGTTATCAGCAAAACCGGGGCAGTGCGGTTGCCCGTTGTTTCAGACAGAAAGATAGAACGTTTGGGCAATATCAGTATTATGGCCTGAATAGGTTTTAATGATGGTTACTGGAAGAGTAGATACTACAACCGATAGTCTCATGGACTGTGGATATGCATATGTGGATGCAGATAAAGTGTTTTGTGAGGTAGGCTCAGTGTCTCACTCTTTCTTTGCAGTAGAGCATGTGATAATAGCTGGCAGTTCTGGTAAATGTTTGGCACATCAGGGCTCATTTTGAAAATAAACAATATTCCTGCCTAGATAAAACGTCAGTGGGTATCCTAGTTTAATTTGAATATTGATTTGTTAATGGAGGTTCAGTTTCGTGCAGCAGGGGTAATGCTGATGCTGAAAGAGCAGCCGTCGTAAGGAGATGGTTTAGACAATGGTAGAGTAGAGCTGCCCCATCTCTGAAGTGTGTGTTGGTTTTGTGATGCATATTAATTCTGTGTGTGTGCATCTCTTGCAGTGTGGGGCACTGCCTAGGTGAAGCAAGTTATTGTGAATGTGCACCACTACAGAAAGCTGCAGTTCTCGGGAGCATACTTATTTTTATCTAATTAAAGCAATCAGCCGTCTCTTGGTATTAGTCTTCGATCTAAAATTGACTGCTTCCTACCCATCTCCTGCTCCCAAACAAAGTTTGCATAACTGGCATTCAGGAGGCTGCGTTACTCAAGGGCTGGAGCTGCTGAAGAATCATAGAATCACCAGGTTGGAAGAGACCCACTGGATCATCGAGTCCAACCATTCCCATCAATCACTAAACCATGTCCCTTACCACCTTGTCCACCCGTCCCTTAAACCCCTCCAGGGAAGGTGATTCAACCATCTCCCTGGGCAGCCTCTGCCAGTGCCCAATGACCCTTTCTGTGAAAAATTTTTTCCTGATGTTCAGCCTAAACCTCCCCTGGTGGAGCTTGAGGCCATTCCCTCTCGTCCTGTCCCCTGTCACTTGGGAGAAGAGCCCAGCTCCCTCCTCTCTACAACCTCCTTTCAGGTAGTTGTAGAGAGCAATGAGGTCTCCCCTCAGCCTCCTCTTCTCCAGGCTGAACACCCCCAGCTCTCTCAGCCGTTCCTCATAAGGCCTGTTCTCCAGCCCCTTCACCAGCTTTGTTGCTCTTCTCTGGACTCGCTCCAGAGCCTCAACATCCTTCTTGTTTTGAGGGGCCCAGAACTGAAGTGGGGGAAGAGGCAGACCTGAGAGGGATTAGGGGATAGCAACCATATCCCACTCACAGTCTGGGAACCGGAAGGTTGCCCTGAATATCAGAAGAATAGGATTTGAAATGGCTTCTTTGTAAGCAGTCATTGCAGAGGGAAATAATGAGTCATGTTGATCTCCAAAAGCATCTTGGGCTTTGGAGTAAGGTTGCCATTCCCATGTCACTGGAGCTGGACGGCTGCGCTGGCACGTGCAAGGGTTTGCAAATGGCACTGTCAAAAAATGGCTGCGTCTTGAAAATCTAAATTGCTAGCTGTAATTTGTATTTGGAAATTCAAGCTGAGAGCAACTTTGTTGTAGATGCTGCGGTTTCAAACCTTCAGGACCTGCTTTCGTCAAGGCCCAATCCCGCACCCTGTACTGCTCACCCAGGAAAAGGTGCCCAAATCCATCTTTAAAACAGGCAGAATTTCCCGTGGCTGCTTTATGAAAGGTAATGTTGCAAAACATCTTAAATACTTCTATTTAAGAGAGCAAACCACCTCTTCCTGACTTGCTGGTTTCAGTGTGTTAATAGTTGATGCTGTAAGAATTAAACTTCTCAGCTTGGAGAGGAACATGAGGGATCAAAGGGTCCGATGTGTGCTTCAGCTCTTTTTATGTCTCCAAAGAATCACAGTTGGTGTTCGAAGGCGCCTAAAATGCCTTGTTAACAACAGTACTGGTGGTCCACATTTCATTAAAGCCTGGTTTACTGTAGTAGCACACAGCCAGCAGCGGGGCATTCACAGTGACTGAAATGGGACAAAAAGCAGGAAGGTTTGAGCTGCATGTGTAGAAATCCTGGAACTGAATACAGGAGTGAATTCTGATGCCTTTTGCTACCTGAGTTTACGTGAAACTTCTTTATGGTAAATCCCCCATGACAGTATTATTGCTGTGTTATTCAGGATATTTTTCCAAGGGGCTGAGCTAGGATTACATACGTTTTCCAGTAATCACTTCAGAGAGGATGAGACCTATAGATCATCTTTCCAGCTTGTTTGTATTAAACACTTTTCCCCTTTGTTGTGCTAAGGGTAGAGGTACCAGCGAAGGGTAGTTTCAGCAACAAAGCAGCAGCTGCTGTGTGAGCTGTCTGAAAGGAGGTCTACTAGTGCATGTACTCTTTCTAATAATCTTTTTGTGTAGGTTTCTGTGGACATACGCAAATATTTTGGCAGCTAAGAATTAGTTTTCTTGCTGTAAATTTTCCTCAGTTGTTTTTTTTTATTTTTAAACTGACAACTGAATACTGATGGGGTGGAGCTTCATGGGTTTTAATCATATGCTGCATGTGACAAAACCATCTTCACATGGCTGGTTTGTCTGAAAAATGATCCAGTTTCAAAAAACAACCCGCTTTTAGCTAGGTAATAAAATATTCAGCCTGTGTCGAAACCAAAATGGTCCCACGGGGGGTGCGGTTTCAGGCTGTGCCTCACCCAGGTTGCATGCTTGCCAGAAGGGATGTCTTTTTGCTGCGTGTTCATCTCTTCTGTTCATTTTATCTAGCGATTACAAGACTGAGACATCGCTGCAATGTGAATGGTTTTATTTAGAAGCCTTCCTTCCCTATGTGTCTCTGTTAGTGGGGACGGGAGTGGGGCAGGGGAGCTGGTGGGGAGGCAGCCCCTGGCAGCCGTAGGCGCATGTCACAGTGTGGGTGTAAAAGGAGGCTTCTTGTTAGCTACAGGGCAAAGGAATTAGAGGTGCCTTTTGGAACCAGGCCACTTTGCTTCTGTCATTTTATACATGTCATTTCAGAAAGCACTTCTGGTCTTTTTCATCACACCTTGCAGGTTTCGTTTGCCTTTCTATGAAAATGCTTGCTCTCAACTTCTTCTAGGCAGGAGATGTAGAAACACATTAAGGATAAAATGTACCTGCAAATGTTAGAATAAAGATTCTTTTGGGGTGCTTTTATATAGCTGTGTATGTATATTTTGAGTGCGGAATGGCTGTACCTAGTATGAGAAGCAACATGACTCCTGGACGCTAAGTGCAAGCAACAGCTTTATGCAGCTGTCAGTTAAGTGGTGTTTGGACTGCTGTACATTTTCTTTGAACTCAGACTTGCATTTCAGGCGACCATGGACCTGGTTAACTTTAGAATATTGCACAACTAGGGAATTGATTTCATAGAAAGCACTGAACAGCACGTCTTTTGTCTTTGTTAGTCAGTTGAGTCAGCAGCAAACCTAGAAAACAGGCAGCCTGGCTCCTCCAGCTTAAGCATTAGATGGAATGCTTCTAAAACTTTGATATAAAGTCTTGATAGTCACATGTCTGAGATTTTTCCTGACTGATGAAAATGCACGTGTGGTGGCTGTTGTACACGGAGTTGCCTTTGCAGAAGCTGTTGACTTTGTCACAGATTCATTCATTAACATCTTTTCCTACATTGTTTGCATCTTGAGAAATACCAGTGGCTTCATGTGATGCTGAAGAGGGAATGAGCTAACTGTGTGTCTGGCCTCAAGGATTAATACTAAAGATCGGGTAAGCAGAACTACAAGAATAGAGGCAAGGTAGTCTGTGCTACCCTTGCTACAACCCTTTGTGTTCACTGAGTTTCCAGTGTGCTTCTCTTGATTATTTTGTGCTGCAAGGAGTTAATCTGATCCTTTTCCCTTGAGTTCAAGTGAAGGAGGAACCTGACTTTGTTTTGTGTTCCTGCTGCAAGCCCTCATAGGCTGGGCTGAGAGACTTTTTGAATGGGTCAGGAAACGGTTATGAGTAATGCTAGTGGGAACATTGATTAACTGGAGTGGAGACAAAATACCAGGCACAGCTTGTAGTAAAGTATTAGTTCACCCTGGGGTGCCAGCACGTGCTATGTGTGTGGTTCCAGGGCAGGTACTTCCACTAGCCATAACTCTCTGAAGTGTCTGTTAAAAGCCTCTGCTTGGTATTAACTCAAGCTTATCTGGATATGGGCTTTGGAGTGTTACACAGTTTTTTAATAAAAGGAGCAATTTTGACAACCTGCAAAGTGTCTGCCGGGAGACTGAGTTCTTAGGCAGTGTGGAAGAGCTTGGACAGGTAGGAGTCCCGTAACGGTGATGAAGCACTGATCAAGTTTACGGATGTTACAATCGTGGAATTAGTCATCTTTGTAATTCTGTACTAATGGAGGGGCAGAACTCTGCTGCTTCAAAAAGAGGAAATTCGGTGTTTTCTAACATTTTTTGAAAAATAATAAAGTTACTTTTACTTGTATGGTGTCTTTCGATCATTGTGACAACTTGACACAAGTGCTGTCCCATTGCTGTTGGTTTTATTAATGATCTGATACATTTTATGGATCTAGATAAGGTCACCAGCATGTTAAATAAGTGGCACAAGGTGTAAGTTTCTTCCTGCTGACTGGAAGGCCCTTGAATGACTCATTTTCTGTCCACCTTCCTCTTCTCCCTTGTAATTTTTAGCGTTCTCTGAAACTTGTACTAATTGTGATCTCCACGGCAGAACCCAAAAAAACCCATCACTCCTTGTCTCTGAAGCTCTTTCTGCAAATTGAGTCATAGACATTACATTTTAAGCCAGCAGAATGTTTGATTATTCTACTTTTGACTGCCTTTAAAATTCTAGTTGCCATAACAACTTTATTTCTTTATTTTTAGCACATCAGTTGCCATAACAATATTATATAGCTTTTTGAATGTAACCATTTTTTTCCGACTTTTTTTTGCTTTGTTCTATAAAGAACCTTCTTTGGGGGTGGGGGGAAAGAAATGCAGCAAAGCTCTTCCCCAGTGAGCACTTACGTTCTAAGCAAAGCTGAAAAATAATTATTTTAAAATCTGACCTGCCATAGTGATGGAATAAAGCTTTTGACTACTGAATATTTTCATAACTTATGCAAAAAAATGAATGCAGATCACTGTATAAAGCTTTTCCTTTGCGGAAAATTGCTGTTGGGGTTTCGGTTTTTGTGTGTTGTAGTTTGTGTATTAGAAAACCGTAACTGTTGGCAAGTCATTTCCAATATCTGTATTTCATAACACAGAGTGGCTATAAATAAGGTATAGGCGACTGTTACTGATACGGGAAGCATTTTCCTTTGTGCTGTTGAAAGCTGTCGCTGTTTGCTTGGCTGTTTTCTTTTGCTTACTGTAGGACTGCTTTAACGATTACTGGTAGAGTTTTGCAGCGGGTAACTCCATTTTTGTCCTGTTGTTCTTTATCTTCTCTCTCATTCAAGAATGAGAACAACCGCTGCTCGCTTTGCTCCTGCTGCGGACGTGACAAAACACGTGGGTAAGGAGGGTGCTCAGCAGACGCGCCGTGTGCCTTTTCAAGCCAAATGAATTCCAGTCACCGTATAAAGCGGGTGGACGCTGGCATCCTTCGCTGATACAGCCATCAAGGACCCCCTGCTTCCATTTCTTCCCACACAGCCCTTCCCAGGCACAGTCTCGATCTGTTAGAGGCCGGTGCGTTGATACACTGAGGTCTGGGCAGTTATAGGTGATATATCCTAAACACGGATGAATGAAGAGATTGACATTTAGCTTCAGACCATTAGCAGAGGGGAAGGGTTTCTGCATGAATATGAATCCGCTTGATCTAGTGGGACGTGCCCCTGCCCATTGCAGGGGGCTGGAACTGGATCATACTTTAAGGTCCCTTCCAACCCAAAGTATTCTGTGATTCTGTCAGTTTAATATTGGTGAAAGAGGTTGAACTTAATCTATAGACTTCTATATTCCCTGATAGGATCCTTTCCAAAGGACTTGTAGATCTCAAAAATGCTGTCTTTATGTTTAACCTGTTTTTAATGGTGATGAAGTATATATTTAATTTCAGTGTTTTTCTTAGTGATGGCACATAATGTCAGGTTTGGTATTTCTTTTTGAATTAAAAAGTAATTTCTCAGCTCGCATAACATTTCACATGTGCCAATTTCTAGCTATAAATATAAATGTCCTCATTATCTAATACAATCAAAATAATTTAAGACAAGATCTGCAAGTTATTGGAAGTAAATGTATTTAGGTGTTATTACTCTTGAAACATAGTTATCAGATGTGAGACGATTGAATAAATTTTAATTAGTTAATTTTGAACTCTGGGCAGGGGGGAAATAAGAATCAGAGAGTTTGCTTTCAGTGGCCTTTTCCAAACATCTATCCTTGCCAGGTTCCTTGCTTGCGAGTTAACCAGGACTCCTCTTCAGCTGCCGTGGTTTGCAAGTTTTTCCCTCTTGAGCGCTCTTGGTAGGAAGCTATTCCTGGTCCTTTCTCATATATGGTGATGGATGCAGGCATGTGCTGACATAGACTCCGTGCTCTAAGGGACTATAACTGATACCTCTTCAGCAGACCCAGCTGGGAGGAAAATTTGGTCTAAATGAGGCTGAGCTTAAAATCCATAAAAAGAAATTGTGCCACACTTCAGTTCATAAATAGCTTTCATTCCATATCCTTTCCCTGTTCCTTGGCTCTCCATTTCTTCACAAAAGTGGTAGAATAGCGATAGTAACACTTCGTTTGAAGGTCGTGTTCTAAAATTCACAATTTACTTTGATTGTTTTCAGCTTCATTGTTCACAAGAAACAGTGGAAGTGGATTTACTCCCCCAGATTTGGGGTCGGTAGCCCCTGCTCCTCATTAGAGCCTGCAGGAACACAAGTAGTGAATCTTTAGTTCTGGACTGATTTTTGTCTGCACCAGCTATGGGCTTCTCTCCTAAATGGCGCCGATTGTTCAGTGTTTTTCTGAGCCACCTCTTGTCTCCTTGAGGAAGCACTATTTTTAAAAGTCTGTTCAAGGAAAAGTTTAGGGTGGAATGTGCCAATTATATATGGGAATAAAAAATAACTTCTCTGTGTGACTGCGCATGTGTTTCTAGGCAGCCCTCCTGAATGAGATGAGATGTTCTAGGAGGATTAGTGGGACCATTTAGCCAAAGCCGCATCCATGAAAAGTGGATTTGAATCTGTTTCCAACACCTTTCTGTGAATTTGCCCTGTAACAGTAGCTGCCAGTTCACAACACATAGTAAAGAGAATTAGGCTAGAGTGGATAATCTGAAGGTTTTAAATGCTTTTGGAGACTATAGTGAATTATGCACAGGGATTCTTTCTGTGTTACAGCTTTCAGCACAGCTGAAGTCCATTGCCAGAGGTCGTGGTGGGGAGGTTTTGTGGTACGGGTTTGCCGCTGTGCTGCGCAGAAGCGCCGTGCTGGGATGGGCAAGGGTTTGGAAGCGCACGCAGCGTTGATCCCGTGGCAGCTGATGGATGTGTGGCCTGGGCGTTGAGGAATGCTTTGGGGATGAAGTGGAGGTGGTGCTCTTGGGAGAATTTCAATAAATAATATTGAGCGTAGCTGTTCTTGTTTGTTTTTAGAAGAATGAAAGGTACATTTGCATGTTCTTTGACTACAGCCTTCGGTGCATCCAAACTTGTGATTTTGAAGACTGCAAGCATGTGTGGGTTTGATGCTCATGTTCGTATCTTGGTAGTTGCTTCTGCAGAGGCCTTAGACGTTGGCTTCCTAATCAAGGCTACAATAAATTATTCATAGTTTGAACTCATTAAATCAAAATTGGTTGCCTTTTAAAGGTCATGCTGTAGTTTGAGAGCTCTTTGGCTTGCAGGATGTGGAAAATCAAAGTAGGTGAGCACAGTGTTTGGGATGGTTTTTTTAATAGCCTTAAAAATCTGTTGTTCTAGGCTCTGCTGAAATGGAGTCACTGCTAATACCAACTGAGCTTATTCTCCTGGGATCCTTTGGAACATAAGCTTCCATGGTGCCCAGTTGGGATATGCTTTTACTATGCCGATTTCTACAGAATGCAATTCCTGGTTTGACATGGACAGAAATCTTAATGAAAACATGCCTGTGTCAAAACATGCCTCTAAAAGCTTAAATGAAAGGGGTGTTAAAATAATCTTTTTAAGTATTACTTTTAAATATGAGAAATTATTCCCACAGGAAAGGGAAGGGTAATACTCCTGGCGCTGTGTTCTCTGCACTTCAGGATTTCATTTAAAGTTTTCTTAATTGCTGTCGTTTGTCCTGTGATTTAACAGGTGAAAAAATTAATCATCTCTCGCAAGCAGTGTAATTAATAGCTCATTCCGTTCACGGCAATGAGCTGCCATGCACAGAGGCAATGTTTGATGGTGGGACAGGACATGGGTTTGTTGTGGCACTTGAAGTGCAGGGGCAGTGCTGAACAAAATGCACGTTCTTCCAGGCTGTCAGGGTGTTTTTGGGAGCCACTAATGAGATGTTAGTCACGTAACGCAGAGCAGGAGCTGAAGGGGAGCACTGCAAATAGCAGCCCCTCCGTTGGGATGCTGCTGGGAGGTAGGAAGCCTGTTCTCTTTTGGCAGTGTACTTTTCTTCTTTTTTAAACTACTGCTAATTTGAAAGCAGGTGGATTAACTTTAGTGGCAGATGCATGAAACTGTCTGAAGTCACATGTTTAATTTTTTGTGTTTCATACTATGCTAAAACATTTTCCTTATTTTCCCAATGTCCATTTACATTCATTTTCAAGCATTTCTTATCACTTGGAGTCAGTAAGTAAATAGCATCATTCCATAGCTGAAGTGCTGTTTGTTTAAAGCAAACACTGCGTTTTGTTCCTGAAAAATGCTGATTATTGCCATTTGTTAGATTTCAGAGCATTTCCTTGAGGTGAACTTGCTCCTTGATAGATAGTTTATTGCACAGTGGTTTATTTCTATTGATTTGCAACACAGAAGTTTGGTGGTATTTGTCGCTCCAAATTGAGCTTGTAAAGCGAATTCCATTTGTCACATCGATATAATCTTGAGAGAAGCTCCTCCTGAAGAAACATGTCCTTTAATGTAAAATTCAGGAAAGTATCCGTCTAATCCAGGAGATCACAGGGAGAAATATTGAAGGGGAGATTGTAGCAACTTACTCTGAAAACTAGCTGGATATTTATTAAATGCGTAAAAACTTTTAGTGGCTAATTTAAAAGTTCCAGGCGTTGGGTGTGCTGGGTGTAAGTGTTCAATACTAGCACAAAAAGACTGGACAATAAGCTGACACACGTGAGTGCCCGTCTTTCTCTCCTGATCCACCACAACACATGAAAAAGGATTACTTTTTGCCAGTTTGTTGTTGTGCATCGTGCGTGGTGCTGGTTAATATTCACCTCCTTTGAAACCGTATGGGAGAAGGGCTGGGGCTGTGAGTCCAGCAGGAGGGCAGACTGGAACGGAGCCCGCTGGAGCGGCAGGGAAAGGAGAAGGGATTGCTAGCTCCCTGCTCATCCCTCACTTCCCCTGGCCTTTTTGAAAGCTGCTGTCGTCTTCCAGCCTCTTCCCTGAACTACCCCATCCCCTTTTACAAATGAAGCCAGCCTCTGCTTTCCTCCCCACCATATAAACCCTGTTCTGTTGCTGCCGTCAAATGCAGCTTCACCTCTCATGTGAAAGAGGCTCCTGTAGGCTTTGGGGATGTTTTCCTGGGGCAAGGAGGTGGGTGCATCTGCATTTCAACACTGCGGCTGCGAATCTCCCATCACTTGCTCTTTTTGGTTTATGGCATTCTGTACAATCATGGGGTGGGAGGGAGGAGGAAAGGAAGCTGGTCTTTTGTAGCAGAAGTGATAAATGACACTATCGGGTAAAGAAATACTTGATGGGTTTAAATTTTCTACAAGTTACTGTAGTTTTCTTAAGAGCCACCACTTTTGGGTTTGATTGCTGGCCTGAGTCTTTAGTCCTGACAAGGATGTAGATGAACCACAACAAGAAAAATTTTGAGCTGATATGGGGAACGTGGTGAAACTTGGGAGCAGGGGCCCACGTGGCTTTGAAAGTGCCGTTCTTGGAGATGTTCACAGCTCAGCTGGACTTAGGACCCAGTGCAGTCTGACCTGAATCTGGCCCCAAGTTGGAGGTTGGCCCCACTTTGAGCAGGGTATTGGACCAGGTCATATCCAGAGATCCAACACAGTGTGTCCAAGAAATCTAACATTGTTTTGAGAAAAAATAGTGACTTTATACGTATATACATGTAGCTCTTTAATCTCGTATTATATACTGGCACTCAGGTGGAGATTCTGGTGTTTTCTGTGTAAGCTAGAGCTCTTTGTGGCAGTTTTTTAAATAGATGACTATAGTGGGTGGATTTGGAAAAGCAGCTTTGTACTACAGATACAGCACCAATATGACTTCAGAAAGCAACTTCTAACACCAATCTGATGTAAAAGACCCAACCACGTACACACACACACACACACACGCAACTGTTAAGGCAGCTACTGATTTTTCTTCCTTCTCTCCCACTTTAAGCTGTAATATGAGCTGCAAGCTTTACAGTATGGAGTTTTTTCTGGAGGTATTAAAAACCAAACTAGGGTGTCCATATGATGTGGTGGACAAATAAACGCCAGGGTTATCTAAGATAGAAATAAAGCAAATTGAAGAAACACCTTTGTTCTGTAAGCTAAAAGGAAAGTGAATGAAAGAAAATAAAAATCATAAAAACGGATTTGGGCAGAAGAAAAGATGATGAGCTGGTATGTGTATCAAGATCATTGTTCAGGTCTGCATCTGGGTGAATGACTATTATCTTCCTCATCCCATGCTCGCAGCTGCATCTCCCTGCTCTAATCGATGTCTTTTTTAAAAAGGTTTTACAGAAATTATTGTTGTCCATTTAATCCAGCTGGCCATCCTGTATTTTAACAAAGAGCATCCTGAAAGACTTCAACCTAGAAATGAGTGGTGCAGCTGAGATGCAGCCTTGTGCGTGGCAGGCATTGCTTCCATCAGTCCCGTTGCCTTACAAAAAGAGATGTGGAAAGCAAACATTCCTATTCCTTTCCCAATAGAAGAAACGAGAAATAGATTGTTTCCTTGCTTGGAGCTTCTATATCTGCCTCTGTAAGGACTCTTTCCCTCAGAGCAGCTTTGTCTTGCCTCCTTAGAGGTCACCCACGATCGCTGCTTTCACAGGCTTTCTTCTCACACACAAAACTCGAACTCCTGCCACATCCCCTCTGTTTTCCACAGGATCAGATGGTGTGAGTCTTTTGGTGTGGATGGTGACTTCTGTTGTCTCCAGCTGATGTAATTGATAAAGGAGGCATGGGCTTGCACCTTCTATTCAGCTTGAAGGAGAGCGCTCCATCCATCTGCTGGATGGAACAGCTGTGTTATTTATGCACCACAGAAAATACTGCCTTGGTGGCAGCCACTTAATTCTTCCAACGGAACTGCCTTCTCTTTCTTACTTCCTTTTCTTTATATGCAAATAAAAAAATATACCTGAGGGACATAGTGTTTAAAGCTGTGCCAGAATCCCTCATGTGTCTCTACCCTTCATAGAGCTTTTTTAATGTGCTGTCTCTGACGGAACATTCCAGTATTGCCACAGCTTGTAAAATCCTGTCTGTAATTGCGAGTTGGTCAGAACTAGCCAATTTCTGCTTTAGTTTTTGCTTGCCTCCAAATAGACATCAAATACAGGACTAGTTAGTGCCATCAGTCTGTTGTGGTTTGCGCTGCTGCTGTTTAGAAAATGCCCCCGGGAGCTGGGCTCCGGGTAGAGCCGAGGTGACAAAGCCACGGGCAGCTCACAGCTTCTCTCCCTCCTTGGGAGCGAAGGAAACCTGCTTAGATTTCCACAAAGGTATCAAACTTCCTTCCTTCTGAATCCCTTTAATTATAATTCATCAAAGGGCAGTGTTTTACCTGTGCTGAAAACCAGCCAGCAGAGGCTGCCATTGATATTTCTGTTCCCTCTTATCTGCTCGGCAGCACCCAGATTCCCACACAGGCCCCGGAGCAGCGAGAGCCGTGTCAGAGCTGGGACCTCCAGACCCACTGAGGTCCGAGCACCAGCTGGGTCTGACCTGGGCACTTGGCGGCTGCCCTGGTGCCTGGAAGCTGTGCCAGCTGCCGGTGTTCCAGTCTGCATCGAGCAGGTTGTGCAGAGGATGCCCCTTGTGCTCCACCTAACTCTAGGCTTTACCTTTCTGTATCTCTTTGAGCATCCTTGAAGATGTTTGGGCCCGTTGCGGCAGCCTGACCTAGTGGGAGGTGTCCCTGCCCATCACAGTGGGATTGGAATTGGATGATCTTTAAGGTTCCTTCCAACCCAAACTATTCTAGGATGATGTCTCAGGTGCCCCCCAACGTGGGGCAGGGAGGGAGAAACCACGGATGCTGCCATGCCCTGTGCACACCCTCGTTTGTTCTCTTCCCCCACAGGAGGAGTGGGAAGAGAAGAGGAGGAACAAAAATCGCTCGCTATTGTTCTGCCTGTGGTATGGATAGCGATGGCTCAAAGCTGTGTGTGCAGGGACTAAATTTAGTCATTAAATCTGTTGTTGCAGCAATTTACAGTTCTGAGGTGTTGGAGTGATTTTAATTTTGCCTTCAGTCCCTCGATGGAGGAGTTTGGAATTATCACACGCCAGTATTGCAAACCACTCTGGCGCTGCTGCAGTTGATGCAGCTTCGGGTTTCTACAGCCCTGTCACTCAGCCGGGGATATTTGCTCCAGGCTATACTCGAAATACAAGATGTTAACCCAGGAGCAGCTGATTAAAACTGTGCCTGTGGTTTGCCTTGGAACTACAGGAATTGAAATCACTGCAGTTTCTAATGAGTGAGTTTGTCAGAGCCTCCAATACCATTCCTGGCACGTCTTTTGCCGAGGTACAGCCCCGAGCCCCGGTCTGTGGTTGGTGTTCTGGTATCTAAACTCACCGTTTCTCTCTGCCCAAGGGGTCCGTGTACAGCAGCTTTAGGGATTGCGCCTCTGCTGCTCGTTTGAAGTTTAGTGAGCGCTGAATAAGTAAGCAGAAGTTTGGAGTCCTCAATCAGGGAATGATGGCATCCATTTGCATGGATAGGGAGATGGGTTAATTGGGTTAAAAATTCTCTGCTTTGACAAACGATGCGTTGCTCCCAGATGTTTGCATTGCAGTTGGTTGGAGCGATTAAAGACAGGCACAGTGTTGAAAGCTGGTGCAGACAAGTTTAAAACAAATGGTCCTTAAGTATAAAAATTATCAATTTTCAGGGCACTGGAATTTTCTCTTTGAAGCAAGATGAGGATTTGTGTTGAACCGCAGTGGGTATTGTACTAACCTGAATGTTTGCAGAGAATGGCTAGAAGCCCTATGTGGAATGAGGGTAACTCATCCCCATCTGGGGGACAGCTTCTAGGCAGATTCAGGGAGTGGTGCCGGCAGCTTCCAGAATCCTGGATAGTTTGGGGGATGTGAGCGCCTTTTGGGGTCTGAGTGCTCTTGGGGGGGAGTAGAGGCAATGTTTGAGGGGTGTGAGGGCACCCTTTGGATGAGAGTCTGGGTAGTGCTTGGCATGGGGTCTGGACATCCTTTGGGGTGGGGGTCCGGATGGTGTTTGGGGTGGGGTCCAAGTGCCCTTTGAGGAGGATCTGAGCACCCTTTGGAGTGAGGGTCCAGGTGGTATTAGGGGTGGGGTCCGGTCACTCTTTGAGGGGGATCCGGGCACCGTATGGTGTGGGATCTGGGTGTGCAGGTGCACTTTGGGATGGGGGACCAGGTCTTTTGTGGAATGGAATCTGGGCACCCGTTGGGGTTGGGGACCGGGTACCACTTCACATAGGATCTGAGTGCCCATTGGAGTTGGGGTCTGGGTACCACTTCGCATAGGATCTGGGTGCCCTTTGGGGTTGGGGTCCAGATGCCATTTGGGGTGGAATCTGGTTACTCTTTGGGCTGGAATCCAGGCGCTGCTTGCGGTGAGGGTGGTCCAGGCACCCTTTGGAGTGGGGATCTGGGTACCACTTGGCGTGGCATCCAGGCTTCTCTTTGTGTGGGGGTCCAGGTGCTGTTTGGGGTGGGTCTGAACGCCTTGGGGGACCTGGGTGCCGTTCCTCGGGCTGAGCCCCCAGCCGCTGTATTCCGCCTGCATCCCTGCTCCATCCCTGCTCCATCCCGCCTGCATCCCTGCTCCATCCCTGCATCCCGGCTGCATCCTTGCTCCGTTCTGCCTGCATCCCTGCTCCATCCTTGCATCCCGGCTGCATCCCTGCTCCATCGCGGCTCCTGCCGGGTTCAGGGGGGGGAGGCGGCCGCTCCGCAGCAGCAGCAGCAGGAGGAGGAGAAGAAGGAGGAGGAGGAGGAGCAGCTCAGGTGCGAGCAGGCGCTCGGAGGGGAAAGGGGAGGCAGCGGCAGCTCCTGCCGCCCATCCCAGGATGCCGGGGAGCTGGAACAGGATTCCAGGGAGCAGCCCTTTCCCTGCGGGATCCGAGCGAGGAACAGCCGGAAATATTCTGGGATGTTACCAAATCAGGAGGACTTTCTGCAAGGCAGAGAATTAACTCCGAACGGAACGCGCTCTCTCGAAGTGCCGCAGCGGGATCGCAAATCCGCCCTTCCCAGCACTCCAAATCCCCGCTGAAGACACAGCGAGGGCTGCCGGAGCCAGAAATCCCTGCTTGGAGGCACGGCGAGGGCTGTCAGAGCCACAAATCCCTGCTGGAGGCACGGCGAGGGCTGTCAGACACCGGCGAGGTGCTGGTACCTTGCAACAGACCCGAAGCGAAGGGAGCTGGGTGACCTTGGAGATCGTTTCGCGTGGATCCATTCATTCTTGCCACCCATCTCCCAGTCTCAGGGACTCCAGGATTAAAGATGGTTTTAAACATTTTAGCGGCCTTTTAAAAAGTGAGATTGTGTTCAATTAATGACCTGCCTAATGATTGCTGAACTAATCGAGTGTTCGCTTTAAACTGCGTGGAGAAGACGCTTTCCTTTAGCATTTGCTTCCTCCACAACTGCGAATAAAATAAATGAGGTAACGTCCTGTGATTCAAAGCAACTATTTATTATGTCGATCGACTAATACATACAGAAACTACGTAGAAGCTGAAGCTGAAGAACAGAATAATGGAATAGTAAACAATGGCAGCTTTTCTGGTCAAATCAGCGTTTCGTTAGCCTCGCGGCAGAATGCAGATGGAAGTTTCTGTTCTCGTTGTGTGGGGGTTTGTGAAATGATTCAGGTGTTGCTACAGAGGTGAGCAATGTCGTGGATATACCTGTGAACTCCTGGGTACCAATCCACTGTAGCAGAAATGGCAGAGTTTCCAAAGATGATTATTTTTAATTACCTTGGCTGAAATTAAATTCCAGAGGATTTATTTTGTCTGTGGGGACCTTGAAGTATGCTTCTGGCATTAATAATTGTAACGGACTATAATTGTTGGAAGGAATTGTGAATATTGACATAGTCTCCAAATTCTATTCTTAAATTATTTTCATTTTAAATGAATAGACACAATCTTCCTCATTGTATGTGAGATGTATGTTTTCTTTCTTGGGAGTCAGAGGACAAATCTGCCTTGTCCCCAACCTGCCTCCCTCCAAATAAAATTCATTATTCATACCCAAACAGTGGTGAGTCTATTGGAATTAACCTTGACAAAAATGTTTTCCTTACCTTTCCACTGAATAGCATGGATAAGACGGAGTACCATCTCCTGAAAGGAGTCAGAAAAGACAGCGTTAGATGATGAACTTTTTCCTTTAGTCTGCAGTCAGTCTGTGATTTAAATAGAGATATTAAAAACATTTTCTCCAGTAACTGCTGGTCCAGGAAACCTGAGCTGAACTGAGGTTCCTCCTTCCCTTTCTCCCCCTTGCCCCATTATATTCCAAAGTAAATGACTTTCTCAGGAAAATAAGCAGTCATAAATTCTCCCCCTTCCCCTCTGGGAAATGAATGTGTCTCTATTGTCAGGGTTTTTTTTTGGTATTTTGCAGTACCTGTTTGTTTTAGAAGTGCCTTGTGTTTGCTGAAGATGGGTCAAGAGCACTGGAGGAGCTGATCAGTGGCCTTTCTCTTTCTGGCTTTTTTGTTTTTGTTTTGTTTTCTTTTCTTTTCTTTCTTTCCTTAAAGCTAAGGTGTGCCAGAGGTGATGCACTGATGCTGAGGAGGCATCAACAGCTATGGGACTGTAACCCTCTCACATGTAAGCACTGGCAGTGTCTGCAGAGACAGATCGGGAGACCCTGGAGCAGAGGTTAGCTGCTGTTAAGCGGGTCATCTGCTCGCTAAGGCTCAGATTGCAGTGTTCCCCGGTCACAAAACATGAACCACTCCCGATGGATTGAATGGAGGACTCTGAATATGAGCAGTAGTGTTACGAACTTATCTGAGCACCTCTCCTGCCCTCTTGGATTTGGCCACTACAATGCGGTTGACATCTGTATCCTTGAGACGGTTGTTATTGTCTTGCTAACGTTTTTAATCATTGCGGGTAACTTAACTGTGATCTTTGTTTTTCACTGTGCTCCACTTCTGCATCATTACACCACCAGCTATTTTATTCAGACCATGGCCTATGCCGATCTCTTTGTGGGAGTTAGCTGCTTGGTTCCTACTTTGTCCCTGCTCCACTACTCGACAGGTGTCCACGAGTCCTTGACTTGTCAAGTTTTTGGATACATCATCTCTGTGCTAAAAAGCGTGTCTATGGCATGTCTCGCTTGCATCAGCGTGGATCGCTATCTCGCTATAACAAAGCCTCTCTCCTATAATCAACTGGTCACACCTTGTCGCTTGAGAATCTGCATCATTTTGATCTGGATATACTCTTGTCTGATCTTCTTGCCTTCCTTTTTCGGTTGGGGAAAACCTGGTTACCATGGAGATATTTTTGAATGGTGTGCTACCTCCTGGCTAACTAATGCCTATTTTACTGGCTTTATCGTCTGCTTACTATACGCTCCTGCTGCCTTTGTCATATGCTTCACCTATTTCCACATCTTTAAAATCTGCCGGCAGCACACCAAAGAGATAAACGATCGGAGAGCTCGATTTCCTAGCCACGAAGTGGATGCTGCTGGGGAGACTGGGCACGGTCCCGATCGCCGCTATGCCATGGTGTTGTTTCGGATAACCAGCGTGTTCTACATGCTGTGGCTCCCCTATATCATATACTTTCTGCTGGAGAGCTCGAGGGTGTTGGAAAACCCAGCGCTTTCCTTCTTAACGACCTGGCTTGCTATAAGCAATAGTTTCTGCAACTGTGTGATCTATAGCCTCTCCAACAGTGTTTTCAGGCTGGGACTGCGGAGACTGTCAGAGACAATATGCTCATCTTGTATGTGTTTAAAAGACAGGGACGTACGGGACCCTAAACCAAGGAAACGGGCTAATTCGTGCTCCATTTAAAGAAAACTGGCGCATGTTAATCAAATGTGGAGTTTTGATAGTGTTTGCTGTATCTGGAAACCTGCCAGAAGAGAAGTGTTTACCTGAGTAGTTTGCTGTGATGTGAGAGTGATTTTAAGAGGGATTGCAGAAAAGGGAAAGGCTGCTGTAAGAGGGGGTCGCCGGACTTGAATATAGCTCTTGTGAAATTATGAGCAGAGTGATTCCACAGAGGCGATGAAGAAAGTCAGAACTAAAAATCTTCCAAAGGGCGTGAAATAACTACTGCATCTGAGGAGAATCCTCATAAAATCAATAAGCTAGTTACTACCTTATAATTTCCCCCTTGTAGTAAAGTTGTCTTACTATCTTCGTGTCAGAATATGCTGTAGCCTTCTGAATTAAAATATATTTAAGAGAAACAATCAACAACACAGTAGGTGGCTATCCTTAAATTATATACCTGAGGACTATAGTAGATACTGCAGATTAATACTCAGCTCTCTCTCTGCTCACATCTCAGGCGATTTTCAGTTGTACAAACAGTCCGCGATACATAAAACTCACCCTGGGTGTGACGCTTCTGGATAAAACAGCACGTTTTCACAGAAGCTCTCCCTCTCATTTCCCCCCTCTTTTTTCCATACTGTGCATCCTAAGATTCCATTGTGTCCAGCCGGTTTAGTTTGAGGGAAACCTACAAGGTAAACTGAGTTTCAAACCTTTCTTCCTGTAGAAAGCAAAAGCAATAGCCCTTCCTGGCTGGCTGAGCAACCGCAGCTGCCCATGCACAATGACTTCTTCAGTCTTCACATTCTCCTGCTCCTGTTCCATTCGCACACAGTATGGATGTAGGTGCCCTTTAGGGTGTACTGAAGCTTCTCCTTCATTGGCTACACAGATAATCCTAATGCAGATATGATAATTGCGCACAGCAGTGTGCATCACTGCTTAGAAAATGAAAGCGAACCCTTTTCTTTGGGGAGTCTACGTAGCTTACTGTTGTAGCTGTCAGTCTGCTGTGTGAACCTGCCTTGCACATACTGTATTTTTTTAGAGAAAACGTAATTGTGGTCTGTGCCTAATGTTTTCATAGCACATGGAATAATAGGTTGATGCTACCAGATTAAAAGTTACACTTGCTTTAAGAGAAATACTTCTTTGCAGTTGTTGAATAGCTGTTTTTTTTAGACAACTGTTCTTGGAGGAAGTGAAGAAGACAGCTTAGTATTAAATACAGGCAAAAAGCTTCAGAATTTCCTTTTGTACTGAACTGATTTTCAGGTCCACTGATGAAATCTTTTTTATTTTGCAAGAGCACACGTTAGGTTTGTGTAATAAATTGCCAGGGGTTCAGATGCATGCCAGTCAATAAAATATTTAAATTATTATTTTGAACCAAATGTAATTTTCTTAGATGGTTATTGGCTTTTAAAAAAGGCCCAATCATTGATATTTGGTGCCTTTTAACACTGCACTATTATTTCTTCTTTCACCAAAATGCATATGTAAAGATCGTGCCTATTACTTTTTGTAATGGAAGCTAACCACGCTTGCACACTTGTGGTTCGACTCTAGATCTCCCTTAATTATGTATTCCCTGTTCTGTTGAGGTGGTTCTGAACCCCTGTACCTTTTTTTAAACCTGTAAGTAAGCTGAAACAATGGAATAAAGTAGTATTATGTATATCAAAACCAGCCTTGGCTTTAGTTCCCTGATGTTACGCTCCGTTCTCCGTGAAATTTCTTTTGGGTTAGGGCTCAAGAGTGAACGGTTTAAAATCCAAATCTCTGAGCTGCTTACTTGCCATCTTAAACGTTTATATGCTGGTTTCTATCATTGTACAATCTTTAAAGCAGATTGAAATATGACTTGAAACATTCCTGTAGCTAAGCTGAGCTGTTGCTGACAATTAGCTGTGATAGGTGCGGAAAAAGGAATCGTATTCTTTGCACGTATCTTGTAATGCTCCACATCTACAGGAATGTGCCTGCTGCCGTCCTCTGAAAAGTTGCTGTGTATTTCGGAAGGCTCTTTCTGGCTGACTACTGCTCTGTAAGGTTATGTAACTCCATCTCTTCATACAAACACGACTGGGATTCTTTTCGGTTTGTCACTATTTTGTCGTTGTTTCCGCTTATAGGTCCTCAGCGTGCGAGGCGTAGGCAAGGGACAATGAAGTATCATTTCTCTCAACTCGCAGGGCTGGTTTCATACCAATAAAGTAGTTTGATACCTGTGCTCCAGAGCTGCCCGCTTACCGCTTCTGGTTTTTGTTGGTAACAAGTTTCAATGGAACCTCCTGAAATTCTAGATAAGTTCTAGAAGATGCTCTAAGTTGAACCGACCTTTCGTTAAGCGCAGGCTGGAGGCGGTAGGCACGTTGTTAGCACGGTACTGTACAAACCTGTAGGAATGCACAGGCTAACTCACTTCTAGCAGTAGTGCCTTAGCTGAACCTTACTCGTGTAGTCTCAGCAAATGGAGTTGATGCGCTTCACCGTGAAGCGTTACTGTCTGCAAACAGTAGGTCAGAGAGGGAGCTTCACATCTAAGGCTGCGGCACGAGGTTCCCTCGCCAGCTCGCTGGCTGCTGGCCCTGCAGGGCCAAGCAAGCAATATTTTTCTCTCTGCCGTCCTGCTGAGCTCATGGAGTTGTTGGGTGACACTGGAGGTTTCTTTTTTCCTCAGGCTGTCCTTGGAGGGAGAGAATAAGGCAGAAATCCAATACTCTGCAACCAAATCATAGGTTCCCAAGTGCTTTACCATTTTCTGGGGGTTTGTTCCTTAAGCACTGGCTTAATGTAGTTGGTGCAAGAATGCCGATTTCCTTCTCTGGACCCTGAATTGCAGTTACTGTAAAAGCACCATTCAACCTCTTCTTCGCAAATCTGAGTTTCCTGCTCCCCTGGAATCTGTCAAATTAAACGTCCTCAGCAAAGGTAAATATGGCATTTCTTCTTGCTGTTTGCAGGATGACAGGGCTCGACCTAGTGGGAGTCACACGTGTTTTTAATTTTAGTGAGTTTGTTTCATTTTTGAGAGTATTTTCTAAGCTCATAATTTGAAAATTTATTTGAGGGGTTTGTTGTTGTTTTACTAACACTGTCTGAGGATTCCAGCTGGTGCTGAATTCTCTTTCCAAAATTATTAGACTGGACGTTTTAATGGATAAAAATTCCAATAGAATTTCCAGTCATCCCGTCTGTCACTTCTGATTTTTATTCTGTCATTATATAAAGCCTCATGTTCTTGTATGAAAAGCTGATTAAAGAATGGGGCTTTTAAGTCTGGCACTTGGAGCACACAGCCCATTTCCATATGCTCGAAGGTGGGTGTGGTTTATGAAATACCTAGTCAGTAGGTGACCTGACACTGACCAGAGAAATGGGTGTGAAAAAATATTTGTTGATAATGCAGGTAATAACTGAGTCTCTTCATATCCAGATACATTGAGTGAGTCGCTAGAGCTTTAGGTGCCTGTGAAAAAAAGAGTAGCCATGAGAAGAAAACCTATGTTAAATACTATATACAAAGACTAAAGTGAAGAGATATGCCTCATGGGTAAGCAAAACAAGTATATACAGATGTATATAAAGCTCCTTTGTGCAGGTAGATCCTGTTGTGCTGTTGTGTTCCTCTTGGATACTCGGGCTTTAGGATAACAGAAGCTGTGTCAAAGTTGCTGGTGTTACCAGTTTTGGAACCTAATCTCTTCAGCCTAAGGAAATGTGAAAAAAACCCAAATGTGTAATGACAGCAGAAGTGCTACCAGAAAAGTCATTTTTTCTTCACCAAATTCTGTATGCTTCCCTGTTCTCTGGCAGGGCTAAGTGAATTTCTCCTTAAAATACTGTTCTTTAAAGGGAAAGAGAATAGTAGTAACGAAAAGCACAATGCTGTCTTTTAAAAGTTTATTTGTTGTCTTATAGTAAGATTATTCCCCCGCACTGTTTCTGCTTAAGAATCCATTTTGTGCTTGATAACGGCTTATTCTAGTGCAGAAGCTTTGTGCCTCCCCTACTTGAAAGTTTGGAGTGTTTTGCTTTATTGAGCCACCTTTCATAGGTATGGTTCACAAAGACCCTTTAAAAACAGCATTATATCGCTTTTACAATTACTTTTAGTTCATTAGTGTTTGACAACTGAATATCCTCAAGCGCTCGATTTCCACACTCGGCAAAAGAAATAAAATGTTCTTTTTTTTTTGGGCAGAATAACCAGTCCAAGTTAGCAACTGGCTATTGAGAATAGTGTATCAGTGTAATGCTTAGTTGTTTCTTTAGCCATTTCTTCTCACGTGTGAAAAGTGAGGTTTAACTGTGAACAAAACATCCTTGTGTTAGCAGGTTGGTGGGAATGACGTCAGATTTCATACGGTCAAGGTGAAACTCCTTGCTCTTTCCGTGTGACAGTTGTAGCCAAGCCAAAAATGATATATCTATTTTTTACATGTCGATGTTTGAACGCAGAGGGTCCGTCTCTCTCAGTCCAGCTGCTGCTGCTGTTGGAATCTCCCCGGCGCAGGGGAGACAGTGCCCTGCTCTCCTCCAGGAACGACTTGTTTGCTGAGCTTGCCATTTAATTGTCAGGCTCACCAAAAAGAAAAGTTCAAGCCCTCGACTTCTTCCTTGCCCCCCGGTTACCTCAGTGGCTCTTCAGGATGTTTGTCGCTCTGCTGAAGGGCTGAATTAGGTTTGTTCTGCTGAAATTTCCATTAAAATATGTATGCTGTTTGAATGGCAAAAGCAAATGTTACTTTGTTAACTGGATGCTGATTAATTTTTAGGCCTTTCCAGGGCTGGAAGCATCACTGAGGTAGCGTCTCACTGTCCCGTGCCTGGATCATGGCTTAAAGACAGTATTTTTCAAACATTACATGATTTTTGCTAAACCAAATAGGAAAACCAAGGGTTTTTGTTTCCCCTGTTTAGTATAGACTGTTTATTTTTTTAGCATAGGCTAAATTAATACGTAGATCTCTGCAGTCATTAAGCATTTTTAATTCTTAACAAAAGACTCTATAACTGTTGTAGATCAGGGAGGTGAAGGCGATATAGGAGGATATTTAAGGGCAGCTTCCTACTCACAGAATTCTTTTAGTCACTCTTAAATAAAATGACTCCTTTCTCCATCTGATATTAGGAAATTCTTTCCAGAAGATGTGATCTGAGTTCTGCGAGCTTTAAGTGCTAAGGGAGCAGTATGTGACCGGGGGAGCAGCTGTCGATGGCTCTGTGCCCTGCGCAGCCTCGAGACCACAAGCCCTCCCTTCCATATCTGTCATTTCTTTGGACTCTGCCTTTGTCCAAGTACTGTGACAGGTAGGATGAATATAAGGAAACCTCAGTGCTTTCAGCTGTGCTGATGGGAGGCCAGAAACAACCATTTCAGGAGGTAGAAATGCCTGCAGATCTCTGGGATTTTATCACAATCTTGCACCGACCGCTGCCAAACTGAGCCTTCCTGAGAAGAATGTGACAGCAATGCTGCAGGCTTTGCGTTTGAATCACTCTGTGACTGGGTTTGAGCAGGGAGAAGGGGATTCGGATTGAAATGAAGCTGCTGGAAGTGCAGCGATGACCAGGGAAGAGAGTTGAGTTTTTGTATGCCCTGTTCATCCCTGTCTCAAAGCTCACAATCTAAATTTTACAGCCAGTGGTATTAGAAAAAGTGACAAACTATGAGGGTTTTAGGAAGAGGAGGTTCAGAGAGGCCGGCGTTAATCATGTGAGGGCATCTCTGCGCTTTGATAGCATTGCTGTTTGTTCCTTTATTTTCTTTAAATGTAATACATAATGCTTGTTGTCTTTTTTTTTCTTCTTTTACAAGTTGTTTGGATAAGCACAACAAATTGTTTTGATTATGGAAGAAGTCAATTTTATGAGATATTTTAGTGAAGAATAGGATGGTGGCTTGGTAAAGTGTAGTAGAGTGTCCTCAGCAGAGAACCAAGCGTGTTACCTGTCGAACTTGTACTACTTTGAATTTCATACGCTTTGGGCAGGAAAGCCTTCAAAGACCTGCCCCAGGTGAAGGTTTCTAGCCCTTGTAGAAGCTCTCCAGTGTAATTTATACTTATACATGTGTTATTTAAAAGTTCTCCTTGTGTGACATCTGAATTTTGAATTGTGAACAGACAAACGATATTTTCCATGATCAGGCAAATTTATTCTGGCCTAGGAGAGACACTTGCTGAGCCCACCATGTTTTGGTCTTCGTTAAGTGACCACAGTGCAGAGGATCTCAGTAGCTCTTTCATTGTGGGGGTGCAAATACAGAAGCTGCGTATTGAGGCAGGGGAGCTGCCCATTCCTCAGAGGGACTGTTCCCTACCTGTGGCATGAAATTATCCCGCCAGCTGCACCTGCTGAGCCTGTGGCTTTGGGGGGGCCAAACACAGAGTGAGTGGCCTTTATTTCCTTACCTTGGGAGCTCGCTGTGATGCCATTTGTTCACAAAGGCTTGTAGTGATAGGACGAGGGGCAGTGGGTATAAACTGGCAAGGGGCAGATTTAGACTAGACAGAAGAAGGAATTTCTTCACGATGGGAGTGGTGAGGCCCTGGCCCAGGTTGCCCAGGGAAGCTGTGGCTGCCCCATCCCTGGAGGTGTTCAAGGCCGGGTTGGATGGGACTTTGTGACTCTGATCCAGTGGGAGGTGTCCCTGCCCATGGTGGGGTGGAACTGGATGGGCTTTAAGGTCCCTTCCAGTGCAATCTAATTCTATGATTCTGTGATTCTCCTTTATCTCTGCGGTTACGTCTGTGGTTAACTGAGGACTGCCACGCACAGAACGCTTGCGTTGCTTCGGGATGTGTGTCCCCCCGATCCTGCTGCGATTCACGCCGCGCTTTCAGTACAGCCTGCCATTTAAACCTCTGATTCATGCTCGCTGACTAAACCCGTGGTGGTTTGGATTGTCACCGCGTTGGTAGCAGAAGGAAACCTGCCTGCATCTGCCTCCCCTTCTCCTTCCGTGGGTGTTTTGGGGCAGCCTGGCAGCTCAGTGCAGATCTGGGCTGGGCAGTGGGCACACAGCAGCTAAAGCATCTGTGTGCCCTCTTCTTCCATATTTTTACTACATGGAGAGTCGATCTTCCACAGAAGAGGTGACAAAGGCAGTCAAGGGCAGTAATGCCTTCGATGGCCTCAGCAGGGCTTTGGCAGAGCTGTGGTTATTGGGGTTTTTAACGGTAAAAAGATTTGTTGTAATTAAAAAAAGAGAGATCTGCATACGACAAGAAATGAGGTGTTACTAGGTCAAAAACAGATGAGTCTGTTTTTCCTCGATGCCCTTGATAGGCAAACAGGATCTTTATAAGTACATTTGGTTATAATCAAGTGATTTTGGATGCTGCAATTTTTACAATGAGTTTTAACACAACTTTGTGTACCTAAGGGTCCTGAACAGTGCACAATGGAAAGGTTTCAGTGGCAGCTTTTTCTTCATTCCAAGGGCTTTGGGGACCACTTTGTGCCTAGAGTTGGGTAAGTGTTAAGTATGTATAAAAATTGCCAAAACCAAAAGAGCAAGCACAGACTATAAATGAAAGATCCTTATCCAATATTACTTTCTCTCTATGCTTCCTATTGTCCAGGCAAAATCTCATGTTGGCTTATGAAGATGACACAGGGAAAAGCAAGAAATCTAATGCATGTAAGCATGCCGACATGCTGTCGTAATTAGATTGTTTCTAAGATTCTTAGTTTTACCACTCAGGACATTCGGAGACTGTATTTTCTGTGATCTCTTACCTTAGGAACTCATAACCAATTAATTATTTCCCCTTGCTGGCTGTGCTTTACCTGATCTCTTGCTTTGGGATATTTCAAGTTCCATTTTAAATTTGAATTTGAATTTTAAATTCAGTTTGGCTGTTATGTAGATGTGTTCTTCACTTGACTCATGTAAAACCCTTTATTGAGTATATTAGAAAGATCGTGTCCTTGAGGAGAGCTACAGCTGGTCTTAAATCTATTGAGGCTGCATTTCATTGTAGCTAAAAGAAGCTGCTGCTGTACATTGTTTACTTGATTTCAGGTGTCTTGGCAACAAGCCTCATTGACAGATGCCAAGTTCACCAACCTCTTCTGCTGGGCCGCAGTATTATTTGCCACTGATTTTATTTGTGAATGTTGCTAACTAAAGAAGCTCTGTTTTGGTGGTGAATCAGTATTTTGGATGGGGTAGATGGAGCTGCTTCACCTCTTTAATATTGTCTTTGCTTTGATGCTGATGGCAGATTATTGCTCAAATGCAGCTGGAAGTTCGTTCATAGAATCATAGAATGATCTGGGTTGGAAGGGACCTCAAAGCCCATCCAGTTCCACCCCAGCATGGGCAGGGACACCTCCCACTGGATCAGGGGCTCCAAGCCCCATCCAACCTGGCCTTAAACACCTCCAGTGAAGGGGCAGGCGCAGCTTCCCTGGGCAGCCTGGGCCAGGGCCTCCCCACCCTCATTGTGGTTAAATTCCTCCTTATGTCTAGTCTAAATCTGCCCCTTTATCCCTGTGTGCTTGCAGATCCTTTCTTCTGATACCTCTTGAGTGCGATCATGAATCACATGCAAGAGAACCGGGGGATCAGGCCCAGTCAACACAGGTTCACAAAAGGCAGGTCTTGCCAAACAAACCTGATCAACTTCTATGACAAAGTGACTCGAATGCTGGACAAGGGAAAGGCTGTGGATGGATATTTCTGGACCTCAGTAAAGCCTTTGACACAGTTTCTCACAGCATTCTGCTTCGGAAACTGTCACCTCTGGCCTGGACAGGCGCACACTCTCCTGGGTGGAAAACTGGTTGGATGGCCGGGCCCAGAGAGTTAATGGAGTTAAATCCAGCTGGAGGCCAGTTATAAGTGGGGTTCCCCAGGGCTCAGTGCTGGGTCCAGCCCTGTTCAATGTCTTTATCAACGGCCTGGATGAAGGCATCGAGTGCTCCCTTAGCAAGTTTGCAGACAGCACTAAGCTGGGTGGAAGTGTGGATCTGCTGGAAGGTCGGGAGGCTCCAAAGGGATCTGAACAGGCTGGACTGCTGGGCAGAGTCCAATGGCATGAGGTGTAACATGGCCAAATGCCGGGTCCTGCACTTGAGGCACAACAACCCTGAGCAGCTCCAGACTAGGAGAAGCCTGGCTGGAAACTGCCTGGAGGAGAAGGACCTGGGGGTGTTGGTTGACAGGGACTGAACATGAGCCAGCGGTGGCCCAGGTGGCCAAGAAGGCCAATGGCATCTTTGCTTGGATCAGAAATGGCGTGACTAGCAGGTCCAGGGAGGTTCTTCTCCCTCTGGACTCCGCTCCTCGAATCCTGTGTTCAGTTCGGGGCCCCTCACCACAAGAAGGATGTTGAGGCTCTGGAGCGAGTCCAAGAAGAGCAACGAAGCTGGTGAAGGGGCTGGAGAACAGGCCTGATGAGGAGCGTCTGAGAGAGCTGGGGGTGTTTATCCTGGACAAGAGGAGGCTGAGGGGAGACCTTATTGCTTTCTCCAGCTACCTGAAAGGAGGTTGTGGAGAGGAGGGAGCTGGGCTCTTCTCCCAAGTAACAGGAGACAAGGCAAAAGGGAATGGCCTCAAGCTCCACCAGGGGAGATTCAGGCTGGACATGAGGAAAAAATTTTTCACAGAAAGGGTCATTGGGCAGTGGCAGAGGCTGCCCAGGGAGGGGGTTGATTCACCTTCCCTGGAAGTTTTTAAGGCACGGGTGGACGAGGTGCTGAGGGACATGGTTTAGTGTTTGATAGGAGTGATTGGACTCGATGATCCAGTGGGTCTCTTCCAACCTGGGTTTTTGTGATTCTATGATTCTGGTTTATCCTAGCGTGAGAACCTTTCTGGGGGAGAGGTATGTCTGTGACAGTTCGTTGATACAATTATGTTTCAATGATCACCTTATTACAGAATTTCACTGCATTAGTAATGCCTGTATTTGCAAAATAAAGGTCACAGAAAAGCGCTCTTGTAAGAATGGTACTGATTTTGTTTAAAAATAAACTTATAGGAAATAGAAGATGGTTTACATTGTTAAAAAAGATTGGAAATGTGATGTAGGTGAGGAGTACCTGTTGGTAGTTTATTTTGGAAAAGACTTGGGTTTCAAGTGGCAGATGAAACTCAAGAGAGAAATATAAATATTGATTCTGAAGTAAATCAGCCTTTCATTTTCATACAGTAACCAAATGAATTGAGTCCCTTTCCTGCTGGCAAGAGGATTTGGGGTTACTATAAATCGCCTTATGGGAATGGTAGTTTAATGAGGCATGGCTTACCCAATGTATTAAGAATTAGTAATTATATAAGTAATAAAGAGAATGATTAGAAAGCATTGCTGCCATCACCATGGTGTGTCTGGTTCTTGAATACTGAGCGTGGCTGGTCCATGGTACCACAGCTGGAAGGAGTTCTGGGGAGTGGCAAGGGAGCGGTTCTTCTCTAAGGAAGAACTAAAGTCTCTAGGTTTTTCCAACCTAGAAAAAAAAGGATTAAGGTGCAGGGGAACACGAGAGGTCTGGAAGGTCGCGTGTGCCACGGGGAAATGCTGGATGTCATGAATCATTGTCTTTATGCCAGTGCAAAAAGGTTAAAATCGAGATGGTGCTATGAAAACAAACCGTCTGTGATGCATTATGGACTAGATGGGCAACACTGGGATGTCAAAGTTGCCATGGGTTAAAAATACAGAGGAATTCAAAGTGAAATAGAGTATTAAATGCTGTTGTTGTGATCTGGTTCAGGAGTCCATGTGCTGCAGATTGCTGGGGGCTGGGGGCCTGTGATGAGGCAATCGTCACCATCGGTGTGACCTGTCCTCGGGCAGCTGGCATCCTGGTGCTGTTGGAGACCCCATTGGTGCCGGAGGAGCCGTGCGCTGACCTAGTCTCTGCTCTTGCCTTCCCACTCCGGCACACTGTTATGTCTTTATTACTTTTCATTTACTAACTCTGCATATTTCTTATCGTATTTGGTCTGTCAGGAAAAGAATGCGCAGCTGTTTTTTCCGAATAAACCTGTGAGTGACAAATGAGTGTTTGTGGCCGTGTGCCTGTGCGTGTGTGGAAGGGGCCGTGGGAGGAGGAGTGTCAGCATGATCCACTGTCCTCATCTCGTGCTGCCAAAGCAAAACGCATTCTGTCAGCGCGTAAGCAAAGCCGTCAGGAAGGGGACTGTGTTGCTAGTTCTGATATCAAATATTAAGGGGTAAGCTCTAATGTTTTTCCTAATAATTATGGTAGTTGGGAGCCAAGCTGTTATCAGAGGCAGTTTACAGCTAACGAGGCTGCTTAGCCCTGTCTAAATAACGTGATTGTTTAAAAGGAAAAGTTACGCTGCAGAAGTAGGGAAGCCTGCACTACACATGGATGAGCCAGGGTCCCCTCCCACGTTGCAGCTGGTTTAGCAGAGGTCCAGCAAATCCTCTACTTTATCATGCCGGTAGAGAATGTGTGGTGTCATCTTGATGGGATAAAAGATACAGAGGTCACTACTAGTGCAGAAACCACGATGTGGTATTCAATGAGTGGCTGAATCCTTGAGAACATTTCCCTGAGAGCTTATTGCAGCCCTGGCCCAGGTTGCCCAGGGAAGCTGTGGCTGCCCCATCCCTGGAGGTGTTCAAGGCCAGGTTGGATGTGTCTGTGCCCATGGCAGGAGGTGGAACTGGGTGTTCTTATAGGTCCCTTCCAACACAAACTATTCTATATTTCTATGATATATAAAAGTTCCCAACAACTAATTTTCTCAGTATTTCTGCAGTCGCCACAGTTCACAACGAAGCCAGGAGCAAAGTCCTGTAGGGAACAAGGTGAGCGTCCTCATGAGCGTGATGAGATTCCCGTGTGGCCACGTTGTTCCAATCCTAATACACAGCCCCTTATCTGTTTTCTGAAACAATGTGTTATCCACTGAGAAATAAACCCAGAATTCAAACCAGCTCTCTGTGTAACTGGGGCTGATATATTTATAGAGTCGCTCTGCCTGTCAGCCTATCTCCTCAACTATATATTCCTGTTAGATTTTATTATAGAGGAAGGCTGTTCCATCCTACTCCTTTTGCTTTGCAATCAGATCAGTTAGCACTGGTTTGCTCCTGATAACGTTTTCTCATTTTCTTTTAAAACTGGTATCAATAGTTACATTCTTTGAATAGAATGTGTTTTTTAAGCTACAATCCGGTCCTTTCTTTGCTAGGTGCTTGTGCCTTGTGTTTGAGTGGCTTAATCATGAAGTGCATTTGCTCAAAGTTGTGTTCCTGCATTGCACTTCCATATATTACTGCATCTCCAGGCTAGCTTGAGTCCTCTTTCTCCTGTTGATGGATTATAGAGGGGGAAAGACGAGAAAATGTCAGGCAAAATTGTAGCTTTTTAAAATTGTTTAAATTATTTTCACGACTGAGTATGTCTTGGTGGTTTTTTTTGCAGTAGAATTTAAGTGAACTTGCAGAAACCAGCAAGACCGTGGATATTGTCAGTTTTCTTCCTTATGAAGTAGTTATGTGAAAAACAATGTCCTTGCACAGGAAATGTTGAAATTTCAAGTGGGTATTTGGTTTATATCGCACCTGTTTGGGTTTTTTTTGGGTTTTTTTTCTGTTATCTTACTGGAAATGTTACTGGTAATTTAAAATACAGAAAAATGAAGTTGTGAGCAGTAGCAGACGTTTCTAACTTCTCTTCTTACAGTGTCTGCAGCCTAGAAATCCTGAGAACTTTGCAATCTTTTGCAATCAAAAAGTGTTTTTCCAGCTCTTGAATGAGGTAGCTCATTAGTATTATTAATTACATACATTTTGGTCCAACTCTGCATCCCTGCTGCCAGCAAAATTCACGTTTTCTTCAAGGGAGCCTTGGAATTCTAAGGAATTTTGGCTCAGTTTTCTGTACTCGGCCTAGCAGTGATATGGAAAGCCCTCAGCTTCTGTTTTTTCGGCAAGTACCCAACATGAGTCATGAACGTCTCCATTGCAGTCAGAGGGAATGCCGCGGAGCATTCCTAATGAGGACAGAAGTCTCCCATGAAACAAGTGTGCGTCTGTGTTTCTGTGCTGAACCAGAGACAATGTTCAAAAAGCCTCATGTTTCTCATCTCTGGTAAGAAATACTGCTGGAAAGTGTGGACTGCGAAAGAGCAAAGGGAGGCGTTGCACTCTGTATTTTCAGTTTTCTGAATAAACCAACAGGCTGGCAGGATTTAAGAGCAGGATTATTGCTCTTCAGCCTGGAGAAGAGAAAGCTCTGAGTAGACTTTAGAGTGACCTTCCAGTACCTGAAGGGGCTACAAGAAAACTGGGGAGTTTCCCAGTGGGAGGTGTCCCACCCATAGCAGGGGATGGAACTGCATGGATTCTATAAGATCCCTTCTAACCCAAACTGTTCTATCATCCTATCCGTCTTCCATGTATGTAAAAAATGCTAGTTGTAGAAATATTACGCTATATTATTTCACATGATTAAAAAACTTTGAATATGGAGTGTTATGGTAAACACATGACAAGTTAAAAAAAATAACTCTAGGATATTACAGTAGAGCTCCTATATCTGAACTCCAAAAAGTTAGGCTCTTTTGTTATAGTTTCTGTCCTGAGCCTCCTGTTCCCCCCAAGCTGCATCGCATTGCTCTCATTTTTTAAATTAACAGCATATTGGCCATTTTCCCTTGAAGTGCAATATGAGGTAAAAGGCATTAAGATATTCTATAACTAGGTTAAAGATTAAATCCTGGTTTTTATTCTGTCATCTCTTACTGTCCAGTTTGGAATATTTGAATATTCAGAATTAGTGTTGAAATCTCAAATGCTGTAGGGAATGTCTGTGGGTGTCTTGCATTTTGATTGGTTTGTTGGTTGGGTTTGAGTTTTGTTTTTTTTAATGAAAAGCGTATTTTTTTTTCACTTACGTGAGGCTGTAATCTTCACTAAGAAGGCGTTTAACTGTTTACTGCTGTGTAGACCTTTTGTTAGGTGTTGAATGTGGGCCCTTGACCACTGCTACAAGGAGCCTTTTCTCCTCCAATATGAACCTCCCACGTTACAGTAGGTTGTTGGTCACACGTCTGTTTATTATTCAGGCTGCCTTTATTATACACGACAGAATAATCTCATGCATATAAATCACATTCAGGTTATGCCTTGTGCTGTCGTAACTGGACAAAATGATTTCTCTCCATTCAATCTCCTCAGTTCTTTCTGGTTCTTGGCAACAGCATCTCGAGCTGTTTTTGCACTGACCTGCTTTCTTGTTAATAATTTTCTTGCAAAATTAGGGCACTATTAGCACACGTCATATAATATTTCGATCTCATTGTGCTTGGAGTTCCATGAATTCACAGTTTGATTTATCATGTGACTTTTGTATTTTATGCCACTGGGTTTGTGTCTGGTCTGGGTAACCATTACAGCCTCTTAGAAACAGTTCAGAAGATTGGCAGCAAACTCTTGGCTCTAAACAGTAATAAAATGACATATTTTTAATATTTATCATAATTTTAATGTTAACGCTTAGACAAACGTAACTCTAACATTAAATTTAGACCCAGTTTTTTACTTCTCGCTATAGATGAGGAGTTTTGATAACCAGCCTGGCTGTAAGCTCGCTCCCAACAGCAACTGGGAAAGATTCTTTTATTTAGTTTTTAATTTGGTCTCTTGTTTTTATTAAAGACCTGGATCTTGATCAGAACTGTAGTTATGGGCTGTAAAATGGGTGGCTTTCAATTCACTCTCATTTCATTATTAGTTAGATAACTCCCAGGAGATAAAACCGTTTATAGGAAAAGACATGAATCCGTTCTGAGGTCTTTTCGAGGTGACATTCTGCAGTGCAGATCTACAGCTCAGCCAGAACTTGCACAAAGCAGACCTGAACTCACGGGCTTTTAGGCTTATGCTTACGAGTTCTGTCCCCTTGGAGCACGAGCGAGCACCTAAGCGCTGGATTTCACACCAGTTGCCCGCGTTACCGTCCCAGCAGCTGCGGTCGGTGCCTGTGCCCGAGTTCTCTGCCCGTACCAAAGCCAGCCTGAAGGCGCTTCAACTCAGCCGCAGGTTTCGGTGTGTTTGAACCAAGTAGTTGTGTGGGGTTTTCCTTAGGGTTCGAGTAGCGTCGGCGCTGCTCCTCAGCCGAGGCTGGCAGAGGACGTCCTTCCTCCCCACCCTGCCGCATGCGGAGATGCCATCTGGGGCTGTGGGATCAACTCCAGCTCCGCGCTGGAACTCCTCCCGTCAGCCTTGCAGAAACCTTGAGGCAGACAGAGCGAACCGTCACCAGAGGAAGCCTTTCAGCAGCAGCGATGCCGTGAGCTTTTTGTGTGCGGGATACCGCAAAGCTAAGCTTCCTCCGGTCAGCGTGGGAACCTTAGGAAAGGTGTAGGCTTTCAGTGTTTTAGGAATGTTTTGTCTGAAGCCTCGTGCCTTGTTTTTGAGGCTGTTGTTCCTTGTGGTGTTGTCAAATACTGGTTGCAAAGGGTCTACACTTATGATTAGTGAATTTATTTCTCTCAGTAGGACTGAACATGGAAGAAAAGAGAAGCTGAGACAGCCATTCTTACCTTTACTGGTTTTCATTTATTTGATTTGTTTTTTGGTTTTTTTTCCTGTGAAAAGTTATTTTCTTAGACCTGTCAAGTGGAAGGTTATTAGAAAAGCAAGAACCATTTTTCTATTCCTTTTTTCTTGATGGTTTAAACAGCTGCTTTTTCTCGTGGTTACACATAGTTATTTTTTTTACTGCAGGAAATACCTGAAGCTCCGAATTTGACCAGTTCCAACGCATTCTCAGTCTCTAAATATGTGGTTTGTTTACATTACCTAAACTTCAAGTAATATACCTGGTGTCAGGACTGATATAATAAATTTTCTGTCTTCTAGTATAATCTGTGTAAAATGAAAGAACCCCCTGAAGACACTGAGATGTGACCAAGAGCCGATCAGATGGGCTCTGACTAATTTTGTACCTTTTGATCCTTGTTTATCTTGGTCTCTCAGAGATTGCCGGTTCCTGTCTGACCAGTAACCTCGATCCTCTCTGCTTCCACTCTGTGTCCAAAACCAATTCAGTTCTCTACTTGAGGTCTGTCTTTTAACTTTAAAAGTTCGTGCCTGCTCTGAGAAGTTGTTAGAAGGAGCTGTGGCGTTCTGCCTGGGAACTCTGAGGCTCCCACCCTGCCAAGAATCAGTCAGTATCTCTTTGTCATCTGCTCTGTCTTCCAGACCTCGGCATTATATGGTAGATGCCCACAGGGTAAGATCTTTCAATTTAAAGGTCATTCTCAAATGGCTGTTAGAGAGGCACTAAATAATGAGAAATAGCTGTGACTTTTTTAGGCAAAAATTACATCTGATAGCTTTTGGAGCTTTGCATATTGTGATCTTTTCTGAGGCATAAAAGAGAACAGCACTTGGAGACCTGGATGTACTGTGTTCAGTTCTGGGCCCCTCACCACAAGAGGGATGTTGAGGCTCTGGAGCGAGTCCAGAGAAGAGCAATGAAGCTGGTGAAGGGGCTGGAGAACAAATCTTACGAGGAGCGGCTGAGAGAGCTGGGGTTGTTCAGCCTGGAGAAGAGGAGGCTGAGGGGAGACCTTATTACTCTCTCCAACTACCTGAAGGGAGGTTGTGGAGAGGAGGGAGCTGGCCTCTTCTCCCAAGTGACAGGGGACAGGACGAGAGGGAATGGCCTCAAGCTCCGCCAGGGGAGATTTAGGCTTGAGATTAGGAAAAAGTTCTTCATGGAGAGGGTGGTTAGGCATTGGAATGGTCTGCCAAGGGAGGTGGTTGAGTCACCGTCCCTGGAGGTGTTTAAGGTTAGGGTAGATGAGGTGCTTAGGAGCATGATTTAGGGATTGGTGGGAATGGTTGGACTCGACGATCCAGTGGGTCTCTTCCAACCTGGTTATTCTATGATTCTGTGATTCTGTGAAATTTAAGTTCCTACATGCTCATTTGAGACTACTAAGTAGACCTGGCCTGATTTTTTCAGGATCTCTGAGCTACTCAAAATCCCAGTCAAGTAACTCAGCAACTATGGATTCGTTATTACAATAAGTGAATAATTGCCACAGATAATCTGTAAACTTATTGAGATTTGAAATGGGGTCGTTTTCTTCTAACTTGTATTGCACAATATGTGTTTTTTAGCCAAGTTAGAGATTACAGATATTTAGCCTAGAAGATCTTTGCTTCCAGTTGTTGTCTTCCTGAACTGATGGTTATACCCCTGGTGGCCGTGCTATTGGACTAAATTTAATGGCTCCATCATCATAATGGATTGTTTCCATTCCTCTTATTTTTCAATAATTTATATAATTTTAATTCCATTTATTTGTTGATCTTCTCTTTTTCTGATTCTCCCTTTTCCATGTAGTTGCAGTCAAGTGCTTTCAGGCCTCTCTTAGAAGTGGCACTCTGCATTGTACTGAGAGCATTGTGGATGGAAGTGCTGTGACTGGAGAAAACGGAGAGCTGTTTTGAGGGGGGATGAAAGTAACTGATCCATTTGAATTCTTTTCAAAGCCCTGTTTAGGTGGTTCCTTCTGAATGATGAGGGAAGCAGCTCACGTGGACGTGTTAGGGTACTGGGCCTTACCTTTCATATCTGGCGCTTGTTTACAATTTTATATGATTGTAGATCATAGAATCAAGGAATCCCAGGTTGGAAGGTTGTTCAATGATTATCTGGCAAAAGATAGGCTAGTATCTAGTCCAGCGCAGTCTTAAGTATCCAATGTTGGGGGATCCACCACTTCCCTGGGGAGATTATTCCAATGGCTGATTGTTCTCATTCTGAAAAGTTTTTCTCTTGTCTCCAATTGGGATCTCCCAGGATTAATTTGTACTCATTACCCCTTGCCTTTTCCACATGACTCCCTGTAAAAATGAGTCTCCATCTCCTTTGTAGCTGTTCTTTAAACACTGGAACATGATGATAAGGTCTTCCTTAAGCCTTTTTTTTTCCCAAGGCTGAACAAACTCCATTCTCTCAGTCTTTCCTCATGTGGCAGACTGTGATCAGAAGGAAGCAGAAAAGTCAAGTAGCCTTTCTGGATATGGATTAGAGTTACAATATTGGTGTTAAGTACTATCCACTGAACTGCTTTGTTCAGTTAGAATTGGGCACTGGAAGTCTCCAGGGCGTGAATAACGAGTACTGAATAGAGAGCAATTGAAAACCACGTAAGTTTTTGTTGATCAAAACATATTTCAAAGATAAGTTGCATTCCAAGAGGGAGATTTTAACTAGGTAAAAGACCTGGGTGAGAGGCTGGACAGTGTGTGGAAAAATGAAATCAAAGGAAACAATAACTTCATCCGATGGGCTCCGTTGCTGTCATAGCGGGTGGACCCATCGCGTGCTGACTGAAGAGCTTGGTCCTGCTGGGCTGTGTCTGACTGACAGTTCTGGAGTGGGCTACACTCTTAAACTCTGCAATCAAACTTTTGTCCAATGTCCAAGATAGGTGAAAGGATGGATGACTTCTAATATAGATGAGCTTGTTTTAAAATGCTGCTAGGTGGTAGCAGGTAGGTAAGAGTAAATTATGTTTCTGCTCCGTTGGAACCAACAGCATCTGTTTTTTCTATCTCTTTCCATCATCCCATGGAGAATTTCTATAACTTCTTGTTAATGCCACAGAGGGGGCAACATCCTTTCCTTTGCTGTGTTTTTTTACAGTTCCACAGTTTGTGTAACAAAATGACTATGTTAGAAATGAGAGGTTTCTTAGAAGTCGGCACTGTTAAATCTGTATCTGCTATCTTGATTTGAGTGTTAATAACCATAAAACAGGATTAGAAAAGTAACAGCTGAAACGGTTGTTTGGGGATGCCTTGTTTGTTTGCTCCTGGTAATTCTTGGTGTGAGGCACAATTGCACTGGAGTGGTGAGCATCATCCATTGTCTAAGGAATAAACTAATGTCCTTAATGGGCCAGCAGTGCGATTTGGTTGAGATGAATCACACATCAGGGAAAATCTGGTTTTAGAACTGCAATTTTATAATTGTGTCCGCCAGCTCGCACTTCCCAGATGCGTCTGTGACCTCTGGGTTCCGTGCCAACTTTTGTGAGGTACTGGGTGAAGCGGGGCTCTGCCAGAGCTGGCGTTGCTATACTGGTAGGGTTATTTTCCTAGCCTGTATGGAGCTGAAACTCTGTTGTGTAAGAAATACTGTAGAGTGAAAAGGCAATAGCTTTTTAATACCGACCTTGTCACGCTTCCCATGCTGTCCAAGCACAGTTAGTTATTCTTGCTAACGGTGTTCTTAGATTGATAAAAAGATAGGAATGATACCCAAGCGACATGGACAGAGCATTAAAATTCTAGTAGAATCTAGGTTGGTAGGTCAGAAACCCCTGGGCTGAGGAAATGATAGTTCTTTACTGTATTTGGCTTTCTAAAGCTCGAGTGAAATAGCAGGACAGTTCAGTGCTTACATTAATGCGACTGCATGTGGACTCTTAAATCACCAGTTTCTAGGGCTGTTATAGTGTTACTCATGGGAAGAGTCTATGAGTGAGAGTGAGTTTATGGGCGATGCGATTGGGGATGAATTATTAACAGAGTAAGTAAATATACTATTTGAAGCGCTGTTGTTTGTACTGTAAGTCATGATGCTTTATTCAAAACAGGCAGCTGAGACGAGATATTAGTGTGAACAAATTCCTCTAAGTACTGCGGTGGTGTTCCTCGAGCTGGGTGTTTTGGTGGTGATGCCAACTGCAGTAGGTTACTGTGTGCCTCTTTTTCTCCTCTACAGCTATGCAGACGCAAAGGTCTCAACTCTCCCCAGACGAACAACTCGGGGCTTGATGTCATCAAGGAAAGAGCAGGATGGATTTGTTGTAATGGTGATCTAAACAGAGCTGACCCCAAAAGTAAAGATAAAGTACAAATGTTTGGATAGTGGAGCAAATGAAACTGGTAAATTGTGGCCCTTTTTGTGGTAAAGATTAAGATGTCCTTTATGTGAGCAACAGATTTGAATGTTGGAAATTACCAGCCTTTTTCATGGAGTGAACAACATAGAAATTGATATGAGGGCAACTTAAATTAATAGATTAGTTTGCGTTGGAAGGGACCTTAAAGATCATCTAGTTCTAACCCCCTGCAATGGGCAGGGACACCTCCCACTGGATCTGGTGGCTCCAAGCCCCATCCAAACTGGCCTTGATCACCTCCAGGGATGAGGCAGCAACAACTTCTCCGGGGAACCTGGGCCAGGGCCTCCCCACCCTCACAGTAAAGAATTTCTTCCTAATGTCTAGTCTAAGTCTTCCCCCTTCCAATTTAATGCCGTTCCCCCTCATCCTGTCGCTCCATGTCCTTGTAAAGAGCCCCTCCCCAGCTTTCTTGTGGGTCCTCTCCGAGGAACTGGAAGGTCACAACTTGTTCAGAATTACCCAACTATCAAACAAAACGTCTGCATCATGGTGAAGGAGAACGTTTTGGCCGAAATTTAAACAGGTGAAGAGAGGTGTTCTGAAGGACCTAAACTTCCCAGTCTTCCTCTACTCAAGCTCTCAAAAAAAGTCAAGACCAAACCACTTTGGATTATGAGGTGCCAGCCTTCGGGCACCACAGAGGAGGCTGTTGTTGGGTGAGGAGCACAGCACAGGCACAGCAGTGAATGCTTTCAGACATCCCTGCTGCCTGGCAGGGATTGCAGAGGCAAGGAGGAATGGGATATGGTAAAAAGACTGGTTTTGAGTTAATTTATTTTCTATTTTGGACCTACTGGCCGTAAACAGTTTGTCTACAAATAATAGAGTAACAACTCAAACTATCAAGCACTTTTGCTCTAAGTCTCAATGAAAATCCCCTCCTGCTCCCCCTCACCATGGTTATTGAAGGGAGATCCAGACTGAGGGAAAACTGGAACCTGTGGCTGGTAGGGGAAGATTCATTTCCATAAGAAATGAGGCTAAAAATACTTTTTAATGCACCACTAATAGTGATGTATTGGTGAGAGCAAGTTTAATGAAAAGCTGTCTTGTGCAGTTAGAGGATAACATTGTTCCTGTAATTGGGTGCTGAAAGCAGCCCTTGTTATTTGTTGCAACAAATGACAAGATAAAGAAGAGGTCGCAGAATGGTGATGAAGCTTTAAAAACAGAAAAGGCAGCATAGGGACAGTAAGGACAAGGGGTTATGAATGGTATGAATGGATGCTAATGGTATTAAAACTATTGAAACAGTGTTTTCAGGAGGTAGGTTTTGCAGAGCCTGCTGGACTAATTCAACAGCATAATACCTGAGAAAAGAAGGAGAACGGATAATAAATCTGTTGTAAGCGGAGTGTATAATTGACTGCTTATGTCTGAAGAAATGTCTGAGGGCTTCTTGCTTTCTGGTTGTTTTGTTCTTGACTGCAGTGAGGCAATGATTTACAGTGCACACAATGAAATTTAGATTATACTCTTCATTCACAGTTTTTAAACTGGCTGAAGACCAAAGAGAAGGCATGCGTGCAGCCCGAGTAGTCTGGTAGCTCCTTGTGTTGCCAAAGCCTGGTTTTGCTGTTCTGCCAAGAGGAAATACCTGACACTCCATAGGTCTGGAGGAGAGGGTGAATTTGTTTGGTTGATCCTGCCTTTCGTGTTGCGCTGTTTAGTCATTTTACAGAGACAGCAGCTGATGGAGGCTGCCGAGCTGTGCTGGGCACTCCCCTCTGGTGCTTCCCCATCCACTGCCCAGAGTGGGTTTGATGAGGCTCCTGGTGGCTCTAGCAGCTGTCCTTTAACCCAGGTGGTTGCTTAGTTTGGCCAAGAAATCATAAAAACTGCCTGCAGGGTGGGTGTTGCTCCGGCTGCTGGCAGGTTACTGCTAGGAACCCAAAGGGACTCGAAGCAATGTGGAACCAAGGAGGTTCCTGTGATGAAGTACACCGCAGAGGTTTGGTATTGAAATATTAAATTTAGTGTAGAGTTAATTTTCTTAGGGGAGGATGGGAAAATAAAATTTTAATCCCTCTTACCTAACTTTACAACTCTGCATTAGTAATTGTTTAAAGTAACCTAGGTTTTCCTCAGAGATCCGTTCACATTTGACACTGTAAGAGTGTCAGGAGACTCTGAAAAGTCTGCTTTCTCCATTGCTTGATATAAACTGTCTGCACTGCCACTCTGCCGGGTGCCAGCCACGTTTCTTTCCCTCGCAGAAAAACACCCGTTGGCTCCTGTTCGCGTCGGTCCCATTCAATCCCTGCCCTCATCGCAAAATGGTTTAGCAGCGGTGAAGTGGCAATGACACCTGTCTGCTTTAAGAAAGGTTTTAGCATAAAATGTTCTGAAGCCAGTGACAATGTATAATGTTCTGTATGCTAAATGGGTATACGGTGTAGTCATTCGTCTTAATTATAGTCAGTCGTTTTCATCTTCAAAGTGAAATGCTAATATAGTTTTCTTTTCAGTTTTTCATCCTGTACAGAATCCTTTAGTGTCTTACATGATACGTATACGTATACAGTATAAATTGTTAGAGCTGTTGCCCATACTTAATAATAATCATAATTTTCCCCATTTATGTTAAAAACATTTTTCTTATTATGTTCATTACATTGCCCACTGATCTTGTTCTACAATGTATGGATCTTTCTATTGTTCTGGTTTCCTGTTATGTGAAGGAGCTAGGGAAATATTTTGTGGTGGATACATGGAAAACTAGTATTTTTTCTTAGCAAAATAATTGTATTTTGTGTTAAAATCAAAACCTAAAAGCGAAACTCAAGAGTAATGACAATTTAGAGGACTGTTCGATTCGTGGTGCTCACACTGGTGTTTTGCAATGACATTTTCATGTGGAACAGGGAGGACTGGAAGCTTTGGAATTAATTGTTAGTAACCAGGAGTCAACTCTTTGTTTCGAACTAGGGGCGGTGTGATGGAGTTGTGGATGGGGGCTTGCTTATCCAGCAAATTCAGGTGGGGTTTGTGCGCTTGATGTCCTACTAACCTGATCTCCTTCTGTGACCAAGTGACTAGACTCCTGGATGAGGGAAGGACTGTGGATGTATCTTCTTGGACTTCAGTAAAGCCTTGGACACAGTTTCTCACAGCATTCTGCTTCGGAAACTGTCATCCTCTGGCCCGGACAGGCGCACACTCTCCGGGGTGGAAAACTGGTTGGATGGAGGGCCCAGAGAGTGGTGGGAAATGGAGTTAAATCCAGCTGGAGGCCAGTGACAAGTGGGGTTCCCCAGGGCTCAGTCCTGGGTCCAGCCCTGTTCAATGTCTTCATCAACGACCTGGATGAAGGCATCGAGTGCTCCCTTAGCAAGTTTGCAGATGACACTAAGCTGGGTGGAAGTGTGGATCTGCTGGAGGGTCGGGAGGCTCCAAAGGGATCTGAACAGGCTGGAGCATGGGCTGAGTCCAATGGCAGGAGGTTTAACAAGGCCAAATGCCGGGTCCTGCACTTGGGGCACAACAACCCTGAGCAGCTATGGACTGGAAAGCTGCCAGGAGGAGAAAGACCTGGGGGTGTTGGTTGACAGGGACTGACCATGAACCAGCAGTGGCCCAGGTGGCCAAGAAGGCCAATGGCAGCTTGGCTTGGATCAGACACGGCGTGACCAGCAGGTCCAGGGAGGTTCTTCTCCCTCTGTACTCGGCACTGGTGAGACTGCTCCTCGAATCCTGTGTTCAGTTCTGGGCCCCTCAGCACAAGAAGGATGTTGAGGCTCTGGAGCGAGTCCAGAGAAGAGCAACAAAGCTGGTGAGGGGGCTGGAGAACAGGCCTGATGAGGAGCAGCTGAGAGAGCTGGGGGTGTTTATCCTGGAGAAGAGGAGGCTGAGGGGAGACCTCATTTCTCTCTACAACTACCTGAAAGGAGGTTGTGGTTGTGGAGAGGAAGGAGCTGGCCTCTTCTTCCAAGGGACAGGAGACTGGACGAGAGGGAACGGCCTCAAGCTCCGCCAGGGGAGGTTCTGGCTCGACATAAGGAAAAAATTCTTCACAGAAAGGGTCATTAGGCGATGGAACGTTCTGCCTAGGGAGGTGGTTGATTCGCCTTCCCTGGAGGTGTTTAAGGTGAGGGTGGATGAGGTACTGAGGGGCATGGTTTAGAGATTGATGGGAATGGTTGGACTCTGATCCGGTGGGTCTCTTCCAACCTGGTGATTCTATGATTCTGTGTGTTAGTAACATGAATAAGATGGGATCTAAATAATATTGACTAATGTCAGAGTTCTTTTATTACTGATGCAGAAGATTCACAAGCAAAAGGAGGAGATCCCAGTGAGCCCGCTCAGTAGACAAGAGGCAAACCTTCTGTGGCAATCACGTGGGTTACGAGTAGGGTGCTCCCTGGCATGGAATGGTTTTCACTAGTAGCACAGAAGTGGGCAGATGATGTTATCCCATTATATAGTGAATTATAAACAGATCTTCTGGTGGTTACTCTCTAAGGTAAGGGATATCTTGAGCCTTTGGGTAACTATATGGAAAACTATGACTCTAAATAATGATGAGTGGTTGAGTTGAGGGGTATTTGCTGTTCTGAAAAGTTTCAGGGATTTATGTCTAGTCCCAGCCATGTGTTCTGTTAAAGACAAACTGTGTTACAGCTGTAAGAGTCAGAGCAGGCTCTGCTGGCTGATGTAGAAATGGGGTTTTATCTGAAGGGCTTGGAAGCATTCTCAGTGCTGGAAGATACCGAGGAGAAGAAAAGATGAATTTATAGACATCCCTGTTTCAGCAGGTGTTGACCCTGACCACGTTATTGTGCTGCATCTGCACTCCAGACGAATTCTGGGTATGGCTGTGCTACTGAAAACCAGAGCAACTGGAGTCTACAAGGTCTCAGCAGTTAAGAATGCTTTTATTTGTAAGGCCTTGATAAAATTGTATTTTGGGAGTTAAAAATGAATAGTTATTTGATTGTCTTAAACAGATCTGCATAGGATAAACAGAATTAAACATTTAGTGATGGAGAACCTTGCTCATAGCAACAGAGATACTGTCTAGTTCAGGAGAAATAATCAGTCACTATTTTTGTCTCTAATTGCAACGGTTCTTGAATAATTACTGAAAAACAGCAGAAGAACTTGCATATTGCTTTCAGGAAACCCTTTCATTTCACAAAATCCATTCTGAACTAAAAAGCAGAGTGGAAATATAACAGATTATCTACTGCCTGCGCTTTATTTATGCCTGTTGGTCCCTGCTAGTGTCAGAGATGTATGTTTGGGCAGTGACAGAGCTGACACAAATTGCTGTCAGATGTGCTCTTTGTCCTGGTTCCCTTCTCCTGGCCTGAGCAGTGATACCACTACTGCTCTTTCTCCTTGAAGAAAAGGAGCCTGCAAGCTCCTTTTTTGCAGCCTCGCGTTTTGTCTACGTGAGGTTATGTTCATGCATTTCAGCTTGAGTTAAAACGCATTTCTATTTGCAATTTCTATTTCATCCCTTTCTCTTAAAAAGAAAATGGTATTTGTATGTTTGATATATCTAATTTCTTTAAGACTTTCTGTGTTGGATTTGGAGATCCTGATTTATATTTATCTAAATTTAGGGTTGCAATACAGCGTATTGTACATGGAATTGTCTGTTAATTGTAGGGAGTGCCGAACGATTTTTAGTTCTTACAAAATCAGGTTCTTATTCTTGAAATGTGACCAATTACCTAATATAATTCTGTGGGTGTGGGTTTGCATGGAACATGGCACAGCAAGCGGTGACGTGTAATCTCCCTTTTGAGGAATATGCATTGTACTTCTAAAATACCTGCTGACAATAGCTGCCAAAATTAGGTGGAAGATTGTGAGCGAGAAGAGGCTGGAAGCAAGAGCTTAAAATCTTACTAGCCACAGGTTTGTAAATCAGTATCAAGTAAAATCTTAATACGATGGACATGATCACGCATATTGTTTTTCATGGTTCTGAAGCTTCTGACTGCTCTTGGTTTCTATCCTGCATCCTGAGGGCATTCTGGCCATATTTTCAAGGGCTTCATGCACTCTGAGATTTCACTTTTTATTTGAGTTAAGACTTCATTTCTAAAACACAAAAAAAAGTATAAATGCTAATGCTTTCTAATGCCCTCTTCAAAACTTCAGACCATGTTCAAGGTGAATGATTCCCGTAGGAATGCTGCAGTATTTTCAGGACATCATGGTGGAAGGGGAATCGGACAGGGGTTGCCCTTGAGGCGGTGCAAAAGGATGCAGCAGTGGATGCGTTGTGCCTCACTGGGAGTGAGATGCAACTTTGGCTCCGCTTTGGTGAGAAGTTTCAGCATTGTTTTCCCTGCTATTTCTTTCTCCAACAAAATTAAGATCTAGTTTTCAATCAGGAGCTGAGCAGTGCAGTCTAAAGCTGAAGAATGGTGGAGCTCTGGCTCCTTTCTGGTTTCGCTCCTTCAGTCTGTCCTCCATCTTCACAACTGCAAGTCAGGTCCTGTTTTCCAGTATGAAATTCAAAGTACAGTTGTTTGAATATTGTGTGAGAAAGTAAAAGCAGCATAAAAATGAGGCAAAGCCTTTAAAATGTAATTGTACCGAGTAGTGAACTACTAAAAGCCGCGCGGTGCTACGTGTCATGAGTCTTTAATTACAGAAGTTAGAAGGTTGGTACTTGTGATTTTCCAGACGATTGAAGGCATTCAGAGCTTTTCAAGTCCGTGCCACTTCTCAGCTCTCCTCCCACCTCTGTTTGTTCATTCTCCTTTGGTCCCCTCAGTGCGTGAGTCAGGGAGAGATGAAAAGAAATAATTATCAAAGCAGAAGAACACAGAATGAGCAAATTAGGTATTTTAAAAAAATATTGTCAGGGTTTGAGCTATACTTAGCACTTCTTTAGCTTTCCAGAACAGCACAAGTTGCGTTATATTTTGAGTTTACACATATGTGCAAGTTACACAGTACTGAGAATATTCCTAAAAAGCATTTGTTGATCCAGGCTAAAACGCATACAAGAGAGGTCTTTTAAGTCACACGGCATGGTCTTTTTATGTTTTGGGTCTTTGCTCCTTGTTCCTTTTAAAACCTGCGTTAATAGCTTGTCTACCAAGATTTTGTTTTATTCAAAATGGTTTTCGTGGTAAACTATTGAGTTAGTTTCTCTGCCGAGCGCTCCCTGCACTGTTGCTGCCTTCACCCCATGTTGATGGCAGCCTGCGGTCCTTGGGTGTTTGAGAAAGGATTTACAGACGGCTCCGTACGGACGCTTTGCCTCTCCCTTCTGCTGCTGTGGGGTTTGTGGCTTTTTCTTCATAGAATCATAGAATCTCCAGGTTGGAAGAGACCCACCGGATCATTGAGTCCAACCATTCCTATCAAACATTGAACCATGCTCTTCAGTGCCTCGTCCACTCGTGCCTTAAACCCCTCCAGGGAAGGTAACTCAACACCCTCCCTGGGCAGCCTCTGCCAGTGCCCAATGACCCTTTCTGTGAAAAATTTTTTCCTAATGTTCAGCCTGAACCTCCCCTGGCGGAGCTTGAGGCCATTCCCTCTCATCCTGTCCCCTGTCGCTTGGGAGAAGAGCCCAGCTCCCTCCTCTCCACAACCTCCTTTCAGGTAGTTGGAGAGAGCAATGAGGTCTCCTCTCAGCCTCCACTTCTCCAGGCTAAACATTTGGATGTTCTTCCAAACATCTTTCACTGGTTCAGTGACAAGGACGGTTTCCGTGCTGGACACCTTTTCCCTTGGGCCTCTGGGAAGGCTGGTCTTGTGTCTAACTCGGGATTTGGATTTAGCTAAGGAAAAGAAGCTGGATTAAGAAACTGATGATAAGGTAAAGTTTCTAATAGAAATAATTATGAGCCAAAAAAAGTATTTAATAATCGCTGAGTACTTTTTGGCAAATATTATTTAGTGACAGATATTAACTCTGCAACAGAAGAGGCAAAGTGGTGAGAAATAAGAAAGCGCTGGGCATTTTGGTTTTCATTTTCCCAACGGTTGCATAAAAAAATGATACCACATAAGTCATAGTAAATGACCACGTTGATTTATATTGAGATTATCACAAACTGTATCCTGCCGCATGGAAGCAAATCTGTTACTGACTACTTGCCTTTGCTGCTGAATTGTTTTGTGGTGCTAAATCATTTCAGTGCATCCCTTCTGTTTCCCTTGTACAGAGTTTCTCTGTGTTTTACTGACAGCTTTAACCTAGAGCTGGGTCTGAAAGTTGCCGGGTTTAGGTTGATTGGTGTGTAAATATCCCCTGGTACTTTCTGCACAAATATATTAAGTTTTATTTAGGCTAGAGCTGCTTAAGTAGGGAAGAATAAAATCTGTGTTGTTAGTACAATTACAGAATCGGTGCAGGGGTTTAAAAATAGCAAGTCTCAGATGGTATTTGATAAAGGTAATTAAAGCATGAAGAGTAATGATGAAAACCTTTTGTTCTGCTGCTCTCCTGTAGTGCTTCAGGCTTAATGTTTGACAATCAAGCCACTCATTTCTGGCCTGGCAACCTCACTGCGACGGAAACTTCTTGTCTTCTGCAGAAATGGAAAAAATTCTGCTGATCTCCTCTAAATATACACATTAATAAATAAAGAAATAGGCTATTTCGAAAGGTATTGGTTTGCGAGCTTGGTATATTTCAGATATTCGTAGCAACTTTGTTTTTTGGAAGAAATACCATCCAGGTGGAGTGAGCTGTTAGTAGAAAATGACCCTTTGGTAACTGCTCGTGTATCCAGTATTAATATTAGTGGCAAATAAATGTAAAGAAGATGTGATGTGGGTTGCCATAGCTTGCTAGAAGATTGTTCTTGTGTGACAGCGTTGGTAACCAGCAGCGGCTGTGAAGGTCTGTGAGCGGTGCTGTGAGCGGGCATCTCCTCCTCGGTGCCAAAGGCAGAGCATCGCTGGCACCGAGGGGGGATCCTCAGAGACCTCAGAGATCGTCAAGTCCAACCGCACCTGTCCACTACGAAATCATGTCCCCAAGCACCTCATCTACCTGCCTTTTAAACCTCCCCAGGGACGGGGACTCCACCACCTCCCTGGGCAGCCTCTGCCGGGGGTTGAGAACCCTTTCTGTGAAAACATTTTTCCTGATGTCCAATCTGATCCTCCCCTGGTGCAGCTTGAGGCCATTCCCTCTGGTCCTATCTCCTATCACTTGAGAGAAGAGATGAACACCCACCTCTCTCTTTTCAGGTAGTTGCAGAGAGCAATAAGGTCACCCCTCAGCCTCTTCTCCTCCAGGCTGAACGGCTCCAGGTCCGTCAGCTCCTCCTCGTAAGACTTGTTCTCCAACCCCTTCACTGGTGTCATTGCTGCGCTCTGGATGCGCTTCCAGGACCTCAGTGTCTTTCTTGTAATGAGGGGCCCAAAACTGAATACGGGGTTTGAGGTGCAGCCTCACCAGTGTGAGAGTACAGGGAAGTGATCCCTGCAGGCGCTTAAGCGCTGACTGAACGTGGTCCTGAGCAGCCGTTGGACCGCGCCCTCTCCAGAAGGCATCTCCTCAGCATCTCTCTGGGTCTGTTGCAGTCAAAGAACTCTAAAACTACAGGAGTTTGGCTGTGTATTTCTGTATGGATAATAATTCTTTTGAGCTGTGTTGATTATACCTCAAGTTTTCCGTGGATTAGTATTTCTCTGTGCTTAGAAGAAACGTCTTCTGTGCTTTTTTTGCTTACTCAGACAGGTGAATTTATCTTTTCAAGGATGAGATGAAAATTGTATAAAGGATGTGTTTTATCCAATTTGGCAGTCTGAACACATAATTGAAACAAAATCATTGATAGAGTCACTTAGGGAAACTAAAATGCTGCTGGCTGCCTAGGAAGGGGGACTGAATGTGCCTATTTCACTGGCTCTGCTGCTGGGGCAAATTCCCATGTGGAGGAAAAGTGGATATTTAACGTGTCAAGAGTGTGCAGGTTAACAGTACGTGGGTTAAAGTGCGTTGGAGATTACCCTGTCAGACCGATCACCTTGTAAAGTGTAAATGTGAGTGTTTGCTCCCTCCCCTACTGCCTCACTCTGTAGATGCTGAAGTGACTGCTCTTTGCAAGGCGCCCCACTCCCCTCGCCAACCCAGCTCCTTTGCTTAGAGGCTTTGTGTCCGCTCACGCAATGGAAATACAGAACTTTTGGGAGATCCTGCATGCTGTCAGGGGAAAACCAAAATTTATGGCTAGATATCATCCTTCAGAGCCAGAGAGCTGAGCTGGGATGAGCTTTTACCACAGCAGGTGGTATTCAATCAAAGCTAGGAGCCTAGATCTAGAGTGGGATCTTAACTTACCAGTTTCTTCTTCCCTTCTCCAAGTGCCCTTGGAGAGCTCTGACCCTTATAGCAGAGGTCCTAAGTATGACGTTGTATGTCGCAAGGGTCCATGCCGGTAGCCCAGCTGGAGACAGGGCAGGATGTGTAGAGGTCACCTAGCCAAGCCTTTCTCTTGGAGCAGGACTGTCAGCATCAGTACATGAAGCTTGAGCTGGCAGAGTCTTCCAGCCCTCCAAGAGGAGTTATGGATCTGCTCCGGCGACCCGTCGTGCTGCCACCCTGCCATCTGAGTGTCGCATCGAAGCACAGTGGGTGCACAGAGCGTATCTCAGAGGACAACAGAGGTAAACAAGCTTCCCTTATTCCAGCAGCCCTTCCGTGAGAAGGAGTGGCAGTGCTGTCAGTGCAACCATGGCCGAGCAATTCTGGGTGTGCACAGCTCATGTACTGACAGTTCAGGCCCAGGGCAGACAGGTCCCAGGCACCAGTTCCCAGTACCATTCCACGTCTAAGATTTTGTAGGTAGTGGCAGTATATATTTGCTTTAGAACTAGAGAGACTCCAAAGAGCTGGAAGGCTCTAGGCTACATTGAACTTTTCACGCATTACCACAGAGTGGTACCATTAGCATGAATTTTTAGGAAAATAGTAGGAACAGTTTTGTTTCATTTGGCATCAGAATGCTTAAAAAGTAGGCTTGAGTGATGCTGGAGATGTTTATGTACAGTCTATAAAATTATTCAACTCTTCAATGATCTTGGTCTAGTAAACAACACGAGGTTATCACTTTATGTTTATCTTTCCAAATGAGGCAATTCTGGTTTCTGTCAAACCACTTTTTGTCTAAAAATAATGAAAAAATAACATTTCCTGTATTAAAGGCAATGCCAGTGTGTCGATAAAGACAGCCCACATCCCAGTGGTGGAAAAAAAGTTCTTGGCTGAAATGACTTGGAGGTTTTATAGGCGTGGAACAGAGAATCATAGAAAAATGTAGATGTCTCTGCCCCCTTTCCCTGTACCCTCTCTGGGGATAGATTTTCTTTTTCTCAGGTTAAAGCACAGGGCTGGGCCCTTTCCTCCTGTCCGTGCTTTGTCCCTCAAGCATCTCGGGGAGCTGTGCTGTGCTCTCTCTGCCGTGCTGATGGATGGCTCGTACGGATGGGCTTGGCACCTGCCACGCAGGAGTCGAGATTCGCTATCGCAAGTGCCGAGTGCAGAGGCGTTATCGCTTCCCCTGATCTGTTCTACAGAGGATGCGCACAGGAACGAGCTGGGAAATGAGAGATCTGTTCTGCAAGCATTAAGAGTACTGAGGAACTGAATATGTGGGCTAGAACAAACGTACTCAAAACTGCAGAAAACTCAAGCAAAATGTGCTTGCTCAATCTATTGATAGCAACTCTACCGGCATGTAGTAATATAAGAGAAGCATCACTGAATTTTATATAATTCCTTAATCGTGATATCCAAACCTGTATGTAGGGATCACTTTTACTTGAGAGCATAGCCATGTTTTTATGGCTTTATGTCATGAAGCCCTAGCGCTGCCGAGTCCGTAGCAGTTCTGCTTCTGACCACAGTGACAGCATAATCAAGCCCCTCAGTATTTAACTGGAGGAAAAAAAAAATAAAATGCCATGTCTTTTACCCAAATTAGCAACATTATTTGGCAGTGCCAGACAGCGATTTTGTGGTCAGTTTCGTGGCAATCTATTTAGTGGTTAAACCCAGTGTTTCTCAGCTGTGGTGGTGGTTAGAATTTGCATTCCTCAGGAGCGACTCTGGAAAGGTGAGAGTCTGGCTTCTTATTGGTTCGTGCCTTGTCTGATCAGTGGGAGCTGGCTTTCCCCTCTTCTTTTCCACCCTGGCTCCACCAGCTGCCCCACAATCCCACCTTCCCCGCAGCTCGGAAGGGCTGTTCTTGGTGTGGCTGGGAGAATTTATTGTGCTGTGGAAGTTGTGCTGCCATGGCAACTCAGGCATATGGAATTCTAATTGCAAGGCACAATGTATGTTTATGAAAATAATTAATAAAAATGCAAGCAGTGGTGTCTTTTGTACTGTGCTTCTCACTTTTGCCTTTTTTGCACAGAAGGAGTCTCATGGGCAGGGGTTTTAAAAATTACTGATTTTACTGCTTTCATTGTGGAGTTTGGTCTTTTGTTTGTTGGTTTGAAGTCAGATCAGATGAGACATTGTTTTTTCAGTGTTTAACTTGGGTATGTACGGGTGATTTGGGGTTTGATGGCTTTGATTGATATCAAAAGCTGTAAACAGTATTTCAACCCAAAGCAGTGGAATCAGATGAATCATAGAATCATATAATCGCCAGGTTGGAAGAGACCCACCAGATCATTAAATCCAACCATTCCTATCAAACACTAAACCATGCCCTCAGCACCTCATCCACCCGTGCCCTAAACACCTCCAGGGAAGGTGACTCAACCACCTCCCTGGGCAGCCTCTGCCAGTGCCCTTTCTGTGAAAAAATTTTTCCTAATGTTCATCCTAAACCTCCCCTGGTGGAGCTTGAGGCCATTCCCTCTCCTCCTGTCCCCTGTCACTTGGGAGAAGAGCCCAGCTCTCTCCTCTCCACAGCCTCCCCTCAGGCAGTTGTAGAGAGCAATGAGGTCTCCCCTCAGCCTCCTCTTCTCCAGGCTAAACACCCCCAGCTCTCTCAGCCGTTCCTCATAAGGCCTGTTCTCCAGCCCCTTCACCAGCTTCGTTGCTCTTCTCTGGACTCGCTCCAGAGCCACAACATCCTTCTTGTGGTGAGGGGCCCAGAACTGAACACACTCCCGAAAATCCAGGTGTTGGGCTGGTAGGAGTCTGTGAATAGGGGGAATAAGGTGAGGTTATTCAGAGTTTTTTGTCGTCCAAGTAAACTCATCTTCTCTTCCAGCTCCCATTGCCTTTTCAGCGCCAGGCGCTCAGCCTGGCACCCGGCTGCTGTGCTGGTCAGCACGTGGCCGAGCCTCCTCTCTACCCCATGGCACACGGGGTGGGATATCCGTGCTTCCGTGGAACAGCCGTGTTTCCATGGAACAGCCCAGAACTGGAGTCAAAAGGCTGTCAGCAATTTGTTAGCGAGGTGCCGTGCTGTGTGTGCTGACTCCAGGGATGGGGCAGCTTTGGATTCCCTGGACCAGGGCCTCACCACCCTCATCATGAAGAAATTCTTCCTAATGTCCAATCTAAATTTTAGCTCTTCACTCCATGCCCTTGTAAAGAGTCCCTCTCCTGCTTTCTTGTGGGTCCTCTCTGGGTACTGGAATTTTAATACTAATCAATTGTGGGTTTTTAAGCGTGTTGCCTTGGAAAGTTTCTTTTAAAAACAGCAGAACTGAGTAAGGCGTCTTCTTTAAAGATGAATAGTGTGTGATACCAATTAAACTTTATGTTGGGAAAGGAAAGCTGCCTACAAACTTGCATTTCATAACTTGCTGCTGACTTTCTCAGGTGTTCCCTAAGTGCTACCTCTGTTATGATATGTTGCGCATTTAATGTGCCAGCTTAATGGTTTTATTGCTGTGTGATGCCTTTCAAATGGATGGGAAAACAAGAATACATCCTGCTCATTAAAGGGTTGTGTATCAAGTTCAACTTCATTAGTTTTGATTAGGACTGAGCCGGTGCCATCTGTGCTGTCAGTATTGTACAGCTTTCACAGAAGAGATGAGAGATTTGGAATCCGGTTCTCTCATGGTGTGTTGCCCTCTTATTTTGTGTGGTTTTGTACAAAATTAACTTGGCTGGATTCCCTTTCTTTGTAGCTGAGCTGCTTATTTTTGGCTTCTGTTACCTGGCAGTGGAGTCTTTGGGCCAAGTTTTGATCCTGTCTGCCTGATTGGGTAGCGTGCGCATTTTTTTTAAATCTTCAAGTCTGTTGGTTTCAATGCATTTCCAAAATTAAGGAGTGCTGCAGCATATTATTACTAGGTTTAGAAATCCATTACAAACATCGTTCCTTCCCTCCAGCAGATCAACTTTCCTGCACAACTTGGTGTCATCTGCAAACTTACTGAGAGTGCACTCCATCCCTTCATCCAGATCATGGATAAAGATGTTAAACAGAACTGGCTCCAACACTGAGCTCTGGGGAACACCACTTATGACCGGCCACCAACTGGATTTAGCTCCGCTCACCACAGCTCCCTGGGCTTGGCCGCCCAGCCGGTGTTTTACCCAGTGAAGAGCACGCCCTGTCTAAGCCGTGAGCCACCAACTTCTCTAGGAGAGTGCTGTGGGGAACAAGGCTTCATTGCAGGCCAGATAGAGAGCATCTACAGACCTTCCCTTGTACACTAGGCAGGCTGATCGAACAGGATCTGCTCTTCATGAACCCATGCTGATACTCTGGTTGACCTGCACTTGCCTGGTGAGTGCATTGAAGATGGACTGCTCTACAGCCTTTCCTGAGGTCGGACAGGCCCATAGTTCCCCAGGTCCTCTTTCCAGCCCTCCCTGTAGATGGGAGTCACGTTGGCAAGCCTTCAGTTGTCTGTGACTTCCCCTGTTAACCAGGACAATGATGGAGAGTAGCTTGGCAAGCTTCTCCATCAGTACTTTTGGGTGAATCCTGTCCAGTCCCACAGACTTGTGAGTGTCCAGGTGGTGTAGCAGGTTGTTGGCTAAGTCTTCCTGGATTATGGGGGGGGTTATCCTGCTCTCCATCCCCAGCTTCCAACTTAAGGGGCTGAATACCCTGGAAATAATTGATCTGACTATTAGAGACTGAGGCTTCCAACTGGCTGTAGATGCCATCATCTTCCAAGGGGCAGGCAACCCCCAGGTCTGTGTTTGCAGGTGACTATTCCTGCCATGCTTTGTAAGATGGAATTCTTTGGATTTGGGTTTTTTTTTTTTTGAGTGCATATGACAGATACGCAGGTAATCTGGGAGATTCTGTGTCAAACCTGCTCGTGAGCCGCGCCGTGTCCTACCAAAGCTCTCATCTCTGGTAGCAGCTTCTGCCCCAAATGCTCTTTCCAATACTTTCAGTTGCAAAATGTCTTTCAACTTTGTCCAGCGTGAAATTTTCCATGGCTCAGAACTGCTGCTTTTTGCAAAGCTGCTTAGGTAAAGAGTTCCTTGACAGCTTCAGCTGATCTAAATCGGGGCGACCGCAACCCTGACCTCTCGCCTGCCAGCTGACCGTTCCTACCTCCTCTGCTTCTCCGCTGCCGCTGGAGCGCGTGTGAGCAGCCGGAGGAGACATCAGGGAGCTGACCTGGATGGAAATTAATGATATATTTTCCTCTGGGGTAGCTGTGGCCTAGATTAGTTCAGCGTGTGATCAGCTAAGTGCTGGTGCTAGCCTGGGGGAGCGTGCGGGGCCAAGGGCAGGAGCAGCCACCGTCTGGGGTCCTGTCTGCGACGGTGCCGTCCTGGTGGTGGAGGAGTGGGCAGCTGATGGAGGCACAGGGTAACTTGCCCTTTGGCTTGCAGCGATGCTCAGTACCTTTCTCTCCTTTCATTTCAAATAGGATTGGGATTTCTTTTTCAGGTTAAATTACCATCGCTTGGCCTTGCAAAATTATTCCTCAAACCCACTTCTACAAGGTATTGGCCATGCAGGGTGGAGATGCACGCTTTTCTGTCATGCAGTTGCATCATTATATTACTTCTCATCATTCCTGTTACAGTCTTCCCTTTAGATCTTGAAAAAGTCCAGTAGTTTTGCTGAAAAAGAAGTAATAACAGAACCTGGGCAGTACCTTCGGGTAGCTTCAGTTGTCCCTTTTTAGTGTTAAAAACTTCTTAAAATGGGAGATTTAGACAATTCATGAGTTCAGAGAGTGCTGTTACTTCTGTTTTAGTTTGAGTAGTGAGAATAAATGCCTTACTTGCTTTCACCTCTTCCTCTTTGAAGTGATGGGTGGTAACTGCTGTGCAGTCTCCTGTGTTCACAGCGCTCAGGCAGTGATTATTGCCTGTCCGTTCGTAAGAGATTCTCTCCTCCTCTCTCTGGGAGCCAGCTGTAAAATAAGTAGTAAGCCTAACGAAGCATGAAGAATTATTGGCCTACAAATTAACTGTTAAATACTTCAGGGTTTGGTTTGTTTTTTCTTCTCAAAGACCCAGAAATACACACTTGTCTGCTCAAAAAACAACTCCACAACATCATCAATGAGTTTCTACGTGATCCACTAGGAAATAAATGTGAAAAATACCTTTGAAAAATGCATCTACTGTGCACCTCTGGTGAGAAGAATGTGCTTCAGTCTGTGTTCAGTGCACTTGCGTGTAGCATTTGGGTGTTGGGTGTCAGATTTGTATTATTTTGTGGAGCTGGAGACCTCTCCCAAATCCAAACACTGTGCCTGCTACACCCAGTGGTCATCCCAGTGCCTGTGCAGAGTGGGAATGTCACCTTACCAGCATGGTTTGGGAGCATTTTCATCCTTGTTTTGCTTCAGAGATTTCCCAGTACTGTTTACTCCTCCCTTGCGAGGTTCCTCATCTTATGCTGTCAATTATTGATGAGGTCTGCTCCTGGAGCATTTGTTCATAATGAATAATTTCAAAGGCAAATAAAAGACCCCTCTGCAAATTTAATGCATTGCCCTTTTGTAGCACATTATATTGCTTTCTTGGAAGGGTGCACTGGGAAAACCAGCAGAAGCTATTTTATTTGAAGTTTTATGCATTATGTAGATTTCCTTTATGAAGCGACAATATGTGACATATCTGGGGTGCCTATGAAAGACAGAAGATTGGGTGATTTGCAAAAGGAATGACAAATACTTCTTTTAAGTTGGTATTTTATGTAGTAGTATTTTGCTTTTTCATGTTAAAGGACGTACAAGCACAAGAGGGTAGGTCAGGAGGAATTGCAAGCAGTTCTATGCTTAGAAGTATAAAGTTTAATAAAGAGTCTGGAAAGAAAATACCTTATGTGGATAATGTACCTCGTTCATTTTCTAAATTATGATTAAATATATGATTTTAATTATGAAGTCATGGCTGCCCTGGCCTTGGAGGTGTTCAAGGCCAGGTTGGATGGGGTTTGGGCAACCTGATCCAGTGGGAGGTGCCCCTGCCCATGGCAGAGGGTGGAACTGGGTGGATTTTAAGGTCCCTTCCAACCCAACCCATTCTAGGATTCTATGATTGACCTAAAATGTGGATTGATGAATTATTCAATGGGCTTGAGAATTAGTACTATTGGGTTGCAGTCCTTTTCCTTACTAAAAAAAGGCTGCGTAGATTGGGTTTTATCCTCTGTAGCCCAATCTCACTTGTGCTTCGTGGAGGAAAGATAATCATGAGGTCAGCTGGGCAGTACACCGAGATAACATCGCCTGGCCATTGCAAATCTGGGCCCTGTGTGTGTGTGACCAGAGGTGGAACACCACCCACCCTCCACTGGGCTCGAGTAGTCTCTGAGGCTGAAATCAGAGGTGCTGAATTCGGGATCTGTGATCTGCCCCTTCTTCTCACCCCCCCCCCCCCCCCCGCCCTTCCCCCCGATTTCTGATGAGTTCTTTAGAGGATATGAAGCAATAGAAGGTCCCTTAAAAGTTACTGTCAGGGTACATGAGGTTTGATGTATCCCTGGTGCTTGTTCTGGTTTGGGTTGGGTTTTGATTTGTGACCGACGCTGGATCCCAGACTGGGTAAAACTTCTGGATAATTGTTCTGTTGCTCCCTTCCCTGCAGATTTAGCTGCAGGGAAAGTGTAGAGAGAACGTTAAAATCTGTCTTCAGGCTGAACTTCTAGATTTTATCTTTTTTTCCTATGACACAAAGCGAGGCAGAACTAAACTCAACGGGATGGGAACTTGAATGTGTTAACTGCTAGTGAGCCATGGCACAGACCCACAACGTGCAGGTAGATTGAACAGGTTAAAAAAGGTAAGCGAAAGCTTTTTCAATTATAAAGCTGGCATCTGTTAAATGAATAGCTCTCTTCCTTGGTCTGAGACGTATTTGTTTAATTAAATATTCATTATTAATACTATACTGTAATTTTCTGATAGCTTTGCAAGAAATTATATGTCAAGTCAAATGCTTTTGCAAATACCTTTATCTTTAGAGATGAAATATTTTACGATGAAGAGAAAACTTGAGAAACTGTTGTCTGTCATGTAGAAAAGTACAGAGCAGATTGGAGTGAGAGACTCCAGGTGTTTCCTGGACACACAGTTTTGTTTTCCCTATAAATAGCAATCTGTGTTTACGCTCACTGAGTCTTTGCAGAAGAAGCTGCAGATCGTTAATGGAAAACTTTGGACCGTGTTCTGTTCAGAATCAGATCTGGTTTTATATGTTTTCTATGTTTTCAGTATTTTCCGTCTTTTGTATTTGTCTTGACAGACGTTTATGTAGTGGGATGTTAATCTTTTTCCTCTGCTTAATCTCTCCATGAGAGCCTGTAACCCAGCTTTTTGTAACAGCAGATTTAGTTTTCGGTCTTGGGTTTGAGAAGGTGCAAGTGCTGGTACGTCTCAACATTGCTAATGCTGCAATCAACGTGTGTGCTGCCTGTTAAAGTAACGAGTCTGGGTTTTGTAAGAAGGGAACTGGGATTGTTTAGCCTGGAGAAAAGGATGCTGATACCTTTTCACTGTCCACAGCTCCCTGAAGGGAGGTTGTAGAGAGGAGGGTGTTGATCTCCTCACCCACGTGATGGGACGAGAGGAAATGACCTTAAGCTGCACTAGAGCAGGTTCAGATTGGACATCAGAAAAAATGTTTTCACCAAAAGGGTTCTCACCCCCTGGCAGAGGCTGCCCAGGGAGGTGGTGGAGTCGCCATCCCTGGAGGAATTTAAAAGACAGGCAGCGCTTAGGGATGTGATTTAGTAGCGGACAGGTGCGGTTGGACTCGATAATCTCAAAGGTCTTTTCCAACCATGGGGTTCTATGGTTCTACGATTTTGTGGATTGCTAGATGAGTTACCCCTGCAGTTGGGTCACAATTATAGAGCAGATGGGGAGTTTTCTATTGCAAAAATCCACACTGAGAGTGTTCACCATAATTCCTTCCCAGCCTGGTTAATGTATCTCAAAAGGAATATGCAAATTTCATTTTTTTCCTAAAGGGGGGGCTATTTGTGTTCCATAAGCTGGTCCTTCGGCTGGTAGAAGTGTCCCTCTGACTGTACGCTGAGCTCACATGGACTGTGTGGCCTCAGATAGTTTTTTGGGATTTGGAAGCCTCTGTGTTGCACTGAAGATATTGGACAGGAATTGTGAGATCAGAGGAGTGAGTGGAGGCGAAAGGGTTGCGTCTTTGAAGGTTTAGAATGAAATGGCATAGAGTAGTTCTGTTGGAGGGGACCTAAACCAATCATCTAGGCCAACTGCCTGTATGCTTCAGGGCTGAGCAAAAGTTCAAGCATGTCTTTAAGGTCTTTTCACTGTTAAAAGCATTGGATACCTGTGTGAAGCAGCAAAATGAGGTACCGTTCCCACTGGGTTGTGCAGCTTCCTCATCCTTCTGCTCCAAAGATTAGATTTCACTACACTGACACAGCAGGATCGCTGTGTTACCATACTTGCAATGACTTACTGCACTTCTTTGTGTTTTTTTCTATTGTTTTCCACTGTTTCTTACCCATGAACTAAAGTTTCAGCAGCTGCCGGCAGCACACGCAGCTTTCACTGAGCTGATGTGAAAGAGGAGCTTCTGTGACACTGATTTTCTGCCTCCACTGATCTGAACTGCTCTACAGGTTTTGCCAGACCTGAAGGGAAGGGCTGTCTCAAAGCAGGGTTTAACCACTCTGCCACAATCCATGTCAAGAGGGTTCCAGTTTCGCAGGATTGGTGTGTAGGGTTGTTTGTGTCTGAACGTGGATACACATCATATTTTATGGAGAGGCTGTCAGCTCTCCTCTTGGTTGATACTTCTTTTTTTTTTAACATTTGGTTACATGTGAAACAATAAGGATAACTTCTCTAAAATAATCTTGTTGTCATAGTTTGGTCCTTACTTTGCAGTTGGGAGGAGAGGCACGTGGTGTTCTTCAGGTCTTATTTGATCTTCTGACCATGCTTTATCCTCCTTGAAAGTGATGATATACACATCTTTATAAACGTATGTGGCATTTAGTTTTAAAACAGCATGAAATACCAGTTTACAGAAAAAGAACGTATTTAATTGCTTTTTACCTTCTAGACTGAACTTCCCATGCTGAACATTCCAAAACTTGGATAGGTCTCATTTTTATGAGCCAAATCATCCGAAGTAATAGAAGCTATTAGTCTGTAAACCCGTAGATACCTAAAGGCTACCGAGTATTCCAGAAGGAACGCCCTCTGAAAATAGAAAAAAATATAAATGTTATGTGACTCATAAACATTGCCTACATAGAAATGTGGATGTTAGGTAGGAATGGATGGGAACGGATGTGTAAATGAATGTCTGGTGTTACTGAAATGTGGATTCAGAAGTAGTAGGAAACTATCTTTATTTGCAATATTTTCTGAGACACATTTATGCACTTCTAAGTAGATCTTTTGATTAATATTTCTTTCCATTTGCAAGGTAACAGTTATACTTGGTGGTAAAAGTGGCAAATACGCTGTTACAGCACTGGAGGTCAAGTGTTAAGTGAGCTAAGGTCAAATAAATGCGGGATCACACGTTATAACCAAATGAGATCTAAAAGGGTCCGTTGATAAACATGAAGATGAAGTATAATGCAAGATACAGTAATGCTTTTTGGAAAGAGCAGTGAAAACAAGACTCTTGTATTCTTTTCTGTAATACCTGTGAGTATCCAGACTGGAAAGCGTTGCAGCCCATACAGTAGTTTCATCCATCTGAAATGTGCTTATTCCTCTCCGGTGCCTGCATGAAGTGCTGGAGAGGCATTCAGGGGTGCTAAACAGCAGTGCAGAGAAACCTGGTAACGTTTGAAATGAAGTTAGGGTTATTCTTGTGCACAATTCTGCCTTCACACTGTCTGGTCTTTATTGTTATGATCCGTATGTAACCAGATAAATACCTTCTGATGTCAGTGCTGTATTGATCTGAGTCTTAGGAGGCACCGAATCGAAAGTGAATCTCAGTTTTCAGACAAGAGGAGTAAACTAGATCAATGCAGAGGGGCAAAATCTGAGCTGGTTCTGGTGGCCCACCCCCCCCCCAAAGGACCCGGTGACCCAGAGAGCTCCATGGCACAATCCATCCTTTGCTGCATGCTGCGATTACACTGCTGGCTCTCAGCTGGAAAGAGAGGGACTTGAGGGCTTGGGCTGGATTAAATCTCCATAGCCTGAAAATGCTGATTTTGCTTGAGAATCAGCAAGGCAGTGGAACGAGCTGGTTGACAGGGCAGGTTCTAGCACCCTGGAAACCCGACTGGAATGTTGCTTTGCAGAAAAGGACTAGAGGACACCAGGATGAAAAGGAGACAGCGTTTGGGCCCTTGCTGCGTAAAAAGGCCGATGGTGTCAGCCTTCTGCATTAGGAGGAGCATTGCCAGCACTTTCAGGGAGGGGAGCCCTCACTTCTGCTCAGCACATATGGAGCACTGGGTCCAGTTCTGGGCTCCCCAGTGGGATGGAGACATGGACGTGCTGCAGAGGTCCAGCAAAGGGTCCACGAGAAGGTGAAGGGACCGGAGCACCCCTCCTACCAAGAGAAACCGAGAGAGCTGGGACTGCTTAGCCTGGAACAGAGAAAGCTCAGGTGGATCTTCTCATTGTGTATAAATACCTAGTGGGAGGAGGTAAAGAAGACGGAGCCAAACTCTTCTCAGTGGTTCCCAGTGACAGGACCACAGGCAAGGGACATGCAGGAGGCTATGTCTGAGCACAGGAAGGAATTTTTTTACTGTGAGGGTGACTAAGCACTGGCACAAGATGCCTGGGGAGGTTGTGGAGTGTCTATCCTTAGAGACATCCAAAAGCTGACCGGACACGATTCTGGGCACCCAGTTCTAAGTAATCCTGCTTGAACAGGTAGGTTGGGCCAGATGACCTCCAGAGGTCTGTTCCCACCTTAAACATTTGTGATCATCTTCCTTCCAGTGTTTTTGCTCAGTAATTTATCTAAAATTGTATTAAAGACTTATAGTAATAAGCTCAGATATTGACAGCTCATGGTGAGACAGCATCTGCCTAAACCTATTTCTGGCTACGTGTAGTACTGGTAGGAGGTGAAAGTTCTGGTTCTACATTGTCTCTCCCTGTAACTGGGAGAAGATTTGAGGAAAGAGTTAAAGGCAGTCTGTAGTCCCTCTGCATCAGCTTCTCTAAACTGCTTACATCTACGATTCACCTTGCAGCAAATTCCAGAACTGCATTCGCAGTACGTGCTACCTGTAATGACAGTGATTGCTCAGCAGAGACCTGGATGACTGCAGTCTTCAATGTCTCATACGCTTGGAAGGATCAGGAGCGAGGTGGTGGGCATGAAGTGTTGTCCAAAGTGTTGATGACTAGCACATTTTTTGTGAGTTTTCTTAAAAAAGCAGCAACAAGATAGAGTATGACCGGTGAGAGGTGTTCCTGTCTTCACAAGGGATTGGAACCGACTGATCTTAAGGGTCCCTTCCAACCCAAACTGTTCTGTGATTCTTTGATTATGGGCAATATATGAGCCTTATGTGACTTTTCCTTCTAGTGCATCTGCATAATGACTTCTGTGCTAGGTGTAAAAATGCTTGACACATTAATTGCATCTTCGTGGATGTTGTCACTCTAGATTTACAAAGGGAGGCCTTGATGCTCAGGAATGATACACACTATTCAATACCTCCCCATGTGAGTTAGTTTTTGACTGAGCCAGGAATTAAAACTGTGTTCTTGTGTCTATCCTTCTCCCTGACCCTAGCCTTCGTTTTACACATTGTCTCCAGGAGTCATGGCTTTTAAGATCTTGAAAAGTGACTTTGATCTTACATGCTCCCAAAGAGCCATCGTCTTTGGTCTTGTAGTCTGATGTCAATGCTGAGTGATACACGAGGCTGTCAAGTCAACAAACCCACCAGACTGGGGATTTCTTATAAAAAGAATACAGAGGATTACTCTGTAATGGGCCTGTTGGTCTTAATAGTTCTGGAAGATGAGTGGTTCAAACCAGCACATACTTTCAAATAACAAGGTACCTTCACAGTGAAGGAAACATGAAGGCAGTGTTGTCATAGCAAACATTAAAATATGCATTACTGTTTACTTATCTGTTAATGAATACACATTTCAGAGAGAAAGGGTGAAATGATTACAAGTAAACTGGATAAGATGCCTTTTGCTTGGTCTAATCTATCTCCATGTCCTTTCCTCTGCTTCCTAAGTGACAGCTGTTAAAAACAAAAGCAAACCTGAGATAGAAGCCAGTGCCTAAAAAATTTTTCCGACCTCTAGGAAAGGATCTGCTAAAGATCACGTGAGCCAAACAAAGTCCCAAACATCACAGAATCGTAGAATAGTTGGGGTTGGAAAGGACCTTAAAGATCATCTAGTTCTACAAAGAGATGGAGTACTTTGTGCCAACTGCACATCCCACAGAACCCCCAACCCTGTCTGGCAGTGTCCAGAACGCTGTAGCCCTTGAGAGGGTGCAGGAAGATTGCAAGGAGCATGTTGAGGAGTCACTCTGAATTATTGGTGTACTGTGCCAGTGGCAGAAAATGGAGCGTCTGAAAGCTGGATCTCCTGCCCAGGAGAACAAGCAGCAGTTTTGTTTTGATCGCGTCTTTCGGAGAAGATGCGTTGGAGTAAGGAGTATCAGTTATGTATCAGTAGTGTACAAGGGAGGGAGGGTGGACAGAAAGGATAGGGAGAGGGAAAACAAAACACGATGATGGGAAAGGTCATGGATATTTTTTGGGGGTTTGGAACAAGAGTGTGTATGCAGAATTGATTGTTTTGTGTCTGCTCTGTTGCTGCTGTGATTTTTTACAGAAAAATGTCATCAGCTCCAGTGCTGATTGATGGCTCAGCCCTGTAAGGTCTGAGTTGATTCTGCCTTGCCCTGTGGCTCCTACAATATCACTTTCTTTTTTTGTTTCACCATACAGAATAACATTTATGAAGATACCTTGATTATTCTAGTACTGCCTTCTATTCCGTGCAGTCTGTAAGGATCTTGGAGTTGTTGTTTGCTGCGATTCTAGTCTGTAGCTTGTCTAGCATCTTGCAGATGGAAGCAATCAGCTCCTGGGAGGGTTCACAACCTCATGCTGGGCAGTCGGTCAGTGTGTCCTCAACAGGTCTCCTCCTCCCCCAAAGTACTTTCCAAGATTGACCGAAGCGTTGAGCCCATTTCCTTGGCACTCGTGTGGCCAATCGTATCAATAATGGATAGTTCCTGCTGAGCTAATGGCCAGTCCGGTCCCAGCGGCGCTGGGTCGAAAGGCTTGGGGCCCCTGCCCACGAGCTTTTCAACCATTAGAGAATCAGGTATTTAGAAGCCATGGGTAATTTTCTGTTCCTAATCTGTGAAGGGACATAGTGTGGATGCTTTTCTGAGGATCCTCTCAGGAATTCTTCAAAATCTGAGGCATGAGCAGCTGCCCGCTGCCTTGTCAAACACTGCTTGGTAAGAACGGGAGATAATTTGATAAAAGGTGATGTCTCCTTCCTTGGGGAGAGCTCTGTTAGTAATCCAAAATATTATGCTGATGAGAGAGGCTCTGCCACTAAATTTAGATCCAGGCGTGACCTGCCAGAAGCCCGGGACTGCTCAGCTTTGCGCTATCGATTAGGCTCCGTGTCCGGGAGGGCTTCTGCTCCTTCCTGCCGGCAGCGGCGACAGACAGAGCTGACAGCCAGCCAGAACTCGCAGGGTTCACTTGACCGACGTGTTTACTGAACTAACCTAAATATTTTGTTCACTCTAAATATCTTGATATGTAACCGTTTTTTAAAAAAAAAATACTCTCTACAGAGTAATCCTTGGCTTTTTTTCTCAGTTTCTGTTTCTCGGTTAATTAGTTCTCCTTGAGAATTGTGTGCTCTCAACTGAATAAAAGCTGATGATGATTGAAGGAAAATCTATTTTTAGAGAAGAGCTGAACTGCAAGGTATGTATTACAGAAATGCTATGGAAGAACTAAGCACAAGCCAAACCTCGTTTATCCAATGTTTTTAAAAGGAAGAGCTATTGGTTATTTATTTTTCCCCGTAGTCTGATTGGAAGGGAACCTGAGATTTTCTTGAATCACACATTCTACTTGGAGGGTTGTAACACATGTGGGAAATGCTGAGAGAAGAGGGGTCAATGATGTTGTGTGTCCGGATGGTGGCACAACGTGATGTTGGGCTTCCCTGGAGGTGTGAGTTTGGGAGGATGCCGTTAATAACAAGGGGCAGAGCTCCGTGCCAGCTGTGCAGCTCATTTCAAACCCATCCTGACTGACCTCATCTGCTTTTTCTGTCTTGTAGTTGCTGCCTCTTTGTGGTTGTGTTTTAGAGAGTTTAAAGTTATTCATATTCCCATGGGTGCTGGTGTGGAACTGCACAAGAACGTAAAGAGCTTTAAGGAACGAAATAAGCAATATGCAAAAAAATCTGTTCCTTCAGCAAAGTGCTTAGGCTGCTGAAACAATGCCATAGCGTCCAATAAAGTGCACTTGGCAAGGCAGTATTTAAATTTACAGCTCCTCAGGATTAAGAGGCATGGATTTATTGCAGGTATCTCTAACTCCTGCTATTAGCAGCTGGTGTGTTTGCACATCATATGTCTCTGGCTAGACAAGAGAGATGAAGCCTTGCAGCAGCCTGGGAAATTTTGCTTTCCGTACAGCATGTAGAAAAATGCCAGTATCTAACCCTGAAGGAGCGGAATGCTCAAGATTTCCAGGCCGTGCTAGTTTTAGATGTTGAAAGTCCATTTTGATGTTTTTTTTTCCTCTTCTTACTTTCCTTGATACTCTGGGTTTGGGCTGGTTTTGGCTGCTGAAGAGGTGGAGCACAGGCAGAACAATTTGATGCAACATCAACTGTTTGAATGTCACCAGAGCTGCAGACCTTTTAAATGGGTCCAGTAAGGTGAACGCAGCACATAAAAAACATATTGCTTTTACATATAAACGTATGCAATAAACCCAAACTTGAAGGAGTTCAGAAAGATTAGAGGTAAGCCTTTGGAAGCTAAGAAGTACAGTATGAAAATTGTCAACTCCGATGCATAATGCTCTTGATCACACACAGTTCTGCAGTTCTGGGTTGTCTTCTTCCTAGGATCTCTACCTTGTCTCGTACAGAAGGAATCACGCTTATCTGATGAGCACCTCTTTATTTTGTCATTTTCTTCCCCCTTGTTATTTTTCCTTGTATGACCCTGTGCCTTACTACGTACGATTCAGACCAGGATTTGAGGATGAAGTTATTATTTTCCTCTCTGGCATTTCTCTAGGGCTCGCCACTACAGTATCACAGTGCTTCAAGATGTTAATTGATTTTCACGACACCCTGCTGAGACGGGGAATTATTATTAACCAAGGAAACAGCGCACAAGGAAGTCGAGGTCAGAAGTACTGCTTGGTTTGAATCACCTGTGACCTGCTTTGGGGTTTTTTTAGCATTCACAATAAACTTTTGGATTCCTTTAATTGCAGCCATAGGTAATTCTGCATTTATCCATACTGAGCCGGAAGCTGTAATAGTAAGGAAAACTCTGGTGATCACTCGTGGAGTCTTTTGTGTAAAAGTGATATGCCTGGTTTCATGTAAGAACTTTTGGGCAGAAGTGGGAAAGGGATCTGAGTCTTAACACAGCGTTGAGATGTTACGTCCCAAGAGATTTTTCTTCCTTTATTCCATTCTTCTGGCTCAGGCCATACTTATCCTCCAATTCTTGTGACAAAGGAGGCATGGCTCTACCTACAGGAGTCCTTCTGCTCCCTAATCGTAATTCCTCACCAGAACGAGTACGCACAGAGCCACAAATGCATGGAGGTTCTTGATGCAGTGCCTGTGAAGTGTTCTTAACGAAAACATAATTCCTTGTGTACATGCGTAAAGATTAGCCTCTATTTCTTAATTCTGAGTGCCCGTGTGCCCTTAATTTTCTTGCAACATTTATTTAATGTAAATATATTTCTGTTCTCTTCTGTACCCCTATGTCAGTCTGCCTTCTGGCATCAGATGTCCACATGCAGCAGCCTCCTAATGGATGGCAGTGCCAAGCAATCGACGCCCCGAAGCGGTTGCCTCACAGTTGCAGCAGTTTGACTGTTTTCAAAGTGAGACGACTCAAAGTAGAGAGCTTGTTCAGTAGGATGTCAGCTGTCAAATAGTTGACATATGAAGATAATTCTTTTTCTCAGTAGAGTATTGTTTTTCTGAGTTGGCAGTGCAGAAATGATTATTCAAAGCTAGAAAGATCGTTAAAGCTCTGAATGCTTTGATAACCATCTCACCTTCGCGTTCTTTCATAAGAAATTAACTAATCATGGCTTTCAGAAGAATAAAAATCCTCTGAAAACCTGCTTTAGGATAAATGCAAACTTCTCTGCTGTGGTACCCCTGAGAGCAGTGCTCTCTGGAAAAAGATGGAAACCTAACCCAAATATTTTTTATATCTTTTAAGAACAATTTTGCACTGACCTTCACTCTAGACTAATTTCTTGCTTCTCTTAGATTATGGGTTTATCACATTTCAGATCACAGAATCATGAAATGGTATTGGTTGGAAAAAACCCTTAAGATCATCTAGTCCAACCAGCCAGCCAGCCCTGCTAAGCCTGCCACTAGACCATGCCCCAAGTAGGACATCTACTTGTCTTTTAAACACCTCCAAGGGGTGATGACTCAACTTCCCTAGGCAGCCTCTGCCAGAGCTTCACAACACTTTCAGTAACGAAATTCTTCTTAATATCCAACCTAAGTCTCCCTTGGCATATCTTGAGGCCATTTCCCCTCGTCCAGTCACTGGCTACCAGGGAGAAGGGCCAGCACCCATCTCACTCCAACCTCCTTTCAGGCAGTTGTAGAGAGCGATGTGGTCTCTCCTCAGTCTGCTTTTCTCCAGACTGAACAACCTCTGCTCCCTCAGCCGCCTCTTGTGAGACTTCTTCTCCAGACCCTTTGTTGCCCTTCTCAGATGGATGTTGTCTTTTGCCAAGGAGTTATTCCCCTGTCTTTCAGATTACATTTTATTTTGGGTCCATTTAGTTGTTTTCCTCTTGTATTTCAGAAGCATCTGTTGTTAACAGTGCTGGCTCTTCTTTGGGCTCATTTTAACTGAAGAAAATGGAATTTGCCTTTGAGCCTTTACACAGATTACTTTTTGATCCTACCTTGGACACCCACCTTGGCAGCTTCATTGTACTCGGATGTGTGTTGGCCTCGCGGTTCAAGGGTAGACGGAAACAGAGGAAAGTCAGACACGATCTCCCAGCTTGACAGACATGCGATGTATGTGCTGGAAGCGGTGGCTTTCTTTAAACTTTCTTTAAAATGCTTGAGTCTTTCCTAATTTATGCTGAAGACTTAACCTAAAAGATGTTTACAATGGACTCAGGAACTGTGCTTGCCGTACGAGGAGGATCTTATACGCTATTTAAGGCATTTTCTCTCAATGTAACTGAATTGTTTGATCAGTCTGGGAGGAAGATTACAATTATTTAGCCTCTCTTGTGTTTGAAAGCTGTGTAAATACTCATTGATGAAATCTGATTAGAAACCCGCTTATTTTTAAATTTCTATTATTATTCTGTGTTTTGTTGCATGTGATTAAGACCTTGTGGTTGGTTTTGGTCACCAGTAGTTGTTAAGTACCCTGAAAGACACAATGAACCTGGTGAAAGCACAAAAGTGTGTTTCTTTTCTCCAGCAGTGCCAGTTAACATAATAAAAGCATCACCTCTTTTCATACACTTTCCTTTTCTTAGCACGTAACGATATGCCTGGTATTTTACAAGCTACAGATTATGTTCTTGTCTAGTGCCAAAGAGGTTATTGTCGAGCAAAAGGAAAGCAATGGTTGAGGTCACTGGTAGATCATAAATGGGTGAGTAAATGATGGCAAAGATTCAGAGAAGCTGTGAACTTCAGGGAGAGACCTGAGAGAGAGAGAAGAGGAGGACTTCTGCGTGCAAGAACTGGGAGGCTAGGCTGCTTGCAGTGAGGGATGTGCGGGACATATGAAACCAGCGTTTATTGTGGAGCATTGAGAGAATTAGAGGGCATGAGAGGCAGAGGAGAATAGAAGAAATTAGATTTAAAGAAAGCCTGGTACAGCCCAGGGCAATGTCTCTCTGTGTATTGATGATGGCTGGGCCCAGAGGGAACCGTAGAGGGAATTGCGATGGGTCCCTTACCGTATAGCGACTGGGAAACCACCTCAACTCCAGAGATTACCTGGTTGCCAACTCCTGTAGGTGTAAAGAAGCTTTGTTTACAGAGATCCCCGGATTACAAACTGTAATCTGAAGGTTTAGAAGCTTTTCTGTAACGGATATTTTGTTGTCAAGGTAAAACTGTTTATAAAGGATTTATTTTCTAAGGCACAGAAGAGGATTCTGTTGCTTTTTCCTTTAGGATTACATAGGTAACAGAGAAGAGCACCAACCTGAAGGTGCTGTCTCACACTGAGGGTGATGGAACCCAAGATAATTGATTACCTGGAGTGGTTCTGGCTCTGATGTTTTGATGGCACTTTCTCATACGCATAGTGGTCTATCTTAGGTTTGATTGAAATGATTTCCATCTCTTTATAGAAATGCGGTATTGCAGGCAATTGCTTCTTTGTTGAGAGACCTGTGCACATCCAGGGAGCAACTCAGTTGCTTAAATTTGGGAATTGGGTGTCCTTTTAGCTGTCATTGTGTGTAAAGATCATCCACCTGCAGCCTGCAAAGATGATGCTGTGCTTCCAGCAGGCTTGTGTCCTTCTGGGGTGGCAGCTGCTTTCGAGGTGAGATTTCTGGGCTGCTGGTTTGGGTTCAGGCACCCAAACTTACCCCTCAGTGTGAAAGTGGTGTTGGATTGCAGAGGGGTAACATTTTCTGGTACTTCTGTTTTGTTCTTTTGCAGATCGCAGAATGGTAAACTTTGAACATTTCTAAGCAACTCTTCTAATTTGTAATTAACACTGGTTTTGTGGCAGCCTGATACACATTTTAAATTAATATCTCTGAGCTCGCAAGAGACTGTCTAATTTTCTTTTCTTTTTGCTCCAAGAGGAATATAGTAAAGCCTGTGTTCTGTGGTAGAAATGCATTGACAATTAAACATCACATCATTGCCCGTGAGTGTTAGAGGTGAACTGTAAGCCCAAAGGACAGAAAACATCCCACGATGCTCTTGTTGAACTGTCAAATTATTACTGCCCATGCAACTAGAGGATTTTGGGTTTCTTCTCAAAGCATTTTTAGGAGATGAGTCAGTAAAGCAGTTATCTAATGTTCCCACGTTGACTGTATGTCCAGTTTTATATTCTGTTATGTTTAATTACACTGGTAGCAGGCTAATATTTCATGATTTGTCTCTCCTTTTTACAGGACTCTGCTCAAGAGAGCGTCATCACACGAGATATTCACCGTACATTTCCAGCCCACGATTATTTCAAAGATACGGAAGGAGACGGTCAGGAATCTCTGTACAAAATCTGTAAGGTACAATCAGTACTCTGCATTTTAAAGGGTGCTCTACATTCTGCTATGACTGCATTTTGCCCTGCTAACCCTGATCTGATCCCAGTCACTGATCAATAAGATTTATTTGGATTGCTTGGGGAGGGTGTAGTATTTCTGCAGCCCTGGATATCCTGAGGTACTTTTTATAACCTTACATTTTATGTCTCCTAAATGCATATGAGAAGAGCCAGGCTCGTGCTAGCTTTGATGGGCGCTTTGGTATCAGAGCTCTGCTTCAGCAGAATCACGATGTACTAGAACTTTATTTCCTCTCTGCTGTTAGAGAGGTTTGTGGAGGAAGAGGAACCCCCGGAGCAAGCTTGGCTGTGAGGTTAAGCAGGCATGTCTCTATATAATTACCCAGAGAGCAAGTTAGCTGACCTTTCCCCAAGCAGTGTGTGCATGTAGCTTTTCACTCATAGCTCTCAGGTCACCTCAGAGGAAAGGAAAATATAATCTTTTCCATGCACTTGGGGAAGTTGAGGCACTAAATGAATAGATTTGTCCAGCTTGTGCAGACAGATATTGGTTGCTCAGGAGAGATCCAGAAGGTGGAATATTGTAGCTCAGAGGGGATTTCTCTGGCTGTCAGTCACAGACTTGGTTATGTTTCTGGCAGGCGGTTTTCATCTTACATTTTTTTTATGTGCAGAATGCATGATTGCCTTAGACAAAGCCATTTCCACTTCCCTTCCTTTTCCTGGTTACTCTTTTTCCACTCCAGTTGTTTAATAGACAGAAATGATGGACTTGTCATAACAAGGAGAAAAATGTCCAGCCTTTGGGGTATAATGATACATATTCCTGTTCTCCAAATAGATTCTGTGTTGAGAGAGACTCCTATTCAAACGATAATTTGGATGCCTGTTAAATATAGCTTCTTATGTTACATATATTGAAGTTCATTGTCTTGAGTAATTTGCACTAACAAAGAAAAAAATGAAAAATAAAGGAGCAGAGAGAACTTTGAACCAATTATACTGATTTCTTCCTCACCTTGAAGGGCTCTAGCTGGTTACAAGAAACCCACTCCTGTGCCAATCTTGGAAAAGAATAACTAGGACAATGCAAATAATTGTGGGGTTGTCAGTTTGATACCAGTTAAGTGAAAAATGATGGAATAGCATTCAGCTTATCAAAATTAAATGTGAGAAGTATATTATAATGCCTATGAGTTTACTCAAAATAGATCTTGACAGGCTAATAAGAAAAAAATACAGGTTTCATTGGTGAAGGTAATTTTGTCAAGAAGTTGTAGATTGTGTAGTCAGCCTTGCAAAGCTGTGTGAACAGTGGCCAAGCTGGAGCATGAACAAGGCACTTATTAAAGAATTAAAAAAAACTGGCTGGCAAGCAGGTTACCAACCGTCATCAGTGAATACATGCACTTCAGAGAAGATGTGATGAAGATCCCTTGTTCATTTGATATACTCTGGTTAGTCACCTAGGAGAAAGCAGAAGAGTCATTTCTAATGATCCCTTGGTGACACAGAGGAAAAAAGGGATGGGAAATGATGAAGTGTAGAAGTCCATGTAGAATCATAGAATAGTTTGGGTTGGAAGGGAGCTTAAAATCATTTAATTCCACCTCCCACTGGATCAGGCTGCCCAAGGCCCATCCAACCTGGCCTTGAACACCACCTGGGATGGGGCAGCCACAGCTTCCCTGGATAATGATGAATCTTGCATAGGAACAGAATGACTTGAGGAACTCAGTATTTTAGAGCTGCTGTAGCTGCTTTTGATTACTGTGTCCAGAATTGCAGATAACTACTTCTGCATTGGAAAGGGCCTGTAGAAGTTCGTGAGGATGTTGAAAGGGTTTAGGAACATACTTCGGAAAGAAAAATCCTTTTTCATGAATGAGTATCTCAGTCTATTTTGTTTAATAAAGAGAAGATAAGGGAATGAATCTCTCTGAACTAGAGGAGACTTAGAGGAATTCTCTGCCTCACAGGCAGCTTCACAGAGGCTGAGATCTCAGACCCAGGTTATTGAGGTAAAGGCGAATAATTCTATTTGTCTTCCAAAGCTGGGAACCTTCCCTGCTGTCTGGGCCTCTCCTGCTGGTGCAGAGGAAGATGCTGCAGATGTTGCTCCTCTTTTCTTGACAGCCGTACATCACAGTCAGGCAGCGTGAGCATCAGCTTGAGGACTGCTTTTCCTGTGAAGCAGTTTGTATTTATTTACAGTCGAATGACCTCTGCAACTTTGCCACTTTCTCTTGATATGAACACATTCTGCATAGCATATTTGCAGTCAGCTTTTAATTTACTGCTCCAGGAAGATTTGTCTCATCGGCAGTCTTCATTACTGTGCTATTTTTATGCGTTCTGTATGATCTGTGAGTATTTTCAACAGCATCAGCCCTAGCACAGCTTTCTGTAAGGTTCTGTGAGCAACCTCACCTTCATTCTGTGGATACAAATGGATTATTTATTCCTGCCCTTTGCTGTCTATCCTTTAAGCAATTGTTTCGGGGCATAAGAGGACTTTGTGTGACAGTGCAGTTCCCTAAAAAAGCCTTTGGGAAGGGTTATTGTTGAAGGCTTTCTGAAAATCCTAGCAGAGGCTATTGGCTGCCTCACCCTTTTATGTGCTTGTTGGTTTGAAGAAGGATCTGGGAAGGATTGCTTCCTTGTATAACAGCCATATCCAGGCATCAGCATTGAATTATTCATAAGTGTACTGATTTTATTCTTGACAGCTTCTACCTCCTTGCCAATACAGACATCACACACGACTGCTGGTAGATTTCTAGGCAGTTCCTTTGCCTTCATCCTTGCACTTTCTAAAGAGGCCATGACTATGACCCATCTGTGGCCAGGTCTAACTGGACCTTGAGGTTGTGATTGATGTGGTGAGTTTTAAAGAAATATTGTTAAAAGCAAGTTAATTTGCTTTTAATCTTGTCATTCCATAAGAAAAATATAAAAGTCGGTGTTGAGAGTGACATTGTGGCTGGTTTATATTACCACGATAACTTTTAACAGAGGTGCTGGTTCTTTAACATGAAAACAAGGTATTTGAAGAATGGGATTGTTGAATAAGGCTGGAAAAGGTCTGTCCTGAAGTGGGAGGGTAACAAGATGAAGAACGTTTTTTTCATGCCCCACTGAAATGAGAGATGATCTGAGCTGTCAGATAAAAAAGAAAACCATTAAAAGCTCAGTGCCTCATTTTAACGGGTCTGTCAGTTTTAGTTCCGTCTCTTAATCTCTTCTTCAGAAAAGTAGGAAATCAGGAAAGATGGAAACTTTTTCAGTTGCAGAACATTTATGTGACAAAGTATCTAAAAATAAACTTTAAGGCTGACAATGATGATAAGGAAGGAAGAGAGTTCCAGATTCGGGATTGGAAGTTTCACCTGAGGACATCGCAGAAGCGTGAGTTGCACAGAGCAAGTGTCTTTGGGGAAGCAGTGCTGTTCCTTGCTCACCTTCTGCTCAAATACTATATGAATTCCAGCTCTATTTGAAGTGCTCGTTCTCTGTATTACAGTTCATAACAGAATAGTACTCTTGACCTATTTCCATACATGCAGATCATAGAATCATAGAATAAACAGGTTGGAAGAGACTCATCGGATCATTGAGTCCAACCATTCCATCAAACACTAAACCATGCCCCTCAGCACTTCGTCCACCCGTCCCTTAAACCCCTCCAGGGAAGGTGACTCAACCCCCTCCCTGGGCAGCCTCTGCTAGTGCCCAATGACCCTTTCTGTGAAAATTTTTTTCCTAATGTCCAGTCTAAACCTCCCCTGGCAGAGCTTGAGGCCATTCCCTCTTGTCCTGTCCCCTGTCACTTGGGAGAAGAGGCCAGCTCCCTCCTCTCCACAACCTCCTTTCAGGTAGTTATAGAGAGCAATGAGGTCTCCCCTCAGCCTCCTCTTCTCCAGGCTAAACACCCCCAGCTCTCTCAGCTGTTCCTCATAAGGCCTGTTCTCCAGCCCCTTCACCAGCTTTGTCTCTCTTCTCTGGACTCGCTCCAGAGCCTCAACATCCTTTCCAGAACTGAACACAGGATTCATCCATCAAGTCCAGAACTGAACACAGGATTCAAGGAGCGGCCTCACCAGTGCTGAGTACAGAGGGAGAAGAACCTCCCTGGACCTGCTGGTCACGCCGTTTCTGATACAAGCCAAGATGCCATTGGCCTTCTTGGCCACCTGGGCCACTGCTGGCTCATGTTCAGTCCCTGTCAACCAACACCCCTGGGTCCTTCTCCTCCAGGCAGCTTTCCAGCCAGGCTTCCCCAAGTCTGTAGCTGCTCAGGGTTGTTGTGCCACAAGTGCAGGACTCGGCATTTGGCCTTGTTAAACCTGATGCCACTGGACTCTGCCCAGCGGTCCAGCCTGTTCAGATCCCTTTGGAGCCTCCTGACCCTCCAGCAGATTGACACTTCCACCCAGCTTACTGTCATCTGCAAACTTGCTAAGGGTGCACTCGATGCCTTCATCCATGTAGCTAGCAGCTTGATGCTTGAGGGAACCAAAGCGCTTGGCAGAAGTGGTCCAATCCACTGCTTGGAGGGTGTGCAGCGTAGGATTTAACATGAGACGTGCTTTCTCTAATTTTCTGGTTAAAGTAACGCTGGCAAACAATCCCTGTGACTTTGATAGGAGAAAGGGAGCGTGTTGTAGGGCAGTCCATCAGATTAGCTATGCAAAGGGTCTTACTGGGCAAACAGAAACAATGCTTCCATGGTTTTTGCTAAGTGGTTGAATTATTTTTCAGAGATCCAAAGTTGCTATTAGTGTTTCCCAGTAAACAAAGGCATTGTGGAGGGATATGAATCACATCTATCATGATTTATTTTGTTATTAAATACTTATCTCCTTGGTTAATCAAATTTATAGTTTTTTCCTAGTTCCGTGAAGGTTTTGTGTGCAGGGTCGGTGTGGTAGCTGGGTTACTGTGAAAGGAAACACTCCAGCTGGCATTCTGTTTGTTTGCTGGTACTCACGTTAGTAGAATAATAGAATCAGAGAATAGGTAGGATTGGAAGGGACCTCAAAGATCATCTAGTTCCAACCCCCTTGCCACAGGCAGGGACATCCCACTAGATAAGATTGCCCATGCAACCTGGCCTTGAACATCTCCAGGGATGGGGCAGCCACACCTTCTCTGGCCAACCTGTTCTAGGGCCTTACCACCCTCATAGTGCAGAAATTCTTCCTAATGTCTATTCTAAGTCTTCCTTTCTCCAGTTTATACCCATTGCCCCTTGTCCTATCACTCCAAGCCTTTATGAATAGTCCCTCTCCAGCTTTCTTGTAGGCTCCTATTAGGTATAGACTAGTTTTGTAGCAAAGCTGATGCTGAATGAGCTCCAATATGGGGTTTTGACTTTCTTTGCTGTGTAATTGAAATATGAAAATGTCTTTGAGTTTCTCCTTTGTCACCAGTCTTTACTATCTCCTAGATGTGCAAATGGGAAGTCACAGTATTTGTGCACTTTGGTTTAATTTTTTGAGAACAGATCTCGTTCTTTCCTATAGGAGTGTGTTTGACAATTTTAGCATAAACGTAGGAGCATAAACAGAATCAGTAAACAATTATTTTTCATCTATTTTTAGTTGTTTATTTTCTTTGCTCTTGGGATGAAGAGCGACTTTAGTAAATATTATTGTCTCGTTTCATGCAAAGGATTTTTATGTTATCTTGTCTCCTTCCATTTGCATATTAATAAGGTTCCTTCTCCGTGCATCTGTGTTCAGCGAGGAAGCAGTAGCACGGCTCTTGCATCTGGAATTTCTGCTGAGACAGTGCTAGTGAAAAGGTCAGGATTGGGAATCTTCAACGCAAAGAAGAGAGTAAAGGCTTTAGTGTGTTTGGAGGCCTGTCTAAAAAGTGTGAAGACTTCTTATTCCCTCAGCCCTCACAGCTCTGAGGGAGGCTCATTGTGTAACATGCACGTGCCTCTCCATGATCCTCCGTAAATGAGTAACTCGCTGCTAAAAATACAGCTTTCAGTTAACACTAAGGTTCTGTGTGTGATGTGTTACATCCTAAATGCTGCAACCATCGGGATATTATTCCTATCAGACTGTTAGCCTTATAATAAATTCAGGTATGGAGGTTTCAGTTGTCACTGAAGTTGTTTAGCACCCAAGCATGTCATCAAATACCTTATTGCCTGAGAAGTCTGCATCGCAGTGTAGATGTTTCCTTGAAATGGTCTGTTTTTCACCCCGCGTGAGACCAGAGCTCAGCCCAGAGCTGTGTCTGTGTCCAGCACTGAGGAGATTCCCTGTGGTGCTTCTGTGATTTTGGTAGCGACACAGAGGTGAGGAGTGAGAGCACATCAGGCTCTTAGTTCTGTCCCCAAAAACTCGCATTCAGCACCTGTTCTGTTCCAGAGAGCGTTGCTGCTGACAGGAGAGAGATCTTCGTTGCAGATAAGAGCTGGAGATCGTGGAGACCTGGGGACGCGTGGAGCCTCAGTTCATCCTTTCCCCTCTGCCCTGCTGTGAAGTGTTGGGGGGGGATTACAGTTCTGGAAATGCAAGGCACATTCTCCGTGAGCTCCCTTTAGTTTCTAATGCAATTGTAATGTTTAGTTTCTGATGCTGTGGAGCTGCCAAGGGAAAGAGAGATCGGCACTGGGATGACATGCTGACCCCGGACAGTTTGTGCTTCATTGCTGTCAGTGCATTTGAACCCTCAGCACTATAAGCACTCGTTCTAATGCATATAAGGATGCAGAATGATGTAAAACATTTCATTCTTGAATTTGGGACCTACTCTCTGGTTTTCCTTTTTAAAAACTTCGGGGCCTTGTACATGGGAGTCGCAGAAATCCCCAATCTCAGGTTTTAGATTCAAATCAGCAACCTTTCCATTCATCTTTTAAGTGCTTCTTACTTGGAGTTTTTCTGTCAACAGAAGATTCTGATTTTGGGAGATGTCCCATTGGTGATTTTAGAGAAGGATTTCTGTCCATCTCTGGATTCCTCGTGCACTTTCCCAACCCGAGGTGGTTCTCTACCATTGACTGTGTTTGTGGAGACTCGGTTGCTCCCAGGGTGTTCGCTTTCTAATGACATTGCACTGATAGCTGCATCATAGTTGTCTCTTCAGAAGACAGATACTCATAAAAAAGACATTGTCGTTGTCTGAGTGAGATCTTCATTTAGTTAAAACGAATGAAAGTAGACTACAAGTCAGAATCTTCATTAAGCCCCGTTTATGAGACAGAATATTTTAAATTCCACTTAACAGGAGTATTGTGATTGGAGATTCCCCAAGAGCTTCGGAAAATAATAACTTAAAAGGCTGCAACATTATTCAGGTTGTCATGGGAAAAATCTCGTTTTCTTCAATTTACAGAGTTACAATGGCTGCAACGGCAGGGGGGATTTGGGATTTTGCTTTGTTTTCCCATTTCATGTGGAAAGAGACAGTTTATGCTCCTTAGGCCCTCAGAAGGATAAATTGTAAATAATTAATCTTAGATCTTTTGTTAATTATGCAATATTATGGTGATATCTGTAGGCAGCATCCTTATTTTTGAGGCTATTTTGATTAATTACATCATATTTCAGTACTGTCAAGCCCCATAGGTTATTTAAAAGTGAAAAAAAAGCATAATTGGAAATGTAATATGCATAAAGCTTCGAAACTCTTGTTGCTGTGGGCAAATACAATGAAATTGCGTAGGTTGTAGAGGCTTCATTAGCAAATAAATCTTTAGTTGCCGGGATTATGATGCAGCAGAATCTTCCTCACTTTGATCCAGTTCTCAGGTAGCACTGAGTTGGGATCTCAGATGCTGGGCAAGGACCTTGTGGAAATTCGTTTCAAAAAGGAAGCAGATCAAGCAGTTGATTTTTATTTTTTCTTTTCGTCATTGTTGGTTACTTCGAAGATTTGTGAATCCTGCCGTCCTTTGACTGAGGCCTCAGGCGTTTTGTGCACCCTGTGTAGCTCTGGGTCCATCAATTAATGCAAAATATGTTTTTTAAACCAAATTATCCCTTACTTACTGATTTGTAGTTCTGTGGGTCACTTATTTTTACAAATGTTTCTAATTTGTCCCCTGCTCTGATTTAGTCAGACAATTCACAGTTTACCGATTTACTCCCCCCCTCTCAGCTTTTAGGGTGAATACTCTCTGTTCTCAGTAATCTTTTAGTATTTTTATGCCTTTTAATTTACTGTCTCTTCTGACACTGTTGGAGACAGATCCTTCACCACATCCCGTGATAGAAATGGTTCTGCAGTGACAGCCCCTGTGATTGTTCTGTAATAAAACAGACACAGGGAGAGTTCGCATGGATTTTCTGACTTTTCCCCCTTAATCATAGATTTTCCAAGTAAAGCCTTTGCCTTCCTGCTCTGGATGTGTTCAAATCGGATTTATTACAAGTTTTAATGTCTTTAGGAAGTTGTTTATGGGAACATTTCTTGCTCTTCCCTTCATATTTTTCTATTGAGTGTGCAGAGTAAGGATTTCTTTTCCACCCTCCCCCTTTCCTCTCTCTTACAACAATTTCACCGTCTTTCACAATCTCAAAAGGAACATGTTTTCATTCCTGATAACCTTCTGTACTTTTTAATCTGTGTTGGTTTAAAGGGCAGTTTGTTTGTCCCAAAGTGTTGGTTTCTCAATGTTTATTGAGATAATTTATTGTTACACATTTTAAAACTTGCTTGGATTAATTTATTGCTGTTTTCAGCAGATTCTTAGCTGCTAAGCTAATAATGCTCCTCACAACAGATGCCCCCCCGCCATGCGCTGAGAATTTGCTGGTATGCTTTCAGCCTGGATTTTTTTTTTCAGTTAAAAGTGTTGTTATGTAGCATGAAGAAATCATAAATCAAGTTTTTTATTTGTAATTCTGCGTATTACCTTGCCCTTGGCCTTGTTGAACCTCATGAGGCTCGCACAGGCCCACTTCTCCAGCTGGTCCAGGTCCCTTTGGGTGACATCCCATCCTTCTGGTGTGACAACTGCACACCAGGTTAGTTTAGATTTGGGTTTTTGAAGAGTAAGAAAAAAAAAGTAGTCTGTCAGTCATGCCGTAGGAAAATGAGTCTTGTTCATTCTTCAGCATAACAAGGACATGGAAAAAATGTTTCTAATGGAATTTTCAGGCTAGAGCAGTTCTCAGGGTCTTCCTAACAACCAGCCTCGTGTCCTGTGCTTACGTGTTTTTTGGCCCCTCACTACAGGAAGGACATTGAGATGCTGGAGCACGTCCTGCGAAGGGCAACAGAGCTGGTGAAGTGTTTAGAGCACAAGGGTTGAGGAGTGGCTGAGGCAGCTGGGGTTGTTCAGTCCGGAGGAGGCTGAGGGGAGACCTCATCGCTCTCTACAACTACCTGAAAGGAGGTTGTAGTGAGGTGGATGTTGGTCTGTTCTGCCTGGTGTCCAGTGACAGGACAAGGGGAAATGGCCTCAAGATGCGTCAAGGGGGATTTAGCTTGGATATTAGGAGGAGCGTCTTTGCTGCAAGGGTTGTCAAGCACTGGCAGAGGCTGCCCAGGGAGAAGGTTGAGTCACCATGCCTTGAGAAGTTTAAAAGATGAGTAGATGTCGTACTTGGGGATACGGTCTAGTGGCAGGCTTAGAAGAGCTGGATGAGTGGTTGGACTTGATGATCTTAAGGGTCTTTTCCAACCAAAATTGTTCTATGATTCTGTGGTGTCAGAACTTCTTTTTCCAGAAGCTCTCCCCACACCACAGGCTAACCTGGGTGTTGTACCACGTTTGTTCTGTCTATAAAGTGATGTTGTCACTGACCTTAGGAGATTTATCCTTGATTTGGGGGAAGGGACATTGCATCCAACTCTTTTCATGCTGTTTGAAAAACAAAAATACCGATCTACAAACACGATGTCCGTGACAGACGGAGGGTGATGTGGGGGGGTTCTGGAGTGCCCCGAAAGCCCATGCCAGAATGGATCAACGTCACTGCCTTTATTGTCTTTCTGCATAGTTCTACATGTGCTGAATAACTTTTTAATACAAGATGTTGTTCTAATGCGTGCATGTGTTTTAAAGATACGTTGCCTTTTGTTTTTCCTAGGCGTACTCTGTCTATGACGAAGACATCGGCTATTGCCAGGGACAGTCTTTCCTTGCAGCTGTGCTTCTACTGCATGTGAGTTAATTGCAAAATGAAAGCTTTGATATTTGAAACCAAAGCAGCTTTAAAATCAGTAGCACTGTAACATGTTATTTGACAGATATTTACTGTTGTTTATTTGCCTGTATTCATTTTCCCCTTGTTGGTTTTTGGCAAGTAGTGACTAATGGCTTCTCTCTTGATGAATGTAGGTTTCCTTTATCTAGGAGAGATCCATTAAATCGTCAAGTACTTCTGTGTCAAAACCTGAAACTGATTTGTTACATATGAATATTTCCTTTTAATCTAGTTGTCACATAGGTGAACTCCCTACGGGAAGTTAACTTTGGAGATATTCTCAGAGTAGCTACCCAGAGCAAGCAGGCTCATTAATTTTCAGCAAGACATTTTCTCCCAGGGCCATTTTATAACATCTGAGTCAAAGCTGAATTTTAACCTTGATGTTTTAGCCTGTAACCAAAAACTGTACAAACTTTGATCTGTCACTTTCTACATATAGACGTGTATGTAAAGTATATATAGATAAACACACAGTTCTTACACTTGCAAGACGCTTTACCTTTGATGTATCACAGTGGAGGAACAGCAGATTCAAGCAGCATGGATATCGTAAAGAGTATCTGAATAAACTACCCAAAACTCCAACAACTCTCACTCAGGCTCTTGCCTGCACTTTCTGTCAGGCTTTAATTATTGAATTATTAATCATGGTTGAAATACACTTCAGGTTGTGGTTTTGGGTCAGCTGCTGATGGTGTCTGTGTTACATTTACACTTCCTAAGGCATCTAGCACTCAAATTCAGGTTAATTGAAGTGGTAATTCCTAGTGAGATCTGTGAGTCCATGAAAATTACGTGACACACAGGAACAGTGTTATAGAGAGGTTTTTGATTCTTCCCAATGAGGGCGAGGAGGCCCTGGCCCAGGTTGCCCAGGGAAGCTGTGGCTGCCCCATCCCTGGAGGGGTTCAAGGCCAGGTTGGATGGGGCTTGGAACACCCTGATCCAGTGGGAGGTGTCCCTGCTCATGGCAGGGGGATGGAACTGGATGATCTTTAAGTCCCTTCCAACTCAAACCTTTCTGTGATTCTTCAAGGGTAAGCCTGAATTAGTCACATTATTGCAGTCCCCCATACACTGCAAATTAGCTTGTCTAACAGTTATTTTGCAATTAAATTAACTTTTTACTCAAAGCTCCACTGGAAGAATAAGCCATTTTGGTACCAGAGCTGTTTAGAAATGAGCAGGTGTCCCGTTCTGAACACTTGACTAACGCCTCAGCTCTTCTCCCTTGGTTGAACACGGTCGTTCCTACAGAGAGTCAGCTCCGTGCTGCGTTTCTGGAGTCAGAAGCTGCCTTGTACACAGGGAATACTGAATGGCAATGACACTTATTTTAATATGCCCTTTATAACGTTTGCTTTCATAATAGGATATTAAACTGAAATAATCAGAGAAAGAGGGGAAGGGAAGCAGTCTCAATGAGCTCATGTGTGTTGGGAGCTTCCCGGGATGCCGTCAAACTCATGTTTTTCTCAGATTCTCCAACCAGTCTGTACGCTGTGAGTGCTTGTAAGACCCTCTCTAACTCTTCGGTCTCTGCATGGATTTCTAGACCTGTTCCTTTCCCGCTTTTCTGGGACAGGGGATCCTTTCTCTTCAGTGTAGGTGTGATTCAGGGATGGTTGGGTAGCCTGAACCTCCATCCTGGCTTTTTGTGATTTTGCTGCTTTGATGACATTCCCTTCAAAGGCGAGTGGGTAATTTGTAATCACAGGGGGCCATGTTGCCAACTCTAATTGTTTCATGCCAAGTCTCATAAGTATTTGACTTTTTCGTTCTTGCTGTCTGCATCTCAGAGTCATTGCTATGTGAAAACCTAAAATGTAATTTAAAAAAACCCAGTAAATTTCTGGGTCTCGTGATTCCAAGAAAAGTTAATAAAAGGCAATTATCTAAATTCTAAAAATCAGAATGGAAGTGCCAGGTTGGATGGGGCTTGGAGCCCCCTGATCCAGTGGGAGGTGTCCCTGCCCATGGCAGGGGGTGGAACTGGATGGGCTTTGAGGTCCCTTCCAACCCAACTCATTCCATGATTCTGTGATTCTATGTAAAATGTCTTTTGTTTAAAATAAACAAGAAATGAAAACTTGATATATGAATTTGAATACTTGGGGTTGGTAATACTGGAGAATTCCCAACCACTGTGAGCAAGGACTTGGTGCCCTCTGCCTGTAAACGACTTTGGTGTCTTACTAACCTCTGTTCCCTCCCCCCATCTTGGGGGAGGAATGACTGTCAATGCACGTGTGTCTGATTGAGCATGCAAGGTAGGTGTGCTTGTGCATGAACATCTGTCCTTTTATTAGAAATAATTGTTACCTTACAGAAAAAAAAAACCATGAAGAAATTTGCATTCATCATTTTGTAGAGCAGATTCAAGGCTTTTGCTTAGGATGAAACTATTCTTCCCTTTACTTTGTCTGCAGCTTTGATCTGCTGTCAGTAGGGATCATTCCATCCCGATAGAATTGTGATAAAGAGCTTTGAGAATTCTCAGAGCTTCTCCTGGGCGAATCTAAGCCTGGATAGGGAGCTGCAGCTGCTCTGGCAGCTCTTTCTGCTCACCGGTTGCTTTCAGAAATGCTGTCTGACAGTGCAAAAGAGTCTGCCCTTGGCCCTGGAGATGGGCAGCAGTCGTAGGCTGAGCCATAAAAGATGAAGCCCTGGAGGTAAATATCAAGAGGCTAAAATTCTCTTCAAAGAGAAAAAGGAAACGGGGATTGCTGATATCGGATAAGGGGTTGGCGAGAGGCTGAATCACTGAATATACTAAAAGGTCAAGAGTTGTCCTCCTTGATACTCAATAATTGTTTTCATTTGTTACAACCTGGTGCCCGCAAAAAAAAGTTGTTTTAAAAGAAAACCTGATTTGGCATCTGCAGTGACTCTGCCTGTTTTATTGTGTTACCTGAAGGCACGGGGAAGGGGAGGGGTATCATCAGTGGAGATGTGATGGCGCAGGGCTTCCCACAAATGCAGCGTCAGGTGGGCTCAAGCCAACCAACGTAATCACACAGTGGCTCACCCACCTTGTCCTTCAGCTCTGCCTTCTACAGCCCTGTTGGGTGAGAAAATTTGGTCAGTGAAATAGAGGTGGTGGAAATGGGGTGGAAAAAGTCGCGATGTTCATAGATGGGGTCAGCCCTCCTGATCTCAGAAGTAGGTTTTAGAGGCAATATTTTTTTTTTCTTGTTCTTCATTGCGAGACACTTGATTTGAGAGAGCTGGTGTCCTGAGGCTGGGATGAAAGTAGATCAGAAATAGTTTCACTAAGGGCTGCTTATACCTTAGTGTTCCTGAATTTTCCCTTTTAACCAAGTCTCTCTCAGTAGAAATCACTGCCACGAGTTGTTGTCTCCTTTCTTTCTTCTTCTTTTTTTCCTTTTAATTGTTGTTGTGTAGCTGACGGTTGCGTGCTGGTTATTCTCACATCTATTTGGCTGAAAGAATGCTGGTGGCAGTTGTGCTGCTGTAGTGTGCTTACGTGGGCTTGTGATACCATCCCACCGTTTCTTCAAAGAAGGTCTTACAGAGCCAAATCAAGGTGCTCATCAGGGACAAGAGTGCCTTTGAGATTTTAGTTGCTTAATGCTGCATTCAGAGTGCTTTGCTGAAAATGTTAATATATCCCTCGTTCTGAATTCATCATGCATAAGGGATTTTAGCGTATGTGTTTGTGTAAGGAATTTCCAGCTCAGTTTTTAAAATGATATTTGTGTATTTTTCCAAACAGATGCCGGAGGAGCAGGCGTTCTGTGTGTTTGTGAAAATAATGTATGACTATGGCCTGAGGGACCTCTACAGAAATAACTTTGAAGATCTCCACTGCAAATTTTTCCAGCTGGAGAAGTTAATGCAGGTGGGGCCAGGGTGACCCATCCTTCTTCTTTCATTAATGGCAACGCTGGCGTGAAGGCGAGGTTAATGCTTTGCTTCCTTAAGCTACTGGACAACAAAACCCCTCTCCTTTTAGAGCAGGGGTAGAACCAAAGCAGGGAGGTTGAATATCTGGATCCAAGCATTGTGAATCAGATTTATTTCTAATTCCTTTTGTCTCTTGAACAGCAACCTCGTTGCCAGTCTTTGTGTCCAAGCAGAGCAGGTATCTGGCTTTTTCCCCTCTTTCTGTTTGTGCACCTTCTCTCTTTCCCATTTTGTGGTGCTGCTTAGTGAGAATGTCTCTGTTTTATTAAGGCCAGAATATCTTTTGGACTGCCACAAGTGTCCTACTTTCTCTGAATTATGTTGGTGGTTAAGAGGTCAGGCAAATCAGGATTTCCTGATGCTTATGAAATACAAATCGAGTCTGGGTCATTTGGTAAATTTTACTGTGTTTTCAATACATTGCTCCTTTTTTTTTTCAGGCAGAATTATTTCATAGTCAGAGCAACTTAACCTAAATAGACGGCTGCAAGTTTTACACGTTGTTGTTCTGACTAATAAGGAGTCACTAACAGTTCATTAAGCTTTGACCTGCAGTTCTGTTAGCGCAGTGGAAGGCAGTTATGAACATAAATGCCTCTGTGAGATACATCAAACCCAAACAAAACAGACCGCAGTTAATTTAATGATCTTTTTTTCAGATGTCAAATTGCACGTATTTCCTGCTCGGTGGAGTAGATTCCATAACTAATTAATTTGCTACTTAGCTTTGGCATATGGTCTTCTCAACATTTCCATTTACTTTATTAGCTGAATATGAATACATCATCGGCGTACGGTAGGATTATCAGTGCTTTGCTTGTGTTGCTTACATGTGCTCCTACTGAGAGGAGCCATCTCATGCTTTCTCACTTTCAAGCTCTGCAAGGTGAGCTCCTTGCTCTGGTACCCTTTGTTTTTTTAGCAGAAGCGTTTATAGCAAGATACAGCAAAGGAATAACTTAAAATATACAGTATGCCTGGCACAGGTTTCACAACAGCCCTGCCTTTTAGATTTTGTAATTTCTCAGGATAACCTCAGCGCATAGTTTGCTACCGTGACAAAATTCAAAGGGGCTGTCTTCCTAAAAATTGTAACCACGGGCACTGGAATTTATGAAGAAACAGATTTCCATTGCTCAGAAGTATCCCGACTTTCACTTTGTTGTGTTTTCAGTGTTTAGCAACCTGATACTTACTGGCAGTGTAGAGGATGAACTGGGATTAGTGAGTAATACTGAAGCATTTGTTTTTCCCTTTACTCTAGGAGCAGCTACCCGACTTGTACAGTCATTTCTCAAACCTCAATTTGGAAGCTCATATGTATGCATCCCAGTGGTTCCTCACTCTGTTTACTGCCAAGTTTCCACTCTGCATGGTCTTCCACATCATTGACTTACTCCTCTGTGAGGTAAAAAAAAACTTGAATCAGAAAGCCCTTTCTTCACCCTCTGAATATTTCTCCTTTTTTAGTTTCATTTTGTTGGAAGAATTTACTGTTTGATTGCAAAATGTGTGTAACTAAGTAAAAAATGTGGTTTAATTGAAGAGATGATTGGTGAAATGCTGATGTCATTTTAAAATTAGAGTTGTGGATCGCCTCATCCTTTGCTAAGGGGTCCAGCAAAGAATATCTGATGCTCACAGCTATTCTCTGTTTAATTTCTTAAATAATTCATTCAAAGTTAGGAATTCTAATTTCTTGGAGATACTCAGGAGTAAAGCCTAGCAGGCTTTTAGAGGGAAAGCTCTCCAAATTGCCTGATGCAGAGTGTCCAAAGACAGTAAGGGTTTTAGCTGGTGTTTTGATGGCCTGATATTAAACAAACAGCAAGAACTGCCAAGCAGCACAAGCCAGTGAAGCACTTTCCTTTTGCTTTTCACCCTGCTATTCCAAGGGAGGAATGCCTTGCTCCGGATACAAAGTGGCGTGTTTCTGCACTGGAGGTGTGTCTGCACTCCTTTCAAAACCACAGACAGAATAATCTAGAATGTTTCTTTTGTACAATACCGGTTATTTCTTTTGTTCTCTGGGAATTCAGAGCATCCGTGGAATTAAATCTGGTTTTTAACCTGCCACAGATTTCCTCTCTGATTTAATTGGATCATAAATGTGAAAAAATCAGAAATAAATAAAATAATTGAAAATTATTAAGTACAAAGGGCTTCATGATTATGAAATTACTCACTCTAGGTCATTCCATTAAGTTTTGTGAAGTATTTTACTGGTGAATTTTCAGGCTTCCTGCACCTGCCCTGGTAGCATTAATTATTAAACAAGTACTGTCCACCACTCATAGCTCGGTGTTTCTTTCCTTCAGAGTATCTCTTCTGCATGCCGGCGCTCACTTATCAAAAAGAGGGTGGTTAATACTGCCAGATGTCCAAGTCAGTGCGAAAGGTGGCAGTGATGGAGTGATTTCCATTTCGGATAAATATCTGAGCTCTGTTTCTTTCACAATGTCATGATTATTTTGAGTAAGCAAAAAGAAAAAACAGGCAAGGTGCTAGTTTTCCTGCTCTTTATCCTCTGCTTTGGTTGTGTGGTAGGTGAACACAACCTCTTGATTGCTTTTGAACTGGTGGTGGGTTCATTTTCAGAACAAGCTTCTGCTGTAGATTTGATCTCTCTATGCCAGTTCAGTTTGTTACTTCGTTCTGATCCTGAGGGAGAGCTGCACACTGAAATGACGCTTTTAAGACACTGTTTGTCAGGAAGTACAAAATATCGTTTCGTAGTGGTGTTCTTATGATAGTGGCACAGTTACATCCTGTCTGAAGCTTTCGTGCTTGTTATTATATTAAGCTTGATGATAAAATACACTGAAGAAGTCTTTTAATCGGAGCCAATACAGAGTGAATAGTACGAATGAAAAAAAGAACCAAATTCCAAAATGTTTGCATTCATCTCGCATCTGTCAGGGTTTGTCTCGGCATGTCTGAAGGAATTACTCTGGGAAAGAAGGTGAAAGAATCCAAGGAGAATGTGAGACAGTGCAACACCAGAGTCTGCTCGAGACAGGGAAACTTGATCACACAAAGCTAAAGGAGATGCTTGTAAAAGAGCTGAAAATAAACCCGTGTTTAGTTCTGGAGTCCTCAGCACAGGAGGAACATGGAGCTGTTGGAGCGATTCCAAAGTGGGCCACGGAGATGATGCGAAGGCTGGAGCACCTCCTGTACAAGGACAGGCTGAGAGAGGTGGGGTTGTTCAGCCTGGAGAAGAGAAGGCTGTGGGGAGACCTCAGCGCAGCTTCCAGTGCTGAAAGGGGCTGCAGGAAAGCTGGGGAGGGGCTCTTTACAAGGAAATGCAGTAATAGGGTGAAGGGGAATGTGTTCCTCAAAACAAGCTTCCAGGTTTTGTGTTATTTTGTCATAGACACAGATGAATTTTAAATAGCCGTTGGCTTCCTTCCTGACTGTGCGTTCTCCACATCCCTGTCCTGTCTGTTGTTGACAAAATGTTAGCATCCAATGCAACTCTTATATAAAAGAAAATAATTAAGGGAAGAAAACTAGTTAAAACCATTGCTGAGTGGGTGCTGTCAGTCAGTCATTCCAAGGGAGCTTCTCCAGTCCCTGTGACTACATTTGAATTATGGATGAACAGTTTGTGTCAACCAAAGGTTTTTTTGGATGAGATTTGACTTTTTAGTTCTTGACTGAGCCCGGAGGAGTGAAATCAATCCTTATAGATATTCTTTAACTCTCAATCCAGAGAGGAAAACTATTGCTTGGAAGGCTGGTTGTCTCACAGGGAGGCATGATGACCTCCCTTGCACACGTGGTGGAACGGTAACGCTCAAGGCAGGGAGAGGTCCTCTGGGGTGGAAGCATATCCAGAGAGGGGAAACCTATGAGAAAGGAGTTAAATTTATGGGGGGAATTAAGTTTTATTGAAAAATCTTAAAAAATCTATCTCATCTGTGTCAAAACAGATGAGGTGTTTTCCCCATTCTCACATTAAATATGACTTGATAGAATAGTTTTATTTAATTTTATACAAATATGGGACTTGTTGTGGCCTCTCTGTGTTTGAATCCTTTTATCTTGTTGTCTTCCTCTGACCTGTTTATTTTTAATCTGTCTTCTGGCTGTGGAGAATGTGATTCCATGCCCAAATTGCCCACATTTCCATAGAATCGTAGAGTAGTTTGGATTGGAAGGGACCTTAAAGATCATCTAGTTCCAAGCTTCCTGCAATGGGCAGGGACAACTCCCACTAGAATATTGTCTCAATAACTGTAGGAGGGAATCTGTGCCCCATCCTGACCTACAAACGGTTTGAATTCTTTATATTTGCTATGGCAGATGCTTGAAGAACATTCTGGGCTTGCAGGCAGGTCCTCCCCAGTGCCGTAAGGATTTGCCTGCCTGTATAAAAGCACAAATGATCCAGTTGAGGCTTTGCATGTGATTACAGCAAACTGCGTGGTTTTGAGCCTGGCTACGTAGATAAAATTTACCCCGTCAGCATCAGCTGGAGATCTTCCTACAAAGCTCCTTTTAGCTGCCTGCATCTACTGCTTCATCCGTCTCCTCTCCTTTTGCTATTTCTGTTTGCGTTGAAGAACAACTTTGTTGATGAATTTCAGAGCTGTATTTGGACTTGTCAGTCTTCTCTATCAATGTGACATGATGTCATCGAACACTTTGTGAGCCTGCTCTGTTCTGCTCTCTCTTTTTTTTCAGTTTATACATTATTTATTTAAAGTCGTGCTCAGAAAGGGCAGCTTATCCAGGTAAAGCGCGTGGTGCTTAGACAGAGCGGTGCCCAGCGCAGAGCAGCACCTGGGTCAGTCTATGCAATATCCAAGAGTTGACATTGAACTTCATTTTGCATTTTAAAATTTGCAGTTTAAAAGGAAGCTATGTAGTTTAAAAGCACTAAATAAGTTACCTTAAATAGGCAGTTAGAAGAGAAAAAATCCAAAACCAGAAAAAATCTAAAACAATTTAGAAGTATTTAATTTTCAGATTTTCATTATTTTTTTCTGCTTAAAAGAGAAAATACTTCATGCAGGTGTGATATACACAGTGTTGCCAAAACTAAAGGAAGCTCAAAGCTCAAGCTGCCATTCCATTATTAACCTGGAATTTTGAGATGCTAATAGTAAGCTTCATTTTAAGTCAATCTGGCTATTTCTGTGTGCAGTTCTTGGGGAATGAAAATACTTAAGGGTTATATTTCTCTTCTTTTAGGGAATACATAAAAAAACCCACACTACTTGCTGCCTTTTTTGAGCTAGTACAGATATTTGTATATTTTAGGGTCAGTGATTATATAGCTTTGTTACAGAAATTAATAGTTTGACTGATAAGACACTGTTCTCTGATCAAAACCAGATAGAAAGTGATGCAACTGATTATTTTTCAGTTTTGAATATGAAATATTCTCATGTCACAAATAACAGAGAAGTGAAACTGCCTTTTCATGGGACCACAGAGCGGCACGGTGTGAGCTGAAAGCTAGGTCCTGTCACTCCTTGACCTTTATTTATCAAGCATTGCAGTCAGAACTTGTATAAAATCACTTTTATAATCGATTTGGAGAAGCTCTCCACGGTGATGAGGACTGATGGATGTTTTTAAAGATCTTTGAAAATGCAAGTGCCTTGGTGCTGGTGAGTGAGCACCACGGTGCGACCGGGACGTGGCACCACGTTGCGTGAATTGTGGTTCCTGTGAGCGCCGCTTCAGAGCGAAACACTGAACATCTTGCAAGAATTCTAACTATTGGCGCTGAAGGGTTGATTTCTGTCTTATGTGTGTCTTGCTGAAGAATGGATGTGCCAGGAAACACTGCGCCGTATGGTATCGCTCAGACGCTAAGCGCTGCCTGTTAGTACTAACCGAGTAGGAGATACCATAATAGCCTGCTATTTTTTATCTGTCACTGTCAGATACTTCTGTGACGCCTTCAATGGGTTGAAAAGGAACAGATTAACATTTTAATTTATTAAACTTCCTCAGGAATCGAGTCAGGAACAAGCCCACTTCTTCTGTAAACCTTTCAGATGAAATGCGAATGAAATAAAATACCCTGTCCAGTTGTTTATCTTCTGTAGATCTATAGGAGAAAAAAATTGAACTGTTTGGAATTACCTGTTTTTGACACGTTGTCTGAATTTGTTAACCCTTCCAGCTGTGAGGGGTTTAATAAGTCTTACAAAACAGCAGACTGAGTTTTCTAGAAATAAAATCTCTTGTAGTAACGGCATATTAGAAGCATAGGTATAGTTCTGTGCTGAACCTGCCTGCGTTAGTGCAGCGCTCTGTGCAGACGTGAAGTCAGCGTCATCCATGTGAGCTGGAAAAGGCTGTGGGGGGAGATGTTTGTTTTCTTCCTTATGAATACAGGCGATTCGACTGTGGCATTCGGACTGCAGCTTTCCTCTTCTCCATCGCTCTCTGCCTGCTCACTTTCCTTTCTGAAGTCTGCATCAGCCATGAGTGTTTCATGTAAAGAGGCTGGAAAGGATTTCTTTCTGAGACTGCTGGCTTTTGATTAATTAAAGAAGAGAGAGAATAGGTTGTCTCAGACTCCAACTGGAAGACTGGAGTTTGAATGTCCAGTGGTATTGCTGGTTTGTTCCACTCAAGCGTATGCTGACGTGGCAGCCTTTATAACCTTTTTTTTGTTGAGATGTGCAATGGTGTTAGCTCAGGTTTCCTGGCCCTAGATGTTTTGCTTTTAGTATTTAGCGTTTAGCCTTTAGTATTGCCCCTCTGCTCTGCTTTGCTCTAGTGAGACAACACCTGGAGTCCTGCGTCCAGCTCTGGAGCCTTCGGCACAGGAAGGACATGGAGCTGTTGGAGCAGGTCCAGAGGAGGCTACAAAAATGATCAAGGGCCTGGAACACCTCCCCGCTGAAGAGAGGCTGAGGGAGTTGGGGTTATTCAGCTTGGAGAAGAGAAGACTGAGGAGACCTTATTGTGGCCTTTCAGTACCTCAAGGGGACCTGTAAGAAAGATGGGAAGAAACTCGTTAGCAGGATCTGTAGCAATAGGTCAAGGGGTGATGGTTTTAAACTAAAAGAGGGAAGTTTTATACTAGATATCAGCAAGAAATTGTTTACACTGAGGGTGGTGAAACACTGGCACAGGTTGCCCAGAGAGGTGGTGGATGCCCCTTCCTTGTAAATGGTCGAGGTCAGGTTGGATGGAGCTCTGAGAAGCCCGATGCAGTTGAAGATGTCCCTGCCTGTGGCATGGGGGTTGGAACTGAATGGCCTTGGTCCCTTCCAGTCCAAACCATTCTATGATTCTATGATTTAGATTAGTTTTTTAAATCCGCGCTAAAATTACTTTTAGCGTGATTGTCTGATGCCTACAGCTGTATTCCACTGTGGATTTTTTAGTACCAGAACAGAAATGGAAGTACAAAGAAATGGTAAAGGATGTAATATTTAATTGTGTGTTGGATGGCACTTTTCCAGTTTTTTCTACATAGGTATGTTTAAAACTTTCAGATTAGAATGATAAAGAATTATAAGTTATTTTCAAACTGAAAGTCATAAGAAATATTTGGTGTTTGGATATACAATTCCAATCAACAGCAGAAGTATTGGACGAATGTAATGCAGTGTTACTGCTGCAGGGACGGTGGGAGACAAAAAGTTCTATTCAGTTCTGAAGCAACGCGGAATTTATAATAATTCAAGCTTGGGCTGAGGAGAAGAGCATTTTAATGGAGTACATCTAAGAGGTTCTTGGAGGGTTTAACATAACGCTTTACACTATGTTCTCCAGCTGTTCCTGTGAGCATCCGTAATTTATGTATCTTTCGTTTGTAGCTGCAGCTTATTTATCCCCAAAATAACAAGGCTGGTGATAAATGCTCAGCACGAGCAAAGGAAAAACATTTTCACAGCAATCTGCAATTTGAGATAACTCACGTGAACAGCAGGCACCTGTTAAACATCATGGTCCAAAAGAGTTGAGGCTGCTCCTAGTGGGACAGTGTTTTAATCCACAAGTGAAAAGTTCCCAAAGATGAGGGACCAGAGCCAGGGGAGAGACATCCAGTGTCATGTCACAGTGTAATCTGGATTACCTTCCCCAGTGTCACCAAGATATTTTAGCCACTTACTAGTTGCTGTTCATTTGGTTGGTTTTTCGAGGAATACAGTAAATTTCCATAATGCTTACTTAACACCAGTGCCATCTGCTGTATCTGAATACCAGCATATTCTAAGCAGCCTTGGCAGAGCTCAAAAAGTGCTCCAGAAATAACTGCAGGGAAGCATCACAAATGGGAGAGTGATATTCCGTGAGCAAATACGGGAAACGAAGCTAATTTAGGGACTCTATCTAAAAAAGATGGTAGCATGGTCTGCCTCTGCCAAAATGCTTTCCATTCCGTTGTGCTTGGAATCTGAGGCTGGACTGGATTTTCTGAGTACGTAAAATCAAAAGATTAACTTTGCATTTGCGTCATTGTTGGACGATGAAGGTGAAGGAGTAGAGAGGCAAAGGCCAGGATTATGGTGTGGCAGAGAAAGGATGAAGATGAAGAATGAACACTCAGAAGGAAATTTGGCATCTTGGCTTGTATCAGGAACGGCGTGACCAGCAGGTCCAGGGAGGTTATTGTCCCCCTGTACTCGGCACTGGTGAGACCGCACCTCGAGTACTGTGTTCAGTTCTGGGCCCCTCACCACAAGAAGGATGCTGAGGCTCTGGAGCGAGTCCAGAGAAGAGCAACAAAGCTGGGGAAGGGGCTGGAGAACAAATCTTATGAGGAGTGGCTGAGAGAGCTGGGGGTGTTCAGCCTGGAGAAGAGGAGGCTGATGGGAGACCTCATTGCTCTCTATAACTACCTGAAGGGAGGTCATGAAGAGGAGGGAGCTGGGCTCTTCTCACAAGTGACAGGGGACAGGACGAGAGGGAATAGCCTCAAGCTCTGCCAGGGGAGATTTAGGCTTGAGATTAGGAAAAAGTTCTTCACGGAGAGGGTGGTTAGGCATTGGAACGGTCTGCCCAGGGAGGTGGTTGAGTCACCGTCCCTGGAGGTGTTTAAGGTTAGGGTAGACGAGGTGCTTAGGAGCATGATTTAGGGATTGGTGGGAATGGTTGGACTCGACGATCCAGTGGGTCTCTTCCAACCTGGTCATTCTGTGATTCCGTGATTCTGTGAGTTAAGATGGAGTGCAGGGAAGCGGGATGTTGATTGCTGTAAGGTGAGGGAGGTGATTCTGCTCCTCTGTTCCTCTCTTGTGAGATCTCATCTGGAGGATTGTGTCCAGTTCTGGAATCCTTAGCATAAGAAGGAGATAGAGCTGTTGGAACGGGTCCAAAGGAGGCTACAAGGATGATCTGGGGGCTTGAGCACCTCCCATACGAAGACAGGCTGAGAGTTGGGGTTGTTCAGCCTGGAGGAGAGAAGGCTCCCAGGAGACCTTAGAGCGACCTTCCAGTGCCTGAAGGGGCTACAGAAAAGCTGAGGAGGGGCTGTTTACAAAGGCTTGGAGTGATGGGATGAGGGGCAATGGGGATAAACTGGAGAGGGGCAGATTCAGACTAGACAGAAGGAGGAATTTCTTCACTCTGAGGGTAGTGAGGCCCTTGCCCAGGTTGCCCAGAGAAGCTGTGACTGGAGATGTTCAAGGCCAGGTTGGATGGGCCTTGGGCAGCCTGATCCATTGGGAAATGTCCCTACCCATTGCAGGGGTGGAATTGGATGATCTTTAAAGTCCCTTCCAACCCAAACTATTCTATGATTCTATGATTCAACGCGGGGATGCATTTTTCTATGTATTACATCACCACACGTAGAGAGGGAAGGAGGTCTGGCTCTCTCATTCAGGAGATGTTCTGAACACCTCATCTTGTCTTTTCTCACAAAGATTGTGGTCAGGAAGGTTCCTGCTCCTCTGAGAATTTTTAACTATTCCCTGTTTCCATATGAGAGCTGGTGGAGCTTCCTATCTACAGAGATATGAGACTGCTTTTTCTGTCCTTGTTGTGTGTGTTTGGTAAAGTCCTTGATGCTTGGTGTGGATTCGGATCTGTTTCTATGTTTCCATGTTAATCAGGTTTGGAAAGAGTGAAAGGAATGTCTAAACCCCCTGTAACTGAAACCTCTGAAAACTAGAGGAGTAATATTCATGTATTGCTTGGTGAAGCAAATGGAGAAAGTGTGGTGTTGGGAACACTCCGCGGCAGAAACACGAGTGTCAGGGAGTGGTCTGATATCTGGAATGGCTTAAAATTCTGCGGCTGTGGTTTCTGTTCCTTGAGAACAGTCACAAAAGCTGGAGAGAAAAAAGTACTGATCTCATAGTGCTCTTCACCTTCGTTCAGCCAGAGCAGCGTTGCAGCAGCAGATTATGTGAAAGTCACCCCAAACGTGTAAATACTCACTGGTACTCCTAAATCCCATTTCTTTCCTTTAAAAGCAACCAACCAAACATTTCATGCAAAATCACATTCATACAGGTCCGTGGGTGCCTTGTAGTATTTGTCGTCTGCCCTTTCCTGCTGCAAAACACAGAGAAGTGGCACAATGAGTCCTGAATCCTGTGGTGCCATTTTTGCTGTCTCCCTGTTTTCTGCTTACCTGATAATTCAGTCAACTGGTTTAATTTGGTTTGTGCGCTGTTCGCAGCCTCACAGTCTCAAGATGGAGCTTTGTATAGTTTCTTTACTCCTTTCTTGTCTCATAGAGTTTTTGTAGTAGGCAGTGTATGTGGAGCCCCTGGGGAAGCCCTGTCCGAGGCTCCTTGCCCCACGTGTGTTAGTAAAAGATCACTCTGCAATTTTTCTCTTTTTTCTCTCTAATATAACTGCTCATACGAAGCTATTTCATGTTGTGCCCTGTTTGAACAAGTTAACCTTTCTGTCCCTTAGTTGTCTTGTCATTGAATTGGAATAAAGACACAAGCTCTACAAACTGGATCAGAGCAGAAGATGCTAATGAGCAGGCGTAGCCTCCAGAGCGTGCTCCAACTCTGCATTATTTACAGAGAGAAATTCGAGCTTCAGACCATATATTTATGTTGTCAGCAGATAAATACATTTGTGACATTCCTAAAGATTATTGTGTGCGCTCAACGTATTAGAGTTGCCAAACAAACATTTTGCTGGAAGCAATCCAAAACATAAATAGGATTTTAATTTTCCTTTAGAGTCTGTAACCCCAATTACCCTCTGTAGCTCCTTTGAAAAAGTGTGCGACTCAACTCCTAATTATGAAACCATTTCGAATTACAAAACAATGTCAAATTAACTCTGGATGAATAGCTAATCTTTCTTAAAAAAAAAAAAAAAAGGAAATTCAGTTGTTAGAAAGCTGGAACAGGTTGACTGGTTCTCCTAATGGTGTCATGTGAGACTTGTCAGACCTTGAGGAGGAGCTCGGTCGACTTTCAAATGTATTTTCTTTACCTGGTGCTGAACTTCAGAGGATATTGTATCAGCATCCTCACTGTTCTCTCCTACATGCCATGTGTATTTAGGAACAACACCACAGATAAGGACACTAATATTAAATGAATTTTCTGTATATTTTTTAAGAGACTGACTTCCTTTTCTTTGTGAAAATGATGCAGAGGGACTTGCTGTATAACCAGAGGAAGATCTGTCTGATGATCTGGGTCAGAGAGGAGGAGATGCAAGTACTTAATATAACCTACCTGCTCCCAAGGCTTCTGTCACTGGAGAGGAGCTTTAAACCAGGAGATAAATTCCAAAGTTGTCCCCTATGCAACGCTGTCCAGATGCTACATGGTTAAGTTGTTTGCCTAACTCTCTCATCTCCACACTCAGATGCTGAGTTTTGCCAGTACCGCATGTTAGTTTGCTGCTCCCTTAACTCCTTTATTTCTGGTCCCTGGGTAGATTTGCTGGGTCACATGGATGGATGTGCCTCCTGACCACCAGCATCCTTTCTCTCACTGAGATTTCATTGAATACAAACTGGATGCTACAAAATCAACTCTTTACCAATCTTTGTTCTTTGTTCCAATCTTCTTATCAGGCTGTTTCAAAAGTCATCTTGTTTCAGAGTGCAGCGAGGCTCAAAGTGAGGACTCCTCAAAGAGCGCTTCTATCTGCAGAAGGAATCTGGGCTTCAGAGGGAGTTAAGGGACTGTGAAAATCTCTCAGTAGAAGAGAGTTAAGATAATAAGATTTCTCCTTATTTTAAGCCAGTCTTCATTTCAGTGAATGTTTCATTGGCAGCTGAAGTGTTTTGTTTTCACAGTCTCATGAGATGTAGTTTTGCCTACAATCTCTGTCAGAATTTACATTCTTTTGAAATTGAATCCAAATAAGCAGGTGCTTCTGTGCAGGGCAATCTTCATGAGTTCAGTGGTGACCTTAATGGTGATGGTGAGTGTTCATCCCAGCACTGTCATCCCCTTAGGTAGGATGGGTTCATGTGTAAAACAATGTCCTTTCTTCTTGAGTTGGTGCTGTCCTATGGAAGTGTGTGTAGAGCAGGGCATGGTCGATGTGGCAGTCAGCAGGAGCCATGAGGAGGCTGTCAGATAGCCTGAACTCTCACATCTCCCCTTTCCTGACCCTTCTCTTACGGTCTTGACTGCAGAATAGTCAGGGGTTGTCTGCTTTGAGAAGTTTCTTCTCCAAAACTCCTGAGCTTAACAAGGTCTCTTAAAACACTCTAGGCCTCTACAAAAGCTTAAGATTGTTCCTAAATAACACTCGCTGGAAGAAAGAAGGTACTGTGCAGATGCTTAAGTGGGCAGATAAGCCTCCAAGAGAGGCTGTCATAGAAATTGCTGGCATCTGCAAAGGGCTAAGTAAAAGCTCCTTGGAGGAGCATCAAATCATAGAATAGTTTGGGTTGGAAAGGACTTTAAAGCCCATCCAGTTCCAGCCTCCCTGCCACAGGCAGGGACACCTCCCACTGGATCAGGCTGCCCAAGGCCCATCCAACCTGGCCTTGAACACCTCCAGGAATGGAGCAGCCACAGCTTCCCTGGGCAACCTGGGCCAGGGCCTCCCCACTCCCATTGTGAAGAAGTTCCTCGTGGCTAGTCTAAATCTACCCCTCTCCAGTTTATACCCATTGCCTCTCGTCCTATCACTCCAAGCCTTTGTGAACAGTCCCTCTCCAGCTTTCTTGTAGCCCTTTCAGGTACTGGAAGGTCACTTTAAGATCTCTCCAGAGCCTTCTTTTCTCCAGGCTGAACAACCCCAACTCTTTCAGCCTGTCTTTGTATGGGAGGTGCTCCAGCCCTTGCATCCTCTTTATAGCCTCCTCTGGATCTGCTCCAACAGCTCCATTTTATTCTTAATGTTATTGATTCCAGAACTGGACACAGTATTCCAGATGAGGTCTCACCTATCTGCATGCCTCATTTCTGGGACCCTTGCCTATGGGCTTCATGGCTGCGAGCTGGGCAGGCTACACGCCCCTCCTTCGGTTACTCCCTGGCAGCAAACCCTCTCCGGTTGGAAACCAAGAGAATAGCCTCATAACTGAGAAGCAAGGAGAGGTGATGATAAGCCCCTAACCGCTGGTGTGCCCTTAGAACAGCTCTTGTTTTGAAGGTGCATATTTTTAGTCTTGACTGTTGTATGTTAAAGAAAACACGTGTTGAGATAATTATGAACAACTTCAACATTTGTGAATATTAACATGAGATCTGCATGATATTAAAGCATTTATTTCTAAATGTCTAGTTAAACATAAGACCTTTGGTTTTAAAAAGTAATTATCCAAAGCTTATTTAGTACGGTCTCTATTCTCTTTCCCCCTGTGGATGATTTGTATGTACTCTTCTGTTTCCATTATGAAATTACTGGAAGGATATTGCTAGCGATGATTTATATGTCTGGTGCACGGTGGTATTTTTGGTCCTTCTAAAATAGATGGAGAAATTTAAGCTGAATCTTATAAATCAGCGTGTGGTAAATGAAGCAAGATTTTAAGTAAGATATTGTGGAAAAATGAGCTGAGCCTTCCTTTTCATAATCATAATTGTTAAACTTGGCGATGTCAGAACTGTCTCGCATGCGTTTGGACTCAAGTACGTAGATCAGTGGTTATAAAATGTGTTGTTAAGATGGGTGAGTAAGGCACCGTATTTGAAACCCGAAGCATCTTGCTGTAAATCCCAGCGAGAGCAGAAGCCTTTCTGGAGGTTGCCAGATGCCACCTCCAGTTCACTCCACTGCCAGGAGCTGGACTCGTCCTTCAGGTCCAACACAGCCAAGCTGGTCAACGTCAAACTGCAGCAACTGATGCCTTGGGTCTAAACCATCGTCTTGATTTGGAGTCCCCTTTGGAGAAGGAAGGAAGGTGCAGATTGCTGAGCCAGGGGACGCCACTCAGGGTGGCTGGATCCCAAGGGTGTAAGTCCTGGCGGTGTTCTGGTTGCAGGGTCTGTGAGCTGCCCTGTGTCCAAGGGAGCTGGAAGAAAGGCAGGAATCCTCTTTCTGCTACATTGGCTGTCCTTGTGAAGAGTAATCCTGTAAGAGGAGTACCAGCAGAGAGCTTGGTTAGTTTGAATTCAGGAACAACGTGAGTTTAAGGCAGATCAGAAAAAAAGTTGTTTGGGAAATTAAGAAAGACTGGCTTGGGTTTCTCTTGGGTTATTCTTTTTTTTTTTTGTAGTGCCAGATAATGCCTATGACATTAATTCCTCAGTAATCCCATTAGATATAACATTACTCATGAAATAGCAAGATGTGATCTGTCGGTTGGGTAAGAAGAAAACACAGCGTGGTGGCTTGTAGTTCTGCCTCTAATATACAGATCATATGTTCGTATCAAATCGTCTTTGTTAGGAAATGAAAGTTGTTGATGTGATGGCTTGGAATGTGTTGTTGACTGCACACAGATATTTGGAACCAGACTGAGAATACTGTGAACTTATTTGACTGCTGCTGGTGCTCTGGTGCTTTTATCACTGAAATCCACAGCCACACATTTTTTTCTGTTAAAAAGGGGTATAAAAAAGGCAAAATAACTGCTGTATTTCAAATATTTGTTATAGCATTTGGAGGAAGGATTTCCTAATTATGAAGCAAGGTTCAATCCTGCTACAATTGTGACCTCTAGTGGAAAAAATCGCTTTGTTGTCACAATGATTATGCACCAAATCGCAAAGTAATTCATGGAGTGTTGAAATATTCATTACGTCTAATTTCCAAGACTCATGAAGGGCAAAATCCCTTCAAGGCACCACGTGAAAAACCACTATTTCTTGTCAAGAATGTCTCTGAAAAATCACTGCAGAGCTGATTTTTGTAGAAATATGGTCTTGAGCTTTCAGGAAGAGGCTTGGAAAAATACTCAGTTGCAGAGGCAGAAATCTCTTGGAGAAGGTTCCCTTAGAACAATTGCTGTTGTTATGCCACAACGGTATGTATTGCAGTGACAGAATTACTTGTGTGCAAATTTGTTGAAATGTTTGTAGACATTATAAGAGAAGATTTTTAATGCTATTAAAACAAGCAGGCAAGATGATCCATAAAATATCAACCTGGAAAACAGTCTGAAAACAAAGTACATAGGATGGCAAATGGTGACTGCGGATGGTGTTTTTCAGATTTGGATGGACACAGAGCTAGTGATGATCGTAACTAATCAAGGTAGCCGGAGAGCCTCTTTGGTCAGCAGGGCAAGCCAGCAGTGGCCCAGGTGGACAAGGAGGCCAGTAACATCTTGGCTTGTATCAGGAACGGTGTGGCCAGCAGGACCAGGGGAGTGGTTGTGCCCCTGGATTCTGCACTGGTGGGGCCACACCTGGAATCCTGTGTTCAGTGGTGGGCCCCGCACGGCAAGAAGGACATTGAGGTCTTGGAGTGCGTCCAGAGAAGGGCAGCAATGCTGGTGAAGGAACTGGAGAACAAGTCATACAAGAACCAGCTGAGGGAGCTGGGGTTGTTTAGGCTGGAGAACAGGAGGCTGAGGGGAGACCTCATCGCTGTCTACAGCTCCCTGAAAGGATGTTGTAGTGAAGTGAGTGCTGATCTCTTTGCCCAGGTGATGGGGCCACAAGGAATGGCCTCAAGCTGCACCAGGGGAGGTTCAGACTGAACATTAGGAAAAACTTCTTTCTGACAGGGTTCTCTCTGGCTGCCCAGGTAGGTGGTGAAATCCCCGTCTCTGGAGGGGTTTAAAAGACAGGCAGATGAAGCATTTAGGGATATGACTTAGTAGTGGACAGGTGTGTTAGGCTTGATGGCCTCAAAGGTCTTTTCCAGCCCAGGGATTCTGTGATTCTATGAGCTTGTGCCCTCTGGCTGAGCTGCCCCTGGCTCCTTTTCCAAGCAGGAGCCCAAGAGAAGTTCCAGTTGGACTGCTCCAAAGGAGCCTGTTCCCTTTCCCCTTAGTCTTAGCACCTTGAATGTCAAAATCAAGTTGAATAAAAGCAGAAGAATGGTGTTATATATTTTTTTATAAAACAAAAGTGGAAATGCGGCCTTTTTTACCCCTCTGTTGTGGAGTGACTTTTACTTTCTTTGATGTTTAAATAATCGGATGTTATTGTGGTATTACTCACTGAATCCATTTCTGCACCCATGTACTTCCAGCTTTTACAAACCAGAAAACAGAGTGTTTGATACCGGCATCAATTTTCTGACCTGTGAAATAGTTCTGGTTTTTGGTAGATAACAGAAAAAAAGGTGTATTTGTACTTGGGGGGTGGTGTTATTGTTTTATTTTTACAGTTTAAGCATGAAAGATTGCATGTGGTCAATCGTAGCTAAGTGCTTGGCAAAAATCCTATTTATTTCTCTTAGAATATTGATTCAGGTTTTTTTGATGCCCTACTTGTTCCAATGTTCTGCATTGCTCCTGAAACCCAGCACTGAAAGGTGCTGGAATGACGGCAAGATCTCCTGTCACGTCCCTAGCACCTGAGTGATGGAACAGTGGGGTTCCAAAGAGCTGTCATCTTCCCAAGCTGGGAATTTGGAAACTGTGCCTTGGGGCTTTAATGATGAACTTTGAAGCATAGCAGGGAAAAAGAGAGGCATTCGCAAGGGATTTGCAGCATCTAGCTGCGATGCTACATAGCGATAAGTAGCAGAGAAGAGAGATTTGTATGCTGGGACTGACTGAAGTCTTTTTCTTCTTATTTTCAGGGTATGAACATAATCTTCCACGTAGCCTTGGCTCTCCTAAAGGTAAGTCACTGAGTAGAAGGTGTGGGATTTTTTATTTTATTAAACTCTATGGAATATTTTCTTAGCTGAATGCATCATTTCTAAGGGAGCATTAATAGTGGGACTTCAGGAGTGGGAAATGGCAGAGAAATAGCATCCTTTCGGGTAAAGATGTTTTCAAAATTATACTTATGGTAGATCTCTTTAAATTGAACTTAACCGTGTAATGAAGTTCCTGGAACAAGTTGTGCAGTCTAAGGATTTAGATGTCTCGTGTATTACTATTAAGAAAACAGTTCTGATTAATTTCACAGCATTTGTTTCATAGAAATATCCAAGCAACATGTTACTGAATAATATTTGGTATCAAATGTATTTGTATTGTCAAGAGAGAAATGGAAGTTAGGTTATAATATAGGGAATATCTGTCTCTGGTGGTGACACAGCATTGCAAAATTCAAACCCACCCAACCTCCAGGTAAACCGTTGGCCTTTTTGATGCTGGTGAGATTGCTCAAAGTTACCTTCCAGTGACCCTCCCAATTTAGACTGGTTCAAATCCAGGCCACGTACAGGCACGTGCTGTGGGGTTTGAAATGCCACCCTTGAAGTCGTGGGCTATTTCCATCAAAGGCTAAAGCTCAGGGTAGAACAACCTGTCACTACTTAAACAACCACCCCATGATGTGGACACAGAGTGGCGTCATTTGGCTATTTCCAGTCCTCCAGAGTGTTTGCCCAAGTCCTCACCACTTACCTAGAAAGGGTGAACAGTTGCTAGTTGAACTCTTGGATGAAGAGTAGTTCTCGGAGACTCAGCTTCTGTGGCTCAAAGTCCTGCAGCCAAAGCGTTCCACACTGCCAACATTGTTCTGCTGCTGTGAACAAGACGACTGGGAATTTCAAACCACGGATGTTTGCACTTGAGATTGGGTAACTTGGGCATGAGCTGACGTTAGGGTAAGGAATATCCAACTTAGTAACACAGGTAGTGTGTCAAGTGGCATTGTGACTGGCATTGTGTGTTAAATGAATTCGCCTATAAACAGGGCATTTGTTTAATGTACGTTTCCAGGGAAGTGCTCCTACACAAATCTAAATCTGTAAAAAGTGGGGAGGGAAGTCTGTGCTCTTTTCTTCCCGTTTCATATTTTATTTGCAACTGCAGGGGCTTGTTAATGTTCTGGATTTTAAGGGCAGTAAGGCTAAGTAGAAATCTAGTAGGTTATGGCACAACAGATAGTAAAGAGGTAAAAGCAAGCATCCAAGCGACACCCAACCGGCACGCTGCCATAGTGATAGGAACCAGTTCTGGAAAGAGGCAGAGATCTCAGCTTATAGAATCATAGAATCACCAGGTTGGAAGAGACCCAGCGGATCATCAAGTCCAACCATTCCTATCAAACACTAAATCATGACCCTCAGTGCCTCGTCCACTCATCCCTTAAACCCTCCAGGGAAGATGACACAACTACTTCCCTGGGCAGCCTCTGACAGTGCCCAATGACCCTTTCCGTGAAAATTTTTTTCCTAGTGTTCAGCCTAAACCTCCCCGCTCGTCCTGTCCCCTGTCACTTGGGAGAAGAGGCCAGCTCCCTCCTCTCCACGACCTCCTTTCAGGTGGTTGTAGAGAGCAATGAGGTCTCCCCTCAGCCTCCTCTTCTCCAGGCTAAACCCCCCCGAGCTCTCTCAGCCGCTCCTCATAAGGCCTGTTCTCCAGCTTCGTTGCTTTTCTGTTCAGTTCTGTGTTCAGTTCTGGCCCCTTCACCAGCTTCGTTGCTCTTCTCTGGACTCGCTCCAGAGCCTCAACATCCTTCTTGTGGTGAGGGGCCAGAACTGAACGCAGGATTAAAGGAGCATTATGGATCTTAAAAGTGAAGAAGAAAGAAAAAGAGGTGTTCTTGCACTCAGCTGAAAATGGCCAGAAAGGTTTTCAGGAAGGGAGAGTTGAGTTCAGTTAGGGTCAGAAGGATGGCTTTGAGACCCTGGAGATGCACCCAGGGGGTTGTTTCCCTTAGGTGTCCTGCTGTAGGAACGCTGCAGCTGAGGTTAGCAACAGAACAACTGTTTAGAAGATGTGATAAGGGTTGGAAAGGACTAAAATCCTTAACTCGCACGTGTCATACTACAAATAGGGATTTTTATGTGTTGAGTGATTAACCCAGTTTCTTTTAGCAGAAAGCACTCAGTCTTTTCATTTTATATATATTCCACAATGCTGCTTATCCAATTGAACATTTCTCTGTGGCTGTTCCAGAAAATAGAAGTATTTTGGCAGTCTTATTACAGCCATTTTATAAATTTAAGAGTTTAAAGAGTTGGGTTTAGTCCTGCTTATAGCAGTTGTTCTTATATATATATGCAGTCCTGACAGTCGTAGGCTCTAAAAGGTAAGAGAAGTGGGATCCTCAGAAAGGATTTCTATATTGCAGCCAAAAACAATTACAAAGAGTATACAGGTAAATCAGATAAGATTCTAATTCAGAAACACTCACAAAGAGCCCCGTTGCACTGTGGTACCAGGATGGAGCTGGTGATGTTATACCTTCGAATCAGTGTGTGATTTGCTTTCAGCAGGAGTTGCTGTTCTGGTAGGGAAGAAAATAATTTTAAACTCTGAGGCCTGAAGTAATTTTATTTCCTGTTGAGATGTTCGTAATGTCTCCTCCTTATTAGAAACAAAGAAGTTTAGTGTATCAGTCTTTATAACTTACTGAAACTGAATGTAGGTGCTGCAGAACAACCACTTGAACACCTGTGTGTTTCCAAAATCTTGTTTCGTGCTGATTCTGAAGCCGTTGAAAGCAACTCCTAAGGATTTGTTCTTTGTTTAAACAGAGCGATTATTCTCTCCTCCAAGAACTTGATTTGGACAAGGGAATCCTTCATGAGTGGAATATCAGAGTCTTTGCAGTGCACGTGCCGTTTTCCTCGCTCCTCTGTGAATCTTGTGCTCGCACTCCTCTTGTGCTCGCAGACCCTCATTAAATAGCAACAGAATAGGAGCTTTTCTTTTGAACTCCCATTTACTCAATGCAGTTTTGCACTTTTACAACCAGCTGCCAGTATTCAAAGTGAACCCTTATTACTTTTGAAATGACAGCACTATTTGTGCAGCCAATTACCCGAGACATCTCAATGCAGTAATCTTTGGAAAATCAACATGTATTTAAGACAAGAGGGAATCCTTTCCCTTCTCCCTCATTTGGAGTCTGGCTTTGGCAATAAACAGTTTGAGGATTAAAACTCTTTAGTGATGGGGCCCAAAATTTGTTTTAGGGCATCAGTCTGATTTCTTCTTGAAGGAAAAGCACGTTTTTTTTTCCTGTATGTGCTCGTCTGTCGGGCTCCCGGCTGGTGGCAGTGTCTGATAGTCTGACATTCATCATTCCCTTACGTCATGCCGAGACCGCACCTGAATCCACAGTCAAGAAGCTGAGCTGACAGAAGAGCAAATCCCTCTCCTTTCATTGTCTGAGCATCAGAAAATACAGTGAAGCACTGGCTTGTGACAAGAACCCCAGTGCTGAGAAAGGCAATGTAGAAAACTGTCATTTAGAACAACTCAACAAACAACATGGGATTTTTTTTTAAAACTGAAATACTAAATTAAGAGCATTAATTGAGAATGACAGAGGAAATGTATCATTCTCAGTGCCACCATACTTTCAGATCCTTTTTATCATCAGCTGGTGTGTTTCTCTGTTGGAAATCTTCACACACTTCAAAGGAAAATAACAGCAATAAGCTTTGTTTCATATTTAGCTGCCTGGAGGAGAAAGACCTGGGGGTGTTGGTTGACAGGGACTGACAATGAGCCATCAGTGGCCCAGGTGGCTGAGAAGGTCAATGACATCTTGGCTTGGGTCAGAGACGGCGTGACCAGCAGGTTCAGGGAGGTTCTTCTACCTCTGAACTCGGCACTGGTGAAACTGCTCCTTGAATCCTGTGTTCAGTTCTGGGCTTCTCACCACAAGAAGGATGTTGAGGCTCTGGAGCGAGTCCAGAGAAGAGCAACGAAGCTGGTGAAGGGGCTGGAGAACAGGCCTTATGAGGAGCGGCTGAGAGAGCTGGGGGTGTTTATCCTGGAGAAGAGGAGCCTGAGGGGAGACCTTATTGCTCTCTGGAACTACCTGAAAGGAGGTTGTGGAGAGGAGGGAGCTGGGCTCTTCTCCCAAGCGACAGGGGACAGGACGAGAGGGAATGGCCTCAAGCTCCACCAGTCATTGGGCACTGGCAGAGGCTGCCCAGGGAGGTGGTTGAGTCCCCTTCCCTGGAGGGGTTTAAGGGACGGGTGGACGAGGTGCTGAGGGACATGGTTTAGTGTTTGACAGGAATGGTTGGACTTGATGATCCGGTGGGTCTTTTCCAACCTGGTGATTCTATGATTCTATGATTTGACTGATTATTTTCTTAATCTTCTGTTTCTCATCTTGCTACCTTAGTAAAAACAGCTGAAGGCAAGTACTGAAATATTTGATTGTGAAGAAATCAAGCTGTAAGGCAAGCTGGTGACTCCTGAAAAGGCAGGGAAGAGAACGTGCTCGCTGGCCATGCAACGATGAACCACAGGGATTTAAAATCCACATCCAGACTCTCTTTTTGAGGGTTCGTGTACGCATGGAGTGTGATCTGTAGCAACAGTGAAGGTCAACGGTTGAGCTGTATAGCTTTCAGCTGGGCAACTGTTAAAAACGTGTCACTTGATGCCAGAGGAAGGCCGCGATTGGATCTGGGAGGTGTTTGATATTCAGATTGAAAATAGTGGGAAACAATAATGTGTTTCTGACTGCTTATGTTTTCCAGCCTGTGCAGCATTAGCTTCCAGTGGATGTGGGCGGCATTTCTGACAGCAGGGGGGCAGTTCTCAATGCCCCATCTCTACCCGTTACCAACTGATACCTGTACGTTATGCGAATGAGGCAGGTTTTGCTTTGGCTTATTTCTGTCACCACCTTTCGGTCCCAATGCTCTTTCTGTCAGTCTGTGCCTGGTGGGGACAGCAGCTGAAGCTGTGAAACGAAGAGCTTGAAACAGGGGCTCCCTAGTTCTAAAAAAAAACCCCAAAGTGTCAGAATTACCTTGGATAAGGAGGGTTATTTGTTATCTTTGTATCATTCTGTATCTGGACTAAAAAGGATCTCACAGGTGAAACAAATGCTTCTCTGCTATATTATGCTGTTATGGGACATGGCACCCATTTTATAAGCCACTTAGAGCAGCAGTATTGCTGGTGCAGGGCCATTTCCCTCATTCTGCTTTAAATTTATTGCTGATCATTTTGCACTCTTATACTCTTGTATCAACATCATCCTGTATCTTAGATAGTGCCCTTCCAGCGACGCTCACACTGGTGTTTATAACCTTGACGTGTTTATAGGTATCATTTGTACAGTTTACTAAACAAACCAATATTCTTAGTGTTAGAATCATAGAGTCATGGAATGGTTTGGGTTGAAAAGTATCTTAAAGCCCATCTAGTCCCATCCCCTGCCATGAGCAGGGACATCTCCCTCTGGATCAGGTTGCTCAAAGCCCCATCCAGCCTGGCCTTGGACTGCTTTTGAACCTGTTCCTGGCCCTGTTCTTGAACTCTAGACCATTTTAGTAATTCTCTTCTGCATCTCTCAGTTCTGTATTAATCTTTTTAGAGGTGAGTGACTGGATCTTTCAGAGAAATCACACTGTGGTTTCTGTATCAGTGTTTTATTTCCTTATTTCTGAAAAACCTACTTTATCTGATATCCATGAGGCTCTTGCTGTTCTCTTATGCTTGTATGAAATAGTATTTATGACTAACCAGAGGGTACCACAAATATTCTTCCACCACCTTAAATGTGGAGTTCTAAATTATGCTGTACTTCTGTATACATTTACATTTCACTTCTTATGAACACATAGTGAATTATATGTTATTTTTTCACTTTCAAGACATTATCTTCTTTGGATAGACATCAGCCTTAACCTGTCTTGCATTTTGTCTGTCATTTATCTCCTGAATTACCACTTGCACCAACTGAGAACTTCACAATCAGATCTGAAATTTTGCTCTGTGTTCAAGGCAGAGGTTGAGAATTTATGCTCACGAGAAGTGGACATACTCAAAGGTAGCCTGAGCAGTCATCCGTTTTTGTGCACTTTAGACTCTGCTCTTCATAGGAAGGTTATGCCTCTTCAGGAAGCTGCGTGTGGCATGCAGGGTAAACCAGAGTGGCCGATGTAGCATCCCTTAGGATCCCACCTCATTTTATCACCCAACACATCTGCTTCTGCAATTATCACTTACCACTGTCTAGCCTGGAGCGTTAGTGTTCAGCAAGTATTGTAGGTTTGTAACTGAACAACCAAGGAAAAAGCCAAAGGGTTCAAGTTATAGCAGCACGTAGTGAAATAAATTCTGTCAGTCAGATGAAGGCTTGCAGTAAAAACTGAATAGTTAAGTTGAATAACCAGATTCTTTATCTTACTGAAATGAGATGCTGATGTTTTTTAGAATATTACTAGCTAGATATCCAAGGATGTCAATGAAAACAACTTGCATATTGTCAGTGTAGATAATTACAACATGTGGATTGTCTTTCAGTTGGAGATGAAATTGTGACAGTCATTGTAGCTTTTGGAGAGGTATGATGCGAAAAGTGCCCTGAGGTGAAAGAGTTATTTCAACTTCTCCGCTTGTACCATCAGTCTTACTTTGCATTTGCAGTGACTTGAGGAGCGTGATGGGCTACTTAAATTGGCACTGCTTTGAAGCAGAGCTTGGGTGAAGTCATACAGAGTTCCTTTCCAATCTAAACTGGTTTTGATCCTAGGTGATCTAGGTTAATCCATTTTGTAAGTGCATTAGGGTCTCAAAAGGCTCTTTCCAAGATAAAAAAGAAGCGTCCTCATGAGAATCTAAGACAAAATAGTTGTTGCCCTTTGTACTGATTATTTTATAGCTTCTTGAGGTAGCTGATCCCGGGATCAGCACTGAAGCTTCTGGTGCAGAAGGGGATCCTAACTCTTTGATGCTAGAGGTCAGACCTGACTGTTCTCTCTTCAGGGGCTTCTCCATTGGGCAGAGAACAAAAAGGTCACTTTTGAAGAGGCTCTCGTATCACTGCTTTTATATTTCAAGTTCCTAAACCAAGGAGATCCTCGAACTGTAGGTTTTTCTGGGCTGAAGAATTCCCTCCCACCCCAAACCCACTCCCTGACCACAAAAGCCAGTACCTGGTGACCTTCTGGAGACTCTATCTTTAGAAGGAGGAACCTGTGCCTGAAAGTGTCCAGAATCGATCACCTCCTGAACGATTGATTTTCTAGCCCTAATGTAACTAGTTTTCTATTTTAAAATGTCCACCTGCATTCGCATACTAAAAATCGCCCCTGTCCTGACTGGTTAATTTCTTAGCCCATTTGATCTCCTCCTCACCCCTCAGATCAGTTCGGTTTCTTGTAGCTGAATGTTCACCATAAATTTTTAATTCTGAGGGAGAAGAGGCATTCTCTTTTAAAAGGAATAGAAGACTGAAAGCAGACAAAGCATGGCATTTGTTGGACTGCATTTCTTTAGCAGCACCAAACCTTGACTTTTATATTAATGGCTCTTCCCCGTTATACCTTCTGTTTGTAATTTATAGATACTAGAACCTGGAGATGGTGCTTTTGGGACTACACGTAGTTCTGATATATTTATTTAGTTATTTATTTTCACTATCATGTATATGACTCATGTACCTAGCAAATATTGTGGTTCTGTGGGAATTTTTTCTGTTAAGTGTGTCATTGAATTAAATAAAAACATGAGAATAGTCATTCCAGGTCAGACTTGTAGGCTTATCTACCCCAATATCTTGTTGCCAGCAGCGGGTACAGGGGAGAGAGTTTAAGAACAGGGCAATAATACTCCTTTTTTTCTTCACTAATTTGTGTCACAGGGATGCTCTGAGAAAGAAGTCTCATATTTAATAACTCTGTATGGATTGCTATTCCATGAGCTTGTCCAGTAACTTTTTGAACATGTGTAAACTAGCAGCTGCAGAGATTTTTTTTTTCTCAGCTTAGTTAGGGGTTGTGTGAAAATGTGCCTTGTTTTGTTTGCTTTGAACCTGTCACCAGTGAGTTTCATGTGGGGTTCCTGGTTTTGGCGTTAGAAGGCATCTTAGACAGCCGGTGCCTCTTCACTTCTCCACACCACTCATGAGTTTGTAGGTCTACTGCGTCCCTCATAAACTGCCTGTCTTCCAGGCTGAATAACCTTAGACTATTTTTTGTCTTCTCATTTGGAAGCCTTGGATGAGCCTTATCCCCTGTCTGTATGCTTGTCTGTCTCTATTATCTCCTTTTTGAGAGGGGAGAACCAGAGCAATATCTAATATCAAAGATCCAAACACAGCACGGTGCTCTACTGCAGAATAACAGCATTCTCTGTTTAGACCTCTATTTCTTTCCTGCTATTTGATTTACACTGTTGACCTCTGCAGTGCACTGAGCTGGTATTTTCATAGAATGGTCCACAGTGACTCCAAGACTTATTCCTGAGTAGCAATTGTCAGCTCAGAGTCTATCATTTACATGTAAAATTGATGCTGTTCCTTGTATGCATCAATTACGTTTACCTACATTGACTTTCATTTACTGTACTGGTGCCCAGTCAGTCTCTTACAGTCCTTCTGCTTTTCTTTACTGTAAGCCCCTGTCTTTAACTCCCTGAATTATTTAGTAGCGTTGGCAGACACTGCCACCTCCTAATTTGCCCCCTTTTCCAGGCTCTTTAAGAAGGAGCCAGCCAGGAACCTACTAGGAGAATTAATTGGTTGATTGTGTTCTCTCTAATAATGATAAAGACATAAAGTTCACTAAACCCAGGCCAGACGGCTGTGATTAGACCTGAAGAACAGAAGGGAAGAAGGGATTTCTGATAAGGTGAGAAGTGAGGCTCTTATCACAGGCACATTATCATTTAGACTGGACAGAAGGAGGAATTTCTTCACCATGAGGGTGGGGAGGCCCTGGCCCAGGTTGCCCAGAGAAGCTGTGGCTGCCCCATCCCTGGAGGGGTTCAAGGCCAGGTTGGATGGGGCTTGGAGCACCCTGATCCAGTGGGAGATGTCCCTGCCCATGGCAGGGGGGTGGAACTGGATGATCTTTAAGATCCCTTCCAACTCAAACTATTCTGTGATTCTATAATTTGTATGGATTTTCAGAGTTCTAGCGTCTAACTTGCCTTATCCCTTTACAGGAATAAATTTGAAAGAAAACGTTCATCTTTGTTCTTCCAAGTTTTAGATCCTGTTTTGCTTTTCCTAGTCAGTAATCTTTGTCACTAAAATGTTAAAGGCAATCCAGTTCCCTTTTTTTTTTCCACAGTTCAACATTGAAAATAGAGACGCTGTCATCCATCGGCATCGATCAGTTAGCATCTCCTACGGCAATAATGAAAACGCTCCGTTTCCCTCAGTACTGACCTTTCAGTGCCGTGCCCTGTTAGCATAAAAACTTGGTATCGTGGCCAACACAAAGCGCAGGGCAGGAGGTAACGCGAGCGGTGCCCTTGTAGGAGAGGCAGGGGCAGAGGGAAGGCACAGGTAACACATGTTTACTCTAAGACATTCTACTCAGCGTCCAAGTTACTGCCTTTTGGGCTGTTTTTGGATTTTAAGGTGACTTCAGTCAGGCCTTTCTCTTCAGAATGCAGGACAATCATCTACAGTTTATAAAAACTGGCAGTTCCTGATCAGACGTGGGTAAAAATAAGGTGTAGTGTTCAGTGGGGATGTAGAAGTATTTAAGAATGATAAGGAGTAAAAATTCTCAAGCTGCAAACCTGAGTGGCAGTTGGCTGGAAAAGAGTTCCTGAAAAACACAGAGGATTTGTTTTCAGCTGATAATTAAGGGTATTTTTTTTTGGTGAAGCCTGCAATTTTTTGGATTTTAGGGACCTCTTTTTAAACAACTCCAGGCTTGATGTAAAAATCGTAATGATGGTAGTAGACCACATCTCTTGGGAAGCTAATCCTGTAGTTAATTTTCCTCATTCCTAAACACTTGCACTTTATTTCTAACCTGAATTCAGCTGGTCTTAGCCTCTAACTAGAATATGCTGTTATAACTTTCTAGAATTAAAGACTTTATTTAATAATCGCTTCATTTCATTTTTCATTAGCCCAGACCTTACCCCAAATGAACCAAACCTTAACTTATATAAGGATGAGGAAGCTACTAGCTTATTAAAGTCTGATTTATGCAAGAAATGGTAATTTAAGCCTTTCTACACAGATGATGATCTGAATTCTCTGCCTTCCTGCCCGTTTCGTCCACAGTGACTCTACCTGTTCACCTCTGTGCTTCTGGTCACTTGTGTAGCTTGCTTCCCAGCACACACAGTATAATGCTTTTATTTCTTCTTTTTTAATGGTTTGAGCAATTTTTCATTGGCATGTGGGAGACAGAACTTAATAATTGTAGAGTATCATGTTTAAAATAGATGGAAAAGCTTTAGAAATCAGAAAAAAAGATGAAGAGCTACTCCTTTTCCTTCAGACCCTTCAACCCTATGAACGTACAGCCTGGTAAGCTGAAAATTTAATGGTGATGAATAACTGATGGGAATTGTGATGTTTACCTATACATGGAATAACAAACTAGGTAAGAGACCAGGATCTCTGGAACCACATGCGGAGAGTGTTAGGGAAGCACTGGCAAATCCCATCACAACCTTTGCTGTAATCTTGAACTGGAGGGAAATATGTGTTGGTTGGGGGTTGGTTTATTTTTTTTTTTTGAGAGAGGCATGGCTTTTATTTGACAAGACTGAGGCAGCGTCCTTCATCCCAGCATGGAACCATAGAATAGTTTGGGTTGGAAGGGACCTTAAAGATCATCCAGTCCCACTCCCTGCCATGGGCAGGGACACCTCCCACTGGATCAGGGGCTCAAAGCCCCATCCAGCCTGGCCTTGAACACCTCCAGGGATGGGGCAGCCACAGCTTCCCTGGGCAACCTGGGCCAGGGCCTCACCACTCTCATCGTGAAGAAATTCCTCCTTGTGTCTAGTCTAAATCTACCCCTCTCCAGTTTATACCCATTGGCCCTATCACTCCAAGCCTCTGTAAGCAGCTCCTCCCCAGCTTTCTTGTGGCCCCTTCAGGTACTGGAAGGTCGCTCTAAGGTCTCCTTGGAGCCTTCTTTCCTCCAGGCTGAAGAGATGGCATCTCTTCAGAGATGGGCAGAGGTGCTGTGGCCTCTGCCTCTTCGGAGCCGTGCTCTGTGGGTTATTACATATGGGAGATTTTTGTCTGCAAAATATGTGTTTCACAACCTGTGATACTTAAATCTGCTTTCAGAGGACCACTTGTGTTAAACAGCTTATTCAGACCTTCACACAGTTTGCAGGTGCTTTCATGGACTCCAATCCCATTTCACCAGGGGATGAGCCGTTGAGGCCTCACTGTCATCATCCGTCATCTTTGGCCTATGATTTCTGCCGGTTCAGCTTTAACCAGTTTTCCACCTCCTTCTTGTGTCCCTGTGAGCCAAGGTGGGGATAGGGCTGATTTTGGTAATAATAATGTCCTTTAAAAAAAAAACCAGAATTCTGATCGAGGACAAGTTAGTCGTGTTTGAAAGGAGTCCCTCTGCGAGTGCTGTGTCAGACTGACTGTGACTCATTGATTCCTCTAATTTTCTCTGCTTTTTGTAGTACTTACATAGGCTTGTTCGTGGTAAATTGCAAGTATTTTCATATTTTAACTCGTCACGAATGTGTTTATTTCAATGAACCCATGCTAGGGATTTCTACTTGGCATTAGTATTTCCACTAAAACACAGAATTCCAGAATCGTTTAGGTTGGAAAAGACCTTTAAGATCGTGGAGTCCAGCAATAAACCACATGCTGCGAACTCCACTACTGAAATGTGTCCTTAAGCACCACATCTACACATCCTTTAAATCTCTCCAGGGAAGGAGACTCCACCACTTCCCTGGGCAGCCTCTGCCAGGGCTTAACAGCCCTTTCAGTGAAGTAATATTTCCTAATATCCGATCTGAATCTCCCCTGGCGCATCTTGAGGCCATTTCCTCTCTTCCTATCGCTTGTTACTTGGGAGAAGAGACCAACACCCACCTCCCCACAGCCTCCTTTCCAGGAGCTGCAGAGAGCGATGAGATCTCCCGTCAGCCTCCTCTTCTCTAGCCTAAGCAGCTTGATTAAATATTTTCAATATTTTCTCTTGACATGTTAGACAAGTGTTGCTTAGACCTCAAACATGTATTTGCAGAAGTGTTTGCAATTTTTGTGGTTTTGATTGTTACGTACGTATGGGATATGTCTGCTCCAATCAGAAGTGTACATTGCTCTGTTGCAAAGCCCATTTTATAATTAGGCATTTCAAAATGAAGCAGCATAAAAACATGCTGTCTAAACCCCAGACCTGTGTAATGAAGAAATGCCTGCTTTGCTGTCTTCCCCGAGACACAGAGGCGCCTGGCCCGCACAAGAGCCTTGCGAGGCGATGCGAGGTGTGACATCATAGCCTTTTCCTTACAAATGTGCAGTTGATTTCTACAACCAATTCAGATGGCTGTGCTGACATCATTCCCTCCTGCCCGTCGTCTCCCGATTTAGAAATGCCTCCTGAGAACACAGCGCTGGAAATGGTCGTTCTTTAAATTATTTAATGCAATCCTGCCCAAGCTCTGCAAAGATGGGCTGTGCCTTCTCAGCTTTCCAGCAGCCGCCTGCCACCCTCTCCTCGCCAGCTCCGTCATGACAGCCTTGCCCCTCTTCCATTCATCACCCGGAGGGGCGAGGGTCTCCTGCCCTGCCTGCCTGCCTGCCTGCACTGGGCTGCATTTTTCAGGAGCAGATGGAATACGAGTCATAATATCATCTGTCAGACAGGTTTCTCCCTAACTATGGAGTGCTAGAGGATGCAGTTCGTGTACCGTGAGCCTGGGATTCAACAGCAAGCCCCATCACGGCTGAATTGATGTCAGGTAGACGGGGAGGGGAGCTCAGCTGTCCAGCCGCTCACTATTGGCTTCTTATTACGGCATTCTCCCCGGAGAGACTCTCTGCACGCCCCTTCACCCCCTCCTCCTCCTCCCAGCCCCCTCCTTGCCTACCCCTTCATTACTGATTCACAGCGAGAGGCAGGAGCGGCAGCCGCCACGCTGGTCACGAATCAGAGATTGCAATGAGCTCATCCTTTTCTCTTTGCAGCTTCAGAACTGCCCTGGCTTCATTGCTCGGATTGCTGCCGCTGTCTGCTGGCACACACGTTCCCAGACACTGAACCCTGAAAGCTCTCCATCGCTTTTCTCCCATCAGAGCTTTCCTGCACTCCTTTTCCACCCTTTTCCTGCTTTTTAGGTACATTTTTAGATCCATGTTTTCTTTGATTTGTTTTTCAAATCTGCTTTGGACTCTGGCTGAGCCAGCACAGTGGATCATATTTTTCCTTGATTCTTAGCAAAGATGCTTTTCTCTTTCTGAGAGACCGACGGGTGTTGCTGTAGGCGGCCAGCCCAGCCCATCGCAGAGGTCGGAGGCTGGCTCTACTCATCTTGCACTTCTTGAGATTGCAGTGCAAAGCCCGTTCTTCTCACTCTGGATCCTTACTACTTACTGCTCATGGAAGAAGGGGTGCCTTGCAAAACCCCAGCTGCCAAGCTCACACCACCAGCCAAAAAGTCCCAGGACATGCATGACGAGAGAAGCAAGCTGGTGAATGAGTATGCATGTCGAGTGCTGGAACTTCTGGGAATGGGGCATCGCCTATTTGTGCCTCGGCTGCTCGCGGTGAGATCACATTTTCTTGAAATTAATTCATTGCGAATTTGCCATCTTCCCTCCCAAACCTTCTTCCCTTCCCAGGGTTCTTGACACTGAAAGGAGATGTGAGAAGTCTTTTATTTTTGCCTTTTGGCTTAACATAATCCATCTCCTAAACGCTGAGTCTTTCTTTCCATATTAGCTCAAGAGGGCTGGACGCTGGTCCTGCTAATGGGGATCGGTGCCACTCCTTAACTGGCTTGAAGGGCTCACAGCCAGGGCCGCAGTGGGAAAACCAGCTTTCCTAAAGCCACGAATGCTTTTGTTCTCAGTCCCGTAGTGATTCCGGATGAGTAGCGTGTCCAGTCTGCTTCTGCATACTGATGGCAAGTGCATTAATGCTCAGCATTTCAGATTTTACGCTTGTGACATCTAATGTTAGTTTTAAGCATTCATAAAAATTGAAGCTACGTTGATATGTTTTGGTTTTCTGCTGTTTCTGTGTTTGATTTTGAAAAGGCAGTTGACTCTGTAAAAAAAAAATTAAAATACATTGTGGAATTATATGGGAAATGAATTGTTCAAAATGTTTTTAACCATCATAGCAGCTGATATCTGGATGTGAAATGGCCTGAAGCTGGTGCAGCATGTCATGGTACAGAGAAGCGAGCCTGCACCATTTCTAGTGCTGGACATTAGGAAAAAATTTTTCATGGAAAGGGTCATTGGGCACTGGCAAAGGCTGCCCAGGGAGGGAGTTGAGTCACCTTCCCTGGAGGTGTTTAAGGCACGGGTGGATGAGGTGCTGAGGGACATGGGTTAGTATTTGATAGGAATGGTTGGACTCAATGACCCGGTGGGTCTCTTCCAACCTGGTGATTCTATGATTCTATGATTCAAAGCAGGGTCACGAAGTAGTGGCAAATCCCGAAGTCAGCACCTGATCCTGGCTGCCTCAGCCCTGGGGTTTGGTAACTACACCTGCTGCCACTCAGAGGCTCCCTCGGTTGGTGGCCCCACACCCCAGAATGTCATTGTCATGTGCTGCATGTGAAGACAGTTGGTTCCTGATCCCATCCCGTTTTCTAGCAGGATGGTGCCTTTCCTTTATTTCCATGCCCAGCGCTGTGGTTCCATGCAGTGACCTGCCTCTCATTTTCGTTGTGCTGCTGAGAGCTGTCTGCGTGTTCCGCAGTGCACTCGCAGAAATGAATGTGCTCTGCGTGTGAGATGTTCAGTGTGAAAAAAGAAAAGGTGGGCGGTTGGATGTGCGTGTCCCTGTGCTGTGAGGCGATGGATAAAAACGCAGGACCTGTCTGATTGCTCATGAAGCACAGGTGGATTTGGATTCCACTTGTGGAACTGGGTACAGTGCCTGTCATGGGGACTAAGAACACATGGTCGACTCTGGGGTGTGGAAGCGTTGGTCTGGTTTATCTCCGAGTGTTCTGAATGGTCATCCAGCCCATCCTGCTGCTTGGTCTCTTGGGCAAGCACTGCCAAATCATTCCGAACTGGTTTGTGACGAGCTCCAGGGAAAGCAGAGACAAACACACTAAGCTCTTTTTCACTTGACTTAATTGAGCTTTTTATCTGGCCCTCCAGATGGAGAATACCGGGAAATTTGGCATCCTTCATCACAGAAGCGGCTTCGCTTTGCTGAATGACATGGTATTGTTTATTTAAAAAGAAAATAAAAGGAAAGCAAAACATTACAAATAATACTTGTATTGCTGGAGAGTCTCGACTTGTTGGAGGCAACGTGATTTCCTGTCAGGTTTTATTACCTAAATATACCTCTTCTGACATGCACTCCTTTTGACAGGTACCCTTGCATAGAGGAGAGACACCAATTCTGACGATTCTTTCAAAATGAGAAATCTCTGAGGGCCAAGAATTTGTGCTTTAATCAGAGCTGAAGTTATTTCAAAACCTCGATGTTTCATAAAACGAAGAACTACGTTATCTTTTACATGCATAAGCTTCTCCCTCTACTGTGGTTTTGGGAATCGATGCCTAGGTCGGGCTGAATATATGGATTGTAGCTTTCTGTGAGGAACAGAATTTGTATAACCGGAATATATAACCTTAATTCCAGCCTTAGCACAGTTCCAGTTGCCTGCTCGCTGCATCCACAAGCTGCAACCATGTGAGTGGAACGATGCTGGTTCTGGGTGGGTTCCTCGCTTTGGGGTGACTGCGGGGGGACGGAGATGTACCACCAGAGTCAGTGTTTGTGCTCACCCGCATCCCTCAGTGTTTTGTGTGACGGGATTAATGTGGCCTTTGGGAAATGGTAAAAATCTGGATCTAGGTATAAATGCAGCGATGGAATTCAGAGCAGAGAGCACTGCTGGGCGTGCACATGTTTATTGACACCAAGTCGTTGCATGCAAAACCAAAGCTGGTATTTTTTCAAGGTAACGCTTTTCTACTGGTATTTTACAGAGAATGCAGGCTGCATTTAGGAAGGTTTTGTCAGGGTAGCTTTTCCTGGAAGGAAACGGACAGAAGCGATGCCGGTAGCAGGAGTCGGGTGTATTGTGTGAGCCAGAGGTTCCGCATCAGCGTGTCTTTCCCCAGCAGTCTTCTCCCTGCTCCCGCGCTCCTGGGAAGGGCAGCGTCATCCTGCCCTGCTGCCGGGGCTGGGGCTGGTGCCGCAGGGCAGCGAGGTGCCCGGGTGAGCGGCGCTGCGCTCTGCCCGCTGCCTGGGGGCTAGCTGGGGAGAAAACGTGCCTTACACACCTTGGCTTTTTATCACACGTCTCCTTCAAAGAGCTAAACCTCATATCTGCGCGTGCATGTTACAGCTTCAATAACACATTCGGGAAAATTAGTGTGAATTTGTAAACACGTTGAATTGACCAGCTGCAGATTAAATAGTGGAGTCGAGCGTGGGCGAGTTCTTCCCGGCTTTTACCTCAGCCTTGTTCCTGACACGTGTGCATTTAAGTGAGGAACAAGCAGTTTGTGTCTACTGGCATTCCAAAGAGACTTGAAATGTATATACTGTAAACATAGAATTCTGTGGGAATTAGTAATTTGGATCCATTTGGATGAAGGAGGAAGAATTAAACTCGGAAGAGCAGTGTGGTTGATCCAAAATTTCTCCTGCTTTATTGATTCCCAGGTGGGAAGAGGAGTCATGGTTGATGTAGTGGAGTAATAAATGAGACTGCAGAATTAATAACTGGAGATAGAGAAATTAAATTAAAGGAAAAAGCCGAGGCTCAGTCCTTTGTCTTAATCACATTTTCCTAAGTATTTTGTGGCAAGTAGGAGTAACGTTATTGCCTTTAATAAAAATAATCATAATTATAGAATCATAGAACCACTAGGTTGGAAAGGACCCACTGGATCATGGAGTCCAACCATTCCCATCAAACACTAACCCATGCCCCTCAGCACCTCGTCCACCCATCCCTGAAACACCTCCAGGGAAGGTCATTCAACCACCTCCCTGGGCAGATGATTAACATCATTTAAGCCTCTCGTATCGCATTCCTGGTTTTTGAACATTTGCAGTTTTCCAGAACTGTAGCTTTAGATTTGAAAGCTTTGCTAGTCCCAAGGGCATTCCCATGGCTTCAGTTGATTCATATAAGATAATTTTAGGAATATATTGAAATACTTAAGTGGAAGGATGTTTCAGGGCACATTTAGTCATAAAAGGCAAGTGGAGACTTTTGGTCATAATTCTTTGTGAGTTTCCTATTTTGCCGGGTTTTAAAAATATGTTTTAACCAAAAATGGGTTTATTTGAAGACTACACCTAGATTAATAAACAGTGCCCTGAAGTCCTGGAGTGCACAGAATTGCAACGCGCCTGCCAAATGGCAATTATCGGTCCCTTTAACTTGGAGATGGTTGAGTGAAAGAAGTTGTTTTTGAGTTCCACAAGCTGTGGGATTTACAAATCTCTGCCTGTCAAAAGATTCCTGAAATGTCTTTATGATTTATTGATTAAAATCACAGAATGTCAAGAAATGTCAGTCTTAGGATGCCAGTGTTGCTATTTTTAGTAATTTTTACATACACACACACTGGTTTTATGTTAATCAGCACCTGGAGAGGTTATTTTGCAGAAAATACACAAACCACGCAACCTGGTCAATGTTGCTGTCAAATATGACTTTGATTTCTTATGGTTTTAACAATAAAACTAGTTTTTTGATCAACAGATTATTTTAATGAAGGTAAAATATTCAGCAAAGTTGGAAGAGTTGAGCAGTGTGGGCGCTACCAATTATTTTATCCAATTATGCAGTGTGGTGGTTTCTAATTTTTCATAGCTGTAATGGTAGCTCAGCAAACTGTCTCAGGAGTTCTTTCCATGATTCACCATTATTCTTACGGGATTTTCATTGACTAAAGATTTTTCAGGGTTAAGACCCCAGAATTCTCAAAAGTCATGATTTTATGAGTAACTTGTTTGGGGGCTGTTACAGTGTTATTGTAACAGTGATTCAGGCAGAAGCCTCAGAAAACTAAATCCGACTTTAAATGTTTTACATGAAATTGCTATTTTCTGACATGTTTGCCTGTTTTTTTTGTATTTATTTTTACATGAAGCTCTATGAACATAACGGGTTGGTGCATCCGATTTTCTGAAGTTTGACAGAGTAATTTAGCTGTCGATTATTACTTTTTTGGGGACTTTTTTTTCCTCTGATTTCTAAAATAAATCCCCAAACACTCAGTGCATGATATTAGCTTAAGAAAAATGAATTAAATACAAAATAGAAATAAAGATGTCTCGGCAGGACCTCTAGGAAGGCCTAAAAATAGAGTAGCTCAGCTCCTACTAAAACACTAAGACTTTGGCAAAGAGCATGTTTGGGGGCTGCTAACAGTGGTTTCCACCCCAGGCCCTGTTCTCGTAACACCTTTCCTGCTGCTCACGCTCCCTGGGCTCTGCTTCAGGGTCTTGGACATACCAGGCAGTTCCAGGTGCTTTTCTGCTTTATTTATCCTGTTCCCTGCCCGTTACCTGTCTGGTTAAGTACAAACAGTCGCAGACTCTGTCACTGCAAGCTGGTTGAGAGTTGTTGCTTAAGCTAATTTATTACTTTAAAATTTTAGTGTACGATACTTTATATATCAATGACCTGGATGAAGGCATCGAGTGCACCCTTAGCAAGTTTGCGGATGACACTAAGCCGAGTGGAAGTGTGGATCTGCTGGAGGGTAGGGAGGCTCCAAAGGGATCTGAACAGGCTGGACCGCTGGGCAGAGTCCAATGGCATGAGGTCTAACAAGGCCAAATGCCGGGTCCTGCACTTGGGGCACAACAACCCTAAGCAGCTACAGACTAGGAGAAGCCTGGCTGGAAAGCTGCCTGGAGGAGAAGGACCTGGGGGTGTTTTTTGTCAGGAACTGAACATGAGCCAGCAGTGGCCCAGGTGGCCAAGAAGGCCAATGGCATCTTGGCTTGGATCAGACACAGCGTGACCAGCAGGTCCAGGGAGGTTCTTCTCCCTCTGGACTCGGCACTGGTGAGACCGCACCTCAAATCCTGTGTTCAGTTCTGGGCCCCTCACCACAAGAAGGATGTTGAGGCTCTGGAACGAGTCCAGAAAGAGCAACGAAGCTGGTGAAGGGGCTGGAGAACAGGCCTTATGAGGAGCGGCTGAGAGAGCTGGGGGTGTTTATCCTGGAGAAGAGGAGGCTGAGGGGAGACCTCATTGCTCTCTCCAACTACCTGAGGGGAGGTTGTGGAGAGGAGGGTGCTGGCCTCTTCTGCCAAGTGACAGGGGACAGGACGAGCGGGAATGGCCTCCAGCCCCACCTGTGGAGGTTTAGGCTGGACATTAGGAAAAAATTTTTCACGGAAAGGGTCATTGGGCCCTGGCAGAGGCTGCCCAGGGAGGGGGTTGAGTCACTTTCCCTGGAGGTGTTTAAGGCACGGGTGGATGAGGTGCTGAGGGCCATGGTTTAGTGTTTGATAGGAATGGTTGGACTCAATGATCCAGTGGGTCTCTTCCAACCTGGTAATTCTATGATTCTATATATTATTTATATATATATATATGTGCCATGTCCAGCAATGGACCATTATTTATTATCTCTGATACAAGTGCATAGCGATTGCAGCTGCCAGCATCACTGAGAGCGAAGGAGGGAAGCTGCTCTCCAGCAAGCTGGTTATCAACCCACTAACTGCTTTTCTATTGTCATTTCCCAGCTGAACTCTGCCCAGAAGGGGCTTGGCTGCCAGGATGGGTTTTGGCAGCGATGCTGCGTGTGGCCGTGTCATGGGCTGCTCCTGCCACGCTCTGCAACTTGCAGGTGATCTTAGATACAGCCCATCATGGATACGAAGGGATGATCTGGTCTTGAGCGTGGCACAAGCCTATAGAACCTCAGTACAGCTTGATTGGGAGAAATACTACGTTAGGAAGAGGAAACGGATGCCTTGGCCAAAGCCACCTTCCTGAGTGGGTCTGATTCATTAGATACCCAGCTGCACCAGCTTTCTGTCAACACTACATCGGTCTTGCCTGATTGAGCCTTTGCCAAACAGTTCTCCTGCCAAATGTGTTTTGGGCAGAATCGGATGTGAAATATTGTCAGGCTTGGCATTTCTCATCAGCGTCCTGAAGGCTTTTCCTGTGTGTGATGACCCAGCAGCTCCCATGGCCTTGAACGAAGGAGGACCCAGTAGTTCTTGAGAGAACTCTTGAGGAATTTGCAAACAGAAAGTTGTCTGCCTGAAAAATGGGGCAGTCCTGGTAAAACTGATATGCTGGAACTGCTTGAGTTGTGTTTGAAGTTTTCTGCTGCTTTGGTGGAGCAAAACCCAGTACAACAGTGCTCGTTAGGGTACGCAGTGTCATAATCACCAGAAATATACAGGTTGATGGGTAAACGTGCACAAGGAGGCTTTGTCCTTACGGACTCGAGATCGATGATGTCAAAGGAGGTATCACTGTACCCAAAGTGAATGACTAGGCACAGTAGTGATGAAGGTCAGCGTTGTGGTGGCACACCTCTGCTGTCACCTCGCTCTCTGCACCATCAGAGGTTGTGGAGAGGAGGGAGCTGGCTTCTTCTCCCAAGTGACAGGGGACAGGACAAGGGGCAATGGCCTCAAGCTGTGCCAAGGGAGGTTCAGACTAGATATCAAAAAGAAGTTTTTCACAGAAAGGTTCATTGGGCGCTGGAATAAGCTGCCTAGGGAGCAGGTAGAGTCACCATCCCTGGACGTATTTAAAAGACAGGTAGACTAGGTGCTCAGGGATGTGGTTTAGAGGCAGACGGGAACAGTTGGACTTGATGATCCAAGAGGTCTTTTCCAACCTGATGATTCTGTGATTCTATGATCCTTCCAATATCTGCAGTACCATACTCAAGTTCGTTTTCTTTGAGAAACAATGTATTTATACTTTTAGGAAAGGATTTTACGTAGTAGACGTTATTTTAATGTAAATGAACTAGTGGTGCTTTAATAGTTTGTAGGGTGTGTAGAGAGCCTTCCTCAGCAAGTAAAGTTGTCGCTGCATTGTAGTCATTTTTTTAGCTGTTTAAAACAAAGTTAACTCCCATGAGAAATAACTACTGAGCCTCACCTCTTGCATGTCAAAGGCTGCACAGTTTCTCCCAGTTCTCCCTGTGTAGACCCAGATCTCTTGTGTTTGGCCAAAGTGTGTTTTCTGGGAAGGCATTGTCTGAAATTAGAGATGGTGAAGGTTTTTAAGTGGATGAGAATACAGTTAAGAATCGAAATCTGAAACTCTATTTGTGAAATGTACCTACTGTGCATGACAAGGCAAGACATGACAAAGGGCGTATCTGATGAGAAAGCAGAGGGTGGACATGTGAAGGTGTTGGCAGTGGTACTTGAGCAATTAGTTCAGCAACTAAAGTTAACCAAAGGTACTTGTGTGACTCCTGAGTGTTTGTAGTAATCGTACGGCAATACATAGCGCTGGCCTTCTTGATACTGGCCTATACATTCACACATTTTTATTCTCTCTTTCTGGGTTAAAGATCTTAAAATTTGCATTTTTGAGCCAAGGTCCTGAATGTTGTGTGTTGACACAGTTTCTGTGAACCCTTTAAAGGAACTATTCCGAGTCTTGGGCTTGCCCGTCAGCTCCGTTCTTGGTAAATCCAGAGACAAATATATTCCTCCCTGTGAATCACATCACTCCGGCAGTAGCAGAACTGGATTAATGTTGAATGTTTAACATTTCCTGACCTGTTAGGCTTGATACCACGCTGAGAGGTACAGCAGTACCAGAGATGTAGAAATAAGCATGTAAAACAGTTTCTGGCGCGGTGTTCCTTGAGAATTTATGTCACAGACTTCTGCACATTTACTTGCTGATGCTTCTTATGAGTCATACACATTCCTGCTCTGCAACCATATAGATCTATATATATGTTGTCTTTTCAGGGCAGCATTACGAGAATCAGCAATGGTCTAATGCACAGGCTCTCAAGAAAATACTATACGTTTGCCTAGGTTTTTGTTATTTGCTTGGGCTTTGTTTTTCTCCTCACTGACTGACATCTTGACAGCCTGAGCCAGAATCCCTTTTTTACCCTGCAGGTAGAGAAGGATAAAAGACATTAATGTGTTACAGTCCTCTGATCGTGCTGCTCGGCCTGAGATTCCTTGGATATGCCTCAGCCTCTGTTTTGCCATATGAGATGAGGGTTAGAGAGCTGATTTCAAGGATATTTGGAGCTGTTGTGCATATTGACGGTTTGGAATACATTCAGTAAATGGCAAGTCCAGTAAAAGAGTGTGATGGCACCTTCTCAGCATTAACAGTAGTCCCCTGTGTTTAATTGCAGACCTCAAAAGAGGACCTCCTACAAGCTGATTTCGAAGGAGCTTTAAAATTCTTCAGAGTTCAGTTGCCCAAGAGATACAGAGCTGAGGAGAACGCCAGGAGACTGATGGAACAAGCCTGCAACATTAAGGTAAGGATGGTCTTCATTTCTTCTCATTCACCCAAGGATTTTTACAGGATGAGTAAGGTACGATGTGAGGAATGGCGGTAGCATGTGGGAAGTGAAGTAATGAAATCATAAGTTTATTACTTTTTATGTATGTTTGTATATTCATACACGCACGTGCATGCACACTTCTTGTATTAAGAAAATAGAGCTCTGAGCTTTTCTCTCTTTGTCAGCTTCAGTACAAGCTAATGGTTAAAATACTGGTACACGATCAACAAATTGAATTATTAGAACTCACTGATTCATTAATTGATTTATAAGCAGTGATTACACTAAAACAGTTAATCAAAATAGTGATAATCATGCAACCAGAGGTCAGATATTATTTGTTTTGCCTAGATGATATTGGTTTGCTGAGCACTGCTATGTAACACAAATCTATTGGGGTAGAAATTCAGTTTTGTTTATAATGCAAATCTGTTGGGGTAGAAATTCAGTTTTGTTTGTATCACAAGCTTACCGAGACAGAATATCTTTTTATAATCTCTTCTACACTATCCAAGACCACACTGTCAAAAGGTCCTTCGAATATCTGGAGCACAGGTTGGAATGAATGACAGCAAATGGGAGGAGCCTGACTCTCAGCTTTTCAGGGTGGAAATCTTCTGTTACGAATGGCCGCAGGGGTTCATGGAGCCATCATTTGGGAAGGTCTGCAGTTTTTTCTGGGATTTCTGGAATACATATAGCTATGGATGAGCTTAACATTTGACCTTGAAAAAAAGTGTTTATTATTTCCTGGACTGGGAGCGCTGGTGGGAAACGTGTGTTTGCTGAGGCCGAGTAATGGGCCGAGAACATCCCAGCAGGCAGAACGCTCCTCTTACACCTTGCCTTTTTTTTTATATCTCTCAACATTTTCATTCATTTCCTTTCGTGCTGCTTAATTTTATAGTTTGCTAAGCAAGGGCTTCTTCCATACTGCTTAAAACCCTGATCTTGTGAAAGGGTGGGGCTTGCCAGACTAATGTTTATTCCAATCTGGAACAAGATTGTCTGCACAAAGGTTTTGTTAAAACTGGGCTTGAGATTTGAGTGAGAGGAAAGAGAGTATCTGGGGGGAAAAGGCTGCAGTTCACGGTTTAGTATTTAGTCCTTCCCTCAGTTCTTGAAAATGAGGGAGGACTTAGGGAATACAGTAATACTGCTTTTATGTTGTGGCTCCGTGTGTATTTTTCTGATGGAATCAAAGACCTCATTGTACTTTCTGGAAGAGATATTTGTGAATTTTCTTGAGCCTGCCTTTCTCATTTTCTTGTGCAATGCATCGTGTGCCACACAACGATATTTTTCATTCCTTTTGGGTTTGTATTGGGTAGGTGTGTATGTGATGTGCTGGGAAAGTGTTTTGCGGTGCGTTTGAGGCAGATGGTGAGTGTGTGGTGCCCTGTATGCATTCAGCACGTGAGGCCTCCTCAAAGCAGAGAATGCAATTCTGAGCTGCTGTCCAGTGTGAATGGGAAGGTGGCCAAAGGGTTTGGCAGTGAATCCCACCTGCACAGGATTTTGCGTGTTCTGGATTCAGGTGTGTAAGAGAAAAGCGCGGATAAGTACAGTGGATGTGGTGTCAAGGCACACTCCTGCATGTTGTGGAGAAACGCTAGTATTAGTGGGAACTTTCGTAATGGTAGGAGAATCCAGGGTCAAGACCTGGGGTTATTGGGGTGGGAAAAAGTAGGAGACTGAAGTTACCTTTTGCTGTGTTGGTAACACCCTACTTGTAAGGAGTATGGTTGGGAGTTGGGTCCTGCTGTCTCACTGCTGGTGGCTCATTCAGGTGTGAGGCAGAGGAGGGGACCTGACCTGTGTCCTGAACGGTCTTTTGACAGTTAAGCTAGGAATAACTCACCCCATGGAAAGGACTGATCTGACACTGGGAGCCTTTTAGTTAAGGTTGTTGTCAGGATTAATGGCACAATCGGGAAAGTTAATCTAATTAGCGAAGGCTCTGAGCAGAGGCGAGGTGTTTAAAACAGAGACAATGTGAAAGACTTCAGGAATGCAATGTGAGGAAACTCAATCCAGGGCCTACTTGGAGGGGAGGGTGAACTTACTTTAAATGAGTCTCTTCCTCCACTTGCAGTCCTGTCAGATGCCACTTATACTGATAGCCACGTGCTCACCAGCACCACGGCTTCTGCCTGGGCAGGGTTACTTGTGTGTGGTGAGGGGCAGTGGCTATAAAGTCCTCACTATGTCACTTGGGTTCCTCTTGACTGATGGCAATGAACTGGTTTTTAGACAAATTTGTACTCTTTAGGAGTCAAGCAGTTCTCGTGGTGTGGTCTTGCCCTCAGAAGCTTCCTGGCTTCATGCTGTCATTGCTGCCTTTTGTCTCCGTGTCCTCACTGCTGGTGGGGCTGGGGCTCCAGCCTGTTCTCCTGCCGGTGGAGGTGATGTGCTGCGGCTTTGCTGCGGGTCTCCCTCTGGCTGGTCATCTCTCGTGTGGTCTCACCAGAGTGCCAGTCTTCTGGTCCAGATGTAGCGAGACTTTTCTCATCGTTTGGCTGCTGTTACTCAAGTCCTTGCTTATCAATTCATCCCATTCTCTGCGTCATTTCTTCTGGTGCTTTTGCGTGCAGACGCTTCCATTCACGCTCTGTTCAGACCGATCTTACTGATTGTGTTACGCATCCCTCCCGAGTGGATATGTGATGCCGTGACTCTTTTAGCTTGGTGTCCCCCATGCAATTAAAACACACAAGGGTTGAACTGACTTCCTATTCACAGTTTCTATTTATTTGGATCAACTTTTCCCACTTGTGCTGACTAGAATGGCCTTAGAGAGTCAAAACTGAATCACAGGATTGTAACCTCTGACTGGAGACAACACATTAACTATTTGATAGGTGGAAATGAAAAGCAACTCATAATGAAGAAGGCAATCAGGAGTAATCTACGTGGTATTATGAAGGGCAAGTCCTTCTTAACTGACCTGGTTGCCTTCTGTGATGAGACAGCTGCCTTGGTGGATGAGGGGAGAGCTGAGGATGTTGTTTTTCTCAAGCAGAGATGCTGCCTCCCCTGGCGTCCTGCTGGACAAGCTGATGAAGTACAGAAGAGATAGGGGGTGGTGAGGTGCACTGAAATCTGGCTGAATTGCTGGGTTCAGAGGGTTGTCAGCAGCAGCACGATGTCCGTTTGGAGGCCAGTCATTAGTTTTGTACCTCAGAGGTTGATACTGTGACCAATGCTGCTTATCTCCTTCTTTACTGACCTGAAGCTCACCTTGAGCAAGTCTGCAGGTGACACAGTTGGGAGGTGTGACTGGTAGATGGGATGGGTGTGCCATCCAGAGGGACCCTGACAGACTGGAGAGACAGGCTGGCAGGAATCCCATGAAGTTCAACAAAGGAGGAACGACCTCAGGCTCCAGTACCTGCTGGGAACAGCTGGCTGGAAAGCAGCGTGGCAGAAAAGGACCTGGAGGTCCTGGTGGACGCCAAGTTGAACGTAAGCCAGCAGTGAACTCTAGCTGCAAAATGGGACAGTGGTATCCTGGGCTGTGTTGGGAGGAGGGTTGGCACCAGGTCAAGGAAGTGATCCTTCTCCTCTGCTCAGCACTGGTGAGATACCTCTGGAGTACTGCATCTGAGACTGGTGTCCCCCGAAAAAGACATAGCTACAATGGTGAAGGGCATGGAGGTGATGAAGGGACTTCCTTCATCTCCCTGCTATGAGGAGAGGCTGAGAGGGTTGTGGCTGCTCAGTCTGGAGCAGAGAAGGCTCAGAGGGTTCTTCTCGATGCGTATCAATACCAGGTGGGATGAACTAAGGAGCAGGAAACCAAGCTTACCTTAGTTGTCCGATGAACAAACCAGAGACAGTGGGCACAAAATGAAATAAAATAATTTGTTTATAAGGTATTTATCTATTTATTAACTTCAGGAGTGATCAGTTACAGGAACAGGTTGCTCAAAGAGGTTTCGGAGTCTCCCTTTGTGGAGCTACTCAAAATGCAATTGATCCTAAGCAACCTGATATGGTTAACTGTGCTTCCAGAGCCTGGTGAAGACAAGTGGTTCTCCAGAGGTCCCTTCCTCAAGCTCAACTCTTCTATGATTCTGTAATTAGATATTATAATTGTGGTATTTATTTACAAATAGGAGATAATAATTACGGGAGTCTACATGCTCAAATAGGAAAGTATAGTCTTGATAATCATCACTAGACGAGGACCTAGGGAATGTAGAGGCTACATGAAGAGTAGCTGTCTGTCTTGTTGAATGCAGCAGAACTTGTTCTGTTCAAAAAAAAACTCAAATAAGACCCTATGAAATAATACAGCCCAAGAACCTTGCCTGTGTTGTGGTCGTATATGTATTAAGTGCACGAATGCAGAGCTAGGGTCCCATTAATGGCCAAGGGATTATAGCCAACATTTGCAGAGCACAAGGTAGTTCTGATGGAAGAAACTGAATCTTTGTAGACCTCTGCTGAGGCTTGTAGGGCAGTGCACGCCTTTCCTAGCTCAGTACCGGTCAAACAGAGGAGAAAGATATTTATTCTCCAAGTAGGATGTCAGAGGCTAATTTAAGGGTTAGTTAAATTTGATAGAAGATGAAAATTAAGAATTAACAAATGGAGTATGGTCTCCTGTGACTGTGCCTTTCATTTTGCAATAGCTTTGCAGAGGGTGGGATGTGTTTCTCCTAGAGCAGTCTCTAACAATTACAGTTGTAAAAATGGGTGTGGGAATGATACTTTTCTGCCTGACCAGTGCAGGCTGTATATTATATCTCTAGAATAAGGAATTACTCTGATTTCCTACTCCACAGAGTGATTACCAATGCTTTTTGTTCTCAGGTCTTTTGCAGGAGATGCTTTTTTATCTAATTTTTGTCTCTTAACAAGGGATTTCAGAGTTTTTTCCTATATCTGTGGAAGCTCAGTTTGATACACAAATGAACGAAGAAGGAGCCTATTGTAGGTTAATGAAAATTGAGCTTAATGGTGCCATTTTATTGAAACAACTAACACATTCTGCATACTGGTAGAGAGCTGTGCATGTCCTCAAGGAGCTGTAATGTTCTTTGGTTTTAATACAGGAAGCCTGTCAGCTCTGTTCTTACACCTAACTTCAGTCAGCTCCTGCTTTTTCTCATTTCACAATTGTTCTTTGTATAGTTTTAAAACAGATTTACTTGAATAATGTTTGAAATCAAACTGGTGTTTGGAAGCTCACACCTTACTGATGTGGGGGAATTATTTTATTCACACCTCTGTTGCCGTTTTATCTGGAAGCAGTTTTCTTGCAGGCATGGTTTAACAAGGAATTAAGTATTGATTTACATGAGTTTCAATGAAGAGGAGTAAAAATAGTTCCCCTGCTTTCTCTCTTCTTTCTAGTGCATTCTCTTTCTTTATGTTTATACGTATATATATGTGTGTATTTATATAGAGATACATGAGGGAGCGGTTGCTGTTGTGAGAGGTGGTAAAACAACACAAATGCAGCAGAAAAGCAAAGGAAAAAACTACAGAAAGACCCTAAAACTGCATGAGCTTTCTATTCCTTTGATTCTAGCTCTGATGTATCTAATTAATCTTCCAATATAAAGGACAGGAGAAAAATTACTCATTTATCACCTTCTCAAGAAAAGGCCAAACAAAATTGAGAAGAATTGTGTTTGGATCTATAGAAAGCACTGCTATGCCTGTATGTGATTTCTTACGAAAGCCCAATGATCAATTCCACTTACGTCTGCGCCGTTATCTCCTAAGAACAGGATCCTGTTGTCATTGTAAGGTGGGTCATGGTTTTTAACGCCTGCTCTGTCTCCAGCTTCAGTTCCGTTCTTCTGCTTGGCTTTGTGCAACAACGCAGGGCAACGGACTGCACCCGAGAGTCAGATTCAGTCACGGAATTGTAGGGTGCCCTGTTGGAAGGGACCTCAGGGATCATCTGGTCCAAGCTTTTTAGATGGTCTCTTGTTTGAATGAGATAGCCCGGCTCCCTGTGAGCTGAACCCTCTGTGTCCAGTGTAGAGGAACCCACCACTGCCCTGGGGGGATTGTTCCTGCGTTTTGCTCTGCTTATGGTGGAATATTTTCTTCTGGAATCCAATCAGAATCTCCCCAGGAGCAACTTATCCCCACTGCCCCTTGTCTTTTCCGTGTGGATCTTCATAGAAAGGGAGTCTCCATCCTCTTGGCAGACCCCCTTTAATATAGAATCATAGAATAACCAGGTTGTAAGAGACCCACCATATGATCGAGTCCAACCATTCCTATCAAACACTAAACCCTGCCCCTTAGCACTTCGTCCACACCTGTTCCTTAAATACCTCCAAGGATGGTGACTCAACCACCTCCCTGGGCAGCCTGTTCCAGTGCCCAATGACCCTTTCCATGAAAAATTCTTTCCTAATGTCCAGCCTAAACCTCCCCTTGCAGAGCATGAGGCCATTCCCTCTCATCCTGTCCCATGTCACTTGGGAGAAGAGCCCAAGTGTTTGATAGGTTTGGTTTAGTGTTTGATAGGAATGGTTGGACTCGATGATCCAGTGGGTCTCTTCCAACCTGGTGATTCTATGATTCTAAGAAGCCAGCACCCTCCTCTCTACAGCCTTCTTTCAGGTCGTTGCAGAGAGCAATGAGGTCTCCCCTCAGCCTCCTCTTCTCCAGGCTAAACACCCCCAGCTCTCTCAGCCGTTCCTCGTAAGGCTTGCACTGGAACAAGGCTTGCACATAAGGCTATGCACTGGAACATGGTAATAAGGTCTCTAGGCCTTCTCCTCTCAAGGCTGAACAGACTCTATTCTCTCAGTCTTGCTTCGTATGGAAGGTTTTCTCTGATCACCCCTTCCTTCTCTGGGCCCTCTCCAGCCTGGCTGCAGCTTTTTTTTGTATAGTGGGGACCAAAACTGAGCACAGCACTTCAGACAAATGCTGACCAGAGTGGGATAATGACTTCTTTATCTCTGCTGGCGATGCCCTTCTCAATGCACCGCGGCATCCTGCTGCCCTTCTTTGCAGCTGCAAAACACTGTTCACTCAAGTTGAGCCTGTTGTCCACCAAGACCCCCAGGTCCTTCTCCACAGAGCTGCTCTCCAGGTTTCTGGAGACTCTGGAACTGGCTCTGAGCTGCACTCCAAGTTTATATATTCCCGGGTGCAAGACCTTACACCGATATCCATTGAACTTATTAAGATTAAAGTACCTACAGAGGAGCTGGACATTTAATATCATTGTAATCTCAGTAAAACAACGCGTTAACAGCATAGACAGTGTCATGCATTTAAAAACACTTGCTCAGCTGTGAAACACTTACTTATTTGAACTCTGCTATTCTGGCCTTCCAGCGAGCAAACAACACATTGCCCAGAGTATTTTCATGGTGTCCAAGCCTTAGTAAGACTCTTCAGTTGGTTTGGGTCTGTTTTTTTTACATTTTCACTCAGTTGACATTGAAAATGGAATCAGATATATTGCTAATTTCATCAACAGGGAAGCAATATGGTTGCGTTATTAGTAATTAAATATAAACACATTTTTACCGCTAGCTATGCAACTCGAGTAGAAATATTTCGGTGTCCTTGGAGCAGTCATTAGTTGGCATGTGGCCTCGTACTTCCATGAGCAGGGCATCGACAAGAACGGTGTTGAAGGTAAGAATCTTTAAAGAGCTATGGAAGTTTGAGGTGGAAAAGTGATAGAAACGTTCATTGTCTGTGTCTCCAGCAACTGTATCACAGTTGACATCGAGGTGAGATTTGTCCTGGGTGTTAATGGATCAGGTGACATCTGGAAACTGTTCCAGGGGGAAAATGTTCCACGTTTTGGTTCGTTGAGGCTCATGCCATCAGGAGACACGGCTTTCCAGGATGACAGGCATTTTCCTGTTTGGAACGGAAGACTGAAAGCATACTCAGAAGGTCTTTTGGCGTAAGCTTCTGGCATCTGTCTCTTTCCTCCTGGATGAATAACAGCTCCTTTCCATCCTTGCCTCTGAAAATAGTACAGAGAGCAGTAGATGAAGGTGGCAGGGAGTCACACTGCATGACATTTCTGTCTTCTGCCATCTTTGCATGGTTTGTCTAAAATAACTTGGCTCTGTGAGGAAGAGGAAGTGAAAATTATTCCTAAACTGAACTGGACACGTTTGAACCCCAGACGCAGGTTGGCTGGAGGGTTGACTCGCCTCCCATAATGGAGCACGTTAAAATGTTCTGTAAAATGTTTTCTGCCTCGCAGGGTCTCTATGTCAAGCAGAGTGTACAGAGCTAACAGTCATCTTAGTTGTTCTTTGGAAGGGAAGGTCTATACGCTGTCTTCTTTTGAAGGACACAAACCCTGTAACTTGTAACTGATTTTTCTGAGGGATGCCTAGAGTTTGAATGTAGAGAAAAACTGTGATGGTGGTGTCTGGCAGGTTTGTGCTGCCTCTTGTTCGCAGTCAGATGCTTTTCTTTATGAAGATGCTTCTGTGGCACAAAAGGGGCTGTAGGGGAAAACTAAATGCATCTCAGCAGCAGCACTTATGGCTGTCGTGAAAAGCAAAACACAGGCTTTCACATTTTATGAGCAAAGACATGTAGGTAAAAATATAGCTACATGAAAAGAGCACAAATACAGGAAAATATAGTTACAGAAACCAACAAAAGCGTTCAGGCTTAAGATGGAGAAAGCTCGCTGGAGGTGAAAATTCATCTGTGCTTCTCTTGGACCTCATTCAAGCCATCAGATCTGAGGGAACAGACAGCATCTCAGCAGTGAGTAGCACAGTGGTAATGCAGAGGAAATGTATTTCGTCACATACAAAAGACCCTGGGGCCAGGATGCTGCGACTCATGCTAGCCAAAGGCTTTGGGTTGTTTTTCAATTGCAGGTCCCTGAAGAATATTGTGTTTTCATATGATTAGAACTCAATTGCTGTGACCAAAGAAATACTGTATTCCCCCCTCTGAACAAGCTCTTGTTACTGAAAGTTCAGTGCCAACAAAGAGAGTTATCTTTTATTTCTATGCCTAGAAATCATGGAATCCATGCATTTGGAAAAAATTGCATTGTGGCCAAAAATGTTAAGCTGCCTTCTGTCGTATTTGATCAGCCTGTCTGACACGTGTCTTTCTCGGAAGCACTGCGGTTATTTTTACTGCAGCTGTTACAGGTTGTAAAGCTGAAGTCTCTGGGAGCGAGGCGTGACCGCATTAGAGGAGGCTCCACTAACCCGGACTCGCTGGCTGTTTCCTCCAGTGGCACGAGGAAAAGCCTGTCGTTCATTTCCACTGTGGTGCAGAGGGCAGTTAGGACCAGACATCTATTTAGCTTATTTTTAACAGATGAAATGAGGTGAGAGATGCTGAAGCACTGTGCTATACTGAGACCAAAAGCTAAATGTGTGAAAATAACAGAAGCGGGGGCAAAGTCTGACAACATTCCTTTTCTCTCCCTCAGAGCTTTTGCAAACAAACAAAACAAAGACGCTGGGGACAGAATCTTTATGCATTCTTGCTTGTGTTTGATTTCTCAGGCACATGCAGTTGAATTTCTTCGCTTTGAACATAAACGAACAAACAAATCCAAGCGCAGAAATGCTGCCGTATGCATTTTATAAATTCAGAGCTCTGCAGGGACAGGAGCTTTTAGAACTGAAGTCCCTAATAATAACAGAGCATTACAAACCGCAGGCGTTATTTTTCCCATTATTGATACTGTTGGAAATTAAGATCAATGAGTGGTGACCACTGTCTAAGCTAAAGGTAGCTACTGGAGTAGATTAGCTGGCTGCTTCATAGGGGCGATATTCGCATTTCTAGGATTTTTTTATTGCTTTGCTTTAGGAGTCTGTGGTTTCCCACAGTTAATTACCATTATTTTCACTGTATTATAGCTTTGTTTCTTCTATGGTGTTTAAGTAGTGTAGTAAACATAGGGTTAAACTGTTGATGTTGTTTAATTTGGTTTTGTTTGGGCGTAAATAAATTGCATCAGGCTGGTTAAAGGGAGGTGAAGAGCTGTGGCCAAAGTCTTTGGAGAACCGAGTTAAAGCGCTATCCAGACATGTCGCAGGACATTGATCTTCTTTTGGGGAGATGTTTCATTGTATTGAGAACAGCCATGTTCCAGTTTACTCTTTCACAAATTTTTAAATGTGGGGTTTGGCTGTTTTGTCTGAAGTAATTCCTCATAGACTAATAGAATGGTTTGGATTTCTTCTGAAGATCTCATCTCTATCTCCTCTCTTTCAGCTTAAAACTTTAAATGATTATTTTTCACGCAATCCTGCGTACTTCTGGGCTGAGAGAGGTGTTGACTCAGTGCCCCTCCAGCCAGCCTCTGCCTGCTGAAGTTCATTGCTGGTGCTCTCATTGATGGGCCACGTATGCACCTGCCATCTGGCGTGGATCAATGGCTTGTGGAAGCCGTGGAGGGATCAAAGGTTCCTTCTTCTCTTTGTTCACACTTCCCCACACTCCTTATCTCTGCAACCAAAATTAAAATGATCAAAACAAGTTAAAAAACATTATCATGGGTCTGTTAGCTGGGAAGCCTTGACCGTGTGTCTGATTTTCCTATTCAATAGTTCAAGCAGCAGATGAAGATCGGTCCTCATTATGTTGTCATATCTGTTTATTATTTGTTCAACTTCCTTTGCTTAATGAATGCAATTTCCTTGACTGTAATTCTTAACCAAAATTTGATTCTGCAAGTGAAGCTTGTCCAAATAGAAAATCTCATCTCCGAGTAATTAATCAGCATAATAAATAACCTCTTAAACCTGGCAATGTAGGCACAAGCCCCGGGTGCACGCGAGACTTGTGCCCAAAGACGGCAGGTCAGGCTGTGTCACCGTGACAGCAGAGCATCGTCTCCTCAGCTTCAGCAGAGCTCCAGCGGCATCTCCATGTGGCTCCAGCCTGGAGCAGGGCCCCGTTGCTCCTCTCCCAAACGGTAAATACAGTTGTGCTCTCCCTGATGGAAATGCTGTGGCTGGGGTAGCTGGGAGAGGCTCGTGGGATAAGGCCTTGACCTGTGAAAAAAGGCAAATGAAATGATGGCTGAAGTTCTTAGCAGAGTCAAGCACTTGTCTGAAGAGCTCTTTTGTAATCTCAGAAATCCTTTTGTTAACCCATAGCTCAGAGCACAAGATCGATGACCTTATCCTACGTCCTCCCTAGGAACAATCTCATGGCAGTCTGAGTAACCGACCTGATTGTGCCACCCGGGATGCTCCGTCTTTACGGAGCAGGGAATATTGATTTTATTTCAGCTAGTTGAGAGCAGTGGAAGAAATTAGAAACGGATCAGGGCTTTGATTCCTGGATTCCTAACAAGATTGGTTTGCTCTGCTGGCTCCCACTCTCCCCGAAAGCAGCTTGGTGCGAGGTGCTGTATTCAATAACGCCATCCCCCCTCTGATAAACTGTTTTCCACACTTTGGGCTCTGTTCTTTTCCCGCTGTCAGTGACACACGGGAAATTTATTGTCAGGCTGTTAGTTTTGATGTCTTTGCAATCTACCTGACTTGTCAGAAACGAGAAAAAGATCTTCTCTTTGTCACTGCTGCATCACTTTAAAACTGTCCTGAAACCAGTAAGTGTGATTTCTTCCTTCATGAGGTAGACACGAAAGAGGCTCTTGCGATGGAAGGAGCTGCAGTTTGGTGCCTGCAGAATATAGATCGTAGTGCACAGTTCTCTTCATCGCAGCAGCATGGATGGACTGTCACACACACACACGCGCGCCTGCACGGACACAAATCCCGTTGCTTTTCATAGCAGCAGGGAGCTCAAAGACGAATTTGGTTGTTGTTTCATTTGTAGTACAAAGTGAAATGTAGGTTTGTGTCATAACGCATTCCCTCCAGGAGTACTTAATTTGTGATTTCTAAGCACAGTGTGAAGCAAGCTGTGTTCCTCTCTGAGGAGGAAGGACATGGGGTGAGAAAGCAGCGTCTTGCTTGGGACAGTTTGTGTTTCTGAGCAGGATGTTCTGACAAGGGGTTCCTGCAAAGCTGGTGACTCTCCAGCCCGGCAGGATCCATTTTCTAATGTGGTTCTCTGCTCTGTCCCGAGATGCACCAGAGTTGTTGATGGGACAAAGCCAAGCGCTTCAGGGCTGGACAATGACTTGGTTGGCCAGTCAGAACATGGTGTTCAAATTGTTAGGATAAGGGTTGACTCCATGATCTTTAAGGTCTTTTCCAGCTTAAATGATTCTGTGAGACACTACCTGGACTTGGTGAAAATTTGCAAACCTCCTCCTCATGCTCTCTGGCAGTAGACGAGCTCCGCACCTGAAGTGAAATGTTCATCACTAATTGCTGAGCTGAATTGGGAGGACGTGGGCCGTGCCAGAGTCCATCTTGCCTGCTGCTCGCTCTCATCAATCCCTCCCCTTCAGGCAGCATCTCCTCTGGAAGCAGGCGGAGGCTCTAATGGCCAAAGCAAGCAGGCTGAGAGCTCACATGGGGCTCGTTGGGAACCCTGGCTCCCCAGGAAACAGCAGAGTCCCTCTTTATTTTACTTCATCTTCATCGCAACATCCGCCAAGTGCCAGTGACAATAACTTCCTACAGAAGGACTTTGTCCCAAGCAGCGGTTATGGGCTGCTTGTTTAAACAAGGAAACGGTTTACCTGTATGCCTTGTGGATTTTCAACCTTCGATCCATCATACAGGAATGTTTTAGAGGATTATGTGCTGTTATGGGAATTTGAGGGTGGGGGGAGAGGTGAAAAACCCTGAGCTCTGTTTGCCAGTCCCTGATGTTAGGGATTTCACACAGGGAATTCGAAAAGCCAGCACCTAGTGTGTAGCTGGTGTTTGTTGGCTTTTTGTTGCTTCTATGATAAACAAGGAATTGTAAGGATTAGCAAGAGGATAGAGACATCTGCGCTCCAGGAGGCTTCTCAGAAAAAAACAGTAATGATGGCTCTTAACTTTTTAATGTGCCTTCCCCTGCACTAATGGACCGAACCTGGCAGTTTATTCTGAAGGCAGATTTGTTGACATCAGAAAAGGAGACGTGGCTGCCGCAGGAGTGTCAGGAACAAACAGCAGCCTGTGATGTGGGAAGGTATCAAGCTTTTATTTTTATGACCTTGTCCAAACAGGAAGTAATTACAATATAATTCAGTTCTGAAAGTCTGGAAACCACCACAGTTGACTGAGAGTGCTATTTTAAGAGAAATATCATGCTTTTTAATACATCTTCTCTTTCCAACTCCTAAGCGTTGCTGATGCTATTTGCTCTTCCAAAAATTGCTGATGCTATTTGCTTTTCTGCTCTTAACAATAGGAGCACAAGATTCTGTGCCTTCCCTTGCTAAATCTCTCCTCCCTGATATTTTTCTGTTCTCACTATCTCCCCTGTTTCTGTGTCTGCACTCGGTTTGTGTCACAGCTGAGCCGGTGCCCGTCCTGCCAAGGAAGGGGAGCGCAGCTGTGCTGGTCCCTCTGTGGCTTCCCTGTGCTGCTGGGACTGATGATGCCAGGGCGAGGGAGCCTGCAGCCCATCTGTTTGGTGCTGAGCCTTCTACTTCGTGTATACGAGCGTTTGCCCTTGGTAAGCCAGATTTAACAAACGATGCACACAGCTCCTAGCCCCACAGTCAATCCCTCCTCCATCACATGGGGCTGAGCACAGGAAAATTAGCAGTAGCGGGTCATAATTAACCTGTGGTGGTGGAAAAGGATGCGAGCCAGTTTATGTCTGCCTGGTAACTGGTGCATTTGTATTAATATAGCAGAATTTTGTAATCTCTTTGAGGACATTAAATCTTTGGATGCACATCTGTAAGGACTCGTTTAGGTTAGTGAAGAATAAAATGCTTCTTAAGTTTCAATACAGTCTTTGGTTCTTGTGACCTAAAACAAGACTTGAGTCACTGATTTTGCTGAGGTTCAGGGAACACTCACAGTTCCACCAGACACTTGATTCTATGGATACCCCGGAGAGGAGCGTGTCACAGCAGCTCCGTGAAGCAGGGTTTTATTGTCTCTCATTTGGCAGGGGTGAAGCTGAAGCAGTTGGTGAAGCTGTATGCTCAGGCTCAGCTAGCTATGGCTTTGCAAAAAGGAAAGGTATGAAGGTATTTCAGCTTGATGTGTTTCTCCTGCATTGGGATCACATTGTTCCCCATTAATTGTTGTAGCTTACAGGTTGTTTTCTTGTGTCCAAGTATTAGGAATATCCCAGGACAGTCAGTTCTCTGTATTTCTTTCCTCTGAGAATCCTCATTACACTTTGGATAGATCCACTTAATAGGCTCATTAAGGAAATGGAGGGCATCTGGCCTAAGTGTTTGCCGTATCAGTGAGCCTCCGTTGCCTTCTCTTCCACCCTAGACAAACAGGAAGACAAAACATTGCCAAAGGCAGCTCTGTGTGCAGCCCCCAAGGACCCAGAAATCATTCTGAAAATTATAAGGACTGAAACCAGCCAACCTGCTCTACAGCTTGTAATTTACTGCCTGCGGAGCTGGTGATGACTTGTGTACGCTCCATCCCAGCCCCAGACTGGGGCACTGGGGAGGATGAAATGCAGGTGAGAAGGTTCCCTGCTCTGAGTAGAATTGATTCACGCGTAGGCCCCCGTATAGGTCTTACTCTGTTTCTGCAGTGCCACAAAAATATAAGTCACACTGCAGTTAAAGAGTAAAACAAGTTTTCACTCCTTAGTGTGTGTAAAATGCTTGTGTAAAACGCTGGGGAAAGGGCCACTGTATTTTCCCTTTCCTCCTCCAGTTTGACAGCTGGACAAGCCACTTCGCCTCTCTCCTGACCTGATCGCCGTCCCACCCCACCCTTCTGAAGTATCGTGTGTCATACGGGTTGTGTCTCGCTGCCAGGGACCAGCGTCGCACACATTTAGCAGTGCAAAACAATTAACTGCGACAATCTGGCCCAAGATTAAGTGACCTTGAAAAATCTTTCGTTGAAAACTCCCGTTTAATTCTTCCATGAAGTGTGTACACGTGTTGTTGTTCTTGCTCTTCTCCTTGCTCAGTCCCCTCTGATTTCTGCTGTCTATGTAAGGATGCTCTGTGCCCACAGGGGCTGTTCCAGAAGGCTAGAGAAGCAGTATGATTTGGGCAGAACAAGTGGATTTATGCAGCTGAGATTGAGTTACTCGGAGGATTCACAGGGAGCGAATTCCTTAAGTGAATGCAGAGATGGCATCCAGATAACCTAGAGCTGAAATAATAGGAAAATAGATAACTCTGCAGCTGCAAACGTGGTGTAGAGCCAGCTAGCGCTAACAGAGCAATGGCAGTCAGCTATGTTTGGGTTTGAGCTATCTAAGATCGTTAATAAGTAATTAACCCACGAGGTGACTGTAACGGACATCATTTTAATCAAGACTGAATTATTAACTTGCCAGGGCCGCTTTGGAATTTATCAGTACCCAGGCAGGAGAACACCCCTCGGCTGCGTTAATTAAAGATGCCCATGCTCAGGAAAGAGATGCCTACCATATCAGATCCTCCAGCTGATCCTTCTCGCTGCACTGCTGCCCGAAGGCCACCTCCCCAGCTTTACATTCGATTTCTTTTTTGGAAAAGCTGCTAATTCTGTGCTCCTTTAGCCCCGAAGCAGCCAGCCCGTTGCTAAGCAACCTCCAAAATGCTGACGGGGCCACAGCCCAGCCGCTTTCCCACTCTTCTTCTTGCTTATTGACTTGTATGTGTTATTTATTTATTGAGCTAAACAGAGTTCTTCCATAGCGTGGAAGCAGAGCCGAGCTGTGGCAGGGCACCTTTCCTTGTGTTGCTGTTTATCTTCTTTCCAGCACTGTCCTCTACGCTGGTTTTACTGGTGTTGCCGAGCACCAGCTGAGCAAACTCCTCACGATATTTTTCGAGCTGGAGTTGCATCCAGGAGTGTGCTGAAAGGATACTTTGAAGGTTTAGCTGGCCATGGACTGCTGTACACGGTGTGAGATAGCAGCTGGGAGTCTGTTTCATAGAATCATGGAATGGTTTGGGTTGGAAGGGACCCCAAAGCCCATCCAGTCCCACCCTCTGCCATGGGCAGGGACACCTCCCACTGGATCAGGGGCTCCAAGCCCCATCTAGCCTGGCCTTGAACCCCTCCAGAGATGGGGCAGCCACCACTGCTCTGGGCAGCCTGGGCCAGAGTCTCACCACCCTCGTAGGAAAACTTTTCACCCGAAGATCTCATCTCACCCCTGTTTTAGCTTAAAACCCACTTGTCTTGTCCCCGCTCTCCCTGATCAAGACCCTCTCTTGGTCCCCATAGTCCTTGAGGGAAGATAAAAGAAAAAAAAGGGTGAGAACAAAGATGGCTTTAAGCCATTTTTCAGCCTACATTATTTCTGGCTGCTTTAACTTCAGCTGGGTCTGCGTTCCAGGCGTCTTGTAGCCCAGCTAGGTCTGCAAAGCATGAAAAGACGGTTATCCTTCACCTGCCCAGCAGTGCTGGGAAAGCCTTGCAGTGGGGGCAGCTCTACAGGAATAACAGCATTTTTGTGGGGTGGGTTTGCTTGGGACCCCGGCCAGGGCACGGATTTGCCTTGAATTGAGGAGAGGAGCAGGTTGCTGATGGAGTATTTAGTGTGTAGATAAACTGGCTGTAGAGGCTGCCCCTGGGCAGAGGAGGATAGCGGGAGCGTGATGAAGCTATCACGGTACTCGTTGTTCCAGGCGTGCTCTCAAAATGGGAGGAGGTGCTTTGTGTGCACTGCTGCACCACGTGTCACGCAGAGAATCTCCTTGCCAGGCACAAAATCTGATTTGAATTGCTTTGCATGACCAGGAAAGCACTGAGTGGGGACACTAGAGCAGAGCCTGGCTGCGATTGTGGTGGCAGCGCTGGTCCCGTCAGCATCACTGTCTGCCTGCAGTGACGACTGCAGATGAAAGAACTGCCACACTCTTCAGTGAAGGCTTCCAAAACTATTAAGATGCTCTCACAAGCTCCAGTACTATGTGCCTTTTCTCCAGCACAGTTCTGTAGCTTGAGAAAGAGGAGGATGAACCCTGTAGAGATTTTTTTGGAGTAAGCAGGTACCAAACTGCCTTTTTTCTCTTTTTTCCTTTTATTTTCATCAAGTGAAACAATGTTGTTGAGCTGAGTCTCTGGACTATACTTCTCCACCACTGCTGCCTTTTGGTGCTCTCCTCGCCGTCTTTGCCTGCTGACTGACAGCCGCTCTTTCTGTCTGCTGTGGTTTTCATTGTTGACTTCTTCTTGGTAGAAAATAATCTTTCCACTTTGATCATCCATCTATTCCCTGGCCCTCTCCGGAGAAGAACAGAGAGAAGCACGTGAATGCTTGGAATTGCACGTGCAGTGCTGCAGAACCCAGGCTGGGCATGAGTCCAAATTAGTTGTGGTTTTTTTTTTTTTTTTTTTACATCACAGTGAGATGAGGAAGGTGATGTTTTAAGTCTAAATTGAATTTTTTTTTCCAATTTGCTTTAATCATTCAATTACCCATTTGGAAAACTACAATATTTCTGAGCAATCTGGCATGCTCATTCTGTTCTCTTTTTCTCACAGTGAGCTCTTTTTGTCCTTTAGTACACATCTGTCACTGGGATGTCTGCTTTTTATGTACACCCAGAGGAGTGCTCATTATAAAACCTTTGCTGACCTGTATTTTTTTTTAATATGGTTGAGATTTTGCAAGCCAAGCAGTGCTCTGTGCCTTACATTTTGGTGCTGTTACTCACACAGAGCTCAGTAAAAGTTCTGAGTGCTTGGCCAAGTAATTAAGTTATGTCAAATATTCTCTAAGCCGAGTTTTGGGAAAAACAGAGGAGGCTTAGAACCTGCTGAAATGCCCTGGATGAACTTTTACTGCCCTGAGAAGTTGTTTCAGGTACATTTAAAAAGATTGAGTCAGAGATCTTAATTTTTATAATTGATTATTCAGCTGGACAGGGTGCTGGGCGCTTGTCTGCACGGTGCTTTTGCTGAGAAAGTTTGGACCAAATGCTCCTTGTGGTCCTTTCTAACCTGGGATTCCATGATTCTATGAAGACAGATTAAAAAAAGGATCTTTCCCAGGGGAAAGTCTTAGGTGTTCTAGGAGCAGAAGATGATGATGAACACCTTGAACTGCACCAGAATCAGTGGCTGGTGTGGGTGGGCAACTCCGTGTTCCTTGTCATGGCTTTTCCAGCCTGGTGTACTCAGCATTTTGCTCTTGAACTTTCAGAGCTCTGGCAAAGTATAGTGTGGTCTGAGAGAGGATAAAATACACCTGTGCTGATAGAGGCATCGCAGGAGATGTAGCTGCCCCGTGCCTCTGCCTGCTTGCTCGTTTGTGCTGCTGCATCCCTGTGCTGCTGCACCCAGCACCGGCCTGCACCGTGAAATCCTGTAACTCTGAAAGATCCAAGAAGAGCACAGGAATGCAAACAACACTGATAAAGGGAGCACAGGTTGTACGTTCCTAATAGGAAAAAAAAAAAGTGAGAATAAAAAGAGAGTATTGCCCAACAAAATAGCTGGAGTGTTTTGCAGTGTACACTGATACTGGGTAGCCAGAAGCACCCGGACACCAAGGCGGATGCTCTGCCTTTAGCTCACCGTGAGCCTTTTTCCTGCTGCGGCTCTACTCCATTATGAGAGATAAGAAAAGTCTGAGGCAGATGTTTCTGGTCTTTCTCAATTTCATAGTGCTAAGTAGTACTAGGGGAACTGTCCTTTTGCTTTGATTTTTTTCCCCAGGACAGTTCAATAGCGATACTGTCTCTCGCAATAACATTGATGCTGTGCAGTGTCAGGGATGCTTTGTCTCACACAAATCACCAGTGGGAATAATTCATAGAATCATAGAATCACCAGGCTGGAAGAGACCCACCGGATCATCAAGTCCAACCATTCCTATCAAACACTAACTCATGTGCCTCAGCACCTCGTCCACCCGTCCCTTAAACCCCTCCCGGGAAGGTGACTCAACCCCCTCCCTGGGCAGCCTGTTCCACTGCCCAATGACCCTTTCCGTGAAGAATTTTTTTCCTAATGTTCAGCCTAAACCTCCCCTGGCATTCTCTCTCGTCCTGTCCCCTGTCACTTAAAAGAAGAGGCCAGCTCCCTCCTCTCCACAACTTCCTTTTAGGTAGTTGTAGAGAGCAATGAGGTCTCAGTCTCCTTAAAAGTTAGGGAAACCTGGTTAATGTACTGCTACATCAGTTACCAATCCCCGTACCAATCCTCAGGCAACTCATCCAGCGCCGAGAGTGTTGCCAAGTCTGTGTTTAGTTTTCCAGGTCATGATGAAGTTCTGCAGTGAGATGTATCTAGAGGAGAAAAAGCGGTGTGGCGTTCGAAGATACAACCGTCATATGGCTGAGAAAGGTGATCAGATCCTTCAGTGCTTATAAAGAGTGGTTCGTTTCATAGAGTAATTAGCAGCTGTGTTATTCTCCCACTAATGCAACAGAAAAGGACATCTGTAGCCTTTGAAACCATTACATGGATCACCTGTATTTACGTGACATACAATATCCATGTGGAGACAACAGTGTAGTTTTTCTTTTTCCTGTTAATTATCAGTTCATTATAAATCAGCTTGTGTTCCTTCATTTTCAGACCAGCATCATGTTACACCATTGGATTAAATGTTGCTGTTCACTATTGTTTTAGGCGAAAGAACGAACCCCCAGGGTTTATTCTTGCAGCCTCCAAATGAGTGAACAAATGCCGACACCGATTCCCTCTATTAATTTAAGCTGCAAACACAGAGCTGAAATTTGATAGAGAACATCCTTTCTGAATACCAAAAGGTGTTGGGTTGAAACTGCTGCCAACAGCAAGACAGAGAGAAGTGAAAGAATCTCTTAATTTTTCATGATTATATATCTGACATTTTTTAGTGCACTTTTCCCATTTCGCTTGGGGGATTGACTTTCCAAACAGTGAAAAGAATGATGTCCATCATATTACAAGTATAATTTGGAAATACATTGGGGAATTTTATGGTCAAAATCTCTTTTTTCAAACTTCTTGCAAATCATCCTAAATTTTATTGCATTCTCTGTTTTTTCTTTGTTTGCTGTTGTGGGTTTTTTTTTTACTTCAAATCAAGCAAAAATCGGCTCTCGTTCATTCCAGGAGCTGCCTTTGAGTTCCTTGCAGGAGGAATTTTGCTCAAGCACTTCCCCTATAAAATAGGCATGTTAAAAATTATGAGCAGAATAGACACTATGGCTAAATTTTCTCACTAAATATAGTCTTTTACTGGGATGCTGAGAGGAGTCAACAGGAACCTTGGGAGGGATGGAGCTTCTGAGGAGGCACAGCCCGTGCACATGTAGCAGAAATACTGACCTCAGTACAAGCAGCACCTCCTGCTCCGCCGGAGCATGCGAATCCAAGGAGAAAATGTTCTCTTGCCCTGTGGACATCTGTGCTATGCTGGACCAATTCCTGTTTTGTTTTTCTTTTAGGAAATGTCTCATCTCTTTTACTGGCATTAACATAATGGTAGCAGTAGTTTAGACCTGCAGGCCAGGTTTTAAATGAAAGACAAACTTGAAATAACACAAATGGGGAGGATAGAAGTACGTGCGGCAATTTCTCAGGTGTCTGATGTCTGCAGAAATACCTCATTATCACAGTGCGAGCTCTTCGATAACTTGTGTAAGAACCTGCCTTCCCTTTCCCTCCACACATACCATTTGAGCTCTTAAAATAAGCTTATTACCAGTCAAATCAAGGCAGGTTAATCTTTAAATCATATGTAAATACAGAAGCTTTTCTCATTGTGGTATATTGAAGCATTAAACGCTGATGCAGATTTTCACAGTAGGGGACCAGATCAGCACAGTTAAGCACTGAAATAGTTCATCTCCCAAATCATCTTCTGAGAACAGAATTTCTCTTTTACTGTGCTGTATGAGGATGAATAGGGATTTAGTGGCAAAGGATAATGTGCAGCTTAGATTAGTGGGTGCTGCTGGCAGTCTTATACGGCTGATCAGCTTGCACAGCCTGGAGCTGCTTTCTTCCTCTGGACTTGACCTGTACCAGTTCCAGGGGAGCTCTGAGACCTGGCTGCCTTCCCTCTTTCCCAGCAAATGGATCTCATGTCAAGATGCTTTCTGTATCAGATCCCTGTTACTCCTCTCTGGTATAAATATATACTAGCAAGCACTGCATTCAGTCCGTTGACCTCCAACTTAATGCTTTTGTTTTTAACTCCAGCACTGTGCGACATGCTGCTCTCCTAGAAAGTACCACTAGCTTGTCCTTTTAATGTATAAAGCATGAAATAATCTCATTTCAGAATCTTTAAGCATGCGTCAGTCTAGACTGCGTCTCACAATCGAGCTGTCTGACTTGTGTTCCTCAGCTGCTGAGATACCCAGGCTGGTCTGTCTGGTTTAGCCTAGGTTAACTGGCACTGTGTGCCATTTCCTACTCACCTATATCATTTCAGTCTTAATTATTTTTTATCTTATCTTCTGAGGGCTCATACTGCAGGTTTATTTTTTGTTCTGTGAGTCTACCATTACCGTTGTGCTCTTTACCCATAGGAACGTCTCCCCTTTTCCATGAGGCTTCTGTTGGGGGTAAAGAGAAAAGGGTAAACTTTAATAAAAACAGGAAGCGCTTTGGACAAGCACGCAAGATAATTTCACTTTGATAACTCTTTAATAGCTCAAACACAATGAAATAAAAATTATTTAGTCAGAGGTGCTTTTTTATGTTCCAGGTGAGCAATACTCAAGATGCAAATCCAGCCCGTTTTGTCTTAGCTTGGAATTGCTGAGGCTACTTAAAATTCCAGAACAAGAAATCATTTCAGTGTGGTAGAATCATAGAACCACAGAATGGTTATGACCCTAGCTCTGAGGTGACACAGGGTGCTCAGACAGGTCATCCAGGTAAGCACGACATCGAACGGCGCTCTGGAGAATCCTTGTCAGACAACACCATAACAACAGCAGTGATAATAACATCACTCACCGCTCTGCATTTTTCATTAATTTTACCAGTATTACTCTGTCTCTGCAAGATAGATAAGGGCTGTTAATCCCTCTCTGGGGATTAAATGCAGAGAGCTGTGTGTATCTTGACAAAGAAAGTAAGTCGAATATGTGTTTAGAATGAGAATCCTGAGTCCTGTACCCCAGTCTGAGTCTCTCTGAGGGACAGATGTCACTATTTAATGTGCTACTTGATGTTAATTAGTATCTGTTGTTTGCTGACCATATGCTTTAAATGAAAAGCCAGTAGACCGCGGGAGAAGGTAGCCATAGAGATATGTTCTTGCGGTATGATTGTTTGTGTGAAGCCTGAAGGAGCTCTATTACTCTGATGAAGTTTTGATTAGTAAAATATGGCTCTGCTTGCGTTAGCTGGTGGCTGTTTGGATAAAATCCCTAAATGAAGCTATACCGAAATCATGCCAGAAATCCATGTAAAGTGGATAAGTGGAAGGCACTCCTGTACAACTGCTGTGCTAGTGTTCTTGGAAAATATGCTTGATCCCATTATTTTTTTTTCTCTTCAGTACTAGCTGAAGTGATAAATGCAGCAAGTTTAAAATACACTTCTCTGTAGTGTTGGTTAGGATCAGGTTATTCTGGAACTCGGATCTCAGTGAGGTTTGCGTGATCTAGCTGCTGTACAAGCATAATTCACTTGTTGGATTAATAACCCCAAGGAATACATATCAAAGACATTTACAGTGTCAAATGGATTGTTGCTGTTTGTCCCTTCAGCAGCTGAAGGGACCTGTTTACATGGTTTGAACTCTGAGGGCATGGATTCAGGAATCATAGAATCATCAGGTTGGAAGAGACCCACTGGATCATCGAGTCCAACCATTCCCATCAATCACTAAACTATGTCCCTCAGCACCTTGTCCACCCGTCCCTTAAACCCCTCCAGGGAAGGTGACTCAACCACCTCCCTGGGCAGCCTGTTCCAGTGCCCAATGATCCTTTCCGTGAAAAATCTTTTCCTAATGTTCAGCCTAAACCTCCCCTGGTGCAGCTTGAGGCCATTCCCTCTCATCCTGTCCCCTGTCACTTGGGAGAAGAGGCCAGCACCCTCCTCTCTACAACCTCCTTTCAGGCAGTTGCAGAGAGCAATGAGGTCTCCTCTCAGCCTCCTCTTCTCCAGGCTAAACACTCCCAGCTCTCTCAGTCGCTCCTCATAAGGCCTGTTCTCCAGCCCCTTCACCAGCTTCGTTGCTCTTCTCTGGACTCGCTCCAGAGCCTCAACATCCTTCTTGTGGTGAGGGGCCCAGAAATGAACACAGGATTCGAGGAGCGGTCTCACCAGTGGCCGAGTGCAGAGGGAGAAGAACCTCCCTGGTCCTGCTGGTCACGCCGTGTCTGATACAGGCCAAGCTGCTGGCCCTGGTGGTGGCACATGGTGGGAAGGTCCCTGGCACGTGGCCTTGCTCTGGTGCTGCTGCTGCCTCCCTCGGACCTGTTCCCGGCTGGGTTGTGGGCATCTGCTGGTGCTGAACTGCAAGGAGATTAAAAACAGCTCCCCGAGGAGCAGAGGTGAAGCAGGCGGCAGCGGTCTCTGCTGCTGGGAAGGGCGCTCTAAGTCAGCACTGGAATTTCTGCCTGTCCTTCTGGGCAGGTCCTGCAGGGCTGTCTGCCCCACTCCCAGGGCATCAGCCTGGAGTAGCCGCTGGCGGCTGTGGAGCTCAGCGGTGCCACCCCTTACCACCTCGTGTTTCGCTAAAAGAAAGGAATGGGTAAAGAAGAAATGCACTCAGCCCTTTTCTAGCCCTCAGACGGTTGTATTTGGTTCTACACTCAATATGTCTTGAATATATGTAAAATCTGGGTTTCTTTTCAACTGCCAAAGTCTGGGATTTCCAAAATCATAGAATCATAGAACCATGGAATGGTTTGGGTTGGAAGGGACCCCAAAGCCCATCCAGTTCCCCCCCTGCCATGGGCAGCGACACCTCCCACTGCATCAGGGGCTCCAAGCCCCATCCAACCTGGCCTTGAACACCCCCAGGGATGGAGCAGCCACCGCTGCTCTGGGCAACCTGGGCCAGGGCCTCCCCACCCTCACGGGAAAACATTTATCCCTAAGATCTCATCTCAGTCTCTCCTCTTTCAGCTTAAAACCATTCCCTCTCATTCTACCCCTGCCCTCCCTGATCAAAAGCCCCTCCTCAGCTTTCCTGGAGTCCCTTTCAGCCCTGACACGTCACAGTCAGAGTCAATATTCCTTTTATTTGGTAGCACCACTGGCAGGAGTGTCTGGCTCTTCCCTCGTTCCCTGGCTCCTCTACCTCTAGCACCCATCACACGGCAGTGCTCTGTGGGGTCAGGCAATTAACTGCACCCCTCTTTTGGACTGACTGGAGCCCTGTGCTGCCTTTGCTTCTGGAAGCACATGAACAAGCGAAAAACTATCCCAACTCCTGTGGGAATTGTCAGCAGACAAGGAGGAAGCTCACGAGGCAAGGTATTTTCTGCCAGGTGGTTGATGCAAGAAGGGAAACTTTGCTGAAGACAGGGAATAACTTCCAGTGCCCTTAGGAAGTAGAAGTGCAAGTGTGGAAAAGAAATATGAACACATAAATTAGAAATGTGAGTTTAATTAATTGAGAATCAAAATAGAGTCATGAGTCGATTGAAAAGGTTGCTAAATAATCTGAAAGGGACTGAGCTGAATAATAATACATATGTACCTGTAGGCTGACATCCCAGCTGCTTCATGTTTCTCAGGTTGATGTAGTTACTAGAAATCAAAAAGGGTGGATTTATCGTAGGCAGCTCCATGGCCTTGTTTAGTTGTAGTTTCCAGTTAATGTAGAATCTATAATGAAGTGCAAGCTGGACCAAAACCTTTAAAACTGCAGTAATTAATGATGTTCTCTTTGAGAAACAGAACAAATATACAGAGCAGAATTAATCAAGATTATGATTTTAACAACGGTGACCTATGACGGGTAGAAAGCCATCGTCTGGCTTGCCCTTCCACCCTGCTGTCATGTTAGAGGTGAGGCTAATAAGTAGTTTCACTTCTTTTTTTTGAGATTTAAAGATTATTTAGGAATGATTTTCTTCCATCATTGTGGAGGAAAATCCTTGAGCAGCCAGTTGTTGCCTGGAAGCAGGACCAGCTTTTTATGTGGCACACGGCTGGTTTGGGAAGGCAGGGAGAGGGGAATTGGGGTGTTTTCTGCTGTGATAATTTTCATCCATAAAAAAAGCACTGAATGCATTGTAAAGGTCCCTCCTGTCTTGGCAGTGACTTTGCTGTTTGTGCTTCCCTGCGAGACTGAAGGCCAGGGCGATAGTGCTGCCCTCCTCTGTTAGTCCTGCTTGCAGTAAATAACGCGAGAGGCAGAGCTGGCAACGTAAAATGAAGATTCTGAAGTCCCAAGCTTTTTGCCCTGCAGTAGGCTGTGCGTTTCCATCGTGGGGGAGCGCACGGTTTGCCTGGACACCGCTGCCTCAGCAGTTCCAGCCAGGCTGACCTCTGCCTCTTCCAGGAGAGAAACATCCACGCTCTTCAGCAGGATGACTTTGCTGGCTTTAATCTCTGAGAACGAGCTTACGATTTTGTCTGCTTTCAAATCAGGAGGATGCGGCGTAGCTGCAAATTGGGAGGATTTACCCTTGTAAGTACATATGCTAAAACACATCAAGCCCAGATTTTTCCACGTACTTGGAGGATTATTTTAGGAGAAACGCAGGTGCACGCACCCACTTCTTTGGGAAAAAATAAATAGGCCATGTTATTTGACATTTGAAATAACAAAAGAAAAAAAACTTGGAAGAAGCAATTGCTGAACTATAGATCAGCCTGAGCCTGGAACAGATTTTGTGGAACAGTATGAGCATTCTTCATGAGGAGGGTGCTGAGGCCCTGGCCCAGGTTGCCCAGGGAAGCTGGGGCTGCCCCATCCCTGGAGGTGTTCAAGGCCAGGTTGGATGGGTTTTGGGCAGCCTGATCCAGAGGGGGTGGAATTAGATGATCTTAAGGTCCCTTCCAACTCAATCTATGACTCCTGCATGCGGTTGCATAGCCTTCAACACTCCCTTCGAATTGAGAGCCACGTCTGAAGGTATTTACCTTCTGATATCCAAAAATGAGTTATGGAGTAAAATCACTGCCTTCTTGAAGGCTGCATCAGCACAGCACTGGGTGCTTTGCTCCCTGTTTCAGCAGGATAACTGTGGGTGTGAGGCACGGGTGGTGGCTCCCTGCTTTCTGCCCCAGCACAGGCTCCTGGGGTGCCCAAGGGTTCAGCACAGCAGAGCAGCAGCAATGCAAGATCTGCATCTACACAGGCTTCAGGTGGCACTGCAGATGCCAGGGGGTACAGACTGAAGATCTGAGTTATCTCCTGGTCCTCGATGGTTGGCAAAGCCTTTGTGGGTGAGGAGAGAACGCAGCTGTGTGTTGGGATTCACTAGGTTTGAGTCATAACCAAACGTTCCACTTGCTGGTTGGGTTTGAAACAGTTCTTCCAGGCCGTCACTGGGTAAGAGAGCTGTGGTAAGAGCTCAATACTGCCATTATTCATTCTCATTTTGGGGATAAAACCCTTTGAACTTATCTTGAACACCGCCAAATGCCATTCCAAGCGCTATGAAAGGAGTTTTGTGTTTCCTTATCTGAAGTCTGCTGTGATCTTCCCAGATTCATTAGTACATGAAAAGCAAATCGCAGAAAACGCCTTTATGTTTCAGAAACGGGGTGGCAGGAAGGGAGTGCTTAGCAAGAAGCTGCACATACCTCACATACGTAACGCTTTTCCGTCTATCAGAAGATCCTATCCCCGTCAGATAGCAGCAAGACATTCCTGGGGGTGGAGTGAGAGTGGATTTATCTTGGGAGTGAGCAGGATTTTGCTTTGCTAAGCTAGCAGGTTTGCTCAATTCAGGAATTTTCCGTTCACCTCTGTGATCCCCTAGCATACAAATCCCCACAGCTGTAATTAGAGCTACTTACCTTAATTAGTTAACAGTTTTCTGCAGCTCACCTGCCCTTCTCCGGGCTCTTTTCTGTCGTCTTGACTGCTTGGTTGAATCGCTTCTCCAGAAATTCCTGCCGTGGAGGTACGCTTCCAAAACCGTGTCGTGGAGGGGACTGTACTCCTGTTCCTGGAGGGAGGCTGCTGCAAGGTAGATGTGGTGTTATACAGGGAAGTGCTGTTTGATTTAAAGAAATATAAAGCTCCACCATGTGTTTTTTATTGTCCTTTGAAAGATTATTCAGCATTTCAGCCCTTGGAGAGCCTGGCTGAGGGGGTGGCTCTGTACTGACATGCTGGGAGGAGTGTGTGGTGTGGCCTGGGAGGTGGGGAAGCGCAGCTCTGCTGGCCTCTTCCCCACCCTGGTTCCCTGGTGCAGACGTGCTCCTGCCATGTCTGGGTGGATGTATTTGCTTCCGTCAGTTTAATTGGAAAGGTTTAGTTTAGCTGGCTTGATAGTTATAATTTAGTGCGCTGATTCAGAGGGTGGCACAGACTGTTGGCAGGGGTGGGAAATGCAGGTTCGCAGGGATTTGTGGGCAGCCCAGCTCCATTAGCTTGAAATAACTGCTGGAAAAACATCCTTTTTAAAGTAAAGATGAGCATTAGCCGGCATCAAAAATCAGTTGTTCTTGCAATTGCTGGTTAGAACGTACCAAACTTACCATCTCTCTTTTGCCAATTGATATGAGAAGAATTATTCAGCCAATAATGCTATAGTATCGTATAGATTTAGTTCTGTTAAATGGTCGTAACCCTTCTCTTTAAGATGAAAAAACCCAGAGTATATAGTTCTGGTCTATAATTCCTTATAAATAGAAATGCCCGTGGGCTGCCTCGAGGAAGAGATCGGAGTAGCTGCAGCTGCGGCATTTTGTCTGATCATTTGCATTCCCCACCTCCTGCCCTCGTTGCAGAATGAAATTGGTCTCTCATTAACACGGGAATGTTTGTTGTTCCACCGCCTGCTCCCTGCCCTGCGCCTACCTGCCTGTTGGGCTGTCCTGTCAGTCCCTGTTGGGAGCCTCCGGAGCGGGGTGGGTGCCAGCGGGGCGGGAGGGGCTATGGGAAGGGCTTTGCTGTACCTCTGACAACAGGTGCCTTTGTCAGCACACCTGGGAGCAGCCCGAGCAGGAGCCGCTCCCCACCTCGCGCTTGGAACTGTGGCTACAAGGAAAAAAAAAATCAACCCACCTCCCACGGCAGCGCCAACCAGGAGGAAGCGGTCGTTGGAAGGGCTTCGGAAAATCCAAGCGGGATTTAGCATCGCAGGTAGGATTGTTGGAGAGACAACACAGAGAGCGATCTCAAGCTGGATGTTACTTCAGGACTGGAATCAGAAGTGTCCCTGCTGTGGGAATTAATTGGAAAAACAGTTACAAGCCTTTGAAGAAAAATTTTTACAAATGCACTATAAGCGCATTTCAAGGAAAAAATAACTTTCTTCCTCCAGCAAGGGTTAAGCATGGTCAGAATCTGCTTTAGACTCAAGGATTTAACCTCAAGCGCTGCATTTTTTGTTTGCCATAAGCCTATTAGAACTCTGTTTCCTAGCAATAACATGTAATTTCCACCCCCCCCATATTTAAGTGAAAGAGATGTTGGGTTTTAATCCTGTACACCACGGCTGTTGCTCAAGTTTCCAATTCAAATGCAAATAGCACCTGCTGCTATTTAGATACCCAGGTAATCTTTGATAAGGATCCTCCAGGAGCATAGGAAAAAAGAGAAGAGAGAGGTGGGTCTGACCCTGTTTATTCTGGAAAGTGAGAGCGTAACCGTATGCTCCTGGCAACCTGAGCTGGAAACTTCTACCAGATTTGCAGCACCCAGCACATACTCTTTCTGGAGACAAATGCATGGCTGAAATGATTTCTGTTTCTTAAGCAGGTTTGCTTTTTCATCAGGAACAACAAAAGGCTTCCAGGGAAGATTAAAGCGTAGTGTATGAATCTGAGCAGAACTGCTGACTTGGTTAGGAGTTTTACCTCGCTGGAGTCTCCTGAAAGGAGTCTCTTTCTAGGACATTCTGTTTATATCTTCAAATCACTTATTATCGTGTAGATTTTCACTTGTAGAGAATATTGATTTTTTTTATGCTTTTTTTTTCTCCAAACTTTGTCCTTTGTTTATTTTTGTGTCAGATGTTATGATAAATGAATTGGAAGGTCAGAAACAATTTGGAAGGCAGCTACACTGTTTAGGACCCATGGACAAGGGTTACCACATTGCTGCTTAATTAAAAGTGAGCCTGTGCTAGATTTAGGTTAAAAAACATCTACTGTGAGACCTTCCAGTTGCATAAACCATTTTGAATTTCACTTAATTAAAAAGGAAGAGCTTACAGCCCTCACTGCATCTTGTCTGGCTGTATCACCAAAGGGAAGTGAAGGACTTGTTGGAGGGTTGTGACGTGATGCCGTCATCTTCCAAAGATCAAAAAGCATCTACATGGCACAAGATGCAATTTGGATCCGCATAAAAGCGGGGGAAAGAGTTTAAAGGACAGGTTTAGAAACTTGCAGAAAATTCCACGGAGTGTCCGAATTAAGTCATCATTACAGTGGTCCCTGTGAATTTACAAATAAGCCAGAAGCAGCAGTTCATTGGAAAGCGAGACTCTGCTAACACGGCTATCAACTTTCTGTGGGAGAAAACTGGATATCAAGAACTAAAAAACCGCTACAAAGTTGAAGTCCTGCTGACAAGCACCAACGGATTTGTTCTTGCTTAAGACTAGTCTGGCTTGGCTACTGCTTTTTCCTCTTCAGCCTAATCCTGGAACAAAAACTTATTTACCTGGCTTTCACCAAACCTCAGGAGACGCCTTTTGCACGCTGAGTGCTGTGAGTGTGAGCAGGTGTGTTGTATCTGCTTGCCCTGAGGACTCGCTGGAGGACAACCCCCAGGGGAGCCCATTTGCTGGGTCATTTTCTCTCCTGACGCTCCTTCCTTGTTAGCTTCTTCAGGTGGGTGTGCGCAACCACCACGGAGCTGAGCTGAGGTTCAGCCTGGGATTTTCAACCTGCTCGGGTTGCTAACAGCTGCTTGCTAGCAAAATGATGGAAGAAATCTCCATAATGGTGGCGTACGATGCCCATGTTTTTAGCCAGCTGTACGAGGAAGACTTTCTGGCCAACCTGGTGGCAGGCAGCAAACCCAAATCTGTGGTAGGTGTTGCTCTTGCTCCTTTGCCAATAATTCTTCATTTGTGCTCTTTCCAGTAGTTCAGTCCTGCTGAAAGCTGTCATTTATTTCCTCTTTTTATTTCTGTTTTCAGAAATTTGCTTTCCTGCTTCAACAAAATTAAAATAACATTTAATTTCAGGAGAGAAAAGATTATTAAGGGAGTATGTTTCTAGGCTACTAAGTTTAGAAGAAGGTTGTTTGCTTGGTAGGATAACAGTGAAAAGAACGTTTTTTGAAATAATAATTAAACAAAAAAATGATTAAACTTCTCTAACAGTGGAATTGGCACTAAATGATGTCACTATAGTGATGTGTTTTAGCACAACAGTTAAAGGCTTAGGCCGGGTGCTCAATGTGTTTCATGGGGTTGGGGTGTAAGTCACTCACCAGTAAATCTTAGAGGTTCTGTCCCTTGTTTGGAAACAGTGATTTAACGCTTTTACATCTTTTGAACAAATCAGTATCGGTACCTGCAAAACCTTTTCAGTTAAACTGCCGCTTCCTTTTTCTTATAAATAATGTATCTGTGTATGTAAATGACATGTATAGCATGGTCATCTTCCTCCCCTGAGGAGATCCCAGCACTTGCAGGGAGCGGTATTTGAGTCTAGTTCTGGCTCTGAAGTTTGCTGCTGAAATTCATCTTTGGTCTCAGATTCTACAGATGAGCCCATGTTGAGTCAGTCCACCTAGAATCAGTCAAAAGAAGGTTTTGAAAATAAAAATGAATATGTAGGCATTAGAGCTTGACTTACAAAGCGGATACGGCCGAAATTTCAGTCAAAATGCAAATGAGCTCATTATTTAGGAATCCAATAAGGGTTTGTGTTTGCAGGCTGTGCTCGGTGTTCGTCTCTGTATCCAGGCAGTTCACTGTGCTGTGACAAAGGACAAATTTGCTTTCTTGCTGTCCTGCGTAAAACCTCTCTGAGCCTCTTTCTTGCTTGGGGCTCATTCACGTCCGCACTCGGGAAATCTTGGGTGCATGAACTCATCGCCTGCATCTCCCGTACATCAGAACTGGAGTTCTGCCCAGCCCCTTGTGTTGCGATGCCTTTTTCTGTCTCCGGCCTCCTCTCAGCTGGAATTTACACAGCCCATCAAATCATTAGCCAGGAAGCGTGGACATCCAGCGTAGGTACAACTGGTTAATTTAGGATGACCTTGTTGGAGCCTGGGCTCCAAAGGGCTTAACCGGCATGTTAGGGGTTGCATGGTTTTCCATGCTGGCTATTTTCATCACATATAGTAAACCTGAATTCCTTGTCCAGCCACAACTTCTCCTCTGTTTCTGCTTTAGCCAGTTGCTATGGCAGCATTTATTATTATTCACCACAAGCCCAGAACAGTGTCTTTCCTTCAGAGAGGTCCCTGGATTGCGGTGGGATTGAGAGGAGCGAGGTGCTGGTGGAGCAGGTCCCTGCTGGCAGCTTGGGGAAGAGGCTTCTCTGGGTTTCTCTGAGCAAATGATGACATTGAGGTTTCCTGGGTGCCTCTAGAACCTGCTTGCATGTTCTAGAGCTAGTACTGTGGGCGTTTAAATCAAAATCCTTGTGGTGAGAAAGCATCTCATGGGTGGCTTACTGTATAATTTAAATCTTTGAGAAGCGCTGCTTGAGCAGGCTTGGTGGCGGCCTCTGAAGTTTTGTATAGCTTCGGAGAAAAGCAAGGGCATCATGTTATGCATCTCTTGACTCCCCCAGGTCAGCTGTGAGTGGCTGGTGGAGAGAGGAGGTGCTGTCAAGAGCACTGCCTTACAGCTCTGCTTGAGTTTTGCCACTCTGAAAATATTATGAAATAACAAGTATTTCTCTATGAAGTAACCACTTATCCCGTAGTAAAGGGAGATCCGTGCATGGAGCAGCCGTGGGAGGGAACAGCATTGTTATTACTATTATTTACAAGATCTCAGCAACCAACTTGCGTGGAAGCACATGCTCTTATCGACTTTTTTTTTTCTCCTGATTCAGTGTTAGCATGTTTCAGTGCATTATGTCCCAGTAAATAAGTTAAGAAATGTGGTTTCTGCAGGGTTAACACGGGAAATACTTAATTCCTCTTTTAAATGGCTTTGAAGTATGTTAACTAAGTAAATCATGGTGCAGAGAACCTGAGGAGGTTTAGGATGAAACTCAACAGGATTAGCACGGGATTAGATGGTGCGTGGGAGGCTGCACTATGAAGGGATGGGACCTGGTGACTCAGAAGGTTTCTTTTGGTTCTCTGCTGCCATGGGACAAGCTGCCAGCTGGGGGAAGTTGGGGCAAATCCTGTTGACTCTGTCCTGGTCACTTTACCAGATTGCGCAAAGGTACGTACTGTACACGAATTGGCGTTCTGCAGAAAGAATTTGCAGAGTTTTTGTTTATTCTGAGAGCTCACATTACCAGCACAGGTATTTTTGCAGTCTGGGATTCATCTGTTTGTTTGCAAAACCGAGGGATCCTTTCTTGTTAAAGGAGTTTCTAGTGTGCCGTGCTGCTTGCAGAGAAAAGTTTAAAGAAGTATTCTTTAAAGGCTTTCATCCTGTTCTGCACTGTGCATGCCAGGACAGCTTTGTTGTACTTCCAGAAATCTCGCAACTAGTAACTCATTATAGCTTGTTTGGGTTGTGCAGGAGGTTGGGGCGCACGGGAGCCTCTCCTGCATGGAGGAGGGAGCCACTTGTTCCGATTCGAGGTGGCGAAAGGCTTATAACAAAACCAAACCAGGCCTGGGTGATCGCTGGCGTGAGTTGCTTGTGCTTCGGGCTAGCCCTGCATGTCCTTCTGGCACATCCAGTGCCACGTGATTTAAGGAGGAAAATCAAATTTATCTGCTGTTTCTTAGATCCCATCAATTCTAGTCATGTTTTCAATGAAAAATGTTAATTAGTCAGTGGAAAGCGTAGCAGTGTTTGGTTTTTTAGCAGTGCTTTGATGCACATCACAGAATCACTAGGTTGGAAAAGACCCACAGGATCATCGAGTCCAACCATTCCCATCAACCACTAAACCATGTCCTCGAGCACCTCGTCCACCCATCCTCTAAATACCTCCCGGGAAGGTGACTCAACCCCCTCCCTGGGCAGCCTGTTCCAGTGCCCAATGATTCTTTCCGTGAAAATTTTTTTTCTAATGTCCAGCCTGAACCTCCCCAGGCAGAGCTTGAGGAAATGTTCTTTATTAACTGATGAGTTTGGGTAGCAGAGTACATAGAGGTATGCTGCCATTGGAGCATCACCACCAAACGACTAAAGAGGATGTAGATGATCCAAGATGAGGCTTTGTTAAACGAGCTCCAGAGCAACCCTGTATGATAGCAATCCTCCAATGTATCTTTTAATAGATTAGTCATGTTGCAGTGTGACCATGACACACGGCTGTTTGCTGTGTCTCGCTTTCAAGATCTGGAGTTATTCTGAAATGACTTTGCTCAGGTATGCAAAACAGCCTATAAAAGCCGACTGCTGTGCGGTTTGTGCAAGAATCAAATAGCTTTACACTGGGGAATTTCAGTTCTCAACTTATCTGCAGAAAATATGGGCCCAAGGGGTGATGAAAATAGAGTAGTGAGTGAAATAATCCTCTTAATACAGAGTCGAAGGACGTTCTTCTGGAAAGCTTCATTGTATTTTCGTTTGCTACCTCTGCCTTGTGTTTAGTGCTCTGTTCCAGGGGAATTATCAGCCATTCCACAGAAATAATTCGTAGTTACGCACCGACAGACCCTGCCATGTGGTGGTTTCTAGGCTCTCAGTTTCCCATTGAAGCAAAACTGAACAGGTTCAAAGTGGATGGATGAATTGCAAAGCGGGTGAAGACCAGGGTGGCGTGGCAGGAGCCTGGGAAGTGGTAGTTAGTGGGCTGAAGCAGCTGGCTGAGCTGTTAGACATCTTCAGGACGTGCCTGGCTTTTCGGATGGCAACGACTTGGCTTTCAGGTCATAAAATCTCAAGGGTGAGTGGGGAAGGCAGATCTGGAGCTGTACAAGGGGAGGATGAGAGCGTTGGGGCAGCTGAGCCTGAAGAAGACAAAGCTTGGGAGGGGTCTAGGGGTAGTCACCTGCCACCTAAAAGAAGGATGGAGTCAAACTGTTCTCCAAGACATGTGGTGACAAGACAAGAAGGAATGGTCATGATTTGCAGCAAAACAAATTCTGGCACAGCATAAGGGAAAGCAGTTGTGCCCAGGGAGCCCCTTGCAGCTCTGTCCTTGGAGACTTCCAATAACTGAGCAGCATGCTCTGACTTTGCATCTGTCCTTACGTGAGCAGGAGGTTGGTCTGTGCGCCTACTGGAGAGCCCTTCCAATCTAATTTTTTTCTGTGAGTCTCCAGTTCTGTCTTGTGTGGCATCTTGCAGTGAGGAGGAGCTGGCAGCGTTTGAGTTTTGAAGGCCATCTTTCCCTGGGTGGCATTTCTGCTGGCATGCTGCTGCTGTTGCTCCTGCCAAAGGAGGAATAAAAGAGTCCGGATAGTTGCTGTTAGAAGAATGGGCCCTTTCCAGCAGATATAATTCTTGTCCTCACCCGTCCCTTCCCAAAAGAAGGATGGCTTCTGCTCTCAGGATACCTCTAGGAGCTGTCTCGCCTCCAGACTTTCCTTCTTGGTGGGGCAGGAGCAGCCAGAATTTGACCTGATCATCGCCTTGCCTTTGGAGCAGCAAAAAATTTCTTGTGTGTCTGTATAATGAATGAAAAGGCACCTTTTATTTGTTAAGCAGGTGATTCAGAAAACCAAAAGCTCAAATAGTTCTTGTCTTTCTCTTCCCTTGCTTGCTCAAGTGCCATGTCTTTTGTGATCTCAATACAGTCACTTTTTCTTTAACCCTTTGGATTTTGAGCAGCTCTGTGTGTTCCAGTCACACCTGCCGTCTGTTTGGTGACATGAGCTTTTCTGCACTTTCTTTTACCAGTACAAATCTTCAGTCTCCTGAAAAATAAAACGAGCCATGTTTTTATGGAATAGTAAAACTAATGTGAAATATCACCTAAATTTTTGTTTATACGGATTCCACATTTTTATTCTGCTTTAAGCACCCAACCTTACAAGGTTGTCTTCTTCCCCTGAAAGTCACCAGGATTTGAAATCAATAAGGGAGCTGCTGTTATAAAGTTAATTAAACGGATCATCGTATAAGGCTTTAGTTTGCTTGGTGACTCTTAGTTTAGATTTGAGGGTGTAATGTGTTTGAATATCAGTTTGGTTGCGATTTTTCTTATTAAGGCTTGGTTGACACCTTTAGATATTAAACATGTTAATAAAAAAAAAAAAAACAACAAAACTCTTCTTTCCTTGGATTTCCCATGTTGTAAAGTCTTGGGGGGTCCAGCCTATTTAGGAGAACTGGCACAGGTTCAGCAGGAATAGCATGAAGTCCCCGTAGAGGCCAGAGAGGAGGTAGTTTCCCTGCAGTGGATAAGCTGCTGGTCCCTCCTGCTGCGGAGAACAGGCTTGATTGTGGAGCAGGCACTTGTCTAATAAAACTCAAGAGGACTTATTTAACATATACAAATCTAGCCCTGAACATGGAGCTCGTAAATGGTGAAGTGCCCTGTATATGACAGTAATGTGGAGGTGGCGTATAATTGTGACTCTTGTTCATGCTTATTGTACCTTCCTCACTCATTTGTTGTTAAATATGAGAATGAATAATCGCTACTAAAATGCCTTGGGCTGTTTGTTTTTATATTGTACCCTGTTTGTTTACTGCTGTTCTGAACCTTCGACGTGCAGCACGTTTTTGCTGCTCTCAGTCGTTAATGGGGAGCAGAAGCCATCGCAGGAGAAGGCTTAGCCTCTGGTATTGGGACAGAAAGCAAGAGGAGGGCATGGGAGTCAGCTCCCTGCTGTGAGGAGCCATCAGCTGCTGCTGGGTTGCACCCAGCCCTGGGCTTTGGGATTTTAGCATGTCACTCAAATGGTTTCTGTTAAATGTTCTGTGGTGCAGCCTGGGTCTGGCAGTGTCACTGCGTAGCCCTCACTTGGCGTCGAGGCCCAGTTGTGTGTAAATGAGAGGTGGTTAGTCCCACCCGTGGGCTCACAGAGGCTCAGGCTAGGCAAGTCTTCACCCTTCACTTGTCTAAGCTTCATCTCCTTCATCTAACTTCATTCCAGTAGCATTTTTTGAAAATTAAAACCTCTGTTAAATGCTTTTCTGGAAAAGCATCCCACTCTCATTTGTGTAACAGGAGGTGGGAAAGGTGTCATTTGCCATGGTAATCTGTTAATCTCTTGCTGTTCAAAATATATGTCTAACTTCTCATTTAGATTCACCCTGGTTTCAGCTTCCCCCTTTGGATCTGGCATGTGTTTTGTGCTAGTGTACAGTGTTCTGTGACATTACTTATTTTAGCCCTATGAAGGTGCTTGCGTGCTGTGACCAACTCAGCTACCTGAGCTCTCTAGTGCAAACCGAGGAGCTTGAGCTCTTAAACCTCCTGCTGCAAGACATTTACACCCAGCATGAAGCAGTTCAGTGGCTCTGCTCCGCGTCCTCTTCATTTTGTTCCTTCTCCCAGCTGCAGCTCTCGGGACCAGATGCAGTATTCCAGTACGGGTCTCTACGATGATCCAGGGTTAAAACTTCCTTAGTCATCTCGCTTTGTCCTGCCCTTGTGCAGCCTCCAAGTTAAGTTTCTCCCACTGCAAAATGGATCTGTTAATGCCTCCTCTCCTCCCTGTTCCCAGCCCTGCACCGTGATGTGCAGCCTCGGGAGTTGTGCTGGTGCGGCTGTTTGTGGGGCTGGGTTAGGGATGGTACTGATACAATTAAAAGAAAGATAAAATTAGCTTATTTTCAAAGGACTGTTTTGGTCCACTTGCCATTGAGCAGTGAGGAGAAAGGGAGAGAGGGCTGTGGGAAAAGAGCGAGGTCTTGCCCAGCTGCTTTCACAGCATGTGCCTCCTGCTTCCTCATCCTCTGTTCTTCTCGGAGAGCAGATAAGTTTCCAAGCTTTTGTAGTAGTCCAAATGGTGCTTTCTTGGGACTGATCCCATCTCTTCATGGGATTCAATCCCAGCTGGAGGTCTGCTGCTCCGTGCTGTAGTCAAGCCCTGCGCATGTTTGGTCTGGAGTCGGCACAGTGGTGTGTCCATCTGTGTCAGCTCTTTTCAGGAATACAAACACATGGGTGCAATTTTCTGGTCCTCCTTCATGTTCTTTACTGCTCTTTCTATGCATGCATCATCTGCAGATTTTATTAACAGGCTGGTTTTTTCACTTCCAGGCCCCTGACGTAATGTTTCCTAGTGCCAGGCCTTTTACGAGTCCCAGAAGACCCTCTAGGATGTCATTAACCCAAAATGAAAAATGTCATTGAATAATGATTTCCTTTGACAATGGCTTTTGACCCATTTCCTAGGAATTTTAATTCATGCTTTATGGCTGTCAGGTACTCTGCTAAGGGGTTGGTTTGGGTTTCTCTAAATACATTTATCATGTGGTAATGAACCCGGTGCTAGAGAAGACCATCATAACTGTGAAGTTGCTCTTATCAGTCAAACCTGTTGATAAAGAATAAAATGGCACAGATTATAAAATCCCATTGGTGTGGGGCCAGTTACGTTGCTCCACTGGTTACCAGCTGGATCCTTATAACCTTGGTAGAGCGTGTGCGTGGGTTTCTGGATCCCAGCTTACCTACCAGAGTCATCCAGATGGTTTCATTTGTGGTTCTTAAACACTGGTAGTACAGAATTTTCTTCTAAACCAAGTGAGTCTTTGCCGTATTCAAGGATTGACTAAAAATGAACATTGGTGAACCGGAGGTCCCATCTGCTGCCTCTGCCAGTAGTTCTGCTCGGCATGTCAACCTGCAGGCTGCTCTCCAGCAGAGCCGTGTTCTGGGCAATTCTGAAACATCTGAATTGGGTGTTTTCAAGCTCTAATTCCGAGTGTGTATGAGCAACCTTCAAAACATTCTTGTTTTCAGTGTGACCTGGAATCAAAGTCCAGCTTAATGAAACTCAAGAAAGAATTTAAACATTTTTTTTCCTCCTCATTTAGTTTGAGTTGTTGTTTTATTCACCCCTAATTAATTACCTTTATTATTTTACATTTATTTTCTCTTCGTGTTTGAAAGCCTTTCTTCTTGCTGCCCTTTTATTGTCATTGGATTAAGAGGAAATTGTTTAAGCTACGTCTCAAGTAGACATTTCATAAATAAGAACAGAGTCTTTTGATTAAGCATTCAAAAGTGGGACGCTTAAGTATTTTGGGAGCTTTCTCATTTCTTCTTAAACAGAATTCTGGGAAAATGGAGTTTTTCTGAATGCTTGAAATACTCTGCTGCCGTTTCTGTCATTGTTGCAAGCCCATTTGGAAGAAGAGCTATGAAATAAGTTTCTAGACATTGGTTCATGAGATCTTTAGCTTTAATGACCTTGGACATGTTGGGTGTCACCATGAACCTTTGCTGTAAAAGAAGAGCAGGTGATAAGTTGGTAAGGCCATATTTCAACAAATAAATGCAGATGTGGCTAAAGTAGAATAAAGCAGCGTTTAACTTGTTTCCCCACCGGTGAAGTAGGTCAGGTGAGATTGATACAGACCTTCAAGTCTGCTAGATACAGTAGTCATCACATTAAAATGAGAAAGTGCAGTGGGTCAGATGAAACATCTGAAGCTCCTGAATTCTAAGTCTTCAGCTTTCTTACCTTTTCTTGTAGGTGGCTGTTAATATAATGCATTACACCTAGGTAAAGTTATATACAGACCTGAAAGCTTTGTGTGTGCTCACAATGTGTTTGTTGGTGTTGTGTCAGTGTCTCCATGATCAGTCTGTTCATTGACTTTGGAAGGTGTGCTAAAAACTCAATGAGAAGGTAGTTAATGTCTTTACAGATGCCTAATTTCTTCACTACTAAAAGTTTCTGCAGGTGAATGTGTTAGTCTGAAAGTATTCTGTCTTCATTGTCTACAGCTGGTTTCATTCTTTTTGAACCTGGTGCTCAGGAGAATCTGGCATAAAGAGATGGCTGAGGCTGGAAAATGCATTTCAGTGGGTTTTATCTTGTTCGGGTTGTGCTTTTACGCACCATTCAGCATGCACATGTTTTCTTTATTAGTTCCTTCTACCTGTGTCAACATGAACTGACAAATAAAAGCTTCCTCTGTTGACTGGGGTGCTGGTTACGCTGGTCATTGCCGTTTCACAGCCGTGGGCTTGTGTTTTGTGCTAGGAAACAGCCAGTTGGTTTGGTTTGAGTAGCATGTTAGCTGTGCAGAGACAAAGCTCGGTGTGCGTACAAAGTGTTGGACTTTTGATGCAAGGTAGAGTTGCCAAAGTAATCCCAAGTTACCATATCACGGATTAAGTGAGATATCACACAAGTTTGTCCTTCACCTTGGGATCACAGAAGCCGAGTGCAGAGGCAGCCGTGAGAACACAGAGAGTCTTCATACTCAGATTAAGCTTCCAGAGCAGGTCAGGCAACGCTGGAACAGGATGGTAGGAATTCAGTTATCCCAAAACTGAGGGTCTCGTTCTTTCCAAGGCCAGAGGAATAGGAAATGGGATAGACAGGCTTGGGATAGGGGGCTTAGGGAGAAAAAAAAGGGCTTGCTGCTTCTCTGCTGCTACCAGAGGGTGAAAATGATGGGAGCCAGATGTTGCTGCTAATTTCAGCAGGCTTCCTTTTCTACAAAAGTGTCTGTTCTCCCTCTGTTGGAGCTCCTTCTCTTGTGGAGAAGGCGGCTTTCCAGGTGAAGTTGGCAGCATGGCGGCACCTCATCTTCTGCCTTCAGCACCCCATGCCTGCTGCAAACATCTCACTTTTGTCGGTGCTTAAGAGGCTTTTAGGATTTTCCCTGCTGGATGATGAAGGGGGAGGTCTCGAGTTCATTGGTGGCTGATGAGCCCGACAGGCCCCAGCTAGACAGAATGGATGAGCACAGTCTCCATAGAGTGGAGGTGGCAAACGCAGCCTGTAGTCCTGCTGGTGGAACCAGAGCTAGAGCAGTGGAAGCAGCAGAAAAGTTAACCCCCTCCCCCCAAAAAGCAGCCCTGCGTAGGCAGTTTTGTGAGTCAGTACAGCTGCATTGTACCTCCTGGGGCTGACAGCAGTGCCGCTGTGTGTTCTCCCCAAGGGATGCTCGCCAGCAGCTCATGACCAACTCATGCTTTGAAACTCTCCTGACCTCCAGTCACCAGCCAGCTCCACGCCAAGGTGCTAAGAGGCATGGTTTAGTGTTTGATAGGAATGGTTGGACTCGATGATCTGGTGGGTCTCTTCCAACCTGGTTATTCTATGATTCCATGATTCAACGGGTACCACAGAGGCTGAAAGGGACGAATGTGGTGAAACATGAAGCCTCGTTAAAGGCATTGAGGAAAGCTTCTCAGCAGATGAAGGATTAGAGGGGTAATGGAGCAAGGCGACGCACTAAAATGGTGAGCAGTGTTTCTGATATCTTGGGAGCTGGACGCTGTCCCACTTGTATTTTCAAAATGCTGATCATTCAATGTGTCATTTTAAAACATATTTTAGGGTTTTAGCAGTATATTGATGGAGCTGGGCAAGCAGAACAAAGGCAAGGCTTTTGAGATGATGTGGAGAAGTTGTGTTAGTTGCTGAAATAGAGATAAAAGTATTTGATATAACAGAAGGGACCGGTGAGCCTCAAATGTATGTGTATGATGCTTCAGCTGTAACATAGAACAGGTGCGTGTTTTCAGCTAGCGGAATATTGGTCTAAAAAGCAATTGCTCCTGGTAACTTGCAAGTTTGAAATGTTTGTAAAAGTAATGCAAGGTGTTTTAGCGCCTAGGACCTCACCATCCATCGGAGAAGCTCGCCTGTGATTTTAAACAGATTTGCAAATTTAAACAGTGACAGCATTATAGTTTTCTTGATGCTGTGATGAAGAATTGGTTGCGAGTGACATTAGCGCATAAAACACATACTCAAAGAGGACGATGAGGATCTTTACTGATGAATAGGCTCACCTGGGTGTAGGATTCTGGGCGATGATCTAGCAGCCACCCTCTGTCTCAGGACACAGAATTGGTTTTCACCTTGTGGCAGGAGCCAAGCCGCGGTGTGGGAGAGCAGCAGAGCCGGGACAGAGAGCCAGCGTCACCACCTCCTGGCAGGCTGCAGAGGGTGGGTTCAGCCAGGGTTTCCTAGCTGAAAGCTCTGGACTTTGTGGACCGAGTATATTCAACAGGACAGCTTTTAGAGCCTTGACAATACCAACATTTTGAACCTGGTTTCTGGTTGGTTGCTAGCCTCGTCTCGGCAGTTCTGCATAGGTGTGATTGGAAGCCAGGGTTGTGTTCATTTCAGGATGAACAAGACTGGAAAGCAACCTCTAACAGTGCAGCCTGGAACAGTTGTTTCCTCAATAAGGGGTGCAAGAAAATCCCTGGAGACTTTTTACTGAGTTGATGGTGGCGTAGACAGCGTTTGTCTTCCCGCTCACCCTTCTCTTCTGTTGCTGTGATAAGCCAAGAATCCAAGCAGAGTTCTAAAGTTGTTTTGGCCGTGGGTTAGATCCAAGTTAAACGGAATCATAGAATCATGGAAAAGTTTGGACTGGAAGAGACCTTAAAGCCCATGGAGTTCCAACCCCCCTGCGATGGGCAGGGACTTGTCCCACTGGATCTGGCTGGTCTAAGCCCCATCCAGCCTGGTCCTGAATACCTCCTACTCTTCTGTAGCAGAGGTCTCCTTGTTCGGGCATTCTTACATTGTGTCAGATAATAAAAACAACCTCTACACAGGTATTTTCCATCTAGAATGTTTCAAATACTGGTATCCTTAGCCATAGTATTCCTGCTGACCAGAGCCAATTTAAATGCAAAATGGGTGCTTGCTGACAAAGTGGATGTAGCTGTTCCCTTTCACCGTGTGCATCTCGATACTGAAGCCCTTATCTGTTCACACGAGGAAGCGCATTTTGTCTGGGTGGGCTGCTAGACATCAGCTGCAAGTGTATAAAATAATCACCCACTTCCAAGTGCTGCTTTTAAGCCACTCAGGGTGTCTCTCTCTTGCTAAAACGAATAGAGATGAATTGGATAATAAGCCCTCCAGATCTCAAAATGAAAATTAATTTTCGAATGCTGACAACCACGGTGTGGAACTGACAAGGAGCGCTTAGAGGAGCCTCTGCCCCAGGGCAGAGCATCCTTCCCTTGAGCCAACTGGGTGTTTTTAGTGTCACTGGCTGGGGCTCAGTCGCAGTAGAAGGTGCAGGTATTTGGTGCATTTTGCAACCTGCCAGTGGTCACTGTTGGTCCTTGCCCAGAACTGGACTGGGGTCACCACCATCAGTCACCAGCAGGCAGCATAAGCCTTCTCCTTGGAGGGGCACGTGCCCCCCACCTCAATCTTGAAATACCAGGCAAATTCATTGCCAGTGAAACAGAAAAGTAACTCACCTGCTTCAAAAAATGGGAGAAGAAAGCATTACACTTTTTGTTAATTGGCTTTTTTTTCCTTTTTTTCCTTCCATATTGAGGTGAGAACTAGAGAGGAAAATGCTAAGACTGCAGAAATCACAGAATATTGGTAACGTAGTTACTGTGATGGGACAATATATATTTTTGAAGTGTTTATGCAGTGCTGGATAGAGAGAAAAAAGAGGGAAAGAGATCCTCTGCTCTGTCTGGCATTGGAAATGAGAACCTGGGTAATAGGATTTTGCCTTCTGACTCAGCCTCTGGCTGTCTTCAGTATGTTCAGGAAATCACTTTACATCTCTGCTTCCATTTCCTTGGCTGTAAAATGGGCAGAATAACAACTACCTCCTGCGAGCGCCCGTGCTTCATTAGAGCAATAAAGCGTTTTGTGGGAAGGAGCCGCGGATGTGTGATTTATTCATCCAGCAGGGTCAGGTGGAACGGCCTGTAAACGGCTCCAGAAATGGCAGAATGAGGGAGAGGCCTCGTGGAGCAGAGTGGATGGCGGTGCCTGGCACGCTGCCCGTGTGCAGCATCGCAGGAGGAAGGCGAGGTGGATCCTGGCAGCCCTCTCTGAAGAGCGGAGCAGCTAAAACCAAAGGATTTGTGTGTCTCACCTTGCTGCGGCGCGCCCTTCGAGCTCTCAGTGCACCAGTCTGTGGGGTTTTTAAGAAAGAGGTTTTGCTTGCCCAGCTCTTCTGTGTGGATTTTTTTAATTGAGATACTCTATGTGGCTTTTTCTCTGTGTATGAATCGTCATGACATGATTCTGTGCTTGAACACTATAAAATAAAATGAGTAAGGGAGATAAGATACTGAGATAAACCATAGGGACTCCTAAATTTGATAAGCATCAGTTCTAGCCAATATACCCTATGGTGCTAAGAAAGAAGAAATCAATATTTTGCAGAGGCTTATCATGAAAACAGGAGCAATCTGTGAAGGCTGAAGTAGAGCTGGGACTGTGTACTTACTTATCAGAGGGCTTAGAGAGCAGTCCCTTGTTGAATTCATAAACCGTTTCAGTGAATTAAATCGGGGAATATGGAAATGGGCTTGCAAGTTATTTTTTTCCCCATTTATCAGTGTAGCCAGAAGAATGAAGTGCTGTAAGTGCTGTAATTAATCATCAAACTCCTATGAGTAAACGGGGCTGAATAGACAATAACAGTGAGACACAGTCCCTGCCAAAGCCTGCTCAACACTTGCTCAAGTTTATAGTTTATTTGATAAGTGGATTAGTACGGACTGTTTTTCCAACAGGAATTTTCTCCCCTTCCCCTGACCCTTAAGATAGACTCTCACTGTATTTAAGTTCCACTCTACAGTTAAGATGAGGTTGTAGCACACATGGTTGCTAACATGCATCAGTCACAATATTCTTTCGGGGAGCACAGCAGCCGTTTTCCATGTCAGGATGTGCTTCCTTACATCTTGGTGCTCACCCCTTTCATGACTTTCCTGGAGAAGAGGAGGCTGAGGAGACCTTATTACTCTCTACAACTACCTGAAGGGAGGTTGTGGAGAGGAGGGAGCTGGGCTCTTCTCCCAAGTGGCAGGGGACAGGATGAGAGGGAATGGCCTCAAGCTCCTCCAGGAGAGATTTAGGCTTGAGATTAGGAAAAAGTTCTTCACAGAGAGGGTGGTTAGGCATTGGAATGGTCTGCCAAGGGAGGTGGTTGAGTCACCGTCCCTGGAGGTGTTTAAGGTGAGGGTAGATGAGGTGCTTAGGGGCATGTTTAGGGATTGGTGGGAATGGTTGGACTCGACGATCCAGTGGGTCTCTTCCAACCTGGTTATTCTGTGATTCTGTGACTTGATCCCTTTTTGAGGTATTGCTTGCTGTCAACCTTGGTAAGAAAGTATTGCCGTGCTGTTTGCTTGCTGGAGAGCATGCCAGGTGTGTCCTTACCCAGGCCGTGGCCGCAGTGCCCATGGGTTGCTCCTGTAGCCGCTGGAGAGGGACCTTCGCTCCCACACAGCACAGGGGACCCACGTGTGGTCCTGCTCAGCTGCCGGCTGCGATTTAGGAAAATGAAGGAGAACATATTGGTAAGAAGGGTTGGTGGGAAGTTTCTAGGCCTTAAGAAATGGTTGTGAATTGTCTGGGAATAGAAACGGGGCTTGAGAAGACGGTGGACAGCAGAGTTAGACCAATCTGACTGAACGTGAGCCAGCAGTGGCCCAGGTGGCCAAGAAGGCCAATGGCATCTTGGCTTGTATCAGAAACTGTGTGACCAGCAGGTCCAGGGAGGTTCTTCTCCCTCTGGACTCGGCACTGGTGAGACCGCACCTCGAATCCTGTGTTCAGTTCTGGGCCCCTCACCCACAAGAAGGATGTTGAGGCTCTGGAGCGAGTCCAGAGAAGAGCAACGAAGCTGGTGAAGGGGCTGGAGAACAGGCCTTATGAGGAGCGGCTGAGAGAGCTGGGGGTGTTTAGCCTGGAGAAGAGGAGGCTGAGGGGAGACCTCATTGCTCTCTGCAAATACCTGAAAGGAAGATGTGGAGAGGAGGGAGCTGGGCTCTTCTCCCCAGTGACAGGGGACAGGACGAGAGGGAATGGCCTCAAGCTCCACCAGGGGAGGTTTAGGCTGAACATTAGGAAAAAATTTTTCACAGAAAGGGTCATTGGGCAGTGGAACAGGCTGCCCAGGGAGGGGGTTGAGTCACCTTCCCTGGAGGTGTTCAAGGGATGGGTGGATGAGGCACTGAGGGACATGGTTTAATGTCTGATAGGAATGGTTGGACTCAATGATCCCGTGTGTGTCTGCCAACCTGGTGATTCTATGATTCTATGAAATGTGTACCTCTGCTACTTGGTGGTGGTTTTTTGCCCTAAGGTAAGGTGGCAATAGTGTGTCCTCCCAGCAGGAATCAGCTGGAGGCGATCAGGATAGGCAAGAGGAACAAACCTCTACATTGCAGAGGAACGTTGTATTATTGCGAGTTGTGATGGTACGTAGTGTCAGGGATCCCTGGCTGCTTGTTGTTGTATGGTGGGGACAGGGTAATGCTGCCAAAGGTCTCCAGAGAGACGGGAAGGCTCACAGAGCGCAGTGGGCTCAGTTAATGGGAAAACAAAGCAGAGGTTCTCCATGCTTTGTTTAAAAACCAGAGGTGTCCTTTGTGCCCCTTGATTTAAGTTGAGGCTGCTGTTTCCCAGAGATGAAGCTGTCTGGGACGTGACCTTTCTGCAGGGTTGTTTGCCGCATGTGATTCCTGCGGCTGGGAGGGGGCACGGTGGCTGCTCCACCTCTGCCTGCAAGGAGTCTGATCTGGCCTTCATGAGGGCACTGGTCACAACCTATACCTAGACATTAATGCCTTTTCATCAATAAAACCATTACTCTGATCTTCTCCAGGGAATTATCTGCTCCTTTTGTACGCATGTTCCTTCTAATCTCACTTGTAACCATTGAATCATCCCTATCAAAGCACATTTTCCTGTTCTCTCGCTCCTCTCCTTCACTCCTTTCTTGCTTCTTGTTTCTCTTATTAAAATGTTTCTTCTTGACTCTTATTTTCTTTTAAATATTTGAATAATTGACCCCTATGGGCCCAGAAAGCCGTCTGTCAGTGTGGGCTGTACTGGGAAGCGTTTGACATGGCTCTCTGAGTGGCAAAGGGGAGGCAGAGGAGAGCAGCAGCTTTCCAGCACTTCCTTGATTTCCTCTTTGCAAGGAAAGCTATCAGACAGCCTTCCCAGTTTTCCTCTCATCTTTCAATGAATGTTTTTTGAAATATGTTCCGCAGGTGCCAACAAAAAAGCTGAAGAAATATGAGAGAGAGTACCAAACAATGCGGGAGAGTCAGCTGCAGCAGGAAGATCCCATGGACAGATACAAGGTACGGGAGATGCTCTCTGGGCACCTGGGTTATTGGCTGGATCCCATGGGAGTGACGCGGCTCCAGGGGTTCAGAGGGATGCGTGTACCACGCTCGCCTCTGGAATGTGCTGGCACAGACCTTAGGGAAGTCAAGTGGCAGGTGAAACATCCCCTTTCTTGAACAAGCACTTTGGACTCTTGGAGTTAGTGGTTTTTTTCCAGTAATATTTCAGTCACGACTTGTAACTCTCAAGACATCTGTGAGTAGCCACGTGTAATGTGTTTCTTCTTTCAGTTTGTATGTTTGTAGGTCACTCTCCTGCTGTTGCGCTTTTACGGGAGATCTTCATGAGACGCAGGAACAAAGGGTGATTCTCAGCTACAGACACAGAAAGGAGAAAATACACATTGTTCTAGCACGAGCTGTGTGCAGTGGCATCCACAGAGACTTTGGGAAGATGAACTCTTCCTTGACTGACATGATCCTTGTTATTCATCTCTGTTTATACAAAGTTTTTGTTACTCTGCTGCCTAGTACTGTGGGACCCGGAGCTCTCCTGGGGTCCCAAGGTACTACTGCAATAAAATTAATAGTAATAAATATCCTGGCTTAAAGCAGCAGGGAAACAAAGGTTCAGTTATTAATGTGATAGCTTGATAGTTCACTGAAAAAGAATATTTCTTTAATTTTGGATCAGTATTGCTTATCTTTCCGATGTATTTGCTTTTATTGTCACTGCTATGTTCTGTTGCCATAGTTTGGTGTGTGACTCTGCCTCCAGGCGTGTACTGCCCTTAGTGTTTGGGATCCATTTATTGCTTACCTTGCTTTGAAAAATGCAGTTTTATTCAGGTGAAGCTGCCAAAGATGAAGCACTTTGCTGCCCGCTGCCTGGGTCACCTGGGAGCTGACGTTGCTTACATAAACCTGTGCTGTTAACCTGCTGATCTTCATTGTGCCTTAACGTGTTAAGTGACATTGGAGTTGGTGCAGAGTCTGCCAGGAGAGCGGAGCAGTAAACAGCGATACAGGGAGCAACAAGTTTATGTGACCGTAGGGGAAAACCAGTGCATGAAAATCTGTAGAGACAGACTGTGCTGGAATTCATAGATGGGCAAGATAGAGTTACAGGGATGATGCACAGTAAAACTGACTTCTGCTATTTTTAAAGTTTACCTGTGAAAAACTATGTTTTGGGTGCAGTTCTTCTGATGCCAAAGGTTGTTGATGTTGCTTGTGAGAGCTGGGACTGCTGTCGCAGTGAGAGCCAGTAGTGAGTATAACCTAGGATTTTCCAATGGTTCGCTTTTAGCACTGTGGAATTAAAATAATACTTAGAAAACATATAAGCCTTTGTTAAGGATCTGTAGAGGCAGATTGACTAGTTAATCTTGGGCGATGGACGGTGAAGAACATTATCTCCAAGCTGCAAATGAGAAAGGGACTCTCTGGATGCTGTCGGTGAGTCACGGTCACAGTCAGGATCACAGCCTGAGTTTTGGCTCGCAATTTTGCAACTCACAGTGTGATTTTTTTTTTTTTTTTTATTAAGCGGGTTTGGGTCTGATCCTCTTAGTGATGCTGTGATTAGAGAGCCCCTGTAACTGGTTAGCCGCACATGAAGTTCAAAGTCTGGACACATTCTTGAGCTGGTGGGTGTGATGGAGCAGAGCTTGTAAGTGCTCTCAGTCGCTGTCTGGCTTGCTTGATTTTATTAGTGTGTCAAGCTGAGGTTGGTAGGGATCAACATTTCAAGAGTGTTAACAAAGGGCAGCAAGGAACACAAACGGTGATCCTGGCTGGCAGAGAGTGGAGAGCCAGCATTGCTGGTCCCGTGAGTGCTCGCTCTGCAGCCTCTGTGTTTGGAACGTGTTTGGGACAGGACTGAGTCTGTGCGTTGCTCCGAGCACGGCGTTGGGCTCTCTCTGTGAGCCCTAAAGCCCCACAGTGCTGAATTTTTACAGTTTTGCTTCCCAGAACAAAACGAGGTTTTAGTTTACTGCCCAGGAAGGGGGTGTTTCTTGGATGGGAGATCCCTGCAGAATATTCCTCTTAGAGGTCAAGAAGAAAACAAGCTTTCACTCTGTCACTAGTTTATCGTTAGAGTTGTTTGCAGCGTGTTATAGTTTTTATTGCCCCCTGAGCCAGTGACACAGCGTCCACGCAGGGGGCTCCTCCAGCCCCACCAACCCCGACTGCTCTGCCGCCCCTGGGAAGGGCTGGTGGTGCAATGCCTGCCAGGAACAAAGCGCCTTTTCTTGACAGGTTAAACTCACGTGCTCCAGAAAGTTGTGTGACCTGCCACGGGAGCTCCTGCCCTGCTGGCGTGTCACGTGTTGATTGTGGTCTGACTCACTAAAGGAACAGTATTGAAGAGCGCTGTTGTTTATGGTGTTTGTTTCCTTCTGTACTTACAGATATTATTTAGGAAAAGTGTATTTTTTTTACAGACACCTTTTCACTTTATTTTCTGTTACTTATAACAAATTATCACTCATGTGTTTGTCAGGTATTTATTTTTGCACCATTTAAAAACTATGTCCTCAATTGCTGTTTGACACCAAATTTCATGACTTTTGGTTAAAATAAATGATGAAGCCAGGAAGAAAATTGAGTTGTGTGTACAGAAATGGAGCGATGTAGTTCAGATGGATATTTTTCTATGTATTATGGGTTTTTTTCTGTGCTTGAGAACATCTCATGTAACAGGGTTTTGGTTGAATTGATGAGAAATTGCCAGAGTTGGGCTTTGGTTGTCTCGATTTAAAATAAAGAGGATACAACCATGCCAAGAAGGGCTGGAGTTTCCCAAGCAGATCCTGCTTGTGCACACAGTTCTGAGGGTAGAAACGCCTTTCCTCTGTGGACTTTACAACGGAGAATTTGTCTCTCTGAATAAATGTGTAATTTGGACGTTATGGCCCTCTGCATCTTTGAAGGGGAAGAAAAAATGAATACATAGGTCATTTTTTATTCAGAGCCACAGTAGCTGAACAGTAATGGAAAAGCCTGAGGTAGATCCCTCTTGATGTGGATCGTTGCTTCTTATTGGTGGGCACTTTGGGGGACGCTTCTTCAGAGTCAACAATGAGAAACACGAACCACCTCTGAGAGCGTCTGTGATTCTTCCCGTGAGAGCTTTTCCTGGATAGTTTTCTATAAAGGCTATTTGGGTTTCTAGATGGAGGCTCAGTTCCTCCTCAACCAAGAGCCCTTTCCAGGTGCTTACAAAGACTCTCATTTGTTCACATCCAGAAAAGTGAATTTTCACCAGTGTCCTGTTCCACCGTTGAGGATCTGTTCACGCCCAGTGGTCTGGGGTTTGGGTGTTTGCTCCTCAAAAAACGTGACATTGAATTGCTCAATGAGGTTTGTGACTCATTACACCCCACTTGAGTGGCGGCACAGAGAGGATGCATCATCACCACTAATCTTGTCAGGAATTGACGGGAGTGGAGGGTGGAGTTGAGCCTCTCAGTCTTCCTGAGGTGAGGCTTGCCCGCCACTTTGAAATTCGCCTTCTTCTTTCCCTCTGGTCTGTGATGGAAGCTGGATTATATCCTCTTTAGAACTCGGAACCAAAATCCCACTTTAAAATCAGCGAGTTTTTTTTGGTTTTTTTTTTTTTTGCTGTCTTTGTTGGTATTAAAAATCATTTTATATCCTGTTTTCACTGTCTTGACACCAATGGTTGAGAGCAGTATTTGGTCTGTGCCCTTACAGGAGGTAAGTTTATTTGTGTCTGTGTGTATCAGCGCTGTTTGTCCCTTTTGGAAATGCAGTATCCTCCTTGTAAACACTAACCAGAGTTCACCAGCTGCCATTTGTAACTGGAAGGAAGAATTTGGGGAAGAGGAATCTCTTATTCTGCTGATGGTAGAAACTGAGTGATGCCGAAGAGGAGGAGGTCGTTGTCGTAGTCAGTAAATCGTTAGCGGCGTGTGGAGGGAAGGCAGGAAGCTGTCTGTTTACGCCAAGGACAACCAGCAGGTCGGTTGGGTTGGCTTGTGCCAGGTTAGAGAGCCCTCTGTAAGGAACCAGCTATTTTATAAACCAGGTATTTTATAAAACCTTCTGAATACGTCAGAGCCTTTGAAAATAGTTCGCTATCTGTCAAAAGTGCTATTTGCTATTTTTGCCTTTGCTGTGTAACGTTAGGTTTTATTTGGATGTGAGCAGATTAGGAGGTTCCTCCCGAGGAAGGAGGCACGTTTTCACTGCTAGGTCTGGGGGGAGGAGCTGGAAAAGCCAAGCCAGCTAACCGCGCACACTGCCCTGCGTGGAGGAGGAGTAGAGGTGCCCCAGGGGACACTGCCAGCTGGAAATTAAAAGTATGGTGAACGAGATAAAATCATCTCTTAGCTATTGACTGGCTGCCCAAGGTAAGAGATCTTTAACTTACTAAAACTGTGCCATGTAAATTCTAGTCGAAGAGGAGGATAGCGCATTTCCAACCACGGAGCTTGCTTACCCACTTGTCTGCCAATGCAAAGCAGGAACTTTGAACTTCACGTCGTGCGGCTTGCTTTGCAGACACCGAAGCTTTTGGCAAAAGCATAGCAAAATATGTGAAAGCGACCTTCTTTCTGGGTTATTTTGCGGAAGTCTTAAGAATTTGCTGATTTCTCTCTCTAAGCAATGTCCCTGTGAGGAGGCATTGGTGCTGCAGCACCTGCAGCGACGCCGTCCTGATCAGGCCCCGGTTTTTAGGTGAACCCAAGCCACTTTCTGACAACTGCTCGCTGGCAGAGCTGTGTCTATAAAAATCAGTGTTTTTGAGATGGTCTCAACAAAATACAGTAATAGAGACACGTTAGAGCCTTTAATAATTATTATTAATTATTATTAGAGACCGCAGCTTGGTTTTATGCTTTATTGTTTACCTTATCCTTACAGAGGAATTTTACTTCTATAAATTCCTTGTCCCAAGCAGAATGCAGTGCAATTAAAATAAAAAAGATCTTCAAGCAGTCGAGTCATTTTAACTGTTTTAAAACAGAAGTATTTTACTTACAGTTTCTGTGACAAAAGAAGTTATTTGAAGTACAGCCTTTTGGAAAGGAAATGAACTTACTTTCCTGTCCAGGGCAGTGCCGTGCCTGGTTGCACAATGGGGTCACACTGAGGAGAGAGTATTTGTAGAAGTTCTTCCTGGCGCAGAGGAAGCTCCCACACAGACGAGACTGTTTTTAGCATCCCCTTAGAGCTGTAGTTGTCCTTTTTTTTTGTTTAAGACAAGAATGCAAGATCTTCTTGCAACGGAAATGAAAATTGCAGTTTCACGGTGGTGAGTTTGGAACAAAAAAACGTATCTGGGCGTAGCTGGTGAGGAGGAGGAAGCGAGGAGAGGTGAATAACATGCTTATGCAAAGGAATCACATTTTATAGGGACACAGTCACTGAGCAGCTCTTGGAGATTTTTTTTGCTGCCCTAAGTGCTGATATATATTCCCTTTTACTGCTTTTTCATGGAGAACATAGCTTCCCTTCTAAGTAAGCACAGGTCCTTCCTGAAATCACAGCACGTAGGTTATTGTTCCTCCACCTACGAGTTTCCACATGAATTCGCCATTTTCTCTTGTGTTCCCATAGCATGGATTCCCATTCCAATCTTTTTTTTGGTGTGACAGCCCTACAGTCATCATGACTGAAGGCCAGCACATTTTTTTCTCTCTTAATATCCATTTGCAGAGCGTGCACCTCTGTCCCACCTGGCCGTGTTCTCCCAGAGATGGAGACGTGCGTTAATGTGGAGTCGTGGAAATCCACTGTCTCATGGATGTGTTTTGAACATGGTTCTGCTTCTCATCCCTAGGAGAGCAGTCGCTGGAATCAATTTTAAAGCAGGCATTGCTATTGTTCATTAACTCCTCTAGGAGCCATTTCCACCAGTGTGAAGTGGGCAGGGAGCAGGGTGCATGGGAGGACCAGGGCCGGCAGTCTCCAAGTTCTCTGTTTTGCCATGCTGAGCAGGTTCTGGGCCTGTGGGTGAGCTTCTGAGCTCAGGAGTGAGGTCCCCTCTCCATCTGGCACTCCCCTCAGCAGGTATCCTGTGAAACGTGCTGCCACTGGCACAAGGGACAGTGAGAGCGCACCAGGGGTGGTACAGGTGACACCAGCCGTAGGGAGTTCCCCACTGTTCTATGTGGGTCCTGTAGAAGATGGGCAGTTGGCACAACATCATCTACAGAATGAGCTGGTTGTGTGGGTTCCTGTAGGCAAAATTTTGTAAAATGGAATGGGACAGCTTTTTGCCTTCAAGTGGAAACATTACTATCGTAGAATCACTAGGTTGGAAGAGACCCACCGGATCATAGAGTCCAACCATTCCCATCAAACACTAACTCATGTCCCTCAGCACCTCATCCACCCGTCCCTTAAACCCCTCCAGGGAAGGTGACTCAACCCCCTCCCTGGGCAGCCTGTTTCACTGCCCAATGACCCTTTCTGTGAAAAATTTTTTCCTAATGTTCAGCCTAAACCTCCCCTGGTGGAGCTTGAGGCCATTCCCTCTTGTCCTGTCCCCTGTCCCTTGGGAGAAGAGCTCAGCTCCCTCCTCTCCACAGCCTCCCCTCAGGTAGTTGTAGAGAGCAATGAGGTCTCCCCTCAGCCTCCTCTTCTCCAGGCTAAACACCCCCAGCTCTCCCAGTCGCTCCTCATCAGGCCTGTTCTCCAGCCCCTTCACCAGCTTCGTTGCTCTTCTCTGGACTCGCTCCAGAGCCTCAACATCCTTCTTGTGCTGAGGGGCCCAGAACTGAACCCAGGATTCGAGGTGCAGTCTCACCAGTGCCGAGTCCAGAGGGAGAAGAACCTCCCTGGACCTGCTGGTCACGCCGTGTCTGACCAAGCCAAGATGCCATTGGCCTTCTGGCCAATTTTGTGTATCTCTTACCCGGTCCCTGTTTGTGGGTGGGATTTCATCTGCCTAGTTCCTTCTGAAGATGGGCAAGCAGAAACCCAGTGCTCCTGTGGAAAGGACTGTTTACTTTTGACAGAGAAAACCTGCAATCACTGTGTGTCACTTACGCAGCACAAACATAACCATGGGGATGTAAGCGGAATCGCTGCATTTGCACTGCTGGCTTAATTCACTGTTGTTTCCCGAAGCAACAGTCCTGTCTTAATGCGCACTCTTGCCTTCTCAGTGTTTTACCCACTCAGTGTTATCACTGATTGCTCTTTAATATTGATAAGGATTAACTTCCTTTTTCTGGATGTTCTTTTCTTTCTGCAGAGGGAAAACCGCAGGCTCCAAGAAGCAAGCATGAGGCTGGAGCAGGAGAACGATGACCTTGCCCATGAGCTTGTAACAAGCAAAATTGCCTTACGGAATGACCTGGACCAGGTAATGCTAATGGAGATGGAGCGCAGCTCAGGCTCAGAACACCAATTTTAGGTGCTCTGCTTTGTGCTCAAATGAAAGCACGAAAAACATTAAAATATAATTATTTGTGCTTTTATTTTCCTGACAACCGTGGTTCTAGTTGCAGTCAGAAAGTCAGATTTCCACGTATGCAACCGTAGGCATTCCCAGCGGTGTCTTAACAACACTGAACCTTCTCTATTGTGGATTGTTTCAGAAAGTATAAGCCATAACCTTTAGGCAGATACAAAAGAATGAGCATTGACTTGAAAAGCTATCATGTGCTTCTCAAAAGACTGATTTGAAGGGAAGTTTCCTTGCTGAATGTCTGCCCCCTTACATGGATCTGTTTTCCACAACAGTTTTAGTACAGACAACAAATTTCAGAGATAATGAAGTGGCACAGCACCAAAACCAAAAAGGGCCCCTGGGTGTCCTTTGATAACTGCTTTCGTTTCTGAGAAGACTGGAATGTGGAGGGCAGCAGCATTCAGAGCCCTTTATCTTGTAGGAGGACACTCTCAACCCGCCCTGTTCCAGAGGGTTGGGACGTGCGTTGTTAAGACACTGCACACATGAGGGTCGTACTCCCCCACACCTCGTGGTTGGTGCCTGGCTCAGCGAGGGCTGCAGTGCCTCCTGTAGCGTAAAATCTCCTCCTGCAAGGGCCTCTCAATTTGATTCCCTGTAGTTCTTTGGCTTTCTGTATCTAACATCCAAATTGTAAACATCGTTGACCACGTTTGTGCAATTTGTATTCCTGCTTGGTCAGATCTTTAACAGCTACGCGCTGCTGACTTGGATTCATGGGATTCTAAAACTCTGAGCTGTCTTGGTGAGCAAATGCAGGCACAGGTGCTTTTTGCGTGATGCCGGGGGCAGTCTCGTTTGAAGGCCAAAAGCACCATGTTGAGGTGCTCTGTCTTCCCCAGGAAAGCTCTACGTAAAGCAGCTTAATGTCTGCTGCTGTCTGTGCTTTTTGCTCAAGTGTCATGATTGGGCGTCTACGTTTGCCAGTCCCATCCCTTGCTCTGCTGCATTTTTGCAGCTTTTCTGTAGAGGAGGGTGGGTCCATGACACTTGCCTGCTGCCGGTTCCATTCGCTGGCACTGAAAGAAAAGCTTTGTGCCACAGCACATACCTGCGAGGACAGGTGACACTGTACACCGCTGCGCTGCTTGCAGAACCTGGAATGGACGCATACAAGGAGGAAAAATCATAGAATCAGCAGGTTGGCAGACACCCACGGGATCATCGAGTCCAACCATTCCTATCAGACATTAAACCATGTCCCTCAGTGCCTCATCCACCCATCCCTTGAACACTTCCAGGGAAGGTGACTCAACCCCCTCCCTGGGCAGCCTGTTCCACTGCCCAATGACCCTTTCCGTGAAAAATTTTTTCCTAATGTTCAGCCTAAACCTCCCCTGGCAGAGCTTGAGGCCATTCCCTCTCGTCCTGTCCCCTGTCCCTTGGGAGAAGAGCCCAGCTCCCTCCTCTCCACAACCTCCTTTCAGGTGGTTGTAGAGAGCAATGAGGTCTCCCCTCAGCCTCCTCTTCTCCAGGCTAAACACCCCCAGCTCTCTCAGCCACTCCTCATAAGGCCTGTTCTCCAGCCCCTTCACCAGCTTTGTCGCTCTTTTCTGGATCAGCAGATCCTTCACAGCGTGTCTTAAACGGGTCTTTCATCAAAAATATCCTTCTCATCCCTAAGCTCTTTTGTTCAGAGATGTCAATCTTATCAGTTTTCCCTTTGTTCACTGGTTTCCTTTCTCCCACACAGCCATACGCACACTAAGCAGGGCAGGAATCCTCAATCCATCTCTTCGCTCATGGCCCTGGTGGAGATGCTTCTGCTGCCCACAGCCCCCAATAACAGCCTCATTAATAACTGACGCTGTGGCAGATACTAAGCTTTTTTTTCTACCACTTTTTTTGGTAGAAAATCCAACTGCAGCTCAGAAACAAGTTCTGCACTGTTACTTGTTGCTTACAATGCTGTTTTCCCTCTCGTATTTTCAGCAAACAGCATTATTTAACCCCCAACCCTTGCCTGTTCTAGCACTTGGCTACTGAGCAGGAGTGGCGTGAGCAGCATGTCTCTCCCAGCAGAGTATATCCAAGCACTGAGAAACGCATTTCTCTCCTGGTGATCGGCGAGGATAGTGCTCACAACGACGCGTTCCCAGTATGTCTCACCATAAGCTTTGCCCTTCAAAGAAAGGAGACGGTTCACATTCTCTACTATACACACAGTATCAACCCTCTTGGGATGTTCTTATTCACACTGATAATCGGCTTCATCTCTGCCTCTACTTGTCTTCACCTGAACACTCTGTGAGGTACAGAACAGGCATCTAACGTTTTCTACAACATCTGCTTTCCCTGCTTACAGATTAAAAAAGTGGAACGAGTTCTCTGAAGTTACACGGGAGCTCCATCATGAAGCCTTCGCTTAGGTTAATATTGTCCCCAACATATACATGACTATCTGTGTTAGGTTTGATGATCTGTGCTTGTCATCTCAGCACAGGCAACATGGCAAAAAGGGTCCTTTGCACTGTTGTCAAAACACAATGAAGTAATTTAGAAAATAGCTACTTGAAGAGGAATTTAATTTAAAAAGTAGGTTAGGTGAGCCACCAGAGAGCAGGAGAGGGCAGTGCTAGAACCTGAACCTGCAGTACTTGTGAGATATATGCACCGACACAATTGTATTAGCACAGCTAATGTCTGATTTACACTAATTCTAGGCTGAAGACAAAGCGGATGTTTTGAACAAGGAGCTTCTCCTGACCAAACAGAAGCTAGTGGAGACTGAGGAAGAGAAAAGGAAGCAGGAAGAGGAAACTGCTCAGGTAAGGCATTTTCCAACTTTCCCCTTTTAATAAGCAAATGCAAGCAAAAGGGTATGCAGAAAAGCGTGGAATGCGTTGCAATTGTAGGAGAGATTTTGTCTTCAAAATGGAGTCGCAATTAAAAATTTACAGTGCCAGGGTAACTGTTTCTTTTTAAAAGTGTGTTTATCAGTGTTGTCCTTTACTTGAGCTTTGAATGTTCAGTTTCCTTCCCTTATCTTCTTCCCAGTTTTGTAATAATCCTTTTTGCTGGTGGTGAGCAATCGTAACTCCAGAGATGTGATCAGACTGCTTTTAATTATCTAAACAAGGAGCTGGACAAATTGTTGCCTTAGAGGCCATTCTGGATTCAACTGCTGGCTCACTGAAGTAAAGCTGTGAATATTCCTGTCTGAAGCTAGAACCAACAGCAGGACAGAGTTGAGGGTTGTAGACCTGGCCTCATACTCATTTGGAAGTGTTCAGTCTTAGATTTTCAATTCCACGTATCTGACATGCTGACGTACACAAAAGCGTGCTTAAAAGCAATGCCCTGATTTTTATTTCTGCCCTTTGGCAGCAGTGGCTACAACAATCAAATGGTAATTCTTTCTGTCTCTCTGAAATGGAGGTTGCCAACTTCTCTGTTTGCTGCCAACAAGGCAGTGGAGGTCTTTTTCCTGCAGGGAGGCCTCTCAGAATCATAGAATTACAGAGTCACTAGATCATCGAGTCCAACCATTCCCATCAAAATGTGGTGGTTCTGAATGGTGGAGGAATGAGTGCGCTGTGTTTTAACGCAGCACCACAGACCAAAACAGATGTTTTTCTCCTCTTAGAGATGAGAGTGAGAGTGCTGAGAGATTCTTCTCCCTGTTCCATCTCCAGACAATCTGTCTGCCCAAACGTGCTGTGAGAGTTTGTAGAAAACAAACACAAAACCAGTAAAATGCACTTAGCAGCCATGCACGTTTTGTGTTCTCTAGACCACATCATTTAACACAGAGGATTACCTTACAGGAGAATTCTGTAAGCAGGGATACACGGTATCACAGAACAGACCTTTTCGTTATAACAGAGTATAACAGGTATTTGTTTATTGAGTAAATCAGGTTTTTGTCTGAAGAACTGAAATTTGCTAAGAAGCTGCAGAACAGCAAGACCTTGAGAGATCAGTGTGATGACGCAGTTTGAGCACTTGTTTCAGTGTGGTGTGTAACTTCTCTTCTTCAATTCCCAGCTGAAGGAAGTCTTCAGGAAGCAGCTAGAGAAGGCAGAATCTGAGATTAAGAAAACCACAGCCATTATCGCAGAGTATAAACAGGTACTGTTTTAGGGATACTTTCTCGTATTTATTTTCAGCTTCTCTAATTTGTTCTGGGAGCTGAATTTTCAGAGTTGCAGATCTCACCCTTTAGAGACAATATGCTACCTTCCAGGTTTTCAGAAATCAAGCATAAATATTGTCATAAATCTTTCTGTAATTTTCCTAGTAGTCTCCTAATTTAGGGAATTGGGAACTTAGTCTTTCAGCTAATTTTAGTACTGTGGAGTGAAAACTGCTTTGCTGTGTGACATAATGCAGCGTAAGCATTATAAACCAACTAATCCATAAAATGACTTGGACTCTGTGTTCAGGTTCTGTATTGAATGTTGCCATTTGTTTTCAGTCTCATTAGCAGCAGCCATGGATTTGTTAAGGGGCAATGCGTATATACGAGTGAAGCAGAATTTAAGCAATGTTGGCTCTGACAAAAATCATCATTAAAAAGCACAGGTTATATTTTCCTATAGTAAACTTCAGCTAAGAGACTGCTTTCTCTGCTCCAGATTTGTTCCCAGCTGAGTACCAGGCTGGAAAAACAACAAGCGGCCAGTAAAGATGAACTGGAGGTTGTGAAGGTGAGAATGATACCTCAGCACATGGGATGCTTGCTAAATGCAAAGGATACAGAACAAAATACAAATTGAAGTTTAATGTACCAGCTCCACTGGTAGCCCTACGTGCATTTTTCACGGGATGCAAACTTTCCTTTCAGGGTTCTTTATCTCTTATCATTGGTTGGAACTCTTGAAGTGCATATAGTACTTGGCCTTTCTTTTTCCTGTCAGAATGTATACTTTTGGCAAAAAAGGTAGAGAGATGGTATTTACTTGCGTGTTTTAATTAAATGGAAAGAAAAAAAGGCTCTCTAGCAGAGAAAACATGCTGCTTCTCCTGTGTGTGCACAGCAGAGGAGTCAGAACTGGCTGAATTGTACAATGTCTATATTTGAGTTTCTGTGATTAAGACAGAGCTGGTTTAAGTCGTTGGCAAGCTTAAGCCATCCGCAGTTTCCACAGCAGTTCCTCTCCAGTCTGTAACCCCCTTCTCGGGAACATCTGCATTAGAGTTAAACATTTCCTGATCAGATAATAATTTTATCCCTCTGTGTTGTTCCTACTGAGTGGGCAGAATTGTTTTCCCTCTGCTATTAGCTTCCAGTTGTTTCCTCGACTAGAAGCTTTTAGTACTCAAGCTGAACCCGATGCGTTGCGTTTTAGTGATTTTTTTATGTTATTGATGAAAGAATACAATTGTAGGATCGATGTCCCTACGATCCACTGAAACAGAGTATCTTGTTTCATTTTCTGCAAGCCAAGCCAGCTGTGCTCTGCCTTCATCCACGAGTAACTGGTTCACTTCTCCTGCTGGGAAGGAGCCTCACTGGTGTGTCAGTTGTTGCTGGCAAAAACACTGAACAAGCACCAACAGGGCAGTGTTGGCCCTTGCAGCGAGCACAGGCTGCTTGTTTGCCTCTGGAAATAAGAAGAGATGCCTGGCATTCTTTAAAATATCACAATCTGTAATAATTTGGTCTAGTGCTTTCATGGGAAACAAAAAATCCTTGGAGTAGAATTTACTCTTCAGAGTTGTGCTAGCATAAATACTGCAAAATACTACAAAGCTTTGGTAGTAAGAGGGCTCGAGAAGTTCTAATCTAGGAGCAAAGGCTCTGTGAATAAGCAGAGCATGGCAAGTAGATTTTAGGGATTTATATACTGGTTAATGTGCCCTCGAAATAGTTCGTAAACTTGTCAAATTCTTTTCATGTCAAATGTGAGAACTGCTTACAAGATAGTTTGTGACTACTGACAGAAAGGCAATCTAACATAAAAACAGCTCCTTCGGGAAGCACGACTCTTGTAACACGGCTTAAAATGAGCTTTCTGGGTATTTCAGGGTAAAGTGATGGCCTGCAAACACTGCAGTGAGATTTTCAGTAAGGAGGGGACACTGAAGCTGCCTGCTGTAAGCACAGACAATAAAGGCATAGAAATAGATGATGAGAAGGATGCACTGAAGAAGCAGCTGAGAGAGATGGAGCTGGAACTTGCACAGACCAAACTGCAGCTTGTGGAAGCCAAGTGCAAAATTCAGGTACGTGGGATCCAAGTACAGCAGGGCAGTCTCCTTAACCTCCTTGCGCTCGGTCCAGAATAATTCTAAATGGTGCAAAAGAACGTTCCAAAAGGGGGCATATTCCTGTACTGCGGTACTGTGACCTTCCAGAACGATTTTCTGTCTTAATAAAACAGAGAAGAAAACAGAAAAGGGGTTTTCAGCTAAATATTTTCTGCTGTTTCAATCAGTCTTCTCTCCCCGGTGCCTGGGAGGTGGCAAGGAAAGTGCTGGATTGCAGGGACTGAATTTGGAGATGCTTTTTTTTTGTTGTTGTTAATTGACTATTTTTTGATCCGTTCTGACTATTCTGCTTTCTCAGGAGCTGGAGCACCAGAGAGGAGCCCTTATGAATGAAATCCAAGCTGCCAAAAACTCTTGGTTTAGCAAAACGCTGAACTCTATCAAAACGGCCACCGGCACGCAGGCCCCGGCACAGCCCCAGCCGCCCCCGCCCCCCAAAGAGGGCAGCACATAGTCCCCGCCAGACCCCTACCAGAGCACAAAGAACAACACCACTGGAACCCGTGAGGATGCGTCCAGTGGCCTCTCCTCTTGGGGAAAGGACAAAAGGCAGGAGCGCAGGCTTGAAGTGAAATTCTTCGGTGTTTCTCATTCGTTCTGATGTGACCCTTTTCAAAGGGGGAAAAAAATAATCCCTGTTTTGTGTTGAATTCTTACTTCCCAAACTGCCTTGCTGAAAGCCACGTTCTGATACCTTCATAGTTTTACACTTTATTTTATATGACTAGATGTTAAATAAATACTTCAAATCTAGGTCTTTAATACATGACTAATTATTCAGAATTATTTTTATCTTGCATAGAAGGTTTTTTCTTCTTCTGGAGGAAGAGAGAGAATGGAAAATGCCAAGTGCTGAAGCATAACCTCTTCCTAGATAGCACAGTGTAATAAGTACTCGTGTGTGTGCGGGTGTCTGGGATAAGTGACGCCCTGGGACCACCTCAGAAGTTTATCGCAGCGACTGCGTCCTGCAGAGAAGCACTTTTTGTAAAGCTTAGGCCATAGCAAAGCTAGTCTTGTGCTCTTGGCACAATTGTGTAGGAGCTTCCCTGGTAATTTCTTCGTTTTGATTGGTTTTCTCCTTCAGAAATGCAAGTAGTGCAGTTCTTTTGTAGCACTGTTGTTTAACAGCTACTTACAGCTGAACTGGAATTTAACGTAAAGTTACCTAGATCCCTTTTTTTATTTCATGTTTATACTAAGAATTCCAAGAAATAACTCCTTCCACTGGGATAAAGGGAAAAATATTCAACATTTGTTTGATGTTTTTGCTAAGAGGCAGAGTGAAGACCTTGCGTAGTTTTGACCTTTTGTAAATCCCGTGCAATAGAGGGCAGGTTTTATGAATAAAAGTAATGAAAACCTGTCCCTGGGTCTATATTCAAATACTGAATTTGGCATAGAAATGAGGAATCAAAGAAATCCCAAATACTTTACTGATGAATAAAGCATCACAGAAGCGAGATCTGTTTGCTGCAAGTATTTGGTTAGGAAACGCTACGTTGGTATCACTTATTTTTCTAAAACCAAACATTTTCAAATGGAACATGAAACCTAGACTTTCCTATGGCGTAGGCTTCTCTGATGATTCCCAAACCTGTCTGGTTGTTTTATATCTCTTAAGGTGAGAAAATTCAAAAGCATTTGTTTTGACTGAACATAAAGTGTTTATAGAAATACTATTGCTTGAACCGATGGAATATTTTTTTAATTATACTTGTCAAGTCTAAAGATGGTCTTGCAGGTAAATATCATTGGTTGTGTATTAATTGTTCCATTTACAAAGTCGTTCCAGGGACATTAGTTCTCTTTTCATCTTTTTTTAATTCTAAGGAATGCCATATCTTGTCAGTTTTGTACAATAAAATCTAATGATACCCATTTGGTGCTTCGTTGTCAAGCATAATTGTGAATTATTTTAAACAGCTTAGTACAAATTTAATGTTCCCTGTGCTTAAGGAATGATTCTGAAAGGCAGTCAGCTGTTGGAAGTAGAGATCAAAATACAGCCACTATCCTGGCACAACTAACCTGCAACAAAATTCTCTCTTCTAAGACTAAGGCATTAAAAAAAAAAATAATACTTTAAAACATACCTGCAAGAACAGTGATTGTCTGGAGATATTGAAAAGGGGGAGGAGGGAAGCAGAAGGAATTTCTTTGTTTTCCCCTGATCACTTTCTTGCTAATAATATTTGCATCAGTGTTTCCATTCTCGTGACTCTCTAGATGTAGCATTAGTCATTCACCTACCAGTTCCGCTTCACACTCAAAATGAGCTGCATAATAAATTTTAAGTGACATTCCCAAATAGCTGGTGAACATTTGAGAGTGCCGTGATACTGACGAGTGACTGTTTGACAAGCGTCCAAATTTCTCATTTCATTTCTCTTAAATCACATTTAGCAGTGGATTTAAAACCACGAGAGTGGAAAAAGACAGTACTAATACTTAAAAAAAAAAAAAAAAACAACAAAACCAAACCGAAACAGTTAAGACTGATTTTCTGAGCAGCTGAGTTAATATAACAGCGCTCAAAGGTCTCACACGTCCAGCTGCCTGTTATGGAGTTGTGTCCCTTGCCCTTGTTATGGCATTTACTGGAGATGATTAAAAAAAAAAAAACAGATGTGGATGAATTTCCCCCACCCTGGTTAGTCTTTTGCCAAGTTTATGAGTTAAATCATCTCAGAGGGTCCAATGAATGCAAGCAGATCATGGGAGTAGCGCTTCCCCAGTTCATCAGAAAAGGACTGCTAAATAAACACACCGTGTTTCACGGAAGTAGCTTTGACCCAACGTCATCTTTCTCAGTGTAGCAGCTCTCTAACTGTGGAAGCTGAGTTTCTGTGACAACGCCACGTTTGCTACCTGCTAGTGTGGTGATTTCAAAGCCCGGTGGGATGGCAGCCAGCATACATCAGCAAAGACAGTTTCAGATGTGTTATCGCTCTCAGCAATGACATAAAGGCAGTTAGGCGTCTTCACCTTCCATGTGTAGATCCTAGGCAGCCTCTGTAGCAGTGGCATTCGGAAAGGTCATATTTATGTGGAAGCTTTGTCTTCTTAGAACTACTGAAAGAATAAGAAAATGGCTCTATGGGATCATCTTGATGGATAAGCACAGTTCTGTTCAGAAACGAGGAAAGGAGCAGGATGGCAGGATTAAACCAGGCAAGCTGAAATTCTACCTGCTGACTATAGATGCTGTTGGGAAATGTAGCTTCCTGTGAGAAAGCAAGTCTGGGTTGTAATTAGCCTTTCAGCAGTGGGTGACAGCTGTGTGCACACTTATCGCAGACCAACTGATCTGCCAGAGAGCGCTGGCTCCTTTAGCTTTTCAGCAGGAAACATCAAAGTCTCACTGAAACTGTCGTTTCCGTGTGGCACTGGAACAGCTACCAGAGCTTCTGAGTCTGGAGAGCTCGTGTTTTTGTCCTGAGTGAGTATTAAACAGTGTGTCCACATTGAACTTAAATTAAGCATATTTTGAATTTTACAAATATATATTTGTGGAACTAAATCTTATTTTTTAATTTTATTGAGGATGCGCAGTTCTGAATTAAAGCCTTTACTTTGATTAGCGGCAAACCTCCAAAGAGTATTTTTAGTACAACTGTTTTATCTTGGTGGACTCTTAATCCATTCCTGAGATTACCAATATGAAAAAGGTACTTTTTTCACTTTAAAAAGTCGGTTTTGCTTTGATTGTAACACTTTACAGGATAAATGAAGCAAGGCTGATTTAGCGACATGATAGATCTGTGAACTAGTCCTGTATTATCTTTATGAATCAGACTTGATATTCTAAAATGACAGGACCTATTTCACTTACTTTAACAAAGTCTAAGTGTCCCTGGAGAGAATTAAAAACAATAAAACAGAAAATACCATGCGTGGTGTTAACCCAAGAAACTACGTAATCCCTAAGGCCCGTATGCATTTAGTAAAACCGGTCTTGGAGAAAGCAGTCAACCAGGTAATCAGTACTGCCAGCTGACAAACACGCCCTGCCTGTTAACTAGCATATTCTTTGGTTTGTCACAGCTAAGTTATAGTACTTACTTAGGTAAGCCATTTCTTTTCCTTGCTAGACATTTTAAAGCACTTGGTTGGCCCTTGAAATCTCTTTGAAGATAGAGGCTTTCATCTGTGCCAATGCAACTCCAAATAGAAACAGCTGTTTACAAGGGGAGAGGGAGATAGAAAGTCAGACTCGGCAAGAATTCAGCCCCTTGACAAAGCATGAAGTATCCCATTGTCATAAGAGTCATGATGCTACTCGGGAGTAAATAAAAATCTAAATTTACCAGCACTGAAGTATCGAAACCTGGAGGCTGCATAGGTCACGCTTTCTCCACAGGATAAAGGTAGGGCTGTTCCCTTCCTTCTATTAAGTAGTTGCAGCGAAATCCATGAAGCTACTTGTATGTGTGGGAGAACTATACCTCTTATTTTGATTTCCTGTTAAGGCTCAGGGATAATTGGCCTCCTTGTGCATAATCTAATAAGCGTGAATACCCATTGAAATTTCCATTGAAAACAGAAACACTCCTATCTTACAATGCTGTTTCTCTTCCAACTGCTAGAGAGACAACCTCGGTACAGTTGGACTGTGAAGATCAGGGCAGAGATTTTCCTCTCGGGATGGAGGAACGGTTGTGGCTGACAAGCACACCCGCATCGAGCTGGACCCTGCAGACAGCTGCCCGCACGAGATACGCAGCACCATGTATACGCCGTGCCGGGCATCACGCTGTTCTCGCAAACACAAAGGCTCAAACTAAATTACTCTTCTTTCTATGATGCTAATATCCTACCGGGAGCTGTCCCACTGCCTCCTCCCAAGTAAGAATACTGGGGGAAACACAAGGAAGCGCCCCAGTTTGGACCTTTCAGGCTAAGTTAGGTGTACGTCACAGTAGCCTCTAACACTGGCTGATCCATAGGTGAGTTTGGGGAAATCTAGAAGAATTCGTAACTGGATAAACAATACTCAGAATTGATCAAGATCCTATCTTTCCTGAGTCAGAAGTCTATGTAATTAATGTCAGGATCGTGACTTAACATGTCCAGGTTAATCCTCCAGGACTGCAGGGCTCTCCATTTCTCCTGGATTCCAACTGCTTTGCTACTGAATGTATTTCATGATATTTTTACCTGAAAAAAGGAACAAAGATATGGGTAAAGAATTAGGACATTACTTCCTCTTATTTTCTTATTCGGTGGGACTTGCTTTTATTTAACCTGTAAAGGGATATATATGTAACTTTGGAAAGCTATATCTTATATATAGAATAATATATAGGAAACTGAATCACGAGGGGATAAATACATCAAAAGGATTTGGTATCACAGATTTCATTTGTGATTTGATACCACCCAAATCCTTGGCTGTGCCCTTTCAGTTTCTCTTATTTTTGTATTTTATATAATACATGGATGGTACTATCAATGCAAACAAGAGCAGATGTTCTCAGCTTTTTCTCCAGATACCAGTTGCCTCCCTCCAGTAAGCCCTGGGCTTGCACTGGTAATGATGCCATCTTCCGAGGCGGTGCCTGGGGCTCTCTCGAGCTTTCTTCCTTTCCCATGGAAGAAGACTCTGTGTCTTCTCCATGCTGGGGGAAGATGACACATGAACGTGGAAAAGGGTCTAATCTCGCGTGATCCAGATCCATGTCACTCATTTGAGGTGGATTCACTCCAGCATGTTGAAAACAAAGAGCAGCTTTAAAGCTGCAGCTCGGTTACAACATTTTCCAGGCCTGAAGTTGCATTTGTCACCCGGGCGTGTCCCAGGTTTGCAAGCTGGACATTCCTGAAGAGTCAGGAAATAAGAGAGCATCGTAGCAGTTTGTAACTGAGAACAATTCCGTACTGCCAGTACTTGTGTGACAAATCCACGTATTATATAAAGTATAATATGGAAGTATAAGTGTAATGCTTGTTATTAAAAGTGCAATTCAATGTACACGGTCGCAACAAATGTTTACTTTTTTAATTGTTACCGAATTGTTTGGATCAGTACCTTGTTTTCATTGTGTGAATGATGCCTTGTAAAATAAATAGAAATATGAACAAAAATGGGAAGAAGGTGCTTATTTTCAGAAGTTAAGAGAGAGCGTAAACCTGTTTGCCCTGCGGAGCAGCCGCCGCGCTGGGGGCTGTGTTGGAGTTGGGCCCCGCTGGTTCTCTTGGAGCGGCAGCGCTGCCCAGCGAGGTGCAGGGGAGCCTGTGGCCAGGAGAGGAGAATTCGAACCTAGGCCATAGGGCGAGGAGATGGTGAATAAGCCCTCAGGGACCTCCAGGCCCCACTCCTTCACCACAGGCCACGCCCCCTCCCATAAGACGCCAGGGTCCTTACACCCCGCCCCTTTCCCTCAAGCCCCGCCCCTCGAAGACCACACCCGTCTCCTAGACCCCGCCCCTCCCATCAGGCCCCACACCCTCTCTCTCAGACCACGCCCCCACAGCAAAAGCCCCGCCCCTCTTCCTCAGACCACGCCCCCACCCACCATACCACCCTCCCTCTCCTCTCAAGCACTGCCCTCTACCCCAGCCACACTGCCTTTCTCAGACTCTGCCCCGTCATCGCGGGCCTTGCCTCTCACGCTTGCCACCCCCGTCCCCAGACCCCTCCCTCGCCCGTCAGGCCCCTGTCCCTCAAGCCACACCTCTTTCCCCAGCAGACCCCGCAGGCCACGCCCCTCTCTATTCAGACCCTCCCTCGCGGCTGACCACGCCCCCTCCGACCACGCCCATCTCCACTGAAGCCACGCGCTTCTCCCATCAGCCTGCGCCCATCTCCCTGGCCCCGCCCCTCTCATAAGGCCCCGCCCCTCTCCAATAAGACCCTGCCCCCTCGCAAGGTCCTGCCCTCTCCCATCCAACCAAGCCCTCTTCCCCAGGCCCCGCCCCCTCTCATTAGCCCCCGCCCCTCACATCAAGCCACTCCCTCTCCCATCAGGCCACGGACCTCAGGTTCCACTGGCTCCGCCCCGTACATTCAGACCCCGGCCACGCCCCATCAGACCCCGCCCATCTCCAATCACCTCAGGCCGCGCCCTTCTCCCCACAGACCCCGCCCTTCGGTCCCTGTACCTTTCCCTCAGAGCCCGGCTCCTCTCCCGCCCCGCCCCTCAAGCCTCTCTCCCCTCTGGCCCCGCCCCTACGCGTCACTTCCGCTGGGCGGGCCGGGGCGGCCGGAAGGTTCCAGAGAGGCACCCGCCATGGCAGCCGCGCGCGAGGAGGTGAGGGGCGCGCGGGCGGGAGCGGTGCCCCCTCGCCGGGGGTGCTCCGACCGGAACCGGAAGCTGGGCCTGGGGCGGCGTGAGGAGGAGCTGAGCCTTGAGGGGGGCCGGGGTCGCTGGTGGCGGATTCCGTTCGGTTGTAGCGAATGGAGCCTTCAGCCCTGAGCTTTAGGCTCGTCACGAAGGGGGCGCGGTAGAACCGCAGGGTGATGGAGGGGGAAAAACTCGGCGTGAGCCGGCAGCGTGCGCTCGCAGCCCAGAAACCAGCCGTGCCCGGGGCTGCTTCAAAAGCAGCGTGGCCAGCAGGATGAGGGAGGGGTTCTGCTCCTCTCCGGGGAGACCTCATCTGGAGGATTGTGTCCAGCTCTGGAATCACAACGTAAAAAGGAGATGGAGCTGTTGGAACGGGTCCAGAGGAGGCTGCAAAGATGATCAGGGGGCTGGAGCACCTCTCGTACGAGGACAGGCTGAGAGAGTTGGGGTTGTTCAGCCTGGAGAAGGGAAGGCTCCGAGGAGACCTTAGAGAGACCTTCCAGTACCTGAAGGGGCTACAAGAAAGCTGGGGAGGGACTTTTTACAAAGGCTTTTAGTGGTAGGATAAGGGATAATGGGTATGAACTGGAGAGGGGCAGATTTAGATTAGAAAGAATTTCTTAACGATGAGGGTGGAGGGGCCCTAGCCCAGGTTGTGCAAGGAAGCTGTGGCTGCCCCATCCCTGGAGGTGTTCAAGGCCAGGTTGGATGGGGCTTGGGCAGCCTGATCCAGTGGGAGGTGTCCCTGGCCATGGCAGGGTGTTGGAACTGGGTGATTTTAAGGTCTTTTTCTACCCAGACTACTCTGTGATTATGTAATGACTCCTTGTCTCTGCTGGTGATGCCCTTCTCAATACACCCCAGCATCCTGTTGGCCTTCTTTGCTGCTGCAAAACACTGTTCCCTCATGTTGATCCATCAAGACCCCGGGTCCCTCTCCACAGAGCTCCTTTCCAGCCATGGCAGAGCGGGTGGCTTTGTGTGTAACAGGGCACAAAGGGAAAGGAAGCTACTGGTTTGGGAGCCCTGAAACTGGGACTTGAAAGTGTCCTCACCAGCACAGTTCAACTGCGAGCCTTGCATTAAAAAGAACTCTGTCTCATGTACATGCATGTCATTTTTTTTTTTAAACCAGTTGCAGAAAGATCTGGAAGAGGTTAAAGAATTGCTTACGAAAGCCACGAGGAAGCGAGTCCGTGATGTCCTGATGACAGAGAAACACAAGATAGAGCTAGAAATCAAGAATCAGCCTCCACCAAAGCCAAAAGATGTGGCAGAGGAAGAAAAGTCATCGCTGGGAGGGTACACGGTGAAAATAAACAATTATGGTAGGATTACTTTTCTGAACACTTGCTAGAGCTTTGGCATCTCTCTGAAGAGGAGGCAGGGTAGCATTTAGTGTGAGTTGCAGTTGCCTTTTAGCCTTCTGTATAAGCCTTCCGAAGTGTTTATTTATTATACTGGAGACCCCATTTTAAAAGCTGCTACATGCTTACTGTGCTATCCCAGCTACAGTGTGTATTAATTGTGTTTGTGTGATAGGGATGGTGGGATGCATTAATGATCCCTGGTGTATCAGTGGGTATTTTCCCATTGCCTAGTGCTTAACAGGAACGAAAGGGTGAGCTTTGGCTTCTCTGCTCGCCATGTAGGTGAAAGGAGGGGGAATTGCTCAAGACACGTGTCAGGCTGGAGTAGTGGAAGAAGTGGGTCAAGGAAACTGCAGCAAAAGCAGACAGCTACCTCCGATCCCCTCTGCACAGACAAGGTTGCTCTTCTTTTACCTGAGCTGCTATGGGGCTCTTCTCAGAATCGGGGTACAGAGCTATGTGTGAGAATTTCCTTTTGCTGTCAAGTTACTCCTGAATAATTCACATCTTTCCCTTGTCCTTCTGAAGGTTGTTTTAATAAGGCAGAGGTGCCTTTGCAAAGGGAGTTGGAATGGAGTGCATGAAGTTTCTGGAGGAAAGCTAGAACTTAATCTCTTTTTTTGCTTGCAGGTTGGGATCAGTCAGATAAGTTTATTAAGATTTACATCTCTTTAAGTGGAGTCCAGAAGCTTCCAGCTGAGAATGTGCAAGTGAATTTCACAGAAAGGTGAGTTCATCTTGTTACACTGCGTTGTGGGGGAGAGCATGGGTGAAGAACATGATGTGAAATGCAGGCATGTGTTCTGCTGTGTTCTGTTCTGGATCAGCCCTGCCCCTTCCCCCTTTTTTCTTTAAACTTGAAGAGAATTAGCTTTTAGTAGCACCCGGGATGTCCCCTTAGGTGTAAATCTGCTTAGAGTGTATCAGCGTATTTTCCTTTTACTAGTGCTTGTTGCGCCTGGTCATGCTTGACAGGATATGTAGCGTTAGCCCTGGGTTTTGGTAGTGATAGAACTGAAAAGTAGATTAAGTAAATCTGCCTTTCCAAGGTTGTAGGGGATCAGTGAGGGAATAAAAACCCTGGAGATCTTGATTTGTTGTGAAGTCTGGATGGGTCTTTTTAAGTCCTCACTATTAAATACAACTGAAGATTTGAGAGCCCCAGGAATAAAGTAATCCAAGCCTGTCAGCATGCTTTCCCAATAAATAGGTCTGTTAAAGGGCTTTCAGGCACTGTTTTTGGTGGCAAAGCACAGTGGTCTTAGAATGATTGGCATATTTATGCCCTTCGTCTCTTGCATTTACTGGTTCCAGGTCGTTTGATCTGCTAGTGAAGAATCTGAATGGGAAGAACTACACCATGACTTTCAACAACCTCCTGAAACCCATCTCAGTGGAAGGCAGCTCCAGAAAGGTCAGTGCACCTCGTTTGAGTCCCTCACAAAGTTCATCACCTGACTCTGGTTCAAGAGGTGTGGTCCTCATCTTCAGGTCCCTTCTTTCTCTGTGTAAATTCTCTTTGCTACAAACATGATTCTTATTGATTTCCAACTGGCGTAATTGTGGAATTATTCTCTAGAATCCATGGGCTTTCATTTCAAGAGAACATGTCTGGATATTGTATGCCTTTTTAAAATAGCTCTCCCAACAGGATTTCAGAAATAACAAAACAAAATACCATTAAGCATCCATTTGCATCCTTGTGCTTTTAAATATCTCGAGAAAGTCTTTGCAATTTCAAGGTTGAAGAGAATTGTCAGCAAACAGAAATCTCGGGAGGCTTGAATCGATGTTAATACCCAAAGCAAAGCCCTAAACTTGCTGTGCCTTTGTGTGTTGGTCCAGAATTGAACACTAGTAACATTTTACTGCCAGTGGCTGTACCTGGTGATCGTGTCCTTGCTGTGCTACTTTTAGCAATCTTTCTGAGCTTATGGATGTGTTGGAAACCGCGTGTGTGTTCTCTGCAGCTCTGTGCTGTGCTTAGTACCATCAGAGACGAGTAATGGTTCCATTTGAAATTACCCTAAAACGAGGACAGTGTTACTGAAATAAATGAGGGTGCTCTGGTGATTTATAACGTACCATAGAAGTGAGCAGTGGTCATGTACTTGCCAAGCTAGGATGAAGATCCAGCAGACTCGTCTGCTGTGCCACGCAGGAGTTCTTTGTGAAATTTAGGTCAGGGTTGCAATTAAACAGGCTTTTGCTTGTAACTTGCAAATGTATTGCAAGATTAAGCAATGTCCTAAAACTAGTTTATCCTTGGAGAAATAAACTGGGAGGGCCTCTCACTGAACTTGGTGTCCTTGGAGCAGTCTGGCAAATACAGCCACCCTTTACCCAACAGTCCTGGGTGCTTGTAGCATGTTGAGGATCACTGTGTGGTGTTTCTGCAGCACTGTTTGTTCTTCTGTGTTGGTACTACAGTGCTGTGCTAGCAGTGTATTATTCACACTGTTTGGATTGTCCACGATGAGGTTTGTGCTCTGTACCCTGAAGCTGATGAGTACATACTACAATTTCTACGTGCTACGTAAGAATCGATAGCTGAGGTAAATGTGTGAGTATAGGAAGAGGTGTGTGTTGTAATCAGGTCTTATTTTTTGTGGCTGCGATTAGCATCCCTTTAAGAAGCATCCTAAATTCATGCCTCGCTGTTCTCCATACAGATAAAGACAGACACTGTCCTTGTGATGTGTAAGAAGAAGCGGGAGGAAAAATGGGAATGTCTCACTCAAGTGGAAAAAGAAAGCAAAGAGAAAGAGTAAGTGTCTCTGTGACCTGTTTTCCATTTCTTGTTTTCCAGATGGCTTTTGGCCTGCCAGGAGAACAAGTCTCTGTTGTACTGGCTGTGAGAATCACCGTTCTGGGGTACAAGCCTTTGAGGCATTGAGAATCACTGAATTTTGGTACTAGTAGGGCTGGCAGTGGAGGAAATGCACTTTAGGTAGCTGTTTGCCACTCTTCTGCTGTTTTATTGCTAATGATGAAGGCAGCATCCTAGGAAATGTAATAGGTAGTTCTAGCAGTGACAGTGCTAAAGGTAATTAACGAATAAAAGATTCGAAGTTGTGGAGAGGAGGGCGCTGGCCTCTTCTCCCAGGTGCCAGGGGACAGGACAAGAGGGAATGGCCTCAAGCTCTGCCAGGGGAGGTTTAGGCTGAACATTAGGAAGAAATTTTTCACAGAAAGGGTCATTGGTCCCTGGCAGAGGCTGCCCAGGGAGGTGGTTGAGTCACCTGCCCTGGAGGTGTTTAAGGGACTGGTGGACAAGGTGCTGAGAGGTGTGGTTTAGTGTTTGATAGGAATGGTTGGACTCGATGATCCGGTGGGTCTCTTCCAACCTGGTGATTCTATGGTCTTGATGGCTGCATTCACTGCAAAAACTCCTCTAGCGAGGCTGGTGTATTTAGGTAAGCATACATTATATAGAAATGCTTATATATTCCCTGCAGCTATAGTCAAAATAGTTATTATTTTATCACCTGTGTGTAAAGTGCCTGCACAAAAGTCCCAAGGTCCTTTTGCTAAAGCAAGTCTTTGTGTTTACCAAGATCATTATGTAGAGTCTCAGACTAATTTGTATCACTTCAAGTGCTTGGGAGCAATCCTACAGGTGGCTTAGGCATTGGATGTGTAAGGGTGGTAAATTATAGCAGGAAACACCCGTAGACAGGAGGGGTTATAGCATTTAGTTTTATGTAATATTACATAGTATAGTACTAATACAGAGGTTCTCACCCAAATGTGTATACCTACCTTAAAGCAGCATGGAAGCGCTCATTTTTGAGAAAATTATGCCTGTCAACAACTTCTGATTTTGTGTATGTTGGTAGGATGATTTGCTAAAACTGATTAGTCCTTGCTAACCATACCTAAAACCAGAGCAAGAGTATCTTCCCCTCGCAAGTGGCATCACTGAGGATTAGGAGAAGGTGACTTGACCCTGTCCCTCTGGCAATGTGTACTAGTAGTCATTTTGTTAATCGTGCGTCTTGTGCAGAGAATCCCCGTGTGCTGCCCAGCCTGTCTCTGTTAGTACTGCCACCTTATTCAGGCGCTGAGGATTTATGTTATGACACAATGTGTGGCTTCATAAACACACCTCGTGCTGGGGTTTGTGAGACTGGTGGTTAGCCCTGTGCTTGGGGAACTTGCTCCCTCTGCTGATCTATTTTGATCTGCATGGAAACAGGATAGAGTGAGGCAGTTTTGCCAACAGAGAACATGATATGTGTTCTGATAACATGGGGCACATCACACCCAGGTGCCTACTGTGTGGGTGGCACTGTGTGTCAGTTGGCATCTTACACTGAGAAAAACGCTATGAAATGACGGGTTAAAAATGAATCAGTTAACCTCTGGAGATAACCTGAAAAAAGAGAAGCAGAAAATGCTGTTCGGGTTGTGAGTGTGGCTACTTGGAAGAGCTCAGTGTGGTTGTTTTTCTGTTTTCATTCACTTTTCATTAGCAGCACAGACATTTTAGCACTTTGCGTCTGTTGTATTCTACTCCTGCTTCTTAAAACTAATTTTGAGCGGTGCTTCAAGGGTCACGTTTATTGCAGAACACTTCTGTCCTCCTTAGTGGGGCAGCTCTAGGTATACTATGCAACTTGCACTTAGTTTAAGGGTACTTTTTAGGATTCTCCGTACACAGAATCTGACTGAGATGTGACTGAAGACTGTCAGGGTCTGAAGACTTTGCCAAAGCAAAATCCTCGCTGCTACCAGGATGCGTCTGGCGAATATTAGTGTTTAATTTTTTGTGCAAAATTGTTGGCTATACCTGATCTCCTATGTCTGTCTTGCAGTAAGGCTGCCTACGACACCTCAGATCCTAGTGAAGGGCTCATGAACCTTTTAAAAAAGATGTATGCCGAAGGAGATGATGAAATGAAGCGCACCATCAACAAGGCCTGGGTGGAAAGCAGAGAAAAGCAATCCAAAGGGGACATACCAATGGATATTTGACAGTGCTCTGAAGGGCCGCCTTAACACTGATCTTCCATGTGAGACGCGCTGTGCTGCAAAGATCATTGTTTACACAATCTTCTTCCAAGCAAAGACCGTCATTTTCCATTTCAGGTTGGAGAAAATATTTAAATAAAATAGCTTATAAAGCACCTCCTTCAGTCAAGTGGTTCACCATTTCCTGAAGAGTGGAGCGTAGGTGTATCCTTACCCCTCCTTGAAAAAGCATCTCAGATGAGCGTAGAGTTGTGAAACTGAGAACAGAATGTAAAAAGACAGGCATCCTGAGCCAGGATGGGTCAAGGCCACTCTGTTGCCAGCGACAGTTGTACCCATTTGGTTTCTGAGGTTAGTGGCACGCTCACCACATGGATGTGGGAAAGCATGTTGAATTGTAAAACATCTAACAAAAGGAGAAATGCTGAAGAAAGTAGAACCACTCTGTCAAGCAAAATCAAAATGGTTTTAATCCCGTGGTATTAAAATGTAATACTTAGCATCAGAAACTACTGGCTGTTTAACCAGTTTAATTTTGAAAATGAAAACAGCTCTTCAGGGCCTGTGCTAACTGTGAGCTCTTGGGTGTCCTTGAGGCAGTGTCAGGTGCAGGAGGGCAGCGAGCTCACCCTGGCTGTAACAGCATGTGAGGAAAGAGACAAGCTCTGCTTTCTCCCATCACCTTTCACGGGTTTAAAGGTAACAGAGCAAGAAGTGTATTGCTAGCTTATACTCCAAAATTTGACTCAATGGAGTGCCAGGTTGCTCTCAGTTTGCTGCCTGTGTGTCTTCCACCTTGTGGAGTGTCATTTAACTTGGCCCGTGCACTGCAGCCGCTCAGCCCCACTGCTAGCGAGGGGGGACAGAGTAGCTGGTTCCCCTTTATTGCCCTGCTTTGAAGAAGAGTACTGGGCAAACATGAGCTTAGCAGCAGGCTTCTTGTTATTGATGTTCCCTTCATGTTTCCTTCTTATGTCCCTCGCAATGACAGATCTGTTTGATGGTACCTGATGATTTAAGGAAGCCATTACTCTCCTGTTGTGGTCTGGACTGGGACTCACTTGCTACAATGTTCTTTAAGCCCCTGGCCAAGCACTGCACTAAAAGCAGGAGATAAATACTAGCGTGTTGTAGCTTCTAATAGGTCCTTTATTGACTTTGTCTGCTTGCAAAACAAGAGTATCTAAACTTGAGGCCATGTTTTATTTTCAGTTTGTGCTTATCCTTGTTTGTGGCAGAGTACTACTTAGTCCTGTTGTGAATTTCACTTATGCTTTTACCCAAATTACCATGGTGACCTTAATGTATGGTGGCAAAAAAAACCGCTTAAACGAGCTTTGTGCTGTATGTCTTTATTTCTCTTGTTGCCCATATCACAAACCTCAGCTTAGTGCTCCCCCTCCCCAAAAATACAGCTGCCTCCCATACAGATAAGCGTCGTACAGATAACTAGTACCACTCATGATCCAGTAAGCCCGTGTGGTGAATGGCCATGGCTTCTCATCCCTCCCTACTAGTTTGATGTTGATGCCGGACTCGGAGACAGGAGTCTTGCTTTAGTTACTTAACACAAAGACTGAGCCTGTTTTGTGTTTTCTGCTGCATGTATATCCAGGCAGTGATCTACCACATAGCCCTCTGTATCCCAGACATCTCGGCATGGTCAGCAAAATGACGGAAAACGATTCTGCTGAGCCTCCATCTCCGCTTCACCCCCCGAGGGCGGGATGTCAGGACGCACCTATTTCGGATCCTCACAGGGCAGCTGTCCCGGGGCAGGGCAGCGATCTCTTTATCAGCCACTTCCTAAAAGGCAAGATCAGAGCACTGAGTCTTTCTCTGTTCCCCAGGATTTTGAGGGGCCTTATTGTCAGACTTCAAAATCTAGCAGTGGAGTAGGTGCCACTACAACCTCCTCTATCACCTCATGAGGATGCTTTGATATTTGATAGGGAACACATGGCAGTCTTCCTCACTTGACCCTTTCTTTCTGGGCATCCTAACTGTGAATGTAAAGTGATCCAAATGGAGGCCCCAAAGTTAACCTTATTACACAGACTGAACAGCCTCATGCCAGTAATTGTTTGTCAAAATCTGCTTGGCTTTGTCTGTGTTGCAGGGTGGGCTAGTCCTTTAAGAGACACAAAATTTAACCTTATTACAGACTGAACAACCTCAAGGAAGTAATTATAGTTAGTGAAAATCCACTTGGGCTTTCTCCATGTTGCAGGGTGGGCCAATCCTTTAAGACGAACTGAACTTAAACATATGTTCCTTATTAACTGCCTTCCCAAGCTCTGATGGCAGGAAAAGGGATCTCAAAGTATACTGCAGGAGGAGTTACAGCCAGAGGAGGACAAGTCAAAGTGTCTCTGCTCTAATGAGAAGGCTTTAGAAGGGTCTTTCTGCATACAAGAAGAAAGCTCAACAGTTCTCAGAAAGCACCAGGTAGCAGCAGCTGAAATGTCAGAAGAATGAGTGAGCTCAGCAAGGAAAGGCAGCCTAGGGGAAGTCACTTGAGGCTAGGTAAGCGCCCCCACCCACAGCATTCTCGATGTGCTGTTCTCTGAAGGACAGAAGGGCTCAAAGAATCCTGTGTTGTCATGCTAGGAAGTCACAGCTGGAGGTGAAAGAAAGGCCTGAGGCTGGACCACAACTCCTGTTATGTTGCAGGAGTGCTGAAAAGCAATAGTGTACGGCTGTCTTCCAAAGGGTTGTTCACCTTCCAAGGACAATGGCGTCAAGACAGCAGCAATGTGATTTGCAGCTTCACTAACAGCAAGGTCAGTCAGACTTTTTGTCTTCAGAATATGTTTCAGTTCCTAGTTTTGTCCAGCTGTGCATCCTGCCCGTGTATATAGCTCTACCTATGCCCTCAGCCTAGTACTCCCAAGCTCTTGCAGTATTTTTTTTACCTATTTAATTCCTAGGACTTCATTCAGAAAGGAGTCTTGTGCTTTCAGAGAAAACTCCTAACTTCCTTTCAGTTTGGAGCCCAAAAACATTTTGTAGGGGAGGAATAAAGTTGCTTTCCCGCAGTCTTTTTCTTAATTATAACTGCTGCTCTGACTTGGTGACTTCAAAATGTGACAAAAGAATACCGAAAGCAAAGCTGGTTGGAATCCTTCCCCCAACTCCACCCTGTAAGGACGCTCAACACAGACAAGACTTGCCAAGCGCGTGGTACAGTCAATTTATAAAAGCAGATTAATATGCTTTCTCTCCCAGGATGTTTAAGGGTGAAAGGATCCTGTTACAGCCAGGCATGGCCAGACTGAAATAAGCACAGGAGTATTTCTGATGCTTGTAAATGTGTTTAGTATATAGTGATAAGTGCAGGGTGGTGAATGTGTGAATTTTTAAGAACAGATCTAACCCCGACCTGATGCAGCTTTTACATGCTTGTAGCCAGGCAAGGGGTAAAGTTAAGTATTCCTACTTGAACACATTGGTATGTTTGACTGGGTCAGAATTCCAGGTTTCTAAATAAGAGCAAAAACCCCTAGAGGTTATTTAGGGAATTGTAGAAGTAACTTATAGTACCCTGTATCACAGGAATATAAGAAAAACAGCTTCCTGAATGTTTCTTAGTGATAGCTGTGAGCTGAAAAATGAGACTTCATGGTACATGGCATTAGAGATACTGCTTAGAAAGCAAACCCCCTATGTAAACACCCCTAAAAGCCAGAGACTTGGAGTAAGCCTGCGCAGTAGCCAGGTGATGTAAGTTAGGGAAGCACAAGTGCTGGTGCCCTGGCACAGCTGCTCGACTCTGCAAGGCAGCTGCCCACTACCTGCAGCTCCTTGGGAAGGATGGTGTTCTTCCGGATGGCATTGATCCGGAGCCGCTCGTCCGCGTACTCGTATGCCAGCTTCCTCCTCTTGACATCCCGTAGCATCCTCCAGTCCACGTAGTAGCCTCGTGCTTGCCCTGTGCAGGCTGTGGGGAGGACCTAGTGAAAACCACCAGGTTTATCATGGAATCATAGAATAGTTTGGGTGAGAAGGAACCTCAAAGCCCATCGAGTTCTACCCCCTGCCATGGGCAGGGACACCCCCGACTGGATCTGGTTGCTCCAAGCCCCATCCAACCTGGCCTTGAGCATCTCCAGGGATGGGGCAGCCACGATTTCCAGGGCCTCCCCACCCTCATTGTGAAGAATTTCTCCCTAATGTCTAATCTAAATCTTCCCCCTTCCCACTCAAAGCCATTACAACAAAGCCAAGCGGAGCTTCCGTGATTCATAGAATCACAGAATGGTTTGGTTGGGAAAGTCCTTGGAGATCACCAAGTCCAACCACGCCTGTCCACTACTAAATCACATCCCTAAACACTTCATCTCCCTGTCTTTTAAACCCCTCCAGGGATGGGGGCTCCACCACCTCCCTGGGCAGCCTCTGCCAGGGCCCAAGAACCCTTTTGGTGAAAAGATTTTTCTTGATGTCCAATCTGAACATGCCCTGGTGCAGTTTGAGGTCATTCCCTCTGGTGTCACTTGGGGGGAAGGGACCAACACCCTCCTCTCTACAGTTTCCTTTTAGGGAGCTGTAGAGAGCAGTAAGGTCTCCTCTCAGCCTCTTCTTGTTTTGGCTAAACAACCCCAGCTCCCTCAGCTGCTCCTTGTAAGACTTCATGACTCTTCCGAGCTACCACAATTGTCCCGACCCCGTCCCAGGCAGTGTGGGTACCGCAGCCTCAAACCACCCTGAAGCTCCATCCACCCCCATCCCCTGCACTCTCCAGGCCCCCTGCCCTGGGGAGCATAGCCGGGAGGGAGGGAGGGAGGAAGAGAGGACAAGGGGGAGAGATGGAAGGACAGAGGGAGAGGAGGGATGGATGGAAGGAGGTAGAGAGGGAGGAGGGATGGATGGAAGGATAGAGGGAGAGAAGGAGGACAGGAGGGAATGAGAGGGGGATGGAGGGAGGAAGACAGGGTGGGGGAGAGGAGGGAAGGAGAGAGGGAGGAGGAGAGAGGGGGGAGGAGAGAGGGGGGAGGAGAGAGGGGGGAGGAGGGAAGGAGGAAGGGAAAGAGGGCAGTAGGGATGGATGGAATGAGAAAGAGGGCAGGACAAAGGGATGGAAGGATAGAGGGAGAGGAGGAAGGACAGGAGGGAATGAGAGGGGGATGGAGGGAGGAAGACAGCGTGGGGAGAGATGGAAGGAGAGGGAGGGAGGGAGGGGAGAGGGGGAGAGGAGAGAGAGGGCAGGAGGGACGGATGGGAGGAGGGATTAATAGAAGGATAGAGGGAGAGGAGGGAAGGAGGACAGGAGGGAATGAGAGGGGGATGGAGGGAGGGAGAGAGGGATGGAGGAAGGGAAAGAGGGCAGTAGGGATGGATGGAATGAGAGAGAGGGCAGGACAAAGGGATGGAAGGATAGAGGGAGAGGAGGGAGGGAGGACAGGAGGGAATGGGGGGATGGAGAGAGAGGGGCAGGAGGGAGGGCAGGAAGGAGTGAGGGGGAAGGAGGTAGAGAGAGGACAAGAGTGAGGGGGAGAGAAGGCAGGAGGGATGGAAGGAAGGAGGGAGGGAAGAAAGGACAGAGGGCTGGAGGGAAGGAGGGAGGACAGGAGTGAATGGAGGGGGAAGGAGGGAGAGGGCAGGAGGGAGGGATAGAAGAATAGAGGGACAGAGGAGAAGGGGGAAGGAGGTCTGCAGGGCAGGAGGAGGCCGGTGTCTGACCTGGCGGGCCGCCCGCAGCAGCCACCCCACCGCCATGATCCCGCAGCCGCGCCTGCGCCGCCCCGCCCCGGGGAAGGGCCTCTGCGGGCCCCTGTGCCTTCTAACGCTGATTTTCCTGGCTCCGCTCCTTCTTTAGAGAGGGAAACGTCTCCTGTTGAGCGCTGACTGTGCTGAGCAGAGGTCTCTCCTCTAATCGCCTCTGTTCGCAGGCCCTCCCCATCTCAGACGCGAGGTCAGGCAGAGCTGGGGCCAGCTCCCAACCAGCAAGAGATTTGACTGTCATGAAGTTCAAAATAACTTTACATTTAGTCCTTTGGAAGTAATAGAATATTCATAAAACTTTTGCAAAAATGTATCTGTATAGAATCTGTATAGAATCGATGGAGACCCCTCCTCGTGTTGCCCAGCCCTGATAAAGGCTCCTCGCTTTCTCAAACTCCAAAACAAGTCTTCAAGACATTATTTGCTGGCATTCTCAGTATCACATGTGTATGTATAGCTTTTATGCGTGTTCTTTTACTCTCCAAGGACTAATTTTAATGTTATCACGCACTTCAAGATAGTCAAAACTCCTGCTGATTTGGAGCTGGCTCCAGCTCTGTCTGACCTCTCGTCTGAGATGGGGAGAGACTGCGAACAGAAGTTCTGGGGGAAGAAGAGACCTCTGTTCAGCACAGATCACACTGAACACAAGACATCTGGAAAAACACTAGTTGAAAAAAAAACCCCATGCTGTATAAAGAAACCCTGTGTTCTCAGAGGGCTGTTCTGTCTAACTGAAGAAATACAGTTACTTCAATTAATTCTACTTTATCTTAAATCAAAATATTCCACTTTTTGCAACGTTAACAACTTCTTGTATCATTTTGAACTTCACAACAGTGAAATCTCTTGCTAGTTTAGAACTGGCTCCAGTTCTGCCTGACCTTGCGTTTGAGTTCTGGCTTGGTTTGCTGCACACTTACACTGAAGTTGCCAGGTAGCACTTTGGGATCCAGGTGAGAACAAATGTCAACAGTTTGAACTGGTTCCTAGTGGCAGCTGGGGAAGGCAAGGAAAGAAACTTAGGTGCTGTTTGAGTAAGAAGTTCTGAGTCATGAGAGCATGCCCCACAGAAACCATTGGGTCTGGCTCGGGGGTGTGATGGGATCCAGGGGAAGGAATCCCACCAGGAAAACTTGTCAGTGCCCTGTGTGGGTTATCTGCCAGCTGCTTCCCTGAGCCTGGTTTTGGATTTGCTTCTTCAGAGCTTCTTTGCTGGCTTACCACCAAGGGCTACCCCTAAATTTGTATAAGCATCTTCCATTTTTTTAAACTCATGAGTTTTTTGGGTTAATTACAGTCTTTGACAGACAAAATTGAACAATTGTAACCCTGAAAAGTATACTGGAAATTCTGCTTTTGTTGTTCTTAGCTGCCTTATTGTTTTGTGAGAGAAATGATCCTGTTCTACTGACTGGGACTTCACTTAGGCAGTGTTTAAAATAAGCCCATGTCTTGATTTCAGGGAGAACGTCCAAGTTTTTGGTGTGAATTGATCATTTTAATAGATTTTCCATTCCTATCAGCTTGTTAGCTATAACCAAGAAGACATACGAGATGCTGGATTCTCAGTTGTCAAGCTGAGGTGCCTGGTGTATTATACTGGTTCTGAACTATGTAGGTGTAGTATGGAAGTAGTGGCCAAACTGGCAGGCTAATGCAGCTGCATTTTATTATCCACACTGTAGTAAGCAGCAGCAGGTTCCACAGTAACTTACCCACCTACACTTCCAGTGCAGGTGAAGGCCATCAGTGGAAAAAGGCTATTTTTGGTGCTGATGAAGTGGTTAATTAATTCTCCACAGCTGGTTCAGTTTGTCTTCCTCTCCAGCCAGGTGTTAACTGCCCTGAAGGTTTTTGTCCTGTGGATGTGCCAAGCTGAAACCACTAATGCCTGTGACACAGAACATTAAACTGGCGTACAGGGATAGCGATCTTCACTTCTTGCTTTAAGTGGCTCTTATCAGCCATTAGGAGGGAAGACGCTTGTTACTGGCTTCCTTTCTCCCCTCTCTGTGCTCGTTTCGTTCTCTGGGAAGCTCAAGGGCTGCTTTTAACGTTATGTGAGGGCCTGTTTATTGAGGGAAATTGCAGCAGCAGAAAGGGCTCAGCCTGTGGACTGGAACCCTTTGGTGAATGTCCAGTCATCAAACCGTGGGCAGTTTGCCCCTGTGCTTCCCAGTGATGTGGTGTGGTGGTGTGTGTGACTGACTTGGAAGTAATTTTCAGGTGTTTGTAGGAAGAGAATTCCAGGCTTTGTTCATAGAATCACCAGGTTGGAAAAGACCCTACCAGATCATCGAGTCCAACCATTCCTATCAAACACTAAACCATGTCCCTCAGCACCTCATCCACCTGTCCCTTAAACACCTCCAGGGAAGGCGACTCAACCACCTCCCTGGGCAGCCTGTTCCACTGCCCAATGACCCTTTCCTTGATGATTTTGTCTATGACTTGCTGGTTTTGCAGCTTTCCAGCTGGTAAAAGCAATCTGTAGAGACTATCAGCAGAACAAACAAACCAAGGATGTGATCAGAGGGGTTTTGGATGATAGACAATGCCTTCATTTTTTCAGTATTCTGTCTCCCTTTCCCTTGGTCTCACTGTGTTAGACAGTCAGATGAGCGAGGAGCAGATGAGTGTGGGCAGGAGAACTGTTTCTTCAGCCAGGACTGAAGCCCTCCCTTGCTCCATAGCATCACCGCTGTAATCAGCACTTTCCCAGCTGTGGATATGGGACCATGTGTGTTGCCTTGCAGCATTTTCTTTCCCCTTCTGTAACAGAGCTGCCCAGCTTAGAGCATTTAGTGCTTACAGCTTTAGAAGATACAAACTGAGAAAGAAAATGCAGAGCCCTGGTGTGAGTTAGCACTGTTTAGTGTGGTATTTGACTTCACCACCATGTTAGAGTGACTGAAACTGCCAAGGGCCGATGATGATGGATGTTGATAACCCTGCTGGCTGTGCACAGCTTCTGGTTGCAGCAAAGCAACTGGGCAGAATCTGAGATGGTTTGTAAGCTAAAAACTGGGTGCAATAATGAACATGGTTTAAAATAGTGGTGCTGGTACCTTAACAATGCTTACAACGCGTTATTTGCTTTAAGTTCTTAATGTGGGGGTTTTTTTTAACAATTGTGCTGGATAAGTGCAGTGTTGTGTTTAACTGCTGCAGATTTGAAAACGCATTCATGCTTCATTAGTACATCATTTTTACTTAAAACGTACTTCTCAATATTTGGGTCTTCAAGATAATTCTGGGACGTTTGTGCTGCATTTATGGGTCTGGAAAGGCTTTCTTGCTTTTGACTGGAAGTGGAGCATAAAACGAATGGGAAGTTTTTCTTTCTGCTGGTGTGTGAGACTGAGTTGGGGAACTGCTTCCAAACCGTGGGCACTCCTCAGGCAGTTTGTGGGAGGGAAACACCCTGAGGCATCTATTGGTTCCTTTCATCTGTCCAGGGGGACTTAAATTCAGCAGAGACTGGGAAGAGGAGAGGATTTGGTAACCTCTAAGTTTGTTCAAATTACCTTTGCAAGTGGTGGCTGCATCCGAAGAGCTCTGAATCAGGCAACTGAGAGTACTTGAGAGGGTAAGAGAAAAGTATTTTTATTTCCTTGAGATTCCTTTTGTTTGTTCTGAATGAAAAACCCAGCCAATCTTTCTGACTTCCAGTAGCTAATACCCTCTAAGGCTTTGAAAGCCTTACACAAACATCAATAAACCCGTATTATGGACGTGTATTATTCTTGCAAAACGCAAGTAGTAGTATTTAATGTCACTCTAGTTTGAAGGGCTTAAGCTTTCCCAGGTGGTCTCCTCCAACCCTATGAAACTGTGTATCTTCTACAGTAAATAGGAGGTTTGCTTTTGGCTTCAGCAGAGCCAGGGTTTAACCTAGAAGGTAATTATTTTAGAATGTTTGTTCCTGGAAATTTCCATTGTAGGCTCTGATTTCTGTGTGACAGTTTTAAAAGCCCTTCCTTTTGTCAAGAGATCACACTGGAATTTGATCACACTCACATATTATGATTACAACAAGCGCTCTTAGTAATTGTTCAATGTTTTCTCACCCAAAAGCTCTTCCTGTGCTTTCCAGTGCACATTTTTTTGCAGATGCAGTGGCGGAAGCCAGTTCTTTACCAATAAAATTAAATGTATCGCTCTGTCCACAATAAAACTACTTTATTGATTGTACTAGTTATAATGAAAATGGCATTCAGTGGATAAGTACAACCGATCAGATAATAGGAGTTACAAAACTTTTGAGCTATGCAGGCAGCAGAACAAAGATTTGCTTGAGGAAACACTGACTTAAACTGGAAACTAATGATTTCAGTGATTTCAAATCATCTCAAACTTCCATAGTGTTAGGTAATGTTCTGTAAGTGAAAAAGGTAGAGGTGCTTGCAGAAGAAGAGATCTCACTTAACTTGATGGTTAAAGATTGTGTAATATTTAAAACAGAATGCTGGCTATCTTAGTACAGCAGTTGCATTTCATGATTCCTTTGGCAGACCCCAGATGTATTTTATATGCCACCAGTGCCAGAGGAAAGAAAATCTGATGCAGAGCTTTTCTATAGCAGAGGAGGTTTGGTTTGGAACAGTAGAAGAGTTTCACCATGGAAAATAAAGACGCATAGTTGGTTAAGCTACATTACACTCGTGGAAAGTCTGTAAAATTAGTAGCTTGTCTCAGTTGAATGCATCACCAAGAAAAATATGTAAAGCAGAAGGAAAATGGTCTATGCTTCTTAGCAAATTAGTAGTGTCACCGTTTTGTGCATATTCAGACCCTCCCTTCATTTTTGTCAAACTGCCAATAAAAAATAGTAGCCCCGTACAACTGAGTTCTGCTCTTTGATGTTACCAATTTCTTACTGTCATTCTTTATTGCTAGAAGTGTTGCAGGATGTAAAGAGCACAACTGGATTCCATCTTACTCAGAGATAAGCTATTTATCAACTTCTGTGCTGCTGCTGCATTTTCTTCTGCATCCAAGACCATGGCTTTGCCTTATGCCTCTGCAGGTATATTTGCTTCTCTCTGCAGGCTGCTACTACACACACTCCAGTCCCCTGCTCTAAACGGTATGGCCTACATCTGTTTGAGGGCAAAGCACATGATAAATATCCGTAACTGGCAACGCTTGTTTCTTCAGCCTAAGTGCTACCTTCCCAGGGTAGGACAGACAGGTCTGTTGCTGCTTGTCTTGAGAGTTATTCAAGTAAGTAACAATTGTTTGGGTGTCAGCAGCACTTCTGTGAACTTGCTAAGGACTTTCTGACATGTCTTCTAATATTTATGTGTTCTTCAAGAAACTTCTTCTGGCTTTAGGATGGTTAAACACACCAATTTTCTAACTTGGCAGTCAGAAAACTGCCAGCTTTCGTATCTCTAGTACTGTAGTACAACTTCACAGCTTCTGTTGTAGCCCAAGCCTGCAAAATGCTGTGCTCAAAAAAATTGCACAGTCTACTGTCTCCTGGTACTTACAAAATTCAAGTCTCAGCCTGTGACTTCTTTCACTGCGTCTCCTTTTTTTTGGGGAGGGGGGCTATTTTTCTTCAACTTTAATATGTGTTGATTCTATAGTTGCATTGTATAACTCTTGCAGCTTGGATATTCTACTCTGTTCTATTTCTCAATCCCTGATCTTATAATTCTCTCTCCCTCCACTCCTTCTGCAAGCCTGGAGCTTTCCTAGATCTGCATTTCCTTTTTCCTGTCACTGCAAGTCCCTTTTCCTCTCCTCACTTCCATCTCCACGTTGCCTGGGTGGCTAAATATCAACACCTATGTCTTCATCAGCTTTTGCCTTACCTGAAGCAGGTTCCGCCCATGCATCTCCTATGGCTGTCTGGGTACTAGCAGAGGACAAGGCCTGTACCCTAAATCTTCAAGCACTGACCTGTAAGATGGGAAAAGACTTCAGAGTTAGATCATTGAACTCTTCCACATAAATAGTCGAGATTCTCTCCAACTTCGATCATCCCATGCTTTCCTCAGCAAAGACTGAAGAGATGGGAGCAGGGCTTCTTCATCCCTTTCCTTACGTTGAGGATGTTGAGGCTCTGGAGCGAGTCCAGGGAAGAGCAACGAAGCTGGTGAAGGGGCTGGAGAACAGGCCTTATGAGGAGCGGCTGAGAGAGCTGGGGGTGTTTAGCCTGGAGAAGAGGAGGCTGAGGGGAGACCTCATTGCTCTCTATAACTACCTGAGAGGAGGGTGCTGGCCTCTTCTCCCAAGTGCCAGGGGACAGGACGAGAGGGAATGGCCTCAAGCTCCACCAGGGGAGGTTTAGACTGAACATTAGGAAGAAATTTTTCACAGAAAGGGTCATTGGGCTCTGGCAGAGGCTGCCCAGGGAGGTGGTTGAGTCACCTTCCCTGGAGGTGTTTAAGGTGCAGGTGGACGAGGTGCTGAGGTTCGTGGTTTAGTGTTTGATAGGAATGGTTGGACTTGATGATCCGGTGGGTCTCTTCCAGCCTGGTTATTCTGTGATTCTATGATTCTTAGGGTAATAATCCATGCCTCTTAGATCTGACTGCTAGGCATTCTTTCCTCAATCTGTCATTTCCCTAATCTGCTATGATTGCCAGATATATTTTATGACATGATAGTCTCCACAAAGGATCGGTTAAACTTGCTCTTCTTAACAGCAGGGGCAAATCTTTATTACATGATGAGGAAGCCAAAAAAGCTGTCCTCTTTCATTATGCTTGACAGAAATGCTTATGTTCAGGTTTTTTTTTTCATCCAGAATTCTGCAGGCCCAGGAAAACAGTCTGAGATCAATTTGTGGTTCTTATGAAGCACTAATTAGTAATGACATCATGTTACAACAGAATGCTACTCAGCACTTGATGCTGAGAGAAGGGATTTTGTGTGTATGGAGGTGTTGGTTTGGGGTCCTCATCTCTAGGGTATTGAGAGTAAAACCCACAAAACAAAGCTTTAGGGGTTTCCTGCATTGGACTACAGTGAGAACCTGTAGAGTGTAGACATTAAATTTGTTCAGAGTTTTGAAGGAATCTCTTAAGACTTGATTTGTTCCAGAAGGCTGCGCAGCAGGAAAACAAAGGTATAGTTAATGTGTCCTCTGAGGGAGGGGAGTCTTGGGGAAACAGAATAGCAGCTGGGTAAGGGTGGGAAAGATGCATCTTTGCTTGCAAACAAGTATCTGCAAAACCTCAGGAGATGGATATAGGGAAGAAGCCCTGCCTCAGCTGAGCAATGTGTTTCCCTCCCCTTCTTTTCTCTTACAGTAAATTAAATTTAGTTGATTAGATAATGCCGAATGGAGAAAAAACCCACCCCAAACTAATTACTGCTTGGGAATGAACAAGAGAGATGACTCCCTGATTTTATTTAATTTTTATAAGAGAAAGAATTTTAGGCTGAATCTTGAAATCTATACCCTGCTTTGGTTGATGTTGGTAATGATTTTCCTTGAAGAGAGATGAGCTGGCACAAGAGTGGCTTGACATGTAGGTACAGGCATGTATAATCTGTATTTCTGATGGTGGTGTGGCTTTGTTTTCATAGAATCATAGAATCACTAGGTTGGAAAAGACCCACTGGATCATCAAATCCAACCATTCCTACCAGTCACTAAACCATGTCCCTCCATACCTCATCCACCCGTCCCTTAAACGCCTCCAGGGAAGGTGACTCAACCACCTGGATTGCCCTGGGCAGGGAGCAGGAGACATGGACACCTCCCTGGAGCTGTGCTACCAATGGTAGGGCACAAATCTAACAGTGTGGATGCTTCTAAAGTTTTGGGAGACATTTAGAATAAATAAGGACATTTCACAGAGGCAGTTGATTTTCGTCATAACGCAGAGCTGTGTAACTTTCAGAAATGTGATTATAATGGGTATATCACAGAATAACCAGGTTGAAAGAGACCCACCGGATCATCGAGTCCAACCATTCCTATTAAACACTAAACCATTTCCCTCAGCGCCTCGTCCACCGGTGCCTTAAACCCCTCCAGGGAAGGTGACTCAACCACCTTCTTAGGCAGCCTCTGCCAGTGCCCAATGACCCTTTCTGTGAAAAATCTTTTCCTAATGTCCAGCCTAAACCTCCCCTGGCAGAGCTTGAGGCCATTCCCTCTCGTCCTGTCACTTGGGAGAAGAGGCCAGCACCCTCCTCTCTACAACCTCCTCTCAGGTAGTTCCAGAGAGCAATGAGGTCTCCCCTCAGCCTCCTCTTCTCCAGGCCAAACACCCCCAGCTCTCTCAGCCGTTCCTCATAAGGCCTGTTCTCCAGCCCCTTCACCAGCTTCGTTGCTCTTCTCCGGACTCGCTCCAGAGCCTCAACATATGGGTCTTTAGGAGCGGAGTCCTTTGTTACTTCAAACGGGTATTATCTGGGGCAGCACTATTATCTGAGTTCAGATGTGCTGTTACTATGGATATGTGTTGTCCAAATGCTTTTGGGTTTTCACACTACCTAATTTAGCACTTAAGTAATGTTTTTTCTTCTGCTTGTGCAATGAATAACACGACTGCTTAGTAAGTCACATATGGTGGCATTTTTGCATCCTGTGATATGAAAGTCTGGGTATCTAACCAAGTATATAGCACCTCCTGTATAGATTGACATCAACCACTAATGCCAAAATGCAGTGGGTAACATTGAGTAAGGCAGCTGATAAATTTAGGTTTCTAACTTTACATTTTTATCCTTCTACCCGTGTTTGTTCAGTTTCCTCTTCCTGTTATTCTCGTCTATGAGGCATTCATTTCTTAAGTCCAAAATTCTCGCTTGGTTGGCAGCACAAAAATTTTACAATGAACAGTTTTGTTGAAGTCTTTACCTGAAGATTTTAAACTAAATGCTTAGACTTCAGTTTTGATCTGTAAATGTCAATGCAGTTAAACAATAATCTTTTATTTATCATTAAGTCTTAGTTTTGAGACTTTAATGGCCTGGCAGCCAGCTCTTGCTATTTATGTATGTAAGGTAGGAATATTTTTGAAATAAAAGGGGAACAAATGGGTTTATAACATGTCCTCTTACTCCATGTTTTAATGAATTTGCTCTAGTAGCTTCTTCATGAATCTTGCCAATGCTGAGGTAGAAAATCAAGCAACTGAGTCAAAGCAAAGTAAACTTGATATCCCTCAAGCGAAGGCAGTGTTCAGGCACACAAAGTGCCAATGCCTAGGTTTCAAATGGAGGAAATCTTTTAATTCTCCCCAGTCCAGACAACGATGTAGACAATGCAATACAGTAGAAGTAAAGAATGGCTCCAATTTCATGTATCATTTGAGTCCCACGGCTAAAACTTGATAATTTAAATCTAAAAGCCTTTTTGAATTGGTGGACTAAATCAGAAATCATTGACATGAGACATTGAAGCTGAAGACAGCTGGTTCAGCTCTGTCAGGACAGTTGTACTCAAAGTGGAGGCTTTATGAGGTGTAATTGATAACACATGCAAAGCCAAGTAAAGATCTGGGTCTTTCCTCTGCAGAGCAGATATCCCCAGCTCCACAGAAAGCTGCTCTCCATCTCCAGTGGGCAGAGGCAGAGATGGGAACTCTAGGGCTGGGGCTGACACCTGGCAAGTTCTGTGTCCACTTCTCTTAGCTGATCTCCCTCCTTGAGAAAGTGTTTTATGCTTATAGTCCCTGTAGGAAGTTCACTCTTGGTGTCCCCTTCAACACCTTCCTGAAAACATGGGTGAAATGCAGCTGTCCTGGGAAAGAGCTCTCATGGCGTAGTGCATGTAAAATGAACAAAGCTGTCTCCCAAACTTCTAGCACTGAAAAATCAATGCCAACTCTCTGAATTTTTCATGCACACTGCATCAGCACAGTTATCAAGCTTCTAGTTGAAAACTGGGTGAGCTGCTGGAGACTACCGTGACCAAAAAGATGATCCAGATCGCATCTAGGTGACTGATACAGTGTCTGTTGTAACTGCAAGTGAATGAGAAAGTGCTGTGGCATAGGTAATAATTGCAATGCACCATGATACCAAGTCTCATTTGAAAGCTGCAAATTTAAAGTCCCTAGGTGGGGAGGGTTGTAGTTTGTATCCAACTCCTTGAGTGTGACTGTTTTCCCAGGTAGTGAACAGTCTAGCACTGAATCAGGGCAAAACTGAATTTGTCTTTTAGAAAATAATGAAAACAAGTTTTATGGCCACACTTACTACATTTTTATCTCTTCTTCAAAGCAGCTGTGCCATTTGAGGAGTCAGTGTTGCCTTGAAGGTCTACCAGATGGATTTGAAGAGCTGGCTTGCCTTCCCAGTGGGAGTATTGCTGTGCTGTGCTCTTCAGACATCTGCTGTTCAACAGCCTGCATCTCACAACTGCGCCAGCAACGGTCAAAGAATATCCTTCAGCCACTCCTACAAGATTGACTTGCCCACGTCCTCCCAGATCAAGGTGGAGGCAGATCCATTACAGCATGAAGACAACAGTGGGGTGCAGCTAGATCCTGGGGATGCCGAGGAAAATGAAGAGCAGAATATCATCTTCAGGCACAACATCCACGTGCACGCACCCAAAGGGGACTGTGAAGTTTTGACCCACATCAAGGGGCTGCTTGAAAGGATAGTGAAGCTTGAGAAAGAAGTGGCAGAGCTGAAAGAAGTTTGCAGCCCTCAGAAGTGCTGTGAGGGAAGCCAAGGTAAGGAACAATGGCAATATCTGCTCTTACATCCCAGGTACAGCCTGTTTACTGCACGGATGCAGGGACCAGAATCCGTTTGTCAAGGTTGTGAGTGTTCTCTGTGAATGAAATGCTCAAGTCCAACGGGTGGGACGGTGCTCTGGTTTCTGTGATGTGAGAGGAAATCTGAAGGTCCCAAAATGCAGGAGTACACACCATTTCTGGAACCAGCACAGGGGAAATCTCCCCAGGCATCTCCCAGAAGTGGAAGGGAACAGTTTTTGAGTGTTGCATAAGCAGGAGGATTGAATGGAGCAATTTCTGAGGGAGGAGAAGGTGGAAGATGAGTGAGGCATTTCTTATTGCTGACTTCCTTTCTTATTTCTGCCTCCAGAATTTTGCAGTTGTTGAGTATTTGTCTTTTTATTTCCTTCTAACCAACTTACTCGAAGAGCAGAATTTAAGATAATGACATTTACTGGTAGCCACTGGCTCTGCCTGTGATTAAAGGTTTATACAGCATGGCCTCTAAGAAGAGATTTGACAACCTGATGTTTGGAGAATAGAGACAAGGAGAAGTGTTAAGACTTTGCTCACAGGAAAAATTAAGGTGTCTAGCAGATGAGAATAATGTGCTCTCCATCTTTACAGTAACTGTGGTGAGAAGTGGTGAGCTTGCATTACAGCCAGGAAGGCTCAAGTTAGAGGCTGCAATAAGCTTTCTAATTAACTCTCTGGGCGTGGTTCTGGAATCTGTATTCTGGCTGATAACAGACAAATTTTTTGGGAAAGGCAAGGTCCCTCCCTGGACCAGGGGCAGCTGGACAAGGTGATACTTCCAGGCCTTTTCCACCCCATGTTTTCCAGTGATAGTTATGCTTTCCCTTTAGCGGCCTTGAACATACCTTTGCACTACTAGTTCCTAATATTTTCTTCTTTTCCTTTTCCCTTTTCTCCCCTGCATGTGTTACACTCACTGTCGTGCCTTGTGGTGCTGCTCTGGCCAGGTGTCTCGCATTGCAGTGGCCACGGGACTTTCCTCTACGAGACCTGCAGCTGCGAGTGTGCCGAGAGCTGGGAGGGCAGCGACTGCTCCCGGCCTACCTGCCCCAGCCACTGCAGTGGCCACGGGCGCTGCGACGGTGGCACGTGTATCTGCCATGAGCCTTACTTTGGCGAGGACTGCAGCCAGCAGCTCTGTCCCGAGAACTGCAGTGGCAACGGGATCTGTGACACAGCCAACGGAGTCTGCCAGTGCTATGAGGAGTTCATCGGAGAGGACTGCAGCGAGAAACGATGTCCTGGGGACTGCAGTGGCAATGGGTTCTGTGATACAGGAGAGTGCTACTGCCACGATGGCTTCTTTGGCCTTGACTGCTCCCAGGGTAGGCATGCCTGTAGGATATTTCTCCCTTCTTTCTTTCATTCCAAGTTTCCCTCTCTGTTTCCCATAAACATCTGCTTAGTCCTGTAGGTAAGCGGAGCCTGGTGTCACCATGTTCCTCTCAGAGTTCCTGCTGGCCTAGAGACTGCTGAGTGGTCCTTGCCTTCAAGAACTGCCTGGAGAACATTTCTGAATTGGGGAAAGGTGAAAATGCAGTTTAAGGTAGCGCTAGCGCAAGCCTATGTGTAGCGGCTGAAGGCGTGAGCAAAACTGGATCTGGAGCCTGTAGTTAAAGAGGGAGTCACAGTCTGTCTCTTGACAGACAAAGGAGACGCTAGAAGGTAAAACTCATGTTTGCTGGTAAATGTGGCTGATCTGATAAAAGCTATGAGACACAGAATGCATAACCTTTCAGTAACCTCCCTTTAAAGTGAGGTGTTGGGGAAACTCTCCCTTATCCTGCTTTGTTACAAGGCACTGGAATTTGCCTGGCTGAGCTTTCCTTGTGGTGTGTTGTCCAGCTTAAAACTGTATGGCTTGGTGCCTATCTGTAAAACCCACCATCTCCCTATAACCGCAAGTTGATACATCAGGCTTCAGCACTCTACCTTTTACTCTGGAAGCCACGTTTTCTTCTCAGCATGTCACTTCTTGCTCTAATCTTTCACAGCTCCTCATGAAGGAGAAGTAGGTGAGAGCCACATGCTGAGCACCAGGTATCTCTCAGCAGGAGTTCACAGTGACCTTCCTGGCAGATCTATTCTGCTCTGGATCATCTGGCTTTGAAGCCCAACCTGTCTACTTAGACACTCACCTTTTAAATAAAAGATAATTAGCTCATATTCTTCATCCATATGAGAGCTCTGTGTCAAAGCCTGACTCCTCCTTACCCTTCTGCACTATTCAGAGTTTTTTCTCTGTGGCTCCAGCCCTTTTGTCTTCTGTCAGTAGACCAGGATGTGCTGCTCAGGAGGCAGCACCTTTACAAAAGTGATAAGCAGAATTGTTTTTCCCAGAACAGAAACAAATCTCCCAGAGAAATGTTGCCTAGCCAGCCTCGGACTTTCTTCCTTACACAACACCTGCAGGTGTTTTACAGGCAGTGAAGGCGGCCTCTGCTCTCCAAGCATCCCAGTAAGCAAGCGCTACAACGTTATTGCATAATCCATTTTGCTACTCGTTTGGAGTGCTACACCTCCACTCCTGCTTAAAATCTGGTTTAAATCCAAAGGCAAATGGTTCCCATCCCGATATCTGTAGCCAGGCACTCCTCTCCCATAGATTTCAAATGGCCTTTCTGTTCCAATTCTGGTTACGTTTCTGCATCCTGGGAGATTTACTCTGAGCACTGTGTTTATTTATTGTTTTTATTATGTTCATTTTTTTATGTGCCTCAGATCATGAAATAACATATTTTGTGGCATATTGCCATGGTAACTGGAATGTCTGAAGATATGGAAGTAACTATCAAGCATGCAACAACATGCTTAATGTCTTGCAATTCCTTGTGACAGAGAAACAGAGGATAGGGACACATCGAACAGCAGGTATTTGCCAGTGCTCTTCCTGGACTTTGTTTACTGGAACTCCAAAACAGAACTGTGGGATATCTGAAGATGAATAAACCAGCTGTTTAGAACAAGAGTATCCACAAAAACTGTTGTTTGGTATCTCAACACAACAGTAGTTTCACCGGGAAGTCTGTGTGTTGATGCCATAATCAGGAAATCAGAAAGTAAAATAAAGAGGGACTCTGCTGTTTCCTGGGGAGCCAGGGTTCCCAACGAGCCCCATGTGAGCTCTCAGCCCAGCACTGGATCTATAAATGTGCAGCTCGTTTCCTGCTTGCTTTGGCCATTAGAGCCTCCGCCTGCTTCCAGAGGAGATGCTGCCTGATGGGGAGGGATTGATGAGAGCGAGCAGCAGGCAAGATGGACTCTGGCATGGCCCACAGCCACTTGTCCTCCCAGTTCAGCTCAGCAACTAGTGCTGTGCCTGTGATGAACCTTTTGCTTCAGGTGAGGAGCTTGTCTGCTGCCAGAGAGCATGAGGAGGAGGTTTGCAAGGGTCACCAAGTCCAGGCAGTGCCTCCTTTCCCCTTCACATCTTCATGGGGCCAATTCCTGAAGGCTGGCCAGGCGTCTCTTTGTCCAGCCCTGAGGCACTTGGCTTTGTCCTGTCAGCTGGAGAAGACTGCCCTGGTGCCTCTTGGGGCACAGCTAAAAAACAGGTTGCAAAAATGGATCTCACCACCTTTGCAGGAACCCCTCGTCAGAATGCCCTGCTCAGAAGCACAAACTGTCCTAGGCCTTGTCCTAAACAGTTGATAGTGTTTTTTTACACCACATCTCTCCTCTTCAGAGAGGCAGATACAATCCTCTTCTGAAGGGGATTAGACATGGGATAAATCACACTGCATGTATTTAGGTTCTTTATTATTGTACTGCAAAGCTGAATTATTCAAATCCAGCTTCTGTGTCACAAGGAGAGGCAGGATGGATGTTCTCACATTTTGTACAAAGTTTTCATCAAAAGCAATAGCATGCATGTGTTGAGGGTGGAGACATCTGTGAATTGCACAAGGGAACGAATGCTGCCTTTCAAGTGTGAAGAATTTAATGAATTTATCTGACCTAATGTTGCTGATGCTTGCCTTTTTGCAGGCGCTTATTATCTGTGCTTTGCTATTGGCTAGTGAAATAGAGCTGGTAGAAGGTTTGATTAGTTTATGACGTGCTTGCTTCTATTTAAAATCCGGCAAGCTAGCTGTCAGGTAAAATCAGGTAAGATAAGATGTCCTACATGGCTGCTTTCAGGGGCTGCTGCAAGACACTGATGAGCTGTCTGTCTTGTGGCAAAACAGTTAAGGCACTGTTGGTGTCATGAAATTTATGGTGCGCTGCAGATCTGCCCCAGTCTCTTCCAGGGACCACGTGTGAGTTTCCATCATAAAAGCTCAGTTTTCTACCTCTGCCATGGAGAAGCTGTGTTCACCAGCTCTGCGGACTAGCTGACATCTTAAAATAACTAACAAGGATATGAAAAGAAGATTTTGCCTTTTCTTTCTCTTCCTAGAGGCACTGGAAAGGACAGCTTTATGATCTCATAAATTTCTCATGAGTTTTCCTCATGCCAGTGTGGGTTTAGAAACTGGAAAGAAACATCTAGGAAATTGTTGTATTTGTTACTGACTGCAGTATTCATTTGTATTTAATCATATGCTCTTGGGCATAAAAAAATGGACAAATCCAAGATGAACACGGTCTGGGAGTTCCAGTTCTGTCTTCTCTCTGTATTTAGAATATCTTTGAAAAAATTTCTTGCTTGGCCTTGTGAGCCCTGAACCAAATGCTAAGCTATCGTCCTCACAGTAATGTTTTTCTTTGCTTCATTTGTAGTGCTTGCTCCTCAGAACCTGCAGCTGCTGAACTCCACAGAGAACTCCCTGGCTGTCAGCTGGGATCAAATGATTGATGTGGATAATTACCTTATTAGCTATTACCCTGTAGGGCATGAGACATTGGTGAAACAAGTCCGTGTGTCCAAAGAGCAGCTCAGCCATGAGATTGTGGGTCTCCGCCCCAGCACCGCATACAATGTCACACTTTATCATGTGAAGAAGGGGATTGCCAGTGAACCCGAGTATCTAGAAGCAAGTACAGGTAGGAGCAGGCAGTCTTTGTGTTCAGAGCTGTAAGTCTTTAAAGCTAGATTCAGACAAGTGGAGTGAATTGTTTGGCTTTGCAGGTTCGTAACATTCTGTCTGAGTGCTAGAGAGCACTTTCTCCTCTCAGCTGCTTTTTTTCTTTGCCATCATTCTTTTCTGGAGAATATTTCCAGATATGCATCATTGGGTCTGAGTGTATTGCAGGTTCCTATCTCTCCCTACTCCAAATCCTGCTCACATTGACACCCTTGAGTTCCAGGGAATCCATAGCATTTCTTACCGCAAGAAGCAGGAATGGAAGCGTGCAACAGAAGTCCAGCACGTTATTAAGAAAAATGCACTGTTTGACTGGAAGCAGAATTAAAGTCAGCAGTATATTATTCCTGAGTACTTATTTGCCAAGATGCCTGCAATAGCAAGTTTCCCTTGTAGTCTCCCCAGGACTGAAAAAGCCTGATGCTCCAGAGGCTGGATATGTCAAGACCACATATTTGACACATTCTCTCCCTCTAGAACTGAAGTGGCATTTTGTCAGTAGCTGATAGTATGCTGTCTGCCTGCACTTGGCAAAAATAGAGAAAATTTTGATTATTTCGATGTTTTTCTTACTTTTAGCACAACAGGTGGAAGCTGAGAGCCAGAAAACTCTTGAGTTGGAGTGTTACCATGGGAAAAATTAAGCATGTTGGAGTAATGATTGTGCTGTACTGGCTTAACGCTTCAACTTGGCTCAGAAAGACTTCTCAGGGCTCAGTGTAGATGACTAGGGAGGGAGGAGGGGCTGTTTAGCAGCTTCCTATTTTATATTCACCTTTTGATGCTGATCTTGCTTCCTTACGGCCCTCTGCTGTCCTTCCCAGTCCCGTCTGCCCTCCATGCCATCTGGGTGATGGAGGAGATGGAGCACTCCCTGGAAGTGGAGTGGGAGAACCCACCAACAGATGTGGATTACTACAAGCTGAAGTTCAGATCCCTGGTGGAGACAAAGGAGAAGCAGGTCATAGTTCCCAAAAGCAATGACCCTAAGAGCAGACACATCGTGACTGGTGAGTACCAGTGGGTGTCCCAAACTAGGCTGGGAGAAGTGATGATTGACAGTGAGGCTGTAGTCGTGAGGTGATTCTTCTCTTGTGTGCGGATTCTTCTCTTGTGTGTAACGGATCTTCCTTCACGTTATGCCTCCCGTAGGCCAGGGTGGGATCTATTGGAGTTCCCTTTATGCCATAATGATGGCTGTCTCCATAGGGAGAAAGCTTCTGTATCCTGAGGACAGTGAGCTTCAAGGCATAGTCATTCAACTTTAATGCTGCCCTTGTTAGGAATACAGTATATTCTTCTGTTTCAGAGCTGATAACACTGATGTTATGGAAATCCCTGCTTATCGTAGCCAGTGCGTGCCTTAAGGGCAAGCCTGCACCAGAATGGCTATCGAGGCATTCTCAAGACAAAAGAAAATTAGGTAGAAATCTAAACTTTAAGTTCCTCTCTGCTACAAACCTAGAGCTGGATAGACTAAATAATATAGCTTCCTTTAAGAAAAATTACTGTCTTCCCTAATTGTTGGTAATGCTCCCTTTTTCTCTTTGTAGGTTTGAAACCTGGCACAGAGTATGAGGTCACTGTCATACCTGTGAAAGACAATGCAGAGGGGAAACCATCCTCAGTGGCGGGTAGGACTGGTACGTGGAAAGTTTGTTTTTCAAATAGTGATGTTCCTACAGGTTTTGTGGACACATCTATCAAGATGGCAGCACAAAAGGTGCACAGCTGGCTGCTTCTTCATGCATGATCTGGAGCCAGGTCTGCTTATATCTTATTTAAGCTTGTCTACACTGTATATTAAACAGTAACCTCGGCTTTAGCAGCATTTTGGCTTGGTTTTTAGCCTACAGTAATTTCACCCTTAACCTGATGAGCGGCTCCAGCCAGAGACAGAGTAAGCGTTTTAAGCTGGCTTGTGTTGTAATAACAACACAATAATGAGCTCAGAGCTAGGTCCAGCAGTAACTCAAAGTTTGCTGGTTCATTACTTCCCTAACTAGATCATTGACAGGATGACCTTGCTTAAACCTAGCACAGTGATTTGTGGTCTGGGTATGGCCCTTCCTCGTGGATTCCCTGGGCAGCAGCTGCTGACTGCTTTGCAGATGTTGGCTGCTGCCGCTTTGTCTAGTCTGTGAGCCCTGGAGCAATAAGGAAGAGGGTAAGTTCTTCTTCCTTCCTGTATTGCCTGGCCTCCAGCATTATTTTTCTGTTCACCAGACTGTGGGTTGAGGAGCAGATTAGCACACCAGTGCCAGGCCTGCCTACAGCTCTGAAGGCCTGGCAATTTGACACTTATTTTTCTCTAACTGGCAGCCAAACCATTCCAGACCTGAATGTTACAGTAGATTTGGAAACCTTGTTGGTTCACTGATGCTTCAGGCTACTTCAAAAACGTAGCAGAATATTTCTGAGCTATTGAAAAACAGATCTAGGAGAGTTTTCAACTCTTGTTCTTCCTGTAAGATTCTGCAAACTGAAATTGAGCCCTTTTGCAAAAGGGTAAATGTGCTCCAAAGACTGAAAAAACCCAAGTCAAGCCTGACATTTCAGAGGTTGTCTTGTAAATTATTCCATTAAAAGAAAACTGATTTAAAGCAACAAAACTTACAACCTTCACATTGCTGTTGTAAAGCTGCTTTTCTTACCTTTGTAGATTCTGATTATTTGTAACACCCCTGGCCTGTGTTTTCAGGCTGTTCCTCCCAGACATGGGGGCTGTAAAAATTCTCTAAAAGGAAAAACAAATCCACAATGAGTAATCTGCTCATATTCTCATGTAATTCCTGGAATTTAGGAGCTGTGACTAAGACAAATACCAGTTACTGCAAGAGCTGCCACTAAACTCTGATTCACCACCTGAGACAGCAGAGGCCTTGGGGGAGTCTGAGAGACAGGTCCTCCAGGTAGACAGAAAGGGAGGAGCAACAAATGTCTGACCCTGCAGGCAGAGAAAGGATGGGAGCTACACTCAGTGGTATAAGGAAGGCAAGCAAAAGGTTAATGCTCAAGTTGTACCCATGGAAGGTGAAGCAGGTAGTCTGGAAGCTCTTCTTGCAGAAATAATGGAAAGTTTCATCTAAATGGTAAACGGTCTTGCTTTCTCCCCACTCTGACTGTGCTGGTTTTTCATGGATGAGTTACTTTCTTGAGTGGCTGTAGGAGGAACCCAGGTAGGAAAAGGGCACGTATCATGGTAGGTACTGTAGTAGGTTAATTCAGCTGGATTTCCCTAATCCTGCGCTTTGAAATGTTCTTTCAGGCCTTGATAGCCCAACCAATGTGACAACTGACCGAGCGACAGAGGATACAGCCACTGTCTCCTGGTGTAAAGTTGAGGCTCCCATAGACAGGTACATGGTGAGATATACCTCAGCTGATGGGGACATCAAGGAAATCGAGGTGGGGAGTGAAAATGACACCGTCACTTTACTGAATCTGAAGCCAGGCACTGAGTATGTCATCCACATCTGGGCAGAGAAGGGACCCCAGCAGAGCAGGAAGGCAAGCACCAGAGCTGTGACAGGTAAGTTGTAGCAGCAGCATCTCAAGGAGCTGAATTTCAAACTCCTTCATCGATTCTACGTTTTTCAGTAAAGTTTTTCCTGCTTTACACGGATTTTTGGTGAGGCAAAACATTCCTGTCATTCCTACTAGTGTGGCTGAAAAGGTCTCCAGCTCAGCATGAAGACTCTGTTTTGAGTGCTGTTCTGGGCAGGCCCTGTGGCAAGGCACCAGTTGCTATCGGTACAGGGAAGAGTGGAACACAGCCTGAACTGAAGCCTGATAGCTGGAGTGTGTAATACATGCCTTGCATTTAAAATGCCAGAAACCACCTCCAAGCTGACTGCTGTGGCCTTGCCTGACGGTACGGTGAGCTCATATGTGGTTTGCACAGAAGGAAAGGCAAATCTATTAAGCCTGTGGTATAAATTAAGAACCACATAGGGAATCAGATCTCTGGAAAAGGACGTTTGGTCACTGTCTCTTGGTGACAGATTCTCCTTTGTAAGGGTGCTTGTGGCAGCATCTGCAGCTGGCTTGGAAAACTCTTCGAACAACTGTACTATCTATTTCTTGCAATCCAGCCAGCTGTGGTCCAATGTGGCTGTGTGTGCAGGAGCAGTTTCTACTGACTATATGCAAATGTGTTATCCACATGCATTTCTACAACGGAGATCGGCTAGGGGAGTGTTTGGGATGCTTCACTGGAGGGTGTTAACCGAGACATCTAAGCATCAGGAGCCGCCTCAGAAAATTTTTAGGACTGTCTTAAGTTCCTACCCAGAGGGGATCAATAAGGATCAGTCATACACTTAATTATGAAGCTCAGTCAATCACCTACTTCCCAGCTGCTCCGTTGTCTCAAGCCACCCCGTGTTCTCACTGATGCTGGTGAGTGACTGGGGAGCTCCTCAACCATCCAGGGAGTCAGTGGGTTAAATGCATGCTATATGCATACAGGCACAGCCCATACCCAGCTGCGGTGCAATTAGAACTGAAGAACAAACTTGATTTTCATACCTCACAAGAAAACCATTCACTTGCCTTTCTCGCCACAGGCGAGCATCTTCTGCTGCTAACTGGCTGAGCTGTGATTATTCAAATACACATTCCCAGACTGTACTGCTCTAGGGCGACACAAACAAGCCTCATCATCGTTCATTAAAATGAGAAGTAACGTCCTTTTATCTTACAAAAGAAGTGAAATTAGCGCACACAGGTGGAGAATCACAACTTCTAGCATAGCTGATGGGCGATAAATCATTTGTGCCCTGGAGTTTACAGCCTGCAGCAGAACAGGAAGCACTGCTCCAATAATTCGGGAGGCATCTGCAAGTCCTCCATCGCTCAGGCTACTGAGATGTATTTAGCAGTTCGACAAAAAATCCCAGCCAATAAAACATGCTCCCTATGTAGGTCACGGACTGTTGGGTTGACCTGCAATGGCCGCATTCCTGCAGGCTGTGTTGCAATAGTGACTTAAGGGTCTTGAAGTCTAGCGACATGTTTCCATCTGTGAAAAGGTCAGAGGAAGGGTTGTGATAAAGGGAGAAGATTGAAAGCGGCTTATTTTTCTGTTGGAGAATGTGAACACAGTCCTCACTTGTGTTGTTGCCTGGTTCTTCACCTTCACACCTTCATTTAAGAAATTGTCAGCAATCCACATAACAGCCAGATGGCTGAGAGAAGACAGGATCTCCTGGAACAGGGTCTGGCTTCTGATAGGTACTTAGGAGGGATACAACACAACTGCGGGGGCTCAAAAGGCATGGAGGTCGGAAACGACAAGGGCATCGCTGCTCTGACAGGACTGAAGCCAAGCAAAATATATGCCACTGGTCTCTGGGCAGAGAGGGGAGCCCAGCAGGCATCAAAGCTGTGACAGGTAGGAAGTTGGCTTCAGTATGAAATAATCTTGTTCTAGGAGAGCTGCATTTCAGACAGAGATTCTGAGCAGGTAATTTTTTTAGGGTGTTACTTCCCAGAGCAACCCGGAAAAGAGGTTGTGATACTCAGAAAGCAAGAGCCGATGATGCCATATTCTGCATGGACTGTCCTGTCTGCCTGTGAAGCTGACTCTGCTTTTGTTGCCAAAGAGCCTGGGCTGTTGCAGCTGTGAGGAGAAGACCTAGGCCCTCAGAACTGGGCACCTCCCAGCTTTGTAGGTCAAGCCCATCCCTTTACAAAGGATGTAAAGTAAGAGAAATTCATAGGGCCCTTGAGGGGAAGGAGTAAGTGTAGCCTCACGGAGACAACCCATGTTCTTCACTCCTGACTGTCCCTGCAGAAGTTGGGAGCCACAAATGGTATCCAGCGGGACTTGCTTAACCGTCAGTTATTTACACTGCATGATCAAAATACGGTTTGTAGCTAAAGGTAAAACTTATATTAATTTTACCCATTTGAGAAAAAAAACAAGGAAGCTTGTGGACACACAAGCCCATTTTAGGTCTTTAGGCTTAGAATCCTTTCCTGAAGCTCATCTGTTTTTCCAAATATACTTGATAGGCACAGGTAGTACATTTTGTTAGACCATAAAACCTATGCTATCTGTCTTCAGACCATTGTGACTACCACAGGACTATACTAAAACTTAAAATAATTATGACTTATGCTTACAGAAATCGACAGCCCAACTGAGCTGTTGACTGACCAAGTGACAGAAGACACGATTACTGTCTCCTGGAACAAAGTCCGAGCTTCAATAGACAGATACAGAGTGAGCTACACCTCGGCTGACGGGGACACAGAGGAGAGGGAGGTGAAGAAGGACAAGAATGTCACCACCTTGGCAGGACTGAAGCCAGGCATGGAGTATGTCATTTACATCTGGGCAGAAAAGGGAGAACAACAGAGCAAGAGGGCCAGCACCGAGGCTGTGACAGGTAAGAGGGCAATAGGTTGAGTTAAGAGTGTAAATCACAGCCCAGCTTTGCCTTAAGACTGACTTAAGTTCATCCCAAGGCAGTTTCACTGCAGGGGGAGATTAAGGCTTTACAGATCAAGTCTTCAGGTTAGTGCATCTTGCTGGGAAACCTGTTCAGCTTGTCAAAGAGAGATTCCAGTTACCTTTATGTAGTACAAATGGGCTATGTTGTGATTGCTAATGGAGATTAGGGAAGATGAAGCTTTTCCAGCAACGTGTCGTATAGTTCGTGTTCTGTAGTCTTATAGTAACGTGTTCTATAGTCTTGTTTTATTTTAATTGGTTAATTTGTTTATCCTTTATCATGAAATAGGGAAAGGCTCGATTCCTTTTTGCAGATGAAGAAATTGAAGTGTGGAGACATTACCCACATGCAGGATGCCTTTTCTTGCAATAGGATGATTAACTTTGTCCCTCAGTTGTTCTTACCAGGACTTCCCCTTGTGTGGCTGGTACTGGTTAAGGCGTAGTGATCTACCCAGTTTAAGTGTTACTGATTTATAACAACATTGTAAAACTGACTATCTGAGCTCATTGCAAGCTGTCGTGAGTGTTTACAAGACCCACGTCAGGGACTTGCTGAAGGAAGATGGGTAAATGTGTACCTGGGTCATCCTTGTCTCTTAACAAAAGAGCTTTGGTTATTCTCTTACTTTCTGGACAGATGATGTCTATGTGAGCTTCAGATGCTTGTGAGTGGGAGAAAATAGGAAAATAACAATATCTTGCTTTGCAAAGGATCTCTTTTGTATGGGTCAGGACTGGTGGTGCTGTTCCCTTGGAAAACTTCTGTAAGGATTAAAGACAGACCCTACCTCAGGCTTTGATAGCTCCCAGCTCTGAGGGTCCAGTCAGTGCATGATTGGAAACAGGGGTTGAAAAAGGAAGAAACTGGCAAGGCCCTTGAGGATAAGGAGCGTCACAGTACAGCTTCACTGTGATGGTCTGTGTTTCTTCTCTTTTAACTGTCTCTGCAGAAATCGACAGCCCGGCTCACCTGGTGACTGACCAAGTGACAGAGGACACAGCCACCATCTCCTGGGACAGGGTCCAGGCTCTCATAGATAGGTACCTGGTGAACTACAGCTCTGTTGATGGTGACACCGAGGAGATAGAAGTGGGAAAGAATGAGACTACCACAACGCTGAGAGGATTGAAGCCTGGCATTGAATATGTCATCTTCCTCTGGGCAGAGAAAGGAACCCGACAGAGCAAGAGGATCAGCACTGAGGCAGTGACAGGTATTCCAGTGAATTTTCATGTTTCTACGTGACACTGTGTTGTGGAAGTAGTCTCAAGTTCTGTCCCATTCTCTTCTGGCCTATTGTGGCGTGTATACTAGGTACTGCTTTGTCTTGTGGTCACCTCTGATATGGGGACATCCATGCTACAGGCACTTTCAAGCTTCAGATGATGCCAAGTCTAGAGAACTTTTAGGACCTAATGACTGCTGTGTTAGCTCAGAAACTATCAGCCTGGTGTGAGCTTCACAGCACTTTGCTAAAGCAGTGTGGTCCTCAGTTATCAGCTTTGCCTGCTCTTTTTTGTCTTCAGGTATGCTAAGCTTTGCAGGTGTGGCTGAGCTCTGTCCGCAGCATACACTACTGCTGTCGAATCCTTCCTAAACTTAGGATGGTTCACCTACTGTCACAGATAAGAATAGTTTTTATCAATTAATCAAGACTTGGGAGGAAATGCCCCTATTTTAATTGTCTTCTCTCAAAACATCAAATGGTAGCAAATGATTTGAGCCTGGGTAAGGTCTCTTAACTATCAGTGAATCCCTTTATATAATCAAGATTTTTGCTCACAGAAGTTTGCTGCTTCGCTATGCTGAAGGTTGACTGATTGAGCAAAGATACTGCTTGCATTTCCTGGGAATGAGAGAGAGATGGGGTAGGACACAGGACTCACTATTCTGATTAGTTTGAAGCCAGATGTGATGTGTGAGCAGGGCAAGGAAGCAAATGGAATCATAGAATCACCAGGTTGGAAGAGACCCACCGGATCATCGAGTCTGACATGCCCACCAGTCTCTAAACCATGCCCCTCAGTATCTCATCCACCTGCACCTTAAACACCTCCAGGGAAGGTGACTCAAGCACCTCCCTGGGCAGCCACTGCCAGTGCCCAATGACCCTTTCCGTGAAAAATCTCTTCTTAATGTTCAGTCTAAACCTCCCCTGGCGGAGCTTGAAGCCATTCCCTCTTGTCCTGTCCCCTGTCCCTTGGGAGAAGAGGCCAGCTCCCTCCTCTCCACAACCTCCTTTCAGGTAGTTGTAGAGAACAATGAGGTCTCCCCTCAGCTTCCTCTTCTCCAGGCTAAACACCCCCAGCTCTCTCAGCCGTTCCTCACAAGGCCTGTTCTCCAGCCCCTTCACCAGCTTCGTTGCTCTTCTCTGGACTCGCTCCAGAGCCTCAACATCCTTCTTGTGGTGAGGGGCCCAGAACTGAACACAGGATTCGAGGTGCCGTCTCACCAGCACTGAGTACAGAGGGAGAATAACCTCCCTGGACCTGCTGGTCACACCATTTCTGATACAGGCCAAGATGCCATTGGCCTTCTTGGCCACCTGGGCCACTGCTGGCTCATGTTCAGTCGGCTGTTGACCAACACTCCCAGGTCCCTCTCCTCCAGGCAGCTTTCTAGAAAGACTTCTCCTAGTCTGTAGCTGCACAGGGTTGTTGTGCCACAAGTGCAGGACTCGGCATTTGGCCTTGTTAAACCTGATGCCACTGGACTCTGCCCAGCGGTCCAGCCTGTTCAGATCCCTTTGGATCCTCCCTACCCTCCAGCAGATCCACACTTCCACCCAGCTTAGTGTCATCTGCAAACTTGCTAAGGGTGCACTCGATGCCTTCATCCAGGTCATTGATGAAGACATTGAACAGGGCTGCACCCAGCACTGAGCCCTGGGGAACCCCACTTGTCACTGGCCTCCAGCTGGAGTAAACTCCATTTACCACCACTCTCTGGTCTCGGTAATTCAACCAGTTTTCCACCCAGGAAAGTGTGGAGCAAGTGGACAAGCAAAAACACTTTAATGGGTGACCTGTGGAAATCTTGGGTTGTGATTTTGCAGCTATGGAAGGAGGGTCCTAGCTTCACATGGTGAATGAACTATGATTATGTTCTCAGATAATGAGAGCAGGGTATTGGTGCTGCCTTGGTCTCTCCCATTTTTTGCTTTGCCTCAGTGTGCCGTGTGTCAGTCAGGCCATGCATGCTCCTAAATATTTGGTCTAATGGTTCCCTCGTGAGGCTATGTCAGACCTAAATTCTGATGAACCTAAAAGTTCAGTTGGACCTTCTTCTGCACCATCGGTTTTCCCTCTGCCTGTGGTTGATATTTTACTCTTGAGGCCTCTGTCTGAGGGTGGTCATGCCTCAGTGCCTTCCCTCGTCTTACTCCAGTTCTGCATTGTCAATAGCAAGCACAGTGAGTGGCCACCGAGACCGGATAAACCTGCAGGTGAGTTAGTCTGTGCCATCCTTCACTTCCTGAAGGCAGGATCATGGAGCTTTAGAAAGCAAAAGTTTTAAGGGGAAACATATGTGTCTTTTAGTTATCCATGCTTTCTACTCTGTGCTTCATTTCTTAGAAATTAATGTCCCAGAGAATTTGGTAACTGGCCAAGTGGCAGAGAGCTTGGCCGGTTGGTCCTTAGTCAAAAGCACATGGTGCTTCATGTTCTGCTGTCAAGCGTAACAGTAGAAGAGGTGTAACAATCCAAGTTATACTACTTTAGAATTGGAAACAGTTAAAAATAATGGCCTGCCCTTTAACTCATGAACTTACACTGGTCCTAGGAGACTGCCAGGCAGGGTCAGATCTGCCCAGTTTGGTCAGCTGTAAGGGTTTTGCTGTACTGGGAACATTTCAGGGTCACTCCGTATCCACTGGCCTTGCCTCACGTACTGTGCTCAGTTTATGTGTCAAGCTGGTGTGAGACGGAACAGTTGAGGCTTGGATTTAGGGCAAGGTGCCAAGCAGTTCCCCAGCGCTTGGAGGTCGAGGGCAGCTGGTGGGGACAAATGGGAATCTCTTGAGGCCAAAAGACTGAACCTGTCTATAACTGGAAATGCAAAGACAGTTTTGGCAAATTTAAATTTTTTTTTGAACTGGATTGAAAATGGAGACACCTGAAAATTTTACATTTTCTCATGCTGGGAGAAGGAACGCATTTAGCATTTTAGGGATATTTTTTAAATAGCTGCACAATAAAAATGCCCTTTTTGGTTTTTTTCTGGTGTTATATTTCCAAAAGTAATGACACCTCTGCTAAAATAATACAGCTTCCGAAGGGAAAAAAAGAACTATGTTTTCTTACTGGAGGCAATAGCTGATGATTCGTTAGCATTCAAACGTGCTGTGGCAGGGAGCTCTACTGCCCTGGTCTCCTGCGCCCAAGGAAGCTGCTGGCTGGCCTTGCAGAGCGGTGCTCTGGAACTGTAGGGCTCTCCCTAAGGCTGCTCTGCCCATCCCTTGCCTCTTGTGATGGATTTGGTACCTTTTAGCTCCCTCTTCTGTCCAGCGGGAGATATCCCTGTAAGGAGCTACTCTTAAGAAGATTTCTGTGTCGTTGTATTTAAAGCAGTTGTTTAATGGTCTCCAGAATGAAGCACGAGTTCTTTAGATAATGAACTAATACTCAGTTTGGAGCCTAGAGAAAGGTGGTCGTCAGTTATAACGAAAAGCCAGTGTTGTAAACAACATGCTCTGTAAATGTTGGCGTTACTGTCTCTGATCTCCTCATATTTGGTGTTTTGATTTCTTCTTCTCTGCCTTTGTCTCCATTTTGAACCTAACCCTGTACGCGAGGAATGCAGAGGTTCCTGGGAGAAGCTGTGCTGCTCCATTCCTCTGTTATCTGAGACAGACCTAGCTTGGCCTCGTCTTCCTCTGTGGCCTTTTCACAACTGTAATATTTCACTGATGCAGTATAATTGTTGTTATGATTATCTTCATAGTACTCTTCAAGGTCTGCAAAATGTTCTTGACTGGTTTATGTGGAGAACTGAATCGATAGCCAAGTTAAACGACATGCCCGTAGTCCCGCAGGCAGGTCCTGGGGGGGAGCAGGGAATTGAGGTGGATTATTCGGCTATAGTTCGCTCTAAACCCAGGGATGCTCCAGGGCTGCCGCACTCTTTCCTGAAGGCCAGCACGGCCCACTAAGGACCTTCTCTCTAAAGCTTGGAAGGTCAGATGAACCTACTCCTTAAATTGTTTTGCTTAAGATGTTCCCAAAACACCAGAATATAGCAAGCACGGGATGAAAATGAGGGAGAGGCTTCTTCCATTGTTGTTACTTCAAATCGAGCTTTAGAAATTGCTTTTATCCTGAGGGAAGCACTGCAGCCCTGTTGTGGGTATCTCATGAGAGATGTTTTTTTGAGAACTGCTGTGAACTGGCATTACTTAATAATAATTGTGCTCTCCTTGTGCTGAACTGGGGCAGTCTGTGCAGGAAAAGTCGGGCTGAGCCTTTGATGTCAGTGAAGGAGCTGGTGTCCCATATACAGCCCAGACTAAACTGTAAAGCCGTGGGCTTCTTTGTATTCCTACATTTACTGAAGAAAGCTAAAGCATGACAACAATAAAGCCTGTGAAGTCGTTATTCCTCTGCAGTAGGGAAGCAAGGAGTAGGGGCTCTCAGCAGGCCTCACTAGAGCCACGCTCCAGGACTGGGGCAAGGCAATAGAGCCCAAACCTAACCTATCTGTGAATGCTCCTCAGAGATGAGCCTGATGGAGACTTCTCAGACGGATGTGTCAGGAGCTTCTGGGCCCTGTATGGTTGAACCAACTGCAGGACTCACAAAACATCCCCAACCAGCTCTGTACCTGACCCTGCCATGTTTGGTCTAGGCTTCTGCTGCTTCTTGCTGGCTGTGAGGATCAGTAGTTCCCAGTTAACAGGATCAGGCATTGAATTCTCAGCCCAAGCCTTGCCCTGCACTTGCTGTCTTTCATTTATGCAATGGGCCTTCAATTTTCTTTTTCAATAGAGATTGATCCTCCCAAGAACCTCCGTGTGTCAGATGTGACTCGTTCTACTGGCGTAGCTACCTGGACTCCTCCTGCAGCTCAGATTGATGGCTACACTCTGACCTACCAGGGTGGAGATGGCACATACAAGGTACAGTGAATTCCTCAGCCCTGCAGACCCCACTGAAATCAACCCTAGCATTATGGGCTCTGCCAGTTGGAGCTTGTGGGTGTATGGACCGCAGAAAAACAATTCTGAAGGGCAATCTATGCTGTCCACAGCCCAAGGAGGGAGAGCTTAAGGAACAAGATGTGCCACTGTCACGAGTAGAAGCTATGGAGGGACTTAATGACAGATCTCTAGGTGCAGAGAACGTTTGCTTCTTCACTTTTCTAACTTGTTATTACCTGGAAGGGCAGCACTTACCAGGGACAATGTGTGCTCAGTGTCTTCATGATGTTTCTTGAGACCTTGCCCCAAAGCTTCCTTCTGAGGAGAGACTCCATATATCAAGGATATGCAGTGAATGTGCCTGTCTGAGCTCTACCAGACAAACCTGTAAATGCACATGGGGTGAGAGGCACTGTGGTCCAGAAAAGCTAAATGCTATTCAGGGTTGGATTTGCCTTCAATCTGTTTTATTTGGCAGGAGGTACAGCTGGGTCCTAGTGAGCAACGGTTTGTGCTGGAAGGACTGGAACCAGGAGTGAGGTATAGCATCTTTGTGATGGCCTGTAAGGGAGACCACCAGAGCAGAAAGACAGACAGTACCTTCTCAACAGGTAGGATTTGCCCTTGGTTGTTGCACTTTGCCTGTGCTCTGCAGCCGTTGTGCTTTTTGGTAAAGGTCAGAGATAGAGTTCATGTTCTACAGATGCACTGGGAAACTATAAGCGAACCATCTAATGAGTCCATGATGTGTCTCCTGGCTCAGAGTCCGTTCTCAGTCACACCATCTGGAGGCTTGAAAACACAACGGCGTAGTGGGAGTGGAAATTGTTCACACTGGTCAGTGCTGCTGGCAAACCTTGCTAGCCAAGTGTGGGGCAAAGCCTTCTGGTGAGCTGCCAGTGGGCAGGAGAGATGATGGTAGAGCAGAGGCCTTTCTGCACCACCCTAGTAATGGTAGGGCACAGCTGTTTAAGTACTGTCCTGGCACTGGGTAACTGCTCAGGCTGTTTTCAGCAGTTAGAAATGCACGTGAGAATGGCAGCAAATCAGTCTTATGCCAGCTTGCTGTGGGAGCCTCTTGTACTGTGCCAGTGCCCCCAGGGGTCGCCTGTTGTGGACAAAGTGTGAAAGGCAGGGAAATGAAAGTCACTGAAAGGCACTTCCACCTCCCCAAACAAGAGCACCTCTTCCCACTGTGACCCAGGACTTCATCTGTTGCATCCTGGGGTGGTTTAGCCTGGAGAAGAGGTGGCTGAGGTGAGACCTTATTGGTCTCTACAACTACCTGAAGGGAGGTTGTGGAGAGGAGAGAGCTGGCCTCTTCTCCCAAGGGACAGGGGACAGGACAAGAGGGAATGGCCTCAAGCTCCACCAGGGGAGATTCAGGCTCGACATAAGGAAAAAATTCTTCACTGAAAGGATCATTAGGCAATGAAACGGCCTGCCTAGGGAGGTGGTTGACTTGCCTTCCCTGGAAGTGTTTAAGGTGAGGGTGGATGAGATACTGAGGGGCATAGTTTAGAGATTGGTGTGGGAATGGTTGGACTCGATGATCTGGTGGGTCTCTTCCAACCTGGTGATTCTATGATTCCTCTGGGGACCCTAACCATATGCCAGCTCCCAGGAGGCGAGGAAAGCTGCCACCAGCAACTTGCTGATGCAGCTGGGCTCTGTGTGTGTGCACAGTGGGGGCTGCTGCTTTCTTTACTACTTTTCTACTACCATTGTCCTTAGGAGATCTCGTAGGGTATGAAATGCTTCTTCCAGCTCTGTAGCCTTCTTTGCTGATGTGAAGTTATGTCCTTTCTGTTCTCACAGTTGGCTTCCTTTACCCATATCCTGCTGACTGTGGCCAGGTGCAGCAGAATGGAAATGACTCCAGTGGCATCTACACCATTTATTTGAACGGGGATGGCAGCCAGCCAATGCAGGTGTACTGCGACATGACCACGGATGGAGGAGGCTGGATAGTGAGTCATTCTCTGCTCCTCTTTGGGATTTTTTATGATTGTAACCAAGTGGACCTGGTACTGGTGTAAGCTGAGGCTCCATTTGCTCTACTGTACTACTGTGTTTCAGCTCCTGCCTTGATGGCGAGGCACGTTTTAGGGAGGGTGGTGGATGCTCATGTACCCCTCAGACTGTCAGCAGGAATGCTGTGGGATGCTGAGTGGCTTACAGGCTTTTTCAGTGTTTAATTGTGAATGCCGGACAGCCTTATATTGTTTCTGATTGAGGACAATGACTGAGTTATTGCAGCTTAATGTGTCTCCTCGTGCCAGCTGGGTCACGGGAGTTGTCTGTGAGGGTGCGTTCAGCCCTGTCATAAGATGAGGTAGTACAGTGTGGCTTAACTGCCTTTCATAATGAGTCAACTAAGCTGTATTACCTCACCTTGACCACAATATAAGGTTACCTGTATGGACAGGTAACGCAGTTTGCCTGAGGCCTGTTAGTATTTTAAATGCCAGCACTCTGGGCTTGCACCTGGACCCGGAGCACACAGTAGTTGTTGAGTGGCTCAAGGAAATCTGGAGGCAGAAGCACAGGTGCTTTTAGTTGGGGAGTATGTTAGCATAGAATGATAGAATTGCTTGAGTTGGAAGGGACTTTAAAGATCACCTAATTCCAACCATGGGCAGGGAAACCTCCCACTAGACATGAAGATTAAGGAGTGAATCTGATGTTCTCTGATGGCTGTCTCCCTAAACAACCAAATAAAAGTATCTTTATCCCCCTTTTCACCTTTCATTATCAGCAATAAGTCATTTTTTTCCCACTGAAATGAATTGTCGTGTGTACTGCCCATGTCCCTCTGGTTTTGATGAAGTTTAGAAACACAAATGCCTTGTGGGTCTTGTTTCTAAGCCCGTTTTGTCTAATCCAAGACTGATGCACTCAACATTGGCACTATCCATAGGCATTTGTGGAAATTGAACCGCCCAATTTGCACTAAGTATTCACCCCAGTGCTTAAGTGTGGTCAGAAAATGGAGACAGATTCTTGTGTGTCCCCTGCTTGGGCGCAGGTACCATCAGCTGGAGTTGTCTGTTTCTGAACGCTTCACCTTTTTGTCTGCATTTCAATCAGGAAGAGCATTTCTCATCCACTTCCTCCTTGTCTCTCTTCAACCTGTCATCAACTCTCACTTCGCGATCCTTGCTTTGCAGGTGTTTCAGAGGCGGAGCACTGGCGAGGTGGATTTCTACAAACGCTGGAAAAACTATGTGGAAGGCTTTGGAGATCCCATTGGGGAATTTTGGCTTGGTACAATATATGGGTGTGAGCGGTGAAGAGCTAAAGATTAGCTTGGAAAAGCACTTATATGCTGAAATATCCAAACTCCTGAGCCTGCAGTCTTGAACTGTCAGCTTTTGTATCATCCTCTAGAAATGCCAGCAAAGCACTGAGGAATCTTTAAAGGCCCACTAAATATTTCTACTGACTTCTTTGGGCTTTAGAGTAGTCCCAGTGCAAGCAGAACTCTGGAAAGGTTTATTTCAGGCTTGTGTGGTCCTGTGAGAGTGGAAATAAAGACATTGTGTTTGTGAAAATGAAAAGACTGGGATTCTAGACAGAGACTTGGTGTACTTTGTTGGGTTTTGTCTGTCTTGTTCTATTACTGAACTCTGTGGATCAGAGAATCGAGCACTAAATAGGTCAAGGTCTTTGGAGCAAGGGTCTATAAATGTTCTGGGAAAAATCACGTTGCGCTACAGCCAATCTTGTGCTGATTTAGGTTGTTTGTTTTCTCTGATACTGCGGTCTCTTGCCAGAAAATGAGATGAGACAGCATAAACTTGGCAAAACGTCATGACAGCATCAAGCAGGGAAGGAGGGGGGCAGGAAATAGCTGATTTTACCAGAATGGCCAAAGAGCTAGAGCCTAGGACTGCAAAGGTGAACAGACTTTTCCCTATTAAGAGTGATTCTTCTTTTCTTCTAGGTCTTGACAAGCTGCACAATCTCACAAACAGCAGCCCCATCCGCTATGAGCTCCGGGTGGATTTACGGACAGCCAGCGAATCTGTCTATGCTGTCTACGACTTCTTCCAGGTGGCCTCGAGCAGGGACAGATACAGGCTGTCGGTGGGGAATTACACAGGCAATGCTGGTGAGGAAGGCCTTGTACTTGTGCTGTCTCTGCTTAGCACAGGAGCAAATGCTGGAACCTGTGTATTTGTTTTGCCAGTAGCATTAGGAACTCATTAGATCAGGTTAGATCAGAAGTGATCCTCTTTGAGAAACCTGTACTCCCCAGGAAGACTGAAGGGAGTGTGCTCACAGGCCCATCTCCCACTGAAGATGGGGAAAAGTTGCTTTTTCATCGGAAAGGGAGAGCTCTGTAACTCCGTGAAACACCAGCTGAAAAGGCAGACTGGAAAGCATTTCCATGAGGTAACCTGTGCTGATAGGGGAGCAACTTCTGGGGCTTACCGGCTGAGAATGGCCAGGAAAGTGACTTTTATTCAGGATAGGTGGTTGCTCAACAGCTATAGCCATCCCAGTGCTGGCTTCTGCCACTGGTATGTCTTTACCATTTCCATTGTGTCCCTTGTCTGCTGCTTATCCTTTAGTCTCGTCTTGCCATAAGGATTAGATCTTCATCTGGGGAGAGCCAATGCTAGGATATGCCCTCTAATAGCAGCCCTTTAGAAATTATTGTCAAGACCCATTCTGTGCTGTTGCTTTTTCCCTGACAGGCCTGCTCTGTTCTTCCTGAAGCGTGTATAAGCCCTCAGACTGAGCAACTGCAGTCTCTTACCCCTGTTCATGTCTTTCATCCCTTTCTTTAGGGGATGCCATGACCTACCACAATGGCTGGAAGTTCACAACGTGGGACAGAGACAATGATGTGGCTCTCAGCAACTGTGCTCTGACACACCGCGGTGCGTGGTGGTACAAGAACTGCCACTTGGCCAACCTCAATGGGAAATATGGGGAAACCAAGCACAGCGAGGTGAGCAGCAGAGCTCTGTGTCACGGTCAGCTCTTCTCCCTAGCCTTGAGGAAAAACACATGGTGGAGATGTCTCTCCTTGGAACAGGAGAGATTGCCCAGGCCATCCTAACTTGTTTCACGTGAAAGGAAAATGATCCATGAGGAAGTTTATAGCTCCTACTCTGTCATCCTTCCTGGATCCAGAGGACTAGAGCTCATGGGCCCCTGATTTTTCTCAGCAGAGATACTCAAGGTGGGCTGTCTTGACTTACGAGGGGAATGCAGAAAAGAACACTCACTGGGAGCCACAGTGGGATGCTGGCTCACTGTCTCATGCAGTCTTGGATTTCAGTGCGTGACTTGGTGTGCCCCTCATTGTACAGGCTTATTTTGGGCTTGAAGATGGCTTAGTCCTGTTGTGTTCCAAACTGGGTAGAGATCTGATTTATATTAGGAGTGTCTGGAAGACTGGTTGTCATTACAGTAAAAAATCTAGTGACCAATAGTATCTCTGTTTATTGGAGGATTAAATGATATTAGAGGGGGGCAGTGGTAGGATCCCAGCACCTGGTCTGTGTGCTTCAGTAAAAGAAATTTCTTGGTGTTTTTCCAGGGTGTGAACTGGGAGCCATGGAAAGGCCATGAATTCTCCATCCCTTTTACCGAGATGAAGATCCGTCCTCGGTCTTCCAGTAATGAGCCAGTCCTGGGGAGGAAGAACAGGTCTCTATCAGGGAAGATAAAGATCAGGTCTTAAATCAAACTCTGTGCAGGACAATACCCAAAGATAACGATTCAGTATTTCTTGACAAAGTTAGATTCAGGCAGTGTTCTCCAATACAACGAAGACGATCGCTGACCAACGTGCACCCAGAGACCTTGGGGTCTGCTGCCCAGCCTGCTTCCAGCTTTTGAGCTCCTGAGTCAGAGACTGGCAGGAGGCTTGTGGGGAGCATCCAGCTTGTAGCTCCCCCATTTGGCTAAACACAGCAAGGAACTGCTTAATCCAGTGTGTGTGACTTCTGTGAACTTTACATAAAGCAAATTTTAGCACGTGATGTTATTTCTTAATGCGCAGGCTGCTACCTCTTCTGAATTCAGTCCTTTTCTGGCGCCAACCTCTTTGGTTTTCAAAAAAAATTATTTGATCCCACTAAAAAGTAATGGTTCCTTAATTTACATCAGAGAGGGCTTTCCTGAGACCATCCCCTCTGTTTTTCTTGGTCTGTGATCTTCTTTTTCCTTCCTTCACATAATGTGGGGCATGTTCCCGACTCTTCCTCCATTCACAGAGCAGGGTTTTGGGAGATACTGCTAGGTGAGATCTGTCAGCTGGGTTCCTCACCCTCGAGTATTGCATCTCACCAGGTGATTTGCTCTATATTTTGCTGGTCTCCCCTTGTCTCCCAGCCCAAAGAAAAGCCTGAGGAGACATGAAGCGAGTTCATGTTCACACTCCTGAGTGAGGCCTGGAACGGAGTGAGTGTAAGGGCTCCAAGCTCTGCTCACTATCCCCAGCTGTTCTCCACACAACGCTTGCCTAAGAGGCCACTTACAGACCATGAATAAAATTGTCTGTCACTGCTCCATCTTCTGGATTTTCATGAGCAATGTGGTAGCTAGCGATGCTGAAATGTTAATGCTTGTCATCCAGCTCTAAAATGAACAGCTCTGAATTAAACCGATTCTGCATGCTCTCCTTCAAGCTTTTCTTTGATGCTGTTGGCAGATTCAGGTGAGCCCCAGTGCATGGTTTTGCATTTGGCTGCTTTTTTTTTTTTTCTTTTCCTTACAGCCATAAAGGTGAATTTTATTTTCTTTCCCTGAGTAGATAGTAACATTCTGGAAGAGCAGATGCAGCCAGGGAAGAAGTATGAGCTCACCAAATGATGCTTGCTTTTAAAGGCTTCCTTGTCTGAGTAGATTAGAACATGATTGTCCTGTGTCTTAATGGCCTTTTCTATCCCAGTGCTAAGCTGAGTAATACATTTTAGAGAATCCTTCCTGGACTTTGGGGAAGCAATAAAACTTCAAATAAAGGAGGTCTTAAAATAGTTCTGTCGTCTTTGCTTTGGGTGGCAGAATTATTTTCCTTCCCATTGAAACTAAGCCTACTTTACAGAGATGGAGCAATAATACCCAGGCCTAGGATGGGGCTGTGAAAATTAGATCTTTAGAGTATGCTCCAAAACCGGGATGGGGTCTGATCTGTTCATGACTTAGTAATGCAGAGTAATTAACTGATCCGTGGCTCCTAGGACCTGGCTGAGCAGAGCTGGCCAGAGAGCTGTCTCTCCAAGGTGAGTATGAAACTCTTCTCAGTACTTTCAGGGCTGTGCCTCGTGTGTGGGTGGGCAGGCAGAGGCTCATCTGAGCTGCATTAGAGTATCCAAACCCCACTGTGGGGGAAGGGGGAGACTAATGGAAGGAGGAGAGGGAAGGAAAATTGTGCTTGAAGTGTTTTGCAGGCTCTATGCTAAAAGCATGAGAGAGGGACAGAAGAAAACCATAAGGGTTCTTCACCACGTGAAGTGATTTCTCCCCATCGCCGACTTGCCTGTAGGCAAGGATGAGTTTCACTGTGTTGTTCAGTTAAGGGCACAGTATAGACATGAGGAAGGTGACGGAGGGAGATCGATGGATTAGCTGCTCACACCGCCACTCTCATAGTAAGTGTACGCTCTAAAAAGCAGCAGGCGTGAGTACGCCCAGCAGCTCTTTCCTGTGCAAACCTCAGAGGCAAAATGTGATCCCTTTCTAAAGCTGAATCTTACCTGAAAGCAGGGAATATTATCTGAAGTGGTATGAGGTTTGTGTTGCAGAGATAAAGGCAAATGAGACGCCTTATTTTCAGTTTCTGAGGAGGGTTTGGTTGTCTTTCCTAATTATGGGCCCTTCCTTCACCAGGAAGGGCAGTCGAAGTAGCAGCTGCTGGAAAACCGTCGTGGGAAGTCAGTATTTCCCAGCAGCCACAGGATGGCATCATCTCTTCATGCTAGTGTAGGAGAAACTTCTCGGGAACCATCTGGCCTCTGTGGAAAGACGTTTTTGGGGTTAACCAGTCTGTGCTACAGCTTTAAAAGCTGGGACTGCTCAGGCAGCGCAGTTTGTTTGCCTTCAGGAACTGGCTGTTCTGGTTTCAAGGCCGAGGCTGCTTGGGGTAGTCCCATAAAAAAATTCACATCCTCTTACTGTCCCACAATACCCAGCCCCACAGCAATGGTGCCATAGGGCCAAACCAGATGCTCTTGCCCCGAAATCACTTAAGTCTTTTAGCCAGCGAGGTCTGCAGCATGCCCAGGGGCAAAATTTAAATCCCAGGAGGATCCTCTGCCTTGGCATCACTGTGTTGATGGGGACTGTCCTGTTGCTGGCCCTGGAGCCAGGACCTGTCGTGATGCTGCTGGTGGGGAGAGGTGGTGGATTCTTCATCAACCTCCCCACTGATACAGGAGGGAGAAAGCATGTCTGTTCCCAAAGAGCGCTTTGAATGGTGTAATTTGGAAAGAAGACAGGAGAGCCTTATTGCAGTGGGCACGTGCTTGGAAAGCAGCAGATATAGACAGCGAAGACCCCACTCTCCCCTCCTTATGGGGCTTCAGGTGCCTGCAGTGGCAACTTCTCCATCCTTTCAATCCCTGGACTGCTTCTGGATATTCCTCTTGACCTCAACCTCTGACTGTTTCTACCCTAAGACCCAGGAATGTCTGTTCCCTCTGGAGGCCACGCTACCCAAGAACGCCTGGCCCTGAATGTGGCAGGCAGGGAGCGGAAAGCAAGGTGGGCACTGCTCCTTCCTTCCCCCAAGAATTGTGCCTCTGCCACTTCGCGTTGCTCATCGCTGCAGCCCACCACATCTCCTACCCCAGGCCTCCTCCAGAGCCTCAGCGCTGTGCTCAGGGCGCAGCTTGGTGCGTTGTCCAGGTGAGAGGCAGATTTATTGTTGTTTTCGTGGAGTGGGAACGCACGGCGTGCAACACGAAAGGCTCTGCCCAGCGCCAGTGTGCGCCTGCTCCTGGGACGTACCTGGCATGGGCGGCTGCAAGAAGCTGCAGACACCCTGAAATACTTGTCTGATCAAAACCAGCTGGGGTTAACCAATCCAGACTGCTGACCCTCTGCAAGAAGGAAAAGCCTCTCTGCAGCCCTCCCTCCTCCCGCAGTGCACAAACGCTGCTTTTCTTCCTCCCTTTACTTCTTCCTGCTACTTCTTGCCCTTGGGGAGAGGAGATTGGCTGTGTTCATTAACAGGGCAAGGCTATTAAACTTGATTAAGTTTAGCTGTTTCTTTAAGAATCTCCATCCAAACTGCACAGCTGGCTGCAGAGACTACTCGGCCTCTGCCTGCTGAGCTCTCCCCATGTCTTATCCAGGGCCAGGATGTAGATACAAGAAAGATTTCCCCAGGAAAATAAACACATGACTGAGAGCTAGAGATGTGGCCTTAGTTGGAGAGTCATTTATTTTCGGTTTAAAAAAAAAAGGCATCACAAAAAAATTGTTATTTTTTTTCCTCCCTGTAGCATGGACTGCTTAGGGAAATAAAAGTTGACACTGAAGTGCAGTCAGGGGAAGGAGAGCTGAGGTGTTTGGAGAGCAGGGACTCGGGCAGCAGTTTCTGTCCCACACGTGGGTGCGGGTGCTGCCGGGCTGCTGCTGCCCAGCCGATGGTGACAGGTCCCGGTGCTCCTCAAGCTGCTGTTGCTCTTGTGGTTTTGTCCCAAGAAGCAGCTGATTTCAGTGCACAGTTTTGCTAAAACAGCAGCTCTCGAGTGCGCCAGCTCTGATGCTTTATGGGAAGCAGCAGCTCAGGCCATCCGCTGGTTGGATGCATCAGGGCAGGTTTGTATCCTCGTCCCTCCCTGCCCGGCCTGAGTGGTGGGAAAGATGATTTTGGGGAGCTCCTGAAATTCAGAGCTGGCTCTGAACTCCCGAAAGCCCGGATCCGAGATGCATGTGTAAGATAACGCAGGTATTTTTCTTGACAGCTCTCTGGTTCTTGTAGGAATTGGTTGGTTTTGCCTGAAATATTCCTGGCTAATGCTTCTGGAGGACCTCCTTGCAGAGAGCCACAAAGCTCAGCAGCTCCGCACCAGGTAGGATGTGTCCTGGTGGCACCGGCTCCTCCTGCTCGCTCGGGTGAGCCTCTGGCCTCCCACTGTCTTCCCCTCTGCTCCGATTTTTTTGGATTCCTTAGGCATCACCACCCTTCCTCGGGGCTCTTGGTGCAGGAGCACCTGTGTGGGCAGAATCCCTGCGCGCCGCAGGAGGCAGCTTTGCCCACCTGCCAAGTGGGGAGGCAGAAGGGCTGGAAAAGCACCTGGATGGGGGAAAGGAGGGATGGAAGAAGGAATAATACAAATGCAGTGCTGGTTCTCCAGCATCCTGGCTGGACTGAGGGTTTGGGACAGACCAGAACTATTCCTGCATGTTTCTCTCTCGGATCGGGTGTGGTGAATCCTATATTTTTATAGCATTTATATGGTGCTTCCTGTTCTGGAGGAGAAGGGAGTCACTTGTTTCAGTGGGAACAAAGCAAGCTGGAAAATAAGGCACAGATGGGGTAGATTCAAAGAGCTGTGAGAGGAGGAGCCCGGCCTCCTGGCTGTTGGCAGCACAGCCCCACGCGGCCAAACCCCACGTCGCTGCCGTGTCCGAGTCAGACAGAACAGGCTGTGCTGGGACTGGGTGGCTTTGCCTCCCACTGGTGTGAGCGCTGAGAGCCGGGGGAAGGCGGCATCGCCCTCGCCCGGGCTGGAAGTCGGTTGCGTCTGGCAGTTCCACCCAGGCTCGCCCATGTGGGTTTGGCTGCTTGTTCTCCAGCTGGCAGCTCCGCTCTGCTCCAGCCGCTAAAGAAGTGGAGGAAAGCAGGAGGAAAACATCCAGTGTACAGATGCAGGGCAAAAGTCAGATGTGATGGAGCTGTTGATCACACACACGTGTCCATCACTGGCAAAACAAGCTGGGGGAGCTGGAGCCGGGCAGGGAGCAGGGGCCAGAAGGGACCCCCAGCTCCTCAAGCTGGGCACACAGCGCGCAGGGGAACAGAGAGGAAAAACCAGGGTGGGGGGAAGAGCTGTGTGGGGGGCTCCTTAGCTGCCGTGCCTGGCTGTGCCTTCGCGTGTCCGAGGGAGATGAGGATGGTGAGGGCTGCGGGGTCCAGCTGCGTGATGCCTCCCTGGGTAAGGGACAGCTGTAGATGTGAAGTTTATTGCCCTCTGCTCCTACAGCACATCCTACATCTGGCCAGCTTGCCAGCTGTGCAGAAGCCTTTTGCGTGGCATCCACAGCTGCCTGCGTGGTGTCAGCGTGTGCTTGTGGGTCTGCGTTTCACAAGCGCTGCAGGGAGAGGGGCTGGCTGAGCATGCCAGGAAAGCACATCTGCTGCTTCAATACTGCTTCGGTGTGCCCAGCCCCATGAGAGAGGGGCCTTTGGTCCTGCTCTTCTTCAGCAGTCATTCAATAAATAACTCTAATGCCCGTAGCAAAACCTTTACACAGCCTCAGCTTGCGTTTTCAGCTCTTACAGTAGCGTGGTGAGCTCTCTAAAGGCAAATCTATATAAAAGAGTCTTTCAAGGAAGATTATTTTTGTAAGTGCTGGTGCAAAAGGGGCAGTCTTGCAGCCTCCTCTCCCCTCCCTGCCTCTAGCCTGGGTGGCGATGCAACTTTTTGCTTTGCTGCCTTAAGATGGTGTTGTGAGATCTCTAAGGTTGGGCGGAGGGCGTCTATCAGATGCTCTCAGCTGCCTTTGGTTTGGTGGCCAGGGATATGGCACGTCGTTGAGCTGGGGGTAGCTCTGCGCTCAGCTTTCTTTGCGTCTTCAGTGCGAGCTGGGTTTGGACAGAGCCCAGACAGTCAAACTGTGCCATCTCTGCAGCAGGACAAGCAAATGAGGTGTCCCCATGCTTGCTGTGTGTGTGGGTGTCTGTGGTTTGCAGGGGAGCGTGCAGGCAGCTCAGACTTTGAGTGCACGAGGTCCCACGTGCCCTTGTCTGTGCCCGGTTGCTGCTTGCCGGGCTAGTGCGTGTGCATCGTGCTCGTGGTAGGAGGCACTTATGGCCCAACGGCAGGTCACTCTCACGTGCTCAGTGAGACATGTGTCTGTATCCATACCTGTCGTTTGCAGGGGTCACAATTTCATGGTGGGAGAGAAGGGACTCGCGTAAACCCGTGCCCGCTGCCTCGCTCTCTGCTGGCCCTTCAACACGCTGGGCAGCCGCTTTGCACGGCCCCTCTTGAAAGTCACAGTAAAGTGGCAGCAACTTTGGCATCTCCCAACCCTTCACGGTGCTGAAAGGACCGGTGGCATCTTGGAGAGGAGGGCCTGAACGCCCTCCTCTCCGCTAGATGGGCAAGGATGGTCTCTTGTCCAGCAAGAGGAGCTTGGGCTGAGCAGAGATCCACAGGTCTTCTTCCTCCTTCTTCTTCTTCTTTTTCCTCTTGTTCCTCTCAGTGTGTAGCTGCCCATTGCTGCTGGTGCCGCCTTTCTTTCTGCTTTCGCTCCTCTGCCTGCAGAAGCAGCAGTGGCAGCAGATGAAAATGAACACAAGGAGGACGACGACGGGCAGTCCCATCAGCACAGCCAAACAGACTGTGTTGAAGACGCCTTCCTTATGCTTGGTACGGATCAGCTCCAAGATGGAATTAAAGAAAGAGCTGATCTTCTGCTCCATGTTGGCTGCCTGTGCCACTCCCTCTGTGCGAAGGCCTCTTGGGATACGTTCAGCTCCTGTAAGCAGCTAGTGAGTTCCAGAAGTATCTTTGGTTGGTGCCTGCAGAGGGAAGAAATCACATGGATCAGGTGCCTGCTCCCTTAAGATGTTTCCTCCGAGGAGCTGCCAGCAAAGCCAAAGCCTCAGCAGGGTGTGAGGTGTGCTGCCCAGGAGGAGTGAGGGGCTGCAGGGGGCCAGACCATGCTGCTGGCCACGTCCTTTTGTGGGTTCTCATCTGGGAAACACCACCTTCCAGCCTCTCCTGGGGTTGGTACTAGGGATGGGCGAGGAGGTCTTGGGACATTCCTGCTTGGTAGGTTCCTCTACATTGGACACGTTTAAAGCTCAGCTTGACAGGGCACTGGGCCACCTCATTTAAAATATAGATCACCTACAAAGGTTGGACCAGATGACCTCAGGTCCCTTCCAACTTGGTATTCTTTGACTCCTGCCTTGGCATCTGGTCTGGCACAAATCCTGCCCTTCCCTGGACGTACGTGTCAACTCTCGCTTGGCAGCCGCAGCTTGGAGCCTTGCAGCTTATTCCATAGCAGAGGAGATCTGTCTGCAGGAGGAGCTTTCCTGTCCAGAAGGGACTTGCCCAGTCCAGGCAGGGACCATCCCATCGAGCGGTACCACTGCTGTCTGAGACAGGACTCAACATGGCGTGGCCAGCAGGGCCAGGGAGGTTCTTCTCCCTCTGGACTCGGCACTGGTGAGACCGCACCTTGAATCCTGTGTTCGGTTCTGGGCCCCTCACCACAAGAAGGATGTTGAGGCTCTGGAGCGAGTCCTGAGAAGAGCAACGAAGCTGGTGAAGGAGCTGCAGAACAGGCCTTATGAGGAGCGGCTGAGAGAGCTGGGGGTGTTTAACCTGGAGAAGAGGAGGCTGAGGGGAGACCTCATTGCTCTCTACAACTACCTGAAAGGAGGTTGTGGAGAGGAGGGAGCTGGGCTCTTCTCCCAAGGGACAGGGGACAGGACGAGAGGGAATGGCCTCAAGCTGGACATTAGGAAAAAAATTTTCACAGAAGGGGTCATTAGTCCCTGGCAGAGGCTGCCCAGGGAGGAGGTTGAGTCACCTTCCCTGGAGGGGTTTAAGGCACGGGTGGACAAGGTGCTGAGGGACATGGTTTAGTGTTTGATAGGAATGGTTGGACTCGATGATCCGGTGGGTGTTTTCCAACCTGGTGATTCTATGATTCTGTGTCATGGATCTCTCCTTACCCCTGATCCACTCTGGGATGAGGTGTCTGGTTTGGAAAGACGGTTTCGCATGGTCTGTGTTCTGGAGTGGTGCTGCAGGCAGAGGCGAGATGTGCCTGGTCCTGCTGTGCTGGCACCTGGGCCACCGCTGGGAGGTTTGGGGTGGGGGCTTTTTTATGGGGATGGGACTTGCAGGCGGTGGTCAGGAACTCACAGCCACCTCCGTGCACCCAGGGCTGCGGCAGCAGGGAATCACGAGGGTTGGCTGGGGATAGAGCCTACACTGTGCCTCACCTGGGAATTGCTCCAAGGGTTGGGTAGGGCTGAGGAGCATTTCTGTGGCCTGACGTAAGGTTTTCCTCTCCCTTGAGGAGGGAGAGGTGCAGCTGAGCGGCAGGGCTCCTGGGGAAACCCTCCTTTGGGGCCAGGGAGCTGCTGCCTCTGCTCACAGCTTTCCTCCTCTCCTGGGGCCAGCAAAGCTCCCGGAGGAGAGATGGGAGTTGAGTGGGGTAGGGTGCTCTGGGCCATGAGTTTGCAGTTCTGGTTCCACACCATTTGGGTCACCGAATCATGGGCTGTGTAGGTGAAGAACTAGTAGGAGCAATATCGGGCTCTAATACTGTGTTTCAGCTGCACTAAGCATTTTACATCTTTGCCTTTGCCAGACTTTGGGATTCAAGCCCCACAGCATCTTGAGGGAATGCCAGAATCCCTGTGTGCACAGGAAGGAAAACCGAGGCACAGCAAAAGGCAAGCCAACGCTTCCATGTGACAAAGACTTAAGAGGCACAGCCTGAACCCCAAAAGTATCCCAAAGGGTTGCTCCAATTCATCCTGTGACCACCAACTTGTTTCCTCCCCTTCTGGCAGCTCCCACAGAGCTCTGGGGAGGAAGGGGACTCAGGTTGGCTTTGGTTAAAGCCTCCTTGTCTACGGTGCTACTGTCCTTTGCTTTGAGTCACATTTATTGCTATCGTGGCACCCGCTATGGGATCCTCTCTTGTACCGAGCATTGTGGGAGCTGGGCGAGCGAAGGGATGCTCTGGCATCACTATGCATCCTCCTGCCTTGCTTTGCAATGACACCCCAACTCCTGACGAACAGCAAAGCTGCCTGCCTTGCCTGAAAAAGAAACTGCGAGTCTCACCCAACCCTGACCGCAGCCTTCGTGCTGCTGCTGGAGCCCCAGAGAGGAAGCTGAGCTGCCCTGCCAGCTGAGGAGCTGGTGGGAAATCCTGCCTTCAGAAGCGCTGCTGTAGGACCTACAAAGCTTTATGGGGTCTCGTTTCACCAGTTGCCCCTCTCTGCTGGCTGCCGTACCTGACTGCCAGGACCACAAAGGCCAAACCCTTCAGTGTAGATTCTGAGGTCTCAGTCTGGGACTTCAAAGAGCTCGGATCCTACGTAAAGAGAAGAGTTCAACCTCCCTGCCCCTGGTGGAAACAGACTGACTGCTGTGAATTTATTGTTTCAATCTGCACGAGAGCATGGCTGAGCTGGCCACAATGAGCTGGTGGTTTCTCCTTTGAGCACACGCATTGCTTGACTTTGTGCAGTCTGGGGTTGATTCACCTTCCCTGGAGGGGTTTAAGGCACGGGTGGATGAGGTGTTGAGGGACATGGTTTAGTGTTTGATAGGAGTGGTTGGACTCAAGGATCCAATGGGTCTCTTCCAACCTGGTTATTCTATGATTCTATGATTTTCCAATTTCTGCTTACTAGAAGCAAAATTTAAATACATATGAATATATGGTGGATTTTTTGAAGGTAGAGAAGCAGGATGGTGGCAATACCAGACTTGAACCCAGGGGGGATAAACGGTGCTGCAAGAGGCAGAAGAGCCTTTTCCACCCCTCCTCTGTCACTGAGCAGCTTCCCGGCCTTGGGAAACCGCCTGCTCCCTGCACCATCCCCTGCCCAGCAGAGCGCGGTGATATCGCCGACATCCCTGTCAGAGAAATCACGGGCTGCCACGGAGCGCTCGGAGACTGAAATCCCATCCATCCCTTTCCTGTCCTCTGCCAGAGCCAGCGGTGAGCGTTGCGGATCTGCTTTAGCTCCCGGGGGAGATAAGCGAGGGCTGCCCACGCCCCATCTCCTTCGTCTGCTGCCCGCAGGCATCGCAAGCAAAGGGCATGGGGGAGCAGCAAGAGCCACCGCTTCAAACTGCTCCCTGTCCCAAACTTCATCCTCACTGAGGCCTTTTTTCAGGACAGCTGTACTAAAGGTTAAACTGCAGCACAAATAAGCAGGGCGTCTTTTCCTTGGCCTGAATCATCTGCGTGGAGCAGGTTTGCCATTTATCCATAAATAACCTGACAGCTCATTATCCAGGCAGGAACACTGGATGCCTATGATACACTTTACTCCAAAAAAGAAGTAAGAAGTCCAGCCCCAAAACAACAAGCAGCTTAATTTCAGACAAAACAGGATGTACAATTTTATTCCTGCGCTGAGCTGCTTTATATTTATTGCCTCTAAACTTCTCGGGAGGGAAAGAAGGGCTGGAACTTCCTTTTAAACTCATAATTAATTGTTTGTGGAGGGAAAAAAAAAAAAGAGAAAGCAAAGAGTGGAGTCCTTTGAAATGCTTCCACTTTAAACAGGAGCTGAATGCACTGCAGAGGCTCTTGCTGCTTGTTCCTGTGGAGGGACCTCCTCGGGGCTGCTGTGGCCACCAGGCTAAGGGTGGTTTCTGGCTAGGCTGTTTCATAGAATCATAGAATCAGCAGGTTGGAAGAAACCCACCAGATCATCGAGTCCAACCATTCCTGTCAAACACTAAACCATGTCCCTCAGCAACTCGTCCACCCGTCCCTTAAACACCTCCAGGGAAGGTGACTCAACCACCTCCCTGGGCAGCCTCTGCCAGTGCTCAATGACCCTTTCTGGGAAAAAAATTTTCTTCGTGTTCAGCCTGAACCTCCCCTGGTGGAGCTTGAGGCCATTCCCTCTCGTCCTTGTCCCCTGTCACTTGGGAGAAGAGCCCAGCTCCCTCCTCTCCACAACCTCCTTTCAGGTAGTTGTAGAGAGCAATGAGGTCTCCCCTCAGCCTCCTCTCCTCCAGGCTAAACACCCCCAGCTCTCTCAGCCGTTCCCTGAACCCAGCCGGGGATGGGCAAGCCCAGGGCGGCAGGGATGCAGCTGAGCATCCCTTGCGAGGTGAGGACAGGGGTACCTGCCACCGGTCCAGGCGAGTGGTACCAAAATCCCAGGGTCACCTTTCAGCCTGGCTCTGCAGCTGGTTTTCAAATGCCTTTTTCTTTTTGGAGTGTGCATTGCCTTTTGTTTCGCAGATGAAGGGAGGTCTGTGCGCTAAATAAAGGGGTTCTTCAGTTTAATATAAAAAAAGAGAGGGGGAGGGGAAAACAGAAAAACTGGTGCCTTTTCAGCCGGCAACGACAAGGGCAGAGGGGTTACCCAAGGCCACCCGTCACCAGCTGAAAGCCTGCAAGCGTGGCAAGGAGCTGCATTTAGGATGAATCCACACTGCTGCTCAGTTTGATGTGACAGCAACGTCTCCCCTTCGAGAGGGGACGATCGGAGAGAGCTACATCCGTGCCGTGGTCCATGACGGGTGTGAACCACATGCCCAATGCACATGGAGCTGGGACGTTGTCTCAGTTTTTGGGTCAAGGTACAAGACCAAAAAAACAGGTCCAGGGAGGCACTGGGAGACCAGGCAGTGTCCTGCTAAATGAGCTCTTTGTATTTAGGGGAATGCTGACACAGTGAATTGCTTGGGAAATCCTGTGGCCAGGGCTGGACGGTGGGTTTGCGTGGTTTGTGTAAGTTTTAGTCGAAGTTGGGTATCCAACATGAGGTTCTTTAATCCACGTTGGCTCTGAAGGAGCTGGTCTTTTCAAGGGTGGGGAGCATCTGCCACTCCTCTGGAGTTACAGGCAGCCATGGGTGGGAAATGAGCTCTTTCTGAGGGCCAGCTTGGGATGGCACCACAAACCATCAGTGTGCACGGCTTGCCTGGCTGAGCTGGGAGGGTAAAGGCTGCCAGCCTGAGCATGGGGAAATCAAAACAGAGGGGTTGCCTTGGCAATGCTGGCTTGCCCACATCCTGCGCGCTGCAGAGCAACCGCAGCGACCGGGGATGGAGGTAGAGTTCGTAGAAAAGTTGCAGTTCACTGGAAATGAGGGGCAAAGGGCTGGAAACTGTATGCAGGGTCATCGTGGCAGAAGAGAGACAGCTGGAGATGTTTTAGGACCTGATTTTGCAAGTTAAGTCCTTTAGGCTTAACCCTTAGCAGGCTCTCGTGCCTGTGTGAAGCTCCCTCCAGCCTAACAAAGCTCAGCTCGCTCCTCTCTGGCTGCTCTGAGGAGCTCGATGTCCACACTGAGAGCAGGGGCAGCTCCAGAGGGCAACCAGCTTACAGCCCGCGACCTGTGGCGTTTGGCCCCTGGGTTGTTTAAAGTGCTCAGTGTCCACTGCAGCTCGGGACGTGCAGAGGTGAGATGAAAGCACCTGACCTGCAGCTACCCCCCATTTCCTTAATGCAGATGAGACCTCATTTCTGGCGAGACCTCACTTTATGCAGTTGATGCTTAAGCGGCGCAAACCACAAACTTGACCATTTCCTTCTGTTACTGTCTTGCTATCAGCTTTGTAGCTTCCGACCCCCTTTCCACAAGCAGAGATGGCTGTGGTCAGGCTAGGAGAGGCTGCCTTCTCTCGCAGAGCCTGCGAGCTCTCTGACGCAACAAGCACGGACACAGCTACGTGCTCACACACAAGTGACATCTATTTTCCCATCTGCACCTGCAGACTGAAAGGAAAACTGGATGAAACCTGACACTGAGAGCGAGCAGTTTCTTCTGCTGGGATCGCAAGCTGCTGTTTTGGAAATGGTGAATGACGAGAGTTTCGCCGCCGGTCTCACAGAACTTAGAGCAGCCTCCAGAGACCTTCCTCAAACGTTAAAAAACAAACACCGAGAGCCACCACCGAGCAAACAAAACCAACTAAAGCTTCATCCTACTCCCACTGCTGTCAAACCTTCCAGCCAGAAGCTATGCATAGAGCCTTCATACCCTAAAGGGAGCGATTTGGAAAACTACCGATACGAATGTTGGATAACAGGGTTAAAGTGAAACTATTTTGCAAGCTGGTGCCTGGAGCCCGCTTCGCCGTCGCCATCTGCACACACGCGCGGCTGCCATCCACCCCAGGATCGGTGCAACTCCTGGCCAAGCAGACCAGGTTTGCTTTGAGGAAAGCTTGGCTGTCGTCCCCACCATCGCCCTGCGCTCCGGGGCAGCCCCCAGCCCTGCCGGGACCCTCCCCAGGGCGCACCACACACAGATTTGGATGCAGGAGGCTGCAGATCCACCTGGGCCAGCCCTGCGGCTCACCAGGGGAGACGGGACAGCTGGCAGAGCCTTCCCTCTAGCATTCCTGACCCAAAATACCTGCTGCGGGGCAGGCCACCTTCGGACAAGTGTCCCCTGAGAGGTGGCTGCTCTTCAGTGCCATCACTCAAGCGCCACCGTCCCCACCCGGCTCTGCCAGCAGCTGCCTAGGTGGCTGTGGAGAAGGGTCCTCCCTGAGACCCTTCTCGCTCGGACCTCCCCAGGGTTCTCCTCCATGGAATCCCCTGCCCTGGGACCTTCTCTCCTGCGGATCCTCCCTGGGTCCCCCTCCGCGGACCCCCTTTCTTTGGGACACCACCCTGAGCACCCCTCATGCCGAGGAGTCCCCAAGCCTGGAACCTCCCACCGGTGACCCCTTCCCATGGAACCCCTCCCCAGGACCCCCTACCCCGGGAGCCCCAAACTTGAGACTCAGGGACCTCCCCTTACCCAGGGACACCAGCCTCCAGGACCCCCACTCTGAGGTGACCCCTACCTCAAAGATCCACCCCCCCCCGGGGACACTCTCTGTGGGACCCTTTCTCCCCCATCCCTGGGGATTCCCTTCTCTGGGATCTCTCACACGGGTTCCCCTTCCTGGGACACCCTTCTCCCCATCCAGGGACACCCATTAGGGATCCCCCACTCGGGACCCCGCTCTCCCGATTCAGGAAACCCTCTCTTGGGGACACCCCTTTCTCCATCCAAGCATCCCCCCTTAGGGATTCCCCACTCAGGACCCCCTCTCCCCATCCAGGGACCCCTCTCTTGGGGATCCTCCACTCGGGACCCCCCTTTCCTTAGGGATCCCCCACTCAGAACCCCCTTCTTCCCACCCAGGGACCCCCTCTTAGGAATCTTCCACTCGGGACCCCCCGTCCCCGTCCCCATCCAGGGACCCTTTCTTTAGGGATCCCTCACTCGGGACCCCCCTTTCTCCACCCAAGGACCCCCCCTCCCTTAGGGATCCCCCACTCAGGAACTCCTCTCCCTATACAGGGACCCCTCTCTTGGGGATCCCCCACTCGGGACCCACTCTCCCCACCCAGGGACCCATCTCTTGGGGATCCTCCACTCAGGACCCCCTCTCCCTATCCAGGGACCCCTCTCTTGGGGATCCTCCACTCGGGACCCACTCTCCCCACCCAGGGACCCATCTCTTGGGGATCCTCCACTCAGGACCCCCCTGTCCCCACCTGCGACCTCCCTTAGAGATCTCTCACTTGGGACACCCCCTCCCCATCCAGGGACCCCTCTCTTGGGGATCCTCCACTCGGGACCCCCGCCATCCCCATCCAGGGACCCTTTCTTTAGGGATCCCTCACTCGGCACCCCCTTTTCTCCATCCAAGGACCCCCCCTCCCTTAGGGATCCCTCACTCAGGAACCCCTCTCCCTATCCAGGGACCCCTCTCTTGGGGATCCTCCACTCGGGACCCCCCTGTCCCCACCTGCGACCCCCCCTTAGAGATCTCTCACTTGGGACACCCCTCCCCATCCAGGGACCCCTCTCTTGGGGATCCTCCACTCGGGACCCCCGCCATCCCCATCCAGGGACCCTTTCTTTAGGGATCCCTCACTCGGCACCCCCTTTTCTCCATCCAAGGACCCCGCTCCCTTAGGGATCCCCCACTCGGGACCCCCTCTCCCCATCCAGGGCCCCCTCTCTTGGGGATCCTCCACTCGGGACCCCCCTGTCCCCACCTGCGACCCCCCCTTAGCGATCTCTCACTTGGGACACCCCCTCCCCATCCAGGGACCCCTCTCTTGGGAATCGCCCCCTGTGCCCTCCCACCCGGGTCCCCCCCCTCCATCCTCACCTCCTCGTCCCGTGCTCCCTCCCTCCCGGCCCGAGGCTCCCGAGGCTCCCGAAGAGCCGCCCCCCCGGCTCCTGCCTCCGCCCCCGGCCCGGCCCCACCTGGGGCTGCCCCCACCCCGAAACGCCGGGCCGGGGCGGGGACAAAGCGGGGTCCCCGCCGTCCCCGGGGCTGCCACAGCCGGGATTGTTTAGTCTAGGGCGGGGGGTGCGAAACCAGCCCTCGAACGTGCCGGGAGCTTCTGGGAAAAGGCAGAGAACAAAGTGTTTTTCCTCACCGGGCTCCCGCACAGCAGAGGTTTCACCCTCCGCCGCCCCTCAAAAAAAGTGGTTTTGAGGGGTTGCAGTGGGGCTTGCGGGGGTTGAGATGCTGCTGCGGGTGCTGGGAGAGCTCCACCCCCCCCAGAGTGAGCCAGGACTGACAGCCTGCACCCCAACATCACCTCCCTGCCCGGGTATCCTGGGAAAGGGGTGCTGCAGCGGGACAGCGGGTGGCTGAGCATCCCTGAGGGAGTGGGACAGCTTGGGTCTCTCACCTTCCATCGCCTCCAAAACAGCACCAGGACTGGGCTCCTGCACCCCAACATCACCTCCCTGCCCAGGTATCCTCGGACAGGGGTGCTGCAGCGGGACAAGGGGCGGCAGCCCCAGTTTCACCCACAGCCCCTGGCACCCATGGGGATAAGAAGCGATGTTTCATAGAATCATAGAATCACCAGGTTGGAAGAGACCCACCGGATCATCGAGTCAAACCAATCCCATCAAACACTAAACCATGTCCCTCAGGGACTTGTCCACCCGTCCCTTAAACCCCTCCAGGGAAGGTGACTCAACCCCCTCCCTGGGCAGCCTGGTCCAGTGCCCAGTGACCATTTCTGTGAAAATTTTTTTCCTAATGTTCAGCCTAAACCTCCCCTGGTGGAGCTTGAGGCCATTCCCTCTCATCCTGTCCCCTGTCCCTTGGGAGAAGAGCCCAGCTCCCTCCTCTCCACAACCTCCTTTCAGGGAGTTGTAGAGAGCGATGAGGTCTCCCCTCAGCCTCCTCTCCTCCAGGCTAAACACCCCTAGAAGGGACGCCCTCCTGCTCGTGCAGGGTTTGGTGTTTTCCAGTTTGGATTTCAGTTCGCTTTGGACCACCCCCCCCAGTTTTCGCTTGCTGCTCTCTGTCCGAAGGAGGGATATCCAGGGCTCACCGCATCCCAACTGCTTCCCCATCCAGTGCCGAGCAATCTCCGCACAGCTTTGTGATGTTGACAGCCGGGCAAGCTGTAACTAGAAAAATGATTTGCCTTATTTTTTTTTTCCCGGCCAGCTCAAATCTTTTCGCCTTGCAGAACCCCTGTGCTTGTCCTCCTCGCGCTGCTTTGTGCTCTGGTGCCGGCAGCTTTGCCTTTCTGCTCCAGCCTTGGTGCTAACGCGTCCGACTGGGACAGCCGGGGCTGCCCAACCCTGTGAGGCTGCTGGAGAACAACCCCATGCGCCCAGTGCCGTGTCCCAGCACTGCTGGGAGCAAAGCTGTGGTGGGAAAACGAGGAAAGAGAGGAGGGGTGGAGGGGTGAAGATGAGCTGCCTGCCAGCCCCAGCTGCCTTTGTTGCCCTCCTTTCTGCCACCTTCATCCTAGCACTGGGGCCAAAGGGATTGGAGACCAAGAAATACATATTACAGGCTGCAGCTTGTGCTAAGTGTTGCCTAGTACCCTTTGGGAAGTACCAAACCCTTTTAACCTAAAGATTTGCTGCTGGTTGTTGCCAGGAAATTTTACCTTGGGTTTATGCTACACAATGGAGATCCCTGGGCTTCGCACCATGTTCATGGCCCATCACATACCAGCTCTCCCCATCCCATCTCTCCCTATCCCAACTCACCACACCCCAACTCACCCCTTCCCAACTCACCCCATCCCATCTCTCCCCATCCCAACTTACCCCATCACATCTCTCCCCATCCCAGCTCATCCCATCCCAGCTCATCCCATCCCATCTCTCCCCATCTCAACTCACCCCATCCCATCTCATCCCATCCCAGCTCATCCCATCCCATCTCTCCTCATCCCAACTCACCCCATCCCATCTCTCCCCATCCCAACTCACCCCATCCCATCTCTCCCCATCCCAACTCACCCCATCCCAACTTACCCCATCACATCTCTCCCCATTCCAGCTCATCCCATCCCATCTCTCCCCATCCCAACTCACCTCATCCCATCTCAACCCACCCCAACTTGCCCCTTCCCATCTCACCCCATCCTATCTTTCCCTGTCCTATCTGCTGACCCTTTCCCAGCTCTCCTCCATCCCAGAGCTGCAGCAGTTCCCTCGTTTGCTGGTACCAAATCCCCCTGTGGAAACACCCTTCCCTGGGGATGCAGAAGAAGCCCCCTGGGTGCTGGCAGTCACGGAGGGGACACTTGATCGCTCTACAGCACCAAGTGGTGTAACATCACCTTTGAAACCAGCTGAACAGGCTTGCCTGGAAATATTTATTACTAGAGGTCCCTAAGGTTGAGCTCTGGGGTATCCAGCCCTGGGGTCAAGGGGGCTGAAATCCCTGCCCGTCCCCAGTAGCGCTGCCGTGGGGGTGGCTGGGAGGTTTGCTTTGTTCCCTGGGCAAACAGCCCCGCTCTGGGGCGGCACTTTCTTCTTGCTAATTGAATTTGGCAGAGGCCTCACCGAAGGAGGAGCTGCCGGTCTGGGCACCTTCCCTGGCTTTTCGGGGGCCCCTTCGAGCGCAGCAGTTGGCTTCGGGCAGCTGCACCCCTCTGACAACACGGCAGAGCCGATGGGCACACATAACACTGACCTCAACATCTGAACCTCTTGTGATGCTGCTGCATGTGGAGTCTTGATCCCATCGAGTATAGCGATACCATGATCTCTTCCAACCAGGTGATTCTATGATTCATTAAAAAAAGCTGGGAAACACTGGATGAACTTCAAGAAACTTTGTATTAGTGCAAGAACATACAAAGCTGGTGAAGGGGCTGGAGAACAGGCCTTATGAGGAACGGCTGAGAGAGCTGGGGGTGTTTAGCCTGGAGAAGAGGAGGCTGAGGGGAGACCTCATCGCTCTCTCCAATTACCTGAAAGGAGGTTGTGGAGAGGAGGGAGCTCCCCAGTGAGAGGAGAGAGGACAAGAGGGAATGGCCTCAAGCTCCACCAGGGGAGGTTTAGGCTGTACATTAGGAAAAAAATTTTCCCAGAAATGGTCATTGGGCACTGGCAGAGGCTGCCCAGGGAGGTGGTTGAGTCACCTTCCTTGGAGGGGTTTAAGGGACGGGTGGATGAGGTGCTGAGGGACATGGTTTAGTGTTTGATAGGAATGGTTGGACTCGATGATCTGGTGGGTCTCTTCCAACCTGGTGATTCTATGATATGATTCTATATAACTAGTTGGACCACAGCTCTGTCTAGCCCAGAATCCTCCTCCCCTCAGTGGTCCATGGGAGATCACAGAATAATCACAGAATAACCAGGTTGGAAGAGACCCACTGGATCGCCGAGTCCAACCATTCCCACCAATCCCTAAATCATGCTCCTAAGTACCTCATCCACCCTCACCTTAAACACCTCCAGGGAAGGTGACTCAACCACCTCCCTGGGCAGACTGTTCCAATGCCTAACCACCCTCTCCGTGAAGAACTTTTTCCTAATCTCAAGCCTAAATCTCCCCTGGTGGAGCTTGAGGCCATTCCCTCTCGTCCTGTCCCCTGTCACTTGGGAGAAGAGGCCAGCACCCTCCTCTCCACAACCTCCCTTCAGGTAGTTGTAGAGAGTAATAAGGTCTCCCCTCAGCCTTCTCTTCTCCAGGCTAAACACCCCCAGCTCTCTCAGCCGCTCCTCTTGTTCTCCAGCCCCTTCACCAGCTTTGTTGCTCTTCTCTGGACTCGCTCCAGAGCCACAACATCCTTCTAGGGGTGAGGGGCCCAGAACTGAACACAGGATTTGAGGTGCCGTCTCACCAGTACAGGGGGAGAATAACCTCCCTGGACCTGCTGATTACTCTGTTTCTGATACCTGGGCCACTGCTGGCTCATGTTCAGTCCCTGTCAACCAGCACCCCCAGGTCCTTCTCCTCCTGGCAGCTTTCCAGCCAGGCTTCTCCTAGTTTGTACCTCTGCTTAGGGTTGTTGTGCCCCAAGTGCAGGACCCGGCGTTTGGCCTTGTTAAACCTCCTGCCGTTGGTCTCAGCCCAGCAGTCCAGCCTGTTCAGATCCCTTTGGAGCCTCCCGACCCTCCAGCAGATCCACACTTCCACCCAGCTTGGTGTCATCCACAAACTTGCTAAGGGAGCACTCGATGCCTTCATCCAGATCGTTAATAAAGACATTAAACAGGACTGGACCCAGGACTGAGCCCTGGGGAACCCCACTTGTCACTGGCCTCCAGCTGGATTTAACTCCGTTTACCACCATCCTCTGGTCCCTGTCATTCAACCAGTTTTTCACCCAGGAGAGTGTGGAAGCTTTGAAACGAATCTGAACACTATTTGATACTTGGCCCTGTGGGTGTCTCCTGTAGCGAGGAGTTCCACATGTCCTTCACAAGTGGCATGGAAAAAAACATACTTTTGGTTTGGGGGGGCTGGGGGTTGAACCTGCCGCCTCTTAGTTTTGTTTGGTATCCAGTGTATCTGGGCTCCAAGGGATCACACTTTGTTTTTCAGAAAGTTTAATGGTTGAGAGGAAGTCGTGACTCAGCCGCTGATGAATCACTGCTGCTCCAGATTACGCGTCTCCTTGCTCTCTGGTGCCTCTCAAGCACAGGAACAGAGTAATCTCATACCAGACAAGCTCCTGTCACATCATGGGATGCCACTCTGAGCCCAAGCCTGGGACCAGCTGGAAAACAAGTCCCACCTCCAGCCCCTGTTTCCCATTCATCTTTCCCAAACTCATTATTTCTATGTAAGGTCAAAGTCTTTGCCATGCTGAAAAGCTCCCCTGACAACTCACATTTCCACCAAGGTTCCCCCAACCCCTAATTGTATTTGGAAAACACTCATAATTTTACTCTGAATATAGAAACACCCTCTCGTTTCCCCCTTGTTTCATTGCATTCAGCTGATTTATTTCCCAGTTTGCCTGGTGACACAGCTGGGAGCTTTGCTCCTGCCCCGATTACACGCAGCTGGTGCCCAGGACCAGTATATTTGAGTTTTTCTCTGCATGGTGGCTTGGAAGGAGATACAAAGTGACTGCAGATATGGGTGTACCTTTCTCTCCAGCTGCTTTCTCTGCTCTCCTGTTGCGATTTCTGTTTGTGGACACTGGCCTGGCTTAAAGTAAGCAATGGAAAACTCTGCTCCCAGAGAGACATTCCTCTCATTTTTCCCCCATGCTTCTGCTTTTTCCCTTCCCTCTCCCCCTCCCACAATAAAAAGCTTGCAGTTTCAACACCAAAAATAAAGCACACCCGGTTGTGGGCTGGATAAAAATAGCAGCCCTTGGTATTTACTTTAGCAGCAGCAATAGGCTTTCCGTCTTCAGAGGGGAATGGGAGAGGCAGGAGCAGGATGGGATGGTGACCCTTGATGGGGGCGTGGAGGACTAACACTTAGCTGGTGGGTTTGAGGCTGGTAGGCTCTGTGGTGGCTGCTCCCTCCCCTCCTCTCCCACCTTGGTGCTCGTGTGTTGGTTTGGGTCTGATTTTAGATGCCTGGGGCTCAGTGCTGCAAGGACAGTGGTGGGAGAAAGGCTGCTCTTGGGCCAAGTGTATTAGAACCGGTTAGGGTTTTTTGGGGATGCCTCTTCCTCATCCATCGTCGAGGAGCCTTTGTTTACAGCTGAAGTGGGTTTGGGTCTGCTGGAGCATCCTTCTCTGGCACTTAGGGGTGAGGAGCGAGGTGGGGTCCTCAAGTGCATCCTCAAGTCCTGCTTGGTGCTTGTGTTGGGCAAATATAGGATATAGGAACCTGCGTGCGACTGGGGAAGAGGGAGGGTGCATGTCTCTGCTCGGGGCACGTTTTGGTATGCCCAGTGGGATTTGGGAGGAAAGCAGACCTCATAGGTAGGGTTTTTTGTTCTTTTAGAGCAGATGATTGTTTGTGTGCATGAGCTTTCAGGAGCTCCTTCCTGAGGAAATCCTACGGGCAGTGCCGGCAGTGGGTGAGAGGGAGAGGAGATGCACTGGGAGGTGGGGAAAGCGCCGGGGCCAGGCACAAGCCTGCAGCCTTCCAGGCTTCCAAGGGATGTGGTGCCTTCCCATTTAGGAACTGCTCAAGGACTGGTTCAGTGAACGCCAGAGATGAAAGGCCAGAATGGAGATGCTCCCTCTCTCCGCAGGGAAATGAGGCCACCAGCAGCATCTTGCTGTCGCCTCCCAAGGGCTGGATTTGTGGGAGGTCTGAAACAAAGGCAGAGGGAGCAAGTGATGCTCGGACATGGCCCCAGTGCCCCTGAGGACCAGCTTGTTCCCCCGTAGCGGGAAGTGGTGGCTTGTGCCCCTGAGTAGCTGCTCCTGGGGGTTTCCCTGTGCCGGGTGGGTGTGGGAGCTGATGTGCCAAGTGTGATTTTTAGATGGAAAACTGTTTTTACCAGCATCCCCTTCTGGTGCAGCCCTTCCTTTGGCTCATCCCTGGGATGCTGAGGGGCAAGCGCAGCCCACCCTTGGTGCCACCTTCCCCCAAAGCCCAGCCAAGACGGGCAGGGAGGTTCAATTCCGTTTCTTTAATGATAAGCAGCTGCCAAATCATTATTTTTGATTCAAATTTGTAATTATCCCTTCCCCTCTGTAAGCCGCTTCCTCTGTTCCTGATGTCCCTCCGCTCCAGACCACGTGAGGACTTTTGGCTGGTGCCACCGGAGCAGTTGGCCGAGGTGTCCTGTCTGCTGGGATGTTTTGTGCTGCCCTTGGGGCTTGGCTCCTGCTGGGGGATGGGGACTGCTTGACCCTTGCTTTTCACCGTTCAAAGTCTTCCTCCTCATCCCATTTGCTAACAGGGGCTCGTAAGGGAGATGTAGCTGGGTGCTGGGGCTTGGGCAGGGCGGCTTGTGATGCTCACACGCTCCCAGGGAGGGAACTGAGAGCAAAATGCAAATCGTGGCGAGTGAAAGAGGGGAAAATTACACCGAAAACCGTTCTCTTGTGGCTGCTTTGCCTCTTTGTGCCCCCTGTGATGGAGAGAAGGTTTCCTTATTTGGAGGGGCAATGTCCCCCTTGGGCAAGGGGGAGAGGTGGCCTTGGGTCACGGGTGAGGAACCGATACGAGATGGAGAACTGACAGGCAGATGCGGCCACTTTCGGCATGACTCGAGTGCCGGAGGGCATGTGGGACCAGGGGAGGGCCAGAGCCTGTCCCCAGGTGGAGGGGGTTGCCAGCCGCCAGTGCTGCTCTTCCAGCCGCCTCCTCTCTGCTTGCTCCTCTCCCAGCTGCCCAGTTCCGATGCCCTCTCCCAAAGTTCTTATGGGGAGGGTTTCCCACTTCCTCCCTCCCTTTTCTCACTTTTGGGGAGGACTTTTCTCTGCCAGGGGAGGTTTAGGCTGAACAATAGGAAAAAATTTTTTACAGAAAGGGTCACTGGGCAGTGGCAGAGGCTGCACAGGGAGGGGATTGATTCACCTTCCCTGGAGGGGTTTAAGGGACAGGTAGACAAGGTGCTGAGGGACATGGTTTAGTGTTTGATAGGAGTGGTTAGACTCCAACCAGTGGGTCTCTTCCAACCTGATGATTCTATGATTTCCACGGTCGCTTCCTTCAAACCCTGCTTTTGGTACGATGTCGCTGCATTGTGGGGACAAGGGGCCGCGGTGGTGAACAGAGGCAGCTTGTGTTCCCACCAGCGTCTTGGTGTGCTCTGCTCTGCTGCCTGGCTGTCCTGGTGCCTGCAAAGGGAGTGACGCAGGGGAGAGAACCTGGGTGGGAGCGAGAGGAAAAGCCACGCCACTGGGAATAAACATACTTATATACATCGCGTGGTGCGTGCTAGAGGGGAGCTGTGCACCTCCAGCATCCCCACTGGCGGCAGAAAGCAATCCCAGACCCAGGCTGTGCTGAGAAAGTCCCTAATCACAGTTAGGATCTTGCCTCAAATGCAATGTATGTAATATGGGTGTGGCTTTTTTGTTTTGTTTTGTGGGTTTGGGTTTTTTTTGTGAGGAAAATTGCTGAAACAGGTTGGAAGCAGAAAAATCGCTGCGTGTTGGGGCCATGGCAGTAGCATGGGGAAGGGGGAATAAGCCTGTGGGCTGCTCCTCATCTCAAGCAGAGGGGTCAAATCACTGGCATTTAAAAGCCCTGTGTTTGCATTTGATTAAAAGAGGTTTTTAATTTTTTATTTACAGTCTACATAATTAAGCTTTAGAGCTTGTAGCCGCAGGGGCTGAAAATATAAAAATGGGAATGAGGGCTTTAAAGGGATGATGAATAAATCTAGGCTTACGAGGGGGAATTAAAACCCAAGAATGTTAAAGATGATGCTATAAATTCACACCCCACAAGGCATAAAGCAGCTGTGAATTCATGGGATGTAGGTGCCCCTTGGTCTACCTGTTCCAGCCTTACTCCTGCAGGCATTGCACGTCCTCCCGTGGTGCCGCTTGCTCCTGGGCGAGTATTTCCCTCGTGGCTTGTTTGGGCTGAGGTTGCAGAGTGGGTTGCTGGGAATGCGTTGCTCCAGCTCCAGGTTTGGGATGGGTGCCCAAAGCCCTTGTCGAGGACCTTTGTACACCCTCCTGATGTTTGCTGGTGGAACAAAGTTCCTGAGCATCACTCATGCAAGAAGGGGACTTTGGTAAGAGGGCTGTGATGAAATATCTCCGTACAAAGGGCAGGCGGTGGGGGGGTTGGTGGTGGGATGCTCTGTGGTGGCTGGTGGTGTCAGGGAGGAGTGTAACTGCCTGCGGCGTGGCTGTGCTGCATGCACAAGCCTTGGGCTGTCCAGGGAGTTGTGCTTCTTGGGGAGGCTGGAAATGCGAGCTCCTACCACACGTGATACTGCAGGACCATATCTAGAGTATACAGGCGACTTTGAGCTGTGCAAGGGCAGATGGGGCCAGGATGATGATGGTGGTGGACACCTGGGATGTGTGATGGAGTTGCTGTGGTGGGGCAAAACACCTCCCTGGCTAAAATCAAAGCTTGGGGCACTTAGGAAAGGGCTTGTGCCAGCGCTCAGCCCTTTCTCATCCCATTTAAAGCATGGAGAAGAGGAGGCTGAGGGGACACCTCATTGCTCTCTACAACTACCTGAAAGGAGGTTGTGGAGAGGAGGGTGCTGGCCTCTTCTCCCAAGTGACAGGGGACAGGATGAGAGGGAACGGCCTCAAGCTCCACCAGGGGAGGTTTAGGCTGAACATTAGGAAAAAAATTTTCACAGAAAGGGTCATTGGGCACTGGCAGAGGCTGCCCAGGGAAGTAGTTGAGTCACCTTCCCTGGAGGGGTTTAAGGGACGGGTGGACAAGGTGCTGAGGGGCATGGTTTAGTGTTTGATAGGAAGGGTTGGGCTTGATGATCCAGTGGGTCTTTTCCAACCTGGTGATTCTGTAATTCTATGGTCCAGAGGGATGCTGCAGCTCCACGTGCAGCTGCCTTCTCTGAGTACCAGCCTCAGAGTAATGTGTGCCTGCCTCTTGTGTCTGACTGTTGCAATGGGTCAACCATATTTCCTCCAGGTGAGTTTTTATTTCTTTGGAGGGGTTCTCTGCAGGGAATGGAGGTAATGGGGTCCTCAACTGGCAGGTACAGTGGAGGGTACTGCCCTTCTCTAAGGGACCATAAATGAAACACACCGCATTATGTCAAGTCGTTGGCCAAGCAGGGCGAGAGTGGGATGACAAGCATTGCCAGAAGCAGCCTTCCCTCCTCATCCTAAACCCATCTATATCCCTTGGCTCCTCTGCACACATGGGAGACTCCCTTCAGTCAAAAGGGTAATTTAATCCGAAGAGTTGAATCATAGAATCGCTGGGTTGGAAAAGACCTTTGAGATCATTGAGTCCAACCGCACCTGTCCCCTACTAAATCACATCCCTAAGCACTTCACCTGCCTGTCTTTTAACCCCCCCTTCCCAGGGATGGTGACTCCACCACCTCCCCGGGCAGCCTCTGCCAGGGCCTGAGAACCCTTTTGGAGAAGAAGATTTTCCTTATGTCTAATCTGGACCTGCCCTGGTGCAAGTTGGGGCCATTCCCTCTTGTCCTATCTCTTAGGAGAGGAGACCAACACCCACCTTGCTACAACCTCCTTTCAAGGAGCTGTAGAGAGCAATGAAGTCTCCCTTCAGCCTCCTTTTCTCCAGGCTAAACAACTCCAGCTCACTCAGCCGCTCCTTGTAGGACTTGTTCTGCCCCTTCACCAGCATTGTTGCCCTCCTGTTGTTGCTCCAGCAACTTGATGTCTTGCCTGTCATGAGGGGCCCAAAACTGAACCCAGGATCAGAGGTGTAGCCTCACCAGTGCCAAATCCAGGGATGCAATCAGCTCCCTGCCTTTCCTGGCCAGGCTGTCTCTGACAGAGACCAAGATGCTATTTGCCTTCTTGGCCACCTGAGTAGAGCCCATTGGAATTCAGGCTTGTTTTTTCACTGCACCCGTGGCTGTTGTTGAACCCTAATGCTCACAGCTTCCTTTTTTCTTTTTCTCTCTTGAATTGGAGCAAGAAAGAGAAGTTGAGAAGCCACTGCAAAGCAAATTCCCCTGGTTTGTGTCTCTCCAAAATTAGATTTAGAAAATATTGAAGCAGTCTGGCGGAAGAGCTTCTTTCAGGCTTTCTCATCCTGCCTGTCTATGTGTCAAACATGAAAACTTAAGATGAGGAGACCTAAAAAAGTCTGCGTGTGCAACGAGAGAAGGCTTTAAAAATCCTCTGAAGTTCATACTCATCCCAGAGATTTTGCTAAATCAATGTTGGTTTGCTTTTTTGTTTTCTGCTGGGAGTGTGTTTTGCTGGAAATAGGCTAGTGGGATGAGGCTGCCTTGCAATTTGGTTTTCGGTAGGGTTTTCTTTTCTTTGTGCTAGGAACAGACCGCTATCTACATTGGGAGAATGTCTTTAACTAAAGGCTCTGGAATTGTTTTGCTCCACTCCCATGCATTTACACCACGGCTTTGCTTTCTCTGGCTGCAAGCTGCAGAGCCGAGGACCTCTCTAGCTCCTAGGAGCAGCTACATTCATTAACAAAACATTTTGTGCTGGGCTGAGGCCAAAGCGCAGCTCCCTGCCTTTCTGGGGTTAAAGGACCAGCTGCGCTGACCTGACTTTGCGGTCACTTTATTATTATTTATTTTAACAGGATAACTATGGCAGAAGGCACCGTGGGAGCCTCTGGTCTGACTGGCTACCCGAGACGGTCCTGAGGTTGGATGAGGCTGCTCAGGACTTTCTCCAGCCTGGTTTTTGAAAACTTCCAAGGATGGAGATGGCACCACCAATTTGGGCAGCTTGCATATGCTAGGCTGCCCTCAAAATTTTCTCCCTCTGTATTTTTTTTTTATCCCATTGGGTGTGCTTTGGCCCTCAGCTGCTCTATTCCTCCTGGTTTGTGGTTCTTGGCGTGCTTCATTGCCCTCTTCTAGCTGGTGTTGGGCTTGCTGTGCTGGCTGGCTGAGCTGCACAACAACTTGCAGCTCAGCTGCAAATCGCTGAGTGAGAAAACAAGACTCTGAGTCCAACTGCTTTGGATGCAGAAGTATCTGAGATCCCACGGGGCAGAGCATGCCCTTCAACAGGGTGAGAGCCTGGGAATCCCTGCTAATGAGCCCCCCATGCCCCTTCTCCCAATGGGCTAAACGAGGATTAAGGACAGGGGACGAACATCTCCACTTGGCATGAGCTCGGGGCTGCGATGCTGCTGGGCTCGGATGCCCTGGGACCGCACTGCCACCCCACTCCCAGACAATCACACAGCTCACTCCTTCTGTATCTTTTATTAATGTATAGAAAATGCATTAAAAAAAGGAACTATACATAGCCTAAGAGCGGTCAGGACTAAAAATACTAGTTAACAATGGTTAACAAGCGTCGATCCCATTCTCCGAGCTACGTTTTTATTACAGGGTGGGGAGGGTTGTTTAATATATTATTTATTTATATTATTTATTTTATTTATGCATTTATTTGCTTTTATCTTCCCCCTCATTTGGTTGCATTGGGTTGTGTTTGAGTTCATCAGAACGCGTCCAAAGGATTTTGTTGCCTCTGTTCTTCCTTCTTATTTATGGTTTTTAGGCTTTTTTAAAATAATAACACAATTCCAGGGTAACACCTGTACACAGGGGACTGCTTGCTTGTTTATGTTGTTATCCTTCTGAGAAACCACTGACACTTGGAGAGCTGCAGGCTGGGTACTGAGATGGGTGTGGGCATCAGCATCTCCCCAGGGAAGAGCCTTTCCCTTACCCTAAACCCCTCCTCTGGAAGGGACAAGGTGCTGCCACCACCATCAGGTTTAAGGAAGGGGGAAGGTAACCCTGGAGCCTACCAGTGGTCCCTAAGGGTCTTGGTTGGGTTTGATGGCCACCCCCGTGTGCTTGGTTGGCAGAAACAGGGATGGGCTGCTCGCTTGGCCCTGGAACAGAGCCTTTTGTTAGTGGGTGGAAGCCTGAATTAAAGGTTTTTTGGGGGCTGAGAGCTCTTTGCAGGCAGTGTCTGTAAGGTGACCTCCTGTGGGTGGGGCTGGGGGCAGTAGGGCAGGTGTTGTGTGGTCACCCCAGGGTGCGATGGTTGGGATGTACCAGGAGGGTGGCTCTGGGTCTAGATGAAGGGCACGTGCTGGCATGGAGGAGATGGGCTGGGTGGGCATTCTGGCTTCTGCTACACTTCTGTAGTTCACTCTAAGCCTGTTGTGGGCCCAGGGCAGCTCCAGTATGGAGACGTTGCTCCCTGAGCCCTCCCCTGCCACAGCACTGGGAACAAAGATGATGTGAGCTGTGCTTTCAACACCCTGGTGCTTCAGCTGAGGCAAGCATCGCTTTGGGAAGGAGGTAGGAAGCTAGGGCAAGAGCACATTTAGGCTGGTACTGTGCTTGGAGATGCACATGGCCAAAGAACTGCAAAGATAAGGAGTGGAAGCAAAGGAAGGTTGGATATTATCCCCAGGGGCATCCTTCTGACTCGATAGATTTGTGTCAACTGGGCCCTCTCATCCTGGTTACAGGAGTTATAAGAGGGGTGAAAGACATCAGGTGGGAGGGAGAGAGATATGTCAGTAAGTCTCTTTAGAGAACGAGCAGCCTGTTTGAGGATCGTCTTTTGAATCTCCTGAAAAAGGTTGGTTTTGATTTCCTGTTTAATTCATACTTTTGAAAACAGAGTTTTCTTGCCTTCCACTTGCTTGTGAAAAAATAGCTCCTGTATTTCCACCGATGTCTCCTCCTTTTGCCTGGGCAAATAAGCAAACAGCACCCTCTGAGACAAGTGATGAATGCCATCCGCTGTCAATCTCTGCTCCTAGTTATAACCACTGCATGATGGTGCTTTTTTTACAATGCTTCTTGCCTGTAAACTCTTGGTGATGTTGCGAGGACTATTATTCTGTTGGTCTCCTAGGAGGCATCTTAGGCTTTAACCAGTTCCGTCTGCTGCTTCTTGTTGGCTTTTGGGACCTAAAATGGGGCAGGCCACTCGGGAGGTGCAACGTGCTAACGTCTGTGACATTGGCCATTGCCTGTCAGAGATCCCATCACCTGCTGCCTCTCTGACTTGTTCCTCAACGGGTTGACTTGTTGCCTGCTTTGATGCTGAAGTAAGAAGAGATGCTGTATTTACACATGGGATGTTGCTGGGCTCCAGCATCCTTCCTCCAGGTTGGACTGCAGCTGGAAGCTGACCGCTTGAAGGGCTGGATCCTGCATCTAATCCCGACCTTGGGCTTAGCTATGATTTTGTGTGCTGGTATGTGGCATGGACAAAGAGGCCGCCTTTCCTGCTTAATGCCCTACTTTAGCTCCGCAGCCCTGGTGAGTAATGCCAAAAAACCCAGGAGCGTGGCTGTGAAAGAGACGCTGGCTTGAATTATCAGCTACTGGAAAGATGCGTTTATGTTGCCATCTGGAAATTGTTTCTTGAGACAAAGCAGCTTCAGTGTGATAAAATCAAAAAACTGTGTTTAGCATTTGTAATGCTCCCTTGGCTGAGAACACAGCGACGAGCTGCATTGTCCTCGGACGTGGAGATGAGTCCCTTCTCTGAGACCAGGGCAGTGACAATGCCTAGAATTGACTGGAGCCCTCAACCCAGGAGTGGCTACAGTGTGGTGGTTGTTTGGGCTATGAAGGATGTATCAGTAACAAAGCACAGCCAGCATTGTCCAAAGAGCCCATCTTCCTTAAGAGAGGAGAAGGTAAGGTTGGCAAGCGTGAACTCATCTTTTCTTCCAAGGGTCTTGAAGTGCTCAAAAATCTGAAGGAACTAAGCCTGCCTTCCAGGAGGGAAAACATTTGATTTCCCATTAGAAAGACTGATACCAGGGCACTGAGATTTGTGTTCCGCTTGTGATTTGAAGGGGGATGGTGTATGAAAAGGAAGGGAACAGGCGTTTCTCAGCTTGCACTTCTCTTCCCTTGGCTGTGTTGTTCTTCCCCATGTGTGTGGATGTCCCTGAACAAGAGCACCTGGACTGTGCCAGCTACAAGCTGCAGGTTGGGCTGTGGTTGTGTGATAATTCTTTTGGCTGATGGTCCTTCTCTGTGACTCTTTGGTTGGGGACCAATGATGTCGGGGAGAGACAGCGCGGTGGCACATAGAAATAGCAGAGGAAACAGGCCTTAGACTTCAAGCTGGCAAGCAGAGGATTTTTTTTTCCCTCCACGTTCTCTAAATTGACTCTCTTCTTCTCAGTCAAGCTCAGCATAACCCAGGCAGATGTCACTCATCTGAAGAGGGATGAGTTCATCTCAGAGGAGTGGGTGATGCAGGCTAGGGCTGGTGGAGCAGCTCTTGTTCCCCTGCCTGCCATGTAAACAAGGACAATTTTAGCTGTGGTGGCACCGACACGTCACCTGTGGGCTCTCTAGATTTTGCCTATGTATGCAAAAATTTGCCAAGCCCTCCTGGTGTGATCTGTGAAAACTGAGGACAGGGTGTCACTTGCATTGCTTATCCTTGCTTTGTGTCCATGCATACGGTGCCTGTGTGTAGGGAAGGGGTGTCCAGTCCAGAAGGAGAGGTGGCCTCTGCCTGCTGGAAGAGTTGGTGTCTACAGGATGAGGTGAAGCTTGGGATGTTCCTGCCAGGAAAGGAGGGAGAGAATGGATGTCCCTGGCCATGACAGTGATGGGAATGGCCACACCAAGGACCCTGTGGGAAGGTTTCTGCCACAAGGCCTGTGACAAACATTTCTAGTGAGGTTTGCTGGGAATTTCCAAGTCTTTTAAAAAAATATCAAAAATCTGTCTGTCTCTATCTCTCTCTTTCTTCTCTCATTAAGGGCCAGAGTATTGGGGTAGGGAGACTGGAAATTTGGTATTTCTCTGGAACAGATGCAAAGCAATGAGGTCTTTCCTTTCCCGTGGCCTTTGTATGTGCCATGGTTCCCTCCAACGCTTGTGAGGGGCAGGTTACTATCTCAGACAAATAGTAATTATTTTTTTTCCCTTTTCATATTATAAAATACAAACAAATGACAGAAAAGGTCAGGTGGTGGGAGGCAAGAGGGAGTTCAGCTGGCTCAGAGCTGTAGGGACCGTCGCTTCCTCCCAGAGATGTTACGGTGGTTGTAAGGTCGCATCTTCATTTCCACAAAGGGAATGGAGAACTCGTGGCCTTTCCAATGGTACCAGTTAATCCCCTGGCAGGAGGGAGAGAAAGGCATAGGGTGAAGCAAGACCCTAACAAGGAACTACAGAGGGAGAGGGAGAAACCTAGGCTGACTGCCACAGAGAAGCCAGAAGAAAGGCCCTGCTGCAGCGGGAGCAAGAAACTCTTCTGCTGCACTAGGTCAACGGGATTTTCCTACTGCTCAAAGGCTCCTGATCAAATTTTATGTATGTATTTTTGAAATGTGCCAAGGTAAATGACCATGAAAGCCAGTGTGAGGCACAAAGCACCAGCCTAAATGGCGTGAAGGTGGTTCCCTTTTCTCCAGCTTGTGTCGGGTCACCCCAGCAGTGCTCCTAACTTGAATGCTCCAACCATGCAGTCCCAGCCCTAGCCTGGGCTTGCTCTTGTCCTTGTTCATGCTGCTGGAAGAAATGCTGAAGGTTTTCGGCCTGGCTGTGCCCTTACCTGACTGTGCCGGGACTCTCCGTACTTGCCGTTGAGGTTGGTGCGATGGCAGTTCTTATACCACCAGGCCCCTTTGTAGGACATAGCACAGTTGGTCACAGCGACATCGTTGTCCCTGTCCTTGGTGGAGAAGGGGCGGCCCTGGTGATAGGTGAGGGAGTCCCCTGCAGAAAGAGGTGCCGTGTGGGACAATGGAGCCAGAGTCATCTGGCCTTTTCCCAAGGGAATTAGGATGTTCTGATACCTGCGGTAACCTGTTGATCAACAACTCAAGCTGTCTGGGAATATTGCTAACTGGAATTGCTCACAGCTGGTTCATCTGAGGTTCTCTGCTCTCAGTTTAGGATCAGGACAAACCACAGCAAATCTTAGAGGCTGAGTTTGACAGGTAAAATGCTGTACTGGGTTTGGATATGCATTTCCATGTTTTGGAAATGAATTAAATCCTAGATTTGGGTATCTCTGATTTCCTGAAGCCTGGATCTGCTACGTAACTTCAGGATACTTTCAGCCTCTTTCCCTCCTGTTAGCCAAAGGAATCTTTTTCTCCTCAGGGAGGAGACCTCCCTGCCTTCCTCCATCACCCACTGGCTTCTGGTGGACAAAGCCTGGCTGGCTCTGCTGCACCAACCGGGCAAGCAGGTGTTACTGTGTCCTTGCAAAACCGACCCGTGTTTGGCCTCTGTGTGAGGAAACGATGCAGAGGAGTTCAGATTTTTCCATTGCTGTGGGAAGGCAATAAATACACCCTCCAGCACTGCATCAATAGCGGTGATTGCCAAGTGAGATGGCACCTCTGATGATTGACCTGGTTATTTGAAGAGTAATGCCTCAGATGTTAAATATCTAATCCTCAATGGAAAATTCCCCTTGTCCTTCGTGGGATTTATCCACCTTGTTTACATGATGGACTGCAGGAAGGCAGAAAGGGCTGTGGTCCCCTGTCTTGATGCTCCAGCCCTGTAAGCTGTGATGTTTGTATTTCCTTTAGTTTCAGACCTACCGACCCCAGGATCTCCCTACTACTCCCTAGCAGTGAGGTTGTACCTGAAGTGCCATTGTATTCCCCAATTCGCAGCTTGTACAGGCTCCGGGAGTCGCCGATGGAGAACTTGTCATAGTAGGCGTACGCTGCTTCTTGGCCATCCCTCATGTCTATTCGCAACTCATAGCGCCCCTGGGATGTGATCTTGTGGATGTTGTCCAAGCCTGGTGAGACAAGGGACAAGACACTCGGTCAGATCCGGTGCCTGGATCCGCCCTGTGGGCAAACAAAAAGAGTTCTAGGCAAATAAAACAGCTGTGGGAAGTGAGAGCAAGGAGAGGAACCAGAGAGGGAGGAGAAGAACCAGAGAGTGAGGGTGTTTTTGGTTAAGTCTGTCTCTCCTGACGCTTGCGGGGGTCTGAGCTCTCTGCACCCACTCAAGCTTCAACTCTCGGTGGTTATGAGAGTTGGTTTCAAGGACTAGGTTCAGCTTTCCGCATCCTGCCGATGCCAGGGGGCATTCAGCTGTGGAGCCCTGGTGCTTCTCATGTTGCTGCTAAGCTCCTGTACAAGCCAGAGCGTGTTTATGCTGCAGGGCCAACCTTGGCTCATGTTCAGATTTTGAGAGAGCACACTCCTTTTCAGAGCCCTGCTGGGTCTCCCACTCACCCCTTCCCTACTTTCTTTGGGCAATTGGCTTGTGGGCCAAGGCCAGGTGAGGACCGTGAGCTGTAGATGTGCAACTCGTAGTCATTCAAAGGAGGGTGATGGGTTTTGTTTCTTAAAACTCTTGGTGTAACCTCTCCTACCAGGGAGGTTATTCTCCCCCTGTACTCGGCACTGGTGAGACCGCACCTCGAATCCTGTGTTCAGTTCTGGGCCCCTCACCACAAGAAGGATGTTGAGGCTCTGGAGTGAGTCCAGAGAAGAGCAACAAAGCTGGTGAAGGGGCTGGAGAACAGGCCTTATGAGGAACGGCTGAGAGAGCTGGGGGTGTTCAGCCTGGAGAAGAGGAGGCTGAGAGGAGACCTTATTACTCTCTACAACTACCTGAAGGGAGGTTGTGGAGAGGAGGGAGCTGGCCTCTTCTCCCAAGTGACAGGGGACAGGACGAGAGGGAATGGCCTCAAGCTCTGCCAGGGGAGATTTAGGCTTGAGATTAGGAAGAAATTCTTCACAGAGAGGGTGGTTAGGCATTGGAACGGTCTGCCCAGGGAGGTGGTTGAGTCACCGTCCCTGGAGGTGTTTAAGGTTAGGGTAGATGAGGTGCTTAGGAGCATGATTTAGGGATTGGTGGGAATGGTTGGACTCGACGATCCAGTGGGTCTCTTCCAACCTGGTCATTCTGTGATTCTGTGAAAATTAGGGAGCTGCAGGCCTTCACAATGTGATATGCTCATGTGTGACTTTCTAATGTGAAGGGCAGGGAATGAACAGACGGATAACTGCCTGAGGGAAATTGTAGAGGAGTGGAGGGAAAGGCAAGAAGCCAGCAGCTGGCACAAGTAAGCAGCCCAGTGAGTGGGGAGCTCAGGTTTAACGCATCGATGCAAGACAACTGGTGAAGGTCTTACCCAGCCAAAATTCATCCTCCAAGTTTCCGAAGCCAATCCGGTAATCTGCCCATTTCCGGAAGAAATCGGTCAGACCGTTCTGTCGCCTCTGGAAGACCTTGTGGTGAGGGATGACAAGGGGAAAATTGGTGTGAAGAGGGACAGCTTTGCTGGGCTTTGGACACACAAAATAAAGACAATATTTTGTCTTTCCATCATGACTTTTGGGGGAGAAAATGGCAATGCCCATCTAGTTAGTGATAATTGCAGCCATGCAATTAATAATGTGCAGCTGGAGAAACTGAAGACATGTTAGGTGATGTCCAAGGCAAAGCAACGTTATAGTGACTACAAGGAAAGAATCAGTCTTTAAGCTTTCTGCTCTATCAAACGCATTGTGCCTCTGGTTTTCGTGTGTGTGATTCTGCTCTCAGCTGGCTCTTTCTGGGATATCCAAGAGGATGCTCTGAAGCAGAGTGAAATGGGGGAGAGTTCCTGGCTAGCAATAACATCTGAGCTAGAAATCAGCATTGAGGAAGCCCGTTTTCTTTTGGTTTCGATTATACATCTAGAGGAATTCTGTGTGATGCATGTAAGTTAAGCATTCAACACAGATAAAATCAAAGCACCAGAGCATTATTTACTTAAGCTGCCAGCCCATCTATGTCAAGACAAGCATCGTTTGTGCAATTCAAAAGCCAAACAGTCATTTGCTTCTATAAAACACCCCTGTGTAGACTCAATCCGGGTGATGCTTGACACTGTCCTACTGCAGGCAGTGTGAATCATTCCCCGTGAAAGCTATCGGCCATTAATTTCATTTCTAGAACAATAAATCAGCTTCACTCTCAGCTTTTGCTCTCCAGAAGCACTGCAAACATGTCAAATAAATCAAAGGGCATTTCTCCAAGTGTAACTATTATTACTGGAGTGTGGGCTGTTCCCTGTGGCGTGGGAAATGAAGCGTGTGATATCAAGCCTGCTGTCGTTCCCTCGCGGTGTGGTGCTTGGCTTTGCCGGTAGGATGAGGTTTGGTTCCCTTGCCACGAGGACGGTGTGTAGGACAATCACAGGGCTACTCACAATCCAGCCACCTCCATCAGTGCTCATGTCGCAGTACACTTGAACTCGCTGGCTGAGGTCCCCGTTGATGGAGATGGTGTAGACGCCACTCAGCGTGTCTCCATTCATCAGGTGCTGGGCACAGTCCTGAGGGTTAGCGAAGACACGGCCAGCTGCAAAATTTCAAAAAGGGCAAAATTTAAGCAGAGCGATGCCTTTTCTGCATGTATCAAACCCCGCTAGTTATGAACCAGGAGAGATCTAACTTGGCTTCTGAATTCTGTGTTATTTTGAGAGACGGCAGGACTTTACATCTGCCAACAACAGGGAGAATTTAATGGAAAAAAATGTATGCATATAATAATTAATCTCTCATACGCCCTATATTGAAAAGATGCATGGTAACATCACTGCGAATGATGAGGGATGTCACTTTTTGGCTATCTTTCATCACCATGTCTGAAATCCTGGGGTTTACACTGTCACCAGCATATTTAGACAGCTGTGAAAATACCAAAGCCTGTTCTACTTTCAGGATTGCCAGCCCCAAACAGATTTTGTGACCTCACTGATTCCGGGGAGACCATCCTTGGAAATGATGGTGGACTTATACTAGGTTTTTTGTCTCTTGCAAACTAAGCAGGAATTAGGCCTTTGATATGACAGCGTGGAAGGTGTGGCCATGCTCCAGATGTCCTCTGATGAAGAAATTTCTTGTGCAGGACTTAGAAAGTATCTTAACTATGAAACCTAGCAGTATTGGAATGTCTGCTCTGGGTTCAATTGTCTCTAATTTAATGCAAAAGTAAGAAATACACATTTTCCTTTGCTGTTGGTGCATATGGATGATGGAGTAAATGAGTGCAAAGGAGGCAGCATGGATGTGGCTTTTGAGGGTGTCTTGGTTAAGCATTGAGAAGATGTGAAGGACGTGCTGTGTGTGTCTGTCACACCTATGCGACTCCCATGTAGGACCAGGGTACAGACCCTTCTCTGTTATCTCCCACTTGGGTGTATTCCTCCCACCCTTACAACCTGAAGATTCTGAGGTTGTCGCTTTGTCCAAGTGTTGAAAATCTATTTTTCCCCGTCTCTGTGGTCTGTAGTGCGAGGTCTGCTGAGACAGTGTTTGCATTTTATGGTATCCAACAATGAAAACTGCTTCAAAGGCAACCACTTCAGGCTCCCCTGAGCTCTGTGGAGATTACTTGTTTCTTAATTTATATTCATATCTTTAAGATCCAAGGAGACCTTGAAAGACATTTCAATCCACTATAAATTATAAATACTGTATCTGTTTCTTCCTTTTGTCCCATCTGTATACAATTCCCCAAGAACCTTATGCAAACATGAAACAAAGAGGCTGAACTATTAATGTGTCAGAGGGATTGAAGAACCTGGGATGTATACTATGAGCAAAAGGAAGCAAAACAATTTAAATTAAGCATGGTTTGATGCTTGGGTTTTTTTTGTCCCCTTCAAGACAAGTGCTTGTTCTCTGCAAAGTGCCCCGATTGCTGCCAGGGTAAATTGAATCCCAGACACCGATTATTCACTGAGGGATGTTGCTTTGCATCGCGCTGATGTTTGTTCCTTCATGCTTCCGTCCCATCAATAGATGGGGTGAGTGGGAGAAACTTGTTTCTTGTTGATGCTTGTCTTCATCTTAAAGGCAAATTAAACTTTGGATGCTGCATCAGCTAGCAATAGTACCTTTAGCACAGCCAAGCTCTGACATTTCTGTTTAACGGAAGCGGCACTCTCCTTGCCTGGTGTGAGTGGGTTTCTGCTGCTTTGTCTCAGCTGAGAAGCCAGCCCCGTGCAGTTTCACCCCTGACTCCCAAGCAGCTTCAAAGATCACAGGTGATTTTCCATCCCCTGTCTGAATTGCACTGGTTTTATATATCCACGTAAGAGACGAGAACAAGAGGCAAGTCTGAACCACAGATGCATTAGAGGAGAGTCTTTTCTTATTTTTGTTGATGTAAATAGTTTCTATTATCTTGTAAAAGCGGGGGAAGAGACCTCTGCGTGTAACTGGGATGGGGAAGTGTATCCACAGCATTTTCAAAGAAAACTCTCCTGATTGAACTGCCAGTGCACAAGGGAGGAATTTCAGTGGATGTCATCTTCAGGCTTCTTAGTGCCTTTGAAACCCAAGAGAAATGTAATTGGATTCAGCCCTGAACAAAACATGCTCTGTCTGTTAAGTGCCCCACCTAGCAAGGCTTTTCAAAGGGGTGAGGGACGATGTGCTTTGCACCATTTCTAATGTGAGCACTTCCGAAGGGTGGGGGCAATGGTGACATTTTCATGCAAGCTTCATTCTTGCAAGCGTAAGTGCTCCATCTGTGAGGGTAGCAGTAGCTGTGGATGCCCACCGCTTGACTTGGAAAGGAAACCATTCCTGTTGCCTTAGTGAATCGTGACTTCTCTAGAATTAGAAGGGGAAGGAATAATGCAATTAGATAAAATTAGTGGGACCCCAGTCCTACAAGCATGCTGGCTCTGCTGTCTGTGACTCCACTGGTAGCAGTGGAGATGCACCTGCTTGATATTCCTGAGAGATCAGACAACATCTATAGCTGCATCTCTCCCTGCTCACTCCAGCAGCACAGTTGTTGATATGTGTTGTTGGCTTTTGCACATTTTTTTCCTCCCTTTTTGCATTTGAGGAGGTACGAGGGCAAGTCAAAGGGCCTGGTAGGTGGTTCCTGGTCTGGAGCTCCAATTTGCTTGCTGTGGGCTGGACCTTGTGTTTGTACTGTAGAGTTTTAGCCGTTAACTTTTTGTAGCAGAGCAGCGCTGTGGGTTGTGGAAATGAATGTACCTCTCTGGATCGTGGTGAAATGCTGGCGGAGGAGGGCAAGCCCATAAAAGCAATCCATATATACCAGCACGATATGTGGGCTAAGCCCTGCCTGGCCAAGTGGACACAGTGCGAATCCTCACCTGTGGTGAAGGTGGTGGAGATGAAGCCACTCCGCACGCCGTTTTGGGCAGCTTGCAGGCGCACGGTGTACTCTGTGGTCTCCGAAAGCCCCTCCAGGCGGATCCACGTGTCCTCGGCATCCACAATCAGCTCCTGTACATGGGTCCCAGAAGGAGGTAGACACCAAGAGCAACAGATGAGAAAAGCGATGTGGTGCCTAAAGAGCAAGCGAGGAGGGAAGGGAAGCCACAAACTACCGCAGCCCTTTGTGCCTGGCCGAGGAGCATCGAATACATCCCTGGACTAAGTCAGTGTGAGGTCAATGAACGTATTTAACCTTTTGAGATGGTTTGGGTGGCAGAAAGCTAACTTTGGACTCGGGAGATTTAAAAGTTTGCATTCTGTATGCTCTATTTCCCAACTCGGTTGGGATCTGCATGCCCTCAATACAGGTCATGACAGATTGCCCGAGAATTGAAAGGGGTAGAGCTGGCCAAACCTGGTTATCAGCCAGGTTTGACTCCCTCAGTTCCTGTCACATTAATTTTTCTGGTCGCCAGCCAGTGCCACGTAGCGTTATATTGAACTCCTGCAAAGCCATTATCCTTCAGCTGCTTCGAGCCAGCCACACCGGCAGCAGAAATGAGACTATTTGCAGTGATGTATTTCTGATAGCACTTGCAGCAGCTCTTCCAGACAGGCAGATATGGGCATACTCATTAAATAGCCAAATATATTATATTGCCAGATTAATTAGCTGTCTGTATGTATCTTTCTTTTTGCAAGGAGGGCAAACGGCATTTTTAGCATCTCTGCAGTATAATTTTATCCTGCCTCCGCTTGCTGGTTCTTCACAAGTTGTGAATTTGCTCTGTTCTTCCGGACCTTTCAGGCATACCTTCTCTACTCAGACTTGCAGATGCGCTCAAAGATTTTATCCCTGGGCCATCCTTTCCTGCTCTTTCCAATTGTTTATCTGAACTATTGCTTAAGCAGAAAGTAGCGTTTGGCCTTCTGGTCCCTCTCTGACCTAGTGAGCATCATTCTTTTGCTTTGTTGGGTTCCTCCTGCTCATTTCCCCATGGTGATGTTATTCCTTGACTTACTGAGCCTCTTTCTTTGTGAGGACTCACCTTTCGGCTGCCATCGGTGGATCTGTAGGTCATGACATAGTTCTCAGTGTCCCCCACAGGAGGCACCCAGGAGAGCAGGGCACTCCGTCGAGTGACTTCACTGGCAGTCAGATTTGTTGGAGGATCCAAAACTGCAAAGGTGAACAGGGACCCAGGGAAGTGCAAGTTCTCACACACAAGCACCGCAGCCCTGCTTCCCAGTTCAGTGCACTGGGATGCAGCCTTGCAGCTCTGAGCTACAGCCCGAAGTACGTCGTTGCTCTCAGTTTCCAGGCCTTATCACTGGTCCCCACCCTTGAAGAGAGCTCTGCAAACCCTCTAAGAGTCCTCTTCTACGTGCATGCTCTCTTGGGGGGTAATGGTTCTGAAATTCATGTGCTTGGGGCCTGTCAAGCTTCTTGTAAGCAAAACGGTTGTGCTCTTCTGACCTACGGCCTTGGGCAAGAGAAAGACCTCGTCAAGGGTCTTCTTGGGGAACCACAAACAGGGGAAATCAAAGAAAGGGGTGGATGCATGTTGAAAGAGTGAAAATGGTGGTTGATGGGTGTTGTGATTGAAATTCTGTTCTTGTGGTGTGCCTTGCATGGGTATTTGGATGCCCTTCTGGCACGTGGCTACTCCTACACCCATATGTACATGACCAGAGCTTTGGCTCAGCCCTGCTGGCTGCTTTTCCTGGGCTTGGATCTATGGCTAAGGGCATGTAACAGGCTGTGGGGGAGGTGGTTGTACGTACGAGTTGTAAAGTTGGTGCTGATGATCTGGCTGGTGATAGGCCCGTTGGTGGCGTACATAGAGACTGTGTAAGTGGTAGTGGGCAGGAGGTTGGTCAGCTGGTACTCCTGGTTCACTCCATCCACAAGAATTGTTTCTCCTGCAACTGTAAGCCCAAAGACATGACTTGGGGTAGACATTCAAGGTGGTTCTCAAAAATGCATATATGGCTATGCCCTCTCGATCAAAAGAACTTAAGCTACTGAAAGACCATGTGCTGTTGTGTAGCAGCTCAGCTCTCATGGTGGTGTTTGGTTTGAAGGTTGATCTCGTTTTTCCCACTTTCCCTATATCAAGCCTGATGCTTGCTTTCCCTTCACTAGAGGACTGCATGGAGTTTGCTGCACGTTGAGTTTCTGTGGGATGTGTTCTTGCTGGCCCCTGGGTGGGTACTGGTGGGCTAGTTAGTAAAGCAAGGGGATCCCAGTCCCTCCTGTATGGGCTGCCATGCTCTGGGGCTTGGTGAGGGGCATTGCCTTGGGACCTGCGAGGGAGGAGCTGGTGTCTGGGGGTGGCTATAGCCCTGTTGCCCACCAACTGCTGCCCTTCTGAAGCTTCTTCCCTGCTTCTTCTGTGGAGGGCACACACTGAATCCCAGGCTTTGGGATGGAGCAGAAGTGGGGGTGAGATGAAATGGTGCCTCAGCAAAGCTTGCGGCAGGGAGGTGTGGGGTTTTGGCGTACCTGCGTGGCGTGTGAGGACAAGGACATAGCTCTCCACCTCCGATAGCGGTGGGTTCCACTGCAGCAGAGCCTCGGTGGGGGTGATGTTCGTGGCTGTGACCCCCAAGGGAGCATCCATGGCTGCGTGGGGGACAGATTCAGAGAGGCAGAGGTGTTAAAAGACTGGGCTATGAACTGGAAGATCTTCTTTTGGCCCATTGCTTGTGGTCCTGCCTTGCTGCCCAGGCACATGTGCCTGCAGAGGAGCTATTGCTACTCTAGCTGGAGGGCAAAGATGTCATAGCTTGTGCTATTCTGCTACCTGGGCTGCTTCTCCACTGTTTTTCTGGTGCACAGTCTAGGATGTTAGGGGTTTTTTTTAGGTTTTGAGGAGTCTGACAACTGCAGAGGGTTTTATTCTTGCAACAGATGCTGTTTGTGTCAGAGCTTCCCTAGGGATTATTTCTGGAAGTTTGTACTCCCTTTAGGAGTTGTCAACATTGCCCAGCATCATCTCTCTGGCTTTCCTGTGCCCGGTATACAGATTTATCACTCTCCCCCTTGACTACCCATGCATGTACAGGCAAAGCTTTGCTTAGTTGGACTTCAAATGTCTGCTCTGGGTCCTCATGAGCCTTTCTCATTATCTCCAGCTTGCATCAGTCTGGCATGAGATTCAGTGTCCTCTCAGCTGAGTGACTGCTGGGGCTGGCACTGTTTGGTTGGCTACCTGCTCACCAGGAGCTCCTTCCCACCTGTGTACGCGGTGATGGAGGCCACCTCGCTCTCCTCCCGGCCCCGCACGCTCTTCACCCTGATCTCATACTTGGTGGCAGGCTGCAGGTGCTGAAGGGCGTACTCGGTGGCATCGCTGGCAATAGCAGTGCTGTCTGTCCTCCCTGTGGGGACAGAGCCGAGAGCTTTGGCATCGCGGCTGGCCCTGTCCATGGGGGACAGGGGGTGCTCAGGAGGGGATGGCAATGCCACAAGTCCTCTCCAGGGCTGATACTGGGGGTAACTGGGGTTTGTGCCTGTGGGGGCACACCAGCATGCCCATCACTCTGCTGGTTTGACCTTTTCATCATCGCAGGTGAACCTGGGACTCTGGGAGATGAGCCAGGGAAGACAGGTGGGAGAGCTGGGATTTCAGGATTGGGCTCTGAATTAACCATCCCCTGGGAGGCCACACTGCACCTGACCCTTGGCTGCAGTTGTCCCTCACCCATCCTCATCCCAGACACTCCATCCTCTGTCCCTGCAGCCTCTTGGTCCATCCCAGCTCTCTGCGGCTTTGCCAAGGGCACCAGGATGCTGCCTGGGATGAGGATGACCTGGTGGCCTGCTCGCGCCATCAGAGGGGGGAAGGGTTGGCAGCTTCAAGTGTAGGGGACGAGCAGGAGTGGTCTGACACGTTACCTTCAGCAGCGTGATAGGATATCCTGTAGTGGTCGAAGGCAGCGATGGGAGGGCTCCAGTAGACTGTCATGGACTCCTGGGTGATGTTACCCGCTCTGAGGTCCCTCGGTGAGTCGATCCCTGGTGAGATGGAGCAGAAAGCAAAGCTGTGGTAGGCAGGTCCGCTCCCCGTCCTCTTGCCCGCCCTCCCAGCAGGGTCCTGTGCCTGGCACCGGGATCCTATGGTACCTGTCATGATGGAGCCCACGACAGGCTCGGAGCTGATGGTGCCGTGCACTGCCACTAGTGACACCAGGTACTCGGTGGATGGCTGCAAGCCCGTCAGGCTGGCGTGCCTGCGAGTGCCATCGAGCGTGACCTGCTGTGCCTCCTCCTTGTCCCGGGGGCTGTAGGTGAGGATGAGGTGGTCTGCTGGTGGGGATGGATCACTCCACGTGACATTCACACTGGAGGATGTCAACTGGGAGAAGTAGAGCTGGGTAATGGGCCGGACCCCTGCAAGAAGGAGAGGGCAGTTTCAACCTCAGCTATCTGCAGATCCCGGCCTCTATGTTGTTCCCAGCACTTGCATGGGAAATACTCAGCGGGGGTGGCAAAGCTGCAACTCTGGGCTCTCCGTTGATCTGAAACTGCTGGCATTGGGGGCCAGAATTAGGAGTGAGGAAATGGTGCTTTTCTCAGTTCTGCCTGCAAACACCATCCATTCCAGACCTGTCTCCCTACAGATGGTATGTGCTGTGTGGGCTTCTTGATTGCAGGCATTTTACCTAAATGTGCTTGTGAGGTCCCTCAAGGCTTGTTTTTTCCTTCTTATGGACACACAGACCACCCTGACCACAGAGGAGAGCACGGGTTGGTCCTTCCTCCAGCCCTGCCTCCTCCTCATGGCAGCCTCCAGCCAAGCAAGTGTCCTCAGTGCTGCTGGCAAAGGAGACCTGCTCCCACAGGAACCCCTTGCCCTCAGCTCTCATCCCCATCACCACCTCAAGGGCCTTGGTGCTGGGGTCTCAGTGGGCTGGCGGTGATGCCGGCATGGGGTGGTGCTCTGTGCACTTGGCCCCATCTCAACGTGTATTCTTCTACCTGTGAAGGCATCCACAGTGGCCTCCAGGCTCTGCTGGCGTCCCCTCTCGGCGATGATGGAGATGGTGTACTCTGTGCCGGGCTCCAGCTCCGAGAGGGTGAGCTGAGACTCATCCCGGGGCACTGTCACTTCGGAGGCCATCCCTGAGGCAGGGGTGAAGGTGACACGGTAATGGTCGATGGGCCCCGTAGCTTTGGTCCAGGTAAGCGAGATGGATGTCTCCGTGGAGGCTGTCACCAGGAGATCCCGGGGGCTATCGAGCTCTGTGGGAGAGGTTTGGTGCAAACATACGTCCCCATGTGTGAGCCATCCCATGGAGGTGTTTGAGCCATAGGAGCTGGCTGTGCTTGGAGCACATGAGGACAAACTCACCTGTCCTGGCATTCATGGTTGCTGGCACGCTCTGCTGGCTGTCCATCACAGCTGAAATCCCGATACCGTACTCTGTCCCTGGAACTAGATCTGCCAGGGGGTGCAAAGGACACAAAGGGGTGTGAGGGCAGCACCTGGCTGGGTGACCTCGGAGTGCAACCCACCCACCTCCCACGGCTGGGGACAGGGGGAACCCTCCTGAGCATCCTTGGGCTGGGCAGCCCTCCCACAGGTCAGCAGTTCCTCTGCATGCTGGAGAAGAGCTGAGCCTTTTCAAAAAAGCCATGTGGATGCCTTTGGACAGGGAATTTGGGGTATTCTAGCTGAGAAACAAGCAATTTTTAAAAGTTGTTGCTGAGGTCTGCTGTAATTGCTGGCACTGAGTCAGAAATTGTGTGTGTGAGCAGAGATCCGCATGATAACGTAGCTATATTTGTTTCCAAAGTGATTCAATACCAGATATTGTCACAAGGCTGGTGTCTCAAAGAGAAATAAATTATGCAGAGTAAATTAAATGCACATAATTAGGAAAGTAGCAGTCTTTTTGGCAACCCAATCAAGTGCTGCTACTTGGTTGTGGACACATCCTGTGATGCTCCCTCAAGGGACATGGGAATTGAGCTCATCCAGCTCCTTTTCTGCACATCCCTTGCTGATTGTTTTTCTATGTCCACGAGACACCTCCTGCCTCTGCCTGTCACTTCTGCTTGGCTGCTGGCAGCTTTGTTCCCCACCTCCTTGGGCTTCATTGTCTTTCCCATGGGAAAGACATAAACCCTCCAGCCTGGCCTCAACCTGCCTTCCATGGGGATCCTCTGAAGCCCCCAGAACCTTCCCCATGAGGCCGTGAGGGAGGGCAACTCCCATCCCTTGGTCCTCTCCCATTGCTACGGTGAAGCCTTGGTGCTGTGGACTCTATTCCCCTCTGCCCTCCTGGAAAGGAGAAGAGCCAGGGAGCAAGGGGGAGGAGAGGAAGAAAAGAATAGGAGCACATAAAACGATGCTTTTTTTCTCTCCCAGCTCTTTTGGGCACAGCAGAATTACTGATAATTCTGTGCAAATGCTGATTTTTGGAGAGAGACATAAGGGGCAGGGCAAGGCTTGCTGTATTTTTAAACTTAGCTCTTTGATAAGCTCTGCTCAGCACCGTTCCTCGCTGCTCTTTCTGCAGGCAGATGAAGGAATCACCAGTTGTTTTTATGGTGTGGATCCCACCACGTTCTGGGTGGCTGGAGATGCACCCTGGCAGACTTAGCACCATGTACCACAACACCTTGGAGGGCAGGGCTGCAATGAGCATAGCAGAGCTATGGCTCATAGCTACGGCTATCCTGGCTTTTTTGTCACTAGAATGTTTTTTTTAGGTTTTCTGCTATAAATAGATTTTTTTAGAAAATCATTTATTACATCCTATTTCATTTAGGAGATGACGGAGGCACTGTGTAAGAATTGCTGCACCCTCCTACAAGAAAGATACTGAGGGGCTGGAGCCCAGAGGGCAGCAAGGCTGGTGGAGCATCTGGAGAAGAAGGGTTATGAGGAGTGGCTGGGGGAACTGGGATTGTTTAGTCTGGAGAAGAGGAGGCTGAGGGGAGGCGTTTTTGCTTTCTACAGCAACCTGAAAGGAGACTGTGGCGAGATACGTACTGGTCTCTTCTCCCAAGTAACAAGTTATAGGACAAGAGGCCCCAAGCTGCACCAGCGGAGGGTTAGAGTGGATATTAGGAAAAAAATTCTTTACTGGAAGAGTGGTGAAGTGTTGGACCAGGCTGCCCAGGGAAGTGGTGGTGTTGCCATTCTTGGGGTGGGTTAAAAAAATGTGTAGATGCGGCACTTTGGGACATGCTTGCATAGGTACGGTGGTGTTGTGTTGATAGTAGGAATTGTCTCAGAGGTCTTTTCCAACCTTAATGATTCTAAGATTCTATTCAATTGACTTAAACCCTTGTATCTCTGGAGTTTGCTCTGGGGATGTTTCTTATAGCCCTGCCTGAGTCCGGCTGCTGCCATCAGGTAGACACATGGCAGCTTTTTGTATTCTTATTTAGGGAAAAGAAAACCTGCATGCTGTCTCTTCCTCTGCGGCAAGCTCGGGCTGTGCTGTGGGTGTCATCACAGTTTGGGTCAGTAGGGTGGTATTGCACCTCTGCCCCAGGGAGGAGGATTTGTCCCATTTTGGATGCTGCTTCTCACCTAGAAAGGCAATAAATGCCAAGAGGAAAGCTGGAAGAGGACTAGCACTGGGTCTCTGATCTCTTGCTGTCCCCCTTCATCTCATCCCACTTCTCCATGTGGGTCCTCATCACAAACACAGTAGAAACTATCCCTAACATTTTTTTTTCCGCATACCACATTTTTCAAGCTAACTGCTCTAACTGCTTTCCTGCCCTCCAGCCTTTCTCGTGACTTGGTGCCACAGTGTCTATGACTTTACATCTGATTTTCCCACTGAACTTATTCCTATAGGTCCATATGACAGAGATGCCTGCGACCTCTTTGAGCTGGGAAGATCCCTGAAGGGCAAAGAGAGTCCATCTGGAAGAACTTGTTGTCCTCCCGTACTGAAGAACTTCAAGCTGAATGAGTGATATTTTTGTACGTGTGTAAGTCAGACTTTTCTTTGCTCAAAAAGTGCCCCTGGAGCCTCAAGTCTAGCAGACAAACAGTTGTAGTTAAAAAAAAAAAGAAAAACAGATCTCACACACTGCTTTGTGGTGTTGCTGCTGAGGTGTTTGGGACTTTCCTGGCAGAGGGAGGTGGGCGGTGTTTGCAGCTCCTGGTGGCACTCCCTGAATAATGTACCGCTTGAGGGACTTGTTCAAAAATGCCATCCCTGGATTCGGGTCTGCTTTGTGCCCTATTTGGATCCCCATGGCTGCCTGTGCTGCATTGGCATCTGCAGCTCTTTCTCAGCAAGGAAAAAAAGAAGGGCAAAATAATATTTTCTTCTAGATCGGCCTAAAACGCCTTCCCCTTCTCATTTCTCACTTTGTTCCCTGCCAGCTCTGTTTGAGACCTGGACAGACCCTTGCCAGAGGTGCGCCACTCAGAGGATACATCGCTTGGAAGTGCCTCCTTTGGAGGTGCATTGCTTGGAGATGCATCACTCAGCTGGTGGATAAGCAGTGCCCAAATCCAGATTCTTGGGGGAAAAATAAGCTCCATCCCAAAGACAATCTTCTCTCCAGTAACCAGTAAGCTCCAAAGCAGCCTCAAATTTGCGCTGGCACGAGGGCAACAGAGCATCTGTTCTGATTTGAGCTTTCCAGTGCTCTTCCTGATGAAGGTGGAGGAGAAGGGAGGGAGGAAAGACTCATAGGTGCTTGCATACCTGCGAGTGTGGCCCGGGTGGTGGGACCGGTGTCCCGAGGCACCAAAACTTCATGGTAGTGCTCCCCAGCCAGGGTGCTGTAGACCACCCTGTAGCTGTGCGCCTCGGCCTCGCTGTTGTCCCAGGCGAGCTCAAGGCTGGCAGGTGTCCGTGAGCCCACCCGCAGGTTCTTGGGGGCATCAATCTCTGTATGACACAAGGGAAAGAGGCTCCAAATCACTGCTGGGCACCAGGGATGCACCCCATAGCCTTGGCATGTCTAGGCAGCAGTGGAGGAGTACTCGGGTATGACATCTGTGAGGTCCCATGTGTGGTGTCTCCTCCCCAGGGGATGTCCTGGGGCAGGGGCTGGGACATCTGCTCGCACCTCCTGCTCAGCACAGACCCAGAGATGCCACCACGAGACAGACGCAAGTGCTGGGGCATTCACAACATCCCTCCATACGTCGCTTTGGGAGCAAACAGAGTATTATTTGGGAAAGAAAAGCATTTCCCCCCTATATTAGAGTAATGGAAACTGAGGCAGGGTGCCTAAGAGCAAAAGGGCTTTGCAGCAGTCACGCGTTGGCCTGAGCTGCTTTTAGGAGAACCTTGAGTGTCTTTACAGGCTCATCCAAGCTCAGACATCACCCAAAGTGTTTGTTTATTAGTGCTGCCGAGGTTGTGCATGGAATCTGCTCTGATTTGTGTGATAAACCTGTCCAGTGAGTGAGTGGTTGGTGCTGGGCAGGTGCTGGGTGCCAGCAGATGGGGGGTTATTCCTGCTCCTTGATGGCTCTCAGTTTAGTGGGGGATTTTTTATGTTGCCTTTTCGAAAGAAAGCAAGGAAGGCCAACGCAGCAAATCAATTGGGGTGAACATTTTGTCTGAAATATATATCTATAGAGATATATGCACACACAATTCACACACCACAGCTACTGTAATAGGAGCCTAGTATCCACCAGTAACGTACATGACAAGTAATTAATATACCATAAACCAGCACTGCAATACACGCTCTACCTCCTCTTTTATGGAACGGTAAATTAAACCTTTTAGCTATCTGCAGGTTTAACATTAATTAAAGTTTTACCGACCAGTTAGGGTATTCAGAGGAGTTATAAAATAAGATAACCACATTTCTGACTGGCTTGCTTTTAGCCGCTTGACTGCCGATTCCTCGGGCAATGCATCTGCCTTGGCTCTTGATGCTGAACGGCAGGTGAGCATCGCCTTGAATTCAGACCTGTGCTTGTTGGTTTGGGGCTTTCCAGGACTGCATGTTACTCTACGGATGCCATCAAGGGCATGAAGGGCTGGGTTTAAAAGCTTTAGCTACGGGCTGAAGCTAATCTGAATGGGTCTGCATGGGTTTGAAGCTGGTGGGGATGTGTGTCCCAGGTAGCAGGAGATGTTGCCTTGGTGCTGCAGCAGGAGGTGGCCAAGGCTTGGGGGTTGTCATCTAAACGCAGGGGTTTGAGCCATCTGCGTGCTTGCTGGCATCTGGGGTCACCTGGGGCACCCTGGGGACCACGTGAGCATCCTTGTAGGGCACGGTGGAGACCCTTTGCACTGGAGGTTTAGGTACTAAATGAAAATGTAGGCACTAGTGGAGGGTGATCTTAGGGTGTGTGGTTTTGAGTGAGCTGAAACGCTTGCTCTGCCTCGCTCTGTGCTGGGAGAGTGATGGGATGCAACACATCTGCATTCAGGCATCTTCAGTTGGACCGGCATTTTAACCATCATGTTTTCATCACACCGCTTCCTCCCACCAAAGCAGAGAGAACCCACTTGTGCAGGAGAAAATCAGGTACCACTAAATCACAGTTGCAAAAAAATTCTGATTTGGCTCCGAATGCACAAACCCCCACGCTCGCTGCAGGACCGCCTGTCTGCAGTTTGCAGCAAGCCATTAAAAACTTGTGCCGGTTCTCCCAGCAAAGCCAGCTAGCTACCTGTGGTAAACTGGGCAAGGGCCGGCTGGCTCTCGTTGGCACCCCGGAGGGCGCTGATGGCGAGGTGGTAGCGGGCGCCAGGGCGCAGAGCCTGCAGGGAGTACTGGCTGAGGGGGGGCTGCAGGCGGAAGGTGGTCCTCCCCCCCTCCCCGTCTGCCAGCCCATACTTCAGCAGGATGGCGTCCACCTTGGCACGTGGCGGCGTCCACTCCACAAAGGCCACCGTGTCGGAGACGTCCCGCACAAGTATCTGCGTTGGGCCGTCAATGACTGCAGAGCAAAACAGACACCTGTTATTTTGGGAGGGTTGGATAGGGAAGGGTGGTGGCTTTGGGCATATCAGGCTTTGGGGATGCTTCAACCCAGCCTTCAGAGCGGCCTGAGTTTGCAGGGACAAGATAGAGAGGCAGCACGGGCAACAGGCACAAGCACTCACCCCGAGGTACTCAAGTGGTTTGGTCCTGGTAGGACCCCAGTCCTTACCCCAATCTCCTGTCTCTTTCCTGAACCCTCTCCACTTGCTTAGGGACATGATTTAGTAGTGGACAGGTATGGTTGAGCCTGATGACCTCAAAGGTCTTTTCCAGCCTAGGGATTCAATGATTCATTGATTTTTGTCCCGAGCTGTGAATATCAGAGCGGGATGCAGAAGCTCTACCATCAATGACCATCCAGTACAGCTATAATGCAGCTCAAGCTCTTATCTCGAGCTGGTTATCGGCCACAATTCCTCCCTGGCTTTTACATGTGGCATCTCCCAGGATAAAATTTTCTATGTCTAACTGTGATCCATTTGTTTGGCTCCTAGATAATTGCCATGAAAACATACAGTTCTCCCTTGTGCCCAGGTCTTTGAGCCATTCAGATCGTTTTTATCGACGATGATCTGCCACTCAATTTAGTCTTTTCTGAGTCTTTGCGTCACTGGCAAAATTTATCAGCAATGATATTATGTCTTTTGAAAGGTGTTGACAATGTGCTAAATAACGTGGGGCCAAGAACTGATCTGAGCGTTGAGAGCTGAGGAACGTCTCTAGAAACGTTCCTGCTTCGGTGCCAGCTCCTGGTTTGTCGTTAAGCTGAGGGATCAGCTCATAAAGTTGTCGACGTCTTAGCACTGGGGAAAGAGGAGATAACGCAGATGCTCTGGTGAGTCTTCATAACTAGCTGGGCGTGGGGCTACGATAGGTGTCCACAAAATCCTCTCTAATAAGGGGGTTTTAGCTGAATTCATACAGTGGATGTACTGGGAGACTAAATAGTATTTCTGCTTTCTTTTGCAGAGAGCTGGGCTCTTTCCTCCTCCGTATCCCCCAGTATTCAGCCTGTAGAAATTATGGGCTCAGGAGCAGGTGATGGGTGCTTTGAGTCCAGCAGGACCTACCTGCTGCATGGGCACCCGGCTGGGCCAAGCCCGGCCATCGCTCCCGTGCCCTGGCAGTGCTGACGTGGGGAGCTTACTGGGCCCCTTTTGTCACTTACATGATCCCAAGGTGGGGAAAACCCCACTCTTGTCCTGTAATTCGGGCTATAGTGCATGCAAGTGCATCTGATCCACTGTGTGCGTTGGAAAATGATGCTGTACGATAAGGATGTGCTGAACGCTGCACCCCAGAGGGCGAAGTCCTGGGTGAGATGTGCGGACAGGAATGGGAAGGACTGGGGTGGGTTAGAGAAGACTTGTCGGGGAACCAAATACCAATGGAGAAGGGAGAATAACATAATATTTAGGTAGGAGCTGGGTGTCCAGCTTGGCCAGGACTAGGTCACGCTTATCCAAACCCTATATCTCCAGCTACATCATGTTGTCCAATCATCCAGGCAATGTTGGGGAGCATCAAGTTCTCCTTAGATGTGCAGTATGAAACCGTTTGAGCCTTTGCTGCTCCAGGCACAAGGTGTTGAGGCAGAGCAAGGATGACAGGGACAAAGCTATGGGGGTGCTGCAGAGAAAGGCAGACACGCCAGCGTGGGGACACGTTCACCGAGCAAAGAGCTGGGAATCCACCTCTCCATCTGCGCTCCCCCACAAAGGTCAACCACTGGGTTTGAAATACCAGCCTCTCTTGTTACTTTTTGCTGACTTCCCACAGAAAGGAAGATTGGAGCCTGACCAGGAGATGTCTCTGTTAAGCCACGTCGGGCTGAGCGGGGAGGCAAAGCAGGAGGAGAGATCTGTGCCAAGGAAGCTCAGAGGTGCAGCAAGCTGCTGCTGGTGCAGGGATCCTCCCTTCGCTCTCACCGTTGCCTCAAATTAGCAGCCTGGAGAGAGCATCACCTCGTTATAACCCTCTGGCAGTCATTTAAATGCTGTTTCCATTTGCAGCAGCTTGGATGGAGGTAGAGGTCTGCCTGGCAGACTGCAGCAGATCTGGCGTGGGGAGCCTCGTCTCCCCAGTGAGCTCTGCCCATCTCGATGTCTCCTTCGGTGAGGAGAAGACCCAGTTGAATTTCCTTTAGCCTATGGGATGGACCAGTGAATGGCCAAATAAACTGGTTAGTAGAGGACGTGCTGTTGCTCCTGGGTCCCTGCCCTGCTGCTTGGTTTGCCTGAATTGATGGGAGCAGAGGACATTTAGTGGCACAAAAGCAGGTGGGAGTTTTAATCTGTTATATATGAGTAGGCAATACATTTATAGACATATTTCTTGGGGGTGTCCAGCCTCTGAAATGTGAGATTAGCAGAGAAGAGGAGTTAGCTGGATATATAATAAAAGCAGACCTGAGCCTTCGCTCGCAAGCCCATTAACCTCGACACGCTCTCTGTGCTCGCAGCGGTTCGGGAAGGAGAGGGATAAGATATTGCATGAAGAAGCTGTTGCTGGGGGGCACCTGTAGCTTGGGCAGTCGGGCGGTGCTAGTTTTATCCCTGCCCATGCAGGCTTGAGCTGCTTTCACTGCTGGGACCTCATCAGGGGACTAAACCCAGACTGGGCTCACTCACGGGTTGAGACGCTGTTGGAGGTGGGAGGGCTCCTGGCTTGTTCCTTCAGGGCCACCACGGTGACAGTGTACTCTTCCCCTGGCTTCAGCCCTGTCTGGTTGAAGGTGGTGACGGTGCTGGGGAGCTGGGCAATGACGCTGCCCTCGTTATTCTGCCAAGGAATGGAAATAGGTGTTAAAAAGACAGCTGAAAAAGGTGTTTGGAAGGGATGGATGCGTGGAGAAGAGGTATCCCCAGCATCACATCCTTCCACGCCCACCCCCGAATTGTATTCTCGTCTGGGCATGTCCCACTGTGGAGGTGCAGAAACCCAAGGTGAAGTCACTCACCAAGCATGGAGGACCCATGTTGCTGGACTGAGAAATGCTTCCCATCCCTTCCTTTGGCCTCATCCCTGCGCCCCTTCACCACCACTGCCTGCCAACTTCTGTATTTGCAATCTGTGAATTTCCTGTTCTCCAGAAGAGGAAAGATAATAAAACCAAAGCCTGGGCTGGACTCCTTTTCCCTGTCGTTCAGATGCCAGGAACCTTCCGCAGTTCATAAATAGGTATGAAACTGCAAGGTCTTTATTTTGTAATCCCCTTCTTTGTAAGTAACTTTATTAACTCATGATACTTAGTGGTTTTGCTCTGAAAAGCCATAAGTCTTTAAGCAACCTCAAATGTCACCTTTCCTGCCAGTGTCTGGACAAAGGATCTTTTCTTCCAACTGTCTTCACTAATAACACACTAAACAAATCTTTGCACATAGCTTTCAATTCACGTTCATCTATTTTCTCATTAAACAGGTAATCTTCCATTTCAGCCATAAATTACCATCTTACCTTCCCTAATTTTCTTTTCTGTTTTCACTTTGTTGCCCCCCTCCCCATCCCCAGTGCATGTGGCAGATGGGCAATCCTCACCTGACCCAGCTTTTGCAAGGTGGGAGCATCACAGGGACCACAGAAGGAAGATTGCTCTGTGGGAGAGTGTGAGCATTCTCTCAGGGATGCTGAGGACCAAATCAGCATCTTCTCGCCTGTTTTTTTTTTTTTTTTGTGTGTGTAAGACAGAGCAAACTCGATTTTACTGGTAGAGGTTATTTGTGATGCTGCTGTTACAACTGTTGATTTTAGCCTCTGGGACAGGTTTTGGGTTTATTTGGGGTGTGGCAATGGTTTAATGTTTGCCTGAGGGAGCATTGCTTCCAGGCAGTGAAGGAGACAGCACCCTCTGTCTTATTTTAGGAGAAAAGCTGGCGATGGAGACTTCAGAGGCATCAATCTCAGCAGAGGGTGGGCAGGAGCACGACTCTGCTCTTAGGGCACCAGACCATACGCTTGACCAACAGATGTGAGAACTTCAAAGCCTTACAAGGTACATCCCTTCCCCCCATAAAAACCTGCATCCAGGATCAGCCATCCTTTTGCACCTTATACCTTCCTTAAATCCTGGCATGTTTCCATGTTGTTTTAAGTTTTAAGATTAAAACTGGAAAGGAAGGCCAATGGTTTGTGGTTTTTTGACTGGCTTGAGAACAATCTGTTGTTATTGACCCTGTGGTGAGAATTCTGCTTCTGTCCTAGTGATTCCCAACCCTAAAATGGACACAACCCCATTTATCTGCTTCAAGGGGCTGCCCTTGAGTTAATTCTCAAGTCAACTGTTTGAAAGACAGTTGGGTTTTTTGCTACCAAAAGCTCTTCGTTGCTTTGTTTTTTCAGGGTTTATCCTGATAGTGAATGAAAATTATCCCAGGGTTTATACCAGCAGCAGCTGAACTTCAACTTCCGACACAAACTGCATGTGGATGTACCCAAAATTGCATCCAGATCCTTCCAGCCTTTTTGGAGATGAGGGAACAGAGTTATTTAGAGCAATTAGGCCCTTGTTCTGTGCTGTGTAATGACATTTTACAGTTAAGAGCATTTAAAACTTTGGAGCCAAGTTCTGCAGTTCTCGTGTGTCCAGAGCTGCCTTTGACTCTAGAGAGGGTTTTGTACAAGTGAAAATGTCATAATTGAGCCCTTAATCAGCATTTCTTTTACTGCTGGGGCTTGAACGCTCTTGTAAGGCTTCACATACAATTGAAGCTATACTTATGGCTAAATGGTGTAGAAATTATGAATACAGATGAAATACTTGATGTACAATTTTTGTTGCTGCGCATAGAAATATGCGATATTTAGGGCAACATTTTCATCCTTTCATCTTTTCTGGCACAATTTCTACCTGTTCATCACTGCGATTAAAATTCCATGGCAGGAATTAGCCGTGCGTGTGACTCGGGGATGTTGAAGGTTATTGTCTGAGAGCCGGTGGCTGCTTTTGATAGGAATGGTTGGATTTGATAGGAATGGTTGGACTCGATTTGATAGGAATGGTTGGATTCGATTTGATAGGAATGGTTGGATTCGATGATCCGGTGTGTCTCTTCCAACCTGGTTATTCTGTGATTCTGTGAAGGGTTGTGACAAAGGAGATGGAAGGGAGGAAGGGGGGGATGACAGAAAGAGGCAGCAATACTAGAAGGTTTATTTATTTATATGCTTCCTTCTTGATTTTATTAGGGAACTAGACATAAGGAGGAATTTCTTCACAGCGAGGATGGGGAGGCCCTGGCCCAGGTTGCCCAGGGAGGCTGTGGCTGCCCCAACCCTGGAGGTGTTCATTGGCAGCCTGATCCAGTGGGAGGTGTCCCTGCCCATGGTGGAGGGGGCTGGAAAATGCCTTCCAACCCAAACTATTCTATGATTCTATGAATTTCTTTGAGGACATGTATGTTTTGGTGCCAAAGACTACTGGAGAAATGCAAACTGGCAGTGGGAGGTTGAGGTGTTCGGACTTGTCTGAGGTGAAGCACGCAAGTTGCAAACAGGGGTTGGTTTGTTTGGGTTGGGTAATTGGAAGATAATTTATGATCTGCTTGCTCAGTGATTTCAGGGTGACTGGATGTACCCCATGATGGCCTGCATGCAGCAGCACTACCTTAGGGATGAAGCTGATCTCCCAGCCGTCGAAGGGGAAGGAGAAGGGCTCCCACTGCACCTCCACTGTTGTCTCTGTGATGGTCTTGAACTTCAGCCCCTCTGGCGTGGCGAGGTCTGGAAAGGAGTGGGAAGTAAGAAATGTGGGATAGGTGTGGAGGTGCTGTCAGTCCCCACCCTGCTCCCTGTGGCTATTTTGCTACCTGGGCCACGAAAATGAGGAAATTTTTGATAGCTGTTAGACAAGCCCCTTTGTTCCCCACTCTGAGTGTGATGGAGGGAAAAGAGGGAAATGCCTGAGTTTCTGAACACCAAAGCGTCTTACGGCATCACTGTGCAAACAGAGCAAGTGATGGGATTGCAAAAAGGGTGTCTGGATGGTTTGCTTTTCCTCTGTATCTTTAGTTTCTGAGGTTGTATCTTTTCTTTCTGGAGGTGGCCATTACTGCTCTATAATCCCATTTTCCTCTGTGTCGTGGTCTTGGGCAGGACTACATATCTCCTGATGCACAGCAGCTTCTCCTCTTGCTGCATTATCATCCATGGAGATTCATCATGGGTAACCCATCCAGGAGTGGGAGGGGAACTTGTGACTTCTGTGGTACATTGCAAGAATTTCTATGCGGAAAAAAGCCTAATATTTTTAGCCGTATTCTGGGGACTTACACGAAACTGAAAATTTCTTCGATTTTCAGTCATTTGGGTTTCCATCCAGCCTAGGTCTTGGGCATAAAGCACAGCATTTCCCCCTTTCCTATACCTCCACACAGATATAAATGGGGATAAAAAAGTCCCAAGTTGTCTTTTTCGAAGGCTCAGGTTTCTGCCGCTAGAAGGTTTTTGTGGTAGATGTGAGCCAGCTTGAGCATCACTTCTGCTTATTCAGGTACCAGGTGACAAATGCAGTATGATACTTACTGGTCATCACCTTGGAGGTAACAGGGATGCTCAAGACATCGCTGATGACTGCGTAGACGCTGACATTGTAGGCAACACCTGGCTCCAGGTCGGTGATGGTGATGCTGCTCCAGTCCCCGGGCACTCGCTGTTGGAGCTGGGTGCCTCCCGGCCCTGCCGGCTGGTACGAGATGACATACTCGGTGGCTGCCCCAGGGCTGTCCCACATCAGCTCGATGGTGCTGTCGCTGACGCCTGTCACTTGCAAGTTTTCAGGAGGAGCCACTGGTGGGAAGTGCAGAGGTAAGGCCTTATTAGGAACGGCTGAGAGAGCTGGGGGTGTTTAGCCTGGAGAAGAGGAGGCTGAGGGGAGACCTCATTGCTCTCTACAACTACCTGAAAGGAGATCGTGGAGAGGAGGGAGCTGGGCTCTTCTCCCAAGTGACAGGGGACAAGACAAGAGGGAATGGCCTCAAGCTCCGCCAGTGGAGGTTCAGGCTGAACATTAGGAAAAGATTTTTCACAGAAATGGTCACTGGGCACTGGCAGAGGCTGCCCAGGGAGGTGGTTGAGTCACCTTCCCTGGAGGGGTTTGAGGGACATGGTTTCATGGTTTAGTGTTTGATAGGAATGGTTGGACTTGACGATCCGGTGGGTCTTTTCCAAACTTATGATTCTATGAGAGTATCAGGGAGTGCATGGCTTGTCCTCCCACCTGGCTGTGGGGAAGGGAGTGCGGGTCTGCTGGTGGGACACGGGCACGGGCTTCAGGCTGGGAGTTGCGTGCCCTCTGTGGTTGTAGTGACTGCTATGGCAAGGCAAAGGCTCGGGAGAACCCGAGCACAGCTGCTGTTGCACCCAGAGTTTACCACCAGTGTTGGGATGAACCTTGCTGGCTTTTTCTCACCTCCCAGACTTTTGCCCGTGGTTTCTTTGGGAACAGGGACAACAGGGAGGCAGTGAAGCTGCAGGGCACGAGCAGGTTCTATGTGACATGCTTGGGTTTCTCCCAAGCTTTGTGTTGCTCCTGTGGGAGCACCTCAAAGTCCTTGCTCGTGCATTAGGGTCTGGCTCTTCCCACCCATGCCCCCACTACCTGCTGAGCAGTCTTGCCCCTCGTAGCCTTCTTCGCAGATGCAGAGACCATCACGGCAGACCCCACGGCCGCTGCAGGCGCTGGGGCAGTGCAGCCACCCACAGTCCTCTCCAGCGAAGCCCTCGTGGCAGATGCATGTGCCGTTGACGCAGAGGCCCTTCCCCGAGCAGTCGCGGGGGCATCGCAGCTGGGAACAGTCCTCCCCAGTGAAACCTTCCTCGCAGACGCACTCGCCGTCCACGCAGAGCCCACGGGAGCCACAGCCCATGGGACAGCGGAGCTGTGAGCAGTCCTCACCCCCGTAGTCGTTGTCGCAGATGCACTGGCCCTCCAGGCAGACGCCGCGGCTGGAGCAGCCTCGAGGACAGAGGGGTTCGGAGCAGTTGCTGCCTGCCCAGCCCTCCATGCAGACACAGCTGCACGACTCCAGGCTGAAGTTCCCGTGGCCGCTGCATTGTGAGGTGTAATCCAGCTGCCCTGCAAGGACGTGGGACCAAGAGTCAGGGGTCAGTGGGTGGGAGGTGGAAGAAGGGCAGCGTTGGCCCTGGATCAACCTGTCACCCAGTTGTAGGGAAGGGGGCCAAGATGTGGGGCAAGTAGGGGGTGGTCATCCCTCTGATTGAGCATGTCCAGCTCTGGGGAGGCAGCAGCTTTAGGGCTGGCAGTGGCAGAACTGGTGATATGGGCTCCTGATGGGACTTGGTTGGGTCCTCACGAGTCTATCTGTCCCCCAGGAGCACTGGCGTCTATGGCCGAGTACCATCAGCCTCGTCGGGGTGCGAGGGCTCACTTTGCTTTCTCTTCAGCTCAGCACTCAGTTGATGGGAACCTCCCTAGACTTCTCACTGCAAAAAAAAGCCTTCCCTGGCCAAGCCCCTCTGCACCACTTATAATTTAATGGGCTCCTGTTGTCTCCTCTACACCTGATGTTCCTTCTTACGGGTGAGAGATCTCCTACAAGTAAGAAGTATCAAAGATGATGAGCATGCTGGGGTTGTGGGAGAGTGGGCAAAGCCCGTAGCCACCACCTCTAATGTCCCCCCTTTACCTGGCACCCTTACACAGGCCACTCTGGGGCGAGGAGGGATGCATGGGGACAAAGGCACCTATCACTGATACTGGCAACGCTTCTCTCTTTTTTCCATTCAATGTGGACCCATTGCTCCAGCCAGGATAATTTTTCCTTTCTAATTTTTACTGCTTTTCTCCCTCATGTGAACTGAGAAGGAATAGAAACCTTTTCTATGCTTCCCTTGACACTTGGGAACCCTCTGTGTCATGAAGAACCCAAGCAGTAGGGCTTTTTGTTCCCTGATTAAGTTTTCCATCCTAGCTGGGCTACTTGAGCAGCTCTTCCTATGGCAGATTCAGCAACCGCTCATGGAAAAGGGGTTCAGTTCCGTGCTGCACCCCCCAGACCCGTTTGGGTTACTTTGCAGGATGTTTCCCATCTAAACTGCAGATACTGGGGGTGGTGATCCTGTTCTTTTCAGATCTCAGCCTCTAGTTGAGTCATCAAAAGAGGAGGCAGGATGTGCTGGAAGAGAGCAGCTTTCCTTGGGGAAATGCCTGGGGTGGTGGGGTGGGCATCCTGCTCTCTTCTGCAGCTCCAGTAAAAAGATATGAAATTACTCCAGTTTTAGCTCAGCACATCTGCGATACGAGTGGAGACTCCACTGAGTGATGAATGTTTAATGGGACCGTTCGTGTATGTTTGCAAGTAACCCAAATAGGCCCATCAGAGTTTTAATTTAATTCCTTCAAAACAGGTTTTTCCCATGGAATTTCTTATGTGATTTTAACCCTTGCTTTGCACTTTACCAGTGGCACAGGTGCACTTTTTCCATTTTTGCCTTTTTTAACTCGTCTGATGACTGTTGCCTGAGGGAGGGATGCAAGCTGGAAACATGCTGACCTCCACCACCTGCGCAGGAGGTGTCAGCCTGTGCTTCTCCCTCCCCTGCTTCACACACCCTTGGTTCAACTCTGTCAACCCAAGCATGGCTCCCTCCCTTTTCATTTTCATGTGTCCTCAGCATAGAGGGGTTGGGGGACCACCTGAAAAATCACACGAATAGTTGCAAAACTTAAAAAAAGGGCATGGGCATTGGGGATAAAAGGGTTGCTTTTAAATTTCCTTCCTCCCTGTTGCTGTTCTTGGCCTGAAAAGTAGTTTTCCCTGGGAAAAACACCCTGCATGGCCCTCTCTGCTTGGTGGCTTTTTCCCATGAGGAGCCCTGAAGCCCCGGGCAGGACTGGGCTGCGTGAGGGATGACAGATGCCCTTTGGGACAGCCTCTTCTACCCTCCCTGAGATGTAAATAAAACCATCAGTGTGCTTTCTCCTGCGCTATCGAAATGCAGCCTCTAGCCCAAACCATTCTTGCCCATCTCATTTCAGCTGCGTGCTGCTTCCCTGGCTGTGGTGAAACGAGGGGGATGTTTTCGTTGGGGTAACCCCATCGGGGGCTCTCAGAGAGCTTCACAAACGGCACGTATTGTTGTTCCAGTTGATGGGTTTGTGTCTTTGTAATACATTTGTTTGTATCTTTCATAGCAACTGAAATTATTCCCTTTTATTTTTAATCCTTGGGGGTTTTTTACACTCAGCTTTTCATACTCATTCACTCCTACAGAGAAGATGAAGGAGTTTATGACTGGCTTCCATGGTGCTTGCCTTCAGCACAGGTACAGCAGCATCTCTCCTCCCTGTCCCACACGCAGTGGCAGACCTTTAACGGAGTGCAGGGGTGGGAGATGACCCTGCTGACCCCTCACCAGCTCTACTTTTATCTGTCATGGGGCTTTAGCTCTGGCAGTTACAGAGTTTCTGCAGCAAGCAGGGCACTGGGGGCTCTAGTGACCATATCTCTCCCAGGGGTTTTCTTGCCTTGGAGGACCTAAGCTGGTCTTTCCCCTAAAGCCACAGCCAAACCGTAGGTGAACATCGGTTTTCCTCTGTTGCACTCTGAGTGGCATCACCAGTTTTGCATTTATTTCTCCTGCCTTTTGCTCAAGCCCTCAGTCCCCAGCAAGAGCTAACAGGATGGCATTACTACCTGTGGCTGCATTTTCTTGGCAGCAATTGGAGTTGCATTGGTCCCGGAGTATGGAGACCTCCCTCTCCAGCATCTCAATCCTGCTCAGCAGCTCCTGCAGGGATGGGAGGGAGTTGGAGCACTTGCAGGCCTGCTTGGGCAAGTTTATCTTGTGGGTGAAGGTGACCTGGCTCTCGCTGTCGGAGGTCTGCTCTGCGTACTCTGCCAGCCGGTCGTCTTCTGAACTCACCTCTTCGGCTGAAGACTTGAACATGGATGAGCAGCAGCTATCCAGGGGAATGTTGATGTTGTAGATGTGGTGGAAGACCATGGGCTGCTCTTTGATGGGTGGGCTGCAGTTGGCAAGGCCACCTTCCTCATCCACCGCTGGCCTCTCGGCCGGGTCTGTTGTCACCTCCAGCCGGCACTCAAAAGGCTTGAGGATGGCACCCAGCAGAATCAAGTTGAAGCTGATGAGCACGTTCCTCAGAACTGGGTTTTCACTGTCAGTTCCCATTTTCTTGGGAGAGAGAAGAGCCTTCTACGCCAGTGTTGGGTCAGCCAAGCACGAGGAGGACCTAAGGACAAAGAAGCAGAAGAGCGTGGTTGGTGTTAGCCCTGAAACTGTGCTCGGCTTAGAGAGTCAATTCCTTGCTGGGCAGAGTTATCTAGAGAGGTGTGGGGCTGACTTGATCTGCACACTGCCCTGCTTGGCTTTGGTGCAGCCTAAATCAGCTCCGAGCAGAGCCCATTGCTGGTGGGAGACTCTTGAACAGTGACAGAGGCAGATACTAGTTGCTGTTACTTTATTTTTAAAGGAAACAACCTAGTACTAACAAAGAGCTGAATACATGTTTTCAGGATTAACACCCTGCATAGGATGTGCTTTCAGTGCCTCATCACTACAGCATGTAGGGTTCAAAGGGTTAACACACGGGTGACGGTGACGCACCCCTGTGCTCTCCTTAGCTTGTCTCCTGTGCCCCACCAGCTGTGCCCACGATTGCTAAACTTCCTCCAGCAGCTATAGGAACAGCAGCCTTGCTGTTAGACACTTTTAAATTACACCATGCGGGCTGCAACTTGTTCAGGTTGATGCTCTGAGCAGACAAATCCCTCCCGTTGAAGTGGCTTCACCCCCTGCCCGTGCTCTGGACTATGGGTTAACCTTGCCTTGATTTGACACAGCACAACTTCTCATTCTGGTATTGACCGCGAAACCCTGGGTGGTAATCCAGCCTCCGAGGAGCACATTTATCTCCAGCTTAAAATTACCAGTATCAGCCCAGTTGCACTGGGGATAGATTTGCCCCCATTACTCTTGTCAGGACTGTTGTGCGTTGACCGATACTTAATAATGCTAGCTGGTTTGCAATGAGGAATCACAGACGCTGCTGTGTCTGCCGTGTTGTTGCACCCAGTGGTACAACTTGCCTTGTGTTTTCTTTTCAGGAGGTAGTTTATGTGCATTCCGCATGGGATTACCAGAGCAGGACTCCTTGGAGTCCTCATTATGTCGTGTTTAAAGGCTCCCAGCTGAGCTCTGGCACTGCTTTGGTGTTGAGATAGCTAATTAAATATAATTACATATAATTAAATATTTCCAGTTAATACCTTGTAACGTCCAATTGAATTTCTTGCAGCATTTTGGGAGGTAATGTAAATAGCTGTGTTTGTGGCTCCCTACCTCTGCTAGGTTTGTAGGACCTGGGCTGATGAACGCTGGAGATGTGCTTTGTGGTTCCTTCTGCACCAGCAGTGCAAAAGATGCAGCAAGCACATTAAATCTGGTCAACAGGCTCTTCATGCTACTGGTAAAATATGCAAAGAACTCTTCACTGCAACACCACAAACTTTAGCAAAGCTCCAAGAAGTTGTGGGTTTTAGATATTATTTAAAGCCAGAACACGGCTCTTGCAATATCCAAGCCATTACATCTGCATTTAGACTCTAAGAGGGCTCAGCCACTCATACAGGTTTGAAGACTATGAATAAATACATGGGACCATGCTGGTTAAGAAGGACTTAGAAACTCAAGGACTTAAAACTCCTGTTTGCTGACGTGACCCACTTGGATGGGACCTGCCTCGAAGGGCCACTACACAGAGAGGTGCTGGTTGCCACATCTGCTTAAGACAATGTGCTCCTTCTTCTTGGATGTTTGGTGGAAAAAAAGGGGTAGGATGTTAACCTGGTCTGACTCGGCTGCCTATTGCAGCAGCTCTCATGCCAGTTCCTACAACTGGAAAAAGGAGTAGCAGGTTGAGTGTTTCCAACAAGCTGCTGCAAGCCAGACCTCCCAAGCTGCATTTAGTGCAGACACAGTAGGGTCTGGACTTGGGGTTTCACAGCTGGTCCACACTAGGATGTGCTCACCATGGTAACCATGAAGCGCAGGGCTGTGGGATCATATTCTGATGGCTTTTGATGGATGTTTCTAAGTTACTTGTGTGAGGTCTTCTCCAAGCCAAGGGAGCTCTCCTAGTAAGGCTGATGTTATGCTCCTGCAGTTTGGGTTTGTTTTTATTTTTATTTTTTTTGTGACATTGGGAGAGGATGGTAGCATGATGCTTTGCTGTGATCCACAGCTGAACCATGCTTGGAGCTACCCGCTGTGTCTGACTTTGCTGGTATCTGCCAGTGCTGTAATCTTGAGCAATTATCCCCCCTTACTTTGAATGACACTCCTGCTCTGCAGCTCCTTCTCCAGCTCGTGCCCCCTTCCTATGCTGCTGAATGAAAATATTTGTTTACTGGTTTCTCTCCTACAATACCACACTATTCCAGAAAACACCACTATTCAGCTGCCTCGCAGCACTTGCAGGGTTATTATCCCATATTACTGCAATGTTTCTGCTGCACTTTTCTTCTTGGCTCCCTGCTTAATGCTTGCTTCTCGTGAGCAGGCACCTGGGACTCCTTTGGTAGCCACTGTCTCTTTTTTTCCCCTCGTGTTAGGAAAAGCAAGAAAAAAAGGAAATAACTCCAAGGTGCAAGGTCCTTCCCTTGGCTCCCGTGGAGGTTCTTGCAAAAGACAGGAATGAGGAGAGCACTGGAGATGACAATGAGAGGGAGTGATGGGGTGGGATCAGTGCTCCCTAAGTGGAGATTTGGGACTGCACACTCAGACTGTGACCCCCTCAAATCCCCCTCTCCCTTCTGGGCTCTTCGATGGCTCCTGGACTTCTTCTCCCTGTGTACCGGGGCAGATGTGACAGGGTGGGGAGGGACAGGGACTAATCAGTGCTGGCTGCCTCCGACTGACTCTGACATTTGAAGCTGACTATTCGCTCCTTGGCTTCTTGCTTGACTTTTTTGTGTGGGCTCGGAGTGGAAGTAACCGTGGCTGAGAGCCAGCTGCGCTAAGCAGGGCAGGAGCTTCAAAGCAAACCTCCTTGCAGGATTGCAGAAGCAGCTTGGACATGGGGAGATGAAATCCTCCCCACTTGCTGCTCTTCCAGCCTGTCTCAACAGAGATGCCAGAGCCTGTTTACGTAGGCTGGGGGGAGAAAAGCTCCAGCTGGATGCAGAGATGAGGGAGCGGGAGATGGGTCAGTGGATAACACGAGGCGAGCAGACGCAGAGCCGAGATAGATCGCTAATGACAGTGAGCAGGTCGGATAGTTAACGACTCCCTAACCCGTAGACTGAAAGCCATTCATTTGCTGGTAGAAACTGCCGGGCTCATTGATCTCCATCTCTCTGTGCATTCAACACGGTGGATGCTGGTGGGATGCTACCCAACTTTCTGAGCATCGTGGCATCGCCCTCTAGCCCCACCCAACGTGGTGTCCTTGGGCAAGGGACTGGCGGCATCCCTGCAGCACAATGGGGGTTTTTTTGTTATTATTATAAATGGGGTCACAGAAGGAATTAAAAAGAAGAACAAGTATTCCTGCCTCGAGTGGGTGCTGGGTCAGGCTTAATGCCACCTCCTTGCTGTGAAACAGTGAAACATCACCCTGGTTCGGGCTGTCTGCCCCTAAAACCATGCTGAATCCATGGAGTCAGGCAGAGCAGGAGGACGCTCCTTAGTGTCCTCCAAGTCACAGCAGACCATCTGAGTCATAAATCCCTAGTAATCCTTGAGTCCTTCTCGGAGGCTTGGGCTGACAGCTCTGAAGCCCTGCCCGATTTGTGGATGCATTCCCAAGGTCTGCCACCCCCCTTCCCTATCTGGTCCTGCGTGGTCTCCTGCTTCTCCTGCCAACGATTTGCTTTTCCCAGAAGGATCACATCATCGTGAGCTCACCTGGGGTTGGTTAATGTGAGAATCTGGCTAGTAACTCTCTGGGGTGCGTGCATGGTCTGAGAGCTTGAGGCTTGCTGGTAGGTAAGAGGAGTTTCACTAACATTCCTGCTTCAGGTTCTTCATCCTCCTGCCCTCCTGGCACTTTCCAGCTCAGCTAACACTGCCCATGGGCAGCAACAGAACCATTTAGAAACCCTTGACTGAATGAACAGATCCAGGACTATATATTTCTTTCCTTTTTTCCTGTATGAGGAAAAAGAAGCAAATTTCTGTGGTGGTTTCACATGTAAGATTAGTTTTGTTAGGGCAAAATTATCTGAGATGCTTTTTAGTCTTGTTTTTCTTCTTCTTCTTTCTCCTTCATGTCACCAAGTTCAGATAAAACTCCAAGCTGGTGGTGTTCCCGGTGGCTTCAGTCCCTTCATCCCACTGGTGGCCTTGGAAAATCTCCTGGCCGGAGCAGCAAAGGCAGGTTTGAGCCCAGTGCTTTGCTGGCATCCAAAGGCAACGTCTTCTGGTTTGCTTTCCACCAGGCTGGGACAATGCTCTCCATCTGTTTGCACCCACAATGGGGGGATTTGAGCTCCAGTTGCCTGTGGCATGGGACAGGCTTTGAACTGCTGCTTTATGTTTAATATTGTGTTATCTTTTTCCCCTCCCAGTTGCTTGTAGGTGTCAGGTGGGAATCATACTTGTCAAGAAGCAGCTTTCCTTGTGCTTCAAAACCAGAGCTGGTTTCTGTTGATTTGCTGTACTTTGTTCCCCACTCCCGCTCTGATTCCCCATAAACATGGGTGTTTGAATTAAAGTTCAAATTAAAGAGTTATTAAAGTTAATTATGAAGTTTGGCAGGCACTGAGCTTTCGGCTCCAAAGCATTTCAGCTTTGGGGAGCTGTGAAAGAATCAATCTGCTGTAATTTCTGTGTGGTGCTCAATAAAAAAACACACAATATAAAACTGAGAAAAATATTTGAGGGCTTTTGCCAAACACATTGCAGCAAAGCTCTCTCTTTCCCTCCTGAATGGCCTCTCTCCATCCAGGGCTTGTGCCTTGTGGGCCAGCTAAGGAAGAAATAGAAAAATCCTATTAAATCCTCAGTGCATCTACCCTAATTATGTATTTTTGGCTATTTTTACATCTTGCTGATGGGCTGTATTTATACAAGCAAATGGTGCTGGGAATGCAAAAGGCAACCTGCGTGCAGTGATGCTTGGTGCAGCTGTGCTGAGAAAGTAATTAATGGTGTGGCAGCACTTTTTGGGGGGCAGCAGCACCCAGAAATGCAGCTCCACATCTTCCAGCAACATCTGCACCCCCTTTTTTTTTCTGCACAGCAATATCAGCATAGCAAATGCAAGCTCAGCCCCAGGGGCTGCTGCAGGATGGGCGCAGGGACATCAGAGCTGCACAACGAGGACGATGCCAGCGGTTTCAGCATTTTGTTGGAGATAATTTAGTATTTGGACAGTCTAACAATATTCTATTGTCATGCCAGTTTTTGTGAATCGCTTTGGTTAAGAAAAACCTCCAATGCTGCCTTGAAAGATCCTTGAAAAATTACTGTATTTGTTTCTCCAGTCAGATAATGTGTATTAAAATGTTTTTCAAGTCACTAAAGATGTGAAAATGAAGTGAACGTTTTGTTCTGATGGAGAAACATTTTGATCTACCCACAGCCCATAGACGTATATGCATATTTATGTGCATATATTTCATTCTCTTTTCCCGAGTGCCAGATAAACCACAAGCCCTGCTTTTTGGTGCAGATGGCAACGTGGTAAAATCAGATTTACTTGGAGCTCGGAGTTGGACTCATCCTTAATGCTGACCAACAGACAGAGTTTGCTGCCTGCTTCCTTGGCACGGCAGGAGAAGGCAGATATCAGCTAACACCCAGCAGTCCCCGAGCCGTGTCAGGGCTGGCTGATTGGAGCTGTGATGTGTTCTCTGCCAGAGCTCTGCTGGCAGGAGCCAGACTGCCGCCACGGATTTGCTCCCGGCTGCTGCTAATGGTGGGGGCAAGCCCAGCGCGTGGCCATGCACGAAGCAGGCAGGAAGCCTCTGAGCGTATTATTTGGGCTTTTATGTTGAAAAGTATGTTGGAGGTTTCCCATAAGCCCACAAAACCTCCCACTGGATGGTTTTTAAGGCTCTCAAAACTGCCCTGGAGAAACCCGAGCGCTCGGTGCAGGTGATGTTATGGTGAGCTGCAGTCCCCGCAAGCTTTCCTCCCACTTGCTGGGCTCCTAAGGAAGGAAAAGGTGGCTCTGCCATATCCCCGGTTGGCTTTCAAGCCCCACATTTTCCATTCCAAGGTGACAACACAGCTGAGAAAACCTGTGGAATTGAAAGTTCTGAAGCTGAACCCTATTTATTTCAGACCTCGCAACCCATCGCTCCTGTGCATCGGCATCACTCTGGGCTCTGCGCTGAAATTGCTGCTGGGTGCTCCTCTCCAGCCTGGCAGGTGAGGACACGCGCGTGGAAGGCACACGATTTGCTTCTGCTTTGCTTCATAACCTGGTGAGAAAATCTTGTGATTCGCCCATCTCACTTGTGTTGCACCAGCCACTAACTGAGAATTAGTGGAAATAATTGGATCAGCTCCTCCGTAGCCTGAAAGAGCTTAAACTTTGGTGTCATGAGGCTGATTTGCATCAGCAGGACGCTCCTGAGCAGATGTAGAGAAACAGTATGTCCCGCAGAACCAGCTCCCTCCTCTAGTTTTCTGGGGGTGTGAAGAGCGCTGGCTCCTGGTTTTACTAACCTAATGGTGTACAACTTGTCTGTTTAAAAAGGTTTTAATTTCATTAGTTCCCTGGGCTTCATGGCAGAGCGAAGGTTCTTGCTCTGTACAAGAACAATCCTCTCCTTGATCAACTCCTTTGCACCCTCTGCCTAATTGCAGTCCTTGTCTCCCCTCTAAACACAACCTGCTGTGAGGTTTTGGGGGGAATTAAAGGAGACGAAAAGCTTAGAGGAGCAAAGCATCGTGCCCCCCATAATGCTGGACTCAGCCTGAGGTGGGTAAGTTGAAGGCTAGACCCTGTGATCTCTTGGTCTGGAGCCAAGAACCAACACCTACAGATGCTCCGTGCTGGAGAAACCCAATTGAGTCATTTCACACTGTCACCAAGCAGCCCTCGGGGAGGGAACGATTTGTGCCCCACTGACTAATTGCATATTTAAGGATGAAATACTTTGATGCTTTTACCAGTTTTCCCTAGCTGTATGTGGAGGAAGAAATCTATAGTTCCCCCACCTGACTGTAAATTCTGCTGGCTCAGTAACTCATGCATGCCCCTGTGATTGCAGCCTATATTAGATCTTTCTTTCATTACATATTCTTTTATTGAATTGCCACGACAGATATCAATAACCTCTATGAGCTCCCGCTGGAAAGCAGGCAGTGGCTTAGGGCAAAGGTTTAGAGGGGGAATCTCCTTTCGTTTCCTCGTTAACAGGTGAGGGCTGGATCCCCTGTGTCTGACTTGGCACCAGCACCTCCAACCGCAGCCTCCTACCCGCTCCCCTGCGGAGCCCAGGCTAAGTCTCATTATTGCAAGGGTGCCGCCTCTAATCTGAGTCCACCCAGGATTTTACTGAGCAAATATTGTTGTGTTAACTGTCTTCATTTATCTATTTTTTTTCACAGGCAGTAGCAGGTATGATATTAGCTCCCCCTTCAAAGCATCTGTGCTTAACCACATGCCACAAAAAGCACTTGCTCAGCACAGAATTCACTTGTGCGACCAACTCACGAAGGTGGATACCTAATTTTGCAATGAAAGCCAAGGTGCACGCCTCATTTCATAATCATTAGCAGTGGGCTTGGGCAGTCCCAGCTGCTGTCCATCCCTCCAAGCTGTGAGCAGCCTCAGCACCCTGGGAGTGGGCTGCGAGCCTTTGGTGCGGCAGCCACAACTCAAGGTTAGACACTTTTCTCTGGCCTCTGACTTCAATATAAAGACCCAAAGTGTCCAGCATTCTCCAGGAGAGTGACCTGCACCCTTCTGGATCCTTATATAACCTAGTCCAGCAATGCCTGAACTCCCAGCTCCTAATGGGAATTGCTTGCTGCTAAAACTGAGGTTTCCCACAACTACTCATGAGCCTGGACATGTGATTTGGGTTGTGGCAGGTGAGTAGGTGGTAGCCTACCCCTCTGAGAACCACGATTTGGTGTCTGTTGGAAACAGCCGTGGCTGCCCCCACTGCTGGGACAGCCCCATCCCTTGGGAATCCCTGCCCTTGAGAGGTCATCACATCCTGCTCTTAACACGATGTATTTATTCACAGTCAGTTATGAACCCCCCTCAATGGCCCTGTGCATTGTGCATGGCTTATTTTATCCTTATGGAGCATCTCTGCGCATTAAAGCAGTTTTGCCATGGAAAGCCTCGGGGCAGAGATTAGGATGGCTCCCTCTGTTTTCTCCTGCATCACCATTTGTCATAACAATGCTCCTGTGGGCATCGCTCCTGCCCCATGCCTGGGGAGAGATTAAATTTCTAAAGAAAGATTTTTGAGATGGGGCCAGACCTTCCTGAGATGCTACCCTTCAGTGCTAAAGCTGCGTGCTGTGTTTCTGAGCCCCACGATGGCCACTCCGCCTGCCCTAGTGGCTCCCCAAGCTCTACCGGAGATGCTCAGAAGCCGTAAAGGAGGAATTAACTGTAATTATGGAGCATTGCAGGGTGTAACCGCCCTCTAAATCCTCTTTAATTATGTGGTAGCACTTAATTACATGGCAACTGGAATGTAAGTGCAAAAATAAACATGATTTTAGTTTTATCTTCAGCAGGGGCACCAGTAATTAATTTTGGAAGGTAATGTAAGACCCAGCTGAATGCAGGCACTCTGCGGACCCTACAAACACAGCACTGCAGAGCTGATGATGATGGGGACATCCAAACCTCCCTTCTCCTTCTCCAACAGCCGCAGCTTTGCCATCCCTTTCCACTCTTCCCACACTGGCGACTGGCGCTCTTTCTGTCCATCCACCCATCCATCCAACACTGAGTCTTACAGACATCAGGGTAAGACAGGACAGGGTGGTTGGGTGTCCTTTCATCCTCCAGCATGGAGAAAACCAAGTGTGAGAGCATCCATGGTGAATTCATCCTGCCTAACTTACACTGTGAAGCCACAGCCCGTAAAAAGAGGGGTTTGGAAGACTCTCCACAATAAACATGAGGTTTTATTTCCCCCATTTGCCCCCAGCACTCAGCTTTGGTGCCGGCAGCAAGTCCTCATGTTTGTGTAGTTGACACTTGGCTGTCATGTTGCATTAGAGTCTACGAGTCAAGCTGGACCTCCTCAGGGCTTAGACAACGCGGATGCAAACAACCCAGCTTGGGCTGCACCACCACCAGAACAACACCACCCATCACCCCCAGTGCCCACAGAAAGCACGGCGTGAGGAAGATGAAGGAGCCTGGGTCAAAATGCAAAGACATGTTGAAGAAATTGGATGCACTGTGACCTCCATCACCCTGTATAATCACTGCATGCTGCCAGCACGACTGCAGCGCTGTGGACCAGGAGAGGAAAATCCCTGCTATTATCATAGAATGATAGAATGATTAAGGTTGGAAAAGACCTCTAAGATTATAGCTTTTTTTTTACCATAATTACAGAATTGTGGCATTTTTCCCTGGGAAATCTGAGTGGGGGCATCCAGGAGCTCAATTTGTTTTGATCTTAAAGCCTCAAAAGCAAAACCACCTGCTGAAGCCAAATGAACACATGTTTTTAAACTTGCTTTTCGGTTTGCCTAGTCATACACACCTGACCCGAAGTTGGGGGAACAATAAAAAATTCTCATCTGGTGCTTTTTTTGCAGTTGTTTTTATCTGATCTGTATTTTTACAGCACTGAGATGGAGCAGAGCTGATATGATCACGAGCTCGTGCATGCTATGTCTTACCCCAACTTGCTTTATAACCCAGGTACCGGAAAAATCTTGGGTTTCCTTCCTTTTTTTTTTTTTTTTCTGAACATATTGCTCAAAGCAAACTGCATGTTACAGCTGATTTACATGCACATTCAACCTGGCAGGTAATGGGAGGGATCGCACCATGAGCCCTCCAATGCCTGATGTTTTTCTACTTGCCTTCACATTGTGATTTCCCCTGAATATTCAGAGCAGCAGCAGATACTTGTGCAATAGATTTGGAGCCTGAGCAAAGCTGCCACAGTGAAGCTGGCTCTTGCTTGGACGAAGCTCATCCCAGGTCCATTTTGAGGACCTGCAGGATCTCCTTGGGAGGCGACAGCCTTGCAGCAGTGACCATAAGAAGCCTTTGAATGGTTTCTATTATCTCCCATCAAACAGGCAGCCAAAGAGAGTGCAAGCAAGCTGGAGCAGGAAAATGAATTGTAGTACTGCTGCACAGACTTCATTTGATAAATAATGTATACAGAGTTTGCAGTAATAACGGCTTTTTTTTTTCTGACTCAGGCAGCTGGGCTGGGTTTGACACATCCTGGATGTATTCCTACCTTCCAGGCAGTGCCTAGGATGATGGGCTCTCACTTCTGTGGTGGGGAAAGCAGGGCAGGCAGTGACAGGCTCTGTTGCGTCAGATTAGTTAAACTGGGGCTTTTCTCACTTCCAATGCACCACGCGTGTGTGTGGAGAAAATCATAGACTCCTAGAATCACCAGGTTGGAAGAGACCCACTGGATCATCGAGTCCAACCATTCCTATCAAACACTAAACCATGTCCCTCAGCACCTTGTCCATCTGTCCCTTAAACCCCTACAGGGAAGGTGACTCAACTACTTCCCTGGGCAGCCTGTTCCAGTGCCCAATGACCCTTTCTGTGAATTTTTTTTCCTAATGTTCAGCCTGAACCTCCCCTGGCGGAGCTTGAGGCCATTCCCTCTCGTCCTGTCCCCTGTCGCTTGGGAGAAGAGGCCAGCTCCCTCCTCTCCACAACCTCCTTTCAGGTAGTTGTAGAGAGCAATGAGGTCTCCCCTCAACCTCCTCTTCTCCAGGCTAAACACCCCCAGCTCTCTCAGCCGTTCCTCATAAGGCCTGTTCTCCAGCCCCCTCACCAGCTTCGTTGCTCTTCTCTGGACTCGCTGCAGAGAAGCTGGGGTGTGAGGCCAAAATCCCAAATTTCCTTAGATTATACGTTCCTGCCAGCTGGGACAGTCACCACAGACACGTCTGGGTCTAAGGAGCTAGCTGGATGCCTGCACAGACCCCTCCTCACGCCACTGGAGATGTTTAAAATGGCTTTAACCAAGACATGTCAAAAATAATACTCTTTAGTCATTTTTATAGCAGGCTTTGAAGGTTTCTACTGGACCGGTTTGGTTAAAAATAGATTTGCTTCTCTTGGACTTTGGAGGAAGACTTGGGCTACCATGTTAATGAAGGTGAGTGGGAAAACCCGTGTCTCTCCTCATTTTACATCCTTGTGTAAGAACTGGAAATAGCTTCAGTGCTTTTATTGCAGGGACAAACAAGATCCTTGGGAAAGGAAAATAGCTGTAGCCAATGTGGGCTTGAACCAGCTGAAGATCTCAGTCAGGCTAGGTTTTTATTGCTCTTTAATAGGTAAGTACCTCATTAAAAAGTGAATATAAATGCATAACATAATTCCACTGAGCCTGGAGCCGGTGCAGGGTGCAGGCGCTTGGAAGCAGTCCCACTGCTTTGTGATGTTATTTTAAGCTAGAGCTCGGTTTTGCTCACGTTACTTCTCCTGCTTGCATTGCATGTGTTGGGGTTAGGCAGTTCACAAGTGAGCACTTAAAATCAATTTTAAGGCTGTTTTTATGCTGAAGAACCGCACGGATGAAGGAGACCCCCTCAGTTCTGTGACAGACAGTGATGTGATGTAACCTCTTTCATGAACACGTCAAAATTCATCTTTGGGCCAAATCCTCTTGTCCCCAGCGCCCCAGAAGGCTGGCTCAGAACTTTGTATTTCCAAGACAATCATAATTTCTAAGCCACAATTAACCACGGTTAGTTGAAACACACTTTCTTGCCTGCCTTTGCTGCCTTCCTTCACTTCTGATCAATTGGATGGATAACTAGTGATAAATAACATGCTGTAGCCACCTGGCTAGGGATTGCTGAACGGAGAAAGAAGATCACCTGGGCAGCAATCGCAGCATTGTGGGAAAACGGGAAATAGCAAAAAATACTTGCACAGTTGGAGCACAGCAATTTGGAAATGAGCGATTGTTGGCTGCTTTTTATTCCTGCAGAAAGGGAGGAACAAACCCCCCTTGATGGCAGCTGGGAGCAGGACAGCCCTGCCAAGTCGTGCTACCTCACCCTGTTAATTGGGATGGACTGCTCCTCACACCTTAAATAGAGCAAATGGGACAGTGTTCACTATGATGTCTAGGTACACGGTCACTCCCTGGTTTCTCCGACCCACCACCAGCAATGGGCCACGCAGTGAGGGCTGCGCAATTGCAATGTTCCCGTGAAGGTCAGGGGCATTAGGCATTGGTACCTCCACGACCTGCAACACTGAGCTGTGGCTGCTGAGGATGGCATTGCAGAGGGTGGGTGTGGAAGCTGGGAGTCCCCAGAAAGCTGCTGGTGAACCTCCAGCTGGAAAGGCTTAAGACCAGCTCTGCGGTTCCGCTGGAATTCGAAATGTTGTGGCAGGAGAAAGGGTCTGATGTTGAAGCCTCTGAGATACTTGTGTGGAAGCTCTGCGGGGGAAAACGACTGGGAAATGGCAGAAGAAACTCCATTCACCTTAACTGTCGAGGCAGGATCCCACCTGGGAACAGCCTTGGGTGGCTCCTCATTGCAAGGGACAGACCTATCAACATTTCAGAAAGGTTATCCCTGAGAGGAGGACAACGACAAGGTAACATCTCAACACTTGAGTGATTTCTCCAGTTGGGCTCTGCACTATGTTACAGGCTCCTCCTAGAGGAGGTCACTGTGAAGCTTTCAAGTAGGCTTATGTTCTGGCACAGCTATTTCAATTTTGGAATGATTGTTTTACTTCCGACTGAGCCTTTTGAGATGTAATTAATTCATCTGGCGTGGCTGAGTGGGGAGGTTGGGCAGCAGCAGTCAGGCATTTAACCTCCACCCTGACCCTGGACGTGCTGGTTTGCTGTGGATACCTCTTAGAGCTGGCACTGCTGCTTATCCCGTTTGAAAAATGGGGATAATATAGGGCTATCTCCTTATGAAATGCTGATGTGACAGCCTAATGAATAGTACCACGAGCTGGTGGAAATTCATTTCTGTGCAGAGATGCCAATCTAATTTTCCACTCTAGATAGATATTTGATAACCCAGAGTCCTCTTACCCCGGTGGGATTATCTATGAAGCGCTTTCCTTCCACCAAGTCCAAAACACTCTGCTGAAACACACTCGAGGAAGGAAAACAGAAAGCCCTGTAAAGATCCCTTAGGCATGTACTCAGCTGTGTGGGTGACAGGGACAACTCCACTGCCAAAACTGTGGAGAAAGATCAATTTTACAATCTGGTCTGAAATGTGGGTGGATTCTCTTCCTATCCTGGCTGGCCTTGCCCACCTCTGCTGTGGTGTTTGGCTGGTGTCTAGGAGATTAAACTGAGCTGTGATGTCTCTGATACCTTGTCGTCTTTTGTAAGTGAAGTAAGCAGAAAAGAATGTTCTTTTAACACAAAGCTTGGCTGGAAGATCAATAGCTGCTTCACATGTATTTTTGTCTAATATTTGGTTTCGTAGGGCTTTGGGGAAAAAAAAAAGTGTTGCTTTTCATGCAGCACATGGACGAGATGAGCTCTCCTGCCAGGTTCTGGGCTTTTATCATGAATGGCCTGAGCCATCAAGCCAAAGCCATGTGGCCAGGGGCAGGCAGCAAGCCAGGGCTGCCTGTACTCGTCTCAGACCTTCTCCTGGAGGAGAGTTTTGCCCAAACAGATGGGCGCTCTAAAGCCAGGACACGGCCTGTGGTGTCCTGGCCGTGAATCGTAGTGTGCTTTGCAGACAGGCTTTCACTCGTTACTGCTTGTACAGTGCTTCAAGATGTTCTGATGGAAGGTTTTCTGATTGCAAGTCATTGTAATCATTCTCATATGTGATTACATTTCCTGGCAGAAGATCTGGTCTGCTAGATACATGCCTGCCTTAGCCGGTCTGGAGAATGCAAAGAAATGCCAAGCTTTACCGATAATAATTCTGAAAATTCCACCCTCTTCGCCCTGTGGTTTTCCTTTCTGAGGAAGGCGAGATGGCTAATTGCAAGGGGTGGTACGTGCCATAAGTAATTAGTCTGGCTGATCAACTCCTTTAAGTCCACGTAGTTCTACCGATTTCTGTGTTCATTTATGTCAGCTGAGATGAGGTCAGGAGCAGGGCATCTATGGCGAAGGTTGGGGTGGGGGCTTTGTGGTGTTTGGAGATGCATGGATCAGGTAGGAGATGTATGTAAGAGGGAAAAGAAAGGAAGTTGAATTTTTTGGTGAGGGGAATGTCACAAGTTTGGTGAGTAACCACGGGAGTGCTGCCTTTTGGAACGGGGCAGAAGAAATGCCAGAGGACCTTGGAGTGCTATTTCTGTCTTGTTCCAGTGTGTGTTTTGATATGCTGCTGCTCTGCCATCTGAGGATCTCCAAGAAGTGTGAACGTGGGCTTGCTGGGAGCCTTAGAGAAGGAAACTTATTGATCTGGTGTGCTCTGGGCTTCAGGTGTGCTTGTTGTGTTTGGTTTCTGCTCCTCCTTAATGCTGCGTCTTGTGTTGTCTTCTGTTTCTACTGGGTTTTTTTAATATACAAATAGATAAAACTTGCATCTATATATATATATATATAAAGATATACATATGTGCTCCAATTTTGGATGTGTGGTAGACCCCTGTTGTTCTATGTGAAGCTGGGATGCTAAAAGGGCATACCAGTTATTTCTAAGGGAAGATGTGTTTGGAGGAGATTCAAGTATTTTCTTTAAGTCTTCACACCCTGAGTAGGGTGACATTGAAAAACAAACATGCAGTCTTCATCTCCTCAGAGCTGGCTGTTAAGCACGGGATGCGAGAAGATAGGGCAGGAAGGTCTCCTCTCTTCTCCTGTCTCCCCACCCTGAGTTTCCCACCAGGAGTTGCAAGAGTCGCTTGGTTCATGTCAGGAGTTCATCACATGCTTGGCTGATGCTCCATTTCTCAGAGTCGCTTTTATATATTCTCTGTGCTGTTCCTGCTGCTCTAGTGCCTATCACAGGGTTTTCAGCCCTTCGTGGATGATGCCAGAATTTTTCTGTCCCTCTAAACATGGGTATTTTGGAGCACAATGACTTTGATGTGATACAAATTGAATTTAGAGGAGTAGTTGAATGCAGTAACATGCTCTTTCTTTGCTAATGCCAGGAGGCAAAGCTTTGACAGATTTAAATTAAAAAAAAAAAAATTGTTTAGTTTTGTGAACTTTCAGGGAAATTAATGGTTTCCAAAGTCACTGGATCATACAGTCCTGAGCTGGCATAACTGCAGTTGAGGTTATCCAGCACCTGTAAGGCTTTTATAATGGCTGTCTGAGGGGGGGTTATTTAATTATTTTCTAGATCAAGCTGCTCTGTTTTGTGTTTGTTGGATTTGAGTGGAAACTCCTCCCACAAGAGATGGCCAGATGGTGGAAGTGGGAGCACCTCTGAAAGCCCTTGGGGTGCAGCATAATTGGGATGGGGACAACGAGCTTCTGCAGGCAATGGTGCTTCAGCCACTGCTCTGTGCCTGGTGCTGCTCTGCTCCCAGAGTAACAGGGCTGCTCCCCGCTGAGGTCACTGGGGACACTGGAGACCTCTGCCAATGAGTGAACTGGGCAAATATAATCCGCGTGCCCTACAGCTTCTGGGTGCTTTGCCTGGATGATCGCCCTGTGAGGAGGTGAGTGGAGCTGTTAGAGCTGGAAGACGGGTCCCCTTCCAGTGGGATGAGGTACATCTGGATGGGGTGAAGGTACTGCAAGTCCAGACAGTGAACTGTCTCCCTGCCCTGAGCTGCAACGCTTCCTCTCCCTGGATTAACTTAAAACTGCCTCGGCAACTCAACAAACTCTCTTTTCCTTTGCTGGCTGTCATGTTTTACATTTTTGCTACACTTAAATCATGGGATAGCACTTCTGCTACATGATTATAAACCTGATAGGGCTCGCATTGAAGTACCTGCCTTCCCAAGGAGCTTAAGCAATATCTTTTCAAAAAGCACTTCAGTGACCTTTGTATTTCCATGGAGCACTTGAGTACGTGCAACCTGAGGCTTTGGTGTTATGAATCCAATTCTGAAAAGGCCTGGAAATTGATTTATGGCTGTGTGAGTCGCATGCAGGCTTTGGAGACACAGGAGAGATGGTAACTTGTTATCTGGCTCGGGAAGTTCTTCAGTGTTGGGTCGTTGCCACGTGTGCCATGGTCCATCCATCCTCATGGTCTCAACAGGCACTTTCCACCATAACAAAATGTGAGTTCATGTTGAGCTGGATTTAAAAACAAGCGTCTTTGCCAGTTTAAGAAGCCTTGAAATACTTTGGCAAATAGCGCTGATGCTGATGAGATCCATTCACCCAGCACTTAACTGGTGGCTCCTCAGTGCTTGAACACCTTTGTCTGCTTCACATCTGTAGTTACGTTCTTGTTAGCAAGGCGGTTTCTGGCGGATAGGTGATGGAAACTCCCTTGCGTTTCACATCAGCCTTTCTTGGCATGCTAAGAAATATTTTTTCTACTTGCTGTGACAGCAAGAACTCAGAATCTTAAATATCCATAAATATGTATTGGTCCCTGCTTCCTGGGGCTGGGGGCGATGCTGGAAGGGACCAATCGATATTGTAAAATCCACAGAAAAATGGGACCTGGGATGGGGCAAAACTGCTCCCGAGCAGCATGTGTGTGAGCTCTGAGCGCAGCAGAGCATCCTGCGGGTGCCACTCCCGCTCCTGGCTTCAGTTCGGGTCTGGAGTTTATCAAAACAGCTTACAAGCCTGTATGAAGTACACCTCACGTAGTTGTAGTTGGGAAATGGCCCTGAACGTTTATTTCAAGTGCGTCTCTTGAGCTGTGTTTCAGGATAACCCGTTACCTTGTGCTGCCCAAGGGGAAGGAGGAGAACCTGCTGCAAAGCTGGATTTTTGGTGGGTCTTGGTGTCCTGATGCTAAGAAAGCAGAGTGAGCTATGCAGAGAGCCAGATGCAGTGCCTGTGAGCTAAGCTTGCTATAGGGAAGGATAAATCACCCAAATACACCTCTGCAGAGAGCACAGCTGAGGCTGTGAAGGAGGCAGCGAGGGGCACAGCAGCTGAGGGATGCAGGGATGCGGGTGAGGAGTAGCAGCCCTTTATACTGGTTACCTGGGACATAGGCAGCATCCTAAAGGCCATGCTTTGCTTAATTTATTTTCCGCTTCTAAGAACGAGAGAAAGAAGGCATCCAGGGAGGTCCCTGCCAGCTCTGTGAGGCAGCTGATGTTGCTGCACGCCCAGTGTGTTCAATACAGAGCTGCGTTCCCAGCCTGTAGGAGATTATTTGACTCCCATGGATGCCAGTAGTTTTTTGCCACCTGCTTACGACGACTTTTATAAATAACCCTGTCAGGATCACCTGCTGCTTGGACACCGCAGCGATGGCCATGAACCCCCTCCCCTCCTCTCCTACCTTGTCTGGAGCCTGCACACCTGGGCTCAGCCCAAAGCTGGGTCCCAGCAGGACCCATGAGCTCCTGCGCCTTGGCTGGGACACACCTGGAGTTTATTCCAGACTAAACAACCACAGGTGCTGGGACTAGAGAACCAAACTCGCACATTTTTGCAAGACTGGAACTGAGAATTAAGAAGATGCTATAACTTTGGGGAGGTGTAACTTGAGTTATATTTCCTGATATTTTTTCACCCTCTTGAAAGCAATACAGAGCTTAATGGGAAATGGTTTTCTTGCAGGTTCTCTTTTCTGTTCTATAAAAGGGCAAAAATAATTCTCCCTGCCATAAAAAAAAAACACTGACTAAAACCACTGTTAGAGAGAGCATCCTGAGCTATAAAATCCTGCAGGTTTCAGGGTAACCCTGTTAACTGCACTGCTGTAGGGCCTTCTCACAGGGTACAGTTTCTGAAGGAGCCTGAACTGCGTATGCCAACACTCGGGCATCTATAAAAGCTAAAATAATACCAATTCTCCTCTTGCATAATGGGGATTTACGTCTCCCTCTTTATTTTCTTCTCTCCCTAGCTATTTCAGAAACATCCCGAGGTTATGTGTAGATGCTGATACCCTCACAAGCTTGGTCAGAAGGAAAACACCAGAGAGCCGCGCAGGACACGTTGTGTCTGTGTGGGCTTTCACCTCCAGCACGGTTGCTGGGCAAAGCCAGCATATAATGACTAAAAAGGCTGTTTTAAAAAACAAAAGTAAAGAAAAATATTATTTTTGCTGTGCCTTTCCATCACCTGTGCAAGCTGTGGCTGGAGCCAGCTCCTTAGGAATTATCATACTCCTATTACTATTACTGGTTTTTATCCTCATACTCCTATTACTATTACTGGTTTTTATCCTCCTGCCGCACTTCAAGGGTGATTAATCCCTCGGTGGTGGCAGGATGTGTCTCTGTGATGTGGTGTGAGGATGCAGATGATACGATCAGCAACAGGAGCCGAGTCGCACGGCTGCAAACCCTTCTGTGCTGCTGGGTCCCAGTGCATCACCTTGCCCCAAAGCACCAAGCCTTGCTCCAGCCCTCACCCCAGCACCTAAATCTGCTCCCCGGTCAAAGTTATCTGTGTTCCCGCAGAGCCTGGAGAGGTTTTAGCAGCCACCCAGGGGATCTGAAGACATCAGGCTGGGAACTTAATGAAAAGCAAGTGGCAGAGAGCAAGAGGAGAGTTCAGTCCTGGCTCTGTGGGGTTTCCCTTAACTTGGAAGGAAAGTACTGTTTCAAGCTTCCCTCTGGCAGCCAGCATCGGGTCAGCTGCCTATTTTTATTCCCTCAGCCTTTACTTTTGTTTTTTTTCTCTCCATTCTGCCATCCCCAAAGGGAATTCACAGCTACTCATCTGCACACGCGGGGGCCTGGGCTGGGGGAGACCTCAACCCCGGGCACTTCTCAGTGTGGATAATATTGTTGCAGCACTTAAAGACAGTCCGAGCAGAGCGCTCTGTGGGGAAGCAGGCTCCAAATGGCTTAAATGCTTTATATTAAGGCTGATGGACAACGCATTGATCCTTCCCAGCTCTGTGTCGCTGGTGCCTTTCCACACGCTAGCATGGGGTTTGCATTTTTTTTTTTTTCCCCTCTTCTCTGGCTTTTTTTCAGATTTCTGCTGTAAGCAGCTCTGTTTCAAAATGACCAGCAAATACCCTGAGCCCATCAAATCCTTGTGCAAACTCCTCCTGAGCTTCCTGGCCAGCCCAATGCTGGAGATGAGGGACATCTTCCCCGTGCAAACCTCCCAAGCAACAGTACACAAAAGCCCAACTATTAACAGTTTCCCTTCCAAGCCCTGTTGTATTCCTTGATTTCTGTCTTATGACAGTGCCCACAGGTCTTTCCAACTCAACCGGAGCTTCTAGTGGTGACAAAACTGGAGGTTTTTTTCTTACCAAATTGCCCTGGCAGCCAAGGCTGGTCAGTCTTTAAAGGCTTTGTGCACAAGTTCATCCTCAAGTCAGACCAAGTTTCTCTTCCAATTTGCCCTCCTATCCTTCACCCTTATTCCCCGTTTTCCCTTTGGGAGACCTGTTGTAGTGTTTTGGTTTTTTTTTTTTTTTTTTGCTCCTGTATCTAGCAGAGTTTGATTTGGCAACCAGCCAGGAGACAAAGGACTTGCAATTGCTTTGTCCTTTGGTGGGTTAGGTTATTGTGACTTCACGATTTTCTGTTGGGAAAGCGATTAAGGAGAAAAAGTCCCATCTGTGACTGAAAATGGACTCCCGGCGATAAAAAATGTCCCTAGGTTATCTCAGAGGCTGGTACAATCTCCTGCATTTTTCTTTTTCCAGTTTGGATTTTTTTTTTTCAACTGTAATATCTTTTTTGTTAGCTTTTCTATTTATTTCACGGGTGCTTGAGCATTTGAAGGACGCTTCTCCCCTTCTTCTTGGGCATTTGTAGATGGTACTTTAAAAGGATTAAACCCCGACCCCTGGGAGCAGGAGCAAAACTGCAGAAGTTTTGGGGAGCTCTGACTGGAATGAGCCAAAGGGTGATTGACGGAAAGGCTGGTGGAGAGACAGGCTCGCTGTCTTGTTAGTTTATGGGTAAGGAAGAGGAGAAACGCTCTCATCTGTTGTTGAGTTGTGGCAGAACCACAGGGACTTGTGTCTGGGGGGTCATCGCTGCGGGGAGGCTGGGATCCACTTAATTAGGAAAGGCACCAAGTCACGCTGGTTTGCCCTCGAAGCGAGGAGGTACTGCGTATCCACTGGCGACCAGAAGAAATGCAAACAAAGCAGGAAAACATGGGCAGAGTGATCAGAAAAGGGATGAGAAGCATTCACCCTCTTTTTTTTTTATCTCTAGATGTGTGGCTGAGCAGGGTAAATATAAAGGCTGGCGTAGACACCCTAGTGCCTTGCTCAGGCTAGGGCTTAAATAGCATTACGGGGATTTGGTGGGATAAATGGGACTCAGAGGGACTTACTGGGGAAGAACAAGTTGGGAATGAAGAAAAGGAGTGCACCAAGAATGGGGCATGCTTGCCCTGAAGGTTAGCAAGGGGCTGGGAACAGGTTTCTTCAATGTGGTTAACTTCAAAATGGGTGAAACTAGTGGGACAGGCCTCGTGTGAGTTAGGAGGAGGAGGTGAGTGAATGTGAGGGGACCTTCAGACTCAGGCTTCAGCCTAGTGGTAACGGCATCTTAAACTCCACTGACGTCTCTCAGGGGCAGGATAGAACCATTCAGTTCTCTGGGCGTGTTTGTGAAACGTCTCATCTACAAGGACGGCGAAATCAATGATCCGGTGGGTCTCTTTCAACCTGGTTATTCTATGATTCCGTGAAAGCTGCTGGACAAGCTGCAGGTTTGGGTTTGGTTCGGGCTAGCAGAGGAACTGGTGGAAGAAAGCTAAAGATCATTTCAGAAAGTCGGTCACAAAACAGCGGAGCCCACAATGCCAAGCAAAAGGGAGTGAGAACAGCAGAGTAAGGGATACAAAAATCTCAGGAACTCATAGGTAGCATCCCTTGGGAAGATAATCCAAGGGGTGGAGTGCAAGGAAGCTGGCAATTACCCAAAGTGACTGCGTTTGGGGTACCACAACAGCCCATCCTGATGCAGAACCAAGAGGAAGGTGAGGCAGAAACTTGATGGGCCTCATATGCAAAGAAAAGCTGCAGAAAGAGGGAACTAAGACCAGAGACCCTGTGATGGGGAGAGAAGAACAGCAGCCATGCAGATAGATGTGAAGCTGAAGGTGAAAAGGCGCAGAATGAGCTCCAGCAGGGAGTTCAGCTAGAGACCGCACAAAAGCCTTTTGTAAGCATGTAGGAAGGTGAAGGAGAGCTGAGGAAAGCCCAAATACGTTTTTTTCAATGGAGGAAGAAAGCTGAGGGATTCAGCATGGGCTTTGCACCCAGTTAATTAGTACAGGATGATCAAGCTGGGCAGGAGCCCAGCTTGGACAGGGGGAAGAAACCCTTTCAGGGTATTTAGATCAGTCAGGTGTGCTTGTGTTGGCAGGGGCTGCCGAAAGCCATCCTGGGCATACTTCCAGAGTTAACCCAGCCTTGGAAATATTCAGGATTTCTCCACGTGCTGTGGGAACCCAGGGCAGGTTGAGAGCTGCAGCAGTGCAATTGCAGGAGTTGGAAGCTTCAAAACTTGGGGGGGGGAATGCAAGAAGTAGTTGTTAAGCAATCAATTTGCAGGGACTTGGAGGATAATGAGGTTAGAAAGCAACAGCTGACATGAGTTTGTCGAGTGCAAGTCATGTGAAACCACTCTAATCTTCTCCTCTGACAGGATAACCAGGCTGGTGGGTAGGGTAGGGTAGCAGTGGCAGGCAGGTTAGGGCTTGGCTGGGGTTGCGCGGTGATTAGCTGTGGGAAGGTGGCCTTGGGAACCTGGCATGAGCTTCAGGGGCAGGAGAAGAGCAGATGCGTTGCACAGGAGAGAAAAAAAGAGAGCCTCGATGTGTGATTCCATCGCTGTTTTCTGAATTGCTCCCCTCCCCACCCCCCCGGGCCCCTGGTAGTGCCTGGTTCACTGCAAGCTGGTCCCCATCGCCATTTAGGATTTGAGATCCCAAAGCAAACCTTGTGGAACTTGCCCAGGTCATTTGTCACGGTGCGTTTTATAGTCTCCTCTGCCTCGCACCTCGTGCTGTAGCACAGAATCCCCCCTGCTTCCCCAGGGTCTGTACCTTGACCTCCACCCTGCATCTCCGAGGACTTGCAGTCCTGCTGTGCTCATTGCATGGCTGAGTTTGTCTTAACAATTGACCCCTTCGGTTACTATTAGCCTCATGGTCACCTCCAGCACTGCCTGTCATAGCAAATTAGAAATACAATCCTCTGTGCATCATAGTCCTCGTTAAACCAACCATCTCTTCTACCTGCCTTAGTCGTCACCTCATTATAACTCCATTACCTTTAACAACTCCATTACTATCCATTATCTTTCTTACCATCTCCTTTACAAGGCTGTTATCTGCACCTCCTCCTTTACAGCCATCCCCCTCCTCAATTACGATTCCATTATCTTTATTACCACCCCATTATAGTCATAATTATTCCCATTACAATTTTGAGATCTGTGTCTCCATCCAGACAACTCGGTGGCTCCGTCAGCCCCATCAGCCTTCCTGCTCGGTGCTCCTCCTTGCCTGCTGCAGCTGCTGCTGCATTCCCTGCATTCATGATTATCCCCATACCAATGGTGATATTTTAATTATTTTTCATTATGGTTTCATTGTCTTTTGCCATCCCTGCTTCCTTTATCAGCCATTCTCCTCTCCCTGAAGTATCGTAGCTGGGATGGGTACTGGGGTGTGAGCTGAGACTCAGGTCAGTGATGTTATGCTGATTTACACCAGCCCAGAGCAGGTACCTTCACACCACCGATGTCCTCCATCACGACTCCAGTGTGTGATCTCTGTTGCAGCCCTAATTACTGATGTTATCTTCCTGTTATCCTTCGGCTCATCTTCATTGCAGCTTTCCTGGTGGGCATTACCACCTCCTTCAACTGGTGGCACCCCTTCTCCCACCTGGATGGAGGACCATCCCGGACCCTCTCCGACCTTCCATACTTAAGGCTGGACAATGAATCTAGGGACTATTTATTCTTTTAAATGAAAAGAATATCTGTGTAATAATAGCAGGCTTTCATCAACTCCTGTGGACTGTCCCCACGCACCGCATCCTGTTGGTGCAGCTTTCCTTCCATCTACTGTGTTATGGTTTCAGCTGCATTGCCCCCACACCACCTTCATCTTCCAGAAATCAGCCTGCTAGCTCAGGAGCTCTTTCATCGGCTTTAAGAAGAGGGGAGAAAGCTTCTCGGTCAGCACAGGGCAGGTTGCACCAGCACTGCACCCCATGCTCTGTGGTTATTGGGGTCTGGCAGCACCGCATCGCCTTCAGTCTCACGGGTGGTTTCTGGAGGAGCCTGCCTCACCCACCCAGCGTGCTCAGGGCATTGTAGACCACATCGTACCAGCTAATCACAACCTATCATGGACTAAAGACACAAACTGTGTATCTGAAACTGGTGCTGGGGTGGGTTTATCCATCCCTGAGGCGGCGGTGGAGCTACGTGGTGACAGGAGGACAGGGAGAGCCCCGATGTACCCAAGGAGGAGCAGGGTATCAAGCTCTGGCCTCGTGCTCCTTGAGAGGACAGTGAGAGATTGGAGTGGCTGCAGAGAGTCACAGAACACCCCAAGGACGGGGAGGTTGCCAGCTTTAGGGAGCTTAGTCTGCTTAGTTTATCACGAAGACTGAGAGGTGACTTCATGTCTTCCTATAAGAACTGTCAAGGCAGGGAAATACTAAAGAAGGTACTAAAGAGCTCTTTACGGTGCTGGGGAAAGGCAGAGCAGGAGCGATGGTTGGGAGTTAAGGCAGGCAAATTTGGATGACTGATGCAGCGCGTGAGGTTTAAAGTGAGAGCGATGACCGTCCCCAGCAGCTTCAGGAGGCTGCTGGAAAGGCTGCGATGCAACAGCTTGTGAGCGATATTTCCTCGCCTCCCTAAACCCTCTCTGTCTGCAGGCGATGCTCAGCAGCGGATGAGTCGGTAACGGCTTGCAGGTAATTAACAGCTCTGGTGTAAGAGGGGATGTAGCTCATGTTCGAACGCCCCTGGGTTATTTCCCACAATCAATAAGCTTCGTAAATAATGTATCCCGCAGGGGGAAAAAAAATGCTACCTTGCGCTTATCAGATTTTGTGCTCTGTTTGGTTTAGCGATGCTAAGAGGGAATGCGGCTCGGAGGGGAAAATAAAAGACATAAATAAGGCAGGGGTGAGGGGGGTGGCCCTGGCAGAGCCAGGAGCTCGAGCTGGGGGGTCTCACACTGTTGCAGCCCACTCCGCCGCCCACCCCGAGATGCTGCTGGGGAGAACCAGGAGGGGAAAGCTAATTAAAAGCTAATGAAGGAGCTAATGAAAGGGGAGCGAGCTGCCATGCAGCTGTGCCATGGCTGGGGCAGACAACAGCTCCCAGCACCACACTGCAACCCTGCTGCAGGCCCTGGGAGAGTTCTGCTAATCCTGGCTTGGTGAAAGGAGACCAAAGAAAGGGCAATGAAGCAGTTAGTAGATCTCTCCTAGTTTCTTCGCTTGTAAAGGCACCTGATGGAGCTAAGCTTGCTGCAAACCATGGGGCAGTGCCTTCCCTGAGTGCTCAGCCTCTCGCTTTGCCGTGCCGGTCCCACAGGGATTTGGGGAGGAGGCTTAAGCACCCGGCGATGCCCGATCCGCACCTCGGCAACCGCGTGGGGAAGGCTGAATATAACACGGGGTGGCAGGAAATTTAAACTAATTCTGAGGTCAAAGGGAAGGATTTAATTGAAGAATTGGGAAGCAGTACCAAGCTGAAGATTGTGCTCTGTTTTTTGGTTTTAATCTCTAGCCACTGGTTGCCTCTTAAAAAGCATGACGTGGGATTGCCCAAGGGAGCAGCCAGAAAGCTGCCTTGCTGCCATGACCTGCTGCCGGTTTAGACCTGTACCTTGGGGGTTTAAATAAATAAAAGCAAGTACTGGGGAGAAAACTGGTAGCACACTGGCAAACACCTTTGGGATTAAAATAACACACCCAGTAAGCCCTTGCCTACCAGTTTTGTGCTGCTGAGGCTGCTCGCTGCAGCCAGAACAACTACGAGTTTTTATAAATTAAAATGGAACAGAGGTTTCCCTGCTGTAAAATGTAGAATTACAATAGGCAGCAGAGCGCAGAATTTTTTACAAGCATTGAGGCACTGGAAATCTTCAGCGAGGTCAGTGAATAACTCTGGGGTTGAACCGGGGTGGCTCTGTTTTTCACAAAGCCCCTTGCAAGGGTCTGATCCTGCTTCTTGGCAGCCCTCGTCCCCTAACGGTAGGCGATTTCCACTGCCCACGGACAACTGCAGAGTGCAAATAATCCACTGCCTCCTGGCTGGGACCTGGACCGGTCAGAATGGCTTTTACGACCACTGCGTATTTCAAACCAGTTGCAAACTGTAGCTGGGAATGCTGGTCCTCCAGGAGGAGAGTGCTGGGCTGCGGTGAGGAGCAAGCATGCTGCAAACCGTCAGGCTGAGAAGGGAGCACCTTGGGGAGTCTTTAAATGCAGCTTAATTACATTAGCTATACACCAGCCGAGGGGATAATTTACTCTCTCCAGACAGATGCTCTACTCCTTGCAACAAGAAGAAAACAAAAGCGAGTGCAGCCCCATGGAGATGCTGCTCGTGCCAGGGGACTCTCTGGTCTCTGAGCATCTCTGATGGGTCAAGAACTGCTGCTGGTAGGGCTGGTGTTTTCTTGCAAAGCATCAAGGCTGGGGGCTTTGCTGGCAAGTGAGTTTCTACGTATGCCTGGCCTAGGAACACCCTCGTACAACCCTACCTGAAGGAGTAAATGAATATTTGCAAGAACTCAGCTGCTCTCTAGGGCTTGGGTTTGCTCCCTGCTGTGCTGAGGAACGTGTTTAAAGTGGTGGTGTGGATGCTTACTGCTCCCCGATGGCTGAAAAGCTTTGCTTTGTAGCTTGGCTGCTGGGCCATTCAGCTGTTTTGTGGCTTAAATTTCAAGCTTTGTGGGGCTGCCACCCTCTCCTGGTCTAATTTTACCCCCAGCCCATCACCAACCCACCAGAGCTGAGCTCAGCCCCCAAGGGACTAAACCTTCCTCAGCTTGGGGAGATGCTGCTGTATCTCAAGGACTGATGTGAGCCAGTGCGTCCCCATCAGGGTATCTCTCTGTCACTGAATCTCCAAAAAAAAATCCCAGCTTTCCAGGCTGATGGGGCCGGGGCTTGTTAAAGCTTTCCAGCCCCCTTGGGGCTGCTCTGGGAGCTGGAGCCCAGATGGTCTGAACAGATTACTGCAGCCTTTGGGACCATCCATCCCGAGCATTTTGGCAGCCCTGAATTCCCTCCAAATGGCAAAAATAAATAAAATCTTTCAGCATTAAACGCTGGGAAGCCCATGAAAAAGCTGTGTACACAATGAGAACAAATATATGCTTAAATAACCTCTCTAACAGTATTTCTACAAAATGCCTCTCTAAATAATGCTGAGTGAAAGGCTTGCTCCGTCCTGATTAACCTTAGTTGGGGGAGATTGTCTGTATCAAATCATTACCGTCAGCTGATTAAAAATGAATTAAACCGAATAGAAAACAATTCCCAAAACATTGTCTCTCCTTTCCAATTCAAGGCCAAAATAAAAATAACAATAAACCCTCTAACACCCAAGAGTGACCGCAGCCCTGAGTGACCGCAGCTTGAGGATGAAGCAGGTTATGGGGACCTGGGATGGGATGGGGGCTTGACCACAGTCACCCCGCGGCGAGGTGGCAGGACTAGGTGTAAGGGTCGTAAAGGATAAGAGAGATGCTGGTACGGATTAATTCAAGTAACACAAATGAGCTACCCAGACCTTGGCCTCTTGAATAGATGCATTTTGTGAAGGGCTGGAGCCAGCTGAAGTGACTTTCTAACATCTCTCTCTTGCTTTTGCTTTATTTTTATGAAGCCCAGCATGTCCTTGGGGTCAACATATCTGAAGGAAAGTGCAAAGTCATGAACCTCAAGCCTTGGGCAGATAAATCCATCCCTAGAGGAGCACTCTCAAGCACTGAAAGCCAACAGGAGGTGTTCTCTTTCACACAGCAAAACCCCATCTCAGCCTGTTTCCTGAGGAAACATCCCCAACAGCATCACTGGTGAATATCGAGGAGAGGAAAACGGTGGGGAAATCCTGCATTGGTTACTCTGCACAGGCACTTTCCTTCCTCATAGCAGCAAGTTCCCGATGAAAGCCTTCAAGTAATGGAAAGGCCTCAAGTATTCCTTCTTGTATTACTCAGTTTTTAGTTGTTTCTGTTTTCTCAGTTGTTTTCCCAATAGCTGTGTGGCAATTGTCAGGTCTCGTCAGGTTTCAAGGTGCTTCGAGCTCCTCCTCCTGTCGAGGTTGAATGAGAAGCACCCCAGACATGGGCAGCTGTCTTGGAGCTGGAGTGAGGAAGGAGAAAGCTCCCAAAATCTGGTGGAGCTGGAGGGGTGACACTGCTGTGATGTCCCCATTGCCCCCAACATGAGCCAACCAGAAGATTTCAGGGGTAGGGCTGCTTAAAAAAACGTACCTTGACAATGCTTCTTGGACACAAACCCACTGTGTTACGAAAGAGGGTTTAATTACTAACTTTTAATTACAAAGGGGAGTAAATCATCTAGATAATTTTATATTTTGGCCTTCGCTAAGTGTCTTCGAGATAATAAAGAAGAATAATTGACAGTCAAAGGGACCCGTCATCCTGACATTTTAACGACAGCCTATTTTGAGACACCAAAACTGCAACTCAGCAGTTCTAGAAGCTGTAAAAACTGTTGTAAAAGTACTGTCTGTCCAAGCAGTTGTAAAAGCTTGTCTCCAACGATAAGGGGAGCACGACTGCTGGGGGTGCCCTGGGGTGCAAGCATCTCTGCTGGGTCTGATCCCTAGGAAAATGTGACTGTTCCCCCCATCCCATCAGCACCCAGTCCCACGGGATGTGTAAGGACCTGACAGATGCAGGGGAGAGTGAAGCATCGTGGGAGTGGACTTTTTCTCTGCCCAACTCAGTTTTAGAGCCATACCATAAACAGAGCATTTAATCCTCTTAAGAGGGTTCTTGTTCTTCCAGGAGACGTATAACTGGCAAAAGTGTCTGCATGTTTGAGCAAGATTTTCTGCTTTTGCTCTGCCCAACTCCAGCGTTCCAGCAACTGGATATCCCGCAGCACTCACACCCTAAAACCAGCAGAAAACCCCACTATGAGTGTTAATAGGAGCAGTGCACATGTATATATTTTGCAGCATCGTTTTGGGGTTGCAAGGCAATGGAATTCACAGCACAGCCCTGTTGTGGGCTTGTTAAGGGCCATGGGAAGGCAGCTGCTGCCAGGAATTAGCACCGAGGTACCACTTGCTTTGTTTCAAATAGCTCTTTCGACTCGGGCCATAAAATTAATGTCTGAGCAGATAGCTGGGAAAATAGAAAGCCATATAAAGTAACTCGGTGCTTGGCGGGGAACGGAGATGAGCTGCATTTGGGAGATGCTGGGGTTTGATTGTATTTCTTTCCCCTCCGGTGATGGCAAGCGCCCTGGCACAGTGAGTGCCACGTCCCCATCGCTCCGTCCCACAGCCCCAGCTCTCCCTAACCCAGCTCTCCCCTACTGCTCTCACCTCGCTGCTTATTTATCCGCCTTGCTTTTCTCTCAGCTCCCCCATCCCTTGCGGGTTTATCTAGCCCTGTGGTCACTTGGTTCCTCCTTTATTCGTCGTCCGTCTCTCCTGCCCAGCCCCTGCCTTGCACTCCTGGTTTCAGCTTTATCTGTTTATATTTTTAGCCCTAGTTCCTCTTTCCTCTATCTCTTTAATCCATGTATCGATGCTGGTTTTGGCCTCCGAGGCACTGCTTATCTCGGGTGCGTTGCTGGTGAGCTCTGGGCATCCCTGTGCCCTCTCTCCTAAGCTCTCAGCTCTAGCTCCTCCACACAGCACATGATGGGAGAAGATCCTTCGCCCCCCCCACCCTGGCGATGCTTTCCTGCCCCGACACACCTTTATCCCCATTTTAGGGGGTTAGGCTTTGTCCTCAAACACAGGCATCGCGAAAGCTGCAGCCAGTGAACACGTGCAGGGGCACCCAACCTCCCGCATCCCTTCACCCTAGGATGCTGAGGACCCAGCTTCCCTGGGAGGGACAGCAGGTTTGGGGAGAAAGCTTCCATTTCAGTGATGCTGACATCCAGAGCAGTTTTCCCAGGCTTCCTGCTAGCAGAAATTCAAGCCCAGAGGATCATCAGCTGAACATCCTCAATACATCGCCCCACTGGCAGCCCCAGCACTGCATCTCCACGACTTTTCTCAGCCTCCCTATTCCCACCTCACCACTGCAGCCCATGAAGTTGCCTCGCAGAGTCCAGCACAGCCCTGACTGTAATTTTTCTTCCTCTCCCTCCCCAGAGGGTGGGAATTTTCCTCTTGCTGATTCACTCCTCTGTCACATCACATATATATATATATATATATATATATATATAAAAATATATAAATATATATATATAAAAGCACTGATGCTGGCTGTGTTCCCCCCTGGGGAAAGGCTAAAACCCCAAGCTGCAGCTTTGGGGACTGGCCCTCTGCCAGCCACATGCCACTGACTCAGCCAAAAACCTGCACCTGCGCTGAGCAAACCCGAACTCCTCCTGCCGCTGGGGTCAAATAAGGGAAATGTCAGGGATGCAGTTTCTCCCCTCTGCCCTATCCCCTACCCTGAGCTTCCAATAGAGTCCTCATGCTGGGAACAGCACACCTCAAACTGCATCAGCAATTAACCCCATTTGTGCCTCTGGTCTCATTTGGAGTGAATGTTTTTATCGTGGTTGCATGGTGGGGAATGTATTTCTGTAGCTGCCTGCAGGATTTGGGAGGAAACTCCTCCAATTTAATTTCCAGCCTGTTGAGGATTCTCAGTGGTCGCTCCTGACTCTGCTCTGGATTTGGGCCAGAGCATCCCACCCTCGGACGCAGGAATTATTCCTGGATGGATGTCAGGGTCTGGGCACAGCCACGTCAGCAGCTTAGCGGGATTCGAGGGAGGATTAGACACCGAAAGAGAGTATAAAAGCTTAGAGGGGATAAAAGCCCCTGGTGCACCAGGGCATGAGGCAAATACTAATTACGTGGGGTCAGGGAGGCAGTTTCCTCCGGGAGGGTGGCTTATTGCTGTGGGTGGGATGCTGTGAGCACACTGCATCCTGCAGCCAGGGCCGTTCCCTAGAAGCAAAGCAGAGGTTTTTCTCCAATTTGGGCAGCGAGAATTGGATGCTCACGTGCAAAAAAAGTACTCGAGTGAAAATAAGTTTGAAGAAAGCATCTCTCATTGGTTAGCTCGGCATTGGTTGATGATTCAATTTACACCCCAAAGACTTGGATCCGTTCTAATTCTCCAGGTATGCCGTCCAATAGGACTCTGAATTTTGGTGTTGACCAGGTAAATGATGAATCCCACTGGTTTCTGTGGTGGGGAGTTCCGCAGATACACATATTTTATGAGGAGGGAGCCCACGCTGCATGGTATCTCAGTCAGCATCCTCCTCCGTGCTGGCTCTGGACGCAGGCAGAGGGAGGTGCTGCTCCCTCTGCCTCTGAGAGCGAATCTGGGGACCCTCTGGCTTTGTCCCAGCTGGGCAAGTGTCGTCCCATCAGGTGGCTGAGCTGGATCCCAAGGCGACAAGAGGTCTGTCCACCAGATGTGGTGGAACCCGAACTCCCGAGAAGGGAGGGAAATAAACGCCACTAATGACAACCCGCTGCGCTCGGTGGCCTCGTGTCAGGCAGCAGCTAATTAAAAAGCCATCAGCAGCCAGGCTGCTGCAGGCCGCATGCCAGGGCAGAGAGAGAGATCCATGATTTGGGAGGGTACTTCTGCCTGTCCTGCTGAGAATGTAGTTTGGAATCTTCTCTGGGAAGGAGACTTGGGGTGGCACTTAGGGGTCATCACCCTGCCCCAGATCCCACTGATTTTTGGGAGAAGAGCATTTCACATCATCGAGGGGCTGCTGAACGTGTCCATAAATTCCCCCCCGACACCCAACCAGGCTGCACAGTACGAGCATACGTGCGGAATGCGGCGACAGCGCACACGTCCCCTCCTCCAGCTGTAATTAAAATCAAGATAATGACTTATTCTCTGCAGCGAGCTCAGCTCCATCTCTGCTGTGCTTTACCCAGCCTGGGGCAGAGGAGCAGTTCACTCCCGGCTGAAGGGAGGCACTTGCCTTCCCAAGTGATGCTCATGGGGATGCTCATCCTGCTCATGTGCACAATCCACACGTGCAACACCCCAGAGACATTAGAAACCTTTTTTTTCCCAGCTGGATCTTGACCTGCCATCAACTCCATGGGATCCTGTATGAGGATTTCTCCTCTGCTTAAGCTGGGACCCAAAGGGGATGTGCAAGGGCAGGACCCAAAGACAGCGGAACTCTACCTGGGCACCAAAATGTGGGCTGAGGCTGAAACGCGGATGAGTGAGAGTTCAGCTGGGATTTAACGGGTAGTTTTAAGACTAGATGTAAACCCCAGGCCCTTGCTATTTAGAGTCATTAAATGTGCCCTGGTTCACTCTGCAAAGGGTAGGCATATTAACCTGCTGGCCTGGCTGCCCTCTGCTAACCACATCCTCATTGCACAAATTCCCCTGACATTTGAAACTGCTCTTTTTTTCCAAACCCGCTGCCTGGTTTTGCTTCCCAACCCAGCATTTCGAGGCTGGGCATTCACTCCTCGTCTTTCCTGAGGCTCTTACAGCGTAAATGATGCTATGGAGGGAGAAGAAAAAATCCCTTATCAAAGCATCAGGCATAAACATGTCTCTATGATGAAAAGATTAATTTTTATTCCAATTAATACCCTAAAACTGTGGGGATGAGCCCTCCCTTGGGCAATGAGGGGCAGGCAGGCAGAATATCACCCCTGTTAGGGCTCATCGCTGCCTGTTCTGCCTTTGCCACCTCTCCTGCCAGCTCCTATTTCCATGGAAACCTGCCCTCCTCGCTCCTTCCCCTGCCTGCACTGCTGCTAATTTAAGGAAACCAGTTGCTTTCTGCTCCCCAAGGGCAGGTGACATCCCACCAGGGCAGGCACTTGTGCCCCTCTGCCTGCTGGCAGCCTGTGCCCATTGCTCACGGGTCTGTGAAAGCTCACGGAGGGTGCACACCTGTATTTCTTCTCCCTGGCAGTCTGGGCAAGGAAGGGCAGGCTCCCTCCATCTCTCCGTCCCTTTCACCTCATCTCCTCCGTCCTGGTCCTTCCTGCAGCTGTCTCTCTTCTCCCAACCCTCCTTATCTCTCCTCCCCCTGTCCTTCTTGCCAGCTTTGTTTACATCAGTAAAACACTTGTCCGGGTCAAACACGGTTTCCTGATAAACACATTTCCATTGATTGCTGTAAAGTAAAATCCTCCAGAGCAGCAGATTCTTTGCTCTAGGGATCGATAACACCTCAAAAATCCCTTATCCCACCCCCAGCCCTCCATCCTCGCGAGGACGGAGTGGTTTGGGGTTCCCGTTTAGCGCGGAAGCAGGAGGGACTCCCTCCTGCAAGTGTGGGATGTAAGATACAACACCCGAAGCAGATGACGCGCAATATAATGCAGCTACAAATCCAGCTCTGAGACTGAAAGCAGGGAATGAAGCGCCGACTCCTACAAGCTGCGCCCATGGGAGACAAACCACCCGCAGGTGCTTTTCCCCAGCGCATTGGCACCCGCAGCTCTGTCCATGCAGGCAGCCCGCTTCTCCTCCCTGGGCCTGGCCAAGCATCCCTGGTCCAGGCTGGAAATCAGGGATGCTCGGACACTGCCAGAGCTCCTCTGACGGGGCCAGCAGGAGAGGCACCACCACGCAGTGGCTGGAGTCCTGCAGGCTGCTAATGCACTAGTGATGGGGAAGCTCATGCTTCGCCACAGTGAGTGATTTAGCCATAAAGCCACGATCGATAAAGAGAAATTTAAAGGGATTAAGCTTTCTGCCTCTGCTGCCAACCAGATGCTCCCCACCACTCCAGACCAGATCAGCTGCTGTGGGACCTCACATGTGAGATGTGTGGTTCTGGGTACACCCCAAGACCACCAGGGTATCCGCAGAATTCACTAAAAAGTCTTTTTTTAGACTTAAAAAAAAAAAAAAAAGTTAACTGAGCTATAACCTACTGTGCAAAAACGCTGCTTCACCCGCCCATCCAGTGAGAGGTTCACCTCCTTTACAGCAAAGGATGATGTTGGGAAGCATCACAACACAGCAAGCCCTGCCACTTGGTGTGGGGAGAAAACAAATTCAATTATAGTAATAAATAATTAATGATGAATAACTAATGAATTCATAAAAATGACAAATAATAATTTGGGCCAGGAAGAAATCAGCCCAAGTGCTATGTACGGCCACTATAAACTACCAGAGCCCTGACCCAAGGGAGCCAGCAAAGCTCTGCGTGGCAGAGCATAAGGAGCTCTAATGAATTCAGAGTTTCCTCCAGGCTTTAATAAAGTCCTTCTGCGGAGGCTATTAAGGGAACTGAGATGAGAGGAGAAAGTTTGCTGTGGTTCAGAAATAGTCTAGAAGACAGAGAAAAATATAAAGGAGCTGAGCATGATGCTAAAGGTGATGAAGGTGCCGGTGGGCTGGCGAGCTTGGGACATCTCCTATGGGGTAGGTGCCCCAGAGAGCAGACTGGACTCCTCGAGGTGCCGCAGGAGTCCGTGCCGTGCCCATCCTCACGACCTGGGTTGTTTTTAAAGCAGGAGCTAAACCTCATTCATCGCTGGTGCGGGCGTTCATTCAAAACGAAAGCTGATGACGCTGATGCATCTCCCTCCCCACAGCATCCAGCCTGTGGTTTAACACCACAGCCCTTAACCCCCACCCATTGCAAAAAGGCTGAGTTTGCCCCAGCTCAGCCCTACTGATGCTGCCAGAGCCCGTGTGCCGCAGCTCCACTCTAGCCCTTCACCTGCTTCCATCCCCATTTCAACCTGCCTTGCCTTGGGGAGGTGCTTCGGGAACATCCTTACCGCTCCGTGGGGCACCAGCTTTGGGTCTACCCCTCTCTGAGAGGAGAGGGGTGGCCTTTCCCAAAGGAAAACAAGCCCCCTGCATATCCAGGAATTTGGGGGGGTGTTACACTTGACCAGTTTCCCCCCAGCTTCGCGCCTCTGAGCTCCTGAGGCTGCAAACCCCCGGCGCCTCCAAAGCCTGGCCCTGCTGGGATGGATTTTTTAAATTGGATTGTGACAAACATTTAATACCTAATAGAGCTCACACCAGCACAGTTAATTAAGAAGGTGACTAATCCAATTCGCTCGTGGGAGCGCAGGAAGAGAGGAGCGGGAGGGAGGGAGCCTGCATGCGTGACGGGGGGGGGCAACGGTGGCGAGGGAGCAGGGGATGGGGAAAAAAAATCAGCTCAGCTGCTGTCGCCCTTCATTTCGTTTTGTGTGTATGAATGATAAAGAAGGACTCCTCTTACTTCTCTTCCCTGTTTTCCCCTGACAAGCATTGGAGCTGCTGGATAAATGCTGAGCCCAAGTGCAGGGATTCCAGCCAGGGTGGAAATTGGTGGCAGGTGGGACGCTGGCAGCTGAAGCTTGTAGCCCAGATCTTGCTCTTAATTTTCAAACACCCCCCTCCTACTTGGTTTCCCAGCTCTGGACAGGATGCTGAGACCTGGAGGACCCAGAGCATCCCTCCTCTGCACAGGATCCCGCTGTCCCAGGCATATCGAGCTGGCAGAGCCAGCTGTGGCAACATCTGTATGCCACTCACACCCCGTCCCCCGGGAGTTGATAAATAAAACAAGCGGAGTTATTTTGGCCCCGGGGACAGGGCTGTCTCCCGGAGCACAGAGCTGCTCTTTCTCTGTCTCTCCACGGCGCTGGAGTTCATTGTTATTCCCCAGTGGAGAACAGGACGTGGATTGAGCCGAGGTCCCCATCTGCGGGCAACTGGAGAGAGAGTCTCTTCATATTAGTGCCTAACAGCATCAATAGCGCTTTTAAATGAAGACCCAGGGGGAAACAAAAGGCCGGAGCAGGGAAGAGCGTGTGGGCGAAGCCAGAGAGGGCTGGCGGGGACAGGGAGGAGAGGAGAGTGAAGGATGAGCTGGAGAGGAAGATGAGGATGGAAAACAGAAATGAAGTATCTCTATGAAGTGTTTGTATATAAATCGTGTTTCCTACTGAAAACGACAGATGGAGGAGCTCAGGATGCCAGGTACCAGGGATGCCGGCAGCACCACCTGCCTCCAGCTTGGCCCAGCAGGAAAGTGCCCTGCATGTTAATCAATGTCCCACAGCAATTAGACTTTGTTAGGCAAGGCTAGCGAAGGGAGACGATGCTTTAGTCAAATGACAAGCGATGGGTTAAGACAGAGGAGGGAAAAAGAAACCCGAGGAGGAAAAAAGAAACCTTCGAAGGAAAACTAACCCATGTCTGCCCAGGGATGCTGCCAGCCTGGCACCCACGGGTGGCACCAACAGCACCCGCGGGGAACCTGGCAGCAGGTCGGGGGTCCAGGGGGCGATGGGTGCACGTCAGCCAGATGTGGGGAGGAGAGGAGCAGTTAATCAAGTAATTGATGAGGAATTACACAAAAGGGTTCATCCCTCCTGTGGCCACGAGTCAAGAGTCCCCTGGGGCACTCCCACATCGTCCCCCTTGCAGGAAATAATTACTTAATTTAAAATTATTTACTAAATGAGGTAATTCTCCGACTGCTATCTCAGAGCCATTTGCCCAGCTTACTTTGTTACTAGTGCTACCTAATAAATTGACTGCGTAATTAAAGATAAGTTTAATGCTGGTGCTTTGCAAAGGGATTTTCTTTTAAGTCTCCATGCAAGTAGAAGAATTCCTTCTAAAAACTCACACTCGTGACCGTCGAGCAAGGAGGGGACGACGTCAGGCAGGGCTCAGCAGGGCACCAGCCCCCAGGAGAAGCATCAGGTCCCATTAGCACCAAACGTGTCCCCCTCAAGGGACAACAGCCAGATCGAACCAAATCAATGCCTGTTTTAATTACTGGCCGCAGGAACGCTGGCTGCCAGCAGCCAAAATTGCCTCCGGTGTGGCTCCCTGCTCCTCTCCCCCGTGTTCTTTAGCGAGGACATGGATGTGCTCCACCAGCGGGACCTATTCCCAGCCTCGGCAAGGCGAGGCTGCAAAGCCTGCGAGGATTAGAGGACTAATCCACCAAAAAAAAAAAAAAAAAAAAAGGAAAATAAATAAGAATCCACATTTTTAGTGATTTCTGCTGACTAACGTGATTTCAGCTGAAACGAAGGAAGCCAGCAGGAAGCAGCTGGAGAGCTTCACTGGGAAAAATCTCCCCGTTGGAGATGTTGCTCTAGGACTGCATGGAGGGGTTTGGTCCCCAAGTTTGGGGACCACGAGGGGCTGTGTGACTCAGGGCGCCCCCTGCTCCTCCTGCTCCCCTTGCCCAGGGCGTGATGAGCTTGGGAAGCCAAAGCTCGGCTTTTCCCTCAGCCGGCCGGCCCCGAGAGCTCGGCTCCTGCCGCAGGCAGCCCAGCGTGGGCCAAACGCATCGCTATCGACTCGGCAATCAATTTTCAAATCCCAGGCAGCCAGTCCAAGGAAGAGTAATTACACTGGCCAGCGTGCTCCAGCTAATGCAAACGGAGCAGCTTTCCCCTGAGGTGTTGCCTTGCATCCCGTGCTGGAGGGGTCCGAAAGAGAAAGCGGTGCCAGACTGGTAGATTTAAGGCCCTTTTCCTTCATCTGGGGCAGATATTTGCACTTCAGAGGGAGAACCAGCACCCGCTGGAGCATCTTCTCTCCCCAGGGGCCCATCCACGGCAGGATCTTCTCCCCAAAAGTCTAGAGGAAGAAGAGCGAGCTGCCCTGGGGATGAAGGACAGAAAGCTGAAATAATTTCTCCCCTCTATGATACCTCTCGTGAGTGGCGGAGAAGGAGAGAAACAACCCCTCACCTCTGCCAGAGCCCTCCCCTGGAGGACAAGCCATTACCAAAGGACGTTTCTATGCTTGTAGTAGCTACATGCACGTCATTTCTCTGAAGCATGGGGGATTTTGAGATCTCCTCCAAAAGGAGGAATTCCAGCCTGGTCAAGGAAAGCAAGGTGGTTTGGCAACATCCCACACCCACCCGGGTAATGATTAAACACCCTGAATAATTCCTCAGATGATCCAAATGACCACGCGTTAGCAGGAGGCTTCAAATCTTGTCCTCCCGTGGTGGCTCACCACCAAGGATGAGTCCTGTCAGCTCTGAGAGAAGAGAAAGGGAGCAGGATTGCCAGTCACAACGCTCTTATTTAACTAAAAAGCTGAGAGACAGGCAGGGAGGTGGCATGGATCGCTGGGATGGGTTGTTTGTCCTGGGACACGCTGTCCCCCAAACCCAGGAACTTTTAGAAGAAAAACATTCAGATCAAGTTTTCTGCTCACCAGATCTCCTAGAGACAAGGACCTCAGTCAGCCTGAACCGCCCCTACTGTCTTTTTCGCTTGGAGGGTCCAGGGACCCAACACCCTTCCTATCCTCAACCACTGCACAGAGTTGGGGGTAGAATTTACCTCCTTTGGGATTTCCACCACCCCCACCACCAAATCCAGCAGCGAGGAGCCATCGGGTATCAAACCACTGCCTGAGATGGTCCCCAGAGGGAGGAGGAGGAGGAGGAGGAGGAGGAGGAGGAGGAGGAGGCGAGGGCTGGTGTGACCTCCCTTGGCTGTGACACCTCCACCCACCTCACGCTGTCCCAACCTCTGCCGCCCCGGGTGCTCGGATGAATTCACCGCGCCGGCTGATTAAAAGCGTTGTGTGTTCTACCGACGGCAGCTGGTTGGAGCTGGGAGACACAAACGAGACAGCTGCCGGCTTCCCTGCTGCCCCGCGGATGCTTTGCTGGGGAGAAAGGTGCCAGCTTGTGGAAATACAAGGCCTTGATATTGCAAAGCATCAAGGAAAACAGAAAGGGGAAAAAAAAAACAACTAAACCCAACCCAAGCAATTGCCTGGGCTCATCGAGGAGCAGCAGGGAGAGATTGTGATGGGTAATTATAAAGGGAAAATGAAATCAAGCTCCAAGATGATGATGGCAACTCGGGGGACTGGGAAGGTGCAGGAGGAGAGGGACTCCCAGCACGTCTGTGGGAGGTTTGGTCCTGAAATTTCCTTTGGAAAACCTTAGGATGTTCTTTTGAACATTCTTTCTGGCAGAAAGCTCCCTGAGCATGTTGGGAGGCCAGGAGGCGACAGGCAGCACAGAGCCAGCTGCCGGCTCTGGGGTCAGTCCAGCGCCTCCAAGCTTTGGGGCTATTTTATCCCCAGGGAATCAGCGCAGAGGGAAGGGACTCGCACAGCCATGTGCTGACCCTCTCCTTCAGCAAGGGGATAGCAGGGAGGGATGGAGAGAAGAGGCCTTCTCCATCTCCATGAAACCCGGTTGAAGCTGCTCCCTCCAAGGGCTGTGGAAGCAGAGGGAGCTGATGGGGACAACCTTTAATTAAAGAACAGCTGGAATGGTGCTGGGCACCCCGGGAATCCTTCCAGGCACAGCCGTAAGCAAGGCTTGACCGGCCGTGTGAGACATTTGAGTGAGCACTGTGGGGAAATCCCTCCCGGCAAACGGAACCTGCTGAACCTGCCCCCTATTTTCTAGTTTATTTTTTAATTTCCTACCCCTTCTTATTTGATTTCATCTTTTGCACAGCGAGGGGGACACCAGGCTGTCAGCAGTGATGTGTGATATGGGAGAGCGGGAGCTAATCGCATTGGGAAGGTCCCATGGAGACCTTGAGCTTCAAGCACTTCACACCATCAAACAGAGCAGCTACCTCCCAGTAACTCCAGACAGCGAACTGGGCAAACTGGGCAGGGTTACAGACCAGTTTCCCAGAGCTGGGAGGATCCAAGAGGACCCAAGATTTGCCCTCGGTGGGATTTTAACCCTGTCCTGGCTGCAGGATGCCGCTCCCCCTGCTAGGACCACCCAGCACCTAATGACACAGACACTTCATTGACATGTCACTTCTCATTAAAGGCGCAATTAAAAGCGGTGAGGACTACAGGCGATGGCCACATCGTGTCCCCGTCCCTCGGCCGCCACACGCTGCCTTTATCTCTTCTGCCTGGGCAGCTCCATCGATGGATCGACTTCTTCCCTCGTTAATTTATGGCTCCTTTATGTTTGTTTAAATAATATGGTTAAACATCTACTTTACACCCTGCATGCTTGTACTCGCTAATTAGCATTTTTCTCAGCATTTATCACATTCGCTACGCACTCTGCCAAGAGGAACGGGAGCAGGGAAAGGGCTGGGAGCCCCAGAGCCGCCTGCGCTGGGGACAGGAGCTGCGACCCCCAACCTGACCCAGCTCAGCAGCTTTGGGTGACTGTTCCCCTCCTCAGAGCTACGGAGGAAGCCGCTAGCAGCCTGAGCTGGAGCTGTGCTGGGGAAAGGCTCCCCTAGGATTTACTTCTGCCTCCTAACTCAGCGCTTGCATTGCTTTAGGAAGGACGGGGGAGCCTGGAGCATCACCATCAGGGCACCAGCAGCAGATCCGCATATCTGCCTGTGGCTGCTGGGTAACAAACCGTCCCTACAGCCTTCCTTTCTCTCCCCAATCCACCTACTGAGCCCCTCTGAGCGGGTTTGAGGTGCAGGGACGGGCAGAGGGGTCTCCGGAGGGTGTCTTGAGCCCCCCTGTGCCCCTTGAGCCCTGTGGAGATGGGGGGCGCAGTCTGTCCCTGTCTGCACACCCACCTCAGCTTGCCCAGAGCTGAGCTAAAAGCAAAAAAACATCCCCATCCTTGGCCCCAAGCAGCCTTTGTTGACCAAGATTTCCCTCCCAGCACCAGCATGACGAGCCCTGGCAACCAGCACCGCATTGTCCGGTTCTGGCAGCCCAGTTTTAATCAGAGACCCACGCCACCCTGGGGTCAGCTCTGCACCACGGCCCCAGCAGAAGCCCAAGCCCTGAAGGAGTCACCACCTGGTGCTGCCGAGGAGGGACCCGCTCCTCCCGGCAGAGGATGCTCAGCGGCATCGCTCCCACCATCCCCTCCCAGGGCTTCGGGCCCCGTCATGGAGAGCACAGACCCCAGAGTCACAGAAACATAGAATCACCAGGTTGGAAAGGACCCATTGGATCATCGAGTCCAACCATTCCCATCAATCACTAAACCATGTCCCTCAGCACCTGAGCGAACAGCCAGGCTCCACCAAAGCAGCAAGAACACTTCCCTCTGACTCCGCCGCCGGCCTGGCCTCCTCCTCCCGCAGTTTTCCTGCTTGCAGACACACGTCCCACAGGGATACGATGCAGCGGGGAGCCACAGGGATGCAGCCAGCAGAAAGTGACCCCAAAACCCTGCCCTTCCAGTGTGTCCAACCCACGGACAGGAGCTCACGGTGGCAAGGCCAGGGGGGTGGGATACAGGGATGCTGCAAAAGAAGCCTTGGAGAAACCCTTGTCTCTTCGGAAAGCATCCCCCACGCGGGGCTCGGCCTCCTCCTCTCCGGCTGGATGGCTTCTACCAGAAGCCGTAACAGGTATCAGCTAACGACCCGTGCCGAGTCCACGAGCCCCTCGGGAGCCCCCTCGCCTCCCTCTCCCCGGGTGCTCGGCCGAGCTCCCGGGCTTTATGAGTCTCAGCTCAGCACAGGCTCAGCCTTCAGCCCAAAGCTCTCGGGTGGCCCCTTCCAAGGCTCGGCATCCCTGGAGGAAGGCCGGGTATTCCCGAGGAAGCAGAAATCGCATCCAAACTTGGTTGGATGGGAGCGGAAGGCTGGGGTTGGGCTACTCTTGGCGTCCACGGGCGGCATCGACGGGAGGAAAAGGCTGCCCAGGATTGTTCCCAGGCTGCTGGAGCGAGGGATGCCGCTTCCCCTCCCCTGTGGGCACCGAGCTGCTTGCAGCCCTTGGCAGAGGAGAAGGAGCTCGGCGGGGAGAGGGTGTGATTGAACGAGCCCCCCCAGAGCCCCTTCCCCGTCTCCTCTCCCCGTGTGACGCAGCTGCCGAGACCCAAACGGCTTGAACCTCGTTCCAGCAATAAAAGGAACTTGCAGAAAGTGCGAGCAGCCTCTGCCCCCTCGCAAAATAAAAAAAAAAAAAAACAAAACCCCTTCCCGCATGCAGCCCCCGCCCGGCCCTGGGAGGCGCCAGGGGAGCCGCGGGGGCAGCGGAGCCGGGACCCACAGCGCACAGGTGCGGAGCGCAGGCTGCGGAGCCGCGCAGCCCGGAACGCGGAGCTCAGAGAGCGGAGCCTGGAACGCGGAGCTCGGAGCTCGGACTGCAGAGGACAGAGCGCGGAGCTCAGATTGCAGAGCGCGGACCTCGAAGCGCGGAACCCGGAACGCGGAGCCCGGACTGCAGAGAACAGACCGCGGAGCTGGGAGCTGGGGGCTCGGAGCTGGGGGCTCGGAGCTGGGAGCTGGGGGCTCGGAGCTGGGGGCTCGGAGCTGGGGGCTCGGAGCTGGGGGCTCGGAGCTGGGAGCTGGGGGCTCGGAGCTGGGAGCTGGGAGCTGGGGGCTCGGAGCTGGGGGCCGGGAGCTCGGAGCTGGGAGCTCGGAGCTGGGGGCTCGGAGCTGGGGGCTCGGAGCTGGGGGCTCGGAGCTGGGAGCCGGGAGCTCGGAGCTCGGAGCCGGGAGCTCGGAGCTCGGAGCCGGGAGCTCGGAGCTGGGAGCCGGGAGCTCGGAGCTGGGAGCCCGGAGCTCGGAGCCGGGAGCTCGGAGCCGGGAGCCCGGAGCCGGGAGCCGGGAGCTCGGAGCCGGGAGCCCGGAGCCGGGAGCCCGGAGCCGGGAGCCCGGAGCTCGGAGCCGGGAGCTCGGAGCCGGGAGCCCGGAGCTCGGAGCCGGGAGCTGGGAGCCGGGAGCTCGGAGCTCGGAGCCGGGAGCCCGGAGCCGGGAGCCCGGAGCCGGGAGCTCGGAGCCGGGAGCCGGGAGCCCGGAGCCGGGAGCTCGGAGCTGGGAGCCGGGAGCTCGGAGCCGGGAGCCGGGAGCTGGGAGCCGGGAGCTGGGAGCCGGGAGCCCGGAGCTGTCCGCGGTGCTGCTGAGACTCACCGTTCGGTGCGGGCGGCGCCGGGGCCGCGGGCGGAGGGACGGGGCGGCCCCGCTGCTCGGCCTGGCGCCCGCCTGGCGCTGCTGCGACTGCCGCGCCGCCGCTCCCTCCCCTGCTTAAATTTCAGCCGCTCGGGTTTTTTCCCCCCCACCTCCACCCCCTCTCTCTGTTTTTTTTTTTTTTTTTCTCCCTCCCCCTGCGCTCCGGGCGCTCCCGGCTCGCACCGCCTAGCGGGCAGAGGAGGCAGGAGGAGCCGCTGGGAGGGGGGCGAGGGCTGGGGGTGAAAGAAATCGAGATCCGAGAGAGTTTGGGCTCAGCCCGAGGGGGATGTGGGTGCAAACCGGGCTGGAGCATCTCTGCGTGAGGGGGAGGCAGCGGTGTTGGGCCTGGGGAAGGGAAGAGTCCAAGGAGAGCGAGAGGGGCAAAGGGGCTTCGTGACAGGACAAGGGGTAACAGGTTCGTATCATAGAATCACAGAAAAACCAGGTTGGAAGAGACCCACCAGATCATCGAGACCAACCATTCCTATCAAACACTAACCCATGTCCCTCAGCACCTCGTCCACCTGTCCCTTAAATCACTCCAGGGAAGGTGACTCAACCACCTCCCTGGGCAGCCTCTGCCAGGGACCAATGACCCTTTCTGTGAAAAACTTTTTCCTAATGTCCAGCCTGAACCTCCCCTGGTGAAGCTTGAGGCCATTCCCTCTTGTCCTGCCATCTTCTGGATGAGGGAACAGAGCTGCTCCGGTCGGAGAGGGCAGCAGCCTCCGCCCTAGCAGGGAGGCTGAGGACTCTCCTCACTCTGGACCCTCGCTGAGGACCACACACATCTCCCTTTCCAAGCAGGATGGAGAAAGCATTATACGTTGCCTCCAACCAGCTGGCAGACCTTGGGGATCTGGAAGGCTGAATGGTCAAGCTGGCTGTAGGTATTTTTACACCCATCCTTGCTTAACTTGGTTAAAAAGACCAAAATTCAGCACTCCCTGCTGCTCCTGCCCGGCCAGAGACCGGCCTCACCAAGGAAATGAGAAACAAGCCTCTGTCCCCGGTGGTCGCTGCCTCAAATACAGCCAGAAGAAATTTTCAATCGAATTCTCGCCTTGCAGGTTGAGACCCTCTGAAGCCATTTGTGAATGCCTAAAGAATTCACCCAGGTAACCTCACCCAGCCAAAATAACGTAGGAAAGATGCCAAAGAGGCTATAATGTTATATTTTAACATATTTGGAACATATTTGATTCCTTTTAACATCAGAACCAACCTGTATATTCAAAGCAAAAAGCCTCTGAAAGCTTCTCACTCAATGACGAGCAGCGTTGTTGGTGGTCGAGGTGGTTCTTTTTCCTCAGCTGAGCTGGCAAAATGAAGTTGGGAAGAGCAATTTAACCTAATTTTGTGTACAACTTTAGACACAGTTTCCACAGGTGGCTCAAACGTTTTCCTAGCAAGCTGCTCCATCAGCTGAGAGACTCCCCTCACGAGAAGTTAAACCAGATCTTCCTTAGTCATAGTAACAAGGTGGCCCTAAAAGTAACTGTGACTCTGGAGATCTGATTTCATCCCCCAATTTCCCCATGTTGCTTTGGGTGAACTGCCTAATCTGCCTCCTACCTCTGTAAAATGGAAGCTCATTGAGAGATGTGAAGCAGCCTGTTAATAATGACGAGATGCTCCATTTCTGGGATAAGCGCCCACTTTGATGCATAGGGAGTCATAAACCTGCACCTACACGCACAAACATCCTACACAAAACTCACACCTCCGGGGGAGAAGGCAGCGATTTTTTATGACCTCAGACACCAGAACTAACTAAATTTGGTTGACCTACACCAAATAGGTGCCACCGGTAAGGCGGCGCACAACTTTCCTGACTAGACTGCAAAAGCCAAAGTCAAAAATGAGGTATCTCACAAGGAAACTCCCTCTTTGGTTTTACAGAGGTACCAGCAAGACAAAAATCACGTTCCTTGGACCACACTGATGGAAAAAAACACAAGAGGCTGTGTGCAAGCAATTGACTGAAACAACTGATGAGTCCCTCCTGACTTTCTCTACTGCAACCTGGCTGAGTTCAGTCTCCTGCAAACAAGACTTTCTGGACTGGCCTGAAAACCCCAGGATACCTCCCTTGAGTGGTCCCATCTGTGGAGAAGCCCAGCCGGGAGCTGCTGCTCTTTCCATCCCTCCCCTCCTTTGCTTAGGGATGTGATTTACTAGTGGACAGGTACGGTTGGACTCAATGATCGCAAAGGTCGTTTCCAACCAAACGATTCTATGATTCTCCAGCCGTGCTTCTCCCAACACAGCCTTCAAAAAACCCTGGATGAAAACAGAGCCAGTGCCCAATCACATCCCTGAGCTTTGAGCATCCCGCTGTTTCCTCTGGACGTGCAGAGCAATGGGAACTCTGCCTTCGCAGAAGTTTAGGAAAGAGTTTTTCTTTCTTTCTTCTCCCATCACCGATGTTGGGAATGGCAGCCCCTGGGAGAAGCTCTTACGCAGAGCTACACATACAAACCAAAACTGCCTCCTGGCAACACGATCTTTACGTGCACGCAGAGGAACAAGCCGGGGCTCCCAGTCTGAATTACCAGAAAATTAAACACATGTCCCCATTCACCCAGGCGAGGAATTAGACGTTGATCCGTCCTGATTCCATCTATTTCAATTACAGCCGAGGGCAGGCGCTGGCTTCCCTGCGCAGAGACCCCGCAAAGGCTAAACAGCCCTGGAGAGGTCTCCAGCTTGCAGGGCTTTTCCTAGGTGGAGGAGCACCCTGGGCACCCCGGTGAGCCCCACGGATGCTCAGGGGATGCTCAGGGCTGCGTGATGATGCCTGGGGCTCTTGGGAGACGCTCAGGGCCCTGGGGACGTGGTGAAGGACCTGGTGGTGAGGGATTCTTGGGGCCCCAGGGAGATGCTCAGGGCCCTGCAGGGATGCTTGAGGCACTGGGGGAGGGTGGGGGGATGCCTGGGGCCATGAGGCGGATCCTCAGCCCCCTGGGGGGATGCTTAGGAACCCAGAGGGATGCTACGGACCGTGGGGAGCTGAGACTACCCCAAGCCGCTTACCCAGGAACTTACAGCACACACAGGACCGAGGGTTCCTGGGTAAGAAGGGGGGAGCATCCCGTAAACTAGGAGTAACATTAAAAAAAGTTTTGACTGTATTCACAAAAGCAAGAAACCCAAATCTTTAAGTCTGTCTAATGCTCTACGATCAAAGCCCCCAAATTACCTGCTGTCGTGTGATGGCTGAGCACTGGCAGGGGTGCAAGAAGGGTGGTGGGGCCAGCAAACAGTCCTGTGACGTAAACATGAGCGTTATGGCAAAGCAAGGTCCACAGCACCAAGAAATCGGTCCTCCTGGCGATGGGCAGGGAAAGCCCGTCCCCAGCTTGGAGCAAAGAACTCCCTTAGTGCAGGGTTTGTGTTCCCAAGGGAGAAAAGAATTACCTTGAGGTGCTGCAGCGGTGGGCAAGCCCGGAGGGGAGATGCACCGGCAGCTACAGCCTGTGCTGCCCATGAGGGTGTTTCCATCTTTGATCTCGCTGGTGAGAAGCAAACGGCTTCGCTGGGAAGCTGGGAGAGGTTTGTCTTTTTAATGACAGAACGGTTTATCTAATGTTTCATATGCAAATAACAAATATTAATATTATCGCATGGTATCGCTGCCAAGTCCAAAGGCTGCAGCAGGCGGGTCAGGCTGACGGGGCTGAATATACAGTGTCCATTGGGAAAAGAGACCTTTTGGAAAACATCTGATAAACCTGTGCTTAGGGAGAAACCAAATGGATTTTTTTTGTATTTCATATTTTAAGGAAGGATACAGACCCTGAGGAAGGGGCACCTCCTGGCTCCAAGTGCCGGTCATGTTCACCTTTTGCCATTGCCATCCTCTCCTCGAGCACCCTGGGAGAGCCCCAGGAGAAGACAGACACCCCTGGGTCAGCTCCGACGCTGGCTGGGGCTTCTTGGGGGAAGTGGCTGTGAGACTCAGCCTCATCCTCAGGATTCAGGGTGCTGCTGACAGCATTCTCCCTGCTCGTTCCCAGCATCGGCCGCATCTCACTGCATTCAATGGACCCTGAAGGCAGTAAAGCACTTTGGAAGAAGTTGTTGCCACTATGGAAGAAGCCATTCTCTTTATTTCACCCTAATCTACAGGTGGATGGGACACTTTGCTGCTGACCTGTGCTCAGACCCATCCCTAAATACAATACCTCACTATCCCATGCCAGTGCTTGCACCCAGGGCTTACAGGGAGAGGTGCCGCTTCACAAGAGCTCCTCCGAGGGCCCCTCTTGGAGCTCAGACCTCATCAAAGCACCAGGCTGGCAGCGCTATGAGGGTTTCACCACGGGGGTGTCACTCCACAGCCTGCTCAGTGGTATCTGCGCTCACCAGGACGGGGACAGCAGCCTGCTCGGTGAGCAGGGCGTTTCGGGGACAGAGAGCTGCTGTTGGGTCACACATCTCCTCCGCTGCCAAAACATGACCCAACCTCTTTGATTTGCTGAGGTTCTTCCTGGCAAAGCAAGCTGGACATCTCCCTTCTGGCTCCCGCGGCCAGCACAGCAGTGCCAAAAAGAAGGCTTATTTAAATACAGTCGCTCCCAGCCTGGCAAAGCACGATGGTTCCCAGCTTTGCGGATCACACCAGGTGCTTGGGGCATTGCCTTCACTTTCTTCCCCCCTCCTCGGTGCCCCTGCTCGCAGCAGAAGGTGCAGCAGCAAGGCCAGCCTGAGCTGCTCAGAGACGCCCAGGGCAGCCAGATCCCCTCCCTGGGCAGGTACCATTCGTTTGGATTTCCTCCCTCTCTCCACGTGTCTGGGGTAAGCGACGCCCACACTAACAATTCATCATCATTAAAGCATCGTCGCCACAATGAGCCCTTGCTTTCTCATCCATCAGCGGTGCCGGCCATGCAGAGAGCATCTTCATCGCCGGAATAAATAGCCCTTAAAGGCAGAGGCAAGAGGCAAAGAGCCTCTTGGGGCACGGAGCTCCGTGTGGTGGTGAAGACCCCTAAAACCTCCTTTCTAGAAGCCTTCCCCAAAATCCCTCCCCTCCCCAGGCAGCAGCACTGACCCCCCTGGCCAAGCTGCTGAAACCCTTGGCTTTGCACCCCTGCAAGGAGAGACTTTGCAGGCTCGCAGCCAGACAAATAGCTGTGTAAACAGCCACCGGGAAAAGAGGCACCCGAGGGACCTCGTTCCAAGCCGCACTAAATGCCAGGATTTTAAACCCTGATTTTTATTGCAAAGAAGCATGATACACTCTTGGCGCGATCGCTGGTGAGGTGCAGCCGAGCGAGGAGAACCGGCTTCCCCTGCACACAAGAGGCTAAATGCCTCTCGAAGCTGTCTCCTGCTCCCCAGGAGAGGCTGGTGCCTCGAGGGTGCCCCGTATCTGGGACACGGCATGTGGGGAACATCTCCTGGTTGGCTGCACGGGGCCGGACTCCCCCTCCTTCCTCCTCCTGGCCCCGCGGAGCAGAGACAGCTTCACAGCTTTGGTGGGAATTATAGCAGCCCCCAGCGACATTGGGTAATCACGGGTTTTTGAGGTTTCATTAAAACACACAATGCCCTTCGGTGCTGCTATTGCCATGGACGAGGCTTGCAGGTAGTAAGGGCAAGGCAGGAATTGTGGGGACAGCTCAGCCCTGCAACCGCCCTGAACGTCACCTGTGCCTGCAGACCGAGGCTGGGGGCAGCCGGGGGGGCTCACTGGGTCCTGCCAAGCTGGGGGTACCGGGAGGTACTTGTTCTGTGAGGAACCAGCACGCGGGTACCAGCATTTCCATCACTTGGCTGTGCACAGGAATAAAAGATGATAAATAAAGATAAATGGAAGAGAGCAGAGCATGCCGGCAACCCTTCTCCATCATTCCTTTTCTTCCCTAAGCAGATCAAATTATGACCTGAAATCACTGAATACATATTTTATTATGTGGGTAATTTAAAGAATGAGGGCAAGACAGAGAATTCATAAGGTACAGTCATGTTAGAAGACAAAGAGTTCCCATTAATCTCTTACGGGGAAAACCTGAGCAGGAGAAAAGGGGGTGACACAGGTTGTAATCGATGCTGCCATCTCCTCCTCTGTGCTTTGGGTGAGCTGGCACGCACACGGATGTCTTCTCCACTAACACACAGACATAACGTGCTCCTTAACTTCTTCTGAAATAGATGCAACCCATGGTTTCTCATCACATTTAAAGAGCTTGGAATGTAGCTCTCGTCCTCCAAATGCAGCCGTACCTTCCCCCCAGCACTCGCAGCCCCCAGCCCACCACTCGCCCTTGCCGGGACGGTGCTGGCGGCAAAGCCATCGCGGTCTGCTGGGCTTTGGCCCATTTCACCCCGTCTGGCGCCAGCTCGAGCGTGATGCTCTTATGACTTTGAGGGGCCCGTCCTGCTTCGCTTCCCCTCTACAACCCCAGACCCCATTAAGTCACGGGTTGCTCTGTGCCCCATAGATCAATGCCAGCTTCAGGATGCTTTTCTGTAACCACAGGATCAGGGAAGAGCTGCCAGCTCTTAACGGTTTCAATAACAATTAAAAAAAGACATAAAATAACTAACTCCATATGAAGTAACTCCCCCTATTTTATGGGTAGCCGAGCACATACCTCTGCCCTGGGACACCAGCAGTGGGACAGGAGCAGCTGGGCTTGGCTGCTGGCTTCAGACTTGGTCCTGCTTGGGTCATGGAAGATGAGATGAGTGTGTTTTCTCTCTTAAACACCTAAATGGTTTTATGGGGATTTTGACAAGTCAGATTAAGTGCTGTAATCAAGACAAACTTGTTGTTTAAATAAGGCCCCTGAGGACAAACCAGAGCCGCTGAGTGTTTTCCCTACCCAGCCCTGTGCATCTCACAGATGAAGGGACAGGCGGTGGGATGGGTCATATCTGCAGCACGAGTTGCTCATCCTCTGGTGGCCACCATCCTCACTGCAGGGGTGCAGAAGGAGGCGTGTGGGATGGCTCGGCACCTTCACACCTCCACGGCTGGGTCCGTGGGAGCCCAACACCATTCCCGTGGCTCTCTACAACCCCACGGTGTTGGCCAGCCCCCTTTGGGAGGCTCACGATGCTGAGAGGGTTACAACAACGTAACCTTCAAACAAACACATTTAATGTCTGAATTCAAAGCCCCTAGGGCTGTTCGCCCCCCTCCTCCTGCGGCAGAGTTCCTGGGGTGGAGAGGGGTGATGGGAAGCAGGCAGGCTGGGAGGGTGCATTGGCGCTCGCTGGTTTGGGATGCACGTTTAGCTCGCGCTGCTGGCTCAGTTTCAGCTGTCACATACTATTACTCATGCCAACTAAGGATGGCCTTTACATTTTTTTTGTCCCCAAAAGTCTCCAAATTATTTTCCTTGGCTGCCTGAACGGATTTTAAGAGATTAAATGACAGCTTGCTCCCCAGCCCTTGGAAGGGTGGCAGCACGGGAGGGGCTTTGGAGAGGATGACAGGGATTGAGCTGTTCATGGAGCTCACATGCTTATAACCTGCCTCCCTCTCCCTTTGCCCTGGATGGATCAGAGGCTTTGGGCAAGCAGCTATCACAGACTTTCTTTCTCTCTTATTCCCTGATGAGCTCTTTTCCACTGCAGCCCACTGATGGTAGCAGGCACATTGCACACACTTACTGCTCCAGGCAGATTAAAAGAGCCTACAAGAGGTGCATGGAACTCTCCTTCACCCGAAAGGTTCATGAAGCAGGCAGCCCTGCAAGATGTGCTACAGACAAGGGGAAGAGTGACTAATAAGCCGCCTGGAGGAGAAGGACCTGGGTGTCTTGGTTGACAGCAACTGAACATGAGCTAGCAGTGGCCCAGGTGGCCAAGAAGGCCAATGGCATCTTGGCTTGGATCAGAGATGGTGTGACCCGCAGGTCCAGGGAGGTTCTTCTCCCTCTGGACTCGGTGAGACCGCTCCTCGAATCCTGTGTTCAGTTCTGGGCCCCTCACCACAAGAAGGATGTTGAGGCTCTGGAGCGAGTCCAGAGAAGAGCAACAAAGCTGGTGAAGGGGCTGGAGAACAGGCCTGATGAGGAGCGGCTGAGAGAGCTGGGGGTGTTTAGCCTAGAGAAGAGGAGGCTGAGGGGAGACCTCATTGCTCTCTACAACTACCTGAAAGGAGATTGTGGAGAGGACGGAGCTGGCCTTTTCTCCCAAGTGACAGGACAAGGGGCAATGGCCTCAGGCTGCACCAGGAGAGGCTTAGAATGGATATCAGAATTTTTTTTCAGAGAAAGGGTCATTGGGCACTCTAACAAGCTGCTCATGGAGGTGGTTGAGTCCCCATCCCTGGAGATCTTTAAAAGACGGGTTGACGAGGTGCTCAGGGACGTGGTTTAGGGGCAGATAGGAAAGGTTGGACTTGATGATCCAAGAGTTCTTTTCCACCCTGGGAATTCTATGATTCTACGTCCTGGTCCTGGAAGAGCTGGAGCTGCTTCTTCCCTTTGCACTGCAGACAGGCAAAGGAAGTTTCATATTTAGTTTCTCATCGTTTATTTCTAAGAGATGTCAAAAACCTCACTTTTTCCCCTTCTTAAGAATTTTTCCTACTGCTTGATCTTAGAGGATGAATTCTTGTCCTGCCTCTGCTGAGTAACAATGGCCAACCATCAGCCGAAGTCAGATTTAAGGTGTTAAAGTTCAGCTGGGAAGATTTAAGAGTGTTTTTGCAAGACCTGCTTAACACAAAGGGCCAGTTAACACATGGAGCAGAGGAAGAAGCCTTGCTTTAACCCAACCATTTTATTAATAATTCATTTATAAGGACGTTAAAGACTTAAAATACCCAGACACTGCCTTGTAGCCGAACAGATATAAGGATGGGAACACCTCACATCAAGAAACCATTTGCAGCTTACTCTGAAAGTAAAACTAAAGCAAACTATGCAGCGATGATTACCAGAAGGCTGTGAGGATTAGCACTACAGGTGCCTCTCCCGAAGACAGAAGACGTGGGCTCTGATCCTTATGCCAAAGATGCTGCTACGACTCACATCTTCCAGCCGTCTCCAGGACACCTCCCTGCTAGCTGAACCCCCCAGCTCCTCAATATTTAAAGCAGGTGACAGTCCCTGAGCTCCTACGGATGGTCTGTAATAATCCTATACCCATGACCAAGTGTGGCCTCTGCACTGCTGAGAGGAAGGCAAACAGCTCATGGAGACCACGCAAGAAGGATCTTGTGAGGTTGACCTCAAGAAAGAGAGTCCTTGTAGGGGGTGGGTGTATCTTCCCCAGTTACCTTTGCTGGATGCTGGGGTCAGCACCACTGCCTGCACATGTGGACGCTGCCAACACACAAGACGTTTTCTTCAAGGCAAATGCTGTGGTGAACACTCTACTTTGCCCCTGGACTAGTGCAGGTCCTCGCTGGGTACTTCTGGCCTTCAAAAAGCAGTGAGAAAAGAAAGGAGACTTTTGAGCTGGAAGGAGTTAGATTTGCCTTTCCAATTATCCGCTGCTGTCATTATGACCTTCCATAGTTAAACAAAATTACCCTAAACAAACAAGGCTCCAGCACTTGGGTTGAACACTGGCAGTAGCAGCTGTCCACGCTCACTGCTGAAGAGCCCTGACATGCTGATGAATTCCAGCTTCCCCTTGACCATCATTTTCGATTCCCTCCAGCGCTGAACTTCTTTTTAGCACTGAGGCGTGTTCCTCCTACTCTTCTATTAAATGCTGTAAAATTAATTAAAGAGGCAGGATGACCAGGCAGGGTTTTAAATTCCCTTTCTCAAAGCAAAATGTGACTCACCCAACACCTCTCACAGGGACATGAGCGCTGGAGGCAAAATTGTTCTGGGTCAGCTTCCAGCCAAGGGCTTTGTAACAGAGTTCTTTCGAAAGAAGAAAATGAGAATAAAGACTCTTAGTGGCCCCCATCTGCAATTAATTTTCTCAAGGAGAGCAGTTAAGCAGTACAAGTTTCCCAGAGGGATTTAGGAATCTCCAGTTCGTGCTCGGTTGAGTTGTGAACACCTCCAAGCCCTGGAGCAACTTCATCCAACTTCGAGGTAAGACCTGCTCTGGGCAGGGGGTTGGAGTGGAGACCTCCAGAGGTCGCTGCTAGAACTCAGTCACTCTCTGACTCCAAAAAGGCTGAAAACCTGAGAGGGACCATTTGTTAAGGAGGCTACTCATTAGAAAACATATCGACCAAATGCTGTTAAAAACAAAAGATTACAGTAAGCAATTCTATGTGACTTAATACGTCAACTGCAAAGCGTTACCTGGAGGGAAGAAATTAAGGGGATTAGAAGAAGGAGCGTGCTGCTTGTGACAAAGAGACAAAGGCAAAAATGCCATCAATGTGTGTTTATGAGCTGCTGTGTTTCTAATTAGGGTCAGACACCAAATTTGCATTTTATCGTGATTGAAAAAGAATGAAAACTGAAAAAAATACAGGTGGCCGATGTTAAACAGCTTTCCCGGTTTAATTCAAGAACCAACCTCACAGCATTCAAAATAGCTGTTTTGTTTTCTTGTTTAGAAGATCTCAGGGTCATCGAAGCGATTTCAATTTAAAACACAGAGGACGGTCAAGTGGAGAGGGAGAAGGAAGGAGGTCACCTGGCAGGCAGCGGCTGTGTGGCACGGAGCAGGGGTACAGCAGCAGCCACAGCAGCCTGCAGAATAGATTAGTAGGCATCGCTAAACAAGCCAGAAGCTGAGGGAAACACACGCCTGAAACCAGGGGAAGGAGCAAGAGCGACAACGGCACTTCTTGCAGCAGCTCTGCCTTCAGAGGTGCCTGGCTGGGAAGGATGTTCAGTCCAGCTCAGTACAGTTACCCAGCACCAGGTTCTCTTAAAATGGAAATCAAGCTAGTGCTCAGCGGGACACGTCAGACAGCTGCTGTCAGACAGAAGGAACCAATTTTGTTTCCTTCTGCCACAGTGACTCATACAATGGAGACCTGCCGACAGCACCTTGGAACAGGACGCGCTAGCGTGCTCTGTTGTCTCTCCCTTCCTTCTCTTGTTGCCCTCACCCCCCACTGGCGTGCCAGAAAACGTGGAAGAAATCCGCACCTCTCAGAGCTGAACGTCACATTTCTCCCCACTGGACAACTCTCCAGAAGCCAACAGTGATTTCTGTGTGTCCCACACGCTGAGAACCACAGCTGCTGGCTGAAGGAGCACGTAATTCCCCGTGGCCCCACTGGAAACAGGCACCCACATCAGAAATCAGGACAGGATCTGTCCTGCCTCCGTAAGGCTTCACCCCTGCTCCTTTTATTGCCCAAGAGCACCCTTGTTTTGTTTTCCTGTTCTGTGACCAAAGGATGCCACAAGGCCTCACAACCCTTCTGGGAAGATCAGAATCAGGCTTTTACCTGCTGGACTACGTGAGACACCTTTCATAAGCCACCGCTTGATGAGGGACCCAAGACTGCTGCAGCAGGACCTTGCTCTGCTGACACGGCGAGCGAAGTCTCTGCAGCAATCTCAGCCTCAGAGGCACGAGGGAGACGGGCACTGCAACGAATGAACATAGATTCTGTTTGCAAACCAAAACCACTTCCTAAAGGTATCGCTGCACCTTTGCCAACCAAAACCAGGAAAAGATGCCAAGCCCACCAATTCCACTTTCAATCTTAATGAGTTCTGGCAGCAATCCTGACAGCTCAACACGACTGCTACTCATGAAGCTCGTCTGCACCTTCTTACCCCTCCCGCTGTCCTGCCAACAAAGCAACAACAACTCTTAGTATCATGGTTTATTCCCCCTCCGTATGTACAATTAAGTGTATGCATGACCATTAAAAATAAGGCTACTTATATCATGGCTCTGAAACACATTACAAACAAACTCCATCCCTTCTCAAAACATTCTAAACGTTTGGCTTCCATGATGTGCAGAGAGGGACAAATGCAACCAGACCACACGGGCGCTTAAGTGGTGCAGGGCTTTGGTAACTGCATCTAGAAGCTTCCTCCTCTAGCTGAGATCGTCAAACGCAGGCAGGTCAGTGGGGAGGGACATCGTTATCCCACAATGCCTCGGTGAGGTCAGTCCAGGTCCCAGGTAACTGCAGGTCACCTCATCTCAGCACGTTGTTGGTGGCAGGCAGAGAGGCCCAGGCTCGAGGGGATGGAAGGACAAGTCACTCCTCTCCTTGGGAGCTGCCCCTTTGGGTAGAGCTGGGGGCGTAAGGAGACGACGAAGAGAAAGCTGCCCTTCTCTTCTTGATGACCAGAGGACTTTGGCCTCCAGCAGTGTCATCCTGGGTGACATTTCTCAACATTTAATGCATCTAAAAAAAAAACCAAATCAAAGGAACGACGGAAACATAGCATTACAGGGTCTCAAAGCAGATCACTTGCATGTCCAGGTAAGGCTTAGAGACTTTCTTTTTTCCAATGGGGATGAAGGAACAGTCCAGATGAAAGTAAAAAGAGATGTACAACTGAGGACAGCCCTGTGTGGTCCTGTAAGCTCCCTTCCCAAGTAAATCTGTTCCCATATGCAACAAGAGAGAATCTTCCAGCTTCAGCTTGTGGCTCAATAAATTTTATTATTCCTTTTTGTTTTTATTTAAAAGAATTTGTTTTCCTATCATAAAAATTAGACAACCATACCACCAGCAGCAGCAAAGTCTGTGGAGTTAATGTTGATGGCAAACAGTTCACTGGTGTTTCCAGTGTTTCAAAATGTCCCATAAAGTCCATAAATGGAAAAAAACCCAAACATGACGGTTTTGGGGAGGAACATCAAGGTGGTTTTGGTTTCTTGCCCCGCTGAGGATCCCAGATGAATACTGTAGCAGGACCAAGTACCTCATGCCTTGAGAGAAAACCCTTCATACCAGCTCCAGTACCTGATTAGTAGGGAAGATGAGACATTTAGAATAGCAATTTATGACATTCATTACCTCCTACATCAGCATATAGATCACCAGGACAGGACTGACTCTGCCATCTCCACCCCTTACCCTTTATTCACCAGCATGCAATAACATCACACAAATGGGATAAGCACTTGGCAAGGATCCCAATTTTTATGCCTGCCTGCGGTAGGATAAATTACAGCATGAAGTAAACCCATCCACAGTTGCCTCATTTCCACTCCTCCCAATAAACCAGCTCTCAGAAATCTTGTAAAGGGGATCAGAGATTTTGTTCTCCCAGCCCTCTGTGCTCACATTTCCCTTGCCCGCTCTAAGATGGTGCGGCAGCCTCTGAAGGCGCAGTCTAGAGGTGGCAGAAAAGTGACTTTGAGGGCTGCCACAGCCTGTATTAACCTGGTCTGGGGAAAGCTCTAGAGCTTTAGCCCATGGGTGCTGCATCTGGCACAGCATCTGTCTCCGTACTGGAGTGGGTTTGTGCAACCCACCTTTCCCAGACCATCCCACCTTCGCCCCGTGTGCCACCAAAGGCAAATGGAAATACCAGAGTTCTGACAGCCCTGGCTGCCTGCACATTTGTCTCTCCACCTTCTCTCATTAACAAGCAAAATGCATGAGCAAAACCTCTCCTCTCTAATCAGTCTCCTGTTGCTGCTGGATTCACTTCAAGATATCAAAAGCACTGGTGCCTTTTGACCATTTTACTGAGTAGGAAGTTACCAAAGTAACGAGCAACCGATTCCAGAGCCTGCTCGACTGCCTCACGAATGAGAGGCTGCAGCATCACATGCAGCAGCAGGAGTAACCAGGCCACTCGTGGCCTAAAAAGGAGGAAAGAAATAAATCTTGACACACAAGCGAACACAGACCATTTGGGTCTCCCTGGTTCCTGCATTTTTTTGTGATTTTCCCAGGACTGTTCAGACCAGCTCTGGTCTGGCTTGAGAAAGCTGCTATCGTCACAGGGATGCGAGGGGACACCAGGATGAGAAACTCCGCCTGAGTGACAATCCAGCGCGTAACTCAGCAAAAAGCGAGTAAATCCCTTTAGCAGCAGCTACAGAAAACCGTGAGAGCTCTGGGCCACAAGCTTGCTGCGTTAGCCAACGAGCCTGAAAAGCATAGTGGAGACCAACGCTGCTGTGCACCATTTGGGACGGCACCAGACCCGGGGTTCTCTGGAGGATCAGCATCGGCGTGGGTTTAGGTTTTGCTTGGCTATCTGATAGACACGCAAAGAAGAACAGAGTCTCTTCCACGCTGCCTGACATTTCATAAACAGAAATACATTGAACAGACAATCTGGAAGATTTTTCATAGAATCATAGAATCACTAGGTTGGAAGAGACCCACCGGATCGTCAAGTCCAACCATTCCCACCAATCTCTAAATCATGTCCCTAAGCACCTCATCCACCCTCACCTTAAACACCTCCAGAGAAGGTGAGTCAACCACCTCCCTTGGCAGACTGTTCCAATGCCTAACCACCCTCTCCGTGAAGAATTTTTTCCTTATCCCAAGCCTGAATCTCCCCTGGCGGAGCTTGAGGCCATTCCCTCTCATCCTGTCCCCTGTAGCTTGGGAGAAGAGCCCAGCTCCCTCCTCTCCACAACCTCCCTTCAGGTAGTTATAGAGAGCAATGAGGTCTCCCCTCAGTCTCCTCTTCTCCAGGCTAAACACCCCCAGCTCTCCCAGTCGCTCCTCATAAGGCCTCTTCTCCAGCCCCTTCACCAGCTTTGTTGCTCTTCTCTGGACTCGCTGCAGAGCCTCAACATCCTTCTTGTGGTGAGGGGCCCAGAATTTATTATCTAAAGTCCAGAAGACTACATCCACAGCCTTTATCTCAGGTGCTGAAAACCTGGCAGAACACTGGCTTCTTGGCACACGGGGAAGGCTGTTGCTTTCCCAGCCCCTCGTGCTCACAGCTGCTACAGGCACCTGGGCACCGTGAGTAAGTAAAGCGAGGGAGCATCCCTGCTCATTTCAAACACTGCTCCAGCCAGCTGCACATCAGGAGTTCAGCTTTCAGCCCTGCTGCACCCCGTGTCGGCAGCAGCAGCCAGAGGATGGGCTCTGGTTCATGCTGGCGAGTTAACTGCAGCCTTCGCTGCCACGAGAACCAGCAGAAGCCCAGGGAGACGCTTGCACCAACTGCTCTGTGCCACCGCGACCCCGAGAAGCAGAGGAGGGGCAGCCGCCAGCAGCTTTTTGACACCTGGCTTTAACTCTCTTTCATTGCTGGTGCGCTGTCTTCTCGCTCCGCCGTGCGCCAGAGGCAAATACATCATTTGAATTACAAACTTCTACAGGCGGGATGACCTCCTCTAATGGTTTCTCCTGGCTGTACAGTTTCTCTGACCTTGCTCTTTACTAACAACAGATTCAAGCTTTTAAAGAGGAGATGCATGAAATAACTTACCTTAATTGTACCCTGACTGTTAGCAGCAATCAGCACGTTGGACTCCTGGAAAAAAAAAAAAAAAAAAAAAAGAAGAGGAATGATCACATATCTGCCACTGCTTTTTATTTCATTTTTTTGGAAGAAGCAGCAGAGAAGCAGTAGCTGTTCTGATCTTAAACATTAGAAGGATATCTAATTTCAAAGGGACTTAACTCTTCCCATTTCCAAGATGCTTTCGAGGCTAAAAGTCTTTATAAAAGTTATATTACCTTGAAGAATTAGAAAGCAATAATCCTTAGCACTTGTACAGAGCTTTAAATCTCCAAAGAAATTTACAAACGTGAATTAAACCTCACAGTCTCCCTATGAAGTGGGCAAATAACAGTAATTATTTTCATCTTTTGGCAGCATAGGGACAAAGGTCTCCAGTACCTTAACTAAACCGACTAATCACCATGACAAAACCTCGCTGGTTCTGAAGCCACACAACCTCTCCCACAGCCAAGAGGTTTCAGACAAGTAAAACAAAGAGAAGAGATTAGAGAGCAACAGCAGACACACCCAGTTTGGAAGGGAAGATAAACAGAGAGGGCTCCAGCCCTGCTTTATGCAGAAAGGCAGTAAGGCAGTATCTATTTACCTTCTGCCAACCGATGGAGTTGCCTTTGGAGATACCCTGGTGGACCACGAATTAATGGTCTGCTGTGTTAGCTGGGCAATCCTCAGGCAAGATGTGGGTGCCAGCCGCACAGGAGACAGCCTCTACCTCCAAACTGCATTCCTGATGCGACCAGCATGTGCAGATTCACTCTCCCAAACCAAGATGGCTCAGATGGAGAAAAATCCAAAGGAACGCTGCGGTGCCAATAAATCTAACGCACGTAAGCACCAGGGTGCTGGCAACAGCCCTGGAGGTGCTGAGGTTGAACCACTGCTCCCAGAGTGGTGTCCCACATCCAGCCCGGTGCCAGCGGTTGTAACATATGCTGCCAAACCACCCGCCACAAACTGTTTTCTCTAAAGACAACTGATATCTTTTCTCAGACACATCTTTCTGTTTCTCTCACTGCTGCTATGCATCCCTAGCCAAACTTGCTGCAATCACCCCATCAGTTAACATATGCATTTTTAATAAACTCGCTCCAAAGGGAGTGGAAATCCGGCTTGACCCAGCCCCAACAAGGATGCATGCTGCCTCACCATGAGGACTTTGCACAGCCACCAGCTTCGAAGCTAAGGGAGAAAAATCCCTTTCAATACAAACCCCTTCTTATCAGGTAAGAGTAACCTTGTGGCAGACCACTGTGCTAATTGTTATAGATAGATTTGTTCACCCTGCTATAACCATTATGGGATTAGTTAAGACTCCTGATATTATCTCACCAAAGATCCCCCAAGTCAAAGCTCCTGAAAAGAAAGTGTATCCTCAAAGAAAGCATATACTCCACTTTCCATTAATTTGGTGGCTGAAAGAGTCTAATCCCATGAACCGCTCAGCTTCTGGTTAACAGCATTAGAATCAAAGCCTACCAGGGGGAATGCAGATATAAATGTGATCTAGGGACTAAATCAGGGACAAGGATGCCAGATAGGATTTTGGAGACATTAGCAGCAATTAGTGTGCAGTGCAAGAGACTTGAACTCCTGAGTGCAGATGATCCAGGGTTTGAATGATTCCTGTTTGCACTGTGAGTGATTGGTAATTCCTCCTGCTGCTGCAGTCTGCTGGGGTGCCACTGTAAATGAACTCTGGTTCAATGAACAATTTTACCTGCTAAATAAAATAAAAATGCCAGACGGTAATATACTCTCACTCCCTTGTTCTTCAGAAGCCACCAGGTTTTTTTTTATTTCAGCAGGGGCTGAGCTAATCACCGCTCTGCTGCTTTCATCCACAACCACGAGACGCAAATGGGAGCCGACAGCAGCAAAATTAGCACCAAATCTGTCATCGAACGAACAGCAACTCGCTTGTTAAGGCACTCTTGCACTGCTTCCTCAAGAACACAGCTAAGTAACTTGTTTTTAATCCTCTAAAGAAACAAAGCTCTTCCTTTTGTGTTGCCCATAAAACAGCCAATATATTGAACACGTTGAACACCTAAGCAAGGTGTGAAGTTGCTTAGACCTATAGGTTTGTAACTTGCAGCAGCCGCGTGCATGTTGAACCAATCTTTTCACCACGAAACGGAGGAATGGAATCGCCGTGTCCTCAAAAGAAAACCACCACGAGCACTTAACTGGCAGAATACGCATTTCCCCTCTCTCTCAGTATGAAAAAAAGGTATCACTATCCATTGCAGTTGCATGTTCTAATCCACTGTGATCACCCGATGTTCCTTGCAGGGCAAGAAGGTTGAAGGGTTGGCTAGAGAAACTCTCAAAGCTAAGGGGGGGGGTGTGTGTGCAGCTCTGCTGGAGAAACCAGTTATTGAAATGACTCTTCTACACACACCCCTCCCTCTATAGATTGCTAGCATCTGTAGGCCCTCCTGGCAGGAGAGGCAGAAGGCGCCAGATGCCTTTGCTAAAACAAAAAACTGAATTAAGAAAAACAAACAAAAAAGAAACCCTGCAATGAGATAACGTGGCACCTCAACAAGCCATAGGATTGGTAGAAGACAGCTTGAGAGTTTTGGTCCTGTAAAGTCAATAGAAAAATGCAAGGCTCCAGGCGTGTCAAAAGTATGGATCTTCTTGTCTCTTGGCATTACCTATGAATACTGACAAATGCAGATGCACTTCAGGACTCACATCAAGATTAACACATGGTGCAGGTCCAGAACAGCTCCAGGATGCTCCAGGGCTGGAAATACAGTGCTATGAATAGTCTTCTACATATGCCAGCGTTCTCCTCAACCACGGTGACAGTGTTACAGGAAGCCTGAAGAACAGTTCTTTGACACGGGGAAGGAATTGATGCCACTGCAAATCTTTGGGTTTGCCTACAGACTGGATGCCTATCCACAGGGAGGTGGGCATTATGCAAAACAAAGTTGTAAATCAGTCCTGAGAGCCAAGACAGCCCAGACAGAAGCATCTGTGTCCTGAACCTGACACATCTCCCAAATGTGGCAAGGGATGACCGTGACCGGTCCACCTAGAGGAACACAGAAGCACTTGCTCTTGGGATTTGAAGGGAACTTTCATCGATTGCACCAAAAGAAGACATTTCTGCAGCACTTTCTTGATGGCAAAGAAAAATAAATTCAAATTTAGGACCCTCCTGAGTAGATGAGATATCTGCTACATTCATCATTTGAAGGCATTATTCACCCAGTGACAGCTGGGTTTTGAAGTACACTGATTCCCTCCCCTCCTAGATGAGCCCTGTATTTCGATGGCCATGGGGAAGCAATTTGTACAGGGGAGGAAGGGAGGAGAATGAATGCCTGGCTGACTGCTGGTATTCACACAGGAGCAGTCGGCATTAAGAGAATGAGAAATGCTCTGGATGTTTCACGAAGCCTAAGGAAACTCAGATGAACAACTGAAAAGTCATTGGAGCTGCTTCATTGTGATGGGGGACAAGAGACAGCTGAGGTTATGGCTCTTCCACTCTTTCTTGACATATTTGTGCAATAAAACATTGTGAAGTAGGATCTAAATGAATGTCACCCCAGATAGACAGCTCTTAAGACCACTTTGGAGGGACACATGCTGATACCCAAGCATACTCAACTCTATGGAGCAAGGGAAAGCTCCAGCCAGATGCTCTAGCTAAGTCCGTAAATCCCTCCTTCCCGTAACGACCAGGCTCATCTCTAGCCATCCCTCTTCAATGACAAAGAGCCACCGTGGATGCCCACCTGCAGCCGCAGTGCTCCAGGAGTTAAGCACTACTCTTGCCAGCAGGCTTATACAAAATCACAGCTGAGTATTTCATCACCTCCCTTCCCTGACACAAAATAAAGAGTCTGACCCAGAGGGGCTCAAAATAGGCAAGAGAAGCACAAATCACTCACATTTTTTCCCCCTTCCTTTAATATAATTCTTTGTGAGACCACTCCTCCTCCACTGTCACATGTACATCTATCCTTAAAATGAAATTCATTCAGAAGCTCACACCTAAGGAAGAGTTGGAGCATGGTCTACACAAGAGAAGGAGCCTGGCTACCGACTTTGGAACATCTTGGTTTGTCTCTTGGGAGTGAAACTGTGAATTGGAACACTTCTTAGGGAACATAACCTACGCTTCTATAGTTTGTAAATGCAGTAGTTTAGGGAAAGCTAGTCTTACCAGGAACAGAATTGCAGCACTTGAGAGTCGAGAATTGCAGTGGGTAGCTAAGAACCATGGCTTGACCATGTAAGCCAGCATATAAAAGATGCAGCAGCGCTCCTCTGTGGCATTAGCCTGACAAAACTAAACTTAAGAGAAACTTAACTGAATGTGCTTCCTGAAAGCTTTGAAGAAAGAGGAAAGTTTGGCTAAAGGAGAAATGATACAATATGGTTTCATTTCTTACTTTTACACTCTCCCCTACCTTCTACAGGTAAGGAATCAACAATGCGATGGGCTGAAGAAATGGTTCCTTAGGATTATGAAGCTGCAAATGTGAAACAAGATGTGTCTTCAAGTTACGCATGTACACATTCATGTGATGGACTGGAAATCATCTTTGGGGCTTCCACTATATTATAAATAATAACAGGCCATGAAGTTTGTGCCTCCCTGTTATCCCCCCTTTTCTGCACAAAAAAAGCATAGTCACCTCAAACTTCCAGTGCAGTCGTCATTGAGGTAAGCGTGAATTTTCTGGATTTTTAGCTGGGGTTCTGCAGATTCACAGTTAGGATTCTTAAAGATCTTATTTTAAATTAACAACTTCTCACCTTCCCACCCCAGCAGACGTTTTTGCTAACGAATGGCTGGTTCGTCAGCAATTCTCTTTCAAGCAGACGGACGCGCTGCCAGCAAACCCTGAACATTTACTCAAAGGAACTAGAGCCTAATTAAGCAAAGTTGTTGATACAATGGGAAAATATAGTGGCTATGAAAGCTTGCACTCAAGTGGCCATTGTCTTGTTATTTATAGGCAGAATAAAAATATATAGCTGAACTAAATCTAGCGCTGTTTATACATAAAGGCCTTTCTTTAAGTAAAGCTACTCAGTCCTTACTGAAGACGGTAACTATTACTCAGGTGCTGGCTTTTAGGGCTGAGCTGTAGACCACCTGCAAGACATACTTCACCAAAACTTTCCCCACCAACATCACACACAAAGTCTTTTCATACACCAAAATATGGGAAAACAGTTCCCCAACAGACCACTGCTGCTCAACTGCTCCTCATCTGGTAATTAGTAGATTCTAATGGCTTTTCATTCTAATTCTCCTGAGAGCTGGTTATTTTCTTGTTGTGTGACTCAAGTCAGCTTTTGTTTTTGAAAGAAAATTACCAATTCTAACCTAGGAAACACAATGAGCCTCCAGTGTACAAAATCCAAGAGGTTTTTTGAAAGCAAAACTGCTAGATTGAATCTCTTCCCAGCAGGACAATGCGCTGCACATGGAATTTTATTTTCCTTTCCCCATTGTTGCGATACAGTCATCATTGATGGGAGGGTGCCCCGTGGGATGGTTGGAGTAGTGCACGAACCACTATCTCCCTGTGGCACAATCTCCTTTATATGCCATCACACTCACCTAACATTAATCCCTTCTGAACAATTTTAAGGGATTATTATCTATTCTGTGAACATCAGGCCCCAGCAGAAATTAATTACTTCTTGAAACCGAGCGCTTCTTTATAGAACGAGGTCTTACATATAAAACATGTTGTACTGAGACATTTCAGGAGCAGCAACACCCAACTCTTTAGCTTTTAAACTCAGACCAGAATACGCATGCCTAAACGGTGTCTTTTAATCCTTAGAAACAGTATTTTTACCTCATTCTGTAGATAAATCCTTTGTACACATAGAGATAAATCCTCCTTAGGCTTATCTGGGCGCCCCAAAAAAACAACAACTCCAAAGATCTGAAAAAAGGTCTCGTCTGTGCTAGATCCTTCTAGATCCAGTTGCAAAGACACAATCGTTTGCTCTTCTGAGTTTATAAACATTGCACAATTACAACCACACAGCATAATAAAGGTATTTTCTTAACACATTCACCCACAGATTTACAGATGACAGCACTCCTTTGGCTGGCTTTCTATAGAAAGGCTTGCCTAAAACCATATGCACACGTGTATAGTTTCTTCTCCTGTAGGAATTCATGGACACACTATAAAGGGGACAAAAAAGCTTTCAAACAAATTAGTATTTTCATCATCCTACATCACAAAGAGTTTGCAGCTTTGGCACAAGATGAAGCGTCTCTCAGTAGGAAGCGTGTGCAGGTAGAAATTCAACATTTCCTTGAATCCCTCCTCTCCTTTTGCTGCAATTCCAGACTTTAACCTCTGTAACCTCTGTACTTGATGAAAGTATTCTGACACTCCCATATCTAGTATTTTCTAACTGTGACTCTACATACACGAATACATTCCTTTTTCTTGCTCCATGAAGAAACAGTCTTCTCACCTTTGGATTTTACACTTAATGCATTCTTCTACTCCTATTCAGACCAAACTGAGCACAAGAAGATGCTGTATTTGCTATCGTATATACCCACGTCTCTGTACTCACTGCCCAAGGGTGCCGAGAGGAAAGCAGCCCAAGGCTTGCTCCAGGACACACTCAAGCAGTAAGCTATTTCTCAGCCAAGTGAGAAATCACTTTTTCTTAGCATGACCTTTCTTTTCAGCATGTAGCGCTCAAGAAAACAAGACCAACAAAGCAACTGAAGACCAGGCTGGAAGAAAATCAAAGTATGCAGGCGTACGGTGCCACACATGCGCACCAATTGGCTCGTTTGAACACCATCTTTTGAATTCAACGTGGTAACGGAAGCCAACGAGACTGATGGAAGAGGGCAAAGAAAACTTTGCAAAGGCACGAGAGACAGCAAGCAGAGCCCACCCCAGGAATTGTTGACGGTTACAGGCAACTGCCTCTGTAATTTAGTTGTTCTGGAACAAAACTGGTTTTGATGAGCGCTTAATTTATTTAGAATTTGAGATGAGAATAACTTGTCAAAGGCTTATTATTCTGCACCTCCTGTGAAGTGAAACACAGCTCTAACAGCTGTTGCATGCTCCCCAGCAGGCAAGGTGGGGAGGCATATTTCAAAACTAAATTATATTGGCATTAGCCCGCCCCCAAAGGGCAGGTCTGCTCCTCTACACGTAGGAATATTGAGCTCCACTGCCCGTCTAATCTGTGACAAGGTCTCTAAAGCTACTTGTTCCTACGGTCATATATCCTGGGATTTCAGACGCTCCCCATAAACAGTATGCTCAGGGCCTTGAACAAAGCGGCAGCAGTATATAAATATAGCTTGCAATAAGCCTACAAAACCCGTATACATAAACATGCAACACATTAGCATCAATATTGCAAAAGCACAGGAAATGGCTAGGCATTAGTTTAGTGAAAACAGCTTTTAGCATCTATTCTCTTAATACTTAAAGCTCCCAAATATTTGTTTGGCAGTTCTGCATAATGCAATGTTGTACATTGCTTGACAACTACACAGTCCAAGAGCGGCGTTTATAGTGCCGATACATTTTCCTCCTTTCTCTTCTCCCGTTTGTTGCACTCAGTCATTACATCATGCTGGAGGTGATGAATTTAATCTCGCCCTCGCCAAGGTCACGCTGCCCTGCCCATCAGTGTTGTATGTGGCAAAACCAAGCCCTGGGGTGCTATCATTACTCTCGCTATCACTGTTGCGTATGCTTCCCTTCCAAACGCTCATCAGAAACAAAACGTGTGATCTGAAGCAACAGCCACCCATCTGCATGAGAGGATTCGGAAATGTGACCTAAATCCAGTAGTTTTAGGTTTTAATTTTGTGCAGAACAGTTGAAAACCAGAGATTGGAGGATGTGGACATGAGGAGAGGATGGAGGATGAGAAATCAGTAGAACATAAAAAGCTTTTTCAGAGCAAGCTACCTCAAATTAGACCAGTGCAGTACTACAAGTGCTGCACAGCTCAGTCCTCAAGCACAGCAAGGACCACCACTCTCAATTGCTGCACTGGGAAGGAACGGACGTTGGTGGGAAACGCCTGAGATGTTCAAAGACATCTTTTCCTGCACCTCCCAGTTCCTCAGAGCTCTTAAATATACAACATTCTCCTTGCCCTACTGTGAAGGGCAAACTCCAATTTCTTTAAGCTCCCCTTCATATTTAGTTGGTTCTCTTACGCCTCTTTCTTTCACAGTCATAATGTGCTCCCTCTTACCTTCCCTTTTCTTCTTCCTTCTCCTTGCTACCAAGTCGGTGCTTTCTCTTCCAGCTCAAGTGTATCCGACACTCCTCAGTTGCTCAGTTCCCTCTTTCAAATCTTGGCACTCGAATCAGCAATTTGTGCAGGAACGCTTTCATCTTTCCCAGACCATCTGTGCCATATCCTTCAGGGCTTTGTATTTGTGAGATCATTGTCCCCTCCATGGTATCTCTCATCAAAACTCTACTTTCAGCACTCCACTCTTGAGTTTCAACTGCACTTCTTCTACAGCACTGGGTACATCTTCCCATCTCCGTTCTCCCTCGCTTGTGAATCCACCTTTGAAAACCCTGCTTACAGAACAGTTTCCCTTTCTTTCCAGCCCTTTTGCCTCTAGCATGCTGGCACTGACACCGACATCTTTCTTGGGTTCAGCAAAGGGACAGATGATGGTTAAGCTTCCTCTCTGGTCCTAGCTTCCAATCATGAAACTATACCTGCTCCCACATGCCATCTCTTAGCTCTGCAGTTCTAGGTCCCTGAACTCATTAGTGCACTAGGATGACATATCTGTTCCTCTGGTTCCTGTCCAGGCTGTCAACTACACCTCATTATCACGTAAACCTCAGAAATATCTGCCTGGATAAAAAATGGAGGATAGAAGAACATAAGGAGGCAGAAGCCTCATGGTTTGAGACTGAAATGCCATTATTTTGTGGGAACAAACTGCTGCCGGGCCAGAAGCTTTCAATGGGAGAAGGTGATACACCTTAGCAGCCTGGGAGATGCATGCACACCCCTGATATCCTTTCTTTTGTGCTTTTCCCTGACACACAAGAGCTAATATCACATATCAGCTGCTGTGTTGAATTGAGAACACTCTTCCCAAGATCGACAAATGATTGCTAAGTTGAGCCAAGAGGGATCACTGCTAGGTGGCACGTGCTCCATGAAGCTCAGTGCACCACTGATGCTGCCAGCAGTACCCTGGGCCAGGCACTGGAGTTCGGATCCTGTTATTAAATCAGTCTTCCCGTAGAGATATCACAAAACAAGCCATTAGCTGGTCCAGCTCCTGCTTCCCTTCCTCACCCACTGCCATTAGTTTCAGTCTCTAAACAGCTGAACGATACAGGCTTAAAATTGACCCAACCACCTTGATGTTAATATTTTAAATTATTAAGTCTTAGTCCTCCTAATGCCAATAAATCATTTGTATGTGCACATTTAATTAACAATCCAATCAGTAAAAACAACTTAGCATTCGCACAGCACATTTTATCAAAGGAAGCAAAGACGCATTACAACATTAATTAAGTGTAACAAATGCCCTGGTGAGGTAGTTAAGCATTGCACTGCTTTGACATGTGGGGAAACCGAGGCAAGACACTCGGATTTGCCCAAGGTTAATATAGACATCTACAGTGAAGCTGAAAAGAAAAAGCAGGGAGAATCATGGCTAAGATTTAACTCTCCTAATAAGCATTCCTTTTCTGAAGTGCAGGATTTACTTATTCACTGATGAGAAATCGGTTCCAGCTGCGTTCCTCTCCCAAAGGATGAGGGGCACAAACCACTGCTAACAAGCACGCTAAAAAATCAATGCTAAACTGCAACAGCCTGCCAGGTGTGGCTGAACGCACCACATGGAACATGACTCCCAGCCAAGGGGTTTGGAGAACACTTAACGTCCCTTCCCACCCCACAGTTCAGACCTACAGACACATCGAAGCTCATGGGATGCAGGACACTCACCCAGTCGTCACAGATCCTAGACCTACATCAGCATCTTGTTTCTCCTAAGTGCTCAGACTGCTCCTGCCAGTCCTTAGGGATCTTCACACCAGGCTCCCACACCAGAAAGCACAGAACTGTTCCTAACTCTGCTCACAACACGCTGAATTGTTACGGCTGTCAACTTTTTGGGGCAGGAAAACCTGGAGTCCCATTAACCTCACTCTTCTACAAACGTACAACGCACATTCTAACTTCTCTTTCAGGTCACACAGAGCCCATCCTGCCATCTCCCCCTCTCTTCTCACCGCCAGGAGATCCTTGTGGTGGTCTCGGCACCCACACAACTGTGACAGTTCTGTTTGAGGATGCTCCTCTCAACCTATGGTTCTAGATCCAGCAATTTTTGTTTGCTTCCCTCATTTGGTACAGGAAAAACACCACTTCTGGGGACTGAGGCTACTGCTGACAGCCAAACTGATCTGCCCAAAGTATCAGGGATGGCTTTTTTTTTTTATAGTGCCTGGCAGCCATCTAGAATTCAGCCTAAACCAGGCAAGCCCAGCCTTGTTTTTTTTCCAAAAATCACACATTCTACTCTGAATGCAAATTACATACTGTGGAAATGCTTTAGGTTTCCCTAATGACGAATCATTTCAGATGATCCCTTTAATCCAAGCGCGTGCCTCTCAGCAAAGCTGGATGGATTTTCAGAAGTTCTCACTGAAATCAAGAGGAGCCCATCTCCTCAACATCTTTGGCCACTGGATCTCTATGATTCATGGACATAAGTATCGATGTGAAGTTTGTCTCATGAAGGTAGGATGCAGAGCCTTCCTCCTCCGAGCAGAACATTTTACGAGGTGTTACTTACTGCAAAATCACCAGTTCCTACACAGCTCCCAGTCTGAGACAGGGTGTGCGGAAGATTAAATAACTAATTGAAGCAAGAGAGAGAAAGGCTTGACTAATATTAAGGTATTAAAGCTACTACAAGCTTAAGACCAGGTAGATAAAGTCCCAAATGACCTCTGGTGAAAGAAGTCCCAACAGTCATTTAACTGGTGGGAACACATGCTGGGCAGTGCTAGTGGGACAGGCTGGGAAGAAAAACGACACCGAACCTCTCACATGCCTCCATCCCCTCAAAGGGTGAAAGGTCAACTAATTACAACCACAGAGGGTGCAATCAGCACAGAGAAAAGGTTAATCACAGATATCAGGAACGATGAAAGGAGCCAAGCTAAGTTGGGCTGGCTGGGTCAGCAAGAGGGGAACACTTTGGAAGGAACTCATGAAATAGCTGATGGACTGAGGAAACCCATTTATTTAAAACTGATAATGGATTCATACTCTGCCGCTGCTCATTTTATACGGTTTGGCTGTCAACTTTTTGGGGCAGGAAGCTGTCACTCGCTGTCTGCCTGGACAATACCTAGCAAATTGGATCTGCTGTCAATTGTAGTTTCTTTGCACAGTCCTAATGAAAATCACCTCCACCTCTAAGACCAGCCTGACAGAGATAGAAAAAAGGATCATGCTAAAGCAACCTGAATTCTGATATTTAATTTGTATGCTTTAACTGTAATAATATCCCTCCAACATCCCCATGCATCTTCAAGTGGGATCTCACCACCAAATGGAACTCAAACCCTGATGCTGTAGTAACCCTTGCCAACCAACTTTGAAAGTTCTGGACTTAGGCTAAAATCCTGACTGTTTTGTAAAACAGGTCTTGGAATAAAATTGCAGGGGGACTCAAGTGCTCGATTGCTACAAAACATTAACCATTCTGAAAGTTTTGCTCATGCCAGCTGGAAAAGAAGGATGGTTTCTCTGTGTCTGCAAGCCTTCTAATTGTGTTTCTGGAGGGGCCAGAAGTCTGGCAGCCATGAAAATCAAAGCTTTCATTTCTCTTTAAGCCAGGAATAGTATATTTAATAGCAACAGAAACAGAACCATGAGTCTAAGTGTCAGCGCCGAGGATGCTGTCTGGGGAGGGGGGGAACTGACAGCGTATGTGAGATGTTGTATCTCCAGCTGAGGCTGCAGGCAGGGAGGGCGGTGGATTACGCGTCTGTGCGGCACACAGAGCTACAGCAAGGGGAGGAGAAGGAAGGCAACGCAGGAAACCAAAATTATAGCTTTCCTAGAGGCAGCTTGGTGGCAGGAACAGAAAAGGGAAGGGTACCTGTCTGCAAGGTAACCCAGCTCGGAGCTGCACAGGTCACTACAGGACATTTAAGAACACACAGTCATATATATGTGACACATATATGTGACAAACATTCTTATATGTTCTATATAACACATACATATACACAGGGAGCTGCAGAAGTAAAATCATCAGGACTCAATGAGAGAAAAAGGACAAAATGTTTCTTGCAGAGAAAAATCAAGGCACAAACATCAACACTGGTACGCATCCAAGCTTTGCAAAATTATACCTACGCTAACATTATTTATAACACAGACCTGTTTGGGAAAGAGGGCTTTGATTTAAGGAACAAGTTTAATTAAGGTAAAACAAAAGTTTCCATTAATCTTGAAAGAATTCTCAACCTGCTGCTCTCCACCAGCATCCAATTCAGCTAATGTTATGACAGGATCAAGCGCAGCACTACATACCTGAAACCTCCTGCAATACAGATGAGGTCGGGCAAGCTGTACTAAACCGCATGGCTTTCTCTAGTCTCTAGAAATAAGAAGTTTCCTCTCCTCAAAATATTGTTTCAAAAACGCCCTGAGTGCACTGGGCAAGTATTATCACCAGCCAGGGCATGTAGGAAAATCATGAAGGGGAAGAGATGTCGATAAACTTGAGATAGGAAATGAAAAATGGCTTAGTGCCTATACCTGCAGGCAACAGGCTCTGCTGACATCCAAAACTGCCTTTAATGTCACAAATGCAATTCTATCCCTGAGGACTAACTAGGTAAAAAATATCCAGTTTTACTTAAATTGTTTCCCTGCACGTATTCAAGTTAGAGGGCTATGTTTAGAAAAGCTTGCCGTCTTCTGTTCCATTAGTAGAGGGTAAGAACAGGTAAGGATGGGGCACCAGAGCTGGGCATCCTCCCCCAGCCCACACAACCATCTCTTCACCTACAGCCAAGAACGGGTTTCGAGCTGGCCTGGCTCATAGTCAGCACGGTCTCTGTACATCTGCTGCGATGACAGGCAAAAGGGAGCTGAGCTGGACTTTGAGTCGGGCCATGTCTGTTGGGAAGAAAGTGATCTTTCATTTTTAAACTGAAAGAGATGCTGGAAGATGATATGTTGAAGCCCACAAAGTAGTTTTGCAGGTCAGTTTTCAAAGTAAGGCCGCACTGCAAAATACCAGCTTTGATTACCAAATTGTATGGCTGGTATTGAAAAAGACAGTACAGTAAATTGAATTCTAATAAGGTCTGACTGTACATAAAAGGTGAAGAACTTCATTAAACAAAACCATGCAGAGTACAGATGAAACATATGAGGTCACTTCTCTAATATCCTGCAACTGATGCTTTCTCCGTTGTATTTATCTGGGAGGAAGAGGGAGTGGGAAGAGAAGACAGCTATGCCTTAGGTATTAAGAATGATGAGAGTACAGCTTTATAGCTTTAGTACAATAAAAGCGAAGCATGACATCTTTCCTACTTCGTTCTGCAGAATGAACTATTCAAAAGATAATAATGAACTTTGCATCATCTGGAGGACTCAATTGTGCTCTTCCCCAATCCCATCCATCTAAACCACTCCTGAATCCAAATGGATGAGCAAAACCAGCCACAAAAATGCACCTCAGAAATCAGAAATCACTGGGTCATTCAGCTGCTGAAAAATATTAGAGACTTTAAACAAAGGATGTTAAAAAAAAACAACCACCAAGGACTGAGACTAATGTTAGATACAAAACGTGAGACGTCTTTAGACAAGTTCATTGATTGCGAGAGGGGCAAAAACCCCAAACTCGACACACAATGCTTACAAGTAGAGAGCAATTCCCTCTTCTTCCATTCCCCTTGCACTTCACCTCTCTCCAGCTTGCTCATTCACCTCCCTGTAACCTACCGTCCCTAAGGAACACCAGGAGGTAGCCCCTGAATTCTAATTGCGTTTGCTAAATCCCCTGGATTTCAATGGACAAAATTAGCAGGATTCACATATCAGACATTCTCTGCAATATTGGATGAAAAGTCACCCGAAGCTCTAAGATGGGCTTTTTTGTTTATGCCCTTTAAATAATTCAGAGAGACGAGTTGTCAAGCTGAATCTGCAAAGCTCCCTTGACTTTGGACTCGCGCTATTAGACTGCCTGCGTATTGTTTATAAAGACAAAAGGGGAAACATTACAGGATCGTATGTCTGCATGGGAGAAGAGTCAAGGGCTGAAAGAACAGGAGCTGTCAGGACAGAAGTCATAAAAAACCAGATGAGAAAGCAAAAAAAGTCAGCAGTAGGAGAAATACAAATGTACCAGGTAGCAAGAGCAAGTTGCCAGTTTGGTTATGCTTTAAATAAACAACGCTAGCAGCTTCTTGTGTGATATGATGTCATTCTTTAAAAAGGAAAACCCCAAATGCAAAAGGCAACTTTAATTAGCAATTAAAAGCAAAACTTCCCAGCTACACAGCTGCAGCCACCTCTCCCAGATCTGTCTCACTTCTGCAGGCCAGTGACAGCCGTCAGGCAGTGGGCCAGCACTTCATAATAAGCCCAAACCTCAGAGAGCAAGTGCATCCTTTCTCCCTTTCTTCTCCTTTTTTTTTCCAGGCATTTTGGGCAGACAAAGATTTACTCGGTGCTGTCTGGGCACACCGGCAACCCACAGGCGATGGCCCCTGGCACCCCAGGGAGCTCACGCACTGCAAGGTGCCTTGTAGATTTATTTGGTTTGTTTTAAATGACTCTGGGGCACGCACGGCTTTGATGGGGTTTTGCACAGTCATTTTCCATCAAAGCTGCAAACCTGGCTTTGCAGCAAATGACTGTTTCTTGAAGAGCAAGGCAAATCGAGAAGGAAGAGGAAGCTTAGGATGCATAGCCCTGCTCCACTCGGGCACGCTCGCAACCAGAACACAATCACCTCTACAGCCAGGTTGCTAAGCCTAGTGAGGACGTAAAAAACAAAAGGGCATTTTAATACAAACCCCAATAACTATGATAACTATGATTACAGTCTTGCTTTAAATTACTGAGATGGATTAACTCTTGGCAATTACACTTAGCTCTGGATGCTGCAGACAAAGCCCTGCCCAAGGGCTGTCCCCACGTGGTGGGACATCACAGTTGGGCTGCAGCCACTGCCAAGGATGCTGCAGGAGCTGCCATGGCACGTTACAGGACAACATCCGTGTGTGGAAGGGAACGATCCGGTTTAGTCATCTCTCCTAAAGCAGACAGAGACCTCCACTTTGCTCTAGGAAGACTGCAACGGTGGACAAAACATATTTCTCTTGCCCACGACTGGTCCCAGTTGGTCCCAGCAGCTTCCAGTGCTGTAAAATCTCATGATTAAAACAGCCCTTTATTATGCTTTTATCCTGGGCTTCTGACCGTATCAAATCCTAAATGAAACATCATGTAATGCATGCAAATAAGCTGCCAAAAAGAGGATTCGAATAATAGGAAAAGATCATTAAGTGAGAAAGTTTAAACTCAGAAGGTCAAAATCATTCTAGCCAGAAGAAAGGGAAGCTGCACGCAGCACACGCACACGCCCAGTGGCCTTAAACACAGCACTGACGGTTCCTTTCTTACTCGCTCGGTGACTGCCAACTAACAGCAGGGCCTGGAGCTGCAGTGCTGTTAATAAGTCCCCAAATCTCCTGGCCTTGTATACGTTCCTAAACTCCAGGGAGCAGCCTGCCAGTGCTGTGCTGCCAGCTAGTGTCCCTACAGCAGGGCCACTGAACAGCAAGCTGCTTTTTGTACCTTTATTTTCATTTTAAGCGTGTCTGAAATAGGTAGTGCCAGCTCCCAGATGTTCTCGATCGCAGCCCGCTCTCAGGTGGGAGTCCTGCCATGAACGGAAGGGTGGTCAAGTTCACAAGTCACAGTTTGGAAACCCCTGAATTAGATGCTTTCCTCTGCGCTCTCTCCTTCACCCTCCCAAAGGGTAAAAAACAGGTGACATCCTTACTCCATTCTGGGCTGTAACTGGACAACCTGACAGCTCTACACACTTCCCACTGAGGAACAGGAGGTTCAAGAAAAGACACTAATTCATAAAAATGTGCTTTTGTTGTTAGCATCACTGCATGGGCAGCAAAGACTCCGTGCTGGTGGCAGCGAAGGGGAGCAGCGGATAGCACGGTGGCTCTGCTGGAATAGCTGCCCGATGGGCTCAGGTACCTGGAGCCGGAGCTCATCCTCCTCTGGGTTCCCAAAGAGGAAACAAAGCTGCATTAAAGTACTTAATTGCCCGTCCTGGCTGCTCCACAAAGCCAGCAGCAGCTCAGCTAACAGCAGACCTTTAAGCTGCCAGAGGCTTTTGCAGGTGGAGTGAGCCTTTCTTACAGCTAAGAAAACCATTTACAGCTAACCTACTGCACAGATTTGACCCCTTCCATACAAAACTTCCTAACAAATTAATTCCAAAAAAACTACAATGCATTTTGCTTTCTAACGACCCCTCACACGAGGAAAAAGCATCCTCCTTCACGTGCCGTGCTCACAAGCCCCTCACACACGCTCACGGATTCTCAGCACTGCAAAACCAGAAAAAGACTTTCAATGGGGCGAGATCTGGGTAATGTTCTACATTGCTGTTTCAGGACAATTCAATCATCTTTGTTCTGGATTAATTCTTGCTCACGATTAATCTTAACAGAGCAACGAACAGGAAATCTGCAACTCAGGAAGCAGACAGATTTTATCTTTGAATCCAATTCACAAGTAAAATCACCTCTTACAATGGATAATTCTGCCACCGTTCAAGTTATTTTCACACAGTAGGCATAAAAAAATTATCTCTAGATATCTCAAATTGAAATGACTGTTTTTAACAGTCCTTGTCATTTTGAATGGATGCAAAGACTAACAATACTATATCAAAAAGAGCAGCTCAACAATCAAGAAATCCATTAAGCTACCGATGACACTAAATAGCAAAAAGGGAAGTTTAAAAAGACTCAAGTATATAAAGAAAAACTAATGTCATTCTCCTACTGGGATTATAGGAGGGAACAAAAGCCCTTGTGTTGCGACACAGTACCTCTGATTTTATAATATCCTACAGCTACACAAGCATTATGATACAAACCTGAGCTCAGCTGAAAAGGGGTGAAGGAAGACAAACAAACAATTCTGGCATTTGATTTTTTTAGCTGATCCGCTTTGTCCTCCCTCAATTTGAGATATTCTCTCTGGAGAGGTGCTGCCATTGACTCCCTCCTCAGCAGACACTGCCAGAGCATGGAGCAGGTACCTCCTGCTTTTCTGTCAGTCTGATGATGCCTCAGACATTTCAGAGCGGAGATGGTGAGAAATACAGGATGAAATACAGTGGATCTAAGAAAAGAAAAATAGCTGTCCTCTGTCAGGACTACACATGACTTATTTCTTGTCAGAGCACTCATGTACCACTACAATCATCAGCAGAAAAGCTGCCAGGAAGAGTTCATGAACACCTACCACCACAGCTACAGCTTCCAAGGAAGAAATAAGTGATAGGACAAAGAAATGGCCTCTAAATAAACAAGCCACACACACAGCACATACACAGTACACGTGTGTCTGGAAAAGGAGAGACAGAGATAACGGGGCTTGGCGTGAGTCTCCTTTGTTCCTTCATGAACTCTGATTTCTAGTGACCTGGGTCAGGTTCCACATTCATACATGATCCAAAATTACCCTAGAAGCCCCAGCCCAGCTGGGAATGCGCCTGTCTGCACCCGAAACCCACCTCAAGCCCGCTCGCAAAGGAAAACAATGGAAACTTCAAAAATGTGGACAAAAATGAGTTGGCACAGCTCACCTCCCCACTCTGGGAGAGGTAATGCCCAGGGACAAGATGACAGCAAAAGCCACAGATCCAGTGCTTGCAGTGGGCTTATGAAGACAACGCTGTCCTTGTCCCTGCTTTTATATGGAGACAGCTCTGCTCTCGGGGAGAAGAACAAGGAGCCTGGTGCTGGGAAGAAGGAGGATGGCTGCAGAGGACGGCCAAGAGACAAGGAGAGGATCTGAGTTCACATTCAAAGACACACTGGGAGAGCAGCGGCCACATTGCAGGTCCCTTCATCTGTAACCCTACATCTATCCAAACATTTATCCGAAAGAAATCTCTAAAGCAGTGTTTTTCTTCTACAAACATCTCAGCACCAGCAGAATGATTTTTCAAGGTGTGGATATTTGCTTACTTTTGGCAAGGTAAATATATATATTCTTAAGTTTTGAAACAAAGAAAGCTCCTAAGCCCTCAGTGCAGGCTGCTGCTAGCTCTCACATTAGAAGAAATGTAACACAAGCTGCTAACTTCTGTTTTACTTTGGATTTTCACACATTTCCCAACAATTTGAATTTCTTCTTTTGCATCGAGTCAGGTGTGAACTTAACGAAAACAGAAAGCCAACAGCGGGACGAACCCTTTTGCACTAAACAAGGACATTTGTATTTCACTTCCAGCTCATTTTCTTCCCTTTTCTTTCTTATACTCCTGCTGGCCCAAATTTATCTTTGCATATGCTGGAGCTAACGTGCAAGTTGTGAAGCAAGGCACACACAGAAGCACTGTTAACCTCCTGTTTTAATCAAGGATATTTCACTTGAAACAAGTCAAGGTGTTCCCCAAGCACACACTCCCCACGCTAGACTGGTTTGCTGTTATTTGGTGGTTGGAATAAACTTGGCCAGAGCAGTCTGCTTTGTGGAAAGCTTTTCTTGGAAGAAATAAGAGAACGAGGTCTCAAATGATCAGCCTAGAAACCAGGAAGAAAAAAATCATGTATGGCTCATTTACAGTGGGAGACTTGGCTAGCAATGCCAAGCCTCTGCCAGCACGGGTAGCAAGCAGGGATGCTGCTTCTCCTCCTCCTGCTGCAGTTAATTTATGTGCTGTCTGCAGATTACAGGTAAGAGGAACTTTTAAAAAATTATTTAATGGATCTGAACCAACCTTTCTTCCCAGTATATGTAAGATAGCTTATCTTCCCACCAGTATCTCTCATTATTATAAGTAAATGGGAAACAATGCTCTGTCTCATCCGCCAGCTCCCCAGGCTGCCCAGGTTGTACCTCTCTGCTTAACTTAATATTCACTTCAGATATATTAAAATAAAACTAGAAAATCCGGTCCTGCACCAAACAGCTCGCTGCTCTCCAGCTTTAGCAACCAGATAGGAGTTTCAGAAACGATTATGATATACAATAAGATACAAGAGACATAATTGTTGGAAGCTGCGCTTCCCCCACAGAATTCAAAACGCCTCGTGCAAGGGTGAACGTAAGTAACTCCATTCAGCTGCAACCCCTAAATTTAACAGTATAATTTCTGTCTAAAAGGTACTCATTAAATTACTAAACACAACTTTCCTGCCATACTAGCTTTCTCTTCCTCACAAAGGGCAGATTATTATATTCTGTGTGTACCCTATATAAAATAATTATATGTCCTAATTGCATATTGAGCTAGTTTCTATTCAGACACGAGATTGCTTTTCAAAGGAGCAACTGTTTTCACTCCATGCACATACCTAGCTCAACTAGCATCAGCTAGAATTGGATCAGAACATCACCAAAAGGAAACTAAGTCTTATTTAAATAGGTTAAAAGGATACAAATCCTCAGTGCTGTTGGGAAACCAGTCTGAACAGTTATTTTTACAAGGAGTGTCATAAAAGCCTTAATTCTTGCTTTACTGATATAACATGCAATTAGCATTAAGCAGGTCACAAGTTACTGGGTTTCAAAACAAACCTGAGGTTTTGTTACTGACATTGGAAGGGCAGAAAGCGTATGAAAATCTTCAGAACCACTGCCCAAAGCCAAGCAACAACTGCATTAACGCAGAGACTTACACCAAGTAAAGCTTTGCAGTGAAAGCCACCTTTGCATAAATGCTTCTACTTCCATTTCACCAGAGGTTAAATTATCAGATCAAAATCTTGCGCTGGAAAGAAAAAAAATGAGTTCAGATTTTTTACACTTCATTTAGACTCTGTAAAACATTAAATCCTGCCATTAAAATTGCTTAATTAGGAGCGCTAGAGTGAAAGGTTGATGCGGCTCACGAGCTGCGACTACTGAACAGTGGTGGCCGGGCAGGACTTGCCATCGGTAGATGAATGGAAAAATAAAAAAGAGAAAGACAATACTGCAAGGTTGCTTTGACTGTGATTGAAGCAGTGCTGCTTGTTAGAGGGAATGAGGTTATAAACCCACCTTCAAGCAGCAGCAGCCACAGACCACCAGCAGTGAGGGTTTTGAACACCCTCCGTGTGGGAATTTGGAAGCCGACTTTAAAGGAGGTGGTTAGCCCAACAGCAGTGGCTTTTCAAAACCTACTTCACACTTGTGGTTTGCTTTTGCTGGTCTGAAACCACAGCCTCCTTTAGCACTGCCTCAGGATTGAGAAACGTGGCTTTACCCCTGGAGCGCCTGTCTTAAATCACAGAATCGCAGAATAACCAGGTTGGAAGAGACCCACCGGATCATTGAGTCCAACCATCATCTATCAAACACTAAACCATGCCCCTTGGCACCTCATCCACCCGTCCCTTAAACGCCTCCAGGGAAGGTGACTCAACCTCCTCCCTGGGCAGCCTCTGCCAGGGACCAATGACCCTTTCCGTGAAACATCTTTTCCTAATGTCCAGCCTGAACCTCCCCTGGTGGAGCTTGAGGCCATTCCCTCTTGTCCTGTCCCCTGCCACCTGGGAGAAGAGGTCAGCTCCCTCCTCTCTACACCCTCCCCTCAGGTAGTTGGAGAGAGCAATGAGGTCTCCCCTCAGTCTCCTCTTCTCCAGGATAAACACTCCCAGCTCTCTCAGGCGCTCCTCGTAAGATTTGTTCTCCAGCCCCTTCACCAGCTTCGTTGCTCTTCTCTGGACTCGCTCCAGAGCCTCAACATCCTTCTGGTGGTGAGGGCCCAGAACTGAACACAGGATTCGAGGTGCGGTCTCACCAGTGCCGAGTACAGAGGGAGAAGAACTTCCCTGGACCTGCTGGCCACATTGTCTCTGATCCAAGCCAAGATGCCATTGGCCTTCTTGGCCACCTGGGCCACTGCTGGATCATGGTCAGTCCCTGTCAACCAACACCCCCAGGTCCCTCTCCTCCAGGCAGCTTTCTAGACAGACTTCTCCTAGTCTGTAGCTCTGCATAGGGTTGTTGTACCCCAAGTGCACAATGACCCCTCCATCTGCTTCATGAACTACCACACACTGCCTGACTTGCTGAGACGAGCTCCGAGCAGGCACAGCTCACCTCACCGGCACTTTCTGCCAACCAGAGACTTCAGCAGATAGATGGCACTTCAAAACCAAAAAATAAGTCAGGATGAACCTAGCCGTGGAAAAGAAAGCAAAGGCTGCTCAGGTAGGGAGATGCGCTGACTCAGAGGAGACCAGCTTTTGTTGGAGCTTGGGACTGGGCAATAGATACAGCTCAGCACCTGCACAACCTGCCTGGCTCCTGCAATGACAAGCGGCTTTTGGGGGGCTCTGCTCAGGACATTATGCAAATATACATTATAAAACTAAAAAAAAATCCTAGGGAGGAGTCCGCCTGCCCAAAGGCTAGTTGTGGGGGATGCCTGCCACCTCTAATCCCTAGGGCAGGAGAGGGTAAAATGCCCATGAGACAAAGACACAACGCCAAGAATGAGTGAAGAGAGGAGCTTGCAACTCCCAGTAAGCAGTTCTCCAGGGATCACGTGAAAAAAAACCCTAAATGTTACAACAGCCTAATCAATTATTTAATCAGTGTCTCTAGAACCCAGCAGGATACAAATCAGAGTTCAGGGCAAGGGGCTCAACAGCAGCACTGCAGAGGTTTGGTGGGAATAGGGAAAAATACATTTGTACAATTATCTAGTTCTAAAAGCAAATGTTTCTGCATACAAATCTGCTCTTTTTCTCTCTCTACCCCAATATATAATATAAGGATAACTCTGAGTATCACACTAATACAAATAAGTTTCTATTAAGTTGTACTGTTAGGGAATGGCTTACGTGAAAAGGGCCGTGGGATCTATCCTGCTGCAGTTCCACTCGTACCTTGTAACACTACAGTTCAGTGAGGAGCTGGAGATGGAGTCAGGAATCAAGCCCAGGTGAATTCCTGACTTCGAATGAGTTAAAAAACTCATATTTGAATGAGGAATTGATGGTTACTAAAGCAGCAGAGTCCCAACAGGAGAAAAACATCCACTTTCAAGTTTAAATGACAGCTGCACAGAGACTTCTTTGTGTCCCCAGCTCATAGCATGTATCGTAGCAATACAATTTGTGATTGCATTGGGATGCTCTCAGTTTTTAAAGCCTAGGAAACAACGAGAGCCTACTTGCACCTCTGCTTGCACTGGCAATGAACAGCAGTCCATTATCTATTCGGCAGCACCATTGGGAGCAGCTACGGGAACTCTAATGTCAACAGCACTCAGAGTTATGTCGACCGCTGTCATTCACTTGCTCGAGCAAAGAGGTGACTAATCGGAAGCACCTCAATCCTATCAGCAGCACGCTGTCTCCTTCCCTTGGCGTCACAAGAGATACACTGGTAAGCAAATATCAGCTGTAAAAGTCTAAAAGAGTAAATGCTGCCTTCATTCATGAAATATGTGCAACTTTGATCTGCCTCCACTTCAAAAAAACATCAACCCCTTGGCAATTTTCTACGATTATGCAGGAAAAAATAAATTATATGCCTCACCTTGCAGAAGGAGAGAGGAATCAAGTTTGCAAATGTAAACTTAAAACCAACAAAGAAGAAAAACCTGAGCTACCTACATTTCTGGGAGAAGCTATTCTTAAAATAGAAGCTAGAATGATATTAGAGTGCTGCAGTACCACAGGGGACTTGAACTTCCAGAGCTGAACAAAAGCGACAGCCTCATCCCCTCTATTTGCAGCGGCGGCACGGCCAGCTGCTCTGCTGCCACGAAAGGAAGAGTTAACAGGGGTGCTGATGGCCACCTCGAGTCTGGAAACAGCACAATAAATAGTGCAATATGCCTTTTTCCACGCCCAAACACTCTGCGTGGGAAGAATAGAGTGGAGAAAAGTCGGGGTTATCAAGGAACCAGCTCCCTTCATCGCTATCCATGCTCAGCCGTGGGTGGTCTGGCAAGTGACCCCCCTCACCAGGAGGAAGTCCAGAGGGTGCCCTGCAGACAGGGGGAGGCAACGCCAAAAGAACATTTACCAACATTATTCTTCTTCAACAGAAGACTCAAAATGAAACACTTTCTCCTAAAGCCTATCATTTGCATAATCACATTATCAAGACTGTCTTTCACATGGACTGAAGTGTCAACACACAGAGATTTCAATATAATGCATGAACTGTTAATAATAGAGTATGATTTTTTTATCCGCCACAAAGTTCTCTGCAGTTGGACTCCAAGGGTTGTGACGAGGAGCAAAATATTGTTAGTCATCTTAGCATTTTTTAATTAATTCTCCTTAGCCACAGAAAAAACAGAGCCCAAAAGGAGCATTTGAAGAGAGAAGGGTATGAAAGTAAATAAGCACGTTCAGCACAGAAAAGCATGCACACTGAAATTGTGACTTCTTTTTCTTCATAGAACAGAACCATAGAATCATGGAATGGTTTGGGTTGGAAGGGACCTTAAAGCCCACCCACTTCCACCCCACTGCCATGGGCCGGGACACCTCCCACTGGACAAACTGCTCCAAATCCCATCCAACCAGACCCTTCAACACCTCCAGGGATGGGGCAGCCACCACTTCCCTGGGCAACCTGAGCCAGGGCTTCCTCACCCTCATCGTGAAGAATTTCTTCCTAATGTCTAATGTAAATCTTCCCCCTTCCGATCTAAAGCTGTTCCCCCTTGCCCTATCACTCCATCCCCCTGTAAAAAGTCCATCCCCAGCTTTCCTGGAATCCTTTTCAGTACTGGAAGCTGCTCTAAGGTCTCCCCAGAGCTTTATCTTCTCCAGGATGAACAACCTCCAACTCTCAGCCTGTCCTCATATGGAAGACTCTCCAGCCTTCAGATCATCTCCGTGGCCTTCCCTGGCCCCCAGTTCCTCCTCCAGTTCCAAGAGTTCCATGTCTTTCCTATGCTGGGGACTCCAGAACAGAACACAATACTCCAGATCAGGTCTCACAAGAGCAGAGCAGAGGGGAAGAATCCTGTCCTTGGCCCTGCGGGCCATGCTGCTTTGGCCACAGCCCAGGACACGTTTGGCTCTCTGGGCTGCAAGCGCACGTTCTGGCCCCAAGTCCTTCTCTGCAGGGTATTTGCAAAGCAGAGATTATTACGAGTGCGAAAATATTTTTCAAGCAGCACATGAAACAATGCAGACCATACATGTTGGTATAATAAGTAATATGCTTAAATTTGGGGGGAAAAAAAAATCAACCATGTATGACGTATCTTTTGAAATTCTAGGTTCCATTTGTTTATAACAAAGATTTGGTATTTTCAAATGAATAAGGGAGGAACAGACATGAAAAAGGAAGAATGAAACAGAAATAAAAGATATTTACTACCTAAGGAAAGTGCGAAGCTGCAAAGTAATAAAAGTCAAAGAAAGCCTCTTTTTTAAAGCATTGCCAATGGCCAGAGAGCAGAGGGCATGTCAAGAGGAGGGAGAAGCTGTCACACAGACAGCTGCGAGCTTCACAGTACGCGTGCTGCGGGGCTTAGACAGCTTCCATGGGAGGGAGGAAGATCTTTGAAGCTATTCAAGAGGGGAAGAAACACCAGTAGAATAAACCTGATCAAAGCCACATCTCCTTTCTTTTCTTAAAAGCTGCTCATTCTCGGCCTCCCGTAAACTGCTGTGCATTTCAAACACGAGAGAGCGGATGAAGACCACCATGTTTCCAAGATGAAGCAGTAGCATGGTGAAAAACCTGCAAGAACACTGGTTTGGGAGATGAATGCTATAGGCAGGCCTTGGTCTAACAACGAAAGGATGAGTCCGAATGCTCCTGTGCCAGCAGCTGGGATTGGGGCAGGCAAGAGACAGCTTGGGTCCGATTGCTCCAGGCAGGAGTTTATCTCCTGAGTTTTAGATCGCTCCCTAGGTGTATCTTAACCGACACCTGAACCACCAGTTGAGGACGACACAAAACTAAAACACTGAGTTGAAGCAGGAAGTCAAAATTCTCACCAATTTTGAGACTTTAAAATTTCAGCAGCAAAGCAGAATGATAAAATATAAAGTCTTACACTTATTTCCCTCCCCAAATCCCACTGGAATTTGTATTTCACGTTACAAGAGATGTGGTTACAGTCGATACCAGCTACTTAGGAATGATACCGAATAAGCATTTGGTTATTTGGGAATGACAAAGGAGGTTTCATTTTTAATGTTCGTAAGTCATCTAAATTAATTAGTGCTTTAAAATGGCAATGAATCACTTCCCAAAATAATTTGTATTGGCTAAATTAATTCCAGTGAAGGGAGCCAATTTGCTGATTGTAAATTATCAGGGTCCCTTGACTAGCTTGTCTGTACATTCTGTACCATTTATTAGGCTACTGGGAAACAAAGGATGGCTACTTTTCATCAGTGAACAAGATTACAGCCCTATTAAGTGACCAGCTTATTGCAGTACAATTATAGGTTTCTATTTAAAGAATTCAAGCCAGACATCATTAGGAAACAAAGCTGAACGTTCAGAGGAAAGGAAAAATAAACTGAAGTCAAGCCTGCTTCTGTAGAGCTGCACCAAAAACCTGTTTGAAGGGAATATTTCCATCCTCTTAGACTAACAAAGAGAAGTTCAGAGATGCGAGACGTACAATAATGAAGATACTTCCATCACATGACAGTGCCTAAAGGCAACCTGAAGCCCCAAGTCCCACAGCCTGCATCTCTCACTCGCGGCTAGATGATTGTTTGGAGACTCCCCTACATTAAAACGGCTTTTGAAGAGCAAGAGCGAGGTGAGAAAACACACACATGGGTTTCTGCTTTGCCAGGCAGAGGAGATGCTTTCAGAGCAGTGCCACATCACCACTCCAAGACCCTCCTCCCAAGCGCCAGGAGACCTCTGCATCCACGCATCAGGTACCACCACTCACTGCTTTCTTACTGCTCTGAAAGGAAAAGACAGAGTTTTACCTAAGCAAATATGCGTGGCATTCTCTTGCTCCTTATCTCCATCTCCTCACCGGTATCAAAGCCCCAATATTTCTGCTTGAGAAATCTTTTCCCGGTGAACCTGCTTATCGGCAGTAATGAATACTCATGCAAACAGGTACAAAATTAAATCGCTCCTTTACAGCGATTATAATAGATTGAGCCATGCTTTATCTACATAATCAAATTGCTTCTGTCTTCAGCAGTAATACCTTTGCGCTGGCCGGGGAGCAGGTTCAGCCTTCATTTCTCTTTTGACAGCTTCTTTCTGAGTAAGACTAACCGTGACTGGGAAAGGGGCTACCTGAGATGCAATTACTTAATACAGCTGTATGAGGCACGTCTCCAGCTCTGCAACATGGCAAAACAGATCCAAACGAAATGTTTAGGGAAGGAGAAAGCATCACGTAGGACACAGAAGGAAAAATTAAGTACAAACCAATAGAACGGTTTGGGTTGGAAGGGACCTTAAAGCCCATCCACTTCCACCCCCTGCCATGGGCAGGGACATCTCCCACTGGATCAGGGGCTCCAAGCCCCATCCAACCTGGCCTGAACATCTCCAGGGATGGGGCAGCCACCACTGCTCTGGGCAACCTGGGCCAGGGCCTCCCGACTCTCATTGTGAAAAATTTCTTCCCAATGTCTAATCTAAACCTTCCCCCTTCCAATCTAAAGCCATTCTGCTCATCCTACCACTCCATCCCCCCATAAAAATTCTCCTCCCAGCTTTCCTGGAGCCCCTTTCATTACTGGAAGCTGCTTTAAGCTCTCCCCAGAGCCTTCTCTTCTCCAGGCTGAGCAACAACCCCAGCTCTTTTAGCCTGTCCTCCTAGCAGACGTGCTCCAGCCCTCGGATCATCTCCGTGGCCTCCTCTGGATCCATTACAACACTCCTCTATGCTTCTTATGTTGGGACTTCAGAACTGGGCACGGGACTCCAGGTGGGGTGTCACGAGAGCACAGTGGAGGGGAAGAATCCCCTCCCTCGCCCTGATGGCCATGATTCTTCTGATGCAGACCAGGATAGGGTTGGCTTTCTGGGCTGTGAGCACACATTGCCTCTAATCTCCCTCACTGCTGCCCACGTACCTAGACAAAAGTGTAGCATCCCTCCCAAGACAGATAAAACATCATTGCTGTCAGGAGCTACTACCGCTACTATGTTTTCCTTTCCCTAGGCAAGGGCTCCCCTGCAGGCACAGCCATCGACTGCTTACACGCTAACACGATAGCAGAATGTATACACCCATCTCAAGACCAGAGTTACATTTCAAATCAAGCTGGCTACATCTTGCCAAGGTGCCAGAAACAAACGATAGCACAGGTATATGATGAAATCTTTGACCTGGGGAATTAAAGGATTTGGTTCAGGGAAGGTTCTGAAATGCACCTCCACATCTAACTCGTGTTTATCAGGTTACTTGGGCCAAAAGTGTCCTGAAGCATTCTCTGCTTTTAATGATCAATTCTTAGAGTAAAATGAGACATGGGAAATGGTTTTTCCCACTAACTATGTGTTATTGAAAATACATATTAAATCACCTATTTATCTGTGTCCAAAATCCAGCACCAAAAGAAGGAGAGCACAGTTTTGCTTCCTGACGGACCTGCCGAGAGGTCATTTTGTTTGCTTGGGTTTTCTTCCCAAGAGCCTCACCAAACTATGAGCCTGCAAGGCAGTTCTTATTTCTAAACATCACCCAAGAGCTCAAAAGTGAGTAAGCCTGATGTAAAATGCTAATAAGCACTCACAAAGAACAATTTCGGTCCCTCATTATGGCTTTGACACACATGGAAAGAAGGTGCCGGCTGGACCTCTGTGGTTGGAAAGGTGGCAGCTCTAGCAAACAGGTCTCTGCGTCTTTGTAAGTGAAGGAAAACCGACGCAGAGAGATGAGTTCTGGCAAGGGCTGCTGGCACAGCTTGCCTTTGGCTCAGGAGGAAGTAAAAGCTTGAATTACATAAAAATAGCTTTAAGAAAGAATCAATGACATTTCATCTGAAAGTTTTATTTAAGTTTTAATTAGGATCTGAGATTTTGCACTTAAGTGCATCAAGTGAAGAAGTACATGTACTCATGCTTCCCAAGATAACTGACAGATCTGAAAGTTACTCATCTCATCTCAAAAGGTTAATTAAAGAACAATCCTTGAGAGCAACAGCGTAGGGATACCGAAGAGAGTCTGCTCCACTGGGAAGCCCCAGGAAAGGTTGCCACACAGTGCCTGCATTCCCCACCTTGGAAACACTCCAGTTTGCAAATTGAAGTGACTGCCCCGTGACCAAGGCATGGAGACAAACGAGGCAGCTTTGAACCAGCCCAGCGAGACTTCGTAGCCTACCCACCGTGATCCTTGCAGCGTGGGAGCAGGTCCCCAGCCTGTGCTGGGCTCCGCACGCCCGCTGGGCTGCAGCTGCTTGGATGCACGCATCCTTCAATGAAGTGATCACTGCCAGCAGCGCAAGGTAGGTGTGGTGACTGCCTTAGTTTCCTAATGATAAGAGTGACTCACACAGGATCAAAGTCTGCAATTAAGCCAGAAATAGGCTGTGGGTTCCCCGATTCCCACAGATGCTGACAGCACCGCGAGGCAAAGGCCTCCTCTAGTTCATCTGAGCATCATTAAAAACCACGTCAGCTTTTAAGGAAGCCTGCACATACGAAGCTCATTTGAAAACCTCTTATGCCAAATTTAACAAACATTATCAAAATGGAGAATAACAGAGTTTCATTGTTCAAGTGAGACTTTGTGGACATAAGTGACCTTTGGTTGTGCAGTAATTTAATTTCCAAAGAATATGAGCAAAGTCTCAATTAGGTCAGAGCAGATCACTGTGCAGGAACAAGAGGGAAGAGAAATGTGCGGCTGCATCGGTGAACACCACTTCTGGCCTCATGGGGACTGAAGACAAGGTGCAAGGAAGCATTAAGGCCTCTTGGCAAAAGCAAGTGGAGCTGCTTGCTTGGTATGTAAAGCAGGATGGCGTTCACCACAGGCAGAGGTAGAACACAGAAGTAAAACACTCAGCCAGTGGCTCTCAGATTGCAGGCAACCTTTTGCTGCTTTCTTTACAAGGGAGAGCCAGGTACTGTGGCTGCCACAGGAGAAAGGGGCTCATCTAGAAGCAGCCCAGGGAAAAACAGAGGAATGATGGAAAATGATCAGAATAACAATGGATTCCGAATGCTGCTTAATGGGGTGAAGACTGAATGTTGTTTGGTGCAATCTTGACGAGCTCGTTTTATCTGTTCAGTATTTGCAACAATATTTTTCACACAGGTAACAAAGAATTGCTTGACAGCCCTTTGTGACCGCTCAAAAGTTTCTCAGTCACTTTAGCAGGGCTATTGGAGTAAAGCGCATCAATCAGAGATGAGACTGATAAGGAGCGGATGGCAACTCAAGAGGTGAGACATCACTGTTAATCCGCTGCACGCAGAAAAGCTGCCCTGGAGGTCAGTGGGCAGCACAACCCAACTCAGAAACACCACAAAGACAGTTCAGGGAAGGGTGTTTTCTGGACAAACAGGTTCCCACAGCACCAGTTTTATCCAGGAGAAAGACAAACTACACACCTTCTAACAGTAACTCTTCATCTGAGACGTGACAACCATGTATACCAAACCCCCTAAACCCCCAGCCAGAAAGAAACTGGTGACCCCCTGCGTCACCGAGTCTCACACTCACTATTCAAACCACAACAGCCTATTGTTTGCTTTTAAACCCAAAGTGAAGTTCCAGGTTTATTTTTTTTTTTTTATTCAGAACTGAGTTTATGCCAGTGACAACTGAATCACAGTTGTGGGGGCAGTTTCTTCATACAAAAAAGATTGGTAGATGCTGCCCTTCCAAAATGCTGTCTGTGTAAATGCAACATCTCAGGACATCAATTAGGCAACATTCCACAGGCCTATTAAGTATGTGATCTGCAAACCTTTGTACTTACAAGAGAGCTACCTATTCAAGATTTTTTTAGGCAAGGTTTTCAAGAGCACTGTGAATTTAAGAGGAGCGTTTTGCTCTCCAGAGCAGCCTCCTGCCGAAAGGCCACTCTCACAACAGCTGCGTCAGCTCTGCCTGCGGCATTAGGACACATGCTATGGATGTGAATTAAGTGTCACCGGAACAGTCACTGAGGTGACTGCAGCCCAGGCTCGCCTCCTTTACATGTCTACTCATCTAAACACGGGGTCTGTATTTCAGGAAGCCCATACAGACACAGCAACACCGAGATAAGGGTGTACCTGCAGGTGCCTTCATTAAAGCGACAAAAACCACGCTGACGCGCCCACAAAAAGCACTAACTGCCAGAAACACAATGCTGCTTTGGGATTTCAGATGCCAAGCAGAGAAATCCAAACACTTAGGTGGAAGAGGAAGAGCACAGCAGTCCCTTCTCCCTGAGCGTTTCAGTCACCCTGCACATCTTCATGTTCTCACACAATTCTCTCCCGTTTATTTGCCCGTAAATGGGAAAATATCAAGTGCAGTCAAACCCTCAGCAATGCTATTCCAAGAGAAATCAGGAGGCATTCCTTTCACACCTGACTGGGTGCCTAAAGGCAAAAGCTTACCCCGTCTGGTAGCGCCCTCCAGCATACAGCACTCACAAACTCATTCGTGTCATCTTCTTTCCGGTCCTTGTCCAGGACACTTTTGACCGTATCAAACTTGAACGTCAGCAGCGTCTTTGAGAGGCCCTTATAGTATAAGTAAAGGGAATTATTTTCGCTTCCTAGGAACAAAAAAAAATAAATACAGAAGATTAGGTTATGGTGGCAGGCACAAAAATAAGGCTTCTCAGCTTTTTCATTGTTTAAGACAAGACCAGATGTTTCCTCCTTGTAATTATGCTTGTGGTGCCTTGGCAACTGAGCACCACAGCAAACTTTCATGATGCTTAATAACAGAACCAGGCTTTATCGCAAGAAACTGCAGCATGCAACACACTTCTAAAACCTACAGGAACCCAGCTGTGCCCCATAACTTCCTTAGGGCAGAGCATTTAGTGCAGAGCATCTATATTACCCACATGAAACACCGCTACAGCCAGCCTGCTCAGCGTTACAGCAGGTAGCGCTGTCACAGTTTTGCTTGTTGTAATCAAGTATGACAGTTTGGTCTGTGGAGGTTTAAGTAAGAGAGACTAGACAGCGTGCAGGCTTTATTTAGAAATCCATCCCAATTTCTGCCTTGCAAGCCGTACAGCAATCGGAGAACGTTCAAGCTAAGGTCCTCCCTTCAGTGCTGGCACAGCTGTCCCGCTCATCCCACAGCTGGCAGCCTGGCACTGCTTTCCCACTAGGACCTGTGCATTCACAGAGGTTCAACAAGTTCAAGGGGTGAAAGGACAGAAACAGTCAAAGGGGCAACTGCTTTGGGATGATTAAGTCTTCTAGGAAGCTGCTCTCAATGAAGGCTTTATTGCTTTGCCACGTGGAATGCCACGTTAAGTGACAAGCACAGGACCACTCGTGTGGTCCAGTCTACGGCTCTTCCTTAGGAAGACGTGAGCGGATATGTTAGATGGTAAACTTGAAAGACATAAGTCATATCAGTGACTACATTAGTGGTTGACTTTTGGTGATAGTCAGTCTAAACCATCACATTTGAATTTGAATTCATCTGAAATGGGAGGAAAACATGTCCAGACCCCCTTATGTCAGTGGGGTCATCAGACCATTCCCTGGGAGGGGAGAGAAGGGTGGTAGTTCAGAATAATCTGCTGCTATAAAGCCCATGCAGCTATGTGGCACGATTGCCAGCCTGCTTTGCAACAGGAGAGGCACCAGCTCCGAGGAGCCCCATTAGCATTTGTGAGGATGGCTGCTCTACTCACCACAGGCAATGTAGTCTCCATTGGACGCCAGCCCTACAAAGTTCTTCTCATTGATGTGACCCTTGAAGGAGCGCAAGCAGTGAGGCTTCCCTACATTCCACAGCTTCAGCTGACTGTCTGTTGACCTGAAAACAATACCCAAAGTTACCCTGCTGCCATATGGCTGGTACTCCTTGCTTGCAACCCTGCTCCTTAGCACCCTACTTGCAAAGTAAACGCAGGAAGACTTACTGCATTCTGGGAGATTTATCCCACTTTCTATCATATACAACTCAGCTTGAGCTCAGAAAGTCATCATCTGTCAAAACACATTACGTATTTGAATAAAACACTTCCCTGATGAATTGCTCTTCCTTTCTCCTACCAATTGCAGAGTCCTCCACTGAACTTTATGGTCTTTAGGCCATCACTGCCTCGTCCAGATCCAGATCTAAGATGTGGTGATTTTCATTTTTAACTTCTACAGCATGGACAAAGTCTGTTCCCTTCTCCATGCTGGCTACGACTCTCATTCATGCCTTTACAGGACTCTGGTAGGAAGCAGCCTCCTCCCCATCCAGCTGCCCTGAAAGCATGTTCTCCTCCTCCTGCCTGATACCAAGCAGCAGCATAGAAAACCCTAGTGGGGGGCGCTCAGAGTTGCTATTAGCATTAAATTCATGTGGTTTTCTCATGCCTAATTGAGACTGCATGGATATAGATCTTAAACTTCCACTTTTTTCACCTTGGCAGCAAAGCTAAATATTACTATTAAAAATACACAAACTCTGCTGGGATTAAATCAAAATTGATGCTTTCCATTGCTCCCCTAGACGCAAACATACCTGCCTGCAAAATGCTTTTCTATTTACTGTGAGTAAACATTTTCCCTTTGGCAAAAGAAAGGAGGTGGAGATAGTCTCCTCTGCCTGGCAGAGCTCAACTGAAATAGGAAGACCCCAGGTTTCCAGGAGATAGAGGATTAATTTCTTCTCTCAGACCTGAGGCGACACAAGCCCCTCTCGCTTCCCAAGCGTTATCCTCTAGCAGTCACCAGGTTCTGACATTCTGGCACTCACAGACTCGCAGCAACAGACTCCACAGAAGGTGAAGAAACACTGATGTGGTGGAACCAGAGCCTCGTGAAGCCACCCTTGAGGAAATGAGTAGTGCTGTTCTAATCTTAAATTTGAAAGAGACTGGGAGCAGGACATGACTGCCTGGGTGGGAAGAACAGGAGGTAGGTAGTGCTCCCCTCTTACAAGTCACATCACCCAACTTTGCTGCTTTCTGAATATTAAAAGCTGAAGGGGAAAAAAACCCCATCCCACCCAATATCCATCAAATACTACCAACGATGTAACAAATTAGCCCCGCACCAATGTCACATTTACCTAAAAATATAGCACAAAAGAGTAGAGACGCACCTCGTGCTACACTGCAAAACCCTTATCTCAGCCTTCAATGACAGCTAGAATGACAAGGGAGTGATAAGGGAGCTGCAGCAAGATTTGTTAGTCATTTTTAATAATAGTATGAGGTCAGATCAGAAGGCAGGTATGAACTTTATCTGTAATACTGTGACTTAAGCAGGAGTGCTTCCCTCAACTCGGGTCTTGACCAAGGCAGGGACCTAAAATAGACTATTCAGCTTCTCTGCCTGATGCTTGTTCCACATCCATCCCTGCCCTACACTGCTGCTCACTCTTCCTTCTCTTTTGTCCTTACCATCCCGGCAGCAGCACAGCTTACAGAAAGAGCAAAACCCATACACACTGCTGCTTCTTTGGCCCAGAGGACAGGGAGGCACCTTCTGTACTACTGGGGCAGCTGTATTTTTAAAATGCTGCTTTTAAAAGCTTCAGAGTTGCCTGGAAACTAAACTTTTCTGCAGGCAGGGTAAAGCAGCCAAAGACTAATCCCTGGTCTACAAGCTGTCAGATTCCTGTGACAGCTTCTGCTATTAGCTAACCCATCAAGGCAACCTTATATATATATATACATATAGGCACTTAACCTTTGTATCATAGAAGCAGACGTTCTAGACCACTTCATTAAAATAAAAACACTTAGTCTATTATTAATGGAATGCTTTCACTGCTAACAAATTCCCATAAAGTTCTGGCCATGTTTCATAGAATCATAGAATCACCAGGTTGGAAAAGACCCACAGGATGATCAAGTTTGCACTGCTTCAGATAAGCACTCCGTGAAAGAAGGAAGATATCTGCCACTGGACCACAAGGAGAGGGAAAGGCCATTGATCCTGCTGCTCTTTGGAGAGGTTTCACACCCTCTCCAAAAAAATATCATGGAGGCGCTGCTCTGTTAAATCAGTCTCTCTGTAAATCAGCACTGCAATCAATGCATTGTGCTAAATACCAGGCAGTTCTGAACACTCTTGAGGTCAAAACCTAACTCTACAAGGCAAAGTAAATCAATGCAATCTATAAAACAACTTTAGCTAGAAAACTAGGGATTCTGAATATACATATAATTTTCTTCAAAGAAATCAGCGCTTGATTTTTGGGAATCACTACTGCTATCTTCTCTCCTCAATTTGCAAGACAGACATGAAAAATCATCTGCTCTCTCTAGCCACACAGAAAAAGATCTGTGAACTCTCCAGTTAGTCCTCTCACCCTGCTGTTGCCAGTCCCAGTCTGATAGCTCTATTGACATTCCTCCCAGAACTGTGGGATAAACTTTCTCAGATGGTCGGCTCGAGCAGGACAGGGATGTTTGGTCCTGAAACATCCCATGGATGATGCTGCATTTGATACTGGCTGTAAAACATTCCCAGCCTCCTTCTGCTTCTATTATGTACTTTCTAATACCCAGATTTGGTTCAAAGCATCAAATTTAATTTGCTCTGTGTTCTAGGTATGAATTTGCACCCTTACAGAGTTAGAATGTTAATGGAAATAAGAAGAGGAGCTGTTCAAATATAAACAGTACTAGAAGCCACCAGGGAATCTTCCATCATGCAACTCAGCACAGAGTAACTCAGTAGCAGCCTGAATACATCTTCCAATGCCCTGCTTCGGCTCCAGGTTTCTAGAGCAAACTGTGTGAAAACAAGGGATGTAGCCAAGCTGAATAATCATGGGTTCGGTACACAGCAGCAGGCGTACTTTTGGGACTAGATCCACCCCCGCAATCCACCTCTGCTGCCCTCGGGTGCTATACATGAGCGTGTGGAGATCAAAAGATTCCCCTGCAGCCCCTCCAGGTTGCTTGCATCTTCCCCACCACCTAAGAGGGGCTCGCGCACCTCTGGTTTATTGAGGAGTCTTGTGGCCAGTTATTCAAACCTATCGCTATGTATTCTGACAGACACACTCATTCCCACATGATTGAAAACCTACCTAGAGCTGAGGCAGCCTCTTCGGGCTTTGGGGCAGACACATCTGGCCAAGTAACTGAACAGAAGCTGCAGAATAGTGTTCTTCAGGGCCTCCACAGCAGAATTTATGTTCTTACCCTGGCTGAAAGCTGCATGCCACTAGGACCAAACCGACAACTTCTCCTTGTCTACTTTCCTTCCCGAGTATAACCCTAAAAAGGGCCTTCACAGAGCAGAGTAATAAAACCAGCAGAGAACAGCTCAGTCAGTCCTACTCGAGCTGCTTTCAGGCTGTGGCTAAAACTCCTCATCAGACATAGCAGTGCCATTTGATCGCGTCTGTCACTCATCAGCTGTGTTTTATCGCAGGTTCCTATCCTCAGGGCTCTGCCAGCAGAGCTCTGGTGAGGAGCATCCTCTGCACACGCAGTGCTTTGCAAAAGGAGAGCTCACCTGCAGCTTCCCAAAGCCGGCGCTTGCAGTCAGGAGCTGCAGCTAGTTTTCTTCTTATTCCTCTCCAGCATTTTAGCTCCACAAGACAGAGCAGAGCCAAATGACACCAGGAATGAATTTCTATTTCTGTCTTAGAATGAAGTAACGATCTGCTTCCCAAAAGCACAACAGCTAGCGAACGCACCCACCCACGCGGGTGAGCTTGCATGATGGCCCTGAAGAGCGCCAGAAAGCAAGGGCTACCAAGTTTTTAGCCCACATAAAAGGCAATACTTACGCAGAGACGATTTCTTCCCCGCTCACAAATTTTGCGTAGGAGACTGCCTTGCGATGCCCTTTGAACACCATGATTGGCTGCTTAGTGTTGCGAAGATCGTAGTAGTGAACACAGTGATCTGGAGAGGAGAAAGAAAAGGGGTAACATTTAATCAGCTGGGAAGGATGCACAGGACCTCTAATGGTCAGCTCACAACAAAAATCCTGCCTGTAGCTTCAACATCTCTCTTAAAACCTCATCTAAGATAAACAGACTGCACTACAGCAATAGAGTGTTTAAGCAGGCTTCTTGAAACAACCCCACAATTCGGTCCGGAAGAGTTCATGCAGCCTTTGAAAGAGCCAGCGAGGGAGAAAGGTGCACCCCCGTGCCTGTGTGCACACACGTGTCCTCCTGCAAACCCCACAAGGTCCACGTGAAAGCCAGCTGTTAAAAGGACTCTTGCCTCTCCTGCTTGCCTTCCTGGCTCCCTGCCCAGCCACTCCAATTGCCATTTCTAATTCCCTGCCCCCCTTTCGCCTTCCTCAAGCTGTCACCTCTTGGGGAACTGTCAGAGATCAAGAATAAACTCAGTCTACCTGCTACGTACACTGGATTGTGGCAAATAGGGATTATATTTCTCACCCTTACTCTAAATGGAGAGCCTCCATACTTTTGGGGTTTTTTTCTTCTCTCTCTTGACATTATTACCAATCAAGAGAGAATTATCGCGTCTGCCAGTGAGAGAACAGACTAAATTCCAGCTCTTAAGATTTAATTCACAGATGTGCCGCAGTGCCACAACCACAGAAAAGGGATCGCAATGGAATTAACAATATGTTTTTTTTTCTGCACAGCTAAATCTCAATTCCCAAGAAAATAGAAAAATAAGAAAAGAAAACCCCATAAGACCCAAGCCCCAAACACTCTCAGCACTCTTTCCAGCTCAAGAAGGTTAATAAGCTTCTCCCTTCTTGACTTTCAGCCTTTAATGTTGAACTTCATTTAATTAGCCCCTGCTATTCTGGAAGCCCAGGGAGGGAAGGGCACACACACGCAAGGGCTGGACGCCTTTCTCGACAAGCGACTTGCGATACCCAGACGTCAGCTGAAAACTGCTCCGACCCTCCTCCCACTGAAAACACCCCACCAACAGAAGTTTATCACACAGATTACACGGAAATGAATTTAAATGCCAATAGCTATGGTTATTTTTGTATTTGCACAGCGTTTCAAAGCAAGGCTCTCAGCCATGCAAACAACACCCAGCTGTCTCAAAATCCCATGTGGTTTGAGAGATAACTGGATTTACATCGATCAGGCTACAGCAACTGCCATCACACCAGCAAAGGTAGCTCCTCATCCGGATCAACAGGCTAATTGGTGGTTGTGGCAAAAACACCTTCAGTAAAACAAAGCAAGCAGGCAAGTCGCTGCCTCCTCTCACTGCTCCCAGCATCTTGCTCTCTGCATAAGAGAGGATCAGAGACTCCCCCGGTAAGAGGTTTCTGGCTCTCTCCCTCCTCGCTGGGTAAAAGCAGATGCTCTAAGCAGCCACATCAAGTTTTCTCCATCACTTACACCAGGCAGCGAGCTGTTGAATTACCCCCTTGCATTTAAACCCAACAGCTCTTACTCCAGTACTGCCAGCACCGAAATGCTGGGAAGTGCTGTAACCCCAGGCACTCTTTAAAACAGCTCCTGCACTCCTGTTTTTCTACCTCTGCAACATTAACCCTCTGAAATGCTGACACTACCAACAAAAATCCCGGCATGTTCCTACCATTTAGGTATTTTAATTAGTTTTAGACAACGTGATGTTGCTAAAGGCTTATTCAATAACGAGGTTAATTTTCAAAGAGATTTTGAATTCAGTGTCAACACTCCTTTAAGAAGATTTGGGCATCCTGGTCTCTTCCACCTCTCTGAAAGCTTGAGCCAAACAAGTTCAGATTTCCTCACCTGGCCATACCTGCTGCTGGAGCTAGGAAACAGTTAACTGGCAATTGTTATTTTAATGAGCAGAATGATTCTAGCAGGGCTTTCTATTAGGAGTCAGCTCGTGGGTAAGCCTTTCAAGCCTATTTTTGCTCACAGTTTCAACCTCCTCTCCAGCTGGCCGGTCATTAGGATACCTTCCGAGCAACAGATTTTATCCTTCAGAGGGTGGCAGGGAAAGAGGTACCTGTGGATGGCTGCGTGTGGGCAGTAGGAGCTGCGTGGAAAGAGCTAGAGGAGGAAAGACAAGCCCCTGCAAAGTTGCATTCACCTTCTAAATAACACAAATAAACAGCTCAAAGCCTGCCGGCATCTGGTCCCAGCCCTGCGTGTGCCTCCCGGCATCGGCAGGGAAATCAATCACTGTCTACTCTGATCACAACAAGTCCGAGGGAACGGGCAAGGCCAGTGGGTTCTAAAATTAGCTATTTAATTATTAATTGATTATTTCAGCAGCCAAAGCATTGATGCTCAATGAGTCTTTTTAATGCAATTGAAGCAGCTATTTTTAAGAAGATGTATGAAGAATGCCCACTGCATTCATTAAAATCAGAACAGGTGGTCATGTTTTACAATTAAAGAGATACTCTCTCCTGTAGACCATATGGACTTTCTGAAAACATGATAAAAATGCCATCTGCTGAGGAAGCAGAGAGCCCAAACCCGAAGCTAAATGAGAAAAATACAACTCCCAGGTACTCCAGCAGCAGCCTCGCCTGGTGGAGCGTGATGAGCCAAAGCGTCCCAGGCGCAGCAGCAGGGCTGAGGTGAGGTGGCAGAGCGCGCTTGAAACTCAGAAATGAATTAGTCCCGAGAGGCAGTTGAAGGTAAGGAAAACACAGTGAATACTGAAGGGAACTGAACGCTTCCCGAACTCTGCAAGAGTCCCAAAGCTCATCCAGCACCCCACCACTCGCTCCAGCCCTCAGCATCCCTGGATGCCCACAGTGCGTACTCCACTGCTAACCAGTGACGCACAGGTGGACTTGCTTCTTGTTTTGCTCCTCAAATACGAGCATTAAAACCAGCATTTGGAGATTTTTTTTGCAGCTCTACAGTTTCCACCCTGATCGGAAGACCCACTTAGAACAATTCGGACTTGGAAATGACACTACCATTAAAAAAACCTCATGCCTAACCCCTGGGCAGCAACAGCTCGCTGCTTTACTTTTTCTTTTGCATTCAGGCTTAATTGAAATATATATGAGATAATGGGAAAGAACATGTATATATACCATAACAAATTAAACACTGGAAGCAATTCTTGTCTACTTCAATGTCACTGCAGAAGGCAAGTATGATAGAATTTTGCTCCTGCACCTTCTGAATTCAAATGTTTGCTGGCAGGCTGCATGTTGTTAACTATATATGTATTTTTTTTAAACAATCTCACAAGGCAAAAAGGGCAGCTGAGCTCCATCACTGCTGCTGAAAAGGCCCCAACCACAAACCTGAGTTTTTTTTAAACAGTGCCTTCCCCAAATGCTCAAGAAGTGCTTCCTTCCCTTAAGACGCTGCTCCTTTTACCTTTAAGCTGTCTAGTGACAACTTAATCAAGAATTCAGACTTTGCCAAGTTTCCAAAAGATCTCACCACCTCTTCAGTAAATATAACCTGGGTCAGCAAAGGATTGCACCCCCTGTTGCTCGGCAGCTCATAAATCCACATGACTCCAGCCAGCAGGGGCAGAGCAAAAAAGAAGGATGGTTTTATGATGCGCAAAGTGAAGCGATGCGCACCTTCTCAGTCTCAGTCCTTGGACTCAGTTGAGTTGCAGCTGAGTTACAGAGAATGAACTGATGATGTAGTTAAAAAACCCTAGGAAAACAGGTTAAAAATGTCTAAAAAAGAGAGAGCTGGGAACTGCTAATGGAGCCAGCAACATCGTAAGTAATTTCAAAGCTGTTCAGAAAGAAGGAACTGCTCTTGGATTTTTCATTGTTTAAACAAAAAAAAACCCCACAAAGTCTTTTTTTGCAAAAAGTGATTTCCCTTACACTTACATTTGTTAATAAACTCACAAGCCAGCTGTTACCTGCAGCCTTTCGGCTCACATCAACTCTTGCAAAGACTGTAAACCGTACCAAGGAGCGGCAGCTCCAGAAAGAGCAGGTCAGGGTTAGGAAAGAGCATCACACAGCAGCAGCTTATGTTCCACTGAGTATCAGTACATCCAGGGCAGCAACACACACAACCCAAAATGCAAAGCAATTTAATTCTCCAGGTACCTAGCAGTTCTCAGCAACATTTTTCTTTCAGGTTCTATACTTCACCCATCTTCCTCACAAACATTAACGAGTCTACAGCACGAGCTAACTCACAGACTCCCAAGGCTTTTTTCCAACCAAGAACTACGTACTCAAAGGGATATCAGGCCAAGGATGACAAACCAAATATTACCTGCAATGCAACAGTTCTGTATTCAAGGGATGTAACAACTAGAAAGTCCCAAGAGCTGCATACAAAGGTTCTGCGGCTCTCCTCTGGAAAACTGAATTGCTGGAGAATCAATGACCATTTTTCTTATTTCAGTCATTTAGAAATGTGTATTTCTCAACTGTTCAATATTTAGATTATTGATCCAGTCAAAAAAAATAAGCAATTTACATTGCTCTCAGATTTTTCAGTGCTTATAGACTTGAGAATTTAAGTGGTGCTCACTGCTACACATTCAAATGAATGTTACAGCCAAGAAGGGTGCCTTGAGTGGTGGTAGATGCTCCACAGAATCACAGAATGGTTTGGGTTGGAAGAGACCTTAAAGATTACTCAGTTCCAACCCCCCTGCCATGGGCAGGGACACCTCCCACTGGATCAGGCTGCCCAAAGCCCATCCAAGCTGGCCTTGAACGCCCCCAGGGATGGAGCAGCCACAACCTCCCTGGGCAACCGAAGCCAGTGCCTCACCACTCCTATCGTGAAGAATTTCTTCCTTATATCTATTCTAAATCTTTCCCTCTCCAATTCAAAGCCATTCCGCCTTGTCCTATCAGTCCAAGCCTTTGCAAATACTCCCTCCCCAGCTTCCTTGCAGCCCCTTCAGGTACTGGAAGCTGCTCTAAGGTCTCCTGGGAGCCCTCTCTTCCCCGGGCTGAACAAGCCCAAGTCTCTCAGCCTGTCAACAAGCCTGGAAACATTCAAGGTCAGGTTGGACTGAGCTCTGAGCAAAATGATCATAGAGGAAGATGTCCCTGCTCACTGCAGAGGGGTGGACTAGAGGATCTTTAAAGGTCTCACCCAACTCAAACCATTCAGTGATTCTAAGATGTTCATATTCCAGAACAAAGCTGCAGGGTGGGGAGCGAGATGTTGATTAAATAATCCGTCACAAGTCTTCTGGTATCAAAGCACGTTTTGGAATTTTTTTTGTTAAATAAAAGAGAGATCTTAAATACCAAACTTAGTGTAAAATTAATTTCATATATTAATGCTCTGGCTACAGCCTGCGGTCCCGCATGCCTCATGCTACAGCTGTTCTACCGAAACAGAAGCCCAGGCTAAAGCATAACCTTTAAATGGGTCTCTCTTGTGCTTCTTTAACCATGATGATCTGATTTGTCGCATCTAGTAACTCATGTCCTCAGCTGATGATAAACTCAGCTTCGTCTATTTGTTTTCCACCATATGAACTTCAAGCTTGGATCAAGGCTGCCTATTTTCACCAGTGAAACTCTCTGCATCAGTAGTAAGACTAAGAGGCAATTTATAGTCTGAGGGGTGTATTTAAATCATAGAATCATAGAATAACCAGGTTGGAAGAGATCCACCGGATCATCGAGTCCAACCATTCCTATCAAACACTAAACTTGCTCAGCATGATTTACACTGAGCCAGAGCACATTTGGTGCAAGATACCTCTGCTTGCCTCCAATTAGGTTATCCTGAATAAATGAGAAGAGCAACAAAATAAGAGGGCACAAAAAAGCCTGCAAAGTATCTTCCGTCAGAAAGAAACATGAGAGACATGACTTTGTGGAGTTCGATTCCATTTCTATTTTCACCGTTTAAAAAATGATTTCAGAGATCCTGAAGGAAACCCACACTGCTCAATATATACTGCAGGGGTTAGCAGAAATCAAATTATTTATATTTAAACCTATAAAAATTGATCTTTCCTTTTACTTCATTCTCCTTTATATACCAAGTGTAAGTAAAATTACTCAGTACACAGAGTGTACAGAATGAAGGCTTCAAAGCTACCTAGAATTGTATCTAGGCAACTTGTTTAGCAGGAAAATATAATCATATCCTTATACCTTCAAGTATCCAGAGTCCACTGCTTCAAATCAAAGCTTCTGTTTCAAGTGCCTCCGGGTGAAAGGAAAGACTACACCTTGTTATTGCCCTAAGTGGTATCCTACGGAGGAGAGTCTTGTCCATTTTTGTTGAGCTCAGACAAACAAGCAGCAGCAGAACACAACTTTAACATCAAGACAGGTTAACCAAATGCCTCTTTCAGCCTGGCTCGGTGTGATTTCTTGCAATAAAAAGGAACCTTGCATCCTCAGAGGTAAAGCCTTTGGCGAGACTAAAAACAGAAACAAAATCAGGAGGTTCACATGCAACCTCAGTTTTTTTATCGTTAAAAATTTTGGTTTATTCTGTTACATAGAAGATAAAGGAAGGAGATAGAAAGGGACAACATTGTGATTTTAAAATAAACTCGAGTCAACAGTAGTAGACTGGACTACAGCACACTGTATTGTGGCACACTGAAGATCACCTGGCACAGCAGATGCCTCAGTCCTTGCAGAAACTTGAAGAAGGGCCAGGAAAACAAGTGCTGCTCTTTCTTTCTCAAAAACCCAAGGACAGACAGACAGCTGTTATCGCAACCCAAACCTTGAAGACAGAACGCTTTAGAATACGTTTCCTTTAACGTGAGACGAGATCCACCAAAGCCTCAGCACTCTGCTGACCTCAGAGCCATCTAACAAGCTGCATACTTACTTAGAGACTAAGGGAAAAGTTATTAATAAGGAAGCCGAATCTCTCAAGCGGATGGATCTTTGTACCTCCACGCTAGGAAACAGCCTCCCCACAAAGGCACCGATATCAAAGGCTAGTCAAAAGACAAGTCAGGATTTAATTATGAGGAAGTCCAAACTGAAACTTAATCCTACCCAGACTGGTTTCTGTTTGAAATCAGCTTTTGCTCAGGGGCCGTGAAAGTCTTACAACAATGTAGGCTGGAAGGACCTCTGGAATTCAGCCAGTCCAACTCCCCACTCAAAGAAGGGACAACTGCAAAGTTTGATTAAACTTCCAAGTTAAATAATTATGTTCAAGGGTCCTACTCAATCAAGCACTGCGCATTTCCAAAGACAGAATCTGCACACTCTGCCCTCTCTTTAGCTGCTTTGAAAAGCAGTCTGATGTCAAAGGACAGAGAGAAGACATTTTTAACCTAAATTTGCTCAAGCTATTTGCTATTGATATAAAGAAGGAAAGGCATTACCCCCTCGTGACATTATAGTATTAATTTTTAGGCTGCGTGTTGCTGTACAAGCTTCTGGTTTCTCAGATCATTCAGGTTTTGTGTACCTACTCCCACACAACGGGGGTGGCACGAGGCACTGCCATACAACCCTAGCTCTCCTTTAATTCTTGGGGTTTTTTTTTCCTTGCAAATAAAAAAAATGGAGGACTGTTGACCTTTAGATGTTGCCAAGCCTGTCACTACCAAACAAGAGCACTTAGAGATCTTCATGTGACTGAAGTGGCTTTCTCCAAGAAGTTTAGGGTGGATATTTAACCTCCTGTATGGCAGAGAGGCAGGCTGGAGCCTGAACATCCCCAGAGAAGACTGGGGATATAGGATAGCTCAACACTCCATCTTTGGGAATAATTCAACTCAATAAGACAGGTGAACCTTCATACAGGGATCATAAAAAAAAAAGACTCTCTAATCTTGGGTCTCTCCCATGGCAGAAGGGAGTGTATGGAGAAAAAAAAAAAGGGTCTTTATTATAGTAACAGAAAGGCAAAGTGGCATTTGACAGAGAGTGCTGAGGAAACCTTCCAGCCAATGAAACATTATAGAGAGATTTATTTCACTTGACAGAGTAATACCAGGAAGGGATCTGACCAGCACAGCTTTGGTCTATCACAAGCCATTTCAGGGAGAGAAGGCAGTGTGATAGTTTCCACCACATAAAGGAAATAGATGCTCCAGGAAAAGAGAAAAGGCAACAACGCATTAGGGACAGGAAACAAAGTGAACTGGAATTCGAGCGAACAAAGCTCTGCACTAAAAATTAACGCAAGAATTTTCTGAAGAAGAAATTGGATAATATTGACAGCAGTGAGCTGACATCAGTGCCCTCTTTACAAACCATTTCCCTTACTGTAAGGAAGGAGATTAAAAATGGGTTTGATACAGCCTGAAGCAAAGAACCTTTGACAGACAGAACTATCCAGAGCATTCTGCTGAAGGATGCAGTGTGCTGTTTTCCACTTGCAGCATGACAAATCACACGGGGAAGAGAGAACAGAAATAAATCCATTTCACCCCAACATCTCCCTGTAGAACACTGCAGTGCCAGCAAAGCCAACCCATACTTTTGTTTTCCTTTCTACCTCTTCCTTTCAAAAAAAAAAAAAACCCCAATAAACCGAGAAAATGTTATCCCAACAGCCATCATTACAAGCACATTAAAATGTTTGCTGGATATGGCTTCGTATTCACAATTTTCTGTTCCAGCAGAAATTGCAAGTACTGTGTTTCTATAACTAAGACAAAATTACCCATTTGATGCATTTGCTTTTTCCTCCTTTTTTTTTACCAGGAGTTCCCTTTGCAGTAAAGGAACAGTGTCTCTCTGAAAAACCACTTTTTTGTTGCCCAGGGGCATTCTCAGTAATCTCTTCTAGAAGGAATGCTCTGGTCCACAGCAGCAAACTGCAACAATGCCCTTATTTTATATTTCACATGTGTGTCTGAGCTGATTTGGGATGGGGTACTTCTAGACAAAATGGTCTCAAACGTTGTTGTACGAGACTCCCAAGGAGCTCCTGCACAAACCCTCTTCATAGATGTTAAAAATTCAATGGCCACCTAAAGAGGCACTGAACTTCACAAGAGCCAGTAGGTATTTTCCATGCAGGTCAAATCCACCCCATGTGCTCTTTTCTTACAGCACGCTCTGAAGACTTTACAAGATTAAGCAAGGTCTGTATGATTTATTTTGCTGGTAGCAAAATCTGAAAAAAAACAATCCCAACCTTTTAAGTGAGGAAGGCACAGAGCCTGTGATGTTAGCGAGGAGATGAAAAGGAGGTTTCTAAAGCAGAGGAAGGCACATGGGTATTTTGGGATGACAAGTCAATCTCATTTCAATACAGATGATCGGACACCGCCTCCAAAAACCGTATTTAGGGAATCCAACCCAAATTTAGCCTCCAAAAACCATATTTAGGGAATCTAACACAAAATCAGCGCATGTTTTTACTTAAACTAAAGAAGAGCACCGCTTTGAGGAGGAAAATGCTTAACAGCGTTCTGTTTAGAAGACTGGACGACAAAAGAAACAACATTAGAAAGGTTCGTTCCAAGAAAAGTGAATTAAAGAGAGCCAAGACTAGATTAAACATGTCTGGTAGCCTCAGTTTAATCCCTGTCAAAATCAACAGCACAACAAGCACCTTCTATCTTTCCTTCTGCTGAGGAAATGCTCAGGTATGTGACAGCAGAGGGTTTCAGTCTAGCACTTGAAATATTTTGACAGAGCCCTGCAGGGGAGACTATCCCGTGCTTCAGGCAGTGAATTTCATCTTACGAACACCAAATGCACTATTTTTTTTAATGTATATCAACACTAGCATTTCACTAAAGATCTATATCTCCCTCTGCTGAACAGATAAAGGGAACAGCAGCCTTGATGGGAACCGCCAACTGGGTTTTTAACCTTTGTATTCAACAGATTCCCTATGGCTTGAAGTTAGAGATGACATTTGCTGGGATATGGATAATGGTCTTTACACACTGGGGATATTTTTTACTGACTTGTCTAAAGCTTTTGACACACCAGCCCATAAAACCTCCGCCCTAAATAACTTGTCTCATATTAAGGAGAGAAGGAGGAGACATAAAACATTAGAGATCTTAATCAGTTGAGAAAAGAGCTCTGATGGGAGGAGGAAGCAAAACAGATTTCTCTAGAACTCCTTTGAAACTTTGACCTTTATGGTTTTAAAGAGCTACAGAGGTTTCTCACACGAATAAAGGACAGCTGTTTCCTATGCAATTCAAAGATTGCCATCTATCAGACTGTTGGAGAAACAAAGTATTCAGTGCACATAAGGGAGATTTACTAACATTACAAACCCAATGAAGACAACAGCAGAAAGAATCTGCTGCTTTTGGAAGAATTCATTCTTTATATCTGAAAGAGTAAAAAGGAATTGTTTACTACTCAGATTCTAAATCCAAATTTTCTCCTATACAGGTTGCACAGCTCTATATGCACTAGTTTGTGCAGGCCAATGCCCAAAAAGAGTTTTAAAGCACCTATAACATGTGAAGAACTGTCATTTTATAGCAGAAGGTGCTTCAACCCATGCTGTCTAACAGACTACATCTCTGAAGATCAGAAAATTCTCACATGCACACCAGGAGTCCTATCTGATTGTTAGATACATCTTTCAAAGTCAAAAGTACTCCATCATTTGTCAAACAGATGTCTTCCTATTCAGGATACTTATTGTACACAGTATTCGATCTCAGTGCAAACCCGTGTCAGCTCTGGTTCCTGAATGACTCGAGGTTCTGCAGGTCATGGAGCTGTGAGGGTGAGAAAGGACAGCACAGTCAGGCTCCTAGGGACCATGAGCTCCAGGAGGTCAGGATCATGAAGATAAGGGCTTAAGGTATCGAGAAAGGTAGATAAGAATTGGAACATGCACTAATGAAGCAATAGCTTTAAGTTTTTTGTCATATCGGCAAATACAAAGAACCAAGCAGGCTTCAGAGCAGTCAGATTGGCTCTACAGAAAGCACAGGCTGCTGCCACACGCATTACAATATGCAGCTGAGGACCCAAGTTTGCCAAACTATCAGTCAAACCTGATTTTGGTCCAGAACTACATTTTGTTTCGCTAGCCTGAGGAGATACAAGCCTTCTTTTACTAAGTTCCGGAGATGGTGATCTGATTAAGGACTTGAACTGCCCTCAAAGCAGACCCCACTGGAAGAGATATTAAACACAGTTTTACTTCAGGTAAAAACGCTTAAACCAGAACCCCAAAGGTCTGGTGGCGTATGCAAACAAGGATGTAAACATGGGGATGTACATGACAATACACAGGTATCCAATGCGGAAAAGAGGCAGTGTGTGCTAGCTAGGTAATGGAATAGGTCATGTGAAGTCACGCTACATTTCCAGACATAACTACAGTCTTATTCTGTCACCTTGAGTTTCAAATGGCTAACAGAGCCTCTCCAGAGGCACTGCTCTCAAACCCAGCCCAAGCGTTCAGAAATGCTCCTCTTAAAACTACACGCACCGCTTACATGCTCACACGCTGCGAAAAGGTACCTTCGCGACGAGAGCCCACACAGCATGTGCAGGTTACAGGTTTTCCTCCACAACCTGGCAACCTCCACCGGTTTGTACGGAAAGCGTAGTGTATGTTATAAAAGTCTAAGTGTTCAAAGTACCCAAATAAAAAGCTGGAACAGTTAATCAAGGCAGCAGGTTGCACAGGAGATAACACAGGAAGCCATTACAGACGCTGTCATTCCAACAAGCAATTCCTCTAAATGAGCTACCAGAAAAACTGCAGCTTTGGAAACTGCCAGGGCTGGAAAGGATTAAACTCCAAGGAATAGAGCAATAGCTAGCAGCAAGAGCAATTTGGCATTCTGAGGAAAAGATGAATCTCAGAGTTGCCTATTCCGTTCCTGAATTTCAAGGCTCATTTAAATTTTAATTTGAGTTGTGTAACATTGACTAAACGACTTCTACACCAGTCGGAAGACAAAATGTTCAGGAAAAGAATATTTAAGCAAACAATTAGCACACCCATTTCTGCTAATGACAGATTTATCCTTTTCTCCAGAAAATCAAATGGAGCTTTTCAAGTTCATTTTATTCGTTCACTTCTTACTGAAGTGTGACGACCTCTGGGTTAAAGTTTGGAAACTCCCCACAGGTCTTTATATTGTTTCTCACTGTTCATTGCAAACACTTTATCTGACACAAGTTAGAGACTATGCTTTGTGTGCAACTAAAAAAAGTTATGTGGGCTTTTATTCTGAGGCTGCTGTGAAATTTTCACATACAACGTGTCCTGCGTGCCTGTGAGTGGTTTCATGTCCCTTCCTGATTTCCGAGGAAGCAGCTGCAGCAAGGCAGGGCAACACTGTGCAGTGTCTGGCTGATCTGGTAGCATCTCTGATGTGTGGAAACAGGCAAGTCAGCTTAACTGCAAACATCGTAGGCTTAAATGCCACGGCACAGCTGCAGCTGTCCTGCTGGCCAGCCCTGAGCAGAAGCAGAGTGTGATCTACCTCCCAGTGCTAGAAAGATCAGCTTCACCAGGACGGTAGGAGGTACAGTCCACAACTTTCAGTCACATCCCAGCATCCAAGAAAAGGGGTAACTTTTAAGTCAAAGCTTCAAGATGGTGTTCTAACCTAAAAAATCCCACTAAGGTCCATGTTTCCCCCACCTTGTAAGTACCAGTGAGACAGAAATCACAAACACATTAGCCAAAAACACAGATTCCTCCAAACGACTCTCAAGTGACTGTGTTGTAGATGCTTTCAAAGGTTACAACAGAAGGAACATTTGCAATGAAGTCTGGAATGAGTCAAAATGATAAGGTGACAAGTGTGCACTTCCAAAATACGGACCTTATCCCCTACTCCCTTGCCAACAGCCTCAGAGATCACAGACCGGAGGAAGATTCTTGGATGTCCGCAAAAAGAAGAGACACTCTGCAAGTAAAGTTTAATGCAGGTAAACAGGCAAGTCCTGGACTGCCTCATGCTGCACCGATTTCATAAAAGTTGAATTTTGAGCACCGATGTGAAGTTTTTCCACAGGCTTGAAAGAAACACCAACCTTTCTCTGTGCCTTTGAGTACTGCGCTCAATTTGTACGCTTAAGGTAATCCTGCAGCTTAAGCTCAAAGAAGCCGTCTAACTCCACCCTAAACATATCATAAATTCACAAAAATAGATTCTTTCTGAGTCACTGCAGGCTTTCAACAGAGCGGAGTATTTATCCATGAGAATCTATTAAGGTAAGACCTTGCTTTCAGCCGGAAAATGTTAATGCTCTCCCCAAAAGGCATACTGCCTTCTTGGTAATTAATACCACATCACTCTTCCGAGCTGAGTGACAAGCCAGGCTACTCACTCAGATCTGAGGCAGCATGAAAGGCTGGCTCTACAGAAGGATGCTTGGAAAACAGAAATCACTGCTCCAGCAGAAAAATCAATATTTCACTGGACAAGGTTGGTCCAAAGTGGTCCCACTTGGCCATCAGGTATATTAGCAAAATTGAACGATGCTTATAAAGAACCCGCATGTGACCTTGAACTATGAGTGCATCAGGGTGATGCAGAGATCTTAAGGGAGGTGTAAATAGTTGCAAATGAAAACAAAGCTGTTGACATAGCAACTGGAGTCCTTTGGCACACTGGATGCTGTGGAGCGGTATTGTTAGCTTTGTGGCCATTCAACAGTGAAAGAAAGGTGGCAGCTTTCAAAGCCGGAGTGCGAATCCCATTCTGTGATGCTGATGATGGTGCACAAGAAAGATCTTTAAAAAGCATGCTGGGGAAGGGCAAAACCATCTTTGAAGGAAAAGCACATTCTTGGAAAATGGTCTTGTTCAGTGTTACTGCACAAGCAGGGAAAGGAATATGGAGAGACAGAGAAGGCAAGAAAGGGGAGAAACCTCAGCACTGGGAGAAAGACCTCACATTCAGTGACGATTTGTCCCTCGATAGCAAATGCAGATCTCAGTCCAGGCTGCCAAAAGCCCACCTGGGGCTGGCAGTGGTGGTCTATGATCAGGGCAGGAGCTACACAATCACTAGTATGCAGGTAGAGGTGGAAAAGCAAAATAAGCAGTGTTTAGGAGGCAGTACAGCATCCCAGAGCTGGTAGTCTCAAACTCTGAAGCTGTAAGTAGTAAAACTAACATAAATCAGTACTGCCCCACGTTTTCTCCATCCTGGTCACTTCATCTGAACCCACAGTCAAGAGTTTGCAACAATACATTGAAGCCGTTGGGAGACCTGACCAAGACTAAAACTGATCCAGCAAAACCTCCAGCTTTGACCATGCTGGAGGTGTTCTGTCTCTCTCCTCTGTCCATCTGCACTTGTTCACCACTTCCACTTATTTTGTGAAGCTCCTCGAGAGCAGGCAGTCCGTCCTGCCTCTCTACAGCCCTGAGGGACCCCTTTCCCATCCCCCAATCCAACCTGCTAGATTTGTGGGTCCTACAGGGAGAAAAAAAACATAGCATGCTAGAGGATGATGTATCTAGTGTAAGAACTCAGGAATCTGAAGTTTTGATGACATGATCTCTGCATAATATACGGGAAATAAAAGGTCAGTGGTAGCTGCTGACAGCATTACAGCATGCTGGGAATAAAGCAGTGCTACTATCAATAGCTGCACTGAGCTCACTCAGGTTAGCAGACAGGCTGATCTCACTGAATGCACAACTCAAGCTACAATCTGCATGCATTTCTAGCCCCCCCTTTTTTTAAAAAAAAACAAAAAAACCCCCCAAAACCCAAAAAAACCCCAACAGGCAAATGGCACTGCTAGAAAATATATGGGTTGAGGGCATCAGTGCTGTTGCTGAGGCAGAACAATAATAACTTCAGTCATGATTTATATAGCTAATTTCAGGATAAAACCCTATCTATTTTTAAAAAGGGGAAAAGACCACAGAATTACCTGATTTTGTATTCGGCTGTGATTACAGTTTATACTGCCCAATGTTTCAACTCAGTAAGCATGCAAATAGAATATTTTATTAAAGTAACAGACAAAAGGGATCTTTTCTTCTTTATGCCCCTTCTCCCCTGCCACAGATTTTATCAGGCTGCAGACAGCCGCGCTAGCTTCCCTTTCACCTGAAGCACCTGTCTGATTTTAAGAGAATTATTTCCCAAACCAAACCCCCACTGCTCTCTTGTATAGGCTTTATTTCCAGTTTATTGCTCATTTGTTCTGTTTTAAGCTACCAAAACGATCTTTTGGTCATCTAAAAGCTTTCAGAGTGAAAAGCCCAGAAAAGAAACATACATATCATCCGTATGAGATGGTAATCTTGGGATTTGCTTCTATAGAGGCACCTAAAGCATGGTTTTCTTTGGCACTGGAAGCCAACCCAGTAATCTCTACTATGGAAAGTGCTCCAGATAGAGAGACACAACCTAACACTTTTGACCACAGGTACATTTAAATCAGAGCCTCATGGCAACTCCTTTCACATTCACTACTCACGTTTACTGGCAGGTTACTGAAGCACAGAGGGGTTAATCAAGAAATCTGCATAGATCCCAATTCCTACTCCTATCATGTCCTATTCAGGACAGGGCAGTCGCTTCATGTTCTCCTCCTGCTGCTAATGATGGGCAGAGGAACTCAGCAGAAGGGAAAAAGGCATGTTCTCCACAAAGGAGGAGCAGTATGAAATGAAAGCAGTGAGGAGTCAAGCAGAGTCAACGTGGTGGCATCTGGGAGAAAATTGCAGCCAAAGCTGCTGGAGTAATAACCCCACTTCACTTTTTTTTGGCACAGGTTTGCTTCAAAATCCATCACCGCGGTCCTTCGGTTCACTACTTTTACTTGACAATACTGCATGCAAACTGGCTGTAGGTGGAAATGTTTTTTAAGACCGAGATCTCTGGTTCAGGATTACTTGTAGAGCCCTGAAGCTGCTGGGTATGTGACTGTGGCTACTGACACTGCAGCACGACTGAGACATCCAGCAAGGACCAGGCTGCCATCACACTCAGCGCTGGACATAAAGAAGTGACCCTTCCAACCCCAAAAAGCCCTCAGTCTGGGAACCGGAGGTCTTCACCAGATGGAAACACCCAGGGAACAAAAGGGCCATGAGAACGCTTCAACAACCTGCTGCATCACCTCACAAATCATACCACGTGTTTTGCTAGGCCTCTACGGGACTTCTAAGTACCTTCCTTCCTATTTTTCTGTAAAAGGGAGTTCTAAAATTGGAGAAAGTTAGAGAAAGCACAAAGGTGCTTCTCAATATTTTACCCATACATGACAATGAATAACGGCATCACCGGCAGAGGTGAGCCAACAGTCAAAATTTTACTAACAAATGAAAAGGGGGATGTAAACTGGAGAGAGGGTAGAAAGGACCTTAAGATAGCCTTCCTACTTCTGTGGAGAATGCAAAGGGGGAGAGAGCACAGAGATTCAGAGATGTTCCTCTAGTTGAGGCATCTGATCAGAAAACCTATGGCCAAGGCCAATTCTGAATGTATGGATGCAAGCGGGCAAGACGCATTTGTCAAGGTTAGAGGAGAATGTTTCCTCAAGCAAGGTGTAAAGAACAAGAACTTAGGAATCCTAGAATCATTAGGTTGCAAGAGACCCACCAGACTGTCGAGTTCAACCATTCCCACCAATCTCTAAACCATGTCCCTAAGCACCTCATCCTCCCTCACCTTAAACACCTCCAGGGAAGGCAAGTCAACCACCTCCCTGGGCAGACTGTTCCAATGCCTCACAACCCTTTCCATGAAAAATTTTTTCCTTATCTCAAGCCTGAATCTCCCCTAGCAGAGCTTGAGGCCATTCCCTCTTGTCCTGTCCCCCTGTCACTTGGCAGAAGAGGCCAGCTCCCTCCTCTCCACAACCTCCCTTCAGGTAGTTGTAGAAAAAGTTGTAGGAAAACGTGTTTCGGCTTAATGGGTGGTTAGGAAAGATCCTCAAGAGAAGAAAAAATAGGAAATGAAAATTCAAAAAACACCCATAATTTCAAAATATTAACACTGACATGAAGTGAGGCTTGTAGTCAAAATAGCATTGCTAGGGCGAAGCATGCCAGCTTGCAGGCTATTTCGCATACAGGGAGGAACAGAAACACATATGTTTAGTAATTTACTAATGGTATATTAAATCAATTTTCTTCCTCCTTTTATATCTCAAATATTAAGCACCAATACTTTTCTCCCACACCAACCATTTCATCAACTGCTCATCTCATCAAGTCTTCATCTATAAATATATATACAGACAAACATACACATATATAGCATTAAGTTCCATCAAACCAACGAATAAAACAGCGGTTATGCACTTCTGCCTGAATAGTGCATAAAATCGGGCTGGATGCGATGCTAGAAAACCTCTACTTTTTTACCATTGAATAAATGACTGAAAAAGTAATTGAAACATTAATTTTTCCAAAGTGAAAATCCTCAGAGCGCTTGGCACTGCTCATCTTTTCTATGGGGGACAAACAGATCAGTGTGCCCAATCTTCCCCCCCTCCCCCCTTTTTTGTTTAATGCTACTCAAGGAAACCAGCTTTGACTCTTCCTTTATTGATTTTATAGCCCATGTGACAAATTACTCTATTTACAAGTTATACTGCTTTTTCCATAGACTAAATGAAATTAGTAAACAAGACTAGCCGAAAGTGATGAAGGAGGAAAAACCTTTGTCTCCATCAGAACCCATTAAACCAGGCTCTTTGACTACACAGACTATGAATTGCAGAACTGCCAAATGGTTTGTAAAGGTTATCCTGACCAATCCCCCTGCAAGGCACAAGGACTAATGCACTGTTTTTTGCTGCGACTTTTTTTGGTAGGAGTTCAGAAATAACGTCTCTCAAGACCCCAGAATTTATTTTAACCTCATTAGCCATTTTTTCCACATGTATTTATGGCCGAAAGATCAATTAGAATTCCTTTGTGGGAAGTCATTCCCATCAGTTCAATTACTCCATGTAATTGTTTCAGTAATCATAGTTAAATATCCATTTTAATTCTTATTTAGAGACTCAATTACCAAGTATCAAGCAGATGTAAACACTTTTAAAATTTTATCTTCTCTCCCTCCTAAGTCTTCTTCCCTAGTACAAACACTAAACCACAAAAATGCACATGTAGCTATTTAAAAGCTCCATGTATCCAACGGGCACTCCCTGATGCTTCCTTCTGAAACACACTTGAGGATGAACCCATCACGGTTTGTTTGGCACGAGCACCCTGTCTGCCTCCACCCCATGTGCCCATCAGCTCCAAAAGCCTTCATGGATTCATGCCCCCTCTGCCTTTCAGGTGAAAAGGAATCCCAGTTACTGATTTCTCTAAAGAGTTCTGTTTCGTGGTGCTTTTATACATCTATTTTAATCAGCAGCTGATCCATTTGGAGCTGGTGCTCACATCTTCCCTAGAGCCTTTCACAGACAGCCCCTTTCATTCAAATGCCGCTACCAGGTATTGTAATTCAATTCTGTTCTTCCATGTAATTCACTAAACTTCAGCAAGATGCCTGTCAAGCAAGTCAATATTTTACACTCCAACCTGAATCCATTTTTTGCAGTGTATCAAAATGCAAATTTATCTTTTCCTCCTAGGAGTCACAATCTAAGCAGAACCAGCCTGGAAATGGGAACACCTAAATAAAATGGCAAACCAGTGGTTGCAAGAGCGATCAGCGTATCTCCTGAAGTCCAGAGATAGCAGATGTTGTCAGAACAGCTTTTTACAAGTGCATTAAAACCCCCAGAGGAGAAAGAAAACGCAGAGTTGGTTAAAACATTTATAGGTGCCTCTGAGTTTCAGTTGCTGCATGCATAGCATGATACGGTTTCCTCCCAAAGCGATACCCACTCTGCTCTCTAATCTTTTTATCATCACCGAGAACTATTTAATCTAAGTGAATAAAAGGCTCATCGTGCTTTCCCCACTGACTACTTCAAAAAAACCCAAACCCATTAACAGCGATGCTTTGCCCAACCGAGGAAAAGATGAGCCCACCCACAGGGACTGTAGTGGCAGCTATGGGAAACATGCACAGCTACTGTTTTACAGCATGCCTCAGGTAAAACCAGTTAAAATTCCCAGTATGGCTTTGTAGTATTTACAGAGCGATGTTATAAATCAGAAAGAACAACTATCATCGTGTTAACACGTTAACTTCGCTGTAAGCCTCTCAAAGCCGAGCTTTGCCTGGTTGCCTTAGTGATCTCAATAAACACATTAGGTGACTTGTTTTCACTACCTTTTATCTCCCAGAAAGGCAGCCAAATTAAAAAAGTCAGACTGCGAGATGAAGTTGACACTCGGGTATCATGATGTCTTCTGGGTGACTGCACATTTAAAATGCCTCTTATTAAGGCTTTTCAACTGCAAAGACACCTCAGTTCTGGGCGCAGCAGCCAACATCCCCTTGAAGGGGAGGAAGGCGAGGAAGGCCAGAAATCTGTTTGCACAAAACCACTTTTACCTACCTGCACAGCCAAAAGCTAGGTGATACCTAGAAGAGGGGCTGAATTTGACACAACACACGTTGGCCTTGGCCTCGATGCTTGCTACTGAGTTGTCCAAGTTGGTAGACCACAGCTTCACTAGAGAAAACAGAAAAAGAAAAACTAGTGAACAAAAAAACGACAGCAAAAAAAAAAAATCAACCTCCTCTGAAAGGCATAACATCCAGCTATTTCATAAGAGGGATTCTGAAAAGCCTCAGATGTCAAAATGTTAGTGACTATAAAGGGTTGGTTGTTGCTGATGGCTGGTAAGCTTGAGAACATTCTCAAGTGCACACCACAAATATTCTGCCCACCTCCATGCTCACAGGAGATACTGAAATTCCACATCTTGCACAGCTGAGAACATCAGAGCAGAGACTAACCACACATTAGAATCTCAGCATTTAAGGCTATTGGACTGCAAATTCATATGAACAAGAGCAGGAAGGCTTGCCTCCTTTCTGTTCCTTTACCCATAGGTGGGACACAAGAACTCCATGCTTCGTGGCAGAATTGCTTTGTACAGAATAAATACGCCTAATTGTATGCTTGAGCACAATGAGTGAGAACAACTTCTTTTATTCCTGAGAAGCTGGCACAAACAGGAAAGAAACAGGTCTGCTGGCTTCCTATGATGATATATCTCCTTGGCACAAGGAACTCTGCTGTTCTATGAGACTCCAGTGTGAACATTAAGCTTCATGGTACAGAATGAGCTCTTCCCGGAGTACTCATGTCAGTGCTTCACGGGACAACCAACAGAGAACACCAGTGGCCTTTCAAACGCAGCCTTCCCCACCCTCTGCAAAAACTTCAAGTACCATTTAACCTTAAAGATGCTGAGTGCTGGGTGCTGCCCACGTAGCCAACTTCACTGTTGAAAGGTACAGATGAAACACACCGTTCTTGGTCCAAGTGAAGGAGCAGCACACTGGCATAAAGCCCTGTTGATGCCTACAAAGCTGACTTAAGACTTAAATGCTTTCCCTTCCCTTGATGAGTGGTTGTGCTGTACTCGTATCACAATCAGCGTGCTGAGGCAGAGCAAGCTGAAGCCAATGTTTGAACACGCAGGAGCTGCATGAAAGCTTAATCCCCTAACCAGCTGCTACGAGCTGCCTGGGCTGCCGAATTCAGATCTGTGGCCAACAGGTCCTCTGCTGTCTACGTACAGGAAGCTCCCTTTGGAGATGAAGTGAGCAAACATGGGAAAAGAACAGGAATTTTGATACCCACTGTGGCCTATAAATGAAGCAATGAATGGTCCTCTGGTGTCATATCACCTCTTGCTCAGCCTTTCTCAGGAGCCTTCATAAAGCAGCCAAGCTTGCACATGAACTACTCAAGGATGGTCAAGGAAAAGGAGGAACACTGGTAAAAAAGCGCACCTACTTTTTAAGAGTAAGGCAAGCAGCAAAAAGCAATGAGATTGCACTGTTTCTGACCATACCTAGGAGAACTGTGTCAAGGATGAAGGAAATACATGACTGCGCAGAGCTCATTAAGGAATCATTTTAAATACAACACTGTGTGGATATCAGACAGCTGCCTGGAACCATTATAAAGCAGCACATGTAAAGAAGAAATACAAATACACTGATGCATACTGTACTCGCATATAAGCATTATGTAGGATTCATTGAAAACAGCACCCACCCTAGTGCTGGTTTTCAGAAATAAAATCCATTTTCAATTCCCACAGCTCTAGCATTCATCCTAGCTACATTTCTGAATGAAACCAACAGCTTTGTGAATGTGGCTTAAGGTGCTCCTTTCTCCCCAGTGACACTGGATGATCTCCCTCCTCCAGTGTTTTTTGTGTTTGGAAGCAGGGAGGGAAATGGAGCCAGAAAAGCCAGTTTTACAGAACAATAAAAATTAGCAAATTGCTTTAAAGAACAGACACTTAGAAATGTACAGTCTAAGTTGTAGCAGCAGTAGACAACGTCAAGTTTATGGATGAGACTGTATAGGAAGCAAATAATACCAGAATTACGAGAGGACACTGCTGGCAGACAACATTGCCTCAACTCGAGCTGTGCAGGGAGGTTACATGATCTCACAGTTCAGAGCAATGTTCTGCCCAAATTTAGTACTAAAACCACACAGGCTTGTCTTGAAGCCTTCCAACCAGGTATCGATATTTCCAGTCGCATCCAAAACGGTCAAGCCTCTCCTTGACACCACCTCTAAAACAAATGGCCATCTGGTCTCAGTTTTGCAGCAAAAGCTAATTGAGGGCTCCGTTTCAACTTGGCTCCTTCTTTCATTCCAGTTTTCAGGTCATAAGCAGAGCCATTTAATCTGGTAAAGAGTCAACCTGCGTGTTCAAAGCCATCATAATATTCATTACAACTGACAGACAGAGATTAGAGCCTGCAATTTCTGTGATCTAACTGCTGTGGGATACGCTGGGCTCCAATTATATCTTAGTCAGTGCCATAAAAAAGGATATATGTGACATATAACAACACGTAATGAAACACGTCAAGTTGTACCTGGAACTGCCCATTATTTTTTAAAAAGAACTGACAGGTTAATAAAGCATAATTCATAAGGGTAGAGTTTATTTGCTGTAGCTTTCAGCAATTTTACTGAGGTCGAGGCAGTAATTATACAACATACAGATGTCTGGATAACACCTAGAATTGTGTTGATGAGACAAGCAACCACCCGAGAATGACTATTTCTAAAACACAGGTTCTTAAAGCATATGTTTCCTAATTTTGCAGCTGTGGAGAAAGACATCTCTACATGGCCTCAAACTGTGGCCAGCAGTAGGGAAGTGATCTTGCCCCTGTACTCAGTGCTGGTGAGATCCTACCTCAAATCCCGGGTCTTGGGCCCCTCAGTACAAGAAGGGCATCGAGTTGCTGGAGCATGTCCAGAAGAGGGCAAGTCTTAAGGAGCGTCTGAAGGAACTGGGACTTTTTAGCCTGGAGAAAAGAAGGCTGAGGGGAGAACTTTAAACTTTAGGGCCTTTACAAGATACTTTTTATTTGGTTGGAGCTTTAAATCAAATGTACAAGTTTATAAGTTAATTCTCTATACGTCAGTTCCCTGTCTAAACACTGAGAAAAAGAGGCAGAAGCCGGTAGTGCAATAGCTGAAGGTGTTGATGCACACAGTTGTACATTGATAGGAAGGATATTCCATCCAGCCTGTCATTCTTGAAACTCTTATCTCATCGTCTTGAGGGAGAGGTTGCTCCTATTCCAAGAAAGCTGTAAACCATGAATACGATACTGCTACCAGAAAAGTCATTTGACCAGATATGAGAGAAGAAGGGAAGCTGCTTCCCTAGGGAAGAAGGAAGCTGCTGAATTGTCCTGCTAGGCAAAATTTTTGATGCACTGCCTTGTGCGGGTCAGGATGATGTAAACTCATGGCTGTTAGCAGGCGATGACTGCAGGGTACTCCTCCTTCCCAAAGACACAGCCAGGCAGGTATTTTGGTTGGTATTTTAACTAGCAACATGTTCTTGACCTTTCAAGGTATTCCCAGTTGAATCCAACGACCTCCAGTAAATTATTGAACTTCTTTTAGTCAGGAAAAATGAGCAAACTGAAAGTTCAACCTGATATTTCAAGAGCAATAAACACATACACTTCCAGCGCAAGTCAGCAGAAGCTGAAGGAGCTGAGTATCACTGAAAATAATGACCCAAACAATACTCTGGAAGTCCTCAACAAAGCTGGGGAGCAAACTCTGATGTGTAGTTCTCAGCTTAGCTCCCCCTCCTAGACCATTCTCCTTTCCTATGAAGCCAACCCATAAAAATCTACTTTGTCCCACCGAATTCAGGGACACTACAGAAAACAGCTTTAGGGTTCACAGCCAAGGCCTTCCTTACTAAGGCTGCATGGAAATCACTCTCCTTATGCGTAATGAAACATTTTCACCTTATCATCACCGTTAACGAGTTTGAGACTGTCAAAAGTCTCCCTAACACAGAGGGCTACCCCTGCGCCTCTCCTTCCCCACCTGTCCCTCTGGAAGGGTCTGTAGCCTTCCAGAGCAGCACTCTAGTTATGCGAGTTGTCCCACCATATTTCCATGAGAGCAATTATATCACAGCCCTCCTGTTTTACAATAACTTCTAGCTCCTCTAAAAAATTCACCCTTTCTTACTCACATGACCATCATAGCTCCTGCTGTTATTATGTGCATAAAAAGAACTGAAATTAAGACTGTGCCTCTTCCCCAGGCTGCCTGCAGGACAAGTAAACACTTCTATTTTGCTCACTGCTGTCTCTTTGGGTCCCCACAGAGATATGCAGCTACCTTTGTCCCTCTAAAAGGGAAGGGCATGACAACAGTAGATAAAAGCGAGCTTTTCAAACACACAGTAGTTACTTCAAGTATAATACTGACATTATGCTCTCATTACCCACTATTAAAGTAGAAAGATCTTCCACAAATAAGCATCCTGGATTATCTTCATCTAACAAGGATAATGCAGAACCCGAGGCCCAAGGATGCTGTTCCTAATTGTATCAGCATCATTTTATCCCTATTAGTGCTCCATCCGTTAGCACCCACTCTGCTGTGCCTGAGCCCAGGCCGAGACAGCCAGGAAGCATCGATGGCAGGATTTTTCATCCAAGAGCTCCTTCCCCAGTACCACATCTGCTGAGCATACCAAGTGCTTTAAAAATTAGCTTCCAGCTTGAAAAGACCGAGGCGAGACGGGCAGATATGCAGGCAAAGCTGTCACTTTTTTGCTGGCTTGTCCTGATCACTTGACAGGAAAATGTTGCAGCTGTGCTTTCCAGGAAAGCACGGTGATGTTAGCTCCAGTTACACACCAAGATCAGCCTGCACTGAGATTTCTTATTAGAAAACACAGTGCGGCCTCACACGTGCAGAGTAGTAAAAGAGGACAGAAAGGGTACAGAGAACTTGGATTTGCCACCAGATGCTGTGCCTGGCCAGACATGTTATAAGCTGGTCAGATCTCAAACTGCTTGAGTATAAGCAGAAAGACAAAAACTTAAGTCACCTAGGTTTGAGTTAAAACTCATCATAGAGAAACTCATCATAGGTTTGAGTTAAAACTCATCATTTGAGAAAACTCATCATAGGTGTCACCTTTTCCTCATGTTTAATCCTTTCCATGTGATCACTGAAGTGGAAGTGGACACGAGAACATTAACTTGGACTTTTACTACTGTTGCTCTGTCCCTTAAGATTCCTACGAGCTGTGTTTATTTCAGCTACTTTCCCACAGAACTCTGTCTCTAACAGGCTTGTTATGTGTACAAACCATGGCAGAAGCAAAGGACAAAGATGTACCAACCCAGTTTCATTCACCAAAATCCCACTACACCTTCAAAAGACCTCTCTGAATTGAAATGCATGGTATGTACATCTGCTGACTTTATTACAATAATTTTAAGTAAACACTACGCTTTTAGAAACGATTACTGAAGAAGTGAGGTGTTAAACTAGAGATGGGAGCCCTGCTCGCAGCTGGCTTTGCAAAACCAGACAACTTGTTAACATGCTAATAAATGCATGTCTACCTGGCAGATAAGCTTTTTCAAATGCATAGCGTGAGTGGAGAGTAGTGTGATGAAGAGGTTGATATTTTACAAGGTGAATGCTCACTACTGCTGCATTTAAGCACACGGAAAACAGTGTTGACTTCCACCAAAAAGGGTGTGTGGGGGGAAAGGTATCGAAAACATTTAAAACCCACCTTAAATATAAAATAATCATTAAAGCTGGATTTTGTAAATTGAATTAGCAGCTCCATTAAGAGTGCCGGATGCAACTGAGGAACACTAGTATAGCTTTCTTTTGAAATGGAATTTAAAAGCATTTTCGAGGGGAGAGCAGCTTGCAAGGTTTAATGTTTATGAAAAATTAATTTATCATTTCAAAGCAAACGATGAAGAGCTCTGTCCACAGCTATATCAGCCCATCACAGAGAGTTGATCTCCACCTACTATGAAAGGAACTCTAAAGCTCTTGCTGCTTTATAACTCTAATTTGATGTTGTAAATATATATTACAGATAAAATTTCGTTTGTAAGAGATGAGGAGCACTACATATCCCTTTCTTTAGAAGGTTCCTATTTCTTCTAAGGAGAGGAACATAAAATTTCTTCACTGAAAATGTTCTCGGGCACTGGCAGAGGCTGCCCAGGTCAAGTCCCCATCCCTGCAGGGGTTTAAAAGACAGGTGGATGAAGTGCTCATGGATCTGCCTTAGTAGTGGACAGGGACAGTTGGACTCTATGATCTCAAAGATCTTTTTCCATCCAGCGATTCTATGATTCCACAATTTTTCTACCAGTATGATGGGAAAGGGCTTGTCTTAATGGTTCTCCAAAAGCCCTTTGTCAAATGGACCCTGGAGTGTGGAAAGCTGAGAGTTGCTCCCGACATTCTCACTCAACACACCATGCAACTCTTAAGCTCCGAGAAACACATGAAAGTGGAAAGCTTCTCGGTGTGCACAGCCTTTAACATTCAGAGCTACAGGGAATGCTGCAGCAGGCATTTTTAACTTCCGTTTTTCCCCAACAATCTCATTTTTGAAATATAAATACATGCTGTTCTTTTGAAAGGCCCCAAGGCCTTAACTCCACAAGCTTAGTCAATGCTAAAACACATTTTGCTTTGTTTAGTGTCCTGGAAAATGCCAGCTACAGAGTGTATCACCCAAAAAAATGTGTGAACACTGCACCAAGAATTCTGAATTCAAACACAGCCTTTCTTTCTCTAAGATCTGAACAGTTCAGTAATATCTTTCCACATTACCATTATGTCACTCTAGTTGGTTGTTGAAGTCAACTAAAATACTGAAGGCAGCTGAGGAATCAGCTACTTGAAATATCACATTTTTGTTCCTCAGAGGCAACACAAAAAGTGTAAACTTTCTGCACAGAAACTGAACAAGAATAATACCTTTGGCATCATCAGAGCCTGAAGCCAAGAGCTTTGGGTCCATCAAGTTAAAGTCAACACTCCAGCACCTTTTCTCATGCTCCTGTTTAGAAAAACAAGAAAAATATTGCAAGGTAGTGAACTATAATCTGATAAAAGACAAGAAAAAAGACATGCTGTTTGATATAAATTGTCAGGAGAGGCCTGGACAGAGAAGCTTACTGTGTTTAGCAGTTTCTCAAAAAATATCTTCTCTTGCAATCAGACCAATGCTTGTAGTATGCTAGGCATGACATAAAACCAGAAAACAGTACAACAGCAACCTTACAAACTAAAATGTTTTTGGTTTGGTTTTTTTTTTTACAGCATGGTTTGACTGGCTGTGGTTCCACTATGTGCTGCTTTTTCATTCTAGTAGATCACAGTTTTATCTCCCAATACCAATCAGATGACTGTTTGAAGCCATTTCAAACATCTCCTCTCTGAAATTCCAGGAACCCTCACCTTCCTATTGAGTTATTAAACAAGACTTCTGGTTTCTAACCCCATGTTTTTCCACTAAAATATTCTTTCAAGAATGCACGCTCTTCCTCAAAACACAGAAAAGCTCTATCTGCTATGCTGGCACATCCCACATGGAAGCAAAACACTGCATTGAATGAGATGTGGAATTCGGTGAAATTCTTTGTTTAAAGCCTTCATACAGGCTTGCAAGATGAGGACATGAAAAGCTCGCCAGGATAAAGTCACTAACGGCTCTCTAATACATGTGAAGCAAATGTCAGCACGCATGCCTCTATGCAAATCCACATTAAAAATTCAAGTAATCTGATAGGAAGCAAAATGAGTTTGTTTTAACACAAGCAACAGCTGTTCCTCTCTACGTTCATTATTCAGCCTCATAAAGAAACACAAAATATATGAGAGGTAGACAGACAGGATTTACTTTGTTCAGTATGATTTCTTTTTAATTGAGATATGTAAAGGATTAGTGAAAACAAGCAGTATAAAATGACCAAAACCCACTGAAAAAGTAAACGAAGGCTTAAACAGGAATTAAAACTTAGGTTGAGCTGTCAGTAAGGGAGAGTTGAAGGCTGGTCTGCAGTTTATTTGTTATCACTGACCAGTTTCAATGCACTATGCTACCTTCCCAACAGCTTGTAGCACTTCCAGCCTCTCCCTAAAAGGACAACCTCCTCTTCCAACATGCCTGTTCTGATCACAAGTCTCTCACAATCTATTATACAGAAACACGATGTTGAAATCGCATGAAGAGAAAACACCAGAAAATTCTCCTGAAGCAGCTCTTGCTGCTGAGCTCAGTCCACTTGGACGCATACGCTGCTCTGCTGAGCACAGGACTCTGTCAGGAAGGGTTCTGCCTACTGCTCCGCTCTCCCAGCCTCACCACTTAAGTCTGCATTTTGCTCTTCTGCTTTATGAGCACCTGCAGCAGCAATCACTGCAGCAGGATTTTACAAGAGGCTTTTGACAAAGACTGAAGTGGAACAAGCACAGAGAGACACAAGCAACTTCCAGGAACTAATTTCTCCCTGCGCAGATTCCCTACCTGAAAGCAGCGGCAAGAAACCGTCAACTGACTCATGACTGGGACTAGAAGATATAGCTGCCTCCCTTGGAGGACTGCAGCTCAATAAAGCTGTGCGGACAAGACACATTTACCATCCGTTTCACCCTGTGGAACATAAAAATCTATTGCTAGGCTAGAAGCAACACCTCAGGCTAAACACTGCTCCCCTGGTGTGGTCAAGCGTGGCTCAATGATTGCATGTTACCTGGTAGACCTTGGATCTTTGTCCCGTGAATCCATCCCACAGGATGACGGTGCCTTCATAGTCGCTGCTGGCTAGCAGGTTCTTGTGGTAACTACTCCAGCTGATACAGCTTCAAAAGAAAAAGAGCCCTGGTCAGCTTAAAATAAATCGTACCTTAGAACACAGAAATCACTCTTGCAATCTGTCAGGCAATTAGTGTCTTCACAAAGCGTGCAGCATTTGATCACACCACCCCACTGAAACTCTTGGGAAAGGGCAAAACCAAAACCCATCAGAAAGATAACAAACCTTCCCCCACGAGCTAAACAGTCGTTGGCTTAAGTGATGCTGCCCCCCCTCTCACTGAGGCTTGACATTCTTGTTTTTAACTTATTCACCTGTAATACTGTAATTGCTTTGCTTTTAGAATTCCACACAAATTCTCACCAAGAGCTCAGGGTCTGACTTCTCAGCCTCCTGCCTACAGCTCCTCCTACTATTATTACCATAAAGATAACTACTTACCCAACAGAAGGTATATATGTAAGACGCAGAGCTGCATAGACGGTAAATGAACCTCTCCCCTACTACACATTTAACATTCCATACCCGTATGTATAAATCATACAATCCCTAGGTTGGAAAAGACTTTTGAGATCAAGTCCAAGGGTACTTGATCTGGACTTCTGAGAAACTACTTCCAGCTTTCTGCAGATGAGGAAAGACACTTCTCCCCCACTTCCTATCTAAAAGGAAACAGCAGTTTGTTTGCTGCGGGCAGTTTAGGAGATGGTTCTGATCAAGAGAACTGCAAAATACAATGCATGGCTTTTTATTTTAAACTGAATTAAGTGGCCTTGCAAAACTACATGATAATTCCACTGCCAAACTCTAACCATCAGCAGACAAAACAAGAGCAGTGATGCTGCCAAGGCACACTCGTAGCGCTCTGGCACTAAGCCTCCACTCTGACTCCCCAAAACTGTGACAGAGGTAAGAAAACTGGTAATGCTTGTTCCCCGATTTTTGTGCCATCTGGCACAAAAGCACACCAGTTGGTATCGAGCGTGATGTGTGTTGCAGAAGCTGAACTGACAGATCCAATTCGTGCAGGTCAACAAACAGCTCTGACACAGTTAACTAGATTAGCGAAGCCTGGGGGCCAAGTGTTAACCAACAAGATAAACTATAAGCCCATGATTCTGTAACTTTTTAGTACTGCTTTGATCAGTGTGCCTAAATGAATATGATGTAGGTACATGGAATCACTTAGGATTATCATACCTTGGCAAATTCTTGGTTCTACTACATCCTGTTCATTTACATCCTGTTTTTGTTAGGAACACAGCATTTACACACAGAAAGAGAAAAACCCTTTTCCTTTTTAAGGTAGTTAAATAAAACCAGTCTTTGTCAATTAGTTAAATAACAGCAAGCACAGCTGGTGTTCTGCTCCAGACCACAGTCCAACTGAAATCACTGGGGTGAGTTTTATAACTACAGAGGGACTATGCACACCAACCACTAATCCAAGCTCACCACTATTTGGCTGCATGGAACCAAAAACCTTATCTGAGGCTCTGGAGCAGCCAAATAATGGGAGGCAAGAAACTCAACTGGTTCTTAAAACAAATTTGAAGAAATACAGGAAGGAATAACATGCTGTCGGTGCTTGTGTCAGCAGGAAACTTCAGAGGGATCCAAAAGACTTCCAGCTCTGGTTTCAGAAATGAGACACAGTTGTCCAATGGCAGCAGCTTTTTCCAAGCCTCACACACCACCGCTTAGAGAAAATATCCAAGACGTTCCTTCCTCGGTGGATCACCAAGAGCTTTCCTTAGGAGGGCCAATACAAAGGGACATTTGATGACACTGCTTTCAACCTATCAAACGTTACTTCCTGTACCGATAGCCTGCTCACGCATTTGCACATTACTTTCATATAACAGCATCCTTTGGCTTTAAAACTTTGCATTCAGAAACCGAATAAGTTTTATTTACCCAAAATTTGTCTTTAACCACCTGCTGCTAAGAGGATGGTTGAGGCGATACAACTCAGGTAGTGCTTTCCCTGGTTTCACCTCTTCCACCTACGCAATTAATTAGAAAATGACAGCGTCCTCAGCCCTTGTAGGCACAAGGACTTTCCACAAATGTATCAAGGAGCTATCACTACACCAGCTCCACTGCCATTAGATACCCACACAGAAAAGCAGGTCTTGACAAGCTATGATTCACTAGAAGCCTCATTCGGTGAGGCTTAAGTGGCTCCCTGAGGACCAAATGAAGCTGGCAGGAGATGCCCACTAGGACTGCGAGGTGAAGGTTGAAGCAGTCCAGAGATAACCACGTCTGACGTCTGGAGTCGTATTTCCAGGCAAAACAGTCACTGATGGAGGCAAAAGCAGTTCAGAGCCCTAGAGCTACAACTCAGGGAAGCTCTGGATTGGGAGCAGCCTCCAGCTAATGGCAGGAAGGTAGACACTGCACTAGATATTTATTGGCTCAGACCTGTGCCTCCTGCTATCTTATCTCCACTTAAGTCAGGGCTTCAAGGAGTTTAAGGAAAAGAAAGTTATCTGTAAGTTTAGCCGTCACACAAAAGCAGGAAGAATAGAGAACAGGGCCAAATCTTAGAGAAGGCAGTCTTCTATCTCAACAGCTCTGAGAGTATGTCTGGCAGCATAAGCATGCAGAGTCCTGGAGAAAGGCAGACACGCTGGTGCCACCCTGGCTGGTTAGAGGATGGATGCTCAATGCCAGGGGAGCACAAGATCCACATCTGACTGGTAGAAGAGGGATGGGCATTGCAAGATGGACTGTGAAGAGGATAATCACGTAACCGTACCTTGTCAAACAAGAAATCAACCCAGATAATGAAAAGTAGGAATTATCAAGCAGGCAGAAAAACATAAAGGACAGAGTTTAACAGTGCTGCTTGAGACGTGATAGATTTGAGGATATAAGAAGTGGCAGGTTTGTAGGGAGAAGTAATATTTTATTGGATCAATCAATATAGGTGGGAGAATGTGAAGAGCTTCTGTGCCCAAAAGCACGTCCCCTAGGTCTGGCACAATGTCGATCAAGCTAAGCATTCTGTCCCACTGAAATGAGATGGCGTTAACAAGGGGTTAAGACCCACTTGGAAAGCAGCTGTAGAGAGACTGAGAGAGGAAAACAGGAACTGACAGGTGAAAAATGTTTAGGGATTTGCAGCCACTAAGTAGCTCAATTAACACCTTTTAAGTGACACACACCATAAATCTTTCATTTTTAAGGAATAAGATTAAAGGATCATAGTAAGACAAAACCAATCCTGTTCCAGCGCTCTGCCTTAATTCTCCCCTCATCACCACCCAACTCTTAACACATCTGAAACTAGAGCCTTTTCCTTAAGGTTACAACACTTGAGCTCCTCTATAACTTAAATCCTGAAAGGTAACCTTCTACAGAGCACAGTTCAGGGCTGGATCAGATGTTGGGGAGCTCCCTCTCCAGGCAGAGGATGCTTTTTACCAAGGGCTGATGGCCTTTGGTTGTATTCTCTGGCACCTGTGATGATAGAGGCCTGAAAGAAGGCTGCCCTGGAGCTAGGACATTACTATTTTTCTCTTCCTTGGGCCTTTCCTGAGACCTACAAAGGGTTGAGAAACCACTGCCACGTTCCTCCCAGGGGAAGCATTGATCTTTTTTCCACCCCCAGCACCAGAAATTTTGTTGAAACTTCAAAGGCATCTACTTTTTCAGGTTCCCTTGAGATGTTATCATGGGTAGCAAACTGAATAACAGACTCAAAAATGCATGAGGTAGAAAGCTGAAGAAGGGGAAAGGAAAGGGCAAAGATGAGACAGACCAAAAATGCAGCTGAAACAGGTTAAACATCGAAACCCTGCAAGTACATAAAAATAACCTTATTTAGACAAGCTTTAGATGGCCTGAAGTCACATCAAGAGAGAAACTGAAATGTGGAGGCTATTAGATATGATACAGAGAAATAGCTACCTAAGGCTAAGATAATGCATAATTCAGCACTGGATTAAAAAGAATTGTGTAAGGCCATCTTTTATTTTAAATAGTAGCAGCTGTATTTTTTCAGTTTCTGCTTTCTTCTTTAATCCAGAAACAGGGCGGTAGTTACACCCCAGAGGTTTACCTTGCCATAAGTTGTGATAGCTTTCCCTCCTAGGAGCTCAGCCTGGAGGAACTCTAGTTGAAAGCTAATCGTTGACCTTAAACGCTCTCCTGACCTCAGCATCTGAGCTGGACACACAGAAATCCTGACTCCGTAAATATTTATGTGCGTCTTTCCATTTCTTCAGAGACTCAAGCTTTGTCAGTAACAGTAATGTTTCTTTTGTGAGCCAGTGTTTTTATGGCTGAAACGTCTCAAATCCAGGATCAAGTTACCTGGTGTCAACTGCTCCTCTGGCACTGAGAGTTAAAGCTTTCAATAAGGTACAAACTGCTGTGGTCTGACCTGCTTCTGAGTGCCAAGTGCTTCGGATCCAGTGTATTACTGGGAGTCAAACCTGTGCCCAGCAGCTTTACAACAGAAATGTTTTTAAGGGAGTGATCTATTAGTTCATGTAAATGACGCCAATGAGCAAACACTTCAAGGAGGTACAGGATTACATTCCCATTATGGATGTTTTTCATAAACTCTTTTTTCTATTCAATCCAAAGAAAACCTATAGTAGGGTTAGGAGAGAAATGCGATAAGATGAAGTTTTTTTTTTAAAAGCAAAGTGAAGCAGCTACTCTGAAAACTGGAATTAATACAAGCTGAAGGTATAGTTCCTTATAACCTGGTTAGCATCAAGACGTTCTCTGCATCGGAAATAGGGACATCCAACACAGCCACTTACAAGGTTTCTCCAACACAAAGAGAACTCATACCTCTCCAAATAGCAAATACAAAGATGAAAAACACCACACGGCAAGTTTTTGCTTAATTTAAACTAAATAGTGAGAACTGACTGCCATTTTAAAACCCAACAGCAATATGCCCATGAAATGCTACCAGGACAGAGCAATCACGCATCTGATTTACTGACAACAAAAAATGAAAACAATAAAGTACCAGCAGCCTCCTAGAAAAAAAGTCCACCAATCTCTTGGTTTTACGGCAGTTGACTAAACAGATGCAGCTGATTTTTGGAGGTTTGTGACAACATCTATCACTGAAGTACAGATGCTGCAAACACACAGTGGAGAGTGTGCAGAATACTAAACATGGATTTCAAAAGCGTGTTTACCTAACCACACTCGCACATCACCTATTGTAGATTAACGAGGCCTAAAGCCAGTTTCTTTTACCTGAAGGCAAGATCTCAGTTTTCTCCCTGCCCCCCGCAACCTATGGTAAAACAACAAATCTCCCTCTTGAATAAATCAGAGAAGAGCTATGGCTTGCTGCTAGCCGTTCATCCTCTTCTTGCCCTTTCCCACCTCCTCCTGCATGGGAGGAGCTGCAGATTATCGTCTGCCATAGCCAGGGACACAGCAAGTCATAATTAGCTCACAGCTCACAGAGTGCTGTTTATAGCTCCTACACAATGGTACGATTTGTTTTTTGTACTGAAGCTATGAATCTGTAAATGGGATTTTTATGAGGATTTATGTATCATCTTGTGTTTTTCCTGGAAGCTTATGCCACTGTCATTCCCAGGGGACGCGATGCACCTTTACCCAAACCTCGGCACACCAACTTCCTCCCCGTTCTTAAAAATAGGGATGAGAAAGCTTGGCAGATGATGAAAAAAAGAATGTATTTAAGAAGCAGGTGGGTGTAAAAAGGGGGCTGGAAAAGAGGAAAAAAAAAAGACTCAGCTACAGCTGGTACCGGGGCTCTGCTCCAGAAAAGCCTACAATCAATTACTGCTGGCACAAAGCTCAGCCTTTCAGCAGGCACCCAGCTGGCACACGGCAGAGCAGAGCTGGGCTGGTGCCAGCCCATCCCAGGCAAGGGCTTCCCTTCCCGCAGCTGCTCCGGGCCAGCCGACTCGCTCTTGGCCAGACACAAGTCCTCACAAATGCTGTCACCTGTCTGCTTTTATAAAAGCCTGCCGGAGCTGCTGCTCCTCTAAAAGCTGACTCACCAACATAACCACTAATGATTTATGTTTCAGCATCATCACCCTGAACAAGGTTAACCAGGATCAATTTAGGGTGAGCTTCTCATGACAGGTGTTTGGAAAGCCAAAGCACCTGGAGACAGGCAACTCTGGTGCCGCGCGAGGATGGAAGGGGCGTTACGAGCCGCGCTGGTGTCACAAGCCAGCAGGAGAGACTTGTCACTACATCCCATCTGCACAGACTGCCCACTTCTCTGCAGAAGAGAGAGGTACCACCCATGTGCCAAGCAGAAACATATCCGATATTGGAAAGGGCACTGGCAGGTAGAGGAAGCCTCTGGGAGAAGCTGCAGCTCCACCCTAATTAAGATCAACAGCTTTAAGCCGAGGCTTTTTACAAAAAGCAGGCTCCACTTGTTTAGGTTTTTCTGTTATAATAGAGGCACATTTGCAGCACACTGCAGTACTCCATAATGAAATTACAGCCTTCTCCCTCAAGCTATGCCACGTCAGAATAGCGAATTATTGTGCCGCTCGACACTGCGCCAGCAAGCCCCGGCCCCAGTGACTGGCAGCACAGCTAATGGGAACAGCGAGGATGGCTTTGACTGACAGCCAGCCTTGATGTGTCAAAACCAAAAGCACCCACATGACAAGGGAAGGTTGATGTCATATGGGGGTGCCAATGGGGAAAAGCTTCATTTCTTTGGAGGAATAAGAGGAACTAGGGCGAGGAGTGATGGAAGAGGACCCTGTCCACCTCTGCTGAGGAAGAACATCAGAGGACAACGCATTAAGCATTGTCACATATATATAAATATGTATATATATATATAAAAAACGTATCATAGAATCACATGACCCTAGAATGGTTTGGGATGGAAGTGACATTAAAGCCCATCCATTTCCAACCCACTACCATGGGCAGGGACACCTCCCACTGGACCAAGCTGCTCCAAGCCCCATCCAACCTGGCCTCGAACACCTCCAGGGATGGAGCAGCCACAGCTGCCTGACTTAAACCAAAGAAATGCAGACCACCATGTCAGAAATTCAATTGAAAGAATCTGGCTAATGTAGCTTAAAAATCCTAATTCAAAAATTCTGTTAAGGCTCAAAAGTAAATATTACAGGCAATCAAACCGATTCTGTATTATAACAGAACTCTCCATCTCTGAGCTTAATTGTTTTTATTTGCTACTTTACACTTTAAAAGCAGTAAAGCACCCATGAAAGCAAAAGTAATAAATTCATGTAACATATATGTGCATGAAATTGGAGGGAGAGAGAAGAGATCTTGAGTGAAAATAGTGTCTTGTCTGAAGCACAAAGCTGACAAGATTAACATGGGTGAAGGCGCTGATGCCGCTCTCCTAACCAGTGACTGCAGAGAAGGGAGGACAAACAGCTACCTAATATCTGGCAGGATCGTCGAGGTAGATCCCTGCCAAATTTCAAGTAGCAAGTTTGGAAGTACTCTTGAACAGAGAAATATCAAGTACACATTGCTTTCCCTGTCTAATTAAGGCAAAAGTATTAATCAACTGCTAGGTTGTTCTGTTTTTCTGCTCTTTTCTCCAGAGTGACAAAATTGAACAATATGAACTCCGCTGTGGCTCAGGCAAAAATGCTGAACATTTCACAAGTGCAGCACACCATGAGCTCCATCATCAGTAAGGCTTATCAATGCAAACCCCTCTCAGACTCCTTTTATCCATCTTGAAGGCCAGTCCCAGGGTCAGTTGCATTTACATCTCCTCCTTCATAGAATAGTGTTATGTGGCTCCTGAGAAGAATCAGGGTGAGTGACACAGGAGTGCCTACTCTATCTTAAGAAACGTGTGTAAACTACAAAGCTAAGCGTGACTTTCATGCCATAAAGTAAGCTTGCAAACATTATTAATCTTGCTGCAGAAACTTTCGGTTTTGTGCGAGCTGGACTGTTATATGAATTTATTACTTACACTTCTGTGGGTGCTTTACTGATTTCAGATGTAAAGTAGCAAATAAAACCAGTTCAGTGATGGAGACTTCTATTATAATACAGAATCAGTTTGATTGCCTGTAGTATTTACTTTCGAGCCTTAACAGAATTTTTGAATTAGGATTTTTAAGTTACATTAGCCAGATCCTTTCAAGTTCTGACATGGTGGTCTGCATTTCTTTGGTTTAAGTCGGGAAGCTGTGGCTGTGCCCTCCCTGGAGGTGTTTGAGAACAGGCTGGATGGGCCTTGGAGCAGCCTGGTCAAATGGGAGATGTCCCTGCCCATAGTAGGGGGTGTAAGTGGATGGGCTTTAAGATCCCTTCTAACCCAAAACACTCTATGATTCTAAATAATCCAAAAATATAAAAAATAAGTTGACAGTGACGATAGCAGCATAGAAGTTAAAAATCAAGCAAGGTCTTTTCCCCAGAGCTTGATATTATGAGGCTGAGCAGCACGGTACTTCAGGCAGAAAATTCACAGGCAGAAGGTGCAAATGAGGCACATTTCCTGAGGTCTAGCAGCCTCCCAGCAGCACAGAAAGGATCCGATTGATGAAAAGAAGACAGCATGAAGGGATCAGTGCCTATTATAAAGAACTGAACACAGAAGTTACCTTGAGACAAGCTAAGACTTTACCTGGAGCATGTCCACTACTCTGCTTTTATTCCCCTTTAACTGAGTATGTATTTAACGGCATTTGCAAAACCACAAAAGCAGTTGCTTTTCTTCTTTAGATACGAGGCCTGCTATTATTTTGGATGAGCCTGTCATATACAAATAACAGTGCCTGTGCCACCTGATCCACCCCAGAGTTCAAAGTAAGCTCTCCATCAGCTCCTGCTTACCTCTTTTCCTTTCCCATTCCGCAATGGATCAAGAAAGCAAACCAGATACTGTACGTAAACAAGTAAATGGATAAAGCTCTGAGTTCAAATGCAAAGTCAAAGCCTACCTGATTTTGGAATTACAGGTCATTTCATTCTCAGGGTAGTGAATATCCACCGCGTCCTGAATGACTGTACCATACTCATAGACTTTAATCTTCTTTGTCACCCCAGCGATGGCAAAGTAGTCACAGTCTCGGTCGAATTCAATACTGTGGAACAAAAGCACAGGTTGAGAACTGTGGAACACAACGCATGTACTTAATAGTAGGGCATTGTACCACTTAAACATCTCTGCATGGCAGAGCCAAGAATCACAATTTGCAGGTAGCAAATAACCCGTTCAGATCACCTCAGTCAGGTCTGGCACAACAGCGCTGAGTTCTTGCTTTCAGGTCCCGTTTTCTAATCCCCTCCAAAAACACCCACATCTCCATTTACTCAAAGGGACTTTTTGTGGTAGCTGAACCTCCCTCCCACAGCCAGGATCTTTGTTTGGATGCCCCAGAGGATTGCCAGTTCAACTCTACCACCCTCATTACGCAGTACCCAACTGCCAAAGCTGACAGCTCGCCCTGGAAACGTGCTTAACATTCAGCTGTACGCTCCATGAACAACATGCTACCGGATGACTGCCTATTCTTTCAGATTCCTGGCTTGCATCCCTTAGCTCCTATACTCAGCCACTCGGTGAACTCTTAAGTGTTAAAGCAGACCAAACCAGTATTTGTGGAAAAAAAACCCTCTAAGTTCTCTGAGTAACAACAGAGGGTTGAAACAAATATAAGTACTATAAAAACCAGGCATGCTGTGACTTCCACTTAGGGTTGCTCGTGGAAACCAAGGCACCTACTTTCTTGAACTGCAGGGCAAGTTTGTAATAGATATCAATGAAGCTGAAGTAAAAGCAATCACCTTATAACAAAGTTAAGCCACAAATGAGAAAAGCCTCAGGATGTACATGAAATACATCTGAGAGAAAGGCAGGCAGCAGATTATAAACAGCTCATGTCATTGCTACCTTTGCAGCTTGAAAAGGCTCGAGAGAAATCTATTAGACATCGAGCAGTGGGGGAAGTAAACCTGGTCCCCTAGGAGCTCCTGCCTGCTTGCAGCCCCTGCGGGCACGGCAGGGAGGGCTGCGCGACCTCCTTCCAGGGGCACCCACCTCAGCGAGACCAGCGCATCCTCCTCCCAGAATGGGCCTGGGGTAGCATTTGCCCTCAAGTCCCCAGGTTTCTATCATCAGTAACCAGCTCTGCTCAAGTCTCCTAACTAAGCAATCCATCTACAACTATGAGAAGTGTCTTCTGGGGTTCCTCACTCAGCAATTCATTTCAATCTGTGCTGTCCCTATCCCATTTTTTTTTTACAAGAGGCCAGAGAGTTTGTGAACTAAGCAGCAAGTTCGGAATGGTGGTAGAGAAAAACGAGTTTACACTGATTTCACATTGATATAACCTGAAAAATCCCAAGAGTTAGGGTATTTATGGTACCTTTCTACAATCAGAAAGCATTAAACCAATGATGAGAAGAGAGGGTTCTTTCAGCTTCACCCGTAGCTGTAACACCAAGAGTTTTCTACCCCTCAGCATAGCTGAGGAGTCAAAGGCACTGCAGTGCTTTCAGGGGAAGATAAATTTAAATGCCGACAGAGTTTTCAAGTCCTTGTAAAAGAGATATCATCAAGTTATTTTTAAGCTATGGAGAGAAAGGACTGTTGATATGCAGTCTGACGGTATAAAATAATTCAATAAAACAGCTTGCAACTCAGCCTTTTAACTCTGGCTCCTAAATTTCTCCGAAGCAGTGGCAGGAGATGGTCCCACTCACAATTGCTTGCTTGCTAGAAGAGAAACAAGCCAGTCAGGGCAAGTCTGCAAAATCCCAAGCCTCCAAAAGGCAGAGAATGTTTATGGCTGGGGAATAAAGCAAGGAATCACACATCTATTTAAATAAAATGGGAGAGGGAATAAAGCAGCCAGACTGTTTTCCCCCTGGCCCCAATCTACCCTGGTCTAATCACTTCTTACACAAACAGGACGAAAGCACCGTTCAGGCCAATCTTGTCAGCTCACCCTATTCTATGGAAGGATTTTATAATCGAAAGCCTCTATAACAATACAATGGATTTACTTGTACCACCATCTTAATTGAGCCGCTGTCTCAGTTCCTGCGTGCTGCCCTGTGGATTCAGGTAAAGCACAACTAAACTGATGCCAGCGATTCATCTGCCTGGATTCAATTTATATCCTTAGCCTTCTCCCGCTGAAGAATAAAATAATGTATTACAATGTCTGGTAAAAAGCCAAGTTATTAGAAGAGAATAGAACCTCTCTCACCTGGGGTGGGTTTGCTTCTCTAGCATTAATTCAATTTTTTTTCCTAAATGGAGACATGCTGTAGACATAACAAATGACCATTTCGATATGTCTATAAAAGTTAACACACCATTAAAAAAATTAATAAAAAGCATCAACAAATGAAATTGATTGTTAGACCTGTGACCTTCAAACAGCATCAAAGACACTACGGGGAGAGAACGGATGGGGAATAACCCACCACCTGTACAGACGCTGGCAAACCCAGCACAGCCAGCCTAACCCACACCTGCGCCTCGGCCTCCAGCACCTCTGCAGAGTCTGCTACAAGTAGCGTTCTCACTATCTGCCAGCTTGCTCTTCTTAAGCGATGTATAAAAAACATGAACCATCTAAGCAGTTACTCCTAACATTTGCAAAGCTCTGCTTCCCCCCGGACTAAGCAGGATTAGGACAAACAGCCCACTTGCATAGCAACAGTCATTTTCATGTTTTTTTCCTACAAGCCTTCTAAATACAGTCGGTATTAAGCAAGGCTTATTCGCCTTTAACTAGCTCGATGGTATTCCTGTCACTTACTGCTTGAAGTCTTCATCTCACTGTAAGCGCTTGCTTGTGCACATGCTTATCTAGATGAAAACGCACAAGACAACTTACATTTATTTTGTCAAAAGGCACAACAGGGCCAGCTCTGAAGAACAACAACATTTTGGTTTGTAGATGATGCATTTCCACTAAGTGAATAAGTCATTAGCACAACATAACAAGCAATAGGGTAACAGGAAATAGAATCATAGAGCGGATTGGGTTGGAAGGGACTTTAAAGCCCATCCAGTTCCAGCCCCCTGCCACAGGCAGGGACACCTGCCAGTGGATCCAGTTGCTCAAAGCCCCATCCAATCTGGCCTTGAACACCTCCAGGGATGGATTAACCACAACTTCTCTGGGCAACCTGGGCCACGGCCTCTCCACTCTCATTGTAAAGAATTTCTTCCTAACGTTCAACCTAAATTTTCCCCCTTCCAATTTAAAGCCATTCCTTCTCATTCTATCACTCCATGCCCTTGTATAAAGTCCCTCCCCAGCCTTCTTGTAGCCCCCTTCATGTACTGAAACCTGCTCTAAGCTCTTTCAGAGCCTTCTTTTCCAGGCTGAACAGCCCCAACTCTCTCAGCTTATCCTCGCAGCAGAGGTGCTCCAGCCCTCAGATCATCTTTGTAGCTATCCCTGATGTCAAAGGCCTTAGAGGCAAGAGACGAGCCAGCCAGACAACAGCAACCACTCCATATGTGGTGAGAGGCATGAAGCCACCAGCGAGCCAAACCAACACAGAAAAGGTGTGTGCAACGGCTATAAATGTCCAGCTAAAATAGAAGCAATGAGTTTTCCTAGCACTATTTTAAGTAGACTTAACATGGGACTGACAGTGAATGTTTTCACCATCTCAGAGGGCAGATAGAGCACCAACTGTCTGTGGGCACCACAACCTTACCTCAGCCCTAGCATGAGGCAACGTCCTTGAGATGGGAGAGTAGTTCACATGCTATTTTCATTTCTTTAAGGAAGCACGAGAAGTGAGACATATTTTACATCACTGGAACATCCAGTAAAGTTCCCTTCTGGACTTTACCGAGAGCAGAGGTCCTTGCTCCTCAAAGATATGGAGGTTAGAAACAATTAGCGATTGCTCCCCTGGTTTATTTTAACCTGCTTTTAAACTCCACATTTCTGATGCACAAAGCCATGCTGAAATTTTATATGAAATCTTCTGGGGACACAAACTCCTGGATATCTGAAAGATTTATAAATACGCAATAGGATTTACTTATAAGGAACAAATTTAAAGAAAACAATTGTTTTGTTCTGCTGAAAACAGAAGGGACATCTCCTATTCCCAAGTCACATTTTTTCCTTGTTCTTAAGTTAATGATCAACCTCCTATGGAAATATCACAGAGTTGCAAGAAAGTAAACACATTCTCAAGGGTTCTGGTTTCTCTGTTGCTTATCTTTACTTTCAGTCTCTGAGATTATGAATCAATTGCTTTATTTTAATGCTAAAATCTACAACCTTGGAGAGCACTTGTAGCTAACAAATGGAATTACAAAATAAATTGCTTCTGAAACACGTCCGGAAGCTTGGCTTGATGTTGAGGGCAGACCAGTGGGGAAAGAGTAAAGAATGAGTATTTACCAGTTCTGTGGCCGTATAAAGCGTCGCCACATTCGCATCCTGATGGTGTGTGCAGTTGTTCTCCGCATCCCAGAAGGACGCACTGGAGTTAGAGGATGCATACAGATGGGCTGCTAAATTGATTAAAGGAAAGGAGCAGCTGCTTTACCATAAGGGATACAAACAAGGCGGCAGCAAGGCTGATGCTCAACAAGTCACTCCACACTAGACTTAGAAGGCACTCGCCAGAAGATTGATTTGGGACAGATGAGGGCTTCCCCCCTCCCAGCCATACTTTAAAAACCACACACACACATAAACATTCCGGGTGCTTACTCTTGCAAGACACGATAGTGGTAGAGTGAACCTGACAACAGCAATCCATGAACAACTGGTCCATATCAGACGTTAACAGAAATAGATATGGATATATCCTTTAGTATCCCTGATGTAACATCTGTGGATGCTGGGAGACTACGAGAGGTAAACTCAGGCAGTGACCAGGCAGCATGCTCTGTGATCTCCTGCAGGGACAGCACAGGGCCAGATGCCTTCCAAGTCAACCCTGAGGCAGCTCCCACGGTACACGGAATTGCAGTTTGAAATGCCCTGGGGCCAGGCTGGAAGGCACCAGCCCAGCAAGTTTCCATGAGAAAGTGGTACGTGCTACATCTGCTCCTTCACATCAGGAGAAGGGGAGGGTGCATGCAACTACATTTGCCTTTAACTGCATCACCAGTTACGATTAAAGAAAGGTCTGCGGCCAACTGCTCCTCTCCCCATACACACACTCCACAATTGCTACTGCCATCAGAAACGTCTCAGCCCTGCTTTGGTGATGAGATCTGTGACCGTAGGAGTTGCCATTTCCACACAGAGGATGACTCAGTCCTTCTTGTTAGACTACATACACACACATATGTATTTCTCCTTTAATATACCAAAGCCTTTCAATTCTATTTCCACCTAATATGGTGTTGCTTCTCTCTGTATATCTAAATAGAACTCCTATCTCACCATGCCCCCATATTTAATTACAACACAAGTATATTGTCCCCAGTTTTGGGGGACTCAATTGGTGGGAGGAAGGAAAGAAAACAGCAGCTTTTGCTCTTCACTTACATTTCATTAAATTATTTCTCACCCTGCGCTTCACTCCCTGGCCTCCGAGGGACATCTTGTCACTTCTAACAATCCCCAAGTCCCACCACCCTGCCTACCTCTAATGCCCATTGCGAGGGATCAAAGTGAAGGCTTAGAAATTTAGGTTACAACCCAACACCACGACCACCACTGCAAGACTGTTCAGCACCTGGGACCAATACAGAAATTGGTATTAATATCACATACCTGAGAGACTGCTTTTACAGCAGACTGATAGTTTAAGGCAAAGTAATTAGTGCCACTAAGCCTGCACCAGCATATTAATTTGTCGTTTTTTAAAACAAAGCTATATTCAGGCACGGGAAGCTGCTATTGCAGCGCTTAGATTTTGTGCTCCATCAACTCGAAGTCTATATTTTGTCACAAAGGCTACCGAGACAAAGCATGTGATATTTTAGTATCAAAACACCGTTTTACTAGAGCTGTAAGTGGCTGAAACATTTTTTTTATTTTTAAATAAAGCAACAGTTCCATTTGTCAGTCCTTAATTTAGAGCATCACCTAAATAAGGTCATTATCAGGCTGCTATCCTGAATTCTTTAACCTGTGCCAGAGGGACAAGGACAGACCACAGCTGGTTGAATATGTTCATAGAATCATGCAATGGTTTGGGTTGGAAGGGATCTTAAAGCCCATCCAGTTCCAAATGCCTTCCATGGGCAGGGACACCTCCCTGCAGAGGCAGAGGCTGCCCAGGGAGGTAGTGGAGTCTCCATCCCTGAAGGGGTTTAAAAGATAGGCAGATGAAGTGTTCAGGGATATGATTTAGTAGTGGACAGGTATGGTTGGATTTGATGATCTCAAAGGTCTTTTCCAACTTAGGGATTCTATAATTCTGTGATAACAGCTTACCAAAGCCTGCACTGCAGAGAGGAGGGTGGTTCTCAGCACCAGGATCCCTTGGGAAGACGTCTCTGCAGTCATGCTTTCAGTAGCTTTCCCACAGCCACAAGCAGCCTGGTTTTATTTTGCTTCGTCTGAAGAAAAGCATGAAAAGGTACCAAGCTGACAGAGTAATGTCATTAGCCAAGTTCCAGGTCCGCTTTATGCTTACAATATTCCTTTTAAGTGCAATAAAATGCCACCAGTTCTAATAGAGACAACTTAGCGATACTCTCGTGCCATAAAGAACTAGTTTAAAGGAGAATATTAAGTCTGAATTGAGGAGGGCTTGGTGGGCTTAGTTTCATCTTGCAGCTCTGAAATAAAACCCAATAGAGCTACTTTCATGCTTTGTCATCGCTAGATAAAACAGAGAACATATTCTGCCATGAAAGATGAATTGTTTCCTGCAGTAGCTCAGCTTTCATAACCAGGATTCTCTCTACTTCGTGGGGAGCAGAAGGGGAAGTGACCCTGAACCTCATCTCTAAATACAACCCAAAATCTCTCAGGAAGGCATAGCAGACTTTGAGTCTTGTCTGTGAGACTCTATAGCTGGAGACATCCTGTTCTGCTGCATAAGTGTTTTTCATCCACGTATTCAGGGGAACCTGGCTTAATTAGCACTAATGATGAGAAAACCTATGGGGAACTACTGCATTTTGCAAGGAACTGAACATAAAGCATATTGATAAAAAGGCTCTTTACTGCTAGGCGATGCTCCTCTGCATGCTGAGGAGGAGATGACGCCAGTCCCAGGGTTTATACACCAGATACAGAAGCACAATGAGCCCAAGCCACTGCAAACAATTAACGTGCAGCTTAATGAGGGTTCGATTCAGTTTTTCCACAAACACCACTTTAAATAAGCAAGAGGAGGGAAAAAGCAACTAAAATGCCAACAGTTAAATGTAGAAAATTTCAGCGTTTGTTAGGACACTCTTTAACATTCAAGCCACGTTATCAGTCTGCCCTGCTGCAGCCTTTCGGGTTCCTTTTGGGTAGCGTCTGTACAGCTGATAACCAGGATCTGCTGGTTCTCCCAGCTGGGCTGATACAGAATAGGCTACAAACAACTCTGGCAGTAGCAGGGGCACAGCCTCAACGTTACAAAATACCACAGCGGAAGAGAGTTTAAATCTCCAAACATGCTCAGCTGCCTTCTTTCTACACTGAAGGCTTGGGAAAGGTTTCCAGAAGTGAAGGTGGCAGCCTCAGCCAAAGCTGCATGTGGAGCAGATTCGAGGGAGGAAACCCTGCTCCACACCAAGTTGCAAGGCCATCACTTTTATTACTACACCAACAAGGATTCTGTTTCTTCAAAACCGAGCATTGTAACTGCAGACAGAACCAAAGAGGCCAAGGAACAAGTGTATCTGAAAGAGCCCAGGGAAACTCCCTCAACATCAGGACTAAACACAGTTCATCTGTGGTCTCAAGTGATTCATTCATGACTTAGCTTCCCACCTTGCCAGAGGTCCTACTCCTCAGAACAAATCAGCACCCGCCCTGGCATCCCAGCACACAGCCTGCTGTATTATTACCCCGAGCGTCCCAATCTGGCTGGCCCTGCCATCAGCTCTTCTGCTAGAGAAGAAGCATCAGGAGGGGCGGCTGGACATGGTGACCTCTGTAGTCACCCGCTCAAGCCAACAGGCACCGTCAGCCAGGGCACGAGCCTTCACAAAGATCTCTGTACACTGCACATGAGCCACCGCAAGGAGCCAAAACCCAGGCTGGAGCAATTAACTCTGACGGTCCTGCTGCCTGGTGATGATGGAACAAGGTTAAACCACTATTTGAAAACTGCCAAATCTGTTTCAGGAGACTGTTTTGATGGCATTTGGAATCTTTTCTGTTCAGTGTTTTCTAAGCTATCCTCATTTAACTCCTCTAGATAAAGTATAGTACTGATGAATGCCCTTCATCTCACAGTTTCATATAGAGAAAATCTTGATCTTGCCTCCACCTTCATTTGCACAAATGTATAGATGCTCTTGTATCCAATCCTGTGAGAAGCGTCACTTCATGACTTACTTTACAGAACACCTATGTCATACATAAATCCAATACATCTGTCTCAGATGCTGTATTTATTAATACAGAGGACATTAATAATCATTAGCTCAAGTCTCTTCTCTGAGCTGGTCATAAGGTTTTTCTCAGAACCATGTGAGCCCACACTATACATCTTCGTATGCCTTAACAGAGCACCTATATACATATATTTTTTCCGGCTATCAACCACTTAGCACACAAACTCCTCTAGGTAGCGAGGAAGGAACAAACACAAAAATCCAAAGGCACACCAATGCTTTGCAGATAACCACCTTCTAGCAAATTCAGGCATTTTCAACAAATACGGCTACATAATTATAAGAACACTGTAATAAGCTACAGAAATTCATGTTCTATTAATAAACAGGCTTGTTTCTTCAAGCAGACACAAAAATTCACTGTATTGACAATGTTGAAAGAAAACTATAAAATGGGGAGAGGGTGGGTGGGGAGATTTAAGGGAAATCTGTCTTTGCTTTTTACTGATATTGCTGGCATGAAATTTCTGCCTGTAAGTTACTGTGACACCACTGCTTTCATGGCTTGTATGTCCAGTTTCTGAGGCCAAGACACAGCACTGTCGCCTGGTGACGGCCACTATTACCTGAACATCAGGAGGAACAGAAGTGTTGGCTTCCTGCAGCCTCTCAGAAAGCATTTTTGTCTGGATCAATGCGGAAGGGGGGGATGTACTGATACGGCACAACTTCCACATGCTGCCACACTCCTACCCCAAATATTAATCTCTAAGGGCATTCTTGACACCACAGCATCTGTTTTTTATTTCCATGCTGCCATGAAGCTTCTCTTAAAAAAAGAAAAAGCCTAGTCTCATTCTAATAAATACAATCCTGTTTAAATTAATCTCCATTTTTAAGTTGGGGATCATAAATCACGTAGAAAGCGAACTTCACTTTGCTCTACATGTGGCAAATCCACATTAAGGACATTCCTTCTCCTTAAAATCTTAAGGCCGAAGGAAGATGCCTGTCAGAATATCGAGGACAGAACCCCAGGGCTTTAACAAGCTGATTGTGTACCATTATTACAAGAACACAGTCCTCAAGGCTTGGAGGTCTCAATTCCAATACCCTGCTTAGAGCAGGGGCAGCTCTTTCTTTGGTCATACCAGGTTGTTCAGGGCATTTCTCCAGCCACATCTTGAATACCTCTAAGGATGGAGCTGGCACGACCTTTTGGGGAAGCCTGTTCCAGCACTGGACTGCTCAGCGCTGCAGACAACGACCACTACACAATATTGGCCAAAAAAATGGAAATTGGTTATATAAACTGCACAAAGCTTCTTCAAGATATATAAAAAAGGAAAAAAAAACCAAACAAACCATGAAGTGCAATCATTGTTTAATACATCTGGTTTAGAAGCTGATTCTCAGATTGATCAAATATTCTTCAGGAATTTTAGCAGACGATTTATGAAAATTCACAAAGTTTGACCTAAACTAAAAACCTCACCTAACTGTCTGTAGATGGAGACAGGTCTGAAGCACTAAGAGGGCTTAATAGGGAAAAGATCTTCGTATTAACAAATAGTCTGAAATTACTAGGAAAAAAAATGAGGTCCCAAGGGCTGTCATGCAAATTCCATTCATTAACATCTCTACTTCAAACTATATAAAATGTTACCCGCGAAGTGAAAGCTTACATTGTGTAAGAATATCCTTCTCTCTCTGCAGCATCACTGCAGTTGTCAGAAGGTTTGTTTTTCTGGTCAAGCCTGGAGATGTGAGCAGACATGCTCTTCTGTGGTTTCCGAGTCCCTCATAGTCCCAACAGCCCATCCTGGGGACTTAGAGGGCTATGCAGCAGTTCAGAGTATCTCTGAACTCTGAATTTGGAGATCTGGGCTGACACCTGTATGAGTCCTCTGCATGGTGCATCACACTTAGCTTCTGCTCAAGGGATCCAGATCACAATGATGTACTAGGAAATGTATCAGTTCTGTGCTCCCGAGAAAAGGCTCTGTACTTTACTCAGTTCTCATTAAACAAAATGCCATTTCAGTCCCAGACAACTTCTAGTCTGTGGACCAAAACCTCAGATAAAGTAAGGTAAGAGATCCACCACAGCAGAGGCACGAACTTGAAGTAGGTTCAGGACACTGCACTTCAAGTTTCCTCAGCCACTCTGCAGTTCAAGTATCTAAGTATTTCTTTCTCCTTTCCAGTTGTGGGAATGGTCCAAGTAAGACTGATCCATCCACAGTTTTGAGCTGCCACTTGTAAATAAGAGTCCATTTAAAAATGATTGATTTCATGGACTACAAGAAAAATTCAGCCCTCCTCATTTCTCATCTTCAAGGAGCACCATCTACTGTACTCTAAAACATAATCTTGTAAAGGATAAACCCACTTACACTTCTTTCATTTATCTTTACCACCAAGATAAAAGCATTGCTGGTCACAAACTTAATGAAATGGCTCATCTAAACCTAGCCAGCCCAGGGCGTTAAAACAAAAAAGGGGAAAATGGGCTTGTTATGGTGGACATGGAACTAAAAGGTATCTTGTAAAGTCTGGATCTGAGAATTTATATGGATAAGTAATTGTAGCTCAAAGTAAAAAGGGAATAAAAATAGAATGGTTCATTGAACAGATGGAACACATGCTCCTAACGGACATTTTTATTTCTAACCTCACCTTCAAAGAAAGGATTTCAGGTCATGTAATTGAAGGGGTCAAGGAAAAAAAAACAAACAACCCACCATCTTGAAACCAACTTAATTGTACTATTTGAATGCTACAAGAAACCTCTTCATATCTTCTTCAATATTTACAGGCAATGGAACAATAAGCAAAAAGAGAATAACAGACCTGAAAGATAAGATCCAGGTTTTGAACACTGTCTCAAGATTCAACAGATGAACTGAGGAAGGCTTCAGCAGCCAAAACCCAACTTGTTTCTTTCTCCCTCTGTAAATCACTATGCCTTTAGATAAATGCAGCTAGTCTTAGCTACCCAATCTCCTTTGGACTTCTCGGAGGAAAGGTATGCAAACCTAGAAGAATTTGAAGCCTGACAAACCCCATACCATTTGCCCCCACATCTCAGGCCCTCTGGGACACATACACTCATGTTTCTACCAGCCCGGGAACCACCAGACAGGGAAAACCAGTTTCCTGGTACCCAGGTTTCCAAGAGACATCTTGCTGGAGGCTGTTTATTGGATTTTTCTGTTCTTTTTTAAAATATGAAAGACTGCCACAGTTATTCTCTGAAGGCCTCTGACAGTGCTAAAGCAATTTTCTACATAAATCATTGTAATGCTAACGCTGCAGTTTACAGACTCATCTTTAAAAGAAAGTCTTTACTATTTACTGCACAGCAAATGGAGAGAAGAAAAGTTTAGCTCTGATGACTGCTCTGTCTGGGGGCATAATGAATGGAAAATTTATTTCTTTGCCCAATTCTAAAACTTAATATTCTTGTGAAAACCATGTAAATACTTTGTACTTAGGAGGACTGAGTGCATAAGAAACCCATTTCGCATATTGATACGTGTACACTCACACTGCAAGCGTGCTGAGAGCCCCCCAAAACCTAAAGCAAAACGGAGCTATTAGCAATTGCAAAGCCTTGAACATGTTCTCACCGAACATCTTTCTCAGTTTATCTGTTTTTCTTGAAGGAAGCAAGAAGAAAAAAAAGGACCGAGGGTCGTAAATTTTGCTTGTGAGCATGTTTCTAAGCAAGGAAAGGAAGCTCTCTCTCACCAGGCTTACGATCCTGCTGTGTGCACCTTCCCAAATGAGACCGTAAGCCCATGATGGATGATGCAGGGCTCGGGTGCCATCCATCCCCACAGCCCTGCCTGCACCGCAACCGACGGCTGCCACCGTGCGGATGCTGCACGGCCACCAGCCCAGCACGGGGCCCTCGAGCAAGCTCCCTGCCAGACTGAGGAACCCTGGAAGCGGAGAGCAGAGCAGCGGCTTGTCCCTTCATCCCTGAAGGCAACCGTAGCTTTTCTTAATATTGCACTGGAATTTTTATAGTAGTACAGCCTATGCAGTGTTATTCGTGCACTTTATGAGTCCTCCAGAACAAAAAATGTGCTTGTGTTGAGGTGCTCAGGTGAGCACTGCTGCTGCTCAGTTCCAAGCTTTTTCCCCCTGCTTATATACAATCTTTAATCGCACTTTTCACCCTGTTACCATAAACCTAGTTTATGGGGCTTTGCAGATAAGGAACATATTCATAGAATCATAGAATCACCAGGTTGGAAGAGATCCATCAGATCATCAAGTCCAATTATTCCTATCAAATACTAAACCATGTCCCTCAGCACCCCATCCACCTGTCCCTTAAACACCTCCGGGGAAGGTGACTCAATCACCTCCCTAGGCAGCCTGTTCCAGTGCCTCCTTTGCAAACAAAGCTATTACATCTTAAAAACTCTTTGTTTAAGCCAGGCGACCTTTGGGAGTCCAGTGTGTGAGCTTGACGTAGGGTTAAAGCAATGTAAACTAAACTCTCCTGTTTTCTGCCCATTTGTAACAGCAGGTTTTTTTTAAATAAAAACTAGATTAAGTACAGAGAAATTTAACTTCCAGTCAATTCTACTTTTATTCTTACATACACTTAAACATCCCTTTCGGAAAAATTGGAGGATTCCTTACTTATTAACCTTATATCTGCTTTGTATTTAAATGCATTTATCTCAACACCTAAGCAGCAAGAATTACTTCTGGTCAGTATTTCATTAGTGTTTCCAACACCACCCCAGGACCACCTGTAGAAGTCGGGGCAGTCAGCCAGAGAGTAAAACTTTTCACAGCCTTTCACTAGGTTAAAATGCTTTTTAAAGTACCCCGGTAACTAATTTGGCCCATTTGTGGGTACCTAAACACTGCTCTGCTATTTTAAGCTGCCCTCACAGAAACACCACCTCATTTAGCTTCCCAGACTCTGAATCTGAGTCTATTAATTCAGATGAAGAACAGTGAACACAGTGTGCTGGCCAAAGTGTATTACATGTAAACTCTTGATTAACAAATTCAAACTTCGAAGGAACTGTTTGGACACCCAGAAGCTAAAGATTTACAGCAGCAGCAAACACCACACCCTGCTTTACCAAAGCACTTAAGGACAGGCTCAGAGGTGACCAGTCTTACTCAGCCCACATGCTAAACCACCTAACAATTTCATCAATGCTTCGCTAAATAAAAAGTACAAGTGATGGAGCACATTTGAATTGGAAGCCAAGTTCTTTTTCAGTTAAATGCACATAACTATCGCTTCTAGCACTGCCTTGGAGGGAGGCCCCGTGGTATCTCCATTTTAACAACACTAACACACATGCTTTCCAAACATATATTTCACCCAAAAATTATAAAGCCTTCAAAACGAGTGCAAGATTAACTGCCCTTCCAGCATTTTCTAACCGAATGCCACAAAAACGCTGCTCTTGCAGAAAGTCAAGGAGAAGAAAGGGCAAAGGAGCAAAATCCAATCCATGCTGAAAGTTGGTAGCTGAGGAAGTTTGTCTATGTTGCACCAAGATTCCCATCTGCATTTCATTGCAGCTGGTGTGAACCCAATCAGCGCAGGTTAAATATACGTCAGATCAGTGATTATTGTGTTCTGACCTTCGTGGCTAAGTCAGACATTACACATTCCTGCTACATATTGCAGCAGTTAAGGAATCAATGCTGCTTTAAAAAAAATATATATGTTCTATGCTACACGTGCCTCTATTTCTTCACACAGCACAAATTTCTTGGGGTCTTAAAAACCCTTCAAGTTGTCACTCTCCACATGGCCCCTTCCTAAGGCACTGGAACAAGACTCAGAAAATCCAAGTTCAAGTCAGTATATCATTATCATGCTTCATTCAAGATGTCAGCTATGGCCACTTTGGACGTCCTGCTCCCCATGTATGAAATAAAGACACTACCACTTTCCTCCTTCAAAAGGTTGCTGTGAACAAATTCAGATTGTGAAACAGGCCTGTAAGAAGTTGATGGGTCCCACATTTATGTCACAGAATCACAGAATAACCAGGTTGGAAGAGACCCACTGGATCGTCGAGTCCAACCATTCCCACCAATCCCTAAATCATGCCCCTAAGTACCTCATCTACCCTAACCTTAAACACCTCCAGGGACGGTGACTCAACCACCTCCCTGGGCAGACTGTTCCAATGCCTAACCACCCTCTCCGTGAAGAACTTTTTCCTAATCTCAAGCCTAAATCTCCCCTGGCAGAGCTTGAGGCCATTCCCTCTTGTCCTGTCCCCTGTCACTTGGGAGTAGAGGCCAAGTCGTGTAGAAATGATTTCCCAATTAACATGTTGCACCATTTTTCTACCACCAGCAGCTCTAAATAAGCTGCCACAGACAAATTCAATCCCCCATGGCATATTCCCTCAGCTGCTGAAAACAGTTTAAGGTTGGGGCTGTTGGCCAGTCCCAGCCTCTCCCTATCTCATGTGCTTTCTTCAGCCTGATCCCTGAAGGAGCTCATTTATTGAGCTAAACTATAAGAAACAAACTCTGTTGAAAGACAAACCATCAGCATCTCACCAGCTTAAGTGTCCAAACTGGTGTGTAGGAGGCCCAGGTGAGCTTCAGCAGCAGTGCACAGGACAGGACCATCCCACAGAGCAGAGGATACAGGGTTGCTGGCAAGAACGGAGCTGTTGAGTTGGCTTTACCACAGCTACCCCCTCACTGGTGTTCACCACCATAAATAGAGCTTTCAGTGCTCTAGAGTTCAACAATCACAGTTACAAACAACTCAGCCAGTTAGTATTTGACATTACAACTGGATCTACCAAGAACCTTTAAAATCACAACTACCAGTACCAAACAAGATGGATGTTTCTTAAAATGCTAGAACTACGTAACTTTTAATGCATCTACACTAATGTGAAGAAGACTGAGCCTACAAAAGGCTTCATGCTTTACCACAACAACTCCAGATACTCAATGGCATCTCAAAGGTTCTGCATCCAGTCTTGCCCAACACCAACGGGAATAAGAGGTATTACTGGAGTACCTGAAAGCCTCTGCAGGTCAATGATAATCACACACTCATAAAGCAATTTTCAGGGAGCGACTGTGATGAGTTATATATGCACAGACCATAACTTGTTTCGCAAGGGCTATTAACTCGGCGTCAGCAGCCTGTATCAGCATGAGATGCTCTGTCAGAGCGCACTCTGCCTTACCTGGATACGATGCTGGAGCCATTGTAGAGGTCACTGGCGTAAGACAGTGTTGCCAGGGGTCGCACAGAATTGTAGCGCGTGAACTTGGATAGGCACTCCTGAAACTCATCCAGCTGGCTTGTGGTTCTGCTGTCATCTAGGGAGAGGTAGCAGAAATGGAGTAAGATAAACTCAACAGCAAACAAACCTCAAGATGTACGTCTTCACATGACGCTAAGTCTGCTTGTTATTTGGGGAGGATTCTTGGTCAAAAACAGGCTCTCTCTCACCTCCACCATTCCCTGAAGGCAATATGATTTTTCAGAGCGTAATTTTTTTCCTCTGCAATGCTGGGTAAATCTACTGTGCTGAGAACCTGCCTAGAGATCACAAATACAGCTTCCCTGGTAGATAAGCTCATTTATTTTATTCAAATTCAGAGCCCATGGGCCATATAGTTTATTAAGCATATCAAAATGCACTGTGAAATACATGTCTAGTTTCCTATGGAGGTGAAAGTAAATTCCTTCCCCTGTACATTTGGTGTCAATGACATTCAAAATACTTTTAGTAGAAAATATTTGTGTTGTTACTCCAAAAGCAACAGAGCTAAGAGAGTTGTTTCAGGGCTGGAGAAGGAAGACAAGCATAAAACCTGAAGACTCCCAGTACTACAAGTTTTCTGAAAATTATGACCTTCAGTAGACAAGATGAAATTGAGCCAGCATGAATATTAATGATAAATATTCTGTGGGAAATGGATGAGTTTACTACAAAAGTTAAATCAAAAGTCTAACGTAGATAGCTGGAAGCTGTTCCCAGATTCCTCGGAAGTTCCAGTTTTTCTTGTTATGAACAGAGTTTTACGTAGATGATTTTAAAATTTAGTATGTCCTAAATAAGGAAAAAATCCTAAGTAACAGTGATGCCACACAGGCAAGCCAGCCTCCCTAACAGGATCACACATCAGCAGTGAAACATTAGGCAGAGCCACCAGGCTTTGTTAACAACCCCCAGAATTTGCAGCAATCCTCCCTTTCCTCCTCAATCGCCTCCAGTGTTCTCTCTCTTTTTTTGCACCAGGTCAATGTAAGAGAATACAGCTTTTTACAAGGGTGTGGAGCAATAGGATGAGGTGGAAGGGCTTTAGAGTGGAAGGGAGAAGGTTTAGATTAGACATTAGGAATAATTTCTTCATGATGAGGGTGGGGAGGCCCTGGCCCAGGTTGCCCAGAGCAGGGGTGGCTGCCCCATCCCTGGAGGGGTTCAAGGCCAGGCTGGATGGGGCTTGGAGACCCTGATCCAGTGGGAGGAGTCCCTGCCCATGGCAGGGGGGGAACTAGATGGGCTTTGGGGTCCTATCTAACACAAACCACTCTGATTCTATGGTTACAGCACCTTGGTCACAGGTTGTCTAGTCTGCAACCCACATCACTGCTCACTTCGGCTCTGTTAAACCACAGCATCCACTGCAGCAGCAGAGAAACCACACACAACTCACAGCTGAGATCTGATTCCACCCCCTAGTTACGGTACTCTTATCTGTTCCCTTATCAGCAGCATAAGGAAACAAAGCTCCACTTATTAAAAAGCTTTGGAAGTACAGGGGTAAAAGAAATGAAAAGGTGAATCTATAAAAGCAAAACAGAGCTGTAATTTCTTGTAGGAGAAAACACAGAGAAAATAATCACTTTCTGCACTCTGGTAATTCCTTGCCATCAGAAATTATCATCTTGCTCTGTGCTTGTAAAGCATTTTGATGTGTCCCTCACATGCTATTAATGTTTGATCGTACAAGAGAACAGCACAGGCTAGTAATTAGCGTGTTTAAGAGTACTAGCACATGCATTACCCACGTCAGACAGACCAAAAGGTGCAATGTGAACAAAGACCTGCTCCAAATTGAAATCATCAGCCCCTGACCACTACCAGAAAGCTTGAGAAGAAGCAGGTAAACATCACTCATGTTTTTCAAAGACAGTTTCCTCCTTCGACACCTTGATAGGAGCAAATAGCTGCCACTCTGCCATTTCCCTCAGAGATCAAGCACATACTCTGACTATAATTTATTTCGGATCTGTGCTCAGAAAACTGTATGTTATTTCTTGAGATACTTCCCCTGTCAAAGCGCAAGGCCATTTTCTAATTACAGTTATATTATGGCTAAGCTCCTACTACAACAGTCACAGACACCTCTTGCAAAAAAGCTTTAAATCCACATTAAATCCTATTTTAAATGTGTCAAAAAGCAGGAATAACTTAACAGGAGAAAACGAAATCAAGTATCACAGGTTATCCCATATTTAGGAAAAAAACCCCACACTTGCAAATCCTCTGCTCTTGGTGCGGCTGACACATATGAATATGTTTCACCACATTCATATTTATAGTTCCAATTATGAAGAAAAGCTGTCTTCTAGACGGGAATGCTGGGAAGAGCCTCATTTGTTAGCCTGGTTAATAAACATTATTTTAACATAAACACCGTTTCGCATCACCAAGTCAGCGCTGCATGGGAACAGCTGCGAGCAGGGAAGGAGCGCAGCCTGCAAGGCAATTGCTCGCACTTCACAGGAAGCCGGCGGGGCGCACACAACCCGCTCCTCCGACCTTCCAGCTCCCAAAGCGCCTCTCAGTGCGCTGCACGCCTTGTTAAAAGGATTTTGCTGCGTGTGGCGAGAACCAAGTCTGTCACTGCTCTGAAGCGGTTAGAAGATGGAGACGTTTTTAAGAGCGAGCTCCCCTAAAACACATTGCAGTCTTTAAACTTAAAGCTTATTTGCATTTTCAGTTAATAAATAAAAATGAGTCTTGATTATTTTTTTCTTTCAAGTGCATAAAACAAACTAAATTCACCAAGAGGGAAAGAAGTAGAAAGCCCAGCTCTCTTGCCAATCTGTGTCTTGGGAAGCTGGTCTTTGCTTTCCAAGGCTACAAGTAAAGATATTCCACTGCAGCAAACTCCACCTGGTTCCCCCTTGTCCCTACGGGGTCTCTCCTGGCCCCAAAGGTCTGGCTGCTCCTTGATGCGTCTGTCACTCTTCTTACAAGTTGCAGCTTGGTGCTGCAAATCTCTTGCTTGCCAAAGCCTGAAACTTCTTTCTCAAAGCTGGTTTCTTCCCCAGAGGGACCACAGCACAACCCTCCCCAACCTCAAGGCACATTCATTTGACCCATTCCTTTCTTGAAAGAATCTTGTCACATAATTAAGAACCATCCATCCACAAGGTAACAATTACTTTAGCAGCTGTCACGCTGTTACTCAATTATGAATGAGGCAATCTCTGCAACTGTGAAAACAGCTTCTAATTCTACAAAACAAGCCTTACATCTAAGGTGTACCCCATGGGACAAGCTGCTGCACACTCAGCTTCTATACTCCAAGCTATTTGTTAACCAGGACTCAATCTAGACAACAAAGGATAACCTCCAAGTGTCCTATTGCATGCTAAATACAAGAGAATTTATCAATTTATGTTTATACCTCTCTAGTATTTCCATAGCAAATGTTTAACTACTGTCTTTATACCACACCTAGTAGAAAGACAACTCAACCACTGCTTTCAAACATTAGCATCTTCAGAAAAAGCATCAGCGAAATTATTTGTGGGTTAATGCCCTTGACAGTATGGGATTACAAAGCAAAACACGTGCCCCTCCAAAGCAACAGGATTAAATCTGCTAAATTTAGCAACTTCAAAGACTGGTCAAGAAAAGCAAAACAGGGTGATCTGAGAAACACATAAATATGTATAGCAACATTCCCATGCAAGGAAGAAGGCGAAGCTGCTCTCAAAAGCGAGCTTTTTCTGAGGACCAAGCACTGTAAGAGGTAACTGATATCAGAAGGTGAATGCCACACAAGAACTCACCCGAGACGCGTGTCATCCTGGTGGAAAAATAGCACTGCTCCAGGTCCTCAAAATGAGCGGTGAGCCGCTTGCGTCGTGAGGCTAGGGTGCTGTTATACCACGGCTGCTTTTTGGTCTGAATGGAGAAGGCAGAACACTTCAGAAAGGTAAAGCCAAGCCTGGGTTTCTCATTTCAGTAGACTTTACCAAGTTATAAAGAATATATACATTATATATGGAGGATTAGAACTGCAAAGTGACAATAAATGAAGACCTTGCCACTAAGCAACTATTTTTAGGGTCCTATGTTGCACCCTTCAACTTGACAAAGAAGAAAAGCACTTTTAGACAGTTCTTGTTTCCTGAATCTGTGCAAATTCACCCATTCCAGCCTCACACACATGACAGACAGCAGCAACCCATGGGGAATCGAATCTTGCGTTTATACAGATGGACAGAGGCCAAGGATACTGGGCTTCCAGCTCCACAAATCAAACAGACTTCACAACACGTACTTTGTAGATCCCTGGCAGACAGCTCATTAAAATAAGAAGGGAGTGTTTATTTTAAAGAGTTAAGTTACTGAATTATTTCTTTTGAAGCAGCTCAGTAACTCTCCATAAAAGCTAGGCAAATTAAGGGTAGATGCAAAAGACATCATCAAATTCAAAGGTTAACTGACAAGAAGTCTGTGAAACTCATCATTAAAGGCATTTCCCAACCTACCCAAGCAGTGAGAGGTAGAAGCAAAGGACTGAAACTACATAAGCAAGCTCTTCTCCTGAAGAAACAGAGAACACAGTACTTCTCATTTTAATCACTTGTGAGGAAAAGGAACCAATTTCTCTACTACACGTGCAGCATGAAGGACACCTTGCTTTAGTTTATATTTAACAAGCTTCACATACAGCACCCTCGAAGCTAATGGAAAAAGCTTAGAAGATTTGAGAACCAAGCTCCTTAATGAACACCATCCCTGACCATGTCCAAGGTTCATAATGCCACTCAATGGCGCTAACAAACCCCCTGCGTACAACTCTCCTTCAATCCACACAGAGCAGGCAGACCTCATTACAGCAATCAAGCAACCTACAGGAAGAAACTGAGGTCAGAGCCCACTCAGACTCTCCTCACATCTGTACAAACAGTTATTCAGCATTTTAGGGAAAATGCAAGCCCCACCCAACAGAAGTTCCAGCTGCTGCTTCCTGCGCGAGTTCCCTGGTCGTACGTTGACATCGTGACTCACACTTCCACATTGACATGGTCTATGGTCTGTGCAGCTCGTTTCATCTCAAAAGCAACTTCAATCTCAATGCACAGCTAGAACACTGGAAAGCACTCCTACAGCAACACCTCTTCTCTACAATTTCCTAAAATGTCACAGCTTTAAGAAATTCTTAACAAAATGCTTTGATAGCGTCTTCCTATTAAGTCTGCATGCCAGCCTGCAAGGGCTAGAGCCTCTCAGCACATCAGGAGTGATTAGGGCTCAACGCAACTTCAAGCACTGAAGAGCAATCACTTCAGTCTCAAGACAAACTGCCTGCGACATGATGAGCAATATAACCCAATCCCAAGTCTGATCCGCTAGATGAGCCCAGGCCACATGGAGATGGAATCAGCTATAGCGTTTGCCTGCTGTGTGATACACCTGCCAGGGCTCCGGGGGAAGATTCCGCTAGAGCGGGTCTCAGGCTGGCACGTGGTGGCTCAGGTGCACTGGGAATCAATCTGCATGAGCCCACCTTCATCAGCTCCTCCTCAGCTAAGCATTAAAATTGATTATGTTTTACCAAAACATCTATTGAGATTCTACCAAGTCTGTTCCTTGGTTAAATAATGCCGGGAAACAGGAGTTAAAAAATAAGCAAAACAGAGAGAAAACAGATCCACGTAATTTTATTCAACTGCTAAAGGTACTACAGTTGTCCTAGTCAAAGACATTAGTCAGGATTGCCTTGTTTTCAAGAGCAATTTTACCACCTGAACTCCATTAAGTGCTGTGAAGAGTCACCTTAACAACTGTGGAAGGTCTTCACAGCTACAAAACATGTGCCTTATTTCTAGCAGAAAAGTACTGCCACTAAACATTACCTGCAGAATTCCCCAGGGCCTATGTGACTTGTCCACTATCTACTTCCGAACTTCAGCTTCTAGGAAACTATCCTTTTTTGCAATATATAAATTCTTCCTTAAGAACATGTTTGTGAGCAATGCAAGAAGTAATTATACTGAGAAAGACAGCTATGCTGTTCATCCTAGCGTGGCTCTTCACTGCCACCAGTGCCCACTCTATGATTTTTGCCATGGCTGTCAACTAGGAAAAAGCACAATTGAATTTATATTCCTCAAACTCTTTTTATGGTAAAGTCTTGCTGAAATTAGACTACCTTTGCATGAAGTGTATTACTTCAACAGTTCTCCTTCAGCTCCCCATCCAAACATATATTAAAGTTTAATATGAAAATATGTGCTAGGCAATACAGATCCTGCACTCTTGAGGACAAAAAATGACATTTGAGGACAAAAAAAAGATTATTCTCACACAAATAAGGCTCTCATACAGAATGACTAGAAAGTCTAGCTTGTTTGTTTTGTGTGCTTACCAGCGGTAACAGCTATGCTAATAATTTTGTCTTTGAAATAGAAAGAAAAGCACAGAGACAAGCAGTGTCAACAGAGAACAAACAGTACACCCTATCAGCCAGAACACAAGATCTCCACCCACATTTTACTTGCCCTCTGAAGTGAGGTAAAGCCACAATTCTTTGTTCAAGCGGAAATCTCCCAGACCACAGTAGCAGGGAAGGCAAGGGCTTTGGCAGAGATTACTAGTGGGAAATTTCTAATTACTAATTAGTTACAAAGCTATAAACCCAAAAGCCTGCACGCACACATTACAAGAATCAGTCCAAAATTCAGGTGGTGGTTCTTTGTATCAGCTACTCCATTAAATAAGGCTCAATAGCACTTCAGCTTGATTTCCCAGTTCGATAAGGTTGTGTGCCATGGATGGTCCATCACCAGCAGAGAGCACCAAAGGGACAACCTGGCGTGTAACCAACAGTCTGTCTGTCTAAATCAAAACCATTTAACCCTTATAAAGCTGTGAGCTAGGTCTAACGTCATCATCCCAGTCCAGCCAACGACAGCAGTGCTGTTTGGCAGTCGATCTGCCCTGCAGATCAGTTTGGAGGCTGCCTCCCAAGCAGCTTCACTGTATTTTCTGTACATTCACAACTTTTCACTCTCTACATGAATTTATAGAACAGTTTGTAAGCCCCTAAATAGGACAAGCTACAAAATGGCTGTATGACTGAAGAATGAACGTTTCTCATTTTTAAAGTCAAGCTTCTTGATCTAAAGCTATTTAAGTCAATGCAAAGAGTCACGGATTTATTTACCTCCCTTCCCAAACGCTGCTCACGTGAGAGAAGAGATTAAGAGCAAAAACATAACCCCTCTTCCATGGAAGATCCAACTTTGGGATAAAGTCAGATATTGCAATATATTACAGCACATTTCTTTGATGGTATCAGCGTGGAGACTCGCAATCGTGCACCCTTACCCCTACATTTCTGTAGTCTTGACTCCAGTTTGACCATACAACCCTTTACAAGCATTTGCAAGACTAAAGTTGACTGTAGATGGCCAGAGTCTCTGATCTCTGCCCACACCCTCCACTCCCGTCCCCTGCTGTGCACACGAGTTACCTTACCTGAGAGCTGCCACTGAAGCCTGGAGGCTGGCTGTACTCCGTGGAGTCAATAATACTACTGCAAAACCAAAAGAAACAGTCTGCTTAAATCACTGTACAACAGTCCTTCGTCATTTTTAACCTGTCTGCTGTTCCCCCTTTACATCCTGCAGCACATTTACCTTTGAAATCCATTTTACAGACAGGGAACACAAGGTTATTTTCTGTTTGGGAAGATTTTTTTTTTTTTCCAGTACAGAGATCTCCTAGAGCCGAATGTTGCCACACACAATTATGTGTAGTACAATCGGATACTTTCTAATTAGAATGCAAAAGCATATCTTTTGTATGAAATATGCAGAAGATATTAAGAAAATAACACGCTACCATGGATTTTCAGTTCCTTAAAAAAAAGAGAGAGAAGTTTAATGCTGTAGCATTTGAAACAGTGTTGTGAAGAGAAAAGCAAGAGAAATCAGCGTAAGATAGATACTAGCATTCCAAACATCTCTAAAGAAACACAAACCAGACATAAGTAATGAAATACATAAACAAACCAAAAGATCCTGGCAGCCAGGATTACTATCATTAGAAAATGCTTCACCATATATAGCTACACAGTGCCTCGAATGACAAAATATACCTTAAATCACCGTTTTCAAAACTCAACAGCTTTTCAAATTCCAAAACTGCCAGATGATCTACCGATACCAGCAGAAGGCAGGTGGGTCAGCACTGCCGCGCGTATGGGCAAGGTATTTAGCTGTCACAGTAAGGCACCAGAGCCAGATTAAAGGACCCTTATCACTCAAATTCAAGCTACTTTCAGGACAAGTAAAGGTTAGTATGCAAGAACAGCATTTGAATAATTATGGAGACCACATTGCAAACATCACTGCGATTTGTTAAAAAATATAATTTGCTTGCTCCTGCCATGTCATTTGGCTTGGACAGAAGAGAAACTCTGGGTTCGTCGTTCTCCATCTTACTTACGAGGTAACCTTAGATTTAATCACTGATTGGTAAAACAGAAGCTTTCCTTAAAAAACTGCCAGAGGTCCTGGTTTTGTGCAAGATGATTGTACCTATTGACAGCTAGGTGACAGCTGCCAGAACTGCTGTGTAGACTTGACATCCCTTGTTATAAAGCAGCTGGTCTGGCTGAGATGCCGGTCAGGGCACCTGCAAGCCTAACCGGGTGAAACAGTGGGACTAGGGCTCAAATAGTTCTCTGAATTTTTTAAAGCTCCCCTGGAGGTGGAGGGAAGTAGAAACAGAGGATGAGAGGTGATTTTGAAGTCTCATTAGCGGTTAACTTGTAAGTTGAGATTGATTGTGCTTCGGTTCCGGGCAAGACGAAAGCTGCAAGCCAAGAAAATCTGAAGGATAAAAATCATTACTTGCTGCGAGCTCTTGCAAGGGAGAAAACAGCAGAGCTGTTTCAGGCATGGTCGGGGACAATGAACTTTAAATTAGAATGTGGCCACATGAAATAATGAAACATGTACAGCAGATCCTGTACAGCATGAATAAGGTGCTCGGCTGGAAAGTGATGAAGAAGTACTCTACTCTGAGACAGGTATAGTGGCAATTAACAACAAAACACACAGACTTATAGCGTCTGGTCTCGTTTTGCTGCAGGTTGTCTGGTGATGTAAAGCCTTCAAGAGTGGAGATGTCATCTCCCTAACCAGAATACAAATTCCAAGTCATTTCTGTGCAGTGCCTGTTGCCGAGTTAACTGGCATATGGTTGAATGTTTTTCCTTTTAAAAATAGGAAGCAAATAATCAGAATATTATGAAAGTTCCCTCTGAATTCTTTTTGAGAAGCTGTAACATTAGAATCAATTAGGAAACTCGGCTCCACTGACACGACGTATTTAGAAACGTGGAACACCACCACAATGGCAGCAACCGGCAGGCTCTAAATCGATTTGTTATGCCCTCGCAGGAGCATGGGGGGCGATTAGAACAAACGGAGGGGAAGGAGATCAGCATTTCGATAACTGAATCGGAGTTACCAAGCAACTAATTTTTAGACCAGAATCCTTCCCCAGAAACTCCTATTAGAGCAATAGTTTGTTACTGCTGTTCCTCCTGAATATGTGGTCACAGAGAAGTCGCTTATTTGTGTCTCCTGTTTGCACCATTTGCTGGGAGCAAAAATAGCACGCGTGCCTGCTCAGAAAAACCCTACACAGAACTACTTGTTCTTTTCCTTTATTCTTCCTCTCTTGTTCTCCATTAGTATAGAAACGCAGCAATCTGCAACACTGTAAACAACTACTGTGCTATTACCCAATTTAATATTTCATCATACCCTGTACAAGTATAAGAGAAAACACGCGTTTCTTCAAGCCAAGAACGTATTGAACATGATAGCTGAGCTTGTTTTATTGCTAAAGAACTTAGGAAGGAAGATGGGGGAGGCATAGTAATTTCACATTCCAAAGACGTGAAGAATGTGAGGAAAAAAGCTACAAACAATGAAAAGAAACAGAATTAATGAAGCAAGTTTGTGATTTAGAGGAAGCAGACAGATGAATAAGGGCAAGTCACTAGAGACCAGATAAAACCTAATTCCAAAGGATTCTTATTTTCTTGAACTTTAAATTCAAAGGCTAAAGAGAGATTTTCTTCATCTCAGCATGGCTCTCTGATAACCTCGCACCATTTATAATACACATTAGTAAAATTTTATACAATTATATTTCTTCAGGAGGATGTTTAAGCATGTTAACAAGTTATATTCAATTTAACTATACCATATTAATTCACTGATAAGTTAAAAAGTCTTTGCAAGTTTGAAAATGTTTTAACATGGAAGTGAAACCGTCTCAAGCTGTATTTGTATTTCATTCTTCCCGATTCACGGCAGCTCTGAAATACATTTTGGAGCTTAAACATTTCAGTTAAGAGCTGGAAAAAATCAGCATATTTCAAAGCTCCTATCAGCTGTTCTGCAGCAATCTACCCAAGGAGGAATCAAAGATACAGTTTTCGAGATGCTCTCCAAAACCTATATTTAACGTTGAAAAGAAAAGAAATGAAGTGGTAGGTGTTTCTGGAGCCTGAATTCTGGTAATTCCAACCTATTACTTGAATTACACAAAACTGTCAGGATAGGGCAGGGACAGAACTTACAAGAAACTGGCAACCACCAAAGCCTCTTCAGACATTTCCTTCATGTATCATTCCCTCTTCAACCACTCAAGACTACTACTTCACATAGGAATGTCATTGAGAATCAGAAAAGTGGTGTCCTCGAGCACAGAGAGAAAGGCAGTCCCACATACCTCAGAAAAATCCCTAAATATCCTATTATATCACACTCCTGGCATGTTGTACTACCGGAAAAAAACCAGAAGTTCAATCTACAGCTACGGTGGAACTGGATAAGCAGAAGCAGAATAGGCAAGAAAGAGCCCACTGTCTCTGTTCCCACCATGGTCCAATCCACCACCACCTCCCAGCAGACCATGGGTGAAGCACAAATCCAAAGTTACTGACACATGGTGGACACTATTGTACATCTTTAAAAGCAAGGACTGAGAATGACTCACCTTAGGATATATTTATTTTATAAATAAAACCACATAAAGGAATAAGAAATTCTCTAAAGGCTGAAACCAGAGTAGGTCTTGTACAGCAGATTTTTCCCTCAACTATTTCACCAAAACTTTGGGGCTTAAAATGTTATTCCAGCTTTCAGCAGATAAAAAAAGTTCTTTGGGAGCTTGTTTGTTAGCTTGGCTCAAGTAATAGAGATAAATCTCCACTCAAAAGTACAATCTTCTGTTAAAAAAAAATAAATGTTGTTTGGCCTGAAGGCGTTCAAAGTGTAACAAATTCAGCCCAACCAGTGCTCAAGTTTTCCCCAAGCAGCAGTACCATGAAGCAAACAACAAGCAATCTATTTAACAGCCAATAACCACAAAGCTAGTAGAACCTGACAAGAATCTCATCAGCTTCACAAAACTGCTTCTTGGCAAAACAGCAATAACCCACACCAAAAAATGCACCTGCACCCAAAAAAAAGTTAAACAATCAGTGAAAAGCAGAATAACAAATGCTGCTCCCATACATCTTGGCCATATTCCTGTCCCTTCCCTCAGGGCTAGCCAGGGATTAATAGAAATAAGAGACACTGGCCTCTCTATCCAAAACCAGGATTTAGGTAAGAAATCCCACTCACTCTTCCTTACCAGAGCACTGTATATATATCTCTGCAGGGCAGGCGGGCTGATGATCTTTTTCTACTCGCTTCTGGGCTATTAGGTTTAGAGCTGCTTATAGTAGAAAAGGTACCAGCACATTTTTTAACAGAAGGCAACAGTTTAGAGAACTCTACTACCAAGGAGAGATGATCATTTAATAACCTAACTTGGCCCGGTAAAATCAGAACTTTCTTACAACCAGAAAACATGGTTGTCTAAGCAATCTGCTCCAGTTGGAGATGTCCAGCTCACTGCAGGGGGATGGACTGGATGACCTTTAAGGTCTCTTCCAACCCAAACCATTCTATGATTCTGTGAAGTAGTGCACTTCAAACCCTGGCACATGCATTTTGGACACAAGAAGCATCTGCTATTTTACCATCAAGAAACCAGACTACACAATATTCCAGACAAAAATCCATATCGAAAACATTCTTAGAAAGGCACTCCATTAAATGAAAACAGAGAGCAAATAAACAGAATCAATAGGCTATACATTTTAAATTTTAATCTTGTTAGCCCATACCTCTAGGCATTCATGCTGAGTTGGGAAGGCAGAGAACCCCAGTATCGTACAAAATCAAGACCTTTCATACATAAAGTAGATCTGCATAAAGTTCAGAAAAGGTACCATGTATCTCTCAGTAATATTTCATGTTATAGCACAGGGTTATGATTCAAGTTCACTAATCCACACTGCATTTAAAGCCATTGACTTTCCACAGCATCTCTGTCAGGGCAGACTTTTCATCCAACTGCAGACTCAGATGCCTGTCTCTTCACTGCTTTGTTCACATAAAGTTTATATTAATCAAAAACAGACCAGGAAAGTAGTGTACAGCATACAAAAACTAGTTTTCTTTGTGTTTGGGGCATGTGTACAGCCTGAAATCCAAGTTCTGAGCTGTAAGCTCCATACCTGTGTGAAGGCGAGGGAGCCTCGAACTGTGGCACGGTGCTGTCCTCACTGACTGGAGAGTACAAGCCACTCATTTCCTAGAACAGAAAGTCACACTGCAGCGAAGCTGGCAAAACATGAATAATAGGCACCATCTAATACACAGTGTTCACATAGGAATCTTTCTCTTTCCCAAGTAGATAACCAAATGTATCTGTATTTATTCAATTCTCACCTAAAAGTCTTTACTACACCTGAAGACACATTGAATTCCTTCATCTCATCCCCCCAGTTATTCCAACTGGGTTTCAGAAATCCTACAGGTGCAGTGCGAACTGCCCCAGAAGAGGCAGCTCTGAGGCAGTTCTGCAGTTTACACTCCAAAAATCAATGGATTTAGTTCCTACCCATTGTCTCTAATCTGGCACCTCACTTAAAGACAGCAGAACAAGCGAGCTGTAATTTTTGAGATACATGCATACTTCAATCTAACAGCCTTTGCAGCTGGAAAGTAATGTTGGATATGGGTTGTGGCAATAAAAAAACACAAGATGACAGTAAGAAAGTGGTATCGTGCCCCAGACTTAAAAAAAAAAAATCTATCGGTCTTCTGTAGGGAAAATGCACAAGAGAAACTTTGGACATAAACTTGGCTTTGTCACTGCCAGACTAAATGACTGCTGTGTCCCCAGTATGAGACTGTATCTTTCATCTGTTTGAGAAATGGAAGCCATGCAGGACACTGCAGCTCATTAGTTAGGGGGGTAAAGTGTTCCAGGACAACATTACTAGCACTTTTCAAATTCCCACTAGGTGCCCATTAGTTGTTAGGTAGAAAGCAGGACATTTGTGACAAGAGAGATCCTGGGATTCAGAGGTCAGTACCAAGGTCACCATCACACACCAGAAAGGTGCCCCAGTAGCAGCCCACCGAAGGGCCTGATTAAAAAGCAAAAAAGCAGGCAGCTAAATATTCTCCTAGGGATCCCACAGCTTTGGGAATAGCTGCTCCTAGATCCCAAGACCCATTTTACCAGTCTCAAGGAAATATGCTAAGGTGTATTTACTTCCCAAGAGCTGAGAAATAGTTAGGAAAATAGGTCTGAAAAACACTGTTATCTACTAAGTTACAATTTGCACAGCTACCAGCTGAAAGGAAGTTCCTGCGGTTGTCAGTTCTATTTATATTTCGATAATTCATCAGAATGCGTATAAATTGGAAGTGAGGAAATCTAAAAGGCTCTCGGACAGTAGGTAGGAGCTTGTGCTGACTGCTTGCGTCAAGCAAGGAGAAAGCAGACCCACAAACCAAAGTTTTAAGGTAACACTATTGTGAGAGGTGGCAGTCTGATGCATTCCTGAAAAATTCATTTCCTTCTCCAAGATCAAAACACTGGAATATTAGGAGAAAAGAACCACAGAGGAACCTAAGGACTCGACGACGACATAAGGATTGAGCTGATGACTTTACAAATACTTGGAGAATAATTCTTAGCAAAAATCTCAAGAGATCCCCATCATTAAGGAATTAAAACAATTGTATCAAGAGGCAGCAGATTGCTTGTTTTGACATGTAGCAGCTGGTTCTGTTTCTGCTCCTACCCCCTCTCTGCATTACAGCTCTCGTGTGCACCCTGCAATACCTCTCCACTTTAAGACTGCCATCCTGCTAAGATTTAAACAGCCTGTGCAAATAGCCAGAACACTGCAACATACAGGAATCATAAGTTACGGTCAACGTGCTGGCTGTTGATTTCTAGCAATTATTCTAAAACACTTACTACCAACACAAAGAAATTGAAAGATACAACAATATAAAAGCTAGGGTTCTACAAAGCCCCCTTACCAACTGCAGTTTACACACATCAACTAAATGAACAAATTAAAGAAAGAGCATCATCTGTTCATTTTCCCATTATTGACTCAAACGCCATAAATTTAGCACAGCAGCCCTGCAGCAAGGCAGACAGCTTGATGAAAATGAAAAATTGCCAGTCAGAACAACGTCTGGGCACCTCACCTCTACTCGTTTAATATCTTCTTCCAGAACACTTAGCTCCTTCTGGATCTGCTCCAGTTGCTGTGGAAAAAGAGAACGGGAGAAGTCTAAATCAATGTGCACTGCACCACCGCCATGACAAATGACCATCTTTCCAGAGAGGAACTTGAACTATCTAAACCAGCATGCGACGCGCGATTCAAAAGTCACTGAGCAGGAAGTCCATATGCATAGATTAACATAAGCGTGCACACGGACCACATCCGAGACAAAGTTGTTATTGTGAGATAGCACTAAACAAAAGCATGGGGTACTTCAATATCAAAGCAACCTACACCATTGAAAGTAATACTATTATGCTCCTCTAATATCTTTCATGCAAGGTAATTACAATTGGTTCTACAAACACCAAACTTAATTAGAAAAACACACCATGACAGACAGTGATCATTCCACCCTTCAACCAAATACAAAATGTTTTGCTAAAAGGCATTAAGAGCATTTCTCTTGCAAGCAGTTCACCTGCCACTTGCTAATTTAAACTCCGATACATTTTTTGAGTGACACCCCCTCCCTTATTATGACCACAGAGAGATTTGCTCCTGGCACCAAGCGAGCACTACGTGGCAGTTCTTTCACCGGGTGATACTTACCCTGGATTACACCATCAACTCCAGTCAGTTTGAGGGCTGCCCCTGAAAGGGTCAGATGGGGACGTCCCCTCTCACCATCCAACATCCTTTTTCCCTTTTTTTGTGTCATAGGTAATATTTTTCAGGTTTTTCAGTTATGTTTTAGCCAGTCAGCAACCCGGCTTCACTCATCTGTAACAACTTCGAAGCCTGAGACTTGGCAATTGTTTACTTTAAAATTGCCCAAATTCAAAGTTACTAGTTATTGCAAGACTTATTACTCTTTGTATCACGCATTCCTAAGAACATTTGGCAAGCTACTCCCAAGAACTCATTCCCTCAAGTGCTTAAGCTTGATCCTTCAAGTGATTGAAAGTTTTGCTTAAGCAAAAACATGCCCACTATTTAACCCCCCACTACTGATCAGCATTCAAATACCTGTGTGCTCTGCGTTACAGAGTCCAGCATTTTGACTTACTTTTCCAACATTAAAAAAAGCTGTCCCTGAAGACAGGTGAAAGAAGGACTGCTGGGTCCATCCCTACTAACATGGCTTCTTCCTTGGAATGAGATGACATCGTATTTATATCCCAATGTCTCTACTCTTAAGGTTTCAGTGTATATTTAATTTGAGTCAGAGACAGCACAGGTTTAATGGTTTAAAATTAGACTGCCACAGATAATTTACAAACCACTACACCATAACAGATAATTCCATTTTCACTTGTGAAACCTACAGCAAGAGTAGCAGGTGGTGCTATAGCTCCAAGATTAGTGGCAAAGTTAAGTGACACTTGCACAGCAGGGGCCCGCCTGTACTCAGCTCTACCAGACAAATGCCATTAGTCCTCCACTTTCATAAATCCCATTTGAAAAGTTACAAAATCACCTAGAACAAGTTCCAAATTACAGTAAGGAAACCAGCTATTCTACAAAGCACAGGCTCACAGCCAAACTGGACAACTAAAAAATAGCTAATGGTCATTGCTATCTCTTAAAACAGGAGACCTTTTCATAGGAATACGTGCAGAGGTCTTCCTTTTGGCCAGCTTTTATTAACTATCACACAGAGCCAGAAGCACAGGAAGATCTGGGACATTGTTTACTAATTCTTTTTACATCAAGGCAAGCAATCTGAAGGTACCACAAACTCAAACAGTAGCAAGTCTAAAAACCAGGCAAGTATGTTTCACGCTTATTTTAGGAAGAGTTTTCTCATTCTGTGAGAATCAAATGAGTTACTAATGCCCACAAAGAGAGGTTTTTTTCAGTAGATTAGCTCAAGTGTTTCATGGGTTAGCTTTAATCTATCAAAGAATTTAAATCAGTCCACATTCATCCCAATTAAATTTTGAAAAATGAGACTACTGATTTATAATTGCCAGCCACTGAGGGACGTTTAAGGGAAGTTAAATGAATTATAGCTCTTGCTGTTATCCAGATTTATGGGCCTTTCATTTGATCTTCACTATCTTGGGCATGGAAAGCAAGCCAAGTTCTGTCCCAAGGATGGCCAGAATCATACCTGTCAGACTTCAGATTAAGTCAGCAAAAACACTTAGAATGAACACTAGAATGTATGTTAAAATAGAAGGACATACTATAAACTGTCTTCTCAGATTCAGATGCTTTCACAGAAGCAAGAAGGCCAATGTGGACAGGGAGAAGGCTTCAGGTCAGCAGTTAAACACCATCATTTCAACTCCACCGTGTGAACTATAATAAGTAGGGGTCTAACGTTCTGGTCCCGCATTACACACACACAGACCTTGAAACAGTCAATGCTTCTTACAAAGTCTGGAAAACGGATTTCAGGCATTTCAGTCAAGAAGCTGCCACAGTAGTAAGTGCAGGCTCGGATCGTTCTTTTAGATAATCTCTCAGACCGCACCTCCTTTCACACCTACAAGGCCATCCCCTCAAAACCCTCCTGTTTGAGTCTGAAGCTATCTTAGACACACACACAACGAGTTCTTTGAAGACAATTCTCAGCCCTGCACTGTGTAGATGAATGGATACACCCTGGTTAGAGCTTCTCGGAGATATCCCACTACCCTACTATATTTCCACAGAAAACACTCAGGCATAAGTATTAATTTGAACTCAGACAACCCTAAACACCAGGTCATGATCTGTTTGATTTCAGCTAGCTATCTACTAACCAGCATAGCTGTGCACAGCGCTGAGGTTTCCTCCTCGGGCTTCCTGTTTTTCCTGGACCAAGGGCCCCTCAGGAGGCAGTGACTTCATCTTTTGTTTTTGTACAGCTCAGACAACAAGTAATCCTGACTGGGTCTCCTAGTTCCAGTTCTAAATGTTTGCAACCCCCCAAAAGCTCAGCAGAGCCTCCCAGTAGCAGAGATAGTCTAGAAGTACACGAGGGAAGGAGTCATACACCCTTGACCGACTGTCTTTTCAATTCTAGAAAAAGCCCAAGCAAAAAGCAGCAGAAGTTATTTTCTACATAAATGCTGTGATATCACCGACACCATCCCACCGAGCAGCTTAAACAGAGCATTGGGATACACATTTATGAAAGGTTATAAATCATGTTATGTTCAATGACACACCTTCAAGGCTCCGATCCAAACCCCTTACACATTCATCATGACACACACCATAGATCAAGATAAAGAGATGAGACTGCTACCAGAGGAAGCATCCTCTTCCCAGACATATACCTATCTCAAGAACCAGGACAAGGGAAAATGTATCATCTGTCCAGCTGACTAGGATAAATCAGGTAGACTTCAGATAATCCCTTCATTCTGTCCCACAACTTCATCCATCCAACATGATCTTCCTACGTGGTGTTCTTCCATCTACTACTACTCCTCCCATCTTCTATTATGCTCAAGTTTGTTGGAGCAGTTAAGTATCAACAGCTGAATCTCTGCTAGAGGCACCCAGTGAAATGAACTTCTTTCTGTAGAACTCAGTACCTCAAGAACAACTCCACAGCAAGCAAGATCAATTTCTCTCTCTGGGAAAGCAGCTGCAAGTCTTGTCTGTCTCAAGGTTTTGCTTCCATTATTGCTTCAGGTACAGAACTTGTTAAAATTTGCAAGGCAACTCTGGCAAAGAAGTAATCTTCAGAGTCTATAGAGAGATTCTAGTCTTTTGAATAATTGGGAAATCTCACTTATTTTGATATAACACTTCACTGTTAAAGCATTTGCGCAAATGGAGAAAGATGCAAGGTTTCTTTCAATATGAAGACAAGAACACTTGAGCCTCCACGAGTTCCTTTTGTTAGTGAAACACAGCATCCAAACCTGCTAGACACAAGGGCAGCCCATCTACAACACATTTATCCACAGGGAATATTTCTTCTCTCTGATCAATACTTGCTCCAAATAACAAATGTCTCCTCTTAACTGGGGAAGAGCTAACAGAAAGGTTTGAGAACAACATCCTGGGTAAGTTGTTTAACACACAGAACTCCTAAAGGTGGGAGGAAGGAGTTGCCTGGCTGATCAAAAATATGTCACAGATTTTGACTTCTCCTCCTCGTTTAAATCCTTCAGCTTGGGTTGCAGGAGCAATGCCTTGAAGGCTTACTGATAGGGTCTGATAGAGAAGTGTCACAAGAGAAAGATATCTGTGGCAGGGAACAAAGCTGTCTAAATATTCAGAATAATTGCCTCAGAGTGCTGTACATCACTACATGCTAATTTACCCCCTCTTTCCTTGGAATCACCTCTCCGCTGCAGGAAGGAGCGTCAGCTACTATACACGATGTTTACACAGTAATCTCCAGCTTGCTGCTCATCCGCTAGCTGTATCCTGGCTTATGACCCCCACAGCCAGAGCTCACGTCTCCTACTGAGTAGCTCAGAAATGCAAATACCAGTTATTTAAGTGCAGTGGATAGGAAAGAGATTACTATAGCTATAAATTCACCTCAGGAGTCCTGGAATGTAATCAAGACTATATGACAACATAAGAGCACGACTGATTTCTAGTTCTGTCACCTCCTCTTGCTTATTCCTTAGTTCATCCATGTGTGTATGCACAGAACAATAATACTTGACAGGTGAAGTGATTAACACAAGGTAATGACATCCCTGGAGAATTCATGCTTATAATTCCCTGCAATTATGCCACAGTAACTAATAACTCCTCTTATTTTTAGAATTTAACATGCTCACAGTATGGAGTAAGTGAAGACAGCTGGATAGACATGTGCATTTGAGGCTGAGAAGAGCAACGATGATTCTGAAATGCTGAGCAAGCACTCAGTGCCACGAACCCAAGACATCTCAGGATTACTTCTCTCTCTAAGTACACCTATCAGCTGAAACCAGCCCTCTTGCATTAGCAGACAGGAAAGAGGTTCGTTAGCTAGAAGACACGTAATATGACATTATGGGAAAGAAAAAGCCCATGAAATGTAAAAGTGAATTGACCATTGCCAGGAGAAGAATGAATGCAAATAGGGAATATCAACTGCATGCTGTAGAACTTAATTTGTGATACTAATCATTAAGCTCAGCATTCTCCCTCAGTAAGCAATAGTGCTGCTTCACAGAAGGAGTAAACACTCTCTGTCAGGTAGCCAGGCTACCAATATTTTAGGGCAAATCATACATGATATGCATAGTGGTGTGTGACTTCATTTGGCAACATCTAAATCCTGACAAGAAAATTAGCAAGACTTTTTTTTGTACTAACTGTTATTATCAGGTCTCTTGCAAAGCGTTTGAGATGAAAGAACGTGATCATTTAAAAGTAAACAAAAGTTAAACTTGCAGAAGTACTTATGCAACACAACTAAGCTAATGGCATCATAACTCTGGCATGAAAAGATGAATTTAAAAAGTCACAGACTGTTGCATTTGATTTCCCTTGAAAACAGGGATAAAAACCTGCAGTCAAGCATTTCATTATTAAATTTGACCTTCCTGACTCCTTGGATCTTTGATTTCAACAGAAGAGAGTGCTGGATCAAAAAAAAAAAAAAATTAAAAAAATGGAGTGTCCATTCAATTAAGTGTGCGCAGATATGGAAAGGCGCACAGCCGGCTAAGCTTGCCTTAGAGACAACCAGCTATTGGGGATGATGGATACATTTCTTCTCTCCAAAAGTGTTATTTTGTTGAGAAAGTATTTTCAAGCTCTAGCCGTTAGTTTAAATCTTTTTCAAAGTAAATTTTTTTTATTACTATTGCCAAGGATATGGGTTTTGCCACATTGCCATAGGTCAAAAAGAAAATCAAAGCACATAAACTTAAAAGAAAAAGGACTTGCTAAAACCTTTGCGCAAAGGAACATGAAGCAAATTTCAGCTTGAAAGATCAACTTTTTGGAAAGTTATGAATACATTGGAACAGGATTCCTAATAAACTTCTGCAGGTGCTGAACCTCACATTTATCTTCTAGAGGAATGATGAAAGTGCAAGGAAGAAGCATTTGTCAAAATACTTGACTACAGCAATATTCTGAATTCTTAACTACAAGTCTATGAAGATAGAGTTTTCCCCTGGATAGAAATCTCTTCCAGTAAGCTCAGAAGTCATAATTTCATGAAGGCAGGAGAAAAAACATGCAGAACTTCCAAGTGAAGAGCAAGGAGGGTTGTGGATGGTTAACTGCAGAATCTGAATGAGTTATAAAATACGATACAGGTACACTAACTCTTAAGGCAAGCTCTGTATTAACTCAAAGTACCCAGTCTCCATGTAAGAACCTGCAGCATGTAATAAATAAAACCTGTTAATATCAGAAATCCTGTAATAAATAATATTTAGAGGCATATTAGGAGATAAATGTACCAAGCAATTTCATATTCCTTTAAACATTTAAACCAAAAATTTGAATCACACACTCTCAACCACAAACAAATCCACCTCTTTTATTTATTAAGAGCTGTATTATATATATTATGTATAGTCATCTTTACTAGAACTTTTTGGATTAGGAAAGGCAAAAAGGCAGTGTTCCTCCACATAATAAAGCCTATTGATGTGACTCAGCTACGTTCATTACATTATACAAACCTTCCAGGGTCTACATATGTTCCTTGAGTTCCATCCTTATTGCTTAAGCCATCACCAACTACAGCATCAAAAGAAACTCCAATATCACCCCTCTGCTTTACTGCATTACTAATATGGCCACTTTAATCCCACTTCCCAGCTTTAAGCAGGAACCTCAAGCTTCAGGGAGGTTGTGGAGAGGAGGGAGCTGGCCTCTTCTCCCAAGTGACAGGGGACAGGACGAGAGGGAATGGCCTCAAGCTCCGCCAGGGGAGATTCAGGCTTGGGATAAGGAAAAAATTCTTCACGGAGAGGGTGGTTAGGCATTGGAACAGTCTGCCCAGGGAGGTGGTTGAGTCATCGTCTCTGGAGGTGTTTAAGGTGAGGGTGGATGAGGTATTTAGGGGCATGATTTAGGGATTGGTGGGAATGGTTGGACTTGACGATCTGGTGGGTCTTTTCCAACCTGGTTATTCTGTGATTCTGTGATTCCTACAGTCTGGATGTACCTCCAGCACATGCATAACCCATATCCTTTCCTGAATAACAGCTCCTCTGTTACCCACATACAAGACTCCCTCCAGGAAGGAGGACTTGCCATAAACTCCACCAGCTACAGGGAGGACCTCAAGATTTACTAGAAAGAAAGCTTCAGCTGGCTTGATTTACTGTATGGGTAGAGCTTGATTGCTGAAGGCAGATTTTCCTATCTTTCTAAAACTATCCTACTGACTGGTCAGTATTTTCAGTGCTTCTAATCCTTTTTACCAAGTGAACAGAAAGACTGTGAGCAGCAAGTCTGACAAGTGCTCATTTCCCTCAAAATAAATGACAAGGCCAGACGCTAACCGCTATGGCAAGGAGAACTGACAGGCCTGCACAAAAGGCTTTTGCGATGTGACAGCTGCATTTCATGTTAGAATATAAAGGGGGTAAGAAATAACATCAGAGGAAGTCTTGGCAACAGAGGAAACTCACAAGCAGGGACAGAGACGGTCTGAGGTAAGCTATATGTCCCAGTAGGCTTCAGGATGTTCCAAAGGCCGTGTTTGGAGGATCTGCAGCTAAAATTAAGTTTCTTCAGCCTTCTAAAAGATGCTATCCTTGCATAGCATTACTAAAGCAGACGCAGATGAGATGGGAAAGGTGCAAAAAATCATAGTTAGTGGGGAAACACTGTACTACAGTCCTTTTATAAATGGAAGCTATGCAATTTCGCTTCTTCCTTCCCACTCAACACTTGCAAACTAAAGTGGGTATCAACAGCCCCTCCTTCTGTGAGAGTTACTCTAACCAAGTTTCAGCTAGGGGAGGAGAAAGCAGTGTCATCATCGACTTTATGGCACTGCCCCAAACACCCTGCACTTGAATCACCCATGGACGAGCACCCTAGCTAAGCTGTGGGTGAACCTCCTGAAGCACCTACTTCTCAATTCACCTCCTCAAAAAAAGCAGCATTTCCAGGAAAGCTTCTGCAACATCTTAATGGTCCTTCAAGCTGCACCAATTCCTGATGGAAGGCATTTAATGAGCATCCACGGACAATGGCCAGAGGCTGCGTTAGTTCTGCACTGAAGGTGTCAATTCATAGAATAACCAGGTTGGAAGAGACCCACCAGATCATTGAGTCCAACCATTCCTATCAAACACTAAACTGTGCCCCTCTGCACCTCATCCACCCATCCCTTACATACCTCCAGGGAATGTGACTCAACCCCCTCCCTGGGCAACCTCTGCCAGGGACCAATGACCCTTACCATGAAAAATTTTTTCCTAATGTCCAGCCTAAACCTCCCCTGATGGAGCTTGACACCATTCCCTCTCGTCCTGTCCCCTGTCACTTGGGAGAAGAGCCCAGCTCCCTCCTCTCCACAACCTCCCTTCAGGTAGTTGGAGAGAGCAATGAGGTCTCCCCTCAGCCTCCTCTTCTCCAGGCTAAACACCCCCAGCTCTCTCAGCCGCTCCTCATAAGGCCTGTTCTCCAGCCCCTTCACCAGCTTCATTGCTCTTCTCTGGACTCGCTCCAGAGCCTCAACATCCTTCTTGTGGTGAGGGGCTCAGAACTGAACCCAGAATTCGAGGTGCGGTCTCACCAGTGCCGAGTACAGGGGGAGAATAACCTCCCTGGACCTGCTGGTCACACTGTTTCTGATCCAAGCCAAGATGCCATTGGCCTTCTTGGCCACCTGGGCCACTGCTGGCTCACGTTCGGTCCCTGTCAACCAACGCCCCCAGGTCCCTCTCCTCCAGGTAGTTTTCCAGCCAGACTTCTCGCAGTCTGTAGCTGCTCAGGGTTGTTGTGCCCCAAGTGCAGGACCCGGCACTTGGCCTTGTTAAACCTACTGATATTGGACTCTGCCCAGTGGTCAGATCCCTTTGGAGCCTCCCGACCCTCCAGCAGATCGACACTTCCACCCAGCTTAGTGTCGTCCGCAAACTTGCTAAGGGTGCACTCGATGCCTTCATCCAGGTCATTGATAAAGACATAGAACAGGGCTGCATACTACTACATATTAGGAACATAAGAAAACGAAAGCAGATATTCTGAAGATTTGAGAGGTGTTTGTAAACCAAGCCACCATAAAATAACTTCTATCAGAATTGAAACAGTGAAAGCTAAAAGATACTTCAATTGTTTTTAACAATGCTTACACCTTTATTGTTGATAAAAAAAATCAGTAATACATACATCTCCCTTGTTTTCCAGCCCTGAAGGATCAAATGGGTGGTGTACTTCATACTAAACAGAATCAGAAGTAGAAGCACACCATTTTGTCCTCACTGATACCTGTAAGGATAGCCAAGATTTTCTCAAGAGTGCATTTTCCTTCGATGTTTAGGATCCCTAACTGTTTTTACCCCTTCTCTTTAGATACTATGTCTAGCCTAGTAAGTCTCACCCTACAAACACAACTTTATCCTGGAGTCAGTTTTCCGCTTTGGCTAGTTCCTTCCCACCACTCCTGTTGGTTATAGTCAGAAGGCCATGGATATTTGTTGGTGAACAGACTTCAAACAATTTGCTTCGGGATGACTCCACAATCAGACCCTCAACCATTCTGTCCAAGGCTTCTTACACTCACCACCTTCACACATTTCAGGTTTGACCTTAGTTGCATCATTGGATCTTATATTAGTCATATTTTTCTTTAAAAACTACGGCCTCCAAAACAAGGTTGTCCTTTTGCTGTTTTCATGGTCATTTTTCAAGGTTTCAGAGATATTTCTATTACCAGGGGTTTTGCATTGCATAACATTATAAATCGTAAGTCCCAAACCATGAAAGACCATGTATGTGATTATGGAACCTTCCATCATTCCTTCAAACACTCATTTTGAGACAAATAAGGAAAGAGCACAGAATAGTCATTCTTTTATGATACAGCATTAGTCATGGCATTTGATACACTAAAAGAAAAACTTTCAGAGTGACATTTTAACTCCTTCCCCATCCTTCAGTTTTCCTGTCACAGAAAATACTTGTTTCAAGAATTTGATGTAAGTTTACAGTGGGGAATCTCTGTTCTCAAATTCCCTTCTTCCCACACGCTTCACCAGTGTGAGACAAAAGGGCCAGCGATTAGAAATTGAAGCTGTCACATGTAAAGAGATTATTTTTCCTTTAAAGCCCACGTGTCCTCTGCCTGAGATTTCCCCAAACAAGCCCTGTCTTTTTCTTTGCAGAGATAATGCCAGGCTAACACATCACTTAAATAGAAATGAACTGGCAGAAAGCAGCAGACACCACGTCACCCACTGAAACACAAAGCAAGTTACCTCTCGTTTGTTTCTCCTGGCAACTTTGAGGAATTCCATAAGGATCTGCAATTGGGCAGCATGGGACTCCTGTAACACAGTAAATAAGGAAGTGTAACTCTTCCATACACATTAAGAGAAAGAAACATCCACTTCCTACGTTGAAATCCACACTTTCCTGAGGCAGTTTTACTTTGCCTCAGAGGCTTTAAGGTTTTGCTTGGCTCACAACTACTTTCTATATGAAGGCAGAAATCCTTTTAACAGGTTTGTGTGTGTTACTGAAAACTTAGTAGCTAAAATGCTTTTCGGTGTTTTTGGCTACAGCATCTGAAATTGGGTTTGGAATACAGATTTCTCACAGTCTCACCTACCCTGGAAGATCATTAGCATCCACTTCATGCTCAAGATACTAAAGCTTGAAAGTATTTATATAAAAAGCACCTCCTTCCAGAATTAACTTTTGTGTTTATGTAAAAAAATTACTGCTGAAAATTCCTCCAGAGCAGAAGACAACAATAAAACCACTGATGAACCTAGAGCATTTCTTTCCAATCTTTCTATAACAGGTCACTTTTGTCAGCCATCAGTATTTCCACCCAAACTGGTCAAAAACTTGAAAGGGCAAGATAAGAAAAGCACAAGAGGAAAGAAAAATAAAACCTATATTGCAGCATTAATATGGCCCTGACCCTATCTCAGCACTCTGAGGCTTATTTTCTCAGCCTACCAAAATATTTGTTATTAAAGGACTGTGAACATACACTCAAAGAGGATCAAGACACAGGAGCTTGCAGAATCTATTAAAGGCAGATGGAACAGGAAAAGTGAAGAGATTAGGATGTAAGACCACTACTCCTCCGAGATTATTTTATTCCCTCCCACACTGTGATAACGAAAGCAAAGCTATTAAAACTAGACAGGAAACATGATTTTAAATTGTTCTCTGTCAGCTGTGGTTTTGTTTTGTTTTTAAGGCTTATTATTCTTCAACGATATTCCTGCTCCGTAGCACCCATACACTCAAGCCCCATGCTGCCTTTGTTTCAGATTTGTCACAAATACACAAAAAAGTTTGAGAAAAGAGGTTTTACTCTGAATTAAACCATACTCCCACCATGTATTCACTGAACCACAATAAAAAAAAATATGTACGAGTCCCTACCTATGTAATAAATTAACAGAAGCTTTGCTAGTAGTCAAACATGGGTTTTGGTTACTCTCCTTCTGTCAGAACCACAAGTTGCATAAATACTGATTTGGCATGAATGAGTAAGACAAGATATTCTCAAAACAACTTTTCCTCACCTGTTTCGCAATCCAGCTTAATTCAGAAGGTCTGGCCCTCAACCAGAAAATGGTCACTTTAGACCAGGAGTATGGAATGGCCTAATGCATGAGAACTATCCTAAACCAACAACTTGCTTCTGGTCTGGTTTGAGCTAAAGTAGATTCAGTTCTCTTACTTCAGCTTAGTATGAAAGTTTCATTTTCTGAAAATTAACTGCATGTTTTTCAGGCACCGTTTCTCTCTACAAGTGACAACACGGGGCACTGGGATGCAGAAAGGCTATTGCTTAGACTCCTTCTTATACAAGCCAAGTCCATCCTTGAGCTGATAGAACATCGTAAGTCAAAGAAAAAAAAGGCCACACCTGCAAGGAGGCACAGACAAGACAGGTGACCCCAAATTGACCAACAGAGGATTCCATCCTATAGATGTCATAGTCAGTATAACAACTGAGGGACCATGTGGATCTCACTCTCTTCTTCGATGGCCAATGTCCAGTGAGGACCTTGTCTGTCTGCCTGTGATCTCAGATGCGTGCTCCTGAATCCAGATCCTGAGCCCAGCTCCCTCCTGCCACTCACCTTCGTCCCTGTGCCTGCTCTGCAGCATCTGTGGTGATGCAGTCATAGACGGGTGGAGAAGTAATTTCATGTATATGTATACATTTTATTATTTTCTCATTAACAGTATTTTCTTCATTATTATTATTATCATCGTTTCATTAAAGCTGTTTTAGTTTCCAATACACAAGTCTTTTTCACGACGTTTCCCTTTCGTCTCTCCCTGGGGGTGGAGGGGAAGGGAACTGGGAGCCCAACTGCTTGGGTTTAGCTACCAAATTGGGCAGAGCCTGGGCTAAACCCTGAGAATTTCATCTTCAAACAAGCCTGATAAGCAAGGCATGAGCTTTTCTTTCAAGCATTACATACTAAAAAACTCTTCAAGGATGGCATTCAGGTTCTATCATCCCCAGTAGAAAAGTAAAAGGTGTGATCGTTTTGACATGTTTGAGTTTACTCCTTATTTCGGATAACTTCGTACTTACTACCAAGAAAGATCTGGTAATTACTTGTGCAATCATCGATTATTCTCCATATATATTTCTCTGTTCTGCTGATCACTTTCTTTTATCCTTTTCCATTTTCCCTACTTGTTTAAACAACTCCCTCAGCTGCAACACTGTAAGCATGTTACGGCCATCACATCTGAGAACGTCAGTTTGCTACAGAGGTCAGTGAGATGGCCAGCTTTACCCCGAAACGCAATAGAAAATTTTGAACCATTAATTCAGCAACAGAATCTTACTTCAAGAGGATAAAAAAAAGAAAAGGAAAAAAACTGCTAACTAGACACAAGCGTTCACTTAAAAAAGACAAAGAGAAACTTCTTACTGCCTCCAACTGCTTCTTCTTTTGCACCAGCAGCTCCAGCATCAGGTTGACATTGGCCAAGTCAAGATTGTCTTGATCAGTTCCCAACAAATCTTGAATTATCTGCCACCTGTGGCCATTCTAGAAAGAAAAATAAGAGATGTCAGAGGCAGCGAGTTCAAGCCGTGCAGCAACAGATATTAAAAACACACAGCAATATTTCACTCCTTTGTAAAAATTTCAAAATGGTTTTCAGTGATCGGAATTCCCAGTTCTCCCATATGCGCAGGATAGAGCTCTTCTGCCCTGCTGTGTAACTGCTTATCGTATTTGGAAGATGCCTGTGCTTTATGAGAGCATCACTGCTGCTGCTGCTGCTAGGAAGAGATTATTTCACAGCCAAAACTTTATCTGATTTGAGCCCTAGTTTCTGAGAACATGTTTCTATTGGGAGAAAGAAAAAAAAACACGTTCATCCAAACTTAGTTGGATTACATCTACACAAAATACTGTTAAATGGCAGTACCTTTTTATTTTTTTAACCAAGTTATAGGTAGAGCCCTCATGCACAATTCAAATGGAAGAAGGTAGTATCAGCTTATTTCTTCTATCCTCACCTCTCACACTTTTCCTCTTAAGAGGATTTTCATGGGAAATGTGAGAGCAGGAAAGAAAACAGCTTATCCAGGTGATCTGCTTATTCCACCTGTTAAGAGATGAGGACTCCTCAGAGAGCTAGTGTATTACCATGCAGCCCATTCTTCCTTACAGGCTGCTTGTTCTTCTTGTTGCCCGTAAGAAGTAAAAAAGGTAACTTTTAGCACAGAAAAACCTGAATAAGAGATTAATGCTAATATAGCCTTCCATTAAAAAGCCTCAGGAACCAAGAGGAGCAGCTGAAAGGTCTTTAGGCTGTCTAAGAAACAAAGCCTAGTTAAATGTACTATTGCTAAACTACTCAAAAGCTTTGAAAATGCCTTAATGTGATTTCTTAATAAGACCAATTCATGACCATGAAAAAGTGCATTTGCTGCAATGTTTTGAATGACTTCTCCTAAAACCAGAAATACAAGAGGATAACGGGCACATTAAGGAGCTGGTACAATAACTTGTAGAAGCGTCGGTATGTTTTATTTGCTGCCAAAGGTTGACACAACACTGCTTTGGGCACAAAGTCTTGCAGATTTCCACTCACTGGTAGTTATCTAACAAGGGTGCATCCATAGGCATAGATTTTAAAGGTGTGCTGTGAGAAAGCAGAACCAATTTCCAAGAAGTTATCACACATGCCTTCAGGTTAATTGTGTGCACTTTAAATCAGGTATGGTTTATGCATATTTTATATTCAATATAAAAACTTGCTGTGAGTAAAACAATGAATTGTTAACACATGCTCTTTCCAAAAGCACACAAATGCTGAAAGCATTATAAATTAATAATACTTCAATAGTTTTTTTTAACTAACAAAAATAGGGGCTCCGTGATTTTTAATATTACTTTGCAATCTTATTTATGAATTACAGAAGTCAACGAAGCCAGACACAGCAAAACAAATACGCAAGCTTCCTGTTAATGTCATGTATTCTTTTTGATCTTAATGGACAAGAGCAGCCACTGCTGCTGCACATGGGTTTTCATGAACCGAGAACGCAGGTCATGCTCTGCTCTGTGACATGAACCAAATCTAGAAGATACTCAGGCAGTTATCTGGGATCACAGCCAGAACAGCAGTATTCCAAATGCAGCCTTCTCCCTCTTGTGGTTGGTATTCACTCTCCTCCAGTTTCACTGTATAATACAGCTTCTTGCACGTGATCAGACAAGCCAGTGGCACTTCTAACCATCCGCTAACTCTCACCGCGGCTGTAATTTCCAACACTGAATGAAAATTATTACCTTTAAATGAGTGTGCTTCCGTGGGTAGCTTCCCGGGTTATATTCAATACATCATATGACACTTAGCTATGCTAACACAGCTTTCCTCTACACACGTACTGCTGGCAGGGAGAATGAGAGCTAACAAGGTTGAAAGGATCTAGTGCCACCAATACTGGTATTATTCCCACGTAACACAAGTTAAAGCATCAGCTCAACGATGTAATTGCTTCTAAATTAAGCCACATAATGACAAGTGCTGTACAGAACCATTAAATAAATATAGAGTAAAAAAGTTGGAACATACGGTGCTACTCACTGAATGGTCCAGTTTGAGTCTTTTCTCCTCAGACCTTTGCTTCTGTTTAAGAATAAGTTCATTGACTAAAAACATAAATAAACAGGATGTCAGAGTTGGATTTAAGTTCATAAAAGTATGAAGAAATCTCGCTTAATATTTTTACTTTACAGTCAGTTTCAGTAGCCAAAACAGTAGAAAATATCTCCACTTCTCTGCTCACCAATTTGCTCCTTAATTTTTTGTAAGGTATATAAAGATTGTTTAAAATCAACAAATGCAATGCCTACACATTCCCCAAGTTGCTTCAGTGCCTTTTTTAAGCACTCATGATTCTTTGGCCAAGTTTTTCAACTCCCAAGCAGCAGTACATCGCAGAAGGGTGTGAAGGAGATAAAACATGAACCGATTTACTACAGGCCAAAACCAACTGCAGCCAAACACAACAACTTTTTCTTTTAATCACTCTGTGCATTTTTAAGACATATTTTGCTACAGTTTTGTTTCACACCGAATTGGCGAATGGTGCAAAGAGAGAAAGATCACCTCAACCCTTTGCACAGCACCCCCAACCCCCCCCCCCCCCCCCATGTCTGTTTTCCTCCCCAGTATGGATCCAAAACCCCTGAACACAGGCCTATGGAAGCAATGTTCTACAGCTGAACACACCCTCCGGAACTCCCTCAGCACCACCTTTGGCACAACACGCTTGGGTCTAAACCTGTTTCGGAAGCATTCCTTAGCTACTGTGGCTTTGAATCCATTTACTATTAAATGGATATCCCAGCACATGACATCAAGATTTGTTTTAACTTTGACATTGCACGCTGCAATGGGTATCCTTTGATCTTTTCTACCCATAAAAGTTTTAAACTCTGCTTCCAGTTAAGAACATTTCCCTCCTCTATTTAAGAAGCAATACTTGACTGCATATGTGTATGAGTACTTTTCTTGTGTCATTTACATGTACATCACACAGACCTCACTGCAGTAGCCAAAATAGTACAATATATAATTTAGTCTCTGTGCCTTCAGTGTCCATCCTTTGTAAACAGGATATGCTCTCGATTATTAGACAGACAACAGTGCAAGAAAACAAAAGTAAATAGATTCAAAATCTCTAGGCATAAGAACAATATCTTTTTTTTCCTTTTCTTAGTATGAAAACAAGTCAGTCTCACTACTGTAACTCAGCAGATAGAGCTGCTGGAGGCAATGGAGTATTCACAATTTATACTAATAACCACTTTTTAAATATAAAAAACAGTTGACCAAAGGACTGAAGTTTGGATTTTATGTTCAATATCCAGAATCTTGTTATTTACAGGACAAATTTACGAGTGCCTGCCTTCCTTAATAACTAAGATGTTTCCCATGAAGCTCACCTAGGAAGTTGGGATAAAGATGATCTATGTTGTCCACAACGTAGTTGCATTTGGGACATCTGTTGTTGTCTTCCAAGCTCTGGTGAATACATTTATAGCTGTTTAAAAACATAAAACCCGAGAGACAAAACTAGTGAGCAAGCATGAAGGAACAAAACATAAGCACAAGGTAAATAATATCAACCTTGGATAACATGTACTCCATTTGTGTTGCCAGCTAACAGCTGCAGGCCAAGATCCCACAGTGGAGTCAAAGTGTAAAAAATATTAACTCTGAGCATGCTAGAGCAGAAAGATGAAGTTTCTTGGCAAGGATTATCAAAGGTGTTTAAGTACTTCATTCTTATTTTCCTGAGGATCGCGGCAACGTGGATACTTGAGCCGCACTTCCACCTTAAATTTACTCCCCTCTTCCACAGGCAGAGCTAACAAACCGACCGCATCACTCCAAAGCAACTCTTCTAGATTAGCCAAATACTTATCAAGGAACATTAAAAACTATTATGCACTTTGGTTAAGTGAGCTCTGAAGGAAATCCTTCCCCAGCTTCTCACATTCCCCTGTTGTTCTCACTAGAAAGGACTTCAGAGGTGCGCTCTGTTGAGCTGTTAGCGATCTGAGGGACAGATTAACTACAAGATGCATTTTAGCATCAAGTTTTAAACACCTCACTAAGAAACCAGCTTCACATTGACTGTTGTTACGGGCACTGTGTGACAACATTGCTCTGCTCTCCCTAAATAGAGATATTTTACTGCTTCTCATCTTGAGCTTCTAAAAAAGTTACAGATGACAGAGATAAGGTGTTAAAATAGAGGGCAAAAAATCAGCTGTTGCCTTACCTGTTGCAGAACAAACCCCCTCTGAAAGTTATCTGAAAATGCTGCTTGAGGAAATGCTTTGTGCTACTATAATATTGCTTCTAATAAGAAGTAAGCGATTTATTTCTAGTTAACAGATGCCGTAAGAGTATAATGTACACAGTACATTAAAACATCATGCTTCAACGTTTATTCCAACCCCTTGCTGCAAGAAGTGGGGGCAGACAATTCCATGACTGTTTGTGGAGGGTTCTTGTACTTCTCCGCTTTCCTTCTCGGGGCAGCCAGAGATAACACACTGAAAAGTAAGTGGACCTTGGGCAAATTCAGTACAACAGAAACAAGCCTGAAGCGTGTCCTCAAGAGGTTCAAGAGAGCTACCACAGACAGCACACAGACCACTTGAAACTGTATATGGTCTTGCAAAAGGCAAGGAGGACTTTCCAACACTTACTCTTGTGCCCTCTACAGAGGTGGAACCCACAGCTTTGGGTGGGAAGAGGCCCCTTCCACTGCCAATGGTGACAACCTGCTCTGCTCAGGACACTGGAGGCTACCAGCGGTTTATGACCATTTTATTTCTTGGCAGAGGAAATACGGTGGCATAACACATTGTTTTAAACAACTAGATGACTTCTTTTTTAAATCTAACTAGTACCCATCATTAAAACCTTGATTTTAACCTCTTTTTTCAGTGCCAGGACAGAAGACAGACAGTAACAAAAACTCAGGACAGGGATTCACAGCAATGTCCCTCTACACACAGGGTACGAGATAGACATTTTGCACAATGCAACAAATCTTACCAGAAGCTGTGTCCACATTTTGTCATGTAGGCTTCCTCAATCATATCAAAACAGATGGGACTGAAAGCAAAACAAAAATAAAAATCAAAGATGACTCTGTTAGAAAAGGAAGGAAAGTATTATTAATTTAAAGCAGCCACCTAATCAAGCTCAGGCAATATTTTCTATTTGCAAAATGAAAGAGGACACAAAAGCGCAACATCAACCAGGCAGTGTAAAGATCAAAAGGGCAATCAAGAGTTCTTTGAACTCCAAATGATACTGCAGTTTGCTACAATTAGAACCTAGGTAAGTGTTCACTCTTGAACACTGTCCAAGCTGCAGAACAGCCTCCCAACAATATGTACCAGCTCTCAAACAAAATGTAAAAAACAGGGTTTTTACATGCACAGACATAAGGTATTTATAAATCACATCAAAATTATTTATCCTTCCTTTCTTCAGCCAAAAGCTATCTATAATTAAAATAAACTATGCAAAGAGGCAGAGGAGAGCAGAAATAGTAGTATTGTCACAAGAACAAGAATTAATAAGCGGGAAGCGGAAGAAGGTGCCAAGGAGGTGGTGTGCTGCTGAGCACTGCCAGGCAGCAGGCGTGGCTGAGCCTGCGGAAGAGGGCATCGAAGGCACGGGGCAACCAAAAGGAGGAACCAACAGTCAAACATGGTCTAAAAAAGTCAAAGGAGAAGACAGGAAAAGTAGAATGTAGGACTGTTCATAAAGGAGGGCAGAGGAATGCAGATGGAAAGAAGGGTTGTGGTGTTTTCCAAGACTAGTTAGTGACCAAAGTGCAGCCAGGTCCCTGGGAGGGGTCACCAAGGACCAAGCAGGTAGCTGACATGAAGGATGTGCAAGCAAGCAGTGCTGCACAGGAACCCCAGCAAGACAAGAGGCACAGGAATTCAATAAGATTAGCAGTGGAAGAAATCTGTCTCATCATTAAGTGGCTGTGACACGTTTGAAAGGAAAATGAAACACAAATGAAAGCAGAGGAGAGAGGCATCTTACATCCAGTGACTCCCATAGCTGCTATCCCTGACAGCCGCTAAGACATGCTGTCACATACGTACTCATCTTCAGGTCTTGGTCAGCTCTCCAGTGAGACGCTGCGGACAGCAACGCCACAGTTCTATATATGACACATGTATCAACTGCCTCATGAGCTTCACCTTGCTTTCGAGCCCTTGCAGACATCCAAACACTCTCTTCTCACAAGTCCACACCAATCTCAGTTTGGAGATGTTTCCCCAGCATCTGTTTTCTCCAGAAACAGCCTCCTCCCACCTTCTGCCAGCAAGGCAGCTCCCACAGAATGAGCTATTAATAAATTGTTAACAACTTTTGAAAAGCAGGAATCTTTTTGAATGCAGGATCAAAAACCCAGATCAGACTAAAATAAGCAATGCTTGCCTGAGTAAGGAGGGGAGCACCTCAATTTCTCCTCTAGTTAGGACTCCACAAAAGACATCCTCCTCTTCATCCATTCTAGAGGATACTAACAGTCATTACCCCATTAGGCATTTAAAAATGGGAAGGACACTTCTTATATAAACACTTCTTTTTTAAGCCCACATGTGGGAAGATGTGGTCCCCGCCAATGCAATCCACCTCTGAAAGACCAAAGAGGAAAACCTGGATGCATTGAAAGGTTTGTCCAACCTAACATACAAACCACGTTTTCTTAAACATTCCATCAAACCACCTGCATAAACACAACATAACAGCAAATGAATCAAACTAGAATGATATTCTAACCCAACTGAGCCACCAATTCCATTCCTCAAAACTAATCATCACACATGTGTCCCCCTTTCACCCTGAGACAGGCCCTTTTCTGAACATCATTTGTCTTGAGCAGCACTAGCTTCAGGAGCTCAAGCCACTTCAGAGTTAGATGTTATTTAGTTCCAAGGTACTGTTTAGTGAGAAGAAATTGTGACCAAACTTAGCCAACAAGGGTGGATTAATAAGAGAATTAGGCATCTTCGTATTCTATTGGCTGGCCTTTTAAAAATACTGTCAAAGACTTATAATTATATGAATGTCCGAGGCTGGTTTTTTCCCCACTGATGATGAACAGCTTAAATTCTTTACCTTCCTCTAGTCATGCTGTATAACACAGTGTCACTCTCTGCATTGGGCTAAAAATTGCTCTTCCCTGCAAGGCCAGACATGGGTTTTCCAACATGCTCCCAATGCCGCCCTAACTCCAGAAAGCACAGCAATTAACACAGCTGCAACACTCCTATGTCTGCAATAGGACATCACAAATTAGAGCTAAAATAAGATTGCTTCCTGACATGACAGTCACCCAAGACCACTGTTCCTGACTTATTCTTCATACCAGTTTGACTGAAGAAGTGACAGAGTCAAAATAGTTGAGGAAAAGCAATCAGAGCCAGCAAATGGAGCCATTCAGTGTCAGGGTCATCGTTAACAGAGCCTGAAGTTTCCATTAAGAACTGCTTCCCCTGCAATGCTCGTTGATTTACAAGTGGAAACAAGATTGATGTCTTTTAATACTTATTGAAGCCAAGCTGGCTGTAACACATCAAAGTTGCTATGCACCAGTTGTTTTAAGTTAATCTAACACAGAAGGAAGCTTAAGAAAGGAGTGGAGTGATCAGGACTTGAGACGTACTACAGCTAGTATCACTGAAACTGAGAAGAAGCACAGGTACAGTGAAATCAAGGCTCCTCTGTATGAAGTCGTTCTAATTCTGTATTTGTCTTAAGCAGCAGAGCCAGGTAAAAAGGACGTAAATCACTTCAGCAAGCCAAAGATGTCACTGTTCTGTACCAGACTCCAACGTCTTATTTACTAAACAGTTTTTTATCCAGCACAAAGGCTTACCATTCTTTCTCTATGAGGTATACTTCAAACACTTTTAAAACCACTTTAACCAAGCTCATGCTTCTAAGCTTTGCCAGCTCTTTTCAAGGCCGCTCCCAAGAGCACTACTGTCACCCTGCTGCCACCCAAACACCCGGCTGAAGCAGTCACTACACAGTTTAAACACATTTCCAATTTCCTTCTGCTCCGCAGTGAACAACACCCATCGGTTTCTCCCTCCTGTTCTGCTCCTCTTTGGTCAAAGCAGACAGCAGGACTTGTTGCAGGCTCTGTCCTTCATGCAGAAGGTGGCCAGGTTAAAGATAATTGCCATTACCATCCACTCAATGTGAAGCACCAATGTAACAACAGATTATAAAACCATCGCTGTCTGCAGAATGTAAACAGCTCGTTGTGTTTTTAGTTTGTGACCTGCAGGGTGAATTTGCAGGATTCCTTCCTAAAGGGGTTTGCCGGATGACAAACACATGAACAACTACACTTGGCCCACATCTGGCTTTAATAGGAAACCACCTGAGAAAAGAACTGTTTTGACAAACCCATGAACCTGCAAGTCCACCTTTAGAAGTGGCAGCAGCCCTTCCCACACCTGAGTTTGTAGGTTGTACCTCTCCAGATCGGTCCACATCCCTTCTTCCATACGTACATCATTCTGCCAGAGCTCAGAAACAAGCAGGAATACAAGACAGCCACTGAAGAGACAGCATGCAGCAGGGCCCTCTCCAGCCAGGGAGCGAAGCAGACAGCAGCTGGTTTTAAAGAGGTTTAGTCAATCACTAATTGGGAGGGCTAACGTAAGGCCCGGCAAAACCATAAGCAACTACCTTGCTGGACAGAACAAAATCGCTTGGTTAGAGGATTCTTTCAGATGCTCTCCAAGCAAGGGGAAAGAGGCCTGGCTACAGGAACAGCACAAATTACCTTTAAATTCTACATCTTGCTCTAGGAGAGACGAACGGTTTCCCTTTCTATTATAAAGTAAACCAGAACTATTTACTTTCCTGACTAGAGTTAGACATTTCCAGGCAAAAGCCAATACGTAACACGAACAGCACACGCTTGCAAATTCCCAAGAGTACACGCGCTAAATGTTTCACAACCCAGACTAGCAACGTATGCCAATGTTTACATTAAAGCCTAGGCCTCGCACTGCTGAGATAGCACTTTCTGAAGACAGGCAGGGAGGTTGCATACACAGATGCTACTTACAGGATTTCCACTTGCACCTTGATGTTTGAAACTCACCCAAACTTCTTCCCCCTTTCCCACCTTCAGTCTGGTACAGGCAGAATCTGCCACTGAGTATACAGCTGTAGCTAAGGCCAACTCACAGCCCAGCTCAGAAAAACAGCCAAGTGTTCCCCACAGCTGACAGCATCTTCAAAGTGTCCTTATGGGGTAAAGGCTTCTGCTTCTCACCACGAGATATCCAAAGCTTGTTTAAATCATTTACTTAAACCCACACCTTGTCTTCACAGACATTGTTCAAAATTCCAGAGTTGCCTAGTTGCGTTTATTTCTGTATTGTTAAGAAAAGAGAGGACCACTATAACGTGAAGCTGGCATTAATAAACAAGAACAAGCCCTACAGCCCACAGACACACACAGCAGTTAACAAGCCTGGTAGGTTAACATTGTCTGCTTCTGGAACTTCTGACCTGCAGTTCAACCTGCCCAATATGGCTCTCTAGTAAACTGTAAGAGAGGGACAAAGAAAGATATTTTGCCCCGATTACCACTCATTTGATTTTCTCCTCTCACTTTGTGCAGCCTGCAGCACTCCTCAATGAGGACAACTAATTATATGTTCTCCTTGAAGCATGTACCATACTTACCTGCAGAAAAAAAAATCAAAAGAACCAAGAAATCTGCTTTTTGAGCCATCAGATGGCTTACAAACTTGTTATTGGTGTCACTTCCCTTCAAATACCCTCACTTCTAATGCAGACAACAATATGGGAAATGGCAGTCAACCCGCAAGGGACGGGCAGACTCCTGCTGCCTGAGTACGACCGCCGAGGGAACTGAGGGCATTGGCATCAGGTCATTCCCCACGGCCAAGAGCAACGCAGCCGCCTCCCACAGCAAGTGCCCTTAAATCCAGCAGGCATGGCTGAGAGCCTTCAGCTGGAGCAGGACATCAACTTACCACAGCTATGCTCTCATCCCAACTCTGCTACTGAGGAGATGACTCCTTACAGTAATCACCTGTAATTTTTTTATCATTCCTTATTACTAGTAAGTAGTAGTTTGTGTTTTCCACAACTAACTTTTTAGCAACTTCATGTTCTCACTTCAGTAGCAAGGACATTTCCTATCCACTCTGCTGGACAGTTTACAAAGGTGTAAAAGTCAAGTCTACAGGTTTTTGAGACAGGCATCTGCCTGTCTGGTGCAGATGTGAAAGATCCAATCCCTCACCTGTAAGTCAGTGCTGTCAGAAAAAGTCACCTTGGGAGCTGCGCCCCACTTCTCTTCCTCTTTTTTACTGTTTCTTTCTTCTGACCCAAGCTTCTTTCCAGTATCTCTTCCTTGCTTGTCTGTCTCAGATGCCAACACTTGCCCCTACTTTCTGTTCTCACATTTCAGCACATCCAACCAGCTATTAAAATCAAACCTACTCCTCATGCTTGGGGGTTTGAAACACATTAGCTGTTTTGGGCTGTCACTAAAACTGCAAATTACCAACAGTTCTCAAACCGCACATCGCAGAGGGTCTTGGTCTACCACTTCTGCTGGAAGGGCGTCTCCAGCTACAACCTGCAGCTGTGGCTGCAGGGCAGCATCTGAATGTCTTCAAGAAAAGCCTTTATCTCATCACTGACAGTTTCCCACTCATCTGGTTTTGGGTGCCAGACTGACACAAACCTTATCGCTGTTTCAAACCAGCCAATCTTTCCAAGCAAGGAAGGCAAACCCATGTCAGCTTTGCTGGATCTATCAACCACCAAGAGACTCCTTGGATCTCCATTCGAAGGACCACAAAATCCTCGGCTGGCTCCTCTTCCAGAGGTCAGAGCAGGTCAATTTCTCAGGGGACACCTTGCCTGAGCCCCTCTGACCCTGGAAGACAGCACATTCGCTTGCAATGTCAACATGTTACGAGGAAACTGAGCAGCCTGCCAGTCCTTTCTGATCAGTTAGGCTTCTCCAGAGCATACTTGAGAAGGAACCTGCTGGGAATAACCTGAGTTTGCTTCAAAACAAAGAAGGTCAGAGCAATACTGCTACATAGAGACAAAAAAGCAAACAGATAAGAGGAAAAAAACCCAAAACCGGAGTTGCAGTCCCCCTGAGGGCAGTTACAGATATAGAATCATAGAATGGTTTGAGTTGGAAGGGACCTTAAAGATCATCTCATTCCAACCCCTCTGCCATGGGCAGGGACACCGCTCACTGGACCAGGCTGCTCAAGGTCCATCCAACCTGGCCTGGAACACCTCCAGGGATGGGGCAGCCATGACTTCCCTAGGCGACCTCTGCCAGCAAATCACCACTCTCGTCATCAAGAATTTCTTCCTAATGTCCAATCTAAATCTTCTGCCTTCCAGGTTAAAGCCCTTCCTTCTCATCCTATCACTCTATGGGCTTGTAAAGAGCCCCTCTCCAGCTTTCCTGCAGCCCCATTTGGTACCAGAAAGCTGACAGACGTTCTCCCCAGAACCTTCTGTTCTCCAGGCTGAACAAACCCAAATCTCTCAGCCTGTCCTCGTATGGGAGGTGCTCCAGCCCTTGGATCGTGTTTGTAGCCCTCGTCTGGACTTGCTCCAACAGATTCACATCCTCCCTATGCTGGGAAATTCCAGATCTGCACACAGGACTCCATCCTTTCCCAACAGATCCACCTCCTCTTTTTGTTGGAGATCCCAGAACTACACACAGGTCTCCCTCCCCTCACCAGCCTATATCCTACTTACCTTGGGAATTCCAGAACCACACACAGGTCTCCATTCCCTTCCCCAGCACTTCCATCTCCTCCTTACGCTGGGAAGCCCAGAACTGGACACAGGACTCCATCCCTTCCCCAACAGACCCACGGCCTCCTTTCACTGGAAATTCCAGATCTGGATGCAGGTCTCCATCCCCTCCCCAAGAGACCCACCTCCTCCTTACACTGGAGATTCCAGGTCTCCATCCTTCCCCAACAGATCCGCGTCCTTCTTTCACTGGGGATCCTAGGCCTGGATGCAGGTCTCCACCCTTCCCCAACACTTCCAAGTCCTCCTTATGCCTGGAGTCCCTGCACACAGAGCTATAACTCCCTCCCCAAGAGGGATCCACATCCTCCTTACACTGGGGATCCCAGAATTGGCCACAGAACTCCACCTGTTCCTCAAGAGACCCACGTCCTCCTTACACTGGGGATTCCAGAACTCCATCCTTCCCCAACAGATCCATATCCTCTGGATGTTGGGGATCCCAGGTCTTCATCCTTCCCCAACACATCCATATCCTCTGGATGTTGGGGATCCCAGGTCTTCATCCTTCCCCAACACATCCATATCCTCTGGATGTTGGGGATCCCTGGCCTCCATCCTTCCCCAGCAGACCCACTTCCTCCTTACGCTGAGGATCCCAGGTCTTCATCCTTCCTGAATAGATCCATATCCCCTGGATGTTGGGGATCTCAGGTCTCCATCCCTTCTCCGGCAGGCCTACCTCCTCCTTATACTGGGGCTTCCAGGTGTCCATCCTTCCCCAGCAGACCCACCTCCTCTGATTGTTGGGGATCCCAGGTCCCCATCCTCTTCCCCAACACTTCCAGGTCCCCTGAACGCAGGAGATGCCATATCTCCATCCCTTCCCCAACACTTCCAGCTCCTCCTCATGCCTGAGACCCTGCACACAGGCCTCCATCCTTCCCCAGCACACCCTCCTCCGCTGATTGTTGGGGATCCCAGGCCCCCATCCATCCTCCTCCTCCCCCCTCCAGCTCCCCCTGGGCGCGGGTCCCCGTCCCTCTCACCACACGAAGTCGTTGCTCTTGTCCTCGTACGAGTTGATGAGCCCGTTGCACAGCGGGGTGAGCAGCGGCCGCTTCCTCCCAGCGCCTCCTCCTCCTCCTCCTCCTCCTCCCGCCGCCCCGGGCCTCGCCGCCAGCCTCAGCCCTGACCCCGACACGGCGGCCGCCACCAGGGGCCGTGGCCCGGGGGACGAGGAGCCGGGGGCGGCCGAGGACGAGGAGGAGGAGGACGACGACGAAGAGGAGGAGGAGGCGGCGGCGGCGGGCGGCGCGGCGGGGTGCGGCGGCGGGCGGCTGCCCGACATGCCGAGGCCGTGCCGAGCCGCCTCAGCGCATGGGGCTCGCACGGGGAAAAAACAAAACAAAAAACAACACCAACCGGGGAGGGACAGAGGGAAGAAAGAGAAAGGGAAGAGCCGGGGGAGGGAGGAAGGAAGGAAGGAAGGAAGGAAGGAAGAAAGAAAGAAAAAAAAAAAATCCCGCCCGCCCGCGCGGCTCCGGCGCCGGTTCAAGCGTTATTGACAGCGCGCGGCGCGCAGGCGCGGGGCGGGGCGGGCGGGCGCAGGAAACGGCGTCTGCGGGGCGGGGCGGGGCGGGGCAGGAGAGGACCGCCTACCCCCCTCCCCCCCCCCCGGCCCCAACAGCGCCGGGCGGGCGGGCGGGCGGCGGGACCCGGGGCGGGGCGCGAGGGGCTGGTGCACCCCCCAAACGCATCCGTGGGGAGAACGGGGCTGGTGCACCCCCCAAACGCATCCGTGGGGAGAACGGGGCTGGTGCACCCCCCAAACGCATCCGTGGGGAGAACGGGGCTGGTGCACCCCCCATACGCATCCGTGGGGGGAACGGGGCTGGTGCACCCCCCAAACGCATCCGTGGGGAGAACGGGGCTGGTGCACCCCCCAAACGCATCCGTGGGGAGAACGGGGCTGGTGCACCACCCAAACGCATCCGTGGGGAGAACGGGGCTGCTGAACCCCTAAACCAAACCCAGCCATGAGGAGAACAGGGCTGTTGAACCCCTAAACCAAACCCAGGCGTGAGGAGAACAGGGCTACTGAACCCCTAAACCAAACCCAGCTGTGGGGAGAACAGGGCTGCTGAACCCCTAAACCAAACCCAGGCGTGGGGAGAACGGGGCTGCTGAACCCCTAAACCAAACCCAGGCGTGGGGAGAACGGGGCTGCTGAACCCCTAAACCAAACCCAGGCGTGGGGAGAACAGGGCTGCTGAACCCCTAAACCAAACCCAGGCGTGAGGAGAACAGGGCTACTGAACCCCTAAACCAAACCCAGCTGTGGGGAGAACAGGGCTGCTGAACCCCTAAACCAAACCCAGCCATGGGGAGAACAGGGCTACTGAACCCCTAAACCAAACCCAGCCGTGGGGAGAACGGGGTTGCTGAACCCCCCAACCAAACCCAGCTGTGGGGAGAACGGGGCTGCTGAACCCCCAAACCATCCATGGGGAGAATGGGGTTGCTGCACCCCACAACCAAACCCCGCTGTGGGGAGAATGGCGCTACTGAACCCCTAAACCAAGCCCAGCCTTGGGGAGAATGGGGCTGCTGAACCCCTAAACCAAACCCAGCCGTGGGTAGAACAGGGCTGCTGAACCCCACAACCAAACCCAGCTGTTGGGAGAATGGTGCTACTGAACCCCTAAACCAAGCCCAGCCTTGGGGAGAACGGGGCTGATGAACCCCTAAACCAAACCCAGCCTTGGGGAGAATGGGGCTGCTGAACCCCCAAACCATCCATGGGGAGAACAGGGCTGCTGAACCCCTCAAACCCATCTGTGGGGTACATGGAGCAGCTGCACCCCCTCAACGCCATCACAAGGGGTGATGGTTTTAAACTAAAAGAGAAGAAGTTTAGACAATATATTAGTAAGAATTTTTCTGTGCCACGAGTGGTGAAACACTGGCACGGGTTGCCCCGGAAGGTAGCGGAGACCACATCCCTGGAAACGTTCCCAGTCAGGTTGCAAGGGACACTGAGCAACCTGATTGAGTTGAAGGTGGCCCTGCTCGCTGCTGCACTGGGGTTGGACGGGGTGAACCTCACGGTCCCTTCTAACCTAAACCATTCTGCCATTTTAGGTTTTGGGCGTTAAGGGAAATCACAGAATCACTAGGTTGGAAAAGACCCACAGGATCATCTAGTCCAACCATTCCTATCATGTCGCCCCCAGACTTCTGCAAACCACACTGAAGGGTTCACAAAGCTCAGTGCTCAACAACTTCTCCGCTTGGCCAGAAGCACTGCAGAGACCCTGTTGTTTCCTTTCTCTCCCAACAACCTACAGACAGGAGAGTAACTGTATTTATTGTCTGCAGGCAGCTTTACCTCTCTAGGTTTACAGAGGCAGCTGGTGAAACTCCAGGGCATTCCCCGAGGATGGTAATCCTAAACTCAGGAATGGAAAACACCCAAAGAGATCAGGTCTGTAGCACTCCTCCCACTGCAGCCTTCAGCGAGCTGTAAAACCAGTATGAGAGCTGGTAAAACTGGTCTGAGAGGAAGGAAAAAAAAAATAAAAGGTGTCTTCAGGTAGGCAGTGTTGGTTAGGAGACCTCTCACAGTGCAGTAGGGTGGCAGGGACTTCAGCTGACAAATGTTCCAAAGGGATCATGGCAAAGTACAGCTCTTGATTCGCTCTGGAGATGCTGCGGAGTGCCCCTCCTAACCTCCCCTCTCAGCTGTGCCTGAACAGCACCGGGTATTTGCCTTTGTGTGTTGACCCCGAGTGTCAGAAAAAAACCCCTCAAACAGGGCAGTCACCAAACCCCAAACTTTCTCTGTTAGCGTGGAGACGTGGATGAGTGCAAGCCAGAGAATTCAAAAGTAACTTCTCTTTGAGACCCAGGTTGGTAGTCTTGCCTCTCCAAGCTGACATCTGCCATTATAGTCATTCCTGCAATTTAACTCTTTGTTGCTGTCACTAAAAGTTTCCTCTTTAGAGTTTTTGGGCCTCTTTTTGGTGGTTTTTTGTTCAGTTTTTTTCAGTCCTTGTGTTCTCCTGCTTTCTATAAGGAGCCTGCTGAGTGGCAAGTCTCAGGACTAACCCCATGAAGACCTTGAAATACATCAATCCCCCCTGTTTTCAGTGGGAGCAAAGAGCAGAGCCTAATACCTTTCTATGAGCCTGACTGTTGGTGTCTGTGTGCATCATATTTCCTGTTGCTAAGAGAATGAAAAACCTCATTTTCTTGTCTTCTGGGGAGGGGGGCGAATAGCTTTACAGATGAGTGTTTGCGATGGAGTTTTATGTTTCCAAGAGAAGAGGAAAGCAGGAGTAAGCAGCAGTGTTTGCAAGAGCACGTCTACACGCTTCATGCATTCTGAAATACGGGCTGGTCCTTGAAAAGTCTTGCTATCCTTTGATGCCGTTACTGGCTGTGCTCCAAGGAGGAAAAGCGACACACGTAAAAGCTGTTAAAGATTAAATATATGCCCATTTATGCCTGCACATGACTGACCTTTGCAGCAACACCTCCACCCACAGGCCTGGCAGTGAGTGTGGCACCCAGCACCTTCAGCACCCACCGACCGACTGCCTGATGCCTGAGCTTTAGAATATCCGTACAAGCTCTGGGAGGCCCTTGGAGTGAAGACCTTCTCTTCAATGCTCTGATGAATAGTGAGCAGCCTTTTGCTTCTGGAGACATTTCTTTCCCGCAGTTACCTTGCATTACCAGTTCCAAGATGCAGCCTAAGGGAAGATTAGATGCTACTCCTGGAGCTACCTGTGTGCTGTACTGGGATAAAGGACACGGATGAAGCCTCCCAGCTTTAAAATTCACCACAGTTGGAGCAGTGTTGTGCCTGCTATCCTTCAGTTATCTTCCAGTTCCTGCTGGCACAAAATGAGCTCCAAGAACTGATTAGTGAAAATCCAAGAATTGACTACGTTGGTATTAGAATCATAGAATCACCAGGTTGGGAAACACCCACCGGATCATCGAGTCCAACCAACCATATCAAACACTAAACTGTGCCCCTCAGCACCTCGTCCACCCGTGCCTTAAACACCTCCAGGGAAGGTGACTCAACCCCCTCCCTGCGCAGCCTATTCCAATGTGCAATGACCCTTTCTGTGAAAAATTTTTCCTAATGTCCAGCCTAAACCTCCCCTGGTGGAGCTTGAGGCTCGCCCTGTCCCCTGTCACTTGGGAGAAGAACCCAGCTCCCTCCTCTCCAAAATCTCCTTTCAGGTAGTTGTAGAGAGCAATGAGGTCTCCCCTCAGCCTCCTCTTCTCCAGGCTAAACACCCCCAGCTCTCTCAGCTGCTCCTCATAAGGCCTGTTCTCCAGCCCCTTCACCAGCTTCGTTGCTCTTCTCTGGACTCGCTCCAGAGCCTCAACATCCTTCTTGTGGTGAGGGGCCCAGAAATGAACACAGGATTCGAGAAGCGGTCTCACCAGTGCCGAGTACAGAGGGAGAAGAACCTCCCTGGACTCAATGGCAGGGGTACAAGAGTGCAACACGATAAAGCAGCTGTTAGAGGTTTTTCTCTGTATCCTCCAGCCAGCAGCGTGGCAGATGCTTGCACTGCTTCGGGGCTGGGATCCTGCATTTAAGCTTGACTCCTGCTGGGTTCAGGACAGAGGGGAGAGTCCTGGCACGGGGACACCTGCACCCTCGTGTAGCATGCTCCTCCTTAGGGTCCTGCTGAGGTCCAAACCCGCCCCTCATCAGGTTGCTTATGTTTCCTTGCTTAATCTGGGTATTACCTTTCTCTCTCTGCTTAAAGGAGATATTAGGTTTTCTTGTCTGCCTTCAAAGGTGTGTGGAGCGCAGCCAGGTGTGCACCTCCTGCCCCGCCAGTAAACACAACCCGTTCCTGACTGGCCTGAAACCTAGGCTGAAAACACATCAGTTACTCTGGGATAGGTTATCTCCAGCTCTAGCCCTTAGTGGTCAGTTTATGCACAGAAACTGGTATTTCTGATAGACGAATGTTTGGGAAAACCGGCTGTAGGAGGCAGCTCTTCTTTTTCTCTTTTCCAGCCTCTGAAGCTGGCCACTGACTGTGTTCCAAGTGTTTAAGTGCTACTTCTGAATCTGTGCAAAGAAGGACGATGCACTACCTGTGGCATTAAAGGAAAGAGCAGACTAGTACTGTCTATAGATGAACAAACCTTAAAAGCTGTATAGATTCTGCTCCTCTGGATACATCAATCCTAAATAGTGACTTAGAGCTGCAGGCTACGACCAAATGTGGTTTCCATACTTAGAAAGGAAAAGCCTTTATAAAGCAGGCGCCAAGATCTTGAACCTATTAACTAGCTTCTCATTGCCTTTCTGGGTCAGGTTGAAATTTCTGACATTAAAAGATTTTTTTTTTTATTTACAGTTTGTGGGGAGATAAGTCTTTCTTCATTTTTAACACTAAGCCAAAAATTCCAAACCTGTTCCTGATTGCCTTCATTATCCAGTCCTGAAAGAGTTACCTCTCTCCCCATCAAAGTGAGTATACATATTCTATGCTAAAATGCCAAAATAATCTGAGTTCAATTTTTTAAGTACTAAACCCTCAGTTTTATAGCTTTGCTACATTTACATTTCATAGGAATGGTTGGACTCGATGATCCAGTGGGTCTTTTCCAACCTAGTGATTCTATGATTGAAGTGAGACAACCCAACCATTATCAAAAGAAATGGTTCTGTGATCAATCCTACTCATTATAAGCCCGAAGTTTGTGACTTTACGACTGCCACTCCACTTGCCTGTGCAGCAGCCAGCTGCAGCTGTGATAACATGCCACAGAAATCGTTAAGGGAGCTCTGCGTGGAGCACCATGCACAGAGACTGAGACCTCTTCCACGCAGAGCAACGTGGGGACCAGATGTCTGGGGGAAATGACAGTCGCTTCCTGGCTTTCTTCCTGACTGCTGGTGACTCACTAGGAAAATGACTTCTGCTTCTAAGCCTGTTGCTGCCACCTAATTTCCACTGAGTCTGGTAGTCCATCCAGGAGCTAAGAAACCCCTTCTAGGAACTGCCACCCTGGCTTGAAAGTTGCTGCTCCAGAGGTCATTAGAGAGCTTTACTAATAATCATTGCATTAACCTCCCAGCTAGCCAGTGGCAGAAATGCCAGTTCTCCCTTTTTATAGGTGAGAAAAATGAAGTGTGAACAGGTTCATCACCTGGTTACAAAGTCAGTGGGACTCTTAATGCTCCATAAATCTGAAAATTAGGCTGTCAGCAACTTTTCCTCAAGCTGATCTGCCGCAAAGCTATGCAGGAGACCCAATCTCTACACATCAGGTACACTCCCTCCTCTGTTTACTGGGAGAAACCTGAAGGTATCTCTCCAAATTTCACATCCCTTTCATTTTCTACCCCCTATACATTTCTTCTTCCACACGTCCTTCCCTAGAGTCGTGCAGCCTCCATGCCCATACGGCTACTCTCCTTCAGCTGGAAAGAAGTACGAAAGATTGGCAGCTGTCAAATCCTCTACATATCCTCCCATATGAACCAGAGAGGGGCAAAGTCCTTGCTTAATGCCTACTTTGGAAGCAGATTCCCATGAAGAGCAAGGAGCCAACAACTATGTCACTATAGAGGTGAGCCCTGGGGTCTGACCTTCAGCAGAGAAATAAGGCAGAAGCAGGAAAAAGGAGCCGGGTGGGTTAAGCTCTGTCCTGCCTGCAGCATTGTGCCAGCTGCAAAGACCCTGGGGGCACCAAAAAGCCTTGATTGCCTTGAGCAGCCTCACCTGGGACCTCCATCCATGTACCCACTGGCCATTGGCCTAGCTGCTGTACTTAAGGTTGGCTCTGGGCTCTTTCTCCTATTTGAGATGTAGTGCAGTGGTGTGTCTGCGCCCTACCTGCCTCCTCTTTGTGAAGCTGCGTGGATGGCAGCTCATGAGGGTTTGCTCTACAAGGATCTCTTGGCAGGATTTGGGTGAGCTAGGAAGGTGGCTGGCAGAAGTTATTTTTTTTCTCCTTTTTTTTTTTTTTTTTTTTTTTTTTTTTTTTAAACCAGCACTTAGAAGGGGCCTGGGTGCCCCCTTCGAGCTGCTGCAGCATCCTTGCTTTCTGCTAGCCCCTGTCCCCCCACAATTTGGGCTTTCACGGCTGCCTGGAGAGCTGCCCTCTCTGGAACAGCCTTCAGCCCAGGAGCTGAGGATGCCTTCGTGGCAGCAGCACTCTAAAATACTTTATTAGCCCCTAGGGGGTCAGCTGCGGGTGAGGAAACCCCCAGTGGAGAGGATGAGAGGATGGGTTTGGGAGAGACCTGCTGCTTCTCACTACCACCGCTTACCATCAGAGGGCAAGCTCAGCCCGGGCGAAGATGCTGCAAACCCTGCATCTTGCTGCTTCCCAGCTCCATCCCTGCCAGGGCTGCTGCTGCCAGGTGATGATAAAGAAAAGGGAGGCTGTTTACCGCCCTTCTCACAGGGGACAGGCTCGGTCTTCCCCATCTCTGCCTGCTGCCAGGAAGGGCTCTGCTCCCTTTTTCCCCTGAGAGCAAACCGTGCTTTATATGAACACACCAGCCTGCAGTGGGTGGCAAAGATGATGCGGTGAGCTCCCAGGCGGGTCAGTTTAATACAGAAGAAATTCCCAGAAAGCAGCAGGTTTGTGCTTTAGGATCCCAAATGCTGTATAACCTTCCCCACCATCTCCTTCTCTGGCAGGATTTGCGTTTATGGCAGAGATTGAACAGCATGTGGAGAAGTTGTGCAAACTACTGCTTTTACCTGGCATCACGCTGGTCTCCAGAGCCACCAGTAAGCAGGGATGCACAGCCCTAGCAGAACCAGTGCCAATCAGGTAACCTCTAGATGAGCGGTACCCCTCAAGTCCTTCACAAACATCCTAGAGGAGCGAAGAAAACTGCTTTACACTCCTTCAGCTATGACCTCCCCCAGGAGCCCCACGTGCTGGTATGTGGCCCCTGCTGCCAGCTAGAGACCCTCAGCACTTTCCAAAGCATTTGGTGAGGATTTTGTGTCTTGCCAGCTCCCCCCTTTGCCTCTTCCAATGATTCTCAGTCTTAATCCACACCCCCTTCATTGCCCAGAGTCTTCCTTTAAAAAGCCTGATGCTGGAGAGCTTTTCAGAAAGGAATAATGAACCAGACGCTTTCCTGGTGTCTATCTTTGTTTTTACAGCCGTGGGTCTCCCCTGAGGACAGAGAGCCCTTTGTACTACATAGGGTCCCTTTACAAAAGGGGGCTTGTGAACAGAGCATCCTCCCCCTGGGTACCACATCAAACTGATTTTTTTTTTTTTTTCCACCTGCCCTCCTAGGCACAACCAGCGCAAAAGCCCTTTCTGCACACAGGGGACTGAGGCAATAGCTTTAATTTTGGAGATGTGTGTATGTAGGATTGCTCAGTGCCATCCTGCTGTCCACCCTCTGTTGAGCTGAAGGGTAAATGAAGGGTTAAGTGGTTGTCATCTTCTCCTGTGCCCAGTGGATATTTGGAGCGAAGCCACATTTCATTCCCTAGATGGCTGATAATTGAATAAACTCTGCATCTTGACTGAATTTAAAACCAAGGCAGGAGATCTCCCCACCAGTAGTCAATAAGTTTTCTCTAGCAGGGATTTCTGTCTGGGGCTGATGCTGCAGCCACATCTCCCAGGGAGCGATCGCATGCTTCTGAGCTGCCAGGTTTGCCTGATATGGGGCTTTACATTTACAAGGAAATTCCTGTTTCTATTCCTCGCTAAGGGTGAAATTCAGGACTACAACCTCAAATGCCTTTAAAACTGTTAAGCCACAAGTAATTTGCTGATGGTTTGGTGATATCCAGAATCCTTGGCCAGGTAAGACAGGGAAAGAAAGAGCTTTGCACCCTGGTCAGGAGTCTGAATCTGCTTAGATCGTGGTGCGGATGGAAGAAAACAATGTGATGCAGCTAATTAACATCATGCTAATTAAATAGTGGGTACTCTTCATGTACCCTTGCAGTAAATCATTCTTCAATTCAGGTGGCAAATTCTCACACAGTCACTTAATATGTGAACCTAAAAAAGCTGCCTCCTGTGAAGCTGAGGCTGCCGATTTATTGAGCTATTTAAGATATTTGCTTCACTCCCTCTTTATATTCACAGATATTCAAACAAATGCCCTTGAGTCTGGGAACCAGCAGCTTTTTGGCACGTGTTCATTTTGCAAACAGGGGCATTCACACCAGAAATGCAGTTCTAGGGCTTTGTAGCCACACAGTGGGTAGGCAATGATGCGCTGTGCAATCTGTGCCCCAGCAGAAATACCTGGCACTGCTCATGTTTCAAACTTCACTGAGCAAAGTAATTGCATGGAGCTGTTTACTGTCAGTCTGCTGACTGCATGTTATTAATAGGAGAGATGGAGTGAATAATTAGGACTAATGACTGAATTAGAGAAAGTTGTCATCTTTTCATGAATAGTTTGCAGAGAGAGAGGCAGTGTTTAACAGTTAAACCAATAAGCAAAAAATGACTCATTCCTCTTTGCAAACATGCTCTCTGTTATGCCAATATATAAACACCCACACCTGGCCCGGTATAGAGAATTCAGCTTCCCCAGTGCCATTTGAGCATTCAAGCTGGTGTGATGTGATTGCCAGAGGTGCTGGGGATCCCCTGCCCTTCTGGGCTTCCCTACCAGGCTTTGGAGCTGGGCACCTTCAGGAAAGCAGAGGCATCCGTCTAAAGTCTAAACCATGGTCTGAGAGTCACAGAATGGTTTGGGTTGGAAGAAACATTTAAAGATCACCTAGTCCAACCCCTGTGCCATGGGCTGGCACATCTCTCTGGTTCAGGTTGCTCAAAGCCATGTCCAACCTGACCTTGAATGTGGAGCATCCACAGCTTCTCTGGGTAACTTCTTCCACTGTCTCACCACTCTCTTTGTAAGAAGTATCTTCCTCATGTCTACCTTCTTTTAGTTTAAAGCTATTACTGCTTGCCCTGTTGCTACAAGTCCTCAGTTTTTCTTATAAGCCCCCTTTAGATGTTGAAGGGCCTCAATAAGGTCTCCCCAAAGCTGTCTTTTCTCTTTTATTTTCAGCCTGAACAACCCCAAATCTCTCAGCCTTTCTTTAGAGGAGAGCTGGGATGCCCTGCTGGCTCCTCTCTGGCCACTGCATTAAAGGTGCTTTGTCCTTCCTCATATGGGAACTGTGGATCATAATGTGTGGAAGTGGATCTTGATTTTCCATGGAACCCAGATGAGCTCAGGTACCCAGCTGTTGAACCTTTAAAACTGCTATCTAGACTGCCCTAAGCTGACAAATATCTCTGCATCAACCTTCAGGCATACTTCCTTCTCCTCAACCACCCACTGTCCACAAGCCCAAGTTTGAGGAGTCTGGTTCTTACCAAGGCTGGGGAACTGCTAACAAACGTTGTCCCACAAAAGTTCGCTTCAAACCTTGAAATCCATTTGGTTCCAGGCAGGAACAGTATTCAGGGTGCTCACTATCCCAAGAACTGTTGAGCCAACTTATTTTTTGATGGGAAAGCCTGCCAGAATGTTGAAGGCTGAGGGAATTTTGTGGAACACTTTCAGAAAGCAAGTGATTGATTCATCATTGTCGGTGGTGGAGAACTGATCCCAGGAATTATGTGTGTGCCAAAGACAGGGAAAAGCCATCCTTGAATTAGGGTCATCAGTCAGTGCAGGGAAATGTGTAGAGGCCCTGGTACAGGAAAGCTTAACTTCCAACGTGTGCTCAAGCCTAAGTAACCTCCGTTGACGTCAAGAGAGATCAAATTAAACATGAGGTCAAGATTTTTGGATAAGAATGGTTTATGGCCTGGAGGCTTACGTGGATGAGAAGGTCAGGCCAGCAAGCCAGGGTGTTTGATATTGAGGAATCTAATCAAGGAGCTCCTGCGTAAGCCACTGTGTGAATCAGGGAATAATTTGGGATAACAGACATATCTGAGTAATTCATGACCTACTAGCAGGCAATTCATGTGGACAGGCAACATCCATCAGTGATGTTATTGCTCACGGAGGTGTTCTTGGGAGCCTTATGGGTCTGCGAGTAGCTCCACTTAGTGTAGGGGCTCCTCAAGGAAGCAGCTGGGATAGTGGGGACAACCCAGCACGTGTTGCTGCATGAGGCGGAGCTGGTCTGTCACCTGCTACTGGCCCAAGAGCCATAGTGCAGTAGGTGCTTTGAGCCAAGGGGGACCTTCAGATATTTCCAGCTCTCCTTGAGAAGAGATGGATCAATGCCAGGGATACCTGGTCTACAGTACCTCCCATGCGACCTTGCTTAGACCTGTTTCATAGCCTGCTTTCCCAGCTGAATCATCAGTGCACGTCTCTGCTTTCAGCTCCCGATATGGTCTGTGAAGTCCATCAACTACATTCTGGTGTTCACCAAGAGTTGCCATGAAACAGTCAAAACTCTGATACAGAAAAGACCTAGCTTGGAGCTCTAAAACTGGGAGTCAAAGCATAAGGTTCAAAATCTGGAGAAAACCAAGCTTTGTTATCTCTGTTCATCACAAAACAACTCTTTGTCCAACAGCTGAATGCCTGCCCCCGGCGACAGGTTGCTATGGGATAACAGACCTTCCTCACCTCTCCATCCTGCACGCTCCTGATGCTGTAGCCGTATCTGCCGTAGGGTGGTGGTTTGCCACGCTGTATCTGAGAAACAACATCAGACAGGGAAAAATTTGTCTCCAACACCATCAAATTCCTGTTTGATGGTGAATTGGCAGTGGTTTTGTGGAGCTTCCTTTGGGTACTTCCACTCATCTTCACAGGCCAGGTGACTGTAGGCAGTGCTAGGAGCCCCAAAAGCAGTGGGTCCCAGTGACTCCTGAGAGATGTGGTCCAGCTCTTCTACCTGTGTTAAATACACAATGAAGGAAGAGAGAAAGAGGCTCCAAGCTGTTAGTAGATGGAGTAGGATGTGAGTGCTATGAGGTGATATGGCTTGGATGCACCTGGAGCACCAGCAGAGAGGCGAGGGGCGAGAGGAGCTTCCTGAGACCTCATCTGAAGGTCTGCACCGGCTGCAAATGCACAGGGAAATCTGCTCCAAAACAGTCATCTGTGGGACTGGTGATTTGCCAGAAAGCTTTAATGAAATAGAGTAGTTCCAAGTACAGCTAGAACCAGAATCTATGAAGGGGAGGAAGAGTATCTTCCCTGTGTTTGCATGGTCAGCATCAGGCCTGGAGAAGCTAGAATAAGAAAGAGAGAAATCAATCTCTTTTTTTTTTTTTGCCATGGAAAGTGCAGGAAGGGGAAGCAGCACATCAGGTCCCTGCTGGACTTTGGACAGAACCATATTTACACTAGATTCATGCAGAAGGTGTGAAAGGACTTGTAGGCATCCTGCTTGCCATCTCCTGCAGGATGCACCAACGCAACCCCCAGGCCGGGGTGCTGGGACCTACCAAGCACTCAACCACCCTCCCTGCAACAGGAGGGAGCATCTTGTTTCTCCGCAAAGGCCTCCAACCTGGCCCTGGAGGTGGCGAGCAGCTCAGAGCCACACTGAGCTCCCCAGCCTCACCCAGCACACGAACATGGACCCGATTTTTGTGCGTCCCTCCCATTTTTTATGCATCCTTTGTAGGATCATTGGTACTGTCAAGCAACCTATATGGGGACTGTGCTCTGCCCAAGCAAGCTGGCATCTGCTTGCATGCCCCAGCGTGGCTTCCACTTAGCTTTAAGAGAGGCTATAAAAAGAGCTTGACAAGATCAAACGCTAATAGAGAGGTTTTATGAAGGTCAAAACTGATCTGCTTGAGGGCATTCGTGATGGGAAGATGCCAGAAGAAGCCAAATAACCAGTGCATTGTGGAGTAAATAATTTGATTTTAAATGCTCTCTGGGAAAGGACTCTCAGAGGGGGAGAAAAACTTTTCTAAATCTCCCCTTTGCAACACCTGTAAAGCACTGACTTCCAGAGCTGTGGGTGACGAGTGGGTTGCTGTGGGGGACTTTCTCCCCTGAATTTGTCTGAATCACATGCAAATTCAGCGAACACAGAATCCTGCCCCTGTGGCATCCATGGAAAACCGCCTCCTGCTGCTCATGTCCTTTGGTGTCCCCCCACCATTTTTTGTATTTGGAGGGGTAGCCAGCAGTCCCCTGGCCTCTCAAAAGCCGGAGGAGCTTTGCTCGCATCCTTGAGTGTCATCCCTCCCCACAATGGGCAGAAAGGTCCCTTCCACCACAAAACGGTGCCCATCTCCTGGCACGGGGTAGCTGCACTCGTATTGGCTTCTGGGGTTAGCTCGGTGCAATTCCATCTAAAACATGACCTCTGGAAAGAGGCTCTCAGGTTACTCCTTACTCTCTCTGAAAGAGTGAGGGAGGTGTCAGAATTGTTCTTCCAGGACAGGGATCAGGAGTTGTAGCAAGACAGAAGCACCGAAATGTCTCATTAGAGCCCTGCCAGCATCCGTGTCCTCAGCAGGCGTGCAGCCACAGGGCTTTAGCCCTCCTGAATGTCTGATCCTGGCTCTCTGGGTTTCCAGCCCATGCTGATGGACAACGTATCCATCTCCACTGCTTTTATTTTCAGGACAGATGCTGAACCAAACATGGCCTCAGTCCCATTTAGATCACACCACAATGGAGCCAGGCAGCCTGTTTCTCAGTGGGTCTGTCAGTGGGAGCACAGAACTGCGTGACCACAGTTACATAGTGCTTGGACCAGAGCTGACCCCCAACAAGCCATATCTGTGCACAAGTGTGGGTCTGGCCCCATAGAGGCCATGCAGATGTGCCTTTAGGAAGACCTGGTTCAGCTCATCCAGCCAAGCATCACTCAGCAGCTTGGGGACCAGAAATCCCCATGTGTATTGTCCCATCCTTTCACTCCCACTCCTCCTCCCCCCATTTCTCCTCTCTGCTGTCCATCCCTCTGTTTTCTCTCCACTAATGCATCCAGCGCATAAAAGTGAGGTTTCTGAAAAGACCTCTGAACCCAGAAAGAGACAGGGAGGAGATGGAGAGCGAGAGAGGGAAAGAGGCTTTTTGAATATTGAATTAAGGCTGTCTCCAGTATTATCGAATTCCCATAAGAAGCCAGCCGGTGAGCCCACTGCTTTAGTGTCCTATGAATATTTCATTGCTTGACTTAAGCTCAGTGAAAATAGTTTCACTGCACAAAAGCACATCTTTGGCTTGAGGACTTTTCTCCAAGCACGTGATGAATGTTGCTGTGCTCATACTGGCTATGAAGTCACCCTGGCTTGCAGACAGAGTTGTCCCACACTACAACAAACTAAATTTGTCAAACTTGGGTGGTTTTTTGGTGTGAACCAGCCAGGAATTTCCAGAAGACAACCTGTCATGGCTCAAAACGTGTTGGTGGCTCGCCAGGCTGGACTGTCTGCAATGGTGTTGGCAGCAGTGGTGCTCAGTATCTCTGTCTCCATCCAACTAGGGCAACGGCAGTGCAGGTGCATGGTCAGGGAGGTTATCTCATGTTACTTTGACCTGCCAAGTTGGCCACAGAACTGAGAATACAATTTGTACATAGAATCATAGAATGCTTTAGGTTGGAAGGCACGATTACCTGTCGTCTAGTCTAAACCCCCTGCAGTAAGCAGGTTGTGTTTAACCAGATTGTATTGCTGAAAGCCGCATCCAACCTGACTTTGAATGTTTCTAGGGATGAGGGCTCCACTGCTTTCCTGGGCAACCTGGGCCAGTGCCTCACAACCCTCATTGTAAATAATTTCTTCCTTATACTCAGTTTAAATCTCGCTTAGTTTAAAACCGTTCCTCCTTGTCCTGTCATAACAAGCCTTGCTAAGAAGTCTGTCCCCATTTTCCCTGGAGCCCCTTTCAGTACTGGAAGCTGCTGTGAGGTCCCTTCCCCAGGCTGAACAACTACAACTCTCTCAGCTTGTCCTCGTAGCAGAGGTGCTGCAGCCCTCAGATCATTTTCGTGGCCTCCTCTGGACCTGCTATAACAGACTCAAGTCCTTCCTGTGCTGAGGGCTCCAGAACTGGGCACATGACTCCAGGTGGGGACTCACCAGAGTGGACTAGAGTAGGAGAATCTCCTCTCTCAGCCTGCTGGCCACGATTCTTTTGATGCAGCCCAGCGCACAGTTGGCCTTCTGGGCTGCGAGCACACATTGCCAGCTCATGTCAAGCTTCTCGTCAATCAGAATCTCCTAGTGCTTCTCCTCAGGGCTGCTCTCAAAAACATCATCCCCCATCCTGTATTTGTGCTTGGGATTGCCCCAACCCAGGTGTAGGACCTTCTACTCATGTTGAACCTCATGAGTGAACACAATAGTGCAACAGCATGCTCCATTGCTTTCCTCTCCTTCCCTCCCGCTCTTCAATCTGGAAATCCTCCTCGAAGACCAAGAGGACAAATTAATCAGAATGAGTTATTTTATTGTAGTCATGGTAGAAAACTCTGCTTGTTACTGAGGTTACCCAATAGTTGCCATTAAAGGGCTGTATTTCCCGTTGCTTAGAACAATACCAAAATGCAAACGTTTAGGCACAAATTTTCTGCCAGGGATTTGTCTCAACCGAAACTTCTCTGGAAAATTTCAGCCAAACTGAGTCAACTGTTTCCAAGAGAAAAGCCAGCGAAAGCCATTTGTCTTGCCTGTGCCCAAACACCCTCCCTGTACCTCCTTTGGAAAGCTGTCATAGCCTGTGATTCATGTGGAGAGCTGAAATTTGGCAAGGGAAGTCCATCTCCATGGGACTGTGCTTTCAAACTTTCTACCTGCAACACCCCCCCCCCCCCAGTTTCCTTGGTGGAGCACAATGCCCTTTGCAGCTTATTTAAGCTCGTAGGCTTGTTTTTCTTAAGTAAAGTCTCAGCAACAGTGGCTTGACCGGTAGACCAAGAAGGGCAGGTGACACCATGGCGGTGTGTCTGGTGGGCTCCTCCCATGATATCCTCCCTGAGCTATTTCCAGTGGGGTGGAGACCCTCATGTCTCCTGCATGACTGAGCCTCGGCACTCACCCATCCTTGGCCACGGGACTGAAGAGTCCCCATAGGGCCCAGGACAGACAGTGGGACAGGGATCATGGACTCTGCTTCTCCTTGCTGGGCACCTAGTTGCTGCAGGCAAAGTGCTTGCAGACACCTTCAGCGTGTCATAACTGCTTGTTACTGATGAAAGATGAGAAGTGAGGCGGCAACACGTTTTCTGAGCTAATTTCTGATGGTCGTAGATCATCAGTGATAGAATGGTTTGGATTGGCAGGGACTTAAAGATCATCTGGTTCCAACCCCACCGCCATAGGCAAGAATACCTTCCAGTAGATCAGGTTGCCAAAAGCCTCATCCAGCCTGGCCTTGAGCACCTCCATGGAGGAGGCGGCCACATGGTGCTTCACTTACTCCTATTCTATGAGGTGGGGAACCTCTCTCTCCCAGGAGATGGGAGGTCTGCAGCCCACTAGCAATTGCAACACCCCCTGAGGTCTGACTGCAGCAGGTGCTGGCCCTCTGCTGTGTCCCAGGCGGCGACAGACGGAGACCCTGGGTACAGCTGCCCCTGTGGCGAGCTCATGTGGCACAGGAGCAGCAAGGTCTTCTCATCACGAGTGAGAAGATGCTGCCCCAGGACTACACTGAATGCCCCATTTTGCAGTTTAATCAGGAGAAACACGAAGTTCTCAGGCTCTAGACATTAGGAATAAATGGTGAGGCCCTGGCTCGGGTTGCCCAGAGCAGTGGTGGCTGGAGGTGTCCAAGGCCAGGTTGGATGGGGCTTGGGCAGCCTGATCCAGTGGGAGGTGTCCCTGCCCATGGCTGGAGGTGGAACTGGGTGGGCTTTGGGGTCCCTTCAACCCAAACCATTATAGGATTCTTGCATGGGGAACCCGGTGGCAAATCCAGTCCCCATTACAATTCCAGAACCCTTCAGTGCCTGCCCGGGGTCTGCCCATCACAGGCTTAATTTTCTAGGAGGGTGATGGCGGGCAGCTCTGGTTGACGTCAATGCAATTGTGTTAGCGCTGCTGAAAGCCAGGCCCGTGTCGTCTGCCCCGGCAGAGCCCACTCAGAGCGTGGCGGCTTGTGAAGCCGTTTGGCATACATTAGGTTGGGGAAGATGGATTGCTCGGCTCCTGACTAGGACAGATAGATAAGGATAATGGATGGACGGTCAAAGAGCAACCGTGCTTTAGGCAGATGAATAAATCACTTTGATTGTTCATATATAAACAGGAGATGGTAGCGGGACTTGGCTTGCAAAGCGGGGTGTATCCAGTTTGAGCCCTGTGATTGCGTTTTGGGATCTAAAAGCCATTTGAAATGGGTTTCGTTAATTGAGGAAACCCCACTTATTGTGCTCCTGTGACAGAGACAGGGCTGATTAGCACCTGGGGCTTGGCTGAGAGCCCCATCCCTCTGGTGCTTCAGGAACATCCATCCTGAGGTGCTGCGTCCCTGTGCCAAATTTCCTGGGGAAAAAGAGGTGCCAAGGAAAGGGAGAGGGGCAGAGTCCTCCTGCTGATGGAGGCTGGCTGCAAGACTTGCCTTCCAGCTGCCTACCTGTCTGCACAGACCACCAGTTATCCTGGGTTGCATCCTGGGTGCACAAAGGGTCTTCAAGAAGCTTTGCTGGGGTCCCCGCAGCGATGGCATGCTTGGGCATGTGTGATGTGCCAGGACCACTGCCCGCCTTGAATGCAGGCATCCAAGGATTTCCCTTGTGGTGGAGTGAGCCTGTTGTGATGTTTCACTGGCTCCCACAGGGGTCACGATGGGATGGGGACAGACGTCACCCTCTGGGACAGGAGGAGACACCAACACATGGTAGGACTGCAGGCAACTTGGCACTAAAACCATGCATTGTCCTTACTTTCAAAGGATGCTCAGCTCCACCATCTCCAGCACTTGGAGTTGGGACGATGGGGTGGTACAGGGTCAGCATCAGGAGGATGTCTCCAGCCTGGCCTCCTCATGCTGATGAGCACTGCAATTGCACTCACTGCATTCCCAGCCTGTAACGTAGGGACATATTTCTCAGCCAAAGTGGTAGTCCATGTGAGTCTGGTTTCAGCAGTAAAAAATCAAACAGGAGTTGTGGCTGTTCCTGTGGGTGTCTAATCTCATCAGGATCCATGCTGTGGATGCATGGAAATGCCATGGCACCTGTGGACTGGAGAGGAGAACAAGACCTCCAGCCTGCGCAGGGATGCAACAAGGTCTCGGTACCCACCCACCACCTGCTTTATTGGGAGCGCCTGGTGTTTTGTCACCGCAAGGGTTGTGCCCACCCAAACCACCTGGCCAGGGATGTTCCCACAGATGTCCTCTTGTGCCCCACGCTGTGCTGGGCAAGTTCTTGGTGCCCATGAACACCTCATACATCCGCGGTCTCCTCATGTACACCCAGGTGAGTATAGCTTCATCAGAAACTTCCTCTGAGCCTCTGCCCCCAAATACCCACCCTGGTGGGTCTGATTCATGGTGCTGGGCTGCCACGGTTGCTCCCCCATGCCAAAACCACAAAAGCTGGCAATTAGGCTCTATCTCAGGTAGCCTTTGCTCACACCACCACTGCCAGCTTGCCTTCAGCTGCCCAGCTCCAGAGACGCTTCTTGCCTTCCTCTGAGGGTTGAATCAAGTCCTGAGTGACTCCAGGAACCAATCAACAGTGTCTGTCTCTTGATCCATCACTCCCACCAGCCACTCAACTCACCCCCAGTGAGGCAGTGAGCTAGGACAGTGCTTCCACCATCCCTTCCCAGAGCAGCCAGGGTCTTCGATGGAATTCTACTCCCTTACCAAAAGCTGATCAAGCCCCTTCCCACCAGCCACCCCCTCCTTATCAGTCTGCTCATTGCCTTAATAACCCTCTGATCAATCTCTGAAGGAACGAGCAACGTGGGAATGGCAGATGGGGAACAGAGCATGAATATTAATTAGCAACGAATTCCAAACAGAGGACTTTAATTACATTAAGAGTGCAGGCTTGGAGGCAGTGCCTTGCTTCCTGCTGTAAATCTGTTGACAGGTCATTTGCCACGGGGGTGCTGGTGCTCCTTAATGAATGAATATCTGCATTTCAGGTGCCAGTGTACGGGGAGAAACAGGGTCTGGCTTCCAAAAATGCAAAAGCAAGCTGTAGCACCAACATGAGGGCTTCACTCGTGGGGAGGACTCAGGGAAATAGTCATTAGTATAATTACCTGGTAGTAACACACACATTCTGAAGCCAGTAGCTCTGCTCGTGGGGCTGGAAAACTCCTGTGCGTGAGCCAGACCTGTGGCTTTGTTATATGTATTCTAGTCGCTGGGGGGAGACCAAGAACCTCAGCACCTTTGTCTGGTGTTTGGTGGGTGCTGGGGTCCCCCGCGTGCTTGGGTGCATGTGATGTGCCTGGACCACAGCCCACCTTGGATGTAGGCAGCCAAGGATTTGCCTTACAGTGGAGCAAGCCTGTTGTGATGTTTCGGTGGCTCCCATGGGGCTCACGGTGGCCTTGTGGTGGGATGGGGACAGATCTCATCCTCTGGAACAGCAGGAGACACCAGCACCTGGTGAGACTGCAGGCAACATGGCTCTAAAACCATTCATTTCTGGAGATGCCACCTGGGATGTCTTTAGAGCAACCTCATTTAGCAAAGCAAGGGCCAGCCTGTCACACACAAGCAGAGAACCCTGCAGGCACCTTGTCCACATTCTCCACGTTGCTCTGAAGCTGGAGCCTCCCAAGCAGCAGGGCCAACCTTGGTGCTGAGCATCACCCTGTGGGCACACGGCGGAGGTGAGTGAGTCCTTGATCACCCATGTGTGAGGGTGGGGATGCCAAGGTACAAGCTCAACGTAGGGAGAGAGGATCTGCAGGGGACCAGGAGACACCATAGCTCCACATGCCTTGCTCTGGTTGGTGGTCTGGCAGCCCAGCGGCTTGCTGGTGGTTCTTTGGCAGCCTGGCAGGAGGAATCAGTGCTGCACGGGCATGTGGTTAGCTTGAAAACACCATCTAGTCAGGACAACATCTCAGCCCTTGAGCAGCAGCAAGTGGATTTTCCCCAGCATGGTTTAACCACCTTGCCCAGGAGCTGGGAACTGCCACAGGGAAACTTCTGTACCAGCAGAAGGAGCATTTTAATAGAATCATGGAAACCCTGGGTTGGAAAAGACCTTTGAGATCATCAAATCCAACCGTACCTGTCCACTACTATATTTGTTTTAATTCTTCAAACTGGCACAAGACAGTGATGCTGCTGAATGGCCTTGGGTGGGAAAAATTCTGTCAGTACGAAGGGATTTTGCAGGATGTGTTTGGCCTGAGGTTTTCAGCACTGCTAGCTAGCTTGAACTAAGAGGACTGCGAGTGCCAGCATCCCAATATCCCAGCAAGATGAAGCTTTAGCTTTATCCTCCTTCATCCCAGGCACCTTTAGTCTGTGGAGCAGCATGTTCCTCTGCCGTTCCGTGCAGTGATGCTGGAAAGCTGTGTTCTGCAGAGCCAAAGTGGTCACAGAGTCATGCAGGCAATGTCCAGCAAACAAACTAACCACTTGTTTCTCTTGTTTGAGACGAGCTTGAGTGTGCTCTCATGCTTTTTTCCACCTTTCCACCAGGGCTCTGCCCTGAGGTGGGATGTAAACAAACTGGGTGGCATAGGTGGTGGCACAGATGAGAGCTGGAGGATGCAGGCTGCCCCAGCAGCTTCACCCCCATCACTGCCCTGCCTGAGGCCACCCTGACATGTCTATTTTTACTTGTCTCTTCTAGAAATGAGCAAGGAGGGCAGAGGTATTTCCTTGTTGTGATGAACTTGTCCAAACCTCAAGTATTTAAAACCCTGCTAGCTGCTTTTAAGAGCTGAGTCTGACTCTTTCACACTTCTTTTTATTGTTTGCTGCTCAATTACAAAGCAGGTTCTCTCTGCTGGCCCAGGAGCAGGGTAGCGAATGTCACAATGACGGTATGTTTTGGATCAGGAGGCACCTCTAATCCACAGTGCCAACCAGTGCCAAAACCCCCTGCTTTAGCTTGAGGACAGAGGCAGCAAAGTTGACCAATAGAGCCCCTTCACCTCCTCCCTGGCCAATGCGCTTGTTTGCTCCTGCTTTCTTCTTGCAGCAGCGCTTCCCTGGCTTGGGTTAGGTGGAGAGATGTGAAAATGGGAGTTTGAGGAGCTTCACATCTGCAAAACTGCCCCATTGGGGTGGCACAAGCCTTCTCCCCTTTCCCTTATCCTTCCCTTGCCAGATTAACTGTTCACTCTGTGTCTTATCGACTGGCTGTAGCAAAGGGCTTTTCTGCCTGGATGACACACGGAAAATGTGTATAAACGCAAGAGGCAAGTCGAAGGCTATCTGGACATGGCAAGGCTTGTTTGTACAAGTAATTGCTCTGCTACTCCTGCAAGGAAAGTCGTGCTCAGTCAGGGAAGAGATGCTATCGCATGAGCAGCACGTCCAAAGGGAACTGACAAGCAGAGGTTGTTGTGGGCACGGGGACAGTGAAAATGCAGCAAGGTCATGTAATTATTCCACTAAGACTTACTGCCAGAGCTGCCGTGGGTGTGGGGCTCTCCTGGAGCTCCTGCCAGCAGACTTCAGCTCTGCTGGGGTAGGGTTTTGGAAGACTGATCTGGTCCCTGCTGTGATGGTACCAATATGCTCCTCCTGTGGGTGCCTGCAGAGCTCCTGTCCTCCTCTGAAATCCTGCCGATGCCACTGGCACGGGCGCTGTGTGGCATTGTGCCTCCCTTCTCTTTGGCAGATGCTCCCCACCCAGTGGGGATGCGGAGATGCACCTGAACAATCCTGACTTAATGAGGCTGAAACTCCTCGATGACAGGGGCAGAAATGAAGGGAAAGGCTGATTCCCTTTCTCCTCTTGCTTTTTCATGTGTGCTTTTCCTTTGTGGCTGCTGGAAGAGCTGCATTACGTAAATGTAGACAAGTCATTGCCTTTGTGAGGAGTTGGAATAATTTTCGATATCTGAGATACCCCATCTGGCAAAGGTCACGCTCTGTTCTCTGGAAGGTCTTAATTTAGCACCTGCAAGTTCTTGGTGAAGTGCAAAACTCCAGGGTGCAGAAAGACCCCTGGAGGCTATTGTGTAGAGAATGTGTCTTTCCTGTGTAGAGATGAGAGTGTGCTGCTGAGAATCTGCATCATCCTCACCTCCCAGATGGAAGTAAATTTTTGTTTGGTTGGTTTTGGGGTATTTTTGGGGTTTTTTTTGTTTTGTTTTGTTTTTTTTTTTTTTACTGGAGGCTTGCAAAAGCCCTTCAAAGTGCAGCTCTGCTGCAGCTCGAGGCTCTAGTGTGACATCCAAGCTGCTCTGAAATAGCTGCACCTGATGGTGATAGACCAAACCATCTTCAAAGGGCCTTAGCTGATGCTCCAAGGAGGGCCTGGCCAAGTGGCTTTCTCCATGGGCTCCTGCCGTCCCCTCTGCCGTGGGAGGGCCGCTCGCTGTCTGCAGGCTGAGTGGTCCAGAGCGAAGGTGGGGAGGCAGGTACTGACTGTGAGGGTGATGGAGCAGACATGCCCTTGGCTGGTTGTTCTTTGCTGTTACATATTCACCCCTTGGCTTGGTTGCCAAAGGAGTTGAGGTTGTGTACGTGGCTTGTTGAATTCTTGAGGCAGATGTAGCCAAACTTAGCAGAGGGGCTTAGAGAAACTGTTGTCACTAAACCCCTGGGGCCAGTAGTGGAAACGCTTCCAGGTGTTATGGAGTGGAAGGGGTGGGGGCAGCCCAGCCTTCCTATCAGATCTTGGGGAATCCCGGTGAGAGAGCCTGTGGGAGGGCTCCCAGTTGTCTCTTGCCTCTTTAGAGACGTGCAAGGCACAAACACCCAGAGGTGGGGCTCTGGATGTTTGGGATTTTCAGTGCGTGGCTGTGCACTCCTGCTGGGGCTGGCACCAGCAGTGGCCGCACACCAGGGCTTCTCTCCAGACCCACCAGAAGCAGGAAAATCAGCAAGTTCCCAAGCAAACCTCTGGTGCGGAGGCCAGCGTCTCTGACCTCGGGGGTCCTGCGTGTTTGAACAGGCTTCTAATCTGCTTGGGAAAAGCAGGAGATCTTGGGAGGGAAAGGAGGGAGGGCTGGGACTGTGCCCTGAGCGGGGTCGCTGTCGCTTGTGGCTTTGATTGCTGAAGCTTGCTGTCTCAGGCTCGTGGGATTTGGCTGCCTGGCCACGAATGAAAAGAGCTAGATTCTCCCGGAGCCTTTATTCCCATGTCAAGATCACAGGTGGAGGAGTGGAGGGAAAGGAAGGCTTTAATTGATGGCTTTTGACAGGCGTGGGGAAAGGCACAGCTCAGCCCCTGCTCCGGCTAAAACGCTGCTCTGAACCTTCCTGCAGCACAGGCTGAGCCTGCACTGGGGACCCCGCTCCTGCTTTGGGGTCACCCCACAGCTCCAGCTCAGCACCTTGCTTTGAGGAGCATGTGGGGCTCCTCTCGTCCCCCTGCCTCCTTCCAGAGTTGCTTGGCTGGGGGCTCGACGTGGGTTCTCTGTCTGGGTCCCGCAGGTGCCCAACTCAGTCATCCCCCTAAAATAACCCTGACTGCAGACACCTGTGGCCCAGAGGGTCCGAAGTGTGGGGATATGCCAGGAAAGACAATACATGGGGAAAGGATGAGGAATATCTAGCCAAACCTATCCTCTGCCACCACTGTGTCCTCCTCCTGCCTCCTGTCCAGCATTGTTTCTCTTACCCATGAGCATCAGCAGATTTGAACTGCAGCCAGACCTTGCCTGGGATGAACATCTCCATCCAGATGCTGCATGTGGGGATCCCTGGAAGATGCAGGACAATTGCTTTCCTCAGCGAAAACAGCCTGGCTCTGAGCTGGGATCTCTAACAGATGCCCACTCTTCTTTCCAGAAAGACGGAAAACGTGCCAAGGGCGCCACTCTGACATATTTGAGTCCTTTGAGATAGGTCTTAGCTGTACATGCAGTGAAACGATCACATTGGTCAAGCCCCATTTTTTGGAGAGGGAAAACCAAGAAAAACTACCCAAAATACATGAATTTACTCTGTAGGTGGCTGTGGGTCTAGGGTGGGAAGAGCAGCCCAGCATCTCTGATCTCCAAACGCCGACCCATCCTGCCCTCCTCATCCTCCCCGGCCTCCTCCGGGCCCCACCTTGGCAGGGGCCACGAGGGGACCTGCCTGCACGTGGATGGAGACCACGCTGGAGCCAATGGGGCTGATGATCCACTGCCGGCTCCGATGGTTCCTTAAATCCAGCCGGGCTCCGGCAAGGAGGGCAGGGACAGCTGGGGGCTTGGCATGCTGGGGACCCTTCTGCTTTCATCCATGTCCCCTCCAAAAAGGAGGCTCGTTGGTGGGCTTTCACTCCTCCTTTGCAGCTCCTGCCCCGCACCAGCCCGACAGGCAGCAGAGCTGTTTGTCTGTGGGTGTCATTTTGTCAAGTGAGTGGCTTAGCCCGGGCCAGAGCCCATATATAGAGGCCTCATCTGAGTGGATTTTTGGAGGGTTTGATTGCTCCAATGCTGGATTCCTCCCAGCCGGGCTGTCCCCAAGGAGGCAGCGCTGCCGAACCCCTTGGACGGCAGCACATGCTGCTGAGGGTCTCGTGGTCTTGCTTGTTTGGAGTTCCTAGTCTGATGACTGGGTAGGACAGGGTGTTGTGCGGCAAGATGATTAATAACTGCTTAATAAGGTCACCACCCTTCAAAATAAGCCATCCCGTGGGATTCTTTCTTATCAGGCCCTGGTAGACAGGGCTATCAGGGGCTTGGTTCATTCCTGAATGAATACGCAGTACAAGCAACGCTTGCTGGCGTCGGCCCCAGGACAACACTTGCTGGGCACCTCGGCAGGGCGAGGCGCTGAGCTGGGTTATCTCGTTACCCGCTGCCGGTGGACGGGCACCACTGTGTTTGGTGTAGGCAGGAGAGCTTCAAACCTCCTCTCACCTCCTCCCTGCGAGTGATGGGTGCCTGTGTTATGCTTGGATGCCATGCCCTTACCTCTCCGTGTGCTCACACCTACCTTCCTCCTTCCCAGAGGTCACCAAAGCACCCCTCTTAACCCTCAAGTTTTTCCAGGGCTATTTTTTTCTATCTTCCCCTAATAAAGCACCAGCCCCCCTGCCTCCTCCCATCACCCTTCCACCTTGAGAAGACAAAAAAAAAAAAAAAAAAAAGCCAACCCCACGCAGCCGGCTCCTGCTGTTTGTTCTTAAATCCCTTCCCTCCTGCCTCGCTGGTTTAAAAGCCTGTACCCTGGAAGGGGCCTCCCAGCTTTTGCTGGCAACCCTGCTTCAGACTGACCGCCACAGATAGTGTTTGGGAGTGAAAAAATAATAATGAAAATTAAAAAACAATTGAAAAAAACTCTTTTTGCTGAAGTTTTCCTCATCTCCTGTGCCATGTGCTGGTCCGACGGTGTCTTGGGAGCCAAGAGGAAACTTCCCGGGCTTGTTTTCTCCTCCACACGCTCTAAGCAGCTGCTGGTGCCGTACCTGCTGCCAGAGCGATGGGTGAGATGCGTCTCCCACCGCCGCCTGCTCCCTTAGCGCATCAACGTAGGTTTTCTCTGGCTTCTAGACGCAGCTGTTCTCCTCTCACACAGATAAGGTGCCTCCATCCCACCTTTCTGCACATGTCAAGCGGATGGGATTGTCGTTCGGGGAAGGGAAAAAGAATGAAAGAAAGAAAAAGCAGCAAAATCTCTAGCTGAGGGGGACCCTGGGTCTCTTTCCTCCCTGCTAGGTGATGGGAATGAGAGACTGAGGCGCGGTGAGCAGGGAGCTAGCACACCCTGAGCTACAACAAGAAAAAAACGTGTTTCAACTTAGGAAAAAGAAAAAGAAAAAGAAAAAGAAGAAGAAAAAGAAAAAGAAAAAAACAACCAACCCTACAATTAGAAAAGACAAAAAGAAAAAAGACAGGAAAAGAACCCAAGTGTCAGAGTGCAAAGCGGAGGGCTGCGAGGCAGCGAGGAGGAGGATGGAGGGAGGAGGAGGATGGAGCGAGGAGGAGGATGGAGCGAGGCAGGAGGATGGAGCGAGGAGGAGGATGGAGCGAGGCAGGAGGATGGAGCGAGGAGGAGGATGGAGCGAGGAGGAGGATGGAGCGAGGCAGGAGGATGGAGCGAGGCAGGAGGATGGAGCGAGGAGGATGGAGCGAGGCAGGAGGATGGAGCGAGGCAGGAGGATGGAGCGAGGAGGAGGATGGAGCGAGGAGGAGGATGGAGCGAGGCAGGAGGATGGAGCGAGGCAGGAGGATGGAGCGAGGCAGGAGGATGGAGCGAGGCAGGAGGATGGAGCGAGGCAGGAGGATGGAGCGAGGCAGGAGGATGGAGCGAGGAGGAGGATGGAGCGAGGCAGGAGGATGGAGCGAGGAGGAGGATGGAGCGAGGCAGGAGGATGGAGCGAGGCAGGAGGATGGAGCGAGGCAGGAGGATGGAGCGAGGAGGAGGATGGAGCGAGGCAGGAGGATGGAGCGAGGCAGGAGGATGGAGCGAGGCAGGAGGATGGAGCGAGGAGGAGGATGGAGCGAGGAGGAGGATGGAGCGAGGCAGGAGGATGGAGTGAGGAGGAGGATGGAGCGAGGCAGGAGGATGGAGCGAGGCAGGAGGATGGAGCGAGGCAGGAGGATGGAGCGAGGCAGGAGGATGGAGCGAGGCAGGAGGATGGAGCGAGGAGGAGGATGGAGCGAGGAGGATGGAGCGAGGCAGGAGGATGGAGCGAGGAGGAGGATGGAGCGAGGCAGGAGGATGGAGCGAGGAGGAGGATGGAGCGAGGCAGGAGGATGGAGCGAGGCAGGAGGATGGAGCGAGGCAGGAGGATGGAGCGAGGAGGAGGATGGAGCGAGGAGGAGGATGGAGCGAGGCAGCAGCAGCCCGGGCAGGGCAGGTGCGGGTCCCAAGCAGCCGCATCCCCTCCCGCCGGCCCCGGGGGCGGAGGGAAGGGAGGGCAACTCTCCGCTCGGGGTTTATTAGATTGGACATAATCATCTTTAAATAAGGCAGCTCCCCCCCTTCACCCCCTCCCCCCCCCCCCTCCTTTGGGGGCTGGGTGGGGGGGAGCGGAGCGCCTCGGGGCTTTCTAGATAAGGGCGCCTATCGCATCCCGCAGGCAGCGCCGGGAGGGAACCCCGGCGGCGGGCAGAAGGGGGATCCCTCGCTCTCCTCCTCTTCCTCCTCCTCCTCCTCCTCCTCGCGAAGGGGAGGAGAGCGGTGCCGGGCAAAAGTTGGGGGCAGCGGCGGGGACGATGCCCTGAGCGCCCCCGGTCCCCGGAGGAGGATGCTGCTCGCCGGGCGCCCCCCGGCGCCGCTGCTGCTGGCGCTGCTCAGCCTGGCCCGCGGGGACCCCTGGCCGCCGTCCGGCTGCGGGACGGGGACCCCGAGCCGGCGCGGAGCCCCCCGGGCCGGGCTGTACCCGCGGGGCCCCGGAGCGCTGGGGATGCTCGGGATGCAGGGCGGCTCCGGGCGGCGGAGGGCGAGGGCGGCCGGGGGGGACGGGGAGGAGAGGGGGCGCGGGGAGGAGAGGGGGCCGCTGCCCGCCTTGTATTTCGGCGGAGGGAGGGAGCAGCTGGCGGCGCGGCCGGGGGCGCTGCCCCGCATCCCGCGGCTGGAGTTCACCCTGGAGCTGTGGGTCAAGGCGGAGGGCGGACAGAGCAACCCGGCCATCATCGCAGGTAACGCCCGGGCGGGGCTGGGGGGGACGGGGAGGCGACCCCCGGGCTCCCGGAGGGGCTCTCTTGGCTTTCTTCGCTCTGGCAGGTGACACCCCGAGGCCCCGCCTGTGTCCTCAGCGCCCCAGGCGTGAAATAGCCCTCCTTCCCTTGGGACCGGAGCCTAAAACATCTCCTCCCGTCTCTCCTACCCCTTTCCCCGTTTCTCTCTCCCCTTCTCCCTGTCTCTCTCACCGCTCTCCCCGTTTCTTCTTCCCCTTCTCCCCGTCTCTCACATCGCTCTCCCCGTCACATCGTCCCTTCTCCCGTCTCTTTCCCTCGTCTCTCCCACCCCTCTCCCTGTTTATTTCCCTCTCTCCCGTCTCTCCCACCCCTCTCCCCGTCTCATCCTCCCTTCTCCCGTCTCTTCCCCCGTCTCCCCCACCCCTCTCCCTGTCTATTTCCCTCTCTCCTCGTCTCTTCCCCCACTCTCCCCATCTCTTCCCCCCTGCCCCAGCCGGCTCCTCTCTAGTTTCTCCCTCTCGCCCCCCGCCGGGAGCTGGAAGGCCCCTTTGGTGGACACGCTCTGCCTGCACCCCCCCCCCCCCCAACCCTCCCCGGTCCCGTCCCTCCTTCCCCGGGGCTCTCGGCGCTCCCCGCCCGCCCTGGCCGGGATCCCGGCTGCCGCACGGTGGCAGCCACGCCGCACGCACCGCCCCGGCAGCCCCCCCCGCCCCGCCCCCGGCTCCAGCATCACCCCCCGGTATCCTCCCCCCGCTCCAGCATCACCCCCTGGCTCCAGCATCACCCCCCGGTATCCTCCCCCCGCTCCAGCATCACCCCCCGGTATCCTCCCCCAGCTCCAGCATCACCCCCTGGCTCCAGCATCACCCCCCGGTGTCCTCCCCCCGCTCCAGCATCACCCTCTGGCTCCAGCATCACCCCCCGGTATCCTTCCCCCGCTCCAGCATCATCCCCTGGCTCCAGCATCACCCCCCGGTATCCTCCCCCCGCTACAGCATCACCCCCTGGCTCCAGCATCACCCCCCGGTATCCTCCCCCCGCTACAGCATCACTCCCTGGCTCCAGCATCACCCCCCAGTATCCTCCCCCCGCTCCAGCACCACCCCTGGCTCCAGCATCACCCCCCCAGTATCCTTCCCCCGCTCCAGCATCACCCCCCAGTATCCTCCCCCTGCTCCAGCACCACCCCTGGCTCCAGCATCACCCCCCCAGTATCCTTCCCCCGCTCCAGCATCACCCCCCCAGTATCCTTCCCCCGCTCCAGCATCACCCCCTAGTATCCTCCCCCCGCTCCAGCACCACCCCTGGCTCCAGCATCACCCCCCCAGTATCCTTCCCCCGCTCCAGCATCACCCCCTGGCTCCAGCATTCCCCCAGCCAGCTCCAGCATCAGCCCTCAGCTTCAACATCCCCCCACCCCCCCGCTGGCTCTGACATCCTAGCCCTGGCATCTCCCTCAGCTTCAGGACCCCCCACCTCCAGCATCTGTCCTTGGCCCCAGTATCACTATCCCACCCCTCTCCAGCTTCAGCTCTGGCTGCCTCCTCAGCCACCTCCCTACTCTGGCATCCCCCTCTCGGCTTCAGGATCACCCCTCCCCATCCCCATATCCCCCCCAGATCCAACATTTCCCCCTCCTGACTCCAGCATCCCCACCCCCCCCGCCCCATGCTCCTGGCCCTGGCTCCAGCGTCCCCATGGCAGGGGGGTTGGAGCTAGATGATCTTTAAGGTCCCTTCCAACCCAAGCTATTCTCTGATTCTCTGATCCCCTGCATTGGCTCCCAGCCCTGAGGGCTCCTAAAAGCAGCTCCCACATGCTTGTGCTACTGGGAATTACCCCTTCACCCCAGCAGGTTAAGAGAGAGGCAGGTGATGGAGAGCCCCGGGAGGCAGAAGGGACGGGCACAGAGTGGGGCAGATGTCACCTCCCGTAGGGGACAGTGCGGTGGCGCCAGGCAGGGTGACGAGTGGCCAGCACCAACCAGCGTCTTTCTACAAGAAAGACACTGAGGTCCTGGAGTGTGTCCAGAGAAGAGCAACTGAGGTGCTGAAGGGTCTGGCGAACAAGCCTTAGGAGGAGCGGCTGAGCAAGCTGGGGGTGTTTAGCCTGGAGAAGAGGAGGCTGAGGGGAGACCTTGTGGCTCTCTACAACTGCCTGAAAGGAGGTTGTGGAGAGGAGGGTGCTGGGCTCTTTTCCTGAATGATAGGACAAGAGCGAATGGCCTCAACTTGCACTAGGGCAGGTTCAGATTGGATTTCAGGGAAAAATTTCTTCACCAAAGGGTTCTCAGGCCCTGGCAGAGGCTGCGCAGGGAGGTGGTGGAGTCCCCATCCCTGGAGGGGTCTAAAAGACCAGTAGTTAAAGTGCTCAGGGATCTGGTTTAGTAGTGGACAGGTGTGATTGTATTTGATGATCTCAAAGGTCTTTTCCAACCCAGCAATTCTCTGTTTCGAAGCTGTACTGCTCCCATGGGATGTCTGGGGTCCCTCTCGGAAGAGTGTAGGGGTAGCTGAGTAGTTTCTGCTGCCCCAGCCTGGCAGGCTGGTTAGGGAAACCCTCCCTCAATCCTACCTCTCTCTGCACACGATCACTGCACTGAGCCCCCTTCACTCACCCTCTGGCCCGTTTCACTAATTTACCTCACTAATTTACCTCACCTGCTCACCGGGGCGAGGTCTGCATCGTGGCTGTGGAAGAGGTAGGAGGGACGGGCTAGAGACCGAGGGCTGGAGGGAGAAAGCAGCCATGGACGAGGCAACTACCGAATGCTGCCCTCGCTCTCTGCCTTCCCTCCTTGCTGCCTCAGCAGCAGCTTGGGATGTGTGCAGCGCGCTTCCCAGTCGTCCCATCGGCAGCCCAGCTGTTTGCATCATTCCATGGAGGTATTTAAAAGACGGGTGGATGAAGTGCTCAGGGATGTGGTTTAGTGGCAGATAGGAATGGTTAGACATGATGATCTAAGAGGTCTTTCCCAACCTGGTGATTCTCTGATCTGGAGACGTGGCCTGCAGGTGTTGGGTTTTACTTTTTCTCAGCTAGCCAGCAGGGGGGTATTTTGTTTTTCCTTTCTTTTCTCTCTTTATTTATTTTTTTTTTTTTGTTTCCTTGTGGAGGGTGGAATCGTGTTTGGTGTTGAAAGAGCTGAGAGCGCTGACACTTCAGTGACATCCCTCACCTCTGTGCTCCAGGTTTGAGTCAGCCCCAGGCACCTCCATCTGTCCGAGTCACTGACCGCTTCCCACCCTGTCCCTGCAGCGGGGACAGCAGGGCTTGGGCACCAGTGGCAAAGGGGGACAGGCCAGCGCCACTGATGTTTCACGCAGGCAGGTGCCGAGTCTGCCTCTGATCTGCTGCTCCTGCTCTGTTGGTAGAGAGGGGACCGAGCCCTGAGGTGGTCCAAAGCTGTGGGGAAGCTGGAGATGCTCCACGTGTCCATATGCAGAGGAAGGTGGAGTGAAAACAGGACAGAGCTGAGCATCTCCCGGTGTCATTGCCTGGGAAATAAGGCCAGGCTGAGCTGCTCTGTCTGAGCAAAGCAAGTTGTCTTCTTGGCTGGTGTGACTGCTGTCCTCATTGAAGTCTCAGGAGTTGGGGCTTTGTTCCTCTAGATGTCACATTTTGCCTTAGGTTCACCCTCCATGGCTTTGTTCATCCCTCTTAGCTCCTCTTGCACGGGGGAGTTTCTGCTTGGGTACAGTCCCAGCCACCACCGAGGAAGGAGAGCAGTCCCTCTTCCACGTCCTTCTCATTTTGAGCAGCAGATAAAAGTCCTTCCATGTGATGCCATCTCTTTTTCTGCTTTTTGCTGTCTGTCCTCCCTCCACACCTGCTTTGTTTCTGGGAAACCTGAAAAGGATTTCCCCTTGTACAGGGCTGAGGTTTGTTTTGACTCAGATCAAAGATCAGAGGCAGTTCCAGAGCTTTTTCTAAGCCCGGTGTCCTCTGTAGCTGCTCACCACTGCAGGCTTCAGGGGTGACCACCCTCTCAGACTGGCTCGGGGCTCTGTGCCAGACTCTCCAGAGCTTTAGCAGATCTTTTCCTCCTAGCATCTGAGTCCCAAAGGGTGAGTGAACTAAACCTTGGGCTGCAAAGCTCCTGGCTTCAGCAGGCGGTGCCGCTTGGAGCGTGGTCCTTACAAAGCGGCACACCTCATCTCTTGGAGACTTTTTCTCCATTTGACACCTTTCCCGACAGACTTTTCATTTTTCTGCACAGTTGACAACAACTCCTGTTTTAAACCCCACATTCTCACTCTAGGCGCTGATGGGAACCACAAACCAGGTTAGAGCTCCCTTTTCTCACCTGACAGATCAGAGGTTTCCAAGCGCTGAGGGGATCACCTTGCACCTCCTCTGCAAACAGCACTTTCTCTCCCTAGTGAGTTGCCCTAGGACAAAATACCAAGTTCCTTGGCAAACCGCAGGGTCTTCCAGAGTCTAGAAACTGGTCTCCTATGGTTTCTTGTGGAGGCCTTCAGGAGATGTCAGGAGCTGCTGGAAGGCTCTGCTGTGTCGTTTTGCCGTGCGTCCCAGCTCTGGGCTGTTCTGCTCTGCCTGCTCTCTCTGTAGCTGCCATTCCTGGCCACGTCTAGAAAGCACCAGCTGCTGCCTTAGTGTGTTTCCATCCCCTGTTGTGAAGCTGACTTCCATCCCTTTGATGAAGTCTCCAGACCTTGCTTTAGTCCTGCTTAAGGTTCTTCTGGCCAGTTCTAAACTCGTCAGGCACTTCCAGGCCTGGCTCCAGCGTGACCCTATGAACGTGCTAGCGCACACTCAATCCAGAAGGCCGTTCCACCTTTGATGCCATTTTCCCTAGTTTTGCCTTAGTGTTTAATCAAATTTCATGTTACAAGGTAAAATCCATCAGTTTTCCTCAGAGAAGAGGTACTAAGCCCCGTCTCCTTAAGCCCAGTGAGGACCAAATACCAGAAGATGGCTTTTGAGCGAGCAAATCTAAGAACCTTCCATTCAGCACCCAGCCCAAAAGTGCTCTCCAGCTTTGCCTTCTCATGCCTGCTAGGTTCCTTTGCCTCCTTTTTGGCATCTCCCCATCTCGGCTTCCCCCGGTCTCCCTGCTTCCCTTTCACAATCTGCCAGAAAACAAGAGTTGGCCAAACCCCATCCACCCACGGAGTCTTTGTGCGTGGCTCCCTTTGTCGTGAGCGGTGGCAGGGATCCTTGCCCAGGGTGGTTACGGCTGTGGGATGGCCAAGAGGCCACCACCCATCTCGCCCTCATTGAAAAGGGATGGAGAGAGGGAGGGCTGCTGATTCCTGGGGTGCGGTGGGGCTCGATGCAACCTTTGCTGGCCACGTTTATGAGGGCTGGGGGGAGATGGGCGGTCATGGTAACCTGGCCTCAGTCCTACCCCCTGGAGGAAAACCAGGAGGTTCTGCTCTTCTGCACCTCTGCCTCTCTCTGCTGGCCCCTTTGCAATCCTAGGGGTGGGTACAGTGTTCCCAGAGCGTCTGGGATGCTGAGCATCCTCAGGGATGGGTGAGGCAGCAGGACAGAGCATCAGTGCCTTGTTTTGGCCCCTGGTGCCTTGATGCCATGGGGATGGGTAGGCTGGGGGTGTGATGGGATCAGCATTGTCACAGGCAGGAGAACCTGTGCAGCTATGTGGAGACACGGGGAAAAGTGGGCTGGAGCATACGAAATACCACAGCAAAGCATAAAAAAAGGCGTCTGGGCATGGCAGCAGCTTTTGGTGGCATTAGGGCACCGTCGCATCTGGGAAATATTTATTGGGCTGGAGAGCAGGGCGCTCCCAGGTGATCATAGAATCATAGAATCACCAGTTTGGAAGAGACCCACTGGATCATTGAGTCCAACCATTCCTATCAAACACTAAACCATGTCCCTCAGCACCTCATCCACCCATCCCTTAAATACCTCCAGGGAAGGTGACTCAACGCCCTCCCTGGGCAGCCTCTGCCAGTGCCCAATGACCCTTTCCATGAAAATTTTTTTCCCGATGTCCAGCCTAAACCTCCCCTGGCAGAGCTTGAGGCCATTCCCTCTCGTCCTGTACCCTGTCACTTGGGAGAAGAGGCCAGCTCCCTCCTCTCAATCACCCTCCTCAGTGATTCCACTGGTAGGATTCAAAGCGTGCCTTGTGCTTGCTCGCCCCAGCTGATGACCCTGTGAACATCCTGTTTGTGGCTGTTTAGGAGACCAGAAACAGGTTTTTTCAAGCAGTGGCTTCTTTTGCCCTTGCCACTATTTAAGTTCCTCATGGACATTGATTCCCAAAGGCATCCAGAGGCTGTGAGTCTCTGGTGCTCAACCGTGGGTGCTCAGAGCCTGAGTTTTGGGGAAAGTCCACAAAGCTCCAGGTCTTGACCAAGTTAAACTACAGGCCTACAACACAATTGGGTGATCAGGGAGAGGCTGAGCCCAAAGCTATTCCTGGAGATGGATTTATGCTCAGGAGAGCCTCAGAGGCTGAGGTGTGCACCTGCACATCCCCCTATCCCGCTCTCGGGACCTCACCTGTCCACACTGGGCAGGAAAACCAGGCATAAAGGAGAATGGTAAATCTGTCTGGAAGCTGTCGGGGAAGTAGTCCCCAGAGAAGACTGTTTTACTTTGGGTTGCTGTGCTCTGTTTCTTGAAAGCTTTGGCCCGCAGATCAAAAGCTTAGGCTCTAATCCTGTCCCCCAGGAGCGCTCCTATGGAGAGCAGCTCACAAACTCCTCTCCCTTCAGCCTTGTCTCCTGTCTGCACTCCCAGCCCTCTGCATTTCCTCCTGGCTATTCCGCCTGCTCAGCCAAATGATTTTGGCCAGGTCTAGGTTGTGTCCCTGGTGTGGCACCCATTGCCCAGCCTCCAGCCACTTCATTCACTGGTGGCAGCGGCAGCCGGAGCCTCCCCAAGAGACGCCCTGCTGTTGGAGACCTGCTTTGTGCTCCGGGGAGGAGTGGCAACGCTCTCTGGTCCTCACCAGCTCTCCTGTTTCTTCATCCTTGCTGCAGGTGTCTTCGACAACTGCTCGCACACGGCCAGCGACAAGGGCTGGGCACTGGGCATCCGCGCCCTGCAGCTCGGCGGCAAGAAGGATGCTCGATTCTTCTTCTCCCTCCGCACGGACCGGGCTGCTGCTGCCACCGAGGTGACCAGCTACCACCGCTACCGCCCCGAGGAATGGACTCACCTGGCTGCCAGCTACGACGGGCGGTGGATGGCCCTCTACGTGGACGGGGCACGGATTGGCCGTGCGGAAGGGCAGGGGGGAGCCCTGCACAGCGCCTTCATGGCCTCGTGCCGTACGCTGCTGCTGGGCGGGGACGCCTGGGGGACCGCGCGTTCTTTCCGAGGACACTTGGCCGGGCTGACCCTGTGGCAGGTTGCCCTTTCCCAACCCCGTCTCCAGCGCGGCTTCCTCGAGGGAGCAGCCGGTGGGGCGGCAGGGCTGGCTCTGACCGACAGCTTCGCCACCCCGGAGGAGTACTGGGTGCCTTTTCGGGAGGGCGCCTTCCCCCAGCAGCGAGCGCTGCCATCTCCGCTGTCCCCAGTCCTGCAGCCGCTGGGACCCCCAGCCTGCGGGCAGACCGCCTGCGATAACGTGGAGCTGGTCTCCCACTACAACCGGCACTGGCCGCTGCGCAGCGCGAAGGTGGTGAGGTACCGCGTGGTGAACCTGGCCGAGGACGGGGGCGGGCGGCCCACGGTCACCTGGGAGCAGGTTTGGAGGCAGCACCAAGCGCTGAGCGAAGCTTTCCGACCTTACAACATCTCCTGGCAGCTCAGTTTGCTGGAGGTACGCAACTCCTCCCTGCGCCGCCGCGCCGTCCTCCTGGGCTGTGAGCCCAGCAAGGTGGGCAACGAGCGCTGTGACCCCGAATGTGATCACCCCGTGACCGGCTACGATGGTGGCGATTGCCGCCGGCCCGGCCGCTGCTTCTCCTGGAAGCGCCGCGACGGTGTCTGCCACATGGAGTGCAACAACATGTTGGATGACTTTGACGATGGTGACTGCTGTGACCCACGGGCAACTGACGTGGCCAGGACCTGCTTCGACCCCGACTCACCCCACAGGTAGGTATGGGTCTTAGGGGATGCGCGGTGCATCAAGGGATGGGTTGCATCCTCTCCCAGACACCTGCTTTCTACTTGGATGTTGCTTCTGACCGGTGGCTTTCCAGTGTGGGAAGGTAGAGGGATGTTTTGCTGTGGGGACGGGTGTGTCGTGCCACCGAGGGCAAGTAAATCCTATGGTGTGGGATGGCAGCCCTCGGTGATGCCCCAACATTAGATGCTTCCCCTCACCCCCAAAATGAATGGGGGGTGATGGGAACACCCCCTCCCCTCTGGAACAATTCCCAGTGCAGAGCTGCCTGTGTCCAGGGATGTGCCTTGAGGACCGTGGGCATCCCCAGGTGGGAGAAGCAGCCCCATGCAAAGGGCGCAGCATCCCTGCATGGGATACAGCAGGGGGATTGCTGCCCCTTCCCTACCTTCCCTGGAAGTGTCTAAAAGCCCGATTTCTTAGTTTGTGTTCAAAATGCCTTTGCCTGAGTGCTGGGGAGAAGGAGGTGATGTTAGATGTGAGTAGCAGGATTTGGAAAAGGGTGGGGTGGCACGTGTGAGCCTCCCCAAATCTCAGCCCAGGGAGTGATGCTCGTAGGGAGATGCCCTCGGTTGGGCATGGGCTCCTCAGATCCAGTGCCCCAAAGCCAGATGTGGTTTTAGAGCAAATTCCCTTCTTCAGGCAAAGGCACAGAGAGGCAGCTTGGTGCCAGAGGAGGATGTGTGCCTTTACCTTGTGCTGCAGGTGCAAAATGCTCTGTGAAGCGTCATTGTGTGGTGTTAGAGGACCCCTGCTTTCCCCAAGGCCCTTTTGACGCAATGGCTGGGGTGGGAAGGAGAGGGAGACACCTACCACACACACATGTGACAGGGGACCACATGCAGTGGGGACAGTAGCCTTGATGTGGCTGGTGGCTTGCACATACCTGCCCTTCTCCCTGGATCCTCTAAAGTGCCGGCAGCCCCACTGAAGGCTCCCAGCGCTCTGCCAAACGTACCTTCTGGCCAGAGATGGGGCAGGGGAAAAAAAAGTCATGGCTTTCCCTTTCTGTTTTTGTTTTGGTTTGGGTTTTTTTGTTTTTTGTATTTTTAAAGCTGTTTCTATCTTGATGTCAGAGAAAATTGCTCATTCCCTGCTGCTGGTGATAGGCAGAGATGCCCACCGGAGTGAGAGCAGTGCAGATGGCAGCATCTCCGGAGACAAGCTGCAAGGGGTGCTTTCAGGCACTCATTGCTTGCTCCTTTGGTTGTCTTTCTCCTTCATTTTTTTCCCCTTGGCTATGGGAGCAGGTGGGCTGCAGTGATAAATCAATTTTTCCCAAGCCAGCTTCTTCTCTCTGCTTGGAAACGGAGGGTGAAGGGCAGCAGGCATCTCTGCTTAGGTGGTGCTGATGGGAGAGGAGCAGCTCTTCCCTGCCACTCTTCATGAGCTTTTCTCACATGTCCTTCTGTCATCTGAGGAAACACAGGAAGGGGACGAGGAGCTCTTCTTCCAATAGCACCTCTGACCCCACAGAGCTGCACACCCTCCTCTGCCTCAGCACCCCCTGGAAGATGTTTTCCCACCCCTGGGAGCCTCTTCAGTGACAACCACCCCATGCCTGCCTGTCCCTTTGTCTCCCATCCCCAAGAGCGAGAGCGGGCAGCGCTTTCTTGAGCAGAGGGTGGGCGAGTGGCTCTCCTGTCTGCACGATGCCTCTCCTGTCCGTAGGATGGTTTCTGCTCATGGTGGTCGTGAGCACCCAACACCACTCGGCCTTTGCTTCCACGGGACAAAGGCCCTGTCCTTGCCCTCTGTATGTGGTCAGAGAAATGTTTTCATTCTCAGACAAGAAGGGCTCCACCTTAAATTAAAAAAGACCAAATTTTTGCTGGTATGAATCAGGGCTTCCATTTGTCAGGATTTTCCCCTGAAAGTTGGGAAAGAAAAAAACCAAACCAAAACAAAAACCTTGCTTCTGTGGGAAAGGGATGGGAAAATGGGAACACTAGGGAAATAACAAATCGTTTGCAATTTTCTTTCCGCAGACCTCATTGGCCTGCCCAGAAGACAAGATTGATTGTTTGTAGGCTGAGCTCTGAAAAACAAAGTCCAGTGTATCTGGAATTTGGGGAAAGTGGGGGCATGAGTTGAATCTGGCTGCTGCTGAGCTCTTCTGAGCTTCTTCAGAGATGCTGGTGGACACTCACCCTCCAAGGGCTCACCCTTGCCGAGGGTACTCTGGCTCCCTGGTACTCAGGAATAAGCCTGCCAGGACTCACCCCTGCTGAGGGTACCCTGGCTCCTGGAGAAGAATATATACGTTTGCCAGAAAACCCTTAGGAAACTGATAGTATGGGTTTTGGGAAATCCCAAGGCAAGCTTGAATGCAGGACTGGGAGCCCCTAAGGGCATGGCCACGTCGGTGCCAAACCTCCAAAGTGGATGAATCCTGGGATCCATGAGCAGGTGACCTCAACCCGCAGAGTTTTTTTCAGGCAGAGCTCCTGTTGAGCGAGCACCCCAGGGCGTGCTCGTAAGGCATTGTACTTCAACGAAGACTTCTGAGGAGCTGGGGAACTTACAGAAGGAATTTTAGGGTGGAAGCCAAAACGGGAGAAATAGCATGAAATAAAATTTAACAAACTGTGGAAAGGCAGCAAAACAAGAGCCAGGGGCTTCGATGTGAACAACAGCTTTCCGTCTGTAACTGGAGGAGAGTGAGCTGGCTGCTGCTTTGCTGAGGCGTCTGTGCTTTTTCATACCTGCTGTAGAACCACGTGCCAGAGCCCAGGAGGGAGAGCTGGGAGGGAGGAAAACCCACTGCTGGCAGCGCTCACCAGGTGCAGCTCTGGATCTCCCTTCAGATCAGGGTGGAAAGACAAAAATGCTGGGATTCTTTTGGTGGAGTAAATCAGCTCTGCTCTATTTCATTTCCAGGCTCTCACAAAGAGTGGTTTGGATGTGAATGTTTCCTAGTACAGCCAAAAATAACCGCAATGAGAAAGTCAGAGCGAGACGCTGGGCAATTTCTTACTAGCATGCAGATTGAGTCCATTTTAGCGAAGGGTCTCGATGCCTTGTCTTGACTTGCATGACCTCAAGTGCTCACGCACAAGCTTTTACCGTCCTAGCACATCCCTTATTTAAAGTTTCTTTCCCTTGGGCTGCAGCTTTGAGAAAGGCAAATCATATTTCCAGAAGGAGAGGCTTTAGAAAGAGTGGCAGCTCTTGTGCTTCTTAGTTGTTGGACATCTTGGTGTGCTTCCAGGGCCACACTTGCTGCTAGCCCCTACCCTCACCAGCGCTTAGCAAGGGAGGAAAATGAGATTTGAAAAGAAGGATTATAAATCTCTGGTGGGTATGGACCCCGCTGTAGCTGAGGTAGGAACTGCCCCCAGCTCTTGGGCTGAGGAAGATGCTGAAACGATGGCAGCGTTGCTGTGCACAAAGCTAGATCATCAAGGCATCTTACTGCACCCTTCCCGCACATCCCCTAGTAGCGTGTGGGACAAGATGAGTCTGGCTGGGTCACCACCCATGCGTTAAACATAGTGGTAGGACCACACGCTTGTGGCTGCAGTGTAGACATCCCTGTACGACAACACAACAGGAGCCACAGGCAGCAAGCGTTCACGCTCTCCCCTGGAATTTTGATAGGAATGGTTGGTCTGAATGATCCGGTGGGTCTCTTCCAACCTGGTTATTCTGTGATTCTGTGACTTCTCATTCACCCTAACCCACCAGATGAAGAATGAGGGGACAGACGATGGCAGAATTGCAGCCTGCTGTCATCCTTCACCCAGATTTAATGTGCTTTCCAGGAGATGCTGGCAGCGCAATGCCAGGGTCTGGGATAAAATGTGCCTGGATTTGCAGCAGACAGACATCTTCTTGCAGTGCCTGGGTGCTATTGTAATTGGTGCCCTTGGAAGGGAAGCAGCAACAGCTCATTAACAGCAATTAACGCTTGGTGAGGGTCCCCCTTGGGCAGTTAGTCAGTGAGAGTCTGGTGCGTGACACAGTTAATGTGAGAAGAAAAGCTGGAGGGGAATCTGGAGAGCAAAGTGGATAAGGGCAGAGCTGCTGGGCTTTTTGTCTCTACCCAAAGCAACAGCAGAAATAACTGAAGGGACAAAAGGAGGTGAAAAATGACCAGGCATCTCCAGCCTCCTGGTGGTCTCCACTGGGATGACCTCAGCTGTGTTACTGAAGTGTGCCTAATTAACAGGACACTTGATGGGCTTTAATGCAAGCTTATCTGGCCTCCGGTCCTAAGGGAAGGGTGCTTAATTGGGTTAAAGCTGTTTGGGAGCCTCCCACTGTTTAAGTGGGGTCTTCAAAAGCTGATCCAGATTAACATCACTGATGGACAAGCCCCAGAGGGTGAACTAATCACTCCAAAGTATTCTCTGGCACTTCAGAAGCCCATTATCAGGGGAAGTTGAGCTGGATGTGCTCGGATTGATAGCAGAAAATGCCTAAAATTGAGAGCAGGTGAGGCAAGGATGACATCTTGAGGCAACAGCTGACCTGCCTAGACCTTAATCCCATCCAGATGGCAAAATAACATTCTAATTTCAGAAAAATTTCACAGAAAGGGTCATTGGGCACTGGAACAGGCTGCCCAGGGAGGTGTTTGAGTCACCTCCCCTGGAGGTTTAAGGCACAGGTGGACGAGGTGCTAAGGGACATGGTTTTGTGTTTGATAGGAACGGTTGGACTTGATGATCCAGTGGGTCTCTTCCAACCTGGTGATTCTATGATTAATGAACTGCTCATTTCCTCTCCACCTTCCCTTACTTCCAAGCCTCAGAACAACCAGAGGTTGCAGAGCACAGACGCAGCTGGAGCTGGTACAGGTGTCTGCAAACACTTTTGCTTGCTGCTTGTGGCTGTTGAGGGACAGATGGAGAGGTATGTTATCTGCATGCTATTGAACTTGCTGACTGTGAGATGTGGAATGGAAGAAACTTCTTGCCTGATGTTCCCATGAGGAAAGCATTACTAGAAGGTACCTGTGCTCAGGGCCTGAGCCCTAGCTGCTCATTAGCTTCCTCTGGCACCTTTTGGAGTCCTCCGGGGCAGTACCCAAATATTGGCCTGGTCCTTCCCAAGGGACCAAACCTGAAGTTGTGGACTCAAGTCTCAGAGTTTTAAGTGTGGCAATGAAGAGAATGGTACTTTAGGGACGTCGAAGGTGGGAGTGATGGGCTCACTGGCTGCTGAGATGGTTGCGTGTCCTCTAGCAGACCTGCTGAGGCTGGAGAGGTACACTAGTTAACAGGGCTTTTTGCTAGAGCTTGGTGATTTCTTGGTGGGTGTTTTGAAGTTTCATGAGAGTGGTTGGATTTGAGCTCAGAAAAATATCTTTCCTTGTAGGAAAGCCTGCTCTCTCTGGACGTTTCCTTTGATTACTAATTTCAAAACTTGGCAATGATAGAAGGGATAGTTGTCGGTAGAGCTCATTTTATCAGAAAAGCAGGATGTCTACCAAGCTGCTTGCTTGTCATGGGGCTTGGGGGCTATATCCGTATGGATGTGCCTCTGGGTGACTCAACTCACCCAGAGCCTTAGCTTAGAGCAGCAGACCCCAAATCTGCTTTCAGCCTCCTCAATCAAAGCATGTTGCAGAGTATTTGAACCCTTAGTGTTTGGCGTGCTGTGCCAAAGATGAGGAGCTTTGAGTACTTTCAAGAGGAAGGACTAATTGTGGTGAGGGGATGCTTGCCCTGTGCACTCTGTCAGTGTGACTTAGCAGGCTCTGTAACGTGCTTATATTTATACCACCTCTGGGTAGTGCTGGGGAGCTGCATGTCTTCACTTTCCATGCAAGGTGCATATTGTCTGCTTAGTCTTCCGGCTCCTTCTTTCTGATTCCTTTCTTGCTGTGAAGGCTGCTCCTTTCCTTACATGCAGTGCACTTGTCTGTCCTTGTAGCCTTCATATAAGAAGTTGTGTGTGCCTCCTTTTTCAGCTGCTGCTCTTCCAAGCCCTTGGCAAAGAGCTTTCTCGTATCTCCTCAACTGAGGCTCTGGAGCGAGTCCAGAGAAGAGCAATGAAGCTGGTGAAGGGGCTGGAGGACAAGCCTTATGAGGAGCGGCTGAGAGAGCTGGGGGTGTTTAGCCTGGAGAAGAGGAGGCTGAGGGGAGACCTCATTGCTCTCTGCAACTACTTGAAAGGAGGTTGTGGAGAGGAGGGAGCTGGGCTCTTCTCCCAAGCGACAGGGGACAGGACGAGAGGGAATGGCCTCAAGCTCTGCCAGGGGAGGTTCACGCTGAACACTAGGAAAAAAATTTTCACAGAAAGGGTCATTGGGTACTGGCAGAGGCTGCCCAGGGAGGTGGTTGAGTCACCTTCCCTGGAGGTGTTTAAGGGACAGATGGATGAGGTGCTGAGGGACATGGTTTAGTGTTTGATAGGAATGGTTGGACTCGATGACCCGGTGGGTCTCTTCCAAACTGGTGATTGCATGATTCTATGGACTTTGTCCTAAATGAAGCTACTAGGTGAGCATCTTAAAGGACTTTGGGGCTTTTGTTCTCACAAAGATGTGTGAGAAGGAGATTATAACCTCTCCAGCAGGGGCTGATAAAGGGAAGGAAAGGGTAGCTGTGGGCTGTAACAGCAAATGATGAGAGCTCTGAGAGGAGAAGGCTGGGAGTGGCGGAGGAGGTGATGACAGCGTACTCCAGCATAGAGGAGTCCTCTCAGAGGAGCATATGGCCAGGGCACGTGTGGCAAGACTCAGCCCCTCAACATAGCATCAGGCTAGTAGGAACTGCAGGAGCTGCTTCCTCCCAGGGGGAGGTGGCACCCCGGCACAACTCTCTGTTGGGACCGTGCAAGGTCTTGGGGGCATTGGTCAAGACGAGAGGGCTCCTTACTGCACTGGGACCAGAGCTTTATTGTGTTACTCCAGAGAAACGGAGAAGTGGGGCTGGAAGAGGACCATGAAGGTGTGGAGATGTCCAGGTCCAAGGGCCAGTTCTTAGTCCCTGGCTTTGGCACTAGCCAGACCAGCTTGCTCTGTAGGGGCAGCATGCTGCCAATGTGCCTGAATCTTCTTCCATATGTTTTTGGAGTGCTAAAAGTAAGAAATAAAATCTGCAGTAATGGATTTCTTTTCTTCCCGAGATAGAAGGCTCAGGGGTTAATTTGGAATAAACCTCTGCTGGAGGATGAGTCTTGCTCAAGCTCGGAGCTGGCAGGCGGTGTGTTCCTCAGGGAATCTGCCAGGTCCCCCCAGGGGTGGCCACCTCCGCGAGGGAGAACATGATCTGTGTGTCAGTGAGGGGCGAGTACCCATGCCCAGAGGCTGTGGGCAGCCTGGGTGCTTTCTGGGGGAAAACAGCTGTTCCAGACGCGAGCTATTGTTCTAGCAAACACCAGTGTCCCAGGGGCTCACTGAAGAGGGGCTGATTGTGTTGGGATGGCCATTGTGAAGGAACAGCGTGTGCACAAGGGTTGGGAGGAGGTGTGCGTGTCACTCTTTGTCCGCATGTTCAGCCCTCCCCAGGGCTTCTCCTGACCATACCCATGCCCACGGGTGGAAGAACCCAGCCGAGACCCTGGCCAGACTAGCGAGACCCCTGGAACCGAACTGGCAGGGTGGCAAGGACCTTGGCAGCCGTGTGGTGGGACTCCCATCAGCTTGGCATTGACGGTGTCTCTGGGATGATTTATCCCACGTTTGGGTTGGCGCGCTGAGCTGTGGCCATTGGAGTTGTTAAGCGAACATATTGCTTTTAGTTTTCCTTGGCCCAGCTGCCACCGTTATTTGGGAAATCAAATTGTCCCTTTGCAGAGGGTCATGGGGCGAAAGGGAATGGGTCTGGCAGAGCCTGAACCCACTGAGATGGCACAAGGCAGAAGACTTTGCTGGGAGGCTCTGGGGAGGGTGAGGATGCTGAGCCTTTGTGACCGTTTCCTGCCAGGGGCTGTGCTGGGGACCCGAGGCTGCCTCAAATATTTTCTTTTTTTTTTTGTGGTTAACATATGATCATTACACTACAAAATTTCCCCAGTAAATTATCTGGTGTCCTTTTTATATCTGTGAGGAAGGCATTTTTAGAATGCTGGCTTGTGCACGGCTTGCTCCGGCTTGGACACCCAATTGCCTGGACTAAAAATAAGTTGAAGGCTTGGGACTTGATTTTTCCCTTTTATATTTATATATATATACATGTATATATAAAGTAGGGAGAGATGTTTGGCTTGAATAGATTTCTCTTCCTCTTCTACTCTGTCTTGATCCCTTTCGTGACCAATATCAAGGCTACAAGTTTTTGCCCTTGGGTGGGAAGTTTAGGGTGAATGCAGCAAAGTTTTGGATCTGTAGCAAGACTTGATGCCTCCTTCATTCCTGGTGGAGAGGTTTACTGAGCACAGGGCTGTGCAACCCCCTAGAAGAAGAGCCAGGATCTGTTAGCCCATTGCCCCTGGGAGCATCATCAGTTCAGCAAATTCATCTGCCGTTGTCAGCCTTGTTAAGGGGTCCTTCTCCTGCTCGTGCCCCGAAGCTGTCAGTCTGAACAGGTGAGGCAGGACAGAGACTGGAAAGGTGGCATCCTGGTCTTCTGTCACCCTTTTGTTGGCTTGCGCCGCAAAGCCAGGCTGCCTGCTGTCGGCTCGTCTGAGCATCATCCAAATCCTCCCCCAGCCTTGCAGCATCTGTCTAAGCCTTTTCTGCTGTCTTACTAGTCGGGCAGGCTGGATGAAGAAGAGATATTGACTCTTGCTTGTCACCTGGTGGTTGCCAGAAGAGTTTTTGGAGATGACTTCAAGCTAGGGGCTCTGCTTCTGCCACCCGTGCAGAAACCAGTTCGCGATCTGGTCCCTCTGCACCAATCACAACCTCTTTCGGAAGAGGACTGAGCTGCCTCCTGCTGCCTTCTTAGTCCCTGTTTCTCTCCAACTGTACCTGGTCCTAGCGCAGAACTCCACATGCCTTCTGCCTCCTGGTGCAGAGGAAGGTGCTGGTGGTGATGTGCATCGGTCCCAGCTCCTTGGCTGGAGACAGGCTTTAGGCAGTAGAGCGGCACATCCATTCTGGCACGTGTGCTGTGGGGTCATCTTCACTACGCTCATCCAGTCCATAGCTCTCCCTCTTTCCTGCCGTATCTTTCATTTGTCCTACAGAAGATGATGTTGTGGGAGATGGGTGGGAAAAGAGGAGGCTCCTGGTGAAAAGCTGCAAGAAGAGAGGGATGTGGATGATTAACTTCTCTAAGTTCCTTTGAAAACCCCACACAGGAAAGACCTTGTCTCTTGAGATGTTTGCAAACACCTGCCTGTGCTGTGGGCAAGGATAGTCCCAGCCCTTCAGCTGGGGAAACTGAGGAACAGAACTCTTAAACATCTCACCCCAAATCATGCAGCAAAGAAGTGCTGCTGTTGGCACTGAGGCTCTGGCATCCGGACTCTGGGGTGTGGGGAAAGAAGGCGTTTAATGGAAGGAGATGAAGCTGCTTGGTCCTGGCTAAATGTAAGGCAAAAAATTATGCTCCCACTTGCACAATTCTCTGCCCTGAGCGCTTTGCTGGGCCTCCTGGCCCTGAGGTTCTGCTCAGCCATATGAAGCTCGCACAGCACTGGGGGAGACCCAGAGCACCACGTCCACCTTTGTTACCTCTTCTGCCTTTCCTAGGCAGATCATGAACTGTGCCATAAAAACTGGCATTGAAATCCAGGCTCCTGGGGACATCGACTTGTTTGCAGAGACCTTAAGACCTCCCTGAACCTGGAATGTTGCTTTGTATTTTGGCTGAAGGCAGAAACGAAGAGAAAGTTGACTTACACCAGGTCTAGTCTTGTGGGTTAGACCGGACAAGGCTTATCTGGGCAGCCTTAGACAGGCAAAAAAGTGCTTGGTCCTGGCCTGGGAGGTTATTTTAATTTGAGACAAACAACGCAGGCAGAAAGTAAACCATACCTGGCTTTGTTTAGCTTGGAGCCTGCTCTAAAATAACTTGCCACCGTAGAGTTCTGCTTTGCAGAACCGCAAGGGGCTGCGAACACGTCTCTGTTTCCCCTGGCGCTTTTTTCTCACCCTCTCTCTTTGTAGGGCCAGTATCTCACCAGTCAGCATTAACACCAAAAGAAGGCGAGTGCTCACCCTGCATGGTGGAAAGGGAGTCTCTCCAAAGCGTGTCGGTGTGTGCAGGAGCAGGGATGCTGCCTGTGCTGGGCTTTGGAGCCAGACCAGGCAGGGACGCTGGGCTTCCCTCCTTCCCAAGCTGCTGCTTTGCTGCTTTTCTCCCTGGCAGTGCTCTGTTCCTTCCCCTAAATGGTTCAGCGCTAGATCTTTAACTCTGTTTCTTTTGAATACTTCTGGTTAAATCCCTCCAGCTGCTGCTGCTTCCTAGTGTTCAGGGATGATATCTCGTGATGAGGGCTTCCCTCGCCTTCTTGCAGCCCCTTTAGACGTGTGGTGCATATGCTGCTGAGTCTGTGCTCTTGCAGATGGCCAGGCACGTGCTGTGCAGCAACAATGATGGGTTTTCAGAGGCCACCACACTGGTCTGAACCTACTTCATGTGCACTGAGAGCGAGGGGTCAGCACTGGGTGCGGGTGGAAAGCCCAGCCTGGTGGGGTCCTATCACCAAGGCACCTGCAAGCCTTGGGGTTTGCACCCAGAGACTGCACTTGGCCAGCAACTTTGCTCCTTTTTTCGCCTGTTCTTATGGTTCAAGGGATGGAGACGAGTGGTGCTGCAAGCAGGTGGGATGTTGTGTTATGGACCTACTTGGGGACGGCACCTTGCTAGGGTGGAAGTGGGCTGCAACCTGCAATAATTCATAGAATCCCTAGGTTGGAAAAGACCTATGAGATCATCAAGTGCAACCATACCTGCCCACTACTAAATTATACCCCTAAGCACTTCGTCTCCTTTACTTATCCCACTGACGATGAGGAGAAGCAACAGGCTGTGACTCTGAGCTCTCCGATTCCTGCTTCATGGGTTTTCTAAGGGGAAGGTGAGGGGGAGCAGGAGGATAGATGTCTTTGAAATTCAGGGATTTTCAGGTCTTTGGTGTTTTAGGTTTTTTTCTGGCTTATTCTGCAGAGGGGATGCATACCCAGCCCCTCTGTCCTGTGTTTGTATGTCTTGGGCTCCCTCTTTGCAATGGCAGAACCCACAGGCTGGTTTCAGAACACATACAAATCTTGGGCATTTGCGTTCCTGCAACTCATGAAAAGAGGCAGCCAGGAGAGGGGAGCTGCCCCTGCGACGGGCACACGGTGTGGAACCTTTGTAGACCTTGGAGAGCCAGAGAGGTTAATAACCCTTAGCAGGGGTGGGAGGGCTTCGGTCAATGCTCACAGACACCACTAAATAAATATCAGGGGTTAGTCTGTTCTTTGCTTCCAGGATTATTTCTTACTAATTACTACATTCTTTTGGAGTTCATTCTTGTTGACGTTTTTGGTACGTGTTAACCCCAGATAAACCAAGATTTCTGCCTGGGAATTTCACAGTTGTCAAGTGGAAGCCTGTAGGTTTGGTTTAAATACAGCAGCTTGAGGCATTTGTGGCTTTTCAGCTCCCAAGGATCCCGCTGGTAGCAGCCGAGGTGCACGGTCCGTGGGGATGAGAGATGGGCCACGTGTCCTCTGCTCCCACCATGAGAGCAGCTGAGAGCTGAGCCGTTCTGAAAGCCTGACTCCACGTTACCTCCCAATCTAATGAAAGACATCCCTGTACCTTGATGGGTCTCGAATGGGTTGCGTGTTTTAAGATGACCTCACCCGTGAGGAAATGGGAAGCCTCGATGAGGAAGAGATTGCTGTGATTCACTCTGGTAGAAATAGAAAGGCCAAACAAGCAAATGGAAACTCCCTATTGACCAAGTCTCTGGAATTTAAAAAGGTTTTTACTACCTATTCCAGTATGCATTTGAAAATCATACGCATTTACTTTTACATACTACAATCGGATGGGTTTTAAGCCATTAAGGCCCATTGGGTCAATAACCAACATTTTCAAAAATCTATTAAATACCCATTTCCGTGGAAATAGAGCTTCTACCATTGATCATGACTACTGACTCCCATTAAAACAAACCCCAAATGCTATCAGCTCCCTCAAGATGTAGAATACTAAAGCGCAGATTGCCAGGACAAATTTATCCCAGGGGAAAGTTGATGGCCCATTATGCTTAAGCAACACAAGAATTGTCACATAAGCCAGGAAGTTTATGGGACTGGCATGGATTTGTCCTCCCTGAGGGGGCAAAAAGGAAAGTTCACAGGGTGAATCAGTAGCACTAACACAAACTCAAAGCCAGCCCCATGTGGGAGCTTTTTGGGAAACTTTTTGGCTTATTTTGCTTTAACTTCCCAGTGTTTACGTGCTTTGGTTGTTTGGCAGAACCAAATGGTACTTTACAACTGAAGTGCTGCAAGAAATGCTGAATTTGTAGAAATGCTCTTTTCCACACTCAATTATAGGGAGGTGTTGTACTTCTGAGGTTGTATGAGGAAAACTGTTGGGAAGATGACCAAAGATGAAGATATCCTTATCCAAGTCTTCCTGCTCTAGGAAGGAAGCCCTCTGGGGCTGTGGATGTTGTGGCAGACCTTAAAGCAGGCTGTGGGAGTGTGAATGTGGTAAGACTGCAAGGCATTGAAATCATAGTGTGGTTTGAGTTTGAAGGGACTTTAAAAAACCATTTAATTCCAACCCCCTGTCATGGGCAGTGACACCTCCCACTGGGTCAGGCTGCCCAAGCCCTATCCCATCTGGCCTTGAACATCTCCAGGGATGGGGCAGCCTCCACTGCTCTGGGCGACCTGGGCCAGTACCTCACCACCCTCATTACCAATCATTTCCTCCCAAATCTAGCCTAAATCTTTTCCTCTCCAATTTAAAGCCCTTCCCTCTTGTCCTGTCACTCCATGCCTTGGTAAAAAAGATCTCTGCATATTGCATCTGGGTGAGAAGTGGCTCAAGAGATGTAAGACTGGTCACCAGGACTTGACATAGTGGAGGAGGAGGTGTGGGAAGGGTTGGTGTCCAGTGGCATTGCTGGTGGCTCTTTCCATGTATTTGAGGTGAGAGCTGTACCTGTCCTAAAACACACTGCGGAGAGGAGTCCCCGTGCTAGTGATGGAGTGCTGCATCTTTGGCAGGTCCATCTGGGGAGGTTATTTGATAGGAATGGTTGGACTCAATGATCCGGTGCATCTCTTCCAACCTGGTGATCCTATGACCCATCGGTGTGGCTGTTGTCCCCTCCGAGGCAGGCTCCAGCTTTCAGGGGAGGCACAGAGGATGGGGGAACAGCAGCACAGGAGAAAGGACTCTTGGCAGGGAAGCACAAGAGGGAGCTTTGCGATCCAGCTGTCCTTTCTGATTAGGGCTTTGCTGTTTGCCGTCTCTGCCAGACAGCAACAACTCGCAGGATGTGGCCTGGCTGCCGGCGTCAGCCGAAATCTGCCATGGCCCCTTGGAGGAGAGGTCAGGTAGTCCCTGCCGAGCCAGGGGCCATGCTTCCCTTGTTTGTCTCCCTTCATGCCTCCTTCAATCAGCTTTACCACAACCTTCTGCTCCTTCCTGCAGATTTCTCTGCTATGTGTGCCTGATCCTGACCCAGCGCTCCTCTTCCAGCTGCCCCGTCACCTCTTGGAGCCCCTTATTGCTGGGGGATGATGTCTGTGCCATGAAGCCATGTCAGGATGCCTTCTTGATGAGACCACTGTGAAAAGATCACCCCAAGATGGGTATTTGGGCTGGGAAAGGAGGAAACAATGTGGTCAGTTGGCATCCTCCTTCTTAAAGTAATTTAATTTGAGGCAGGCAAAGGGGAACATGTTGATTCTTGTCCCTGGTGGAGAGTGGAGACATCTGTTCGTAGAGCAAATGTGGGACTTTCTGAATATCTACAACCACTGGAGTTCTTGGGAAACCAAAATGCAAATTGAACAAAACGCTGGTGCCTGGGTCCAAATGAGTGGTTCTCAAGAACCTCACCTTCTCCTAAGATATTCTAGAGCTGGTGGCACCTCAGTTAGAGCCAGGAAACCTACACAGGCACATGGAGATGTGCTGGAAGTCCCAGCTGGAAACTACCTGCTACTGCTTACTCACTTCTTCCGATGCTGGTGGGGAGGAGAATCGGAAAAAAAAGATAAAACTTGTGGGTTGGATTAAAGACAGTTTAATAGAACAGTAAAGGAGGAGAAAAATAATAACAATAATAATAATAGAAGAATATACAAAGTGAGTAATGCACAGTACAGTTGGTCACAACTAGGAAAATGATGCCCTGATCAGCAACACCCCCTGGCCAACTCCCCCATTTTATATACCGAGCGTGATGTCATATGGTATCGAACACCCCTCTGGCCAGTTTGGCTCATCTGTCCTGGCTGCTTTCTCAGGGAATTTCCATTTCAACCCATTCTTGCTGTCATCTCAGATGCAGTGGTGTCTGCTGGTCAGCCCTAGTTTTCAGTTCTTCGTTCAAGATCTGTGTTTGTTCCTCAATTTAAATTAATGGAAATCAACTCATTATTATTTCAGGCTGAGTTTTCTTTCTCTCATCAGCTCTTCTGTAACTTCTGTGCTGCTTTCCAAAAGCAGGTCTAAAAAACCTTTGCCTTTGTCTGGTTCAGAGATGATCTCATGAATAACTTTAGCAAATGCTTCCAGGAACCGCTGGGCTGTGCCACTGTTGGCAGCACTCGTTCTTCAGCCTATCTTGGGGCAAAATGCCCTGCAGGGCTTTCTGCTCTGACACAGATGTTATTGTCTATCTTCCCAAAATCTGACCTCAAGAAGTTGCGTACTACCATCTGGTGCAACTGGGAGCTTGCCTGCAGTGTGTGATCTGCAGCCTTCTTGGTCCCTTTCCCCGGTAAATCTACATGGAAGGGTCACAGCCTCAAACCACAACTTGTCTTTCTGATCCTGTCTGCAGCTTTGCCAACACAACTCTCTGACCCTGCAACATCTGCTGCTGCTTCAGTCCCAAAGCTAAATCCACCTCCTGCATGGAGATTGAGGGTTACCTCTGAATACAACAGGAGCCGGTCAGTGGAACCCCAGATCCTGAAGGCCCTCATTTTGCCGTGTTGCCCTCTTTTGATACTCAGCCACTTACGCAAATTGAAAACTATCTCTTAAGCAGTGCTGCCAGTGATGGGTGATTCCTAGGCTGCTCTTCCACCCATGCCGTCAGTGCCTCAGAGTGGACATGCCCAGGAGGTGTGTGATGCCCTCATCCCTTGCGTAGCCCTATGTTCTTTGGCTGGAGTCTAACAGCCAGTGAAGCCGATGAGAGGCTCCTGAGGACTACAGGAGATATTACTCCAGTAGTGTTGTGCCTCCTGTGGTCCCATGGGAATGTGTGACTGTTCCTCAGCCTTCCCTTCACCTCTTGCATATGGTTTGTATCAGGCTGTGTTACCAAAGCCCTTCCAGATGAGAGTCATTCAGATGTTGCTGGCTTGTCAAGTTGTCATGAGGTTGGCAACGATGTTTGTGGCTCACCAGCATAGTGCTGGACTGGAGTTAGAGCTCCTAAACCGTGGTCACAGATATGCAAATAGTCTTAACAAGTACAGAAGGACTTAAACTTTGCCTAAAAATACAGCGTACCTCTCAGCTGCATTAATGCCACAAATTTCAGGGCAGGTAAATCCAGAACGTGATGCAGCTGCACTTATGAGAACCACCCTCAGTCTAGTCTGGAGGCAGACCAAGTAACTCATCTTTGGCTTGTGTGCCAGCTTGGTACCGTGTCCCGTTACCCTTGTGGCAGTTGGCTTTGCCCGTGGCAGGGCAGAGGGGGACGCAAGGCTGAGCATCGCCTGGGAATTTGTGCGATGGGAACTGGGGTGAGGGTTCACAGATTCTAGCAAGGAGGATTCATGCGTGCAAGCAGAGAGCTTTAATCAGGATAATTATCTCTTCATACCCCCCCCCCCCTCCAAATAGCCACCCCATGAAGAAAAGTGCTTTGGTGGGGTGAATCAGGAGACACTCAAGATCTGGAGGAGAACCTCTGTTCACTGGTGATATGGAGATTCTAGAGTGTGGTCTCTGAAACTGCTTATGCCACTTGATTCAGTGCCTGTCATCATGGATTGAGTTGCTGCTGCTGCCTCAGAAGCAAGGTTTCTGTGCCTTTTGTTAACCCTTTGCAGCCTTGAGGGAATGTGTTGTCTGCACACCAAAACAGTTATTGTCAGGCTGGTGCTTGTTCCTGGCAAGTCTGAGAGATCTCTCGTTCGTGAAGAAGAGGTTTGGGGGAAAAGGGAGCCTCCCTGCTTGGTGGCACTAGGAAGAGGAATTTCCTTGCAGTGGGTGAAGGACATGAAACCAAATCCTGGAATCCTCTGTGACTTCATTAGACTGTATGGTTAGCTGGAGCTGGCTGGCTCTCAAGTATTTTCCAGCTGTCCATGGAGGGCACTTGGACAGCTTCCACTCAACCCCACTCCCACATCCCCTCTAAAACATCTACAGGGAAAAGACTCCTATTTTTAAATTGCTCTGGAATTCCTGTGGCATTACACACTCCATCCTTTGCAGAACCTAGAGAATTCAGTTTCATTTATGGTACTGCATGGAGTACATGCTGGCCTTGCTTTGCATTCGGAAGTGCTACCTTTTGCCTTCCAGTGGTAATGGCCACTTTCATGGCCCCAGGGCTTCTTGTTATGATATGGCTTTTACTCAAAAGTGCCAGTCTTGCTGCTGTTCTCCTACTTTAAAACACACCAGGCTTGTCATTGCAGCTTCATTGTCCATTCTACTGCCCCACAGTCTAGCAGATCCTCTCCTCTCTCCCACCTGGGCACCAGCAGTGGTCCCATGGCCGCTGCTTGGAAAAGCCGCAACAGCTGTATCTCTCCAGCGTATGTCAAACCTCCTTCTTTGATCAAACCAGCCCAGAGCTTGACTTAAATCCATGAGTAAAATGATGCTGTCTGCCCCTTGAGGTAGAACAAAATTGTCCAAGGAAAAGCATGAAAAAGGGATGTGAAGATTCTCCAAGGAGGTCTGGGATCAAGGGTGGAGTGTGACTTTTATCAGCTGATCACAAAGGAACGTTTGGGTCTTTAGGACTTGGTGTGGTAAGGTCTAGTGCAGTAATGGTTTTCCATGGAAAGCCATCGCCATTTGATGTGGTGGGGTGATGCAGAGAAGGTGGAGAAGAACTTTGAGAAGAGGTGCATGAAGAAAGGACAGGAAGCAATGGACGCAAGTTGGAATGTGAGAAATTTGGATTAGGCATTAGGAATTTTGGTTAAACAAAGGAATAGGCTGCCAAGAGAAATTGTAAAGCCTCTGTCTTTAGATCTGTTCAGGTCTCAAACAGACATGGCCTTGAGCAACCTCATTTAATTAGATCTGTTTTGAACAAAGGAGTTGGACTAGATGATCTATGGAGATCCTCTCTGTCACCAGCTGAGAGTCTCTGATTTCACTATTCTGTGGTGACACAGTCACTGAAACTGTCGGACTTGATCTTCCTTTCCTTTTTCAGTATCAAGCAATGTCACACAATGAAAGCACAGCATTATGTCCCATCCAGAACCCAATTCTGACCCTGAGCCACACAAACATCAGTGTGGCTCCACTGTGCTACCTCTTCCCCATCTTGCTTTGTGCCAGCTGTGAGCCCCACAATTAAAACGGTACACGGGGTGGTGCCTAACCCTGCCTTGGAGTCGGGTTATCAGCTAGCATCATTCAGCAGAACTTTAAGTCAATAGTATCGCGGGTGAGCACCTGCCATGGGGGAAACCCTCATATCTGAACACATTCCCTCAAATACCATCATTTCAGGTGACGTTCATATCCGTGATCTTTTCTAATAAAAGCAGCCCATATCCCTTCTGTCCCTAATCTCTCTCTGCTCTTGCATATAGTCTTCTTGCAAGCTGCACTAAAGCAAATCCCCACCCATGTCAAGGTGGTTTGACCATGCAGCTAGCTGCTTACCAATGAGTTTTGGATGTTCTTGGAAAAAAACATCTATTTTGAATCCTAACAACCTGATGACCCTTCTGTCTCTTCAATCCTTTGCCCTGCTCTTTGGGATTGGTTTTTTTTTTTTTATGTACCTTCATGTCTCTTTCTGGCTTGCAGTGCACTCCCTGCTGTAAATACCATCTCCCTGCTGTAAATACTATCTACTTTGGAATACTTTGATCTTGTAGGATCTGGGAAGCTGTCTAGGGAGCAGAGGAGAGGGCTGTCAATTAGGCTGTTTGTGGAGACCAAAGGCTGCTCTGCCTTCCCCCGGGAAAATCACAGAAGCACTGGAGAAAAGGGAGAGCGTGACCTTGGCAGTAAGTGACAGGCAGAGACGCCAGTTACATGCTCCTTGTCTAAACTAAGGATGCCAGTGGGAAATGTGGATTGAAAGGAATCAGTGTTGCCCATTCTAGAGTTGTTTTGGTCTTGGTCTTGTCTTTGGGGATGCCAGCAGGAGGATATTTGTGCTTTTCATGCCGTATTGGGTGAAATTGGGGTCCTTTCCTTTCCTCCAACCAAACGAGCATCTCTCGGTGCCGGAATGGCCCCCTTACCTCTTGTGCACCTCTGAACAATCCAAGTCTCTCAATAAAGGAAATTACTTTTTCTGTTATTTATAATTAAGGATTGACAAAAAAAATGTTGCTAATGTCAAGGGAATGGTAGGCGACAGCCAGAAAAACATGATGTCTCCAGAAGAGTGGCGGCGGGAATATCCCTCTGAATAGGGCTGACATCAGCTCTTGGAATTTGGGCAGCTTGAGAGGGTTTGGGGCTATTTTTCCAAGATATCATAGGTCAGGAATCAACGTTATTTTTAAGCCTGTGTCCCCCGAGCAACTCTGGTGCATGAAGGAGACTTTCTCTCCCCCTCCCCCCTCCTTATGCTCCTTTTCTATGAAATTTTTGCTTCTTTTCCTTCCGAGTCATGCCACAAATATGTCCTTCAGGTTTATTTATTCTTCTCCCTATCTATTCCTCCCAGCCTGCTCCCGTCTTGGTTGGGTTGAAGGGATGGCGTCAGCGTGGCGCGTGTCTGGGATGCTCAGGCGAAACATCACAGAGAAAGAGATCATATTCTCCTTATTTGCCGTTTCCGGTTGGGAGACTTTTCTCTCCACAAGCTGATGTGGCTGGGGAAAGTGTTCTGGGAATGCTACTTTGTGGTGGGAGATCTCGGGGCCTGGTGAAGACAAGCTGGTCATCTCATCTTGCCCTTAAATGCTGCCATATAGTCCAGCCAAGATTTTCCATAATGACTGAAATCTTGGAGCTGTGCTGTTGCTGGGAAGGTGAGTGAGACGTCTCCAGCCAGGATGCCCTATTGGGGCTGACTGGTAAGGGAGAAGTAGTCAGCAGATCCTGATTATATTCACACTTCCCAAGTCAGCGATGGCTTCAGATTTTCAGAATCTGCTGTTTCAGATCCAAGCAAGTTGCCGTTGGACTTAACGAGCTCTGTTCCACGTGTTGTCCTGCTCTAGTTTACCTCTGGAACATGATTCCTCTATGTTCTCCTTTTCTTCCTCTCCCATTTGCTGTAGCAACCTCTCTCTGACCAAGACTATTGGTATAATAACTTGACTAGAGATCTTGCCATCTTAAATGTTGTATGTGCACGTCTCTCTTTGCTTTCCCTTCTCAATTCACATCTCGGATGAGAACCTGCCTTTTTCCCCTTAGCCTGTGCTCAGCTTTTTGTCCTTTCCTCCATAATTCAATGTGACGGGCACCACTTGTGCAGAAGCTGCTCATTCAGACGTGGCTGTTGTTCCTTCACGGCTGGTCCAGCATAAAGAAGCGATCACATTCCCTTCATGATCTCTCCGTGCAGCTCAAAGATGCTATTCACTCCTGGAAGCATGGGAATAAGCAAATGCTTTCCACTACCTTCATGTTGCTGTTGGCTTTATGCTGCAGGTTTAGTCACTTTTATGACATATTTCCACAATAGTGCCTTTCCATCATCATTCCACAGTGATGTATTTGAAGCCTTTCCGTGAGTTTTTTTCCCCTGCTTAGACTCTTTTAAATCAATGGCTTCACAAGCTGCAGGTCAGGGTCATTAGATTTTGAAGACTTAAAGACAACCTCTTCTAGGTGTCCTTGTCCTAATGTTTTCTCAGCCTGTGAGATTAATCACGTTGATGGTAGGACTTGATTGAAAAGAGTATTTGGCATTCGCAGTGCAGCCCAAGGCCCTACAGTCTCATTGCTATTTTTATTGGAATTATTATTGTTATTAAGTTAGATCCTGATTATTTCATACAGCTGAGGCCAGTAACTCTCCAAAGATCAATGCTAGGGCTGATGATGTATAGGGAATGCTATATTGACATCTGACCTGTGCAGAAATGACCATACAGAGAGGAGAGTGAAACCTGAATTCCCTGACTGCTGGTTTTTTTTTCCTCTCCAAGTGCTGAGAGACATATCATGTTGTGAGGATGGTTTCATGGACACTCAGACATACCCATGGGTGTTACCGCTCTCCTGCAATGAGTGTTGCCTACCCATCTCTTCCAGTCTGTTGTCTTCTTGCCCTTTAGAAATGGATATCCCCATTCCAGTATTTTTTCTGCACCGACAACTCTTTACTCCCAGCTCTGGAGGTGGGAGGGGAGACAGGCAGCAGTGTTGTCAGGAGGCTTTCTTCACTAAACATGCCTTTCAACAGATCTGTCTCCAGAGATGTCCCTTTCTCCCCATTAAGTTTATTTTGAGAGCTCCTGTGCTTCCCTGCTCTGGCTACTGCAGGCATCCCATGTCTCCTCTCAGAGGGGAGTCAGATCATGTGCGGAGAGGTGGATTCATGTGAAGAAGGCTCTGCTCTTAGCTTAGTGCTGCGATGACCCAGGCAGCACTCTTCTCCAAGTTCCATGTTGACCAGAGCTCAAGAGAGATAGCTCGGAGCAGATTCTGAGGTAGCATGTTTTTTTGATGCTATACATGCCTGTGCTCTGTAGGGACCCCTTGTTCTTACCATGCATTGCCATCCCTGGCACACTTGTCCTGGGGAAAAGGGTTGATTTGGAGGGCTGTGGTTGTGAGATTCTCCAGACAAAGTAGAGAAGCTGGAGAAGCCTTCTTGGCCCCAGCTATCAAATTCTTTCTGCTCCCAAGAATAAGATTTGTTGTCCATTTCTGCATTGACCTGTATCCGGAACAACCTGGAGTTCTGCATTCCTTTCTTTCTCCTCCCATTTTGAAGAAAACCTATTTTTCCTTCCTCCTCAAATTCCACTTTCCTGTTGCCAAACCCCTTCTCTTTTCCCTAGCAGGACTGACCTCTGCATTTCCTTTCTTCTCCCATTGTTTCTCCTTGTGTTTTTTCTCCTCTTATCCTCTTCTCTAGGATCTCTTCTGTCCCCGTTGTGGGAAAACCTTCTGTAAGAGTAGAACTCTTCAAAAAAGCTGCTATAATTAGAAAAACTTCTTCACATTTGCATGACTGCATCTCACCCAAAGCCCTTGCTGGCAGAACTCGCACCTTACAGAGAAGAATTAGCAGTGTCATGGTACATTCTGTTGAAACTTGCTGAGTTTACCATGCTTTACAAAAGGCTGTTGCTTAGAGGGAGTTGAGGATGGAGTCTCTGCGTCTGCTGCACCCTTTCCAGGATATCTGTGGTGGCTCCTGCTTTTTGTCTTTTCTCTGTTGAGGTCTATGCTGACTGTCTCCTCTCTGTTGTCCTTGCAGGGCTTACATGAGCGTGAAGGAGCTGAAGGAGGCGTTGCAGCTGAACAGCACCCACTTCCTCAACGTTTACTTTGCCAGTTCAGTGAGGGAAGAGTTGGCTGGCGCTGCCACTTGGCCGTGGGATAAAGAGGCCCTTAGTCACCTGGGTAAGTAAGATCCCCGCTCGCGGGGTCCCAGGGTTGTTGGTTTTCCTCTCTTTTGGTTAACATGGCAAAAAGCAGCAGCCATCATTTGGCTCAGCATTGAGGATGTTTGATAAGAAGGCCACGATAACAGGCTGTGGGCATACCAATTCTAGCTGCTGCTGTAAGGAAAGAGCTGCCTGTTCTCCATTTCTTGTGGATGAGACAGTGAGGTTACACCCTAACAAGGGACTTCCAGGTTGTTATGAGACACTTTTAACAGTGCAGGCAGTGAGACAGCGGGACCGAGAGCTTGGGGAGAGCTGCAGACTCACCATCAGTGCAGGCTCTGGAGGGGGGTTTAGGGCATTGGCTCCTCTGGGGCCTTCCAGGTCTGCTTTCCAGGATTCTGGAAACGGTGAACTTCACTTCGCAGCATGGGACAAACAGATAAATGAGGGCTATCAGTGAGTTCAGAGCTGAGTCTCCAGATCTGAATTAGTCCAGAGCTGACCAGGCAGTGGGCACTGGCTGCTTCCAAATGCAGCTGCAAATGTGAGGGTGGCTATCAAATTAAAGCCTGCTTTTATAACTTGGCTTCCTACCTGCTGGAGTCAAGGTTCTCTGTGGTTTCAGGGAATTCAAGGCAGACCCTTAAGGTCATCAGTGCTGGCGGGCTATGAGAAAACAATCAAAGCAGAATGTAAACGTATCGTGTATTTTCTCCTGTTTCTGCTGTCTCTCTTCCTGCCTCTCCCTCCACCTCTTCAGTGTCAGAGTTTTCTGGCAAAGTTCTTTACACTTTGCAGTCAAAACATCTAAAGTGTTTCTCAATAAGTAACTGGAAATAATTACTCCCAACACCTGCACAGCAGACTTAGACCTTCTGCTTTTACAAGTGCGTGATGTTCAACCCTTAGAAGTTTTACACTGCTGTTAAAGACCTGTTTAAATGTTCTTTTCTGCCAGCTTCCCTCCCTCAGTGAATTTCAGGACTGTTTTTTCAATAGCCTGTTGCTAGAGTTGCTTGTTGAGGAAGGCAATTCTCCATGAAATTTATGCCTTCAGCTTCCAGAAATCACTTCCAAGGCTTAGCTTGACAATCATCTTACTACAGCAAGTGCTTCAGCCACACGTGTTCTCTTCAGCCCCCTCCCAATGGCTAGCAAGGAGTTGCACGGAAGGGGAATCGAGGTGACGGGTTTCATCAAAAGCTTGCATTTTGCCTCTGGTCTCAGAGCTTGCATCCAGCCAGGGACGCAAGAGGTGGCACCATCTGGAAATGCTAGATCAGGGTTTTACCACAGAGGTTCAGGAGAAAAGGGGTGTTGTCTTGGCTCTGGTACCAGAGCTGTTAAGTATGAAGCTGGATTTGAACTTCTTTGAGGTTCTGGCACAGACTGAAGACTGGTTCAAGACTGCCCTTGGTTTTGGATTTAATGAGCTCAAGAGGGTAGGCAGCAGACTCTGTTCTCTGTAAACAGTAGGCTACACCACATCATCAAGTGCTTTGTACCTTGCATGATGTATATCACTGTCCAGCACAGAAGAATCTTAGGACTGAGCAGGTCATGAATATGTGGCTTTTGACAAAGCCTCTCACAAGAGGCAGCTGGAGGATCTGAGTAGATGTGAAGGTAAAGCAGTGAGGAAAGAGTAAGGAAAACCTTGGGAAGAGTGAATAGGAGTTTGAGAAAAAATCTTGAGCTTTAAGGACTTAACAGCGACCACGAGTGGAGACAGGTCTTCATGCAAGAGAGGGGTCTGCCTTCAAGAAGACAGACTCCTTCCTTTGCATTTAACCTTATTAATCTCCTGTCCTGAGCTTAATATTCTGAGGTCAGCACACAGGCCCTGCTCCCCCTCCATGAAGCAGAAATGCCACTCTGATTTTTTCCCTACACATCTACAGACCCAACCCATTCCTGCTCTTGGTCTCCTACAGGATCAAATTGGTTCCTTGAGTTTGACTCGGTTTCCCCAAGAAGTTAAGCTGCCTATTTGCACCAGAGACTCTGTCAGATTTTACTCTCTATCTCTGAATTGGACTTTCTCAGATATTTTCCAGAGAAGTACCATGAGATCTTTTTCTCTCTGACTGCCTTCCTTTCTTCTATTTCAATACTTCTCACCCTCGAGTTCACTAACAGGCTGTTTCCAAGTTGTTCTCCATCAGTTCTTCTCAACATGTTTTTTAGTCTACCATCTGGACTTTGAACTCCTCAGACACCATTATTTCGTGACCATTGAATGTGTCTTTCAAGAAAGTCCTTCTCACCTTCCTCTTGGAGTCCTCACATTCTAGAAGTCTTCAGCAATCTTTCTTTAATTCCCTTCTCTTCACCTATGCTTGTCTTGGGCTACTAGAAGATAAGTGACCGTTCCCATGCTGATGCCTCACAAATCTCTTACTCTCCTCCAGAGTAAATCTGAATCTTTAGCAGCCTTTCTGAAGGTTTAGGGATGGTTTACCATTTTAGACCTGTAGTAATACCCACAAAGAGCAGCTACATTCATTGAAGCATAAGAATCACTGACTTGGAGAGGGTGAACTGGTCTGGGACACTTGTATAGGCAGCATTTCAGCTGCTGTGGAGCTCCTAGAGAGACAGCTTGCAGCCAGCTAGCAGTAGAGGTCTAGGTCTGTTTACACCACTCCCTCTAACCATACTGTCTGCCTCAGTCTTTCCACCATAATCACAGTGAGTTCCTCTCAGATTCAGAGTCCTTGCTTGGAGTCTGGAATGAATTTTCTGAGAACTTAGAAGTAAATCTTTTTAACTGTAAAACACAAGGAGTTGAAGAAATCCTGTCCTATAAAAACCTAAACTTTCAGCAGTGGAAAGCCTTGCCTCAAAAACCTTAGCAACGGAATAATGCAGGTACTTTAACCTTAATGTGTAGCTGCATGTGAATTGTATTTGCGTAAACATGGTCGAAAGGCAAAAGGCAAGGGAATTGTGAATATTTGATGTTATAAATACTCTCTCTTGTTATATAAGCTAAGGCCAGCTCATATATCTGGCTGAGGTCAGTGGATCCTGAAGGAGGGCCAGCCGTTCCATCAAAGGTACCTTAGGCAATGGCCATCTTCCTGTCTGACTAACCGTCATGCGTTTATCCCATTAATTGCCGTGACTCAGTGTTTGGGGCAGACTGGCCCTCTGATACAGGTTCAGCTTTGTGGTTTGCTCTTTGCTCGAGCGTGCATTCTCTGCAACAGCCCTGTCCCAGGAAGAGATTAGCTTTTGGGGGGGCTGGCTTGAATCAGAGTCCTTCGTCATCGCTGTTTGTCGTGGCGCGAAGCAGGGCGACGTCCTGGGACTCAAAGCTTCCAAGGGGTGTGTGAGTGGAGATGAAGTGGGGTGCACACCAGTGCAAGTTGTTCATGGCACTGATGGATTGGACATCTCTTGCTGCTTGAGCAGAGTTGAGGCTTGACCTTGGGGGTGTTATGCGCTCTGTGTGGCTTGTAGGTCTGGTCTAGAGAGAGAGGATGTGGCGAGAACAACCCTGCAGCTTTCCAGCTGCTTGGCCTCAGCTTGGTGGACAAGTCCAAAGAATGCTCTGGTTCACTTTCTTTGGAGTACAAGATCCCCTTTATGTGACATTGAAGTTTTCTGCTTGGCCATCTAAATGCTGACCTTGGGGGACCTCCCTGGGTTGGCTCTCGGGCACAAGAGAGGGAGTTCACTGGAAACCCAATAAAGCCCGTGCGCCAGGGCAGGAGAGGGCAGAGGTAAGAATGAAAGCCTGGTCTGTGGTTGAAGGAGAGGGAAGACTGATCTTGTTGGAATGTTACAAACACTTCCACATCTTGCCTTTGCAGCCAGAACCCTGCAGAGGGGAGATACAACTTCCTGGTCCAAAGCTGGGAGCTCTCCCAGCTCATCAGGGAGCTGTGGGGACATGGAATGGGGGGACGGAGATGTTCTGGAAGGAAAGCAGAGTACTCGTGCTGTTTCTAATCCTGCCATCAAATTAGCCGTAAAAAAGAGTACTAAAAATATGACCGTTCTTGTGGAGTGTGGGGGAGGAATGGGATATAGGGCAAGCTAGCAGAGAGGAGGGAAGGACAGGGTACACCAGGCTTGGCATCCCTCACCTGCGACAGTTTTCTCCCTCCCAGTACTGGAATCCCATTTATTCTCCTGCACGGGAAGAGTGCTGTGTTTCTGCTGGGAGGCAGGCTGCTTGGCCACAGGACCTCCCACGCCCTTGGTACTCAGACCCCCTCCTTGTGGTTAGTGCTGCAGCACGCGTGCAGGGCTTTCACGTCTCATTTATTTGTTTATGAGCACTATTTTCCTTCTGTGTGTGCCTTCCTCTTTTCAGACCTTTGAGCAGGCAGCCTCCTGCCTTGTTCAGACTTGGGTTTGGCTGCAGAGATGCCTTTTCTTTCTTTTTTCTCTTCTCTTCTCTCATGCCCTGCTTTGATTAAAATGAGAAGCAGCTTTTTTAATGTGACCACTGGGTTCTCCATCAATGGGCTGCTGTTTTTATCTGTAGCATTTACCAGCCTGGTAATTGAGAGAGAGCTGGCTTGCAAAATCCTAGTGATTGACAGGCCACAAGGTGAAGGTCCCAATAGGATTTTTTTAACCTCTGTACCCTCTTGTGGCCCATCTCCAGTCAACTAAAGGTTTGAGCTGACTGAGGAGATGTACATCCTCTGCTTTGATGTTCTGAGCTGGGTGAACAAAGGGAATGCAGCTACTTTGTGACCCACCCGTTGCCTCAAGCTAGGCTGCCCTGGATGTAAAATCCACCCTGTGGCGAGGAAGAACAACAAACATGAATGAACATGAATTTTTAGCTAAGAAACAGTGCCACTTGACAGGTCAGTGGTGTCTTCCAGCCCTTCCATGAGCCACACACTCAGAATGCTTCATAGAATTATTATTTCTGCACCCTTTTGCAACCCTGTTGGGCTTGAGAGAATTGCTCGGAGCATCTCGGAGGTCCCCTTTCCAACCCAATCTTCACCCAGTATGGCCCCACCAGAGGAGTCACAGTGCTGCTGATGTCCTGCCAGGGACACCACGATCTGAAGAAAGCCCTCTCTCGGAACGAATGCCCTGTACTTGAGGACATGAGGTAGTCCAGTAGCGCACGGAGCTGATCCAGGAGCAGATTTCAAGCAGTCTATGCTGTGGCTAGAGACAGGATCACATGGCGGCCCTCTGCCAGTTTTAACTTTGCTGGCAGGGGCAGCGATCAGCAGCTGAGATGCAGTAGCAGAGGCTTTACTATGAGGTAGCTGGCACTGTAAATCCTCCAGGGCCTTGCAAAGGAGGGAGCAAGCTGTGCCGGAGCCAGCTATTCCCTGTGCTGCCATCCAAACTGTCTAGGTTTAAAGCAGTTGGGTAAAAACAACCTCCTATGGGATGGAGGTGTTGCCTGGAGTCAGCCTGGGCACATACTGGCAGATGATCCTGCACAAACCCCTCTGAAGGAGAGGAAGGGATCTTCAGAAACCGCATTTTGGGAAAATTCACTCCAAAATACATAGTGATTTTGACTTGGATTCGCAGTAGAAGCTTAGTGGATCGCAACAGCACCTCCTGTGAGTTTGAATTTATACCTTAGGGCCCAGTTTGGAGGGTGAAGCAGGAGACCACTCTTGCAGGGGATGGAGTGAGTACATTTGAATCTTCATATGGACTCATAATGAAGGTGGCTTCTAGTTGGCACAGCCAAGTGTGTCAGGAATTTGCTAGGCGTCTCATTCCCCTCACCTGCCATAGGAACCAGTGTGCTCTAGTCAACTCTCTAGGCATGGGAAGGTCTTCTCTAGTTTAAAAGATTGTCCCTTTAAGCCCACAGCATATCTTAGTTTGGTGCCTTAGCTCCAAACCTTACTTGGTTGTAAGTGTGAACCAAAGCAGACACCGAATTATAAACATGTGAAAAGACACAGAGGAAAATGATCGCTGAAATGATTGAAGATGTTGGGGGAGTGGTGTGACCAGAAGGGGAAGAAAATACACTCATCTCTTTCCAGTCCAAGACTGCAAAGGAGTCCTCTTCCCATCCTATGAGAGGATGAATTTGTCCATCTTCACGTCTCCATCTGGCACCTCATTTATGACCTGGGAGAACAATGAGAGGAATTTTGCCTAGCACAGGTAACAACGGCTGCCTGCTGTCTCTTTCTCTGGATGATGTTTGCTGTACTTTCTGTTGTAGGTGGAGTTGTCCTCAACCCTGCTTATTATGGTATGCACGGCCATACCAACACTATGATCCACGAAGTGGGACACGTCTTGGGGCTGTACCATGTCTTCAAGGGAGTGAGCGAGCGGGAATCTTGTGACGATCCCTGCAGGGAAACAACTCCGTCTATGGAGACGGGAGACCTCTGTGCCGACACTGCCCCCACCCCAAAGAGCAAACTCTGTCGGGATCCAGACCCTACCAATGACACCTGTGGCCAGACACATTTCACAGGGACGCCCTTCAACAACTACATGAGTTACACAGGTAATGAGTAATAACCGTGGGAAGTTGTAAGGGGTCACCTTCCTAGACGCTTTGGCTTCTCTTCCTACCGCTCTACCAAGAGTCCTTCCTTCTGGCCTTGACAGATCATAGAATCACCAGGTTGGAAGAGACCCACCAGATCATCGAGTCCAACCATTCCTATCAAACACTAAACCACATGGTCCCTCACAGCGGGCAGGGATGCCATAGGCTGTTTCCATCTCTTCTCATCTGCGTGGTGGCGTGCCTTTATTCTCCAGTCCTGAAGCAACTTTACTATTACTGCTATTTAATGGTTTTTATTTCTAACTACTTCTACAGCTGCTGTTATAGTTTTGGACCTTAGAGTGGAACCCTTTTGGCTCCCTGTGCTGAGAAGGGCTGGAGTTCCTCCTGGCAGCCCAGAAGGACCAAAGCCTGTAGGGCAGTTCTGTCCCCCGGGGGTGGTGGCACTGCCCAGGTGTCACAGCTGCTGTGGAAGCCCCTGCGGTCCCGAGCTGCTGTGACAAGTGCAGGGCTGTGGAGCTGCTGAGGCAGTGCCATCTTGTGGCTCTGGGGACACACGACACCAGCGAGTCTCCGTGGGAGAGCAACCACAAGCTGGTGTCTCCCAGGTCTTCCCAAACCAGCCTTTGGAGGTCAGGAAGGGTGCGCGTTGCCGTGTTCTGCTGGCTGATCCTTGCCACCTCCCTTCCCCCAGATGATGACTGCACCAACACCTTCACCCCTAACCAAGTGGCCCGCATGCATTGCTACCTGGACCTGGTGTACCCGCGCTGGGGACAGAGCAAGAAGCCCACGCCCATCCCCATCCCTCCCATGGTCACTGGGCAGACGAAGGACTCCCTCAGCATCTACTGGCTGCCTCCCATCAGCGGGGTCATCCACGAGAGGTAAGGGATGTGCTTTTGCGACGCCCTCGGGCTTGCGCGGGAGCCTGCCGAAGGGACAAGGGATCTTCTGCAGGACCTCCCACCTTCTTTCCTCCTCGGTCGTCTCCAGCAGAGCCCTCAGACACAAGATTTGGGCTGCTGTGATGGGCCTGCTGGCATACGAGCTCTCCCACAAGCTTTCTGCTGTCAGGGTGCCGAGAGGGGAAGCCAAAGCGTGTCAGGAGGCAACGCCAATTCCTAAACCCTAGAGTGCAATCACAGAATGAAAAATGAGCTTCATTTAGCACTTATTGTATAAAACAGCCATTTACCAGGAGGAAATGCAGCCTTGTGGTTAAGGCAGGGAGCTCGAACCGCAAAAGCTGGGTTTCGTTCCCAGCACTGTCACGGACTCATGGTGTAAATAACGGAGGGTAAGTCAGGAAACTTTTCAAGCCAGAGAAATGATGTTGAGGAACCAGAGCTGTTTGGCTGGCCCCAAGTGCTGGGTGTCTGTCTTCCTTCTCCCCGACACTGGGAAGTCACCAAGTCCTGAATATGCCACCAAATGCCTCTCTTCAGCAGTCCCTCTTACTGAAACATTTTGGTTTCCACCAGGTCTATGATTTTATTATGGAACCGCAATTGTATGTTAAAGAGCTCTTGAAAATGTTTTGTTTTAAAACTGCTTCGCAAAGGCTTTGCAGTTGAAGAAAGGCATGTCTGAGGGCAGCTGGGACAACTCTGGGTCAGTGTTTACTGCCTTTTTGAGTAACTGATGCTCTCCACAATGGGCCTTTCCTCCAGGAATAGTAAGCGTGTGTACCAGTTACCCCCACAGGCACCAGAGCCTCCAAGTCCTAGGTGGCCTTGAGCCATCCAGACTGCTTTGGTGGTGAATGGAGTGGTTTAGGAGCAGGAAAACATGAGTCTAGGAGGCACGTGCTGGATCTTCAGATCCATGCCTGGCTCTTGCTCAAAACCGGTTTGGGATCAGTTGGTCCATGATGAGGGTTCTGCATCCTCTGTTACAAATCTGCCAAGGACAGGGCCTGAGGCTGATCTTTACCTCAGAAAATTGTCTTTTTATTTCCTGGAGAGCACTCTTTAAATGATATTATTGTGACTGTCTTGTGTTGCAGTAGTGACAAAAGCCAAAAGCCTGGCTCTGGGGGTTGGTGGAGGGAGACCCAAGTGGACCCACCCAGCTGGAGAGGCATTGCCCTGGGAAGCATGAATTCTGCGGGCTCTGCTTCATGGGTAGGAACAGATGACTCAGTGCTCACCCAAGCCTACCTAGAGAGCCTGCAGAAGGGGAAGGCTTAAACCTGCCTTGTCCCACGGTCACTCTTACTCTCCAGTCTTTGACAAAGCTTATTTCAAGCTGGATGATATGCCTAGAGCCTTCTCAAGAGCTCAGCTTTGCTTTTCCAACTTCCCATCTGATCCTGCTTGGACAAACATGGATGGAAAATTAACTGGTCATGATTAGACACATCAATGCATTTGTCTCCTCTGTGCAGGGAGCAGGACAAGCTCTGTGACAACTGTGCTGAGGATGGCACCTTCTATCAGTATGTGCATGAAGCCTCTTCCCCTCGAGTCTGCGATTCCTCTGGCTACTGGACTCCAGAAGAAGCAGAAGGTAAGGACTTCCTCTCTTCCCATGGCTGTGGATGTGCCAGAGAGAGATAAGATCTTTTGGGGAAAAGAAAAAGAAGCTTTTTTCTTCTAGAGAGTGAGATGTCTCCTTTCGGGGGAGGCTCTTTAGTGCAGGAAGGAATTCTAGGTGTCTAGGAGATACCTGGTAAGTGCTTTCTGGCTTTGGTCAAGCATACTGATGCCCTGATGTTAACCCAAATCATTGCCCAGGATGGTGTTAGATACACTGATCAAAAGGGAGAAGCATTTCCTTGAAATAAAGTCTTGCCACATCGACCTTCAGACCTCATCCAAAAAAACAGGGGCATTCCCAGGCTTTGATGCAGCTTTGTCCGAAGAAGAGCTCCTTTCTGTGTCCCACTGAGTCTGCACCAAGCCCCGGGCAATCTGGTGGATGTGATTCCTCGCTGGCAATCTGAACAGCAGGGTGTGACAGCTTCTGTTGTGCTGAGATCCAGATGCTGACTTAGAAACCCACCTTGTGGGCATGGTGGTGGCATTTGGAGTCATACAACTGCCCTAGGCACTGTTGGGCTGTTCATAATGCTTCAGCTTCTCAGAGAGCAAAGCGGAGGAGGCAGGAGACCAGGTGAAATGATCCCATGAGCTGTATGTAGTGCTCACGCTGCTGTTGAACCACGTGGAGCTGGAGGAGCTGTTAGTTCTGTGCACCTGTGCATATGAGACGCAGAGGTCAACTGGAAATGTGCCAGAGTTGTGTGTTTGCAGAGGAAGTGCAATTTGGATATTATTATGCCTTTGGGATGTAGCTCATGCTTTGAGAACAAGAGTGTCAGGATGTAGCTGAGATTCTCTGCCTGGAAACTCTTTGATTCAAGTATCTCTTGCTAGCGTTGCAAGGCATGGGGGGAACAACTTAATTTGTGCCTATTGAGTGATACCAAACAAATCAAAGCTTAGCTTATTTATTGTCAGCGTCTGTCTGATTCACTGGATGGGGCTCTGAGCAATCTGATCTGGTTAAAAATGTCCTTGCTCCTGCAGGAGGGTTGGACTCAATGACCCATAAAAGTCCCTTCCAACCCAAAGCATTCTATTAGTCCAGAAAGACAGAGTTTATGGTTTTTACAAGACTAATATTAAATGGATGCAAGCTTTGAATTGGTGCTGGGCCCTAGGAAGCACTTGCATCAGTTGATGAAGACAAGGGTATTTCTACTATAGGATGATGAATTCCAGTGATGCTCTCTGAGACTGAAAGTTTGATGCTATATTTCTGTGCTGAGTGCAAATCCACCACCAGGGGAGGCAGGCTTGGTGATCTGAGGTCAGCCTGGACAACATCCTGGAAGTCGTGGGGGAAGAACAGCCTTCTGGAGCTGCTTCCCTGGCTTGCTTTGATCCTGGTTCCTTCCTGCCTGTGACCTGTTCCAGTGTGTTCCTGTGGAAATCTTTGGTCTCTGCTCCACTTAGCCTATGTCCAAATCCATGGAGCCACAGAGACCTGACATTCAGGTGCCCTCGGCAAGTCCTCTGTGCCCATGATACCAGAGCAACCTTTATTTCCTCAGCTGTGTCCAGGTTGTCTCTAGAGCTTGGCACTGTGACCAGGGTACCATTGTCCCTGTTTTAGAGAGCTGCGAGACACCAGATCTGCCAAGCCTCGTATGCATACCCAGGAGCTGGGAAGGCTGGTGATGCTTATTGCTTTCTAAAATGTTAGGACAGATGCCTCCAGCTCTGGCACGTGCCTGTAGAGGGTGCGAACACACATGGGTGTGCAGCTCCAGCACGGAGATGTGTAAGCACCTAAGGAGTACCTGCAGCGAGGATCATCCTCTGGGTCCCCTGTGAGGTCAGCTGTCCTCTGATTCTCATCAGCCTCCTCCTCGCCCCTTCTGCCCAGGGCCCCCAGACGTGGACCAGCCCTGCGAGCCCAGCCTGCAGGCCTGGAGTCCAGAGCTCCACCTGTACCACATGAACATGACGGTGCCGTGCCCTCAGCCAGATGGCTGCATCCTGGAGCTGCGTTTCCTGCATCCCGTCTACCCCGATTCCCTCACCCTCTGGACCACGTACCTCTCCACGGGCTCTCCCAAGGCACTGGCTGACATCGAAGTCCTGACAGAACAGGGGGAGTCCATCCATCTGGGCCCCCTGGACACCTTCTGTGATGTCCCCTTTACCGTGAAGCTCAACATCCCTAAAAAGGTATCCGGAGTCAAAATCTACACCTTTGATGAGAGGATGGAGATAGACACGGCCCTGCTGACCTCCATGCCGCACAGCTCTCTCTGCTCCTCCTGCAAGCTGATCCGGTACCGCGTCCTCCGTGACCCCCCATTTGCCAATGGATCCCCTGCTGCCCCAGCACAGACAAGCCGCCAGTTCATTGACACGTGAGTGATGAAGCTGCTCCATTGCAGGCTGAGTGGGTGGCTGGGTTAGCTGTGATGAGCTCCTCTAGGCGCTGCCTTTGGATGGTTTTCCTTGTGTTTTGGTTTCCCCTCCATGTAATTACCACGTTCAACGCCATGAGTGCATTCCCTATTCAGCATTGAGGAAGCTTGTTGCAGACCCATCGTGCTAGCATGACCCTTGCCTAGGAGCCCAGGCTCACTACAAGGAGCTCATTAAACCCAGAAACATTTTTGCCATCAAGACAATCACTAAAATGATTGTTGGAGTTAATGCAGCTTCTCCTCATCTCAGATCCTAGGGAAATAAGCATCAGGCCCCTCCGCGTGACCTAGCAGAGATCTTCCCACAGTCTCTGCCTTTGGCAGTATAGAGTAATAAGATGTGTCAAACCGATAGCGCCTGGGTTCAAATGTGATTTCTATAGCTGTGGTGAGCAAATCTGTTGCGGATGTATGGGCTGATCCCTTCTGCTCTTCATTCGAGTCCTCTCTGTTCCTGCAGGGAAGTCACACCTGGGCAGGTGTACCGCTACCAGGTGCAAGCAGTCTCCGGGACAGCCTTAGGAGAAGCCTCCCCTCTGCTCGTCCATGTCCATGGAGCACCCTACTGTGGGGATGGGAAGGTGACCATGTAAGTCAAGAAACACAAGCTCGCAGCTGAGGTTCTTTAAGCTATCGCGTCAACGTGCCCTGATGGGCAGCATTGGGTCAGTCCTCCACCCACAGGTACTTGACTGCAGATGCTGCACTGAATCCCTCCAGCACACTGTGGACTATTGAGCTTGTGTTATGTAAAATAACACGTGCGTTGGAGATGGAGTTGTCTTTTTGAGAAGCAAAATCTGCATGAGAGGTCTAATTTGAATATCCTCTGTGTTTGACTGCAGTGCTTGCACTCTGTCCCATCTCAGTGAGCTATCGCAGCATTTGACCCCAAAGGGTGCCTGCCTTGGGACTGGCCAGCATAACATTTTCCACAGAGAACAGGATTGTAGGTTCTGCAGCAAGTGCCGTCCCACGCGCCGTGGTGTCTTTAGAGAGCTGTCTGGTCTTTGCTTTGAGACCCCAAATGATGAGGGATGTGCCACCTCCACTCCAATGGTTCACCTGTTCCTTCTGGAGATAATGACAACACCTTTCCATATTTCAGCTTTTCCAGACTTCAGCTTCCAGGTTACTCAGAATCACTTTCCTTCGAAAAGGATTTTCAGTAGTTGAGGAAAATGGACAATTGAAGCAAGTGCAGGAGTGTTTGTGGTACCATACAAGATCCAGCAAGGCAAAGATGCTTGTGGCAGGGCTAGATGCTAAAGCGGAGTAATCTGGCATGGTTTCAGCGTAAATTTATACTCTGGACTTGCTCCAGAGAGAGCAAATGACCACGTTAGGCTCTTGTCAAAGTCTATAGAAAAGTAAGAGGAGCAGAGAAATGGCCAGATGACAGCTGAGAGTTTTGGCAGGCTTTGCTGTGCTGAGCTGTTGTGGGGAATGCCATGTAGGAAGCTTTGTGAAAGTTTTTATCTTTGTACCATGTGTGGAACAATGAGCCAAAGGTAGGAAGATGGGACACAGAGGATCTTTCGTGTTAGATGAGGGCAGAGGTGAACAAGCATCACAAGATGTTTGTCTGAAAGTTTTTTCCAAGGAAATAACTTCGGCTTTTTTTTCTTTTTTTTCCCTCTTGAGATGCTGTGCATGTCAGCTAGGGGCTGATTTTTGTCTCCTCTCGGGCTAACCTTATCTCTCCCCTCTTTCCCCTCTTCTTCAGCTCCCACTGAAGCACCAGCCCCATCTCTGAACCGCCTGCCCTCTCCAACATCTGCTTTCTCCAGCAGCAAGTCTTCCTGTTGCTTGGTAGTCTGCTTCCTCCATTGTCCGTGGCTTCATTTTCTCCCATAGTTCTTGCCTCAGTCTTATAAGAAAGAGACAGTGCAGTCCTGCCTTCTCCCATATCAGTGTTTTCAACCTCTTTCTATCCCCTGGCAAGATGTGGTGTTTTCTCTCTGCCTTACACCACATGTGGTTCTTCTTTTTCTCCTTGCTTCTGTAGAAGTGGAACCAAGATGGGAATGTTGAGTCAAGGGTGATATTAACACATCTGGCTGTTGTCCTCTTAGGAGCCTGGAGGAGGAATGCGATGATGGAGACTTGCTGGATGGAGATGGCTGTTCCAGGAGGTGTAAAAAGGAAAAAGGCTTCAACTGTCTTGGTGAGTTCAAATGGACCAAAACATCTTTTTGATCTGAAATCGAAACTGTATGTTGTTCATACTGCTCCTCAGAGCAAGAGGTGATGCACTTCATTGCAGCAAATTGTGGATCTGCAACTGGAGTCGTACATGGAGCTTATCAGGCCCTTGTGGTGGGAAATCCCAGGGCTAAACAGACAGGAGGAGATGTTTATGCCTGGAACCTGGTTTGTAAACAGGTTATCTCTGGTCTCCTCGCAGGAGAACCAAGCCTGTGCTACGTGCATGATGGAGATGGCGTTTGTGAGCCTTTTGAGAAGACAAGCAGTGTCCTGGACTGTGGTCCCCACACGCCTGATGGATACGTGGATCTGTGGGCAGTGAAAGCCTACTCCTCCCACCAGGATGCAAAGTCCTGCCCTGTTTCCTTGGTCACTGGAGAGCCTGTTGTAAAGGTAAGTTGGTTGCACAGCTGGAAAAAAAAGATTTTTCTGGCAAAGCCCATGCGGTGAAGCTTGGGAGGCCACTGCTACAAGAGAGTGCTGAGGCATGAGCAAAATCTTCAGAGCAACTCTGGAAGTGTTCTTTGGTTGCTGCATTCCATGCAGGGAGCCAGTAGAAGACCCAGGCTTTTCTTGCACCTCTCTTTCAGTTGTCCTTGAGCCCAGGAACATAGAAGGGTGTTTAATCAAGGCAGGGAGCACCTCCTCTGAGTAGTTTGCTAAGCGGTGACTCACCCCCATGCCACCAGCTAAACGTACAACGTTGAGCATGTTGAGTCCCACTGCCGGTTAAAAGAATCCTGTCAGTCTAATACCTTATAAGGTCAGGGCCTGAAAGGATAAAGTCACGCATACATCAGCATCTGTGCTGCTTTCAAACTCTCTGATCTGAAGCCAAGGAAAAATCAATGAGAGAGTTCCCATCTTTCATATGGGCTTTGGAGCAGAGCCTAGAGGTCTAAGACGGGATTTCGCCTGATCGGTGCTAACGTGCTGTTTGTGTATGTTCTTTCCTTGCAAGCTGAAGAAGGGAAAGGAATATGTAGAGAGGTCATGTTTAGTTCTTTATATAAATCGACCTGTTATAAGGAACAATTTTCTTGCGACCTACAGCATGATGAAATTGCCTGGGTGAACATGTCTGATGAGATGCCTTGGGCTCAGGTGTCTGCTCCTGATGACACATGCATCTCCCAGGTTTTGCCTGCCAGCCCTGTGGGGGTGTCTAGGATATCACAGGGCATCAAATGTCACGGAAGACTATTATTCAGACAGATGAATCACACCTTTAATCTCACAAGCCCAGCCAAAATCAGGAGGCTGTGGTCTCACCTACCATCTCACAGCTTGGCTTGTTATTTCTTACTCAGCCCCACAGACACCATGAGGTGCTTAAACAGCACATTTGCAGCACCTCAAAATGGCAAAGGCCTCCTGTACACATGTGGGTGGTGAGCTGTCACTCCTGCTTAGGAGCCCACATCCTAATTCTCTTCATGCTAGGAACCAGCTTAGGATCCTTCCCAAGTTTTATTGAGTCTTCCTTAAGGTCTTGGTAGGTGCTGTTTCTTTCTCTCGCTTTCTTTGCTGCTTTCTGAGTTGAAATAAATCTCTCTCATTTCAGGCATGTAAATCCCACCTTCATGATGTGCCAAAGGACCTTTCACTGGCTGCTTGGTTCCCCTGTGCTCCCAGCCAAGACATTGTGCAGGATCCAGATGAGGAGAAGATGCCCATGGGTGAAGAAGGAGTTTGGCTCAAGGTAAACGAGAATGCATGGCCAGGCACAGCAGGATTGGTTTGTCTTTACCTTAGCACTTTGGTAACAAAGATCCATCCATTTCTGTCCTATAGAAACTACAGCAATCCTAAAAACTGTTCAGATAGGACTTCATATCCTACTGAACTCTTTGCAAACCCGTGCAACCCGTGCCTGTGGCTGGGTCTTATGTAGTTGCCATATTCCTGCTGTGAACAGCAGACCCATCTGGGGGTAGATTGCCAGTAGAAGGGCTGTGCCTGAAACCAGAAGCCTACAGAAATGTGTTGAGGCTGAGAAACAACTTGCTCCTGACTATTCCTTGCAGTCAAGCTGTGCCGTTTCACCCGCAAAAGGTGGGCACGGCAGTGTTTATTTGCCTTTGTTCCCAGTAGCTGTGAAAACCAACAGGGAGTAGCTGGATATACTCTGCCACCCTGAGAGGCCCTGAGCGCTCTGAGTTGTGGCTGAGCACCCTCTGAATCCACAGAAATCAGTTGTGGCTTGCAGGTCCTCCTGTGCCCTGCCGGTGACTCCAAACCAAAGGAGGCACTTCTGTGCCCAAGGTGCTGGTCTTACAGCCCAGTGGGGGTCTAAGGGAGCTGGAGGCTACCTTTAGAGGGACTCCTGGAGGGTCAAACCTCTCTGTCCCAGTGGGCAGAGGAGGGAAAATGTGGGAGGGCAATTGGGAAAATATGATTTTTTTTTTACAGTGCTGGTTTTCTGACCACAGACACAGTTTAGAGGTTTCGTGGCTGTTGCCTGGTGTTACTGGAAAGCCTGGCTGTGGCGCGCTGCTTCCTCTGCAGTTTGAGGGGCACCTTGCCCTGCCTTGCTCGAAGTTGTCTAGAGAGGGCCTCTTCCCAAGGCGCTCATCCAACTCGGTGAATCATCAACGCTGAGTCAATAAACGTGGCTGTTGCCTCTGAGGTCCCCTGTCTCTCCTAAGAACTTCATTTATCTGGGTTTCTTTTTCCCTTTCTTCCTTGTCTGTGTGTGCTCACAACCTACTTTCTGGGTTCAGTCTCTGGCCATGACCAATGTGCCTCCTTTCTTCCTCTGCTAGCAAGAAAGCAGCGATCTCCCCCTCTGCCCTACCTAGATGAAAGCTCGCTTTCCACTTCTCACCAGGGGTTAAACTGTGTTCCAGTTTTATTGGAGCTTGTGGTCAGTTCTCTTCCTCTGTGGATGTTTATATTAAAGCCTTTCATTACTGTTTCTCCGTTCTCTCTCTAGGAGTGCTATTATTTTCCACCCATAAAATTATTTATGGACTAGTAATAAATATGCCCTTTTTCTTTTTTTTTTTTTTTTCCTTCTTTTTAATAGAGTTTGCCTGATTGGTAACATATTGTGTTAGGAAAGACAGCTTCTTGTTGACAATGTGCCTAGCACGCCTGCCTGCCCGGTCAGTAATTGTGCTGCTCAGGCACATGCGTACGCACGTGTGCATGGAGGTTTGTGGCCACCAACTCCCACGGGCACTTTAAAGCTGTTGCACCTGTGTCATAGAATGGTTTGGATTGGAAGGGACCTTAAAGCCCATCCAGTTCCAACCCCCTGACTATGGGCAGGGACACCTCCCACTGGACCAGGATGCTCAAGGACCCATCCCACTTGTCACTCGGGTTAGAGCCACACCGCAAAGCTCACCAGGTGGTAGGAATTGCTTCCTGCAGCATTTCTCAAAAGGTGGCACCAATGAGCAAGGGAAAGGCTGGATCACGCTCTAAGCGGACTCCCGGCAAGGTCTCTGTATGCCTGTGCCACCTCATGGAGCATTTACCAGGCCCCTTGGGTCTGTCTGCAGGTGGCAATCGTTATGATTTGCAGGTCTCCAGTTATGCTTTGTTCTCAGCTTCTAAGACACCTGATGAGAGAAATCAAAGTCACTTCTAAGCAAGTCAGGATGTGCAATATGCAGGAAATTAAACAGAAAGAAGGAGAGGGAGGGAGAAAAATTAAGACGATACCCTACTGTGGCCAAGCATATAACATGTATTAAAGAAAAGAATGAGGCTATGAATACCCTGATTGAGTGGGCAGTGTCTCTGCCCATGTCAGGGGGGTTGGAACTGGATGGGCTTTAAGGTCCCTTCCAACCCAAACTATTCTATGATTCTATGAATTGGGAAGTTCGTCAATTCAGTTGCTATTGGTCTGACTTATGGCACTAGATGCACTGTAGGAAGGGAAAGACAAAACCCTCTGCCTTAAGCTGTGTAGTCCAAGGAAAGCCTCACCTGACTACTCCAACTATGTCTCCTCCTCTGAGGAACTGTGCTTGGAGGAGTTAGGAGTAGGTAGCTGGGTTAAAATCTGCTGGGTTTCCAGCTGCTGCCGTCCTGGGGGGCTCATTGGAGCAGGGTCTGAGCACTGCCAGCTCTTCTTCATCTTTTGTCTCTTCTTGCTTTCTTTTCTCATGAGCTTCTGAGCTCAGATGGGGACACAGTGAGGATATCTACCAAACAAAGCCAGCCTGCTGTTCCAATTCTTGCAGCAGGGTCAGTCCTGTGCAAGAGCAAACCGTGGCTGTGGGAGTATACAGACCATGCTGGGGACTCACTCGTGAGTGTTGATGCTGAGCACCTCCCTGCAGGTGGGATAAAGCCCAAGGTTTTCCCCTGCCTCCTTGAGCGAGCAATGTCTGGTGTGGCACAAACCACATCCCAGAGCTGGGCTGCTGTTGCAGGTCGGGTGGTTGTCCCCTCCGCTCCTGCAGTCTGCTCCTTGGGATGTGCCCAGCCTGTCAGGACTTGTCCTTCTCCAAAATACACCTTTGCCTTGCGTTTCTGGCCTCCTTCCACACTGGTATCCGACAAAAACACTCCATAGGGTGGATCTTGATCAAAACACATCTCAGTACTGGGTGGGGGGCACCAGGGTGGGGGAGAAAAACATTTCTATCCTCTTACTTCCAAAGAACATCTGCCCTTCCATGACTGATGCCATGAGTTTCCCAGCTGCCTCTTGTAGCCTTCGGGGCTGTAGACAAGTGGGGAGCTGTTGGCTCTCCTAGCAGGCAGGTCTTCTTCCCACAAATCTTTCCACGTGTTGGCTGACGGACAGTTTGCAGTCATTCCAGGTACCAGGGCTGTTCTTTGGGGTTTTATTACTGGAAATATTTCAGTGGAAAATTTTTCAGGACTGGTAGCCTTGTTCTCTGAGTGCCTCACTTGCCTGACTGGCACTGAGCTGGGTGGGAGTCAGAGCCTGGGGAAAGCGGGGCAGAAAAGGTGTTCTCCAGGTCTTGGTCAGTTGTTGCTCAAGTTTAAGACCCACAAACGTGGAAACTGGGAAGATGCCTTCAGCTTATGGCAAAGCAGGACTGATACACAAGGGGAAAACTAGTGAAAAGGAGAAGGGAAATCAGGAGGAATGGGCTGTATTCCTGTGCTCTTCCTTCCCTTCTCTCTCTCTTCCCACACATTTGCAGCCTCTAACCCCCCCAACACTGCTCCCGCTGTCTCCCCGCACTCTCTTTCTCCCCACCTTGTATACAGGGGATCAGAAAGGCTATATTGGTGTGCACGCTCTCAGAGTGTCTCTTGCCCTTCTGCCCAGGTGTGCTTTGAGAGAGCCGTGGTGCCCACTGCCCTCCTGGTCTTCCTGGCCTCTGATGGCACAGTCCCAAGCAACGAGCGCAAGCCAAGGGTGACCGTCCAGCTGAGTGACATAGACGGGCTGAAACACTCTTTGGGTGAGCATCCTACAGGCTGTGGTACCAGACTATGCTGTCGCAGCAGGGACACCACGAGCCCCCACCGTTGCCGTGTTCTCTCACTGAGTTTTGCGCTGGTGTCCCCTGTCCCTCCTTGCTGCATCTTCTTCTTCCTAAGATGGTCTGTTACAATGTGTGGAGCAGCTGAAAAGGTAAATCAAAAGCAGAGAAAATACCTCTGAATCTGAGCTAGCAGCTTCTTTCTTTGCCTTGTCCTGCAGGGACGTATGAGCTGTCATGCCAGCAAAATCCACTTGTCATCAACGTGACCCACAGCCAAGAGGACCCATCCCACTGGGCTGCTTCGGTGCTGCTCAACTTCTCCTCCTCACTTGTGGGCATTGCAGCCGTGGCCCTGCGGACCTCAGCTCAGCCTGGCTCCTCTGACCCCAGCACCTGCCTCCTGCAACATGAGGAGGGACATGGCCATCAGCGCTACAGGTATCGTCTCCTCAAGGCAATTCCTAATGTGCACCCAGAGTACCTCTTTCCTCTGGGGCTTCATCCTTCAGTTCTGGAGGTTTTATCTCCTTAGAGTTTTGTGACTATTCTCAGGTGGCTTTTGAGGTGTTGATAAAAATGCAGTGTAATGAGTCTTGATTTGCTTATCTCGCTGTGGGGAGGAAGGCAGGAACCCAGATTTTGTGTGTGGCCCGTGCTTCTGCACAGAACTGCACGAAGGGGCTGCTTCCCATGGGAAAAACAGGATCCTTCTGCTGAGGGCTGAACTTCAAGTGCTGGCTTCTTCAAGTGCTTTACAAGCTCCATCCCCATTCACGCCAGCCTCCTCCGCACTATGGGAGGTGGGGAACAAAGCTTTCCTCCTCTCTTTGCTGACTCTCCATCTATCCCAGGCTCCTCACCAAGTCTCACGCTGCCCCTGTTGTGATGCAGTGATGATAATAATAGTAGCCATGGTGCTTTAACTTACTGATGTCTGGTGCTTGCAGGTATCTCCCTGTCTTCATAAAGCTGCAAATGAGAGCTTGTGTTTGCAGAACAGGCGCTATTCTCTGAGCAGGTTGTGCTGGCAAAGGGATGGGGGAAACAGCCTAAAACAGCCTAAAAACAAGGCAGAAAAAGTATACCTAGCAGGGGCATGAACCCTAGGAGCAATGAAAGGATGGTCCTCAGCTCTGCCCTAGCAGGGCAGTGGGGCTGATGCCATCCATACCTGCCAAGTCTGGCTTTGCTTTCAGGTCCCAAGCTTCTTGACGTTACAAGTGTCCTGATACAGTGCTCTGGTTCAACCAGTTACTCAAACTGCACCACTGCTAATCATAGAATCATAGAATGGTTTGAGTTGGAAGGGATCTTTAAAGATCATCCAGTTCCACCCCCTGCCATGAGCAGAGACACCTCCCACTGGATCAGGCTGCCCAAGGCCCATCCAACCTGGCCTTGAACACCTCCAGGGATGGGGCAGCCACAGCTTCCCAGGGCCTCACCACCTTCCTTGTGAAGAATTTCTTCCTTATGTCCAGTCTAAATCTGCCTCTGCCCAGTTCATCCCCCTTGCCCCTTGTCTTGTTACCACAAGCCTTTGTAAAATGTCCCTCCCCAGCTTTCCTGGAGCCCCTTCGGGTACTGGAAGCTGCTCTAAGATCTGCTTGGAGCCTTACAACCCCAACTCTCTCAGCCTGTCCTCATACAGGAGGTGCTCCAGTCCTCCGATTATCCTTGCAGCCTCCTCTGGACCTGTTCCAACAGCTCCATCTCCTTCTTATGTTGAGGATTCCAGAACTGGACACAGTACCCCAGATGAGGTCTCACAAGAGAGGAACAGAGGGGAGAATCCCCTCTCTCGTCCTGCTGGCCACGCTGCTTTGGATGCAGCCCAGTGCACAGTTGGACTTCTGGGCTGTGAGCGCACATTGCTGGCTCATGTCAAGCTTCTCATCAATCAGCACCCCCGAGTCCTTCTCCGCAGGGCTGCTGATAATATTGAGTCCAAACATTGCTGGAGCTGTGGGGGAATTAAGAGTGAAGGGCTTTGGCTGGGGTCATCACATCACTGCTCCATCATTTTTCCTCTGTTGATGGCCCTGGATGGATGAACCTCACAGATAATGAATGAGTGTGTGCGTGTGTTTGTCTAAAAGCTTGCGGGATCATGGTGCACTTGATTTATGTAGAATTCTGGAAGCCATGAATATCCTGCAGTTGCTTTTTACTTTCTTTTTTTTTTGTTTAAGTGCATGTGTGATTTATACAGAAACATAAATCTTAGTGAGTCAGCATATAAATATTATTCTCAGCTTTACATTAAAGGATCAGCATCCACCTGAAATGCAGACCGTTTCCTCCTGGTAGCTGTTACAGTTATGTACACACATGCTTTTGAGACCCTAGCCAACTGATGTGGTTTTTCAATTACATTTTCTCATCCTTTAAAATACTTTTTCCCTCTCACTGCTTGAGAGCTTCCCCCTCCTGCTCAGAAGTGACTGCAAGGAGGAACAGACTGAGTAGAAACGGCTGAGTGTCGCCTATGGCTGGGAAGAAGCTCAAATAAAGACAAATAGAGAGGAAAGTAGATATTTTTCTCTTATTAGTCTCATTTTAGCTGAAGTATAAGCCATTTCCCATATCGCCAAGGCACACAGAGCTTTGGGGTTGCACAGCAGGACCCTTGCATCTTTTCTTTCTCCCCTCGTTGCCATCCTGTGGGCTCCATGTGGTCTTGGCTTAGTTGCCCTATGCTGAATTGCAGGTTACATGCGTGGCCTTAGCAAACACTGAGAGTAAATCACATCCCCGGTGCTTTTGGAGTAGGAAATGTTACTTATTGTATTGCTTTTCTGGACAAAAGGCTTGAATACTTGGAGATTATGCTTGCAGTCTCCAGTAGCCTCACTAATAGTAAAGGATCTGCCCCTGTAAGGTCAGAAAACATCCGAGTATCCCCTCCTTAATATATTTAAAAAATCTAGTTGAACCAGCAATATTTTTATTTTAAGGGCTAGTGATCCATTTTGTATAAGGCAGGTGGGGTCTAGGGGGAAAAAATCCCCTATAAAAATCCATAAATATTAAAATATTTAGAGACATTCAACTGTAAACGATCACAGAAGATCTAAAGCTCTAAAGAGATGAACTAATCGTTCGCACGCACCCAGCCTCGCATACACAGTACGTGCATGCGAGTGCTTTCCTAAAATAACTCTAGAAAGGGATGGTAACAAAAGCAACAAAGAAATGAGGTTTCCTGACTTCGGTCTAGAAATGCTTGTTGCCAGAATAATAAATACACGACAGCTTGGTATTTCTGTAGAATCTTTCATCTTGATGGATCTCAAAGTGCTTTGCAGGCTGAGGAAAACAAAGAGATTGTGTGTTTTCTGACGAAACACAGCCATCTCCAGGTCAAGATGCAGCAGGCTTTTGGTACTAGAAATGTACATCGTTGGTTTGAAAAATATTACCTTCTGCGTTCAGATCCGCTTGGGGCACTGAAGATTGGAGAAGTACTTGCACACCAAAGCCAGTGTGGTGTCTCTCCCTCACACCTTGCCACTAGTACCAAGATCTCCTCTCTTTTTTTGCTCTCTACAACTACCTGAGAGGAGGTTGGAGTGAGGTGATCTCTTCTCCCAAGTAACAAGTGATAGGACAAGAGGAAACAGCCTCAAGTTGCACCAGGGGAGGTTTAGATTGGACATGAGGAAATATTTCTTCACCAAAAGAGTGGTGAAGCACTGGCCCAGGCTGGTCAGGCTCATGATGAAGTCCTTGTCCCTGGAGGCGTTCAAAAAGCGTGTAGATGTGACACTTGGGATGTGGTTTAGTAGGCACGGTGGTGCCAAGCTGGTGGTTGGTCTGGATGGTCTTGGAGGTATTTTCCACTTTTAATCATTCCATGATTCTACACTCTCTGCCAGCAGATCAGGACTCTCTGCTTGCTGTACCCAGTCACCACCTTGTGCAGTCAAGCAGAAATCACACTTTTAGCAAGTTTCCACCCAGGAAAATGAATCTCTCTCCAGCATTCATCCTTTTCTTCGTTTTTCAAACTGAGCCCCAGTCCCTCCCGTTTTCCTTGGTACAGACTATATACTGAACCAGGAGACCACTGTTGGTTTTCTCCATTATGTTTATTTTTAGCTTGGTTTTATTTTTAGTGTGTTTTATTTGATGTTAGCGTGTGCTGAGAAATGCCTTGGCAAGTTAACAGGAAAGGTGCTACAAAATCCAGTCTACACTGTGTTTTATTTCCTGTGTGAGTGGCCTCCTCTGCACCCTAAAAATGGGACTAACATATCAAGGAGAGTCTGGCTTGGATTCCTTTTACACGGCAAGTAGGTGTCAGGGAGAGAAAATCAGATGGAGGAAGGGGTTGCTTACATGTTTTTCAATTGCTAAACTTAATTCAGCCAAGAGAGCAGGGCTACTTCCCAAGCAGGCTTTATTGGGTTTGTTTTCTTTTTTTCCAGGTGCCAGATCGATGCAGGGTCAGTTAATGAACCGCGTCTGTGCTGGTGTGGAGTTTGGTGGGGACCCTGGGCAGAGAGGCGGGTGTTTCGTTTCCTCCCTCTGGCCTAGGCAGCCCTGTGGACAGACACCAGGGAGAAAGGGGATGGAGCCTTCTCGTGTTGGAATCTCCTCCGCATGGGATGAGGCGTGCACAGGTGCAGATGTACCTCCATCCCCACTCACAACCAGCACCTGCTCAGGCACGCTTGCACGTGCAGTGGTAGCTGGCATTGGGAGTTGTCTGCCACGAGGACGGCACATATTGCCTGGATATCTGTATCCTGCTTCTTCCAGGCAAATGGACCCTCCTGGGTGTGGCATGAGGCCCATCAGAGCTCGTTGCGTCTGTACCGTACCATGCCCATCCTCTCTCCTTGACCTGGAGGAAGACATCTCTCAAAAATCAAGCCTAGGATCCTGATCACCACCTTCCCTGGGGCGTGGGCTCCCCTCAGCCTTTGCCTCTGCCCTTGAGACCTCTCAAGGTGCCTCTTGTCAAGAGATAGTGGTGGCCGAGGACTTGATCATTTGCTTCAGTTGATGCCTTCACTGTCCAGCTGGAAGATGCCAAGGGAGATCCTTGGAGGCACAGGGATGATTTTCGTAGGCTGCCCCATTCTTTTTTGCTCTCTGCCACCTAGTCAGCTTCTTGAGTTTAATGCTTTGTGTATGGGGCTTTTAGGATGCTCAAGGCATCTTCTGCCTTTTACGGAGATTAGCCAGTCTCACCTGGAAAAAAACTGCCTCACAACTCAAATTTTTCACTAATTTGATCCCGAGTCAAACACAGTGGCTGAACAGCTTAGGAATAGGTTGCTTGGCGTTACCTTGTGGAAAGGGCTGTCCAGTCCCATAAACTTGTTCCAAGTATGGTCAACCCCCGGCACCTCAAGGGTCAATCACGGCACACAGGAGTTATGGGAGGCGCAAGGCAGGTTTCCATTCTGCCTCTGACACAGCTCCTGGTGAAACCCTGAGGCTTGATCTCAATGCTTCTCTATCTTTTCATTACAGACTTTATGTGAATCACACAAAGCCCTCTGTCCTTCCTGTGTCCAGTGAGAAAGGAACAAGCACTGGGAGACCCTGAGGTTTGCCTGCAGAGCCCTCGGTGTCCCACTGCGTCCAGCCTGCCCCCATTCTGCCCTGCCTTCCCTAATGTCATACACAGGCACTAGCATTTATCACAAACTGGATTAAACATGTCCATCAGAAGGCTCTCGTATCTCATGTTACAGGCTGCAGGAGGTGATGAGTCCACTATCTCCCCTGCTGAGCTGTTCTTATATCCAGAAACCCTCTCTGCTGACAAGTTGCCTCTGATTTCAGGATGAAAGTTGTTGCTCTCACTCCATCTTTGTCAGAAAGGTTTAAATGCCTCCTGCCAGCAAGCTTCCTTCCCGTGTGTCGGTACAGAGCGATCAAATCCTCTCGCTATCTCCTCTCTGTCATGATAAATACTTTCTCCTTCTTAAACCTCATAGCGAAAGTCTTAAAATCCAGTTGTGGCTTCTGTTGCCTTTTGAAATCTCTCCCCTATTTCCATGTGGGCAACGTGGATCAGAAGTGAATTCCTCCAGACAAGAGGAGGTGGCAGAAATAAGGTGCGGCATGTTGTCATGGGGATCAGATGTAGGTAAAGGTGGTCTTTGGGATAGCTGGATATGCACCCTTGAGGAATACTGGCAGGTAAATCCTACCTGCGTGCTGCTCTCACGACGGAGGGGTGGCCCGTCTGCCTTTAGGAAGGAGTCACGCCAGCTCCTCTCAAGAGTGATGAAAGCGTGTCCATCCTGCCTCGGGCTGGGAAGCTGACTAGACTAGAGCTGACATCTCCTTTATCCTCCCCTTCTCCGCTTCTATAAATCTATTTTGGGGTAGCAAGCAACAAAAACCCATGGAAAGGAACTGTCTGGAAGTACACTAATATTAATCTACTCTTGCTTCTTTTTTAGCTTTTGTCACTGTGGCCACAGAGAGGCCAACAGGTCATTTGACATCATCCTGGTGCCTTTTCTCTGTCTGAGGTAGATGGCAGTGGATGACTCACAGGGATGTTATTTTTTCTTTAGGAGTCACGTACAGAAGCAAATATCTTTTCTTGAGATGGCAACCTCAATGAAGATTATAATCAAGAAGCATCACCACCGTTGGGTCTGTACATGCAGCCTGCTCTCACACGGATGGTTGTCACTAGATTTACTGGAAAAGTGAGACCTTTTCCCCTTCACAAGAAACATGCCTGAAGGGAGAAATTCCCAAGTATTTCCAAAACACCTTTTCTCATTTCCCAGCTATTTTCTTTTGCTAGACCACGTTGGGGTAAACATCTTTTATCTCGCTGATGTTCAGTGCTACAATCCAGACTCCACCAGAGTACATGCAGTGACGGCTCCTTACTTTAGGAGATTTGGCTGAAGCCTTTACTTCTCCATCAACACCCTTTACAACCACTTCTCCCCAAAAATTTGCACCAAGAGATGAATTTCTTATAGTGTTTTCCTCTGTTAGAGTTGGAGCTTGATGATAAGGGCTCTTTCAGCAGCAATCTCCTGGCTGAAATCTTGGGTAGATACTAGAGCAATTTATGGGTGATTTACTGTACTTCAGGCAGCTGCTCTGTATTTGGCTTGGCTTAGCCTGACTTGGGTAAATCCATTAGTGTTTTCTGGGTTTCATGAAATAATTGCTGCAAAATGGGAAATTTCAGCTTTTTAGAATTTGGGTTTTGTCACAACGAGACGGTGTGTCCGTACAAGCATTGTCACCGCTGGCTTGACATGCTTCACTGCTGCTAGTTGTCTCTGGCTTTTTTTTTATGGAAGGAAAGACCCCAAAGGCAAAGTTTTGCCCTGGTTTATAGAACTGGTCCTATTTCAAAACAAAGCTCTTATCATTCCAGAGCCATCACTAGGCAGAATTTCACAAATTTCCAGATCTGAAACTTTCTTTGATGTATGAGTTATGGGAGTTGGTGAGCCCAGAAAATTGTGCGAGCTGGTGTAGATGTGGAATAAGTTAGGAGAAATACCTTGGTATTTTGTGAAAATGTTGTTGACAAATCATTAGTTTGAGCTTCAAAAGATGCTGGGATAAAAATGGAAATTTTTTTTTGATGTTCTGTGCAGAAAAAAAAAATAATTGGCTTGTCCCACATCTTATACGGCGCAAATCAAAAATGGCCAAATGTCAGGAGTTTGCAGCTGGGATACAGGAATTTCATTTATTATCAAAAGCAGAATGAGCTCCTTCATGCTGAGATCAGAACTGGGCTAACTACACCGTTTCCTTGTCCAGCCTTCATTAGGGTGTTCCAGCAGCTGACAGCAGTGATTTATTCCATCATATTACCCGAACCGTGGTAAGACATGAGGATCACAACGGGGCCGGGCCACGTGGCTGCTTTTTGTTGTTGTTGTTGTCCTGCAGTTGTGATGCGTCAGTCTCAAGGGTGTCCTGGTCCAGATCATTGCAGCGGTGCTGCTGCTGCTGCTAATGATAAAAGAAACCAAGGCTAAAGCTTTTAGGTAGAGATGACAGCTGTTCTTTTAAGATTAATGATATATTTGAGAAATTCAAATGACTTTCAGTGAGACAAGCCCCTCTTCAGGTCTGGAGTAGCAGCGCCAGCTTTCAAAGCTACATGTAGGAGAGGAACAGCTTCTCAGAACTTGAGTCACCAGGTCTCTGATCATTTCCAAAATAAACCCTCAAGGGTATTTGTGGGGCAGGGGTGTTGGTAGTCCCAGGGAGAGCAGTGGTAAATTACTCATCTTTTAGGACAAAGAAAAAGCTAATTATTTCTAAAAGCTATCTATATGCACATATAGAATGGTGCAGGAGTCTGTATGTATGGTGTATGTAAAAAGAAAGATTTTGACATCGTGACGTATAATTATCATCCCTTATGCATAACTAGTCTGTATAATATTTTGCATATATAATAATACAGTGAGAAACTCGCTGATCTCTTTATCTACTTTATACCAACATTGCCAGTTATGTTTCTAAACTGGTGGAAAACCAAAGTACGTCCAAAAGTGCTAGAAAGGACCAGGGCTTCATTACTTGTTATTTAATAACTGTGTTGTCCTGACTGCCAAGGATACCTCAGGCGAAGTGTTATCGCCCCACCAGCACCAGCAGAGCTTCTCCAGCCAAGCACCAGCTCAGCTGGATGTGTCCAGAGGTGCCACCACCCTTTCCAGTCTAGTGTTGTGATGACTGTGCCCTCGGTGAATCAATACAACTTTGTGAGCAGTTGCAAGTTAGGTATCTTGAGGTCTCTCTGTGGCCGCCCAACTGCCTCGTAGCCTACAGCTGTTTAGTGAAGCCACCACTCACCTCCCAGCCCTGCTTCCCAACATGCAGGCTGTGATTCGCCTGGATCATCCCCACGTGCCCAAAGTCGCCCAGGAGTAAGGACTTTATTGCTGTGATGCGTTGATGTAGCACCAAGCACTATGGTAAGAGGGATGTCGTGCACCAGCTGCAGCTCCTTGCATATCCACAGCTGGTGAGGAAGTGAATGGGAGACAAAAGCAAGGTTGGAAGAAGCAGCCCACCACCTTTCCTACATGTGTGTGCAGAAACATGCGTGTGCGGAGGTTTAGACAGTGTTTTCATCATGGGCAGGTGGAGTCAGGGACAGAAGTGTGTGTGTCTGCATGTGCCAGAGGCACAGGCAAGGAGCAAAGCAACCGCCTGGAGAAGGTGACTGCAGGAGGGGAGGGGAGAGGGCTACAATTGGTACCAGATGCCCTCAGAAGCTAATGACCTGACAAACGCTGCGCTCGTAAAACAAATTCTTTAAAAAGGAAGCAAATGGAAATATAAGCTAGTGAAAGAATTTGCAGCAGCTGCCCTGAAACCATTTCTCACTTCATAAACAGGTCTGCATTGAAAAAACAGCCCCTTTCTTCTTGTTCTCCTTTGTGGTCCCCTCCAGTGCCCACCAACTCTTTCAGGGCTGAGGCCTGCAGGTTTCCACTGTGTCTTTGGCTCGGTGGACTTGTCCGGAGAACGCACATTGCATTCCCTTAACGCCTACGTCGACACTGGTTTTTTTGTGTGTAATTTGTGGGGTTTCTAGCCATGCAACCTTGGCTGGAGAGGTTGGGCAAACGCAAGAGGCAAAGGCTGCTTCTACCTCCCCTGGGTGAAACGCAGCTCACAAAACCTTTCGGCAGCCCCGTGCAAAGCACGGAGCAGAGGAGAGATATTGGGGTTCATCTCCTTCCCTTCTCTCCCCAGGTATCACCTGGAGCTGCAGCGCCCCCGCTTCAGGAGCTGTTGTTGGGTTTTTGCACTGGTAAAACACAAAGTCTGACTACCAGTTAACCAGGGCATGTTCTTGCGGGAGCTGTTGTGTCAACCCTGTGTCTTGGCCCCGTTCCACCCCAGGCAATTAGTCTACTGGCTGGGTTTAACTGATGGAGACTATAGCTCCCTGGACAGCAGTCCTCTTCGCTGTGTGCGATGCTTAATTAATCAGTACCAAATGGCTGGCCCTTAGTGGGAAGCTGCCACGGTGAGGAGGGGGTTGTTTAATTCATAAGGGTGGGTGGCACAATGCAAGCTTTACCAGGACCTCTTGTATCTTGACGTGGCGCTGCACAGGAGAGGGTAATTCCTCCTTTCAGCTGCATCTCACCTTGGTGGCCATGGCTGAGTCTCTAAAGCTGGACAGGTGCGTGTTGAGATGACCTTGGTCCCAAAGAGCCTGGTGTGAATATACATAGGCTTGAAATGCTGTGTCAGAAGAACAGAGCTGCTGAAGACCTTGAAAGTAAAGTGGGAAAGTGACCAGCGTGGTGCGGAGGAGACCACTGCAGCATGTTCTGTTTCCCTCCTTCCACCACAGTCCATGCAGACATGAAGCTCAGGCAACTCTGCTGCCAGGCCTGGGGCAGTCTGCATGTAGTTTGAAGAACATCCCATGGATGGTTCTCTGGATCTGCAGAGATTTCTTCTCCAGCTGTTTTTTTCTTTGCAGTTGAAGAATCCTCTGCACCCTCTGTCTAGTACAGGGTTTGACATAACTCTCACCCTTCTGTCAGCAGAGGCTTTAATAAAAGGCCTCTTCGTCTTCACAGCTTTACTTCTCATGCGCTCAGAAGTGCTGCTTGGTAGGACCATCTGATAACTTTCGCACACAAGCTATGGGAGTTGTGGCCATGCTGGGTGTGCCATCTGCCTGCCCTCTCCCTCTCCCCCCGCCCCGTCTTGCTCTCTTGGATTTCCTATGCCCAGCACCACCAAACTCTTTTGGTGCAAGGCAGTGTAAAAGCTCTGTGCAACGCAGCCTGTGCACCCCCGGGGCAGAGAAGCTGTAGTAGCCTCACCAGACAGCACAGGTTTTGGAGGGACGGTTGTTGGGCCATGCCTCCTTTCACCGGATTGTAGGTACATGATGGTCTGTAGAAAGGTGTGGGTTGGGATTGGATTGAGGTCCAGCCAAGGCAGAGCTGGGAAGAAGTATCCTTCTGGCATCATCTTCAGGAGACTTCAGACTTGCATGAAGCTGGATCTGAGGGATAATTGTGCATCACTGTAGGCATCTGTGACCTGCTGAGCATTCCATGCGGGTGCCACCCATAGATAGCCCCTCCTTGCTGCAGAAGCCTTGGGATACACTTGCTGATCCCTTGCTCTTCTCCTCCATAGCTGTGTCCATGGTGCCTGCGTGGAATCGGCAAGATGTATAAGACCACTACTTGCTCACGCTGCCACCCTCAACTGCACATCTGATGACCTAAGACACATGGTGTGTACTGTTGCCTGTGAAAAGGGCTTTGTCCTCCACTCCAGTAATGGGAAAAGCCTGGGCCCCAAGCAGGTGAGTAGACTCAGGGTAGGGTGACCTCACAGCCTGTTGGACTAAGTACTAGCGAAGAAAGGTTTAACCACCTCGAGCTGGTTAAGGTGACACCAGGACAGCCTGTTCCTCCAGCCCTGACATCCTCACTGCTCTTCCAACAAACTTCAGCCCAGTGGAGGCTCTGGTGCTGGACGTTCATGCTGGTGGCCCTGCTCTGGGGACCCCTCTCCTACCGTCACTGCAGTCCTTCTAGCTGCCCCAGTCTGGTGCTGCCTGTAGACCACGGCTCTGCCAGGCAGAAAGCCGCTGTAGGGTATGTCCCAAGCAGGGGTGACGTACTCCCGTAAAGGAAGAGGTAGACGTTTCTGTTCTCTGGGAGAGTTAAACATTTCTGGGATGTTTTCTCTCTTAAAGCTGAAGTTAGCGGCTCAGGAAAAAATGAAGTCATTGCAGAGTGACTATATTTAGAGGCAACTGACAGCGCCGAGAGCTTTTCTTCCTTTGAATTGTGTTGTAATAACACTGCCCATGCCAGCAGGGTGGCACAGAGGTCACCATGAAAGAGTTCATCCCACTTTCCAGAGTGCTGGGGGATGTCTCACAAAAACTAAAAGCCTAGCATGGCTCTTGGCTGTTGACTGAGGAGACCTGGGACTAGTGTGTTCCTGGAAGCTGAGCTGCCTCACATTTGGACAGTCACCTTGGCACTCTTGTGCGGTCCCGCAGCTGTGTAAGAGGGGCTGTGTAATTGGGATTTGTAAATGAGGCAGTATGAGCCTCTGATCGCGGCAGGGACTGTGGGCTGGGGCACGAGAGGATGGGTGCATTTAGGGAGAAACAATCAACGTAAAAGCTGCCTGTCAGCACCTGAAGACCTGATATTAGTGGGGAGAAAGAAGCAGTGCACAGATCTGGGAATAACTTGAAGCTGAGGAAATTGTAATGTATCTTGAAGGGGTTTTCCTTTTTCCTTTAACACACTCTGGCACTGCTCGGACAGGGCGTATGCGTTTTCTAGAAGGTCTCTTGTGGAGGTGGCTTGTGTCTTACTCTAAGAGCCATTCACTTTGACACCCTGAATGTCACCCCGTGAATACCTAGGGGCTTTGTGACTCCATGTCCAGAGTGGGGAGAAAGGGCACATTGGGGGAGGAAAAGTGGGGGAAAGCTGTTTTTATCCCAAAACCTGGGTCGGCCCTTTCTGCTGTGGTGGCAAACCAGTAGCTTAAAGCCCACTCACAAGGATCTGACGGAGCTTTGCTTTCTCTGGAGCAGGAGGCAGTGCTGACATGCAGCTCAGGACGGTGGGACAGATCTGTGACTTGTGCCCCTGTGGACTGCAGCATCCCTGACCAGTCCCACGTGTACTATGCTGAGTTCTCCTGCCCCAAGGGGACCACTTACCTGAAGAGATGCTCCTTCTCCTGCATCCACCCAGCCAAGCTTCAAGGTATGGTCTGGAGGGCTGAGGGATCTAAACCCCTTTTTGGTGCCAACTTTTCGTGCTTGTCCCAAGCTGTTCAAACAGAGCATTGCAACTCTGAATTTCCCAGTTTCCTGACTTCTACCAGCCAGGTGGGCTCTTGAGAGATCTGTGGACATGGTAGGCATCTGTCTTCCTTGAATGGGGACACCATAGTTCGAGGATGCGCCCTGCAATTTTCCCCGGCTGGCAGCCCTTATCCATCCACCTCAGTGTGTAGGGGTGTCTTCTCCCGGTAGCTGGCAAGATCTGGCAGCCTCCAGGACTATGTCAATGAGGGAAGAAAGAAGCGTGCAGGCAGCCAGCGTGGACAGACAGAGGACTTCAGAGAGCCAGGAGCAGCTCGGTGGCTGTGGGAGAGCCTGTGGTTCAGGAGGCCTGAGGCTGTATAAAGCTGAGGAGACTTCTGCCCACAGCTGCAGAGCAGTCTGGGAGATGTTCACCACCCAGACGCACAGCAGTCCCCCAGACATGCCATGGCCTGGCTTTCATTCTGCCGACTCCGTCAATAGCCGCAGGAATGTTTTTAAGCCAAGTCAGAGAAAGAGAGCTACTGTTCTTGTCTATACAAGGCTGAGCTGGATGGGATTTCAGAGGTAATTGCCTTGACAGCTTCAAGCATTGGGACTTCATGTGAGTTTCCACCAGCGCCTTTGCTCTGAGCAATCACATACAACAAATCATTTTAATGGGTGCCCTATTTTATGGAGGCATTTATAGCTGAAACATATGAAAATCTTTTTTTTTTTATTTAATTATTTTAAAAAGTTAAATCTAAAGAGCAAAAACTGCAGGGAATTAGGGTCTTGTTTCATAGAATCATAGAATCACCAGGCTGGAAGAAGCAGGAGAGATGCTGGCAGGTTCCAGTCAGAGGGTAGCATCCTGCACGAACCGATGCCTGTTGCCTTGGCCGGGTCAGCTGAGGGCAGGGCTTTAGTCTGATCTCCCACTCACAGCCACCTCTTGTTCCTGCTGAAGTCAACGGGAGGTTTGCCATGTGCTTCCTTGGTGGAAACGCATCCCCTTGATGGAGCGCCCTGCATGGCCTCCAGTGGCTGACACGACGGCTGGTGGAGCTCAGCCACAGCTGCCAAACCACACAGATAACTCACAGAGGTCCAGCCGGCTTGGCTTGAGCTGCCAACGCAGGGATGTGCCTGATGCTTGTTCTCCCTGAAGCCTCATGTCCTTACAGCCAGGCTCTCAAGGCTAATAAATGCTAAGAATAGGCAAGGGAAGGCTGACATGGCTGCATGGCACTCAGAGGCAGAGGGTGGCCCTCGGCGGTGCTGGCCTGCTGGGAATGCAGGCACTGCGTGGAGGAATGATCTTGTCCCTGCTCCAAGAGATGTTGTAGGCAGAGCAGCAACCCCATAAAAAGCAAGCTACGCTCCAAGGGAACATGGAGCAGTCTGGCCACATCAGGAACCTGCTGATCCAAACCCCTCAGTAGGAATAGTCCCATTCGCTCCAGCTTTTTTGTCCTGCTCAGCAGTTCCCAATGAACCATCCATCATCCACACTGTGTGGATGATGCAGTCTTGGACACTTGCTGCAGTAAAACAGTGCTGTAGTTTTGGCCACCCACTAACTGGGTTCACCAAACCTCTTCTTCTCTGGAGAGACCACATAGAGTCAGGCTGTAGCGCTCAACCAAAACTGTTAGTAGTGGGTGGTTTGAATTCCCAGTCACAGCAGTTAAGGCTCCTCCATCTGTCCTGCTGGTACTTTCCAATGCACTGTAGCACAGGGTATCATAACTGCTAAGGGATGGTAAGGGTGATCTGCAAAAAGCTCCTGAGGGGGAGCGGAGGTGGACTGAGCTAAATGAGATAGATGTATGTCGTACACAAAGGCCCCCAGCCCACTGAAGGCTCTCCTGAGGCATCGCCAGAGTGGGGAGTTTTAAGAGGGAGTCCTGGGGACACTCACACTATCAAGATCCTTTCTGCCTTCCCTAGAAACTGTCCCTTCCCTACTTCTGCTTACATTCAAGGAATCTGGTTTCTGCCCTAGCCTGACCAACCATGCCATGGAGTCCATGGTCTTCATGTTTGTTATCTCCTTTGGCATCAGTATCTACCCTAACAAGAGGATTTTTGCTAGTTGTTCTGAGCTTCCCTTAGCAGGACTTCATCCCTGGGTTAAATGTGACCCCAACACGCTGCTTCTCTTTTGGGGGCAGGAACAAATCAGTGGCTGACCTGCCTGGAGGATGGTCTCTGGTCACTCCCCGAAGCCTACTGCAAGCTGGAGTGCGACACACCTCCTGCAGTGGCCAATGCCAAGCTCCTGGTTCCACGATGCCTACAGGGCAACCACGATGTGGGCTCAGTATGTCGCTACAAGTGCAAACCTGGATACCACGTGGCTGAGAACGTAGCAGGCAAGTCTAAGAAGTAAGTCTGTTTCGGATCTCTTATTGCTATTTCCTTCTTCCTCTTTTCCCAATGTGAGGAAGGAGGAGAAGTAACCACAGAGTCATAGAATCCCTAGGTTGGAAAAGACCTTTGAGATCATCAAGTCCAACTGTATCTGTCCACTACTAAGTCATATCCCTGGCACTAAATCATATGCCCTGGCAGTCTCAAAGAGCTGATTTGATAGGTACAAGGCAGAGCAGCTTCTTCTGTTCACACAAATTTCTTGAGATACGAGAGACGTTCCCCTGTTTTAGGTGGAAGCAGGTGGGAACAAGACACAAGCTTCTGTCGCACGCCTGTGTGCGTTAAGTGCTTCAGCGTAAAGCGTGCAAATTTTCCCGCACACCTCAATGTACTTGTTAGTTGCAGAAAAGCCGTGTACAGAAGTGTTGGTGGACAATGAGGCAATTAGATGTAATAAGATGCTGGAAGACTCCTGGAGTCGTTCCTAAAAGGGATAAAACAGAGATCAAGGCACTGGTGGTTGTAAGAATGAATGACTGGCTTTTGTCAGGGTTAACATTTTACCCCCTGCATGTCTTGGCTAAATTTGATCTCAAGCATTTCAATAGGAGGCGATTTTTCCTGATGTTTCGGAGGGAAATTCCTGGTGATTGACTGGCCCTGTGCTCGACCAGTATCGTGATGCTGGGGGGTACAGCAGCATTTTGTCTACAGCGCCTCCAGCTGAAGTCCCCATTGGGTACAGTCACTAAAGATTCCCTGGCACTGTCTGGGTCCTCCCCAGAGTCTCAATGCTAGCCCAAATCAAGTAATTATGTGCTAATTGTTTAATACCCCCTTTCAGTTTTAATTGGTTGCAGACTTCATCTCTACTTTGCTCTGGGGTAGGGTTGTTGTGTGCCGGGAAGCAGTTGCCAAATTTCTTGCCTCGTAATGAAGGAAGTGGTTTCTGTAAACAGCTTTTTGCAGTGTTCGGAGCATTTCTTGGGCCAAGGCGAGCTAAGCAAATTACGATTATGGCTACGATCACATAAACTGCCTCGCAAACTGTGGAGCAGCTTGCGTGCCTGCGGCGTTTCAGACACTGGACATGCAATCAGATTAATGCAGCTCAAGAAGTTAGGCCATCTTAGTCACGCTGGTAAGAAGGAGGCCCTCTGGGAGTTCCTGAGGCTCCTCTCCTGTGGGTATAATGCCCCTATGAGTCTGAAAAGCCTGTGAGACAAGTCAAGGAATATCATGTAAAGTGGTTTCCATTTTCATAGCCGTGTTCATTGATGTAGCATTTTCACGTTTGCTATTATCATTGCTACTAATTTGTCTAACATGGTTGATGGCAGAGTAGCGCGTTAGGGTACCCTGAGATCCTCTCACGGTAAGCAAAAACCGTAAGCAGAAACGTCATTGTTTTCTTATTATGCAGATTGGCTGCTATGCAAGTGGCCTAATTCAAAGCAAAAGCCTTTCCTTGGGAGTGTAAATGTTGGTGTGTCATCTCCTTTGGAAATCTGCATGTATACTCAGCACAAGTACAAACCCTTTGGCACGTGTAGGGTGTATAGTAAGTGGTCCAGTCAATTCCTGGATTGCTGGACTCCTTCTGGTGTTTTAGCCATGGCAGGCAGAGGATGGGAGCTGCCAGACTGAGAGGTTGCTTTCTTTGTTCAGACCAGTTTTGGAGAAGATGAGTTGTTGGAAAAGGTGGTGGAGAGCTCTGCAAGGAGCCAGCACTGGAGGGGCACAGGATGCTGCGGTGCTGGTGAGGGAGCAGGGTCTCGGCTGATGACTCAGAGTGTTCAGGTTCTGAGGTCTTCTGAAGTCTTTCTGGGTTCAGCAAACTGAGTTCTTGATCTTGGGGCACAACAACCCTAAGCAGAGCTACAGACTAGAAGCCTGGATGGAAAGCTGCCAGGAGGAGAGGGACCTGGGGGTGTTGGTTGACAGGGACTGAACATGAGCCAGCAGTGGCCCAGGTGGCCAAGAAGGCCAATGGCATCTTGGCTTGTATCAGAAATGGTGTGACCAGCAGGTCCAGGGAGGTTATTCTCCCTCTGTACTCGGCACTGGTGAGACCGCACCTCGAGTACTGTGTTCAGTTCTGGGCCCCTCACCACAAGAAGGATGTTGAGGCTCTGGAGCGAGTCCAGAGAAGAGCAACAAAGCTGGTGAAGGGGCTGGAGAACAAATCTTATGAGGAGCGGCTGAGAGAGCTGGGGGTGTTTAGCCTGGAGAAGAGGAGGCTGAGGGGAGACCTCATTGCTCTCTACAAGTACCTGAAGGGAGGTTGTGGAGAGGAGGGAGCTGGGCTCTTCTCCCAAGGGACAGGGGACAGGACGAGAGGGAATGGCCTCAAGCTCCACCAGGGGAGATTTAGGCTTGACATAAGGAAAAAATTCTTCACGGAAAGGGTGGTTAGGCATTGGAACGGTCTGCTCAGGGAGGTGGTTGAGTCACCGTCCCTGGAGGTGTTTAAGGCGAGGGTGGATGAGGTACTTAGGGGCATGATTTAGGGATTGGTGGGAATGGTTGGGCTCGACAATCCGGTGGGTGTCTTCCAACCTGGTTATTCTGTGATTCTGTGATTCTGTGATCTATTGTCTCTCTGTTGTCCATTAACTCGGCAAGCACCAGTATTGCTAAAGGATTTAGTGTAAAACAGATGTTGATGGGCATAAGAAAGCGAGACTCTACGTGTACTAAATATTGGTGATGCACATCAGGTATGATCTGCTGCTAACACTGAAGATTCCCCATGCCAACTAACTAGCCTAACCTTGGAAACAAAGTCAGGCTCCCTTTAAGTTATTTTTCTAGCTCTAGCAATCCTGCCTTTTTAGCAGGGAACGATGGAAGCAGCATAACCCCCTGCTGGCCTCCCCTACAGCGACAGGGCTTGGACTGCTCTCCAGGGGAGGTGTAGAGGCACCTTTGGGTGTCTGTAGGTTCCCAAGGGATCAGCCCACTCTGCTACTATGTGAAATACATCTCATCTTCTCACAGCACTGTTAAGAGAAGCTTGGTCATTTCCTTTCACAGGCTGCTTGCAAGCACCTTCCTTCAGGGATGATTCTGGATCCCGCAGGGACAGGGACAGTTAAGCTGTAACGTGAGTGAGCTGTAACCCAGACAGAGCTCATCGCTTCCCGACTAGCTGCTTTTTTAGATCAGCCCTCTGCAGCACATTCCTGTCTCACACACCTCGTAAAACACTGTGGTTGCTACAGCTGGACTACGGGCGCAGCCCCTGGGGCTTTTCTCCTCCCGTGGCAGGGCTATAGTGCCCACCTTAGGCAAGCCTGAGCCACAGCTGGGATCCAGCTGTCTCTGTTCGAGATGAGATGCTCTTGGACACGGATGCTCACTTCTGTCTCCTTAGCTGAATTTTACTGCAGGGGCACCGAGGTTACTTGGAAGGCTCCGTCAACCTTAGCTGAAATTCATTTCCCGTAGCATCAGTGGAAGAGAAAGGGGATGAAGAAATCTGTTGACTCAGAGAAGGATCTTTTGTCTATTAACATGAGTGAGGAAAGGCCCTTCAGAAATCACTGCTTGTCAACAAGGGATCCTCAAGGAAATGCTGATTGTGTAATCAAGATCCTGCCAGAGATTTGCTGCTTTTCTGCTGGCAGGGTGATCGGACTAGCAGTGCTGACATGAAGGGTAAATATGCTTTGACTCTTCTGAAAGGAAATCTGTTTTCAGCTTAGAGAGCCAACGTAACAGCCTGGTTTCCAGGTGCCAAGCTATTTCACATCTAACCCCAAAATAACAGTAACAAGGGAAACTTAACACATGCATTGGTGCTTTGTGATGGGACGTCTTTGGTTTTGGGCTGTATCTGTACAACGGCAGCACCAGCACACCTACCTGGAGGATTGCACAGAGCGATGAACTGCACAGGAGCTATGTTTGGCATCATCCAGTGCTGCAGCACTGAAAAAAAGCTGCCCTGAAAGTCAGAGGTCAGATACTTCAGGGAAAATGGGCATAACTCTCGTAGTGGTCCCTGCTGTTGCTTCCACCACAAAGTGACATCTGAAGCAGCACTCCAAGTGGGATATCAAGGACATCCCTTAGAGGAGCACTCGAATGCTAGGGGGATGCTCTCAGTTTGGGGACAAAAAGGTCAGACCCTGCTGTTCCACTTGCTCAAAGTTGGGGTTCGAACTGGATGATCTTTAAGGTCCCTTCTAACCCAAACCATTCTATGATTCTATGTGGGATGATTATTTGGAGAGAAGAGACTCTGGGATCACAAAGCCTCTTTTGTGAGGGGTTGACCCCCTTCTGCTAGCTTGAGGGAATGAAGCAAAGACACGGACATCCAGATCTTTTTTAGGCAGCTTTAAAAGTCTCAGCCTACATTTCCATCAGAAACCAAGGGAGCCATGAGACAGCCCAGCACCCTAATGAGCTGCTGTGGAAATGTCAGTCTTTCTGCCTCCTCTCCCTGTTCAAAGACTGTGGAGACCATGAAAGAGAGCGAAGAGGCAGGAGAACATGGAGGGGAAAATAGACTGGAAGGAGGCAGCAGATCCGAGACTGGAAACCTATCAGGAAGATTGCAATGGGCAAACAGGACAGCCTGACCTGGGAGCACTGGAATTTAGCAGGGCACCCGGCCACTGCACACTTGTGGTGGCTGCAAAAGTGTGGGGCGCTCGCTGCTTCTGCCCACATCTGGCCCCTCCCAGATGAAAGACAAACACTCACATTGCTGAGGGAGCCAAGCGTCCAGGTGAAGAAAACACAGGTTGTCAGCTGGACTCCTGTGTCTCTTCCACCACTAAGGTCTCTGATGAAGATTTACAGCCCAGGTTGCCCAGGCTGCTTGGAGCACAGCAGCGGAGATCCTGCTGAGCTGATATTGCTTGCTTTTACCTTACTGGCAAATCTCCCTGCTTCCCTCCTATTCTTTTTGAAGTTGTATGTCTGCCATGGGAGAAGAGGCTTTAGGCTCATTTATCACTGTCCCTGTACAGTAGACCCAGTTCCACCAAGCTGGCCACCCCAGTATGTGACTGGCTCCCGGACAGGCTCCTGTGTGCTCAGCTCCCGGAGCTGGGAGAGCACTCATGCCTCCACGTCACATGCAGCCCTCACTGGCCTCAGACACCAACCCTGCCTCCTCTATCCATTAGGCATCTGCTTGCCCAGTTTGGTGGGGAAGCTCTGACTCTGATTTTCCTGGCTTCCTTGTTAATCCTCAAGAAATGCTGCTAACCCAGATCAGAAATAGCTGGGGGGGTGTGGAAATCTCAAGCTGCCATGAGGTTGTGTTCTTTATGTATGTGTATACATACGTTTTTAAAGACTCTCCCTGCCCTCTTCGTGCCTTAATATAAACCGCTCACTTCATACCTGCAGCAGTGGCCCACACGCCACCTTCTGCCTTGGGGTCAGCCCAGACTAGCTCTGTTTGAAGCTCCCCTGCCTGGCTGCTGGTGATGGGGTGAGCCTCCAGAGAAAGGCTACTTGTCCCCTCAGGTCTTGGGGGGTGCAGGTCGAGGGAGAGATGGGAGAGGCCATGCCTGGTGCCAGCCCCCTCTGGAGTCGCTCTAGAACCATGTCAAGAGGAGGAGTTGATGAAGTGAAGATGATGGGGCTCTGAACCACAACGTGCATCTGTGCAAACTGCAGCTCCTGCTGCACGTGGCCCAGCTCCCCAGATCTTCTTGTGGCTCCTTGGCCAAGGGCCTCTGCCACCATTCAGAGGGGCACCAGGAGTTGCAACGGCTGCATCAGTTGCACCCCAGCGGCAGAAAGGGACAGCTCTCCGCAGGATAACTCCACGTGGCCAACTCTCCATGGGGACAGCGCTACACAGGGAAGAGTTATGGCTAGGGGCTCCCCGTGGAGAGTTGTCCTAGACCCAGCCATGGGCGAGTGAGTAGTAGTGTGTGGCTGGGGTGTTCTTGGTTTGTAAAGGAATTATCTCAGTGCCCGAGGCGTCGCTGTTTGTGGTGAAGCTTTGCATCATCCGTTTGCTCCTATTACTGTAATGCCATCAGCTCAACCCCCGGTGATTTACCCCTTGCAAGAGCTGGATCACACCCTGCGTGCCAGAAAGTTCAAGAAAGGAAAAATGCTGCTTTAGGGAGGACCTGGACACAGATCAGCACTTCCCAGTGTGCGCTGTCACTCACCTTTAAAGGTGAGAAAAGCAAAGTGTTCGAACAGACGTGGAAGGGGCAAGGTCTGATAAAGGACATCTTTGAAAGGCAGTGACCACCATCCCCACAGGAAGTTTAAACAGCAAAGAAAGTTAAATTAGGGGTGGGCTGAAACCACAGATGTCCACAATGGCATATAGAGTTGTTCTTCCTCCTCAGCCTTCCAAAATAATACATGGTTGCAGTTCCTTTCCATCAGTTCAGGGCTGCTGTTGTCAGGGTGCCTTTGCAGCACCTCTCACTCCTCAGTTGCTGACACCATGTCTATCTGCACTTGTGGCATGGTCTTATGGGAAGATTTATGCAGAGTTCTGTGCTGAGGGACACTCCATCCTTTCCTTAGCCTGCCTCCGAGTTACCTGCGGGAGCCTGAATTCACCACAGCAGGAACCCACTGTCTGCCTTAAAGAATCTTTAGGAAAAACAGGTCCCTGATTTCTGGAGGGGAAAGGGGAATCTCCAAGAGCTGGAAGTATTTAAAAAGATAAGAGTTTCAAACAGCTCTCAAATTTTCACAGCAGGAATGTGACCCCCCAGGTCTGGTGGTGGGGTGAAGGTGGGGTGCCCTCACCGCTCCAAGCTGTGTGACCTTGCACTGTGAGGAGCAGCCAGGTGGCCCTGCAGTCTGCTGCTGCTCAGAACAAGGGACAATTCAGAGCCTCCCCCAGGGGTTTCTCAGACAAGCCCCGCTGTACATACCTGTGGCATGATGTCAGCTGCATAACGGGACGCCTGGAGCCCTGCCTGCCAGCACCGGTGGTGGGAAAGAGCAGGGGCAAGCAGCTGCAGCAGGGTGGCTAGGAAAGAGGGATGGCGAGTGGGGGGCAAGTCCCATTAAGGGTGGAGCAATCAGCACCTTCTAAACCCACGTGCTGAAGTCTGGGGTCGCAGCGATGTGTCTTCTGCTGGCAGAGCAGTTCCTAGCCAGCCTGATGCCTCTGTGTAAGAGACGTGGTGTCTCTGTCACTGCCAAGGACAGGAGGCTGAAAATCAGGTGGGCTCTGCACCTGGAATTTTTCTTCCTTTCTTTTTCATTGATTTTTGGCAAGTAGTTTGTGCCTGGGCTGTTTTAGCAGCACAGGATGGTATTGGTCTGTGCCATACGACAGCTTCTGGACGAGAGGAGGATTGACAGATCTGGCTGGAGTACAAAGAGGAGCCTCAGGAGTAGCTGGATGCAGGCCAGCAGGATTTACTGGTGGAGGCTCGCTCCATCCAGCAATGTACGGAGCTACTGGCAGTGGGACAGAGCAATCCAGGACCCACAGGGGCTGTGGGGCAGAGAGGAATCGGTTAGGGGCACCACCAGAGGCAGGAAGCAACGGACTGGGGAGGGCTAGGAAAAAGTGACTGGAGATCATAAATGAGTCCAATCCCCATGGCCAGGGGAGGGAATAATCTTAATTGAGTACAGGCTGTCCCTTCAGGAGATGATGATGTCCCTTCACGATGAGAGGTGGTCTGGCGCAGGAAAGCTCTGAGAAACAAGCTTGGTTGTGCTCTCCTGGAGGGTCACACAGCCTGGAGTGGTGAAAGGACACCATCACCAGACCTGGGACAGGAGCTGGTGGCCATCCTCACCACATTCCTGCTGGGAACTCCCAGATGGAAAATCTGAGAGCTTTTTGAAGCATTTTTATCTTTTGAAATACTCCCAAGCTCTTTGAGATTCCCCTTTTCCCTCCAGAAGTCAGGGATCTGTTCTTTCCTAACGATTGTATAATCTCTCCTTGTGCCTCTAGGCTGCTCCTGCCTCTGTGGGATGCTTGGGACGTGCTTTGTTTGGGATGCTGCAGCCCAGTCTGGTGTCTTGTGTTTCTCTAGGAAGTTCCTGAAGGTTCAGTGCTTGGAAAGTGGGCAGTGGGAAGAGGGGCGCTGTGTCCCGGTGATGTGCGAGCCACCTCCTCCCGTCTTTGAGGGCATGTACAACTGCACCCAGGGCTTCCAACTGGACAGCCAGTGTGTCCTCAATTGCGAGCCGCAGGGCCAGCAGGTGAGTGACTTGGGGGGGAGGCAGAGATTGCTGAGTGTTGTGCTTCAGAGCACCTGGAAGCAGCAGGGCTCCCTGCGCCCTGCTCTGCAGGGGCGCCTCGCAGCAGCTTGGCCATCCTCAGGGCCAAGTGCCCTCGTACCACCAAAGAGCAGTTGCTCTGATAGCCCAAAGCTTTTCTTACTGGATACCTGCCTGAGGATGCTATCCTGCTCCCTGGTGACCCTTCAAAGGGCAGTGGTCCTAAAACGAGCTCGCTTGTCTTGAGTGAAAAGGATGGGAAGGCAAAAGTAGGGTGTTTCCAGTGGGTTTGAGGAGCTGCTGCAAATGGATTCACCTTGCTGCAGCCGGCTTGCTAATCAGAGGGCTTATCTGTAATGAAGGTTGCTGCCTGCCAAGCTCTTCCACCCAGGTTTCACGTCCAGCCTGATGAAAGGGTCTTATTAAAGGAAGTGTGGTCAATCCCCTCTAGTGGGATCTAGGAGCAGATGGAAAACGATTTGCTTTCTGGTCAGTAGTGCAAAGCGCACGAGGGCTGGGCCAGATGGCTGCAACCCAGCTGCCCTGGAGAACTTCCCTCTAGACTTCACTGGCAGGAGGGGCGACCTTGCATTTTGCTCCCACCGGAGCTGGGCGAGTCGAGCTCTGCCACTACTGGTAGTAATGCTGGCTGCTCTCCCTCTGCTTTGCAGGTTCCCATTGTTTGCACCAAGGAGGGTTTATGGACAGAGGACTTCAAACTGTGTGAGAGCTTACGGGGCACCTGCCCACCACCTCCAGAGCTGAACTTCGTGGAGTACAAGTGTGAGCAGGGGCACGGCATAGGTGAGGGCAGATGAAAGCTAAATAGAAACCCAAATCTTATCTTGGCTCAGCCCTCACAGAGACCCGAAGGTTACGGTGACTCTTCTTCTGGTACCAATCTCCACTAAATCTGTTGAAAAAGTCCTAGTTTCTCTTCCATCCTCTTTCTGAACACAGAGCCAGGGCTGGCTTTAGCCTTGTCCATGCCTTGTCCATGCCCTGGTTGTGCTCTTAAGCAAGACTCAAAGCTAAAGGTGGCTCCAGTGTAAGCACCTCCCTTTTCAGCAGGAGCAGGGACTCATCTCTAGGGCAAGCCCAGTCTTTTGCAGTCGTTTTCCTAATCTCTAGCCCTCCACCCCCCTGTGCCATTCCAAGGTCTCTGCTCATTACTGCTGCTGGTGACTGTGGGGTTTGTGTGGCTGGTTACAGATAAAAGCTGCAGTGACAATCACACGTAACAGGGCACTTTCACCAGATGAGGGACCACATCATCTGTTTTGCTCTCCAAGACTTGGATGCTTTCAGGATAAGCTTTCAGGAAGAGCTGCAACGCTTAGTCCCAGTCACTGCATCTCAACTGGCGTCCTGCTGGACGAGACACTTGAGCAAAGCCCACATCACCCTGACACAAGCAGTCTTGATCAAAACACATGGGTCTGATCAAAACAGGCTGAGGCGAGTGCATTGGATCTGGGGCTGGAGTTTGGACTGGGATCCACCTTGTTTTCCAAGTTGTTTTTTGCAGCTTTTTTTCTTCCTAGGTCATAGGAAAGCAGTAGTAATTCAGCATGGTAGAAAAAATATAAAAGAAAAGAAACCTGTTTCTAACAAGAAACATCCCATAGCATCCAGGCCAGACTTATTTTCACGCTAGATCTCATTGAGGCTTGAATCTGTCTCTTTAAGTGTATTCAGTTTTCCCCTGGGAGAAGGGAATTGGCTACAACTCTTGCAGACTTTTGCATAATTCAGGATTTGGGGAAGGAATTGTCATCTCAGGTTGGTAGGAAAAGGTTCTCCTGTGTGTCTGCCTCTACTCTCATTGAGAAGCCCACACGTTTGGGTCTGGTGCCCTCCTGTAAAACATTGCTGTCTGGTTCCTGATGAAGTCCTCCAGGCTCTCTCTCTCCTCCCGCAGGAGCTGTGTGCTCACCCTCCTGTGTCATACCTCCCAGTGACCCCGTCATACTGCCCGAAAACGTAACTGCTGAGACCATGGATCACCGTCTGCAGCCCACCAGAGTCCAGGTAAGCGGGGAGGTGGATTCCTCCAGCAGGGAGTTCACTGACAGTGTAGAGAGGAGCACCCCTCCTCCCTGTCTGGTATTTTCTAACCAAAATGTCTTTGCCTTGGGTGAACAAGGGTAAGACTTGGAAAGGCAAGTAGCGTAAGTGAGCTTGGGGCTGGCCGACCATCTCCAAGGAGCTGCCCAGGCTGTGTGCTCTACCTGCTGCTCCCCATAACCAAGCTCCAGTGCCCAGGTCCTCCTCTTTCCCTCCACTTCTTCCTCCTCTTTCCTTCCCTGTAGACACTACTGCCTAGCCTCCTGTTCTCTTGTACCTGAGTTCAGCCTAAGTTATCAGCTTCCAAGCCAGCTTTCAAGGACTTGCAGGATACCACAATGAATGAAATTAAATGCAGGGATCCCACTGATTTTTCAGGACGTGCTGCGTGCCTAAACCTGCTGAGCTGCTGTTATTGTCAGCCAGTGTGCTGAGAAAGCAAAAGCCGTCCCCGGCACTGCATCAAACTTGGTCCCCAATTACCTGGCAGCAGAGATGCAATCCCAGACAGGCATCTTGCTGCCAGGGAGGAGGCAGGGCACTGTCAGCTCAAAGGTGTCTCTGGCTGCCAGGACCCGCTGGCCAGCCGGTTGCCTCTGCTGCTGGAACCGGAGAGCCTTTCCTTCCCCATCTCTTACTCATTTTGTAGGCAAACCAGCTCAAATAGCTCAAATAGTTTGGATCCTCACGGCACGACTTTCCCAAAAAGCAACTCTGCCGGGGTAATATTTCTTAAAATAAAAATGAGATGCATAAGGAAGGAGGTGGAACAAAGAAAAGCAAACAATCTTCCCAGGAGCCAGTGCTCCCATCCAAGCGCTTTCCCCTCCTCCTGGGAAGCCGCAGGAGGCCCAGCATCGTGCCTGTGGATACTACTGCGTGTCGCCTTGAATCAGACCCATGACGGATCGCTGCCGGGGGCTGAGGACGCCCGGGGCGTGTGGGATGGTTAAGCACGAGCCTTGGAAGGAATCCTTGCCTTTGAGGGATCGCATGGCTTGGCCTGTTGAGCTAGTGGCGTTTGGCTTCCCTTTTGCTGCCACTGTGGGCTCTCGTGCAAGGGAGGCATTTTGCAGAGAGGAGGAGGAGGAGGAGGAGGAGAGAGGGGAGGCGTTATTTTAAGATGCGGCACTCCTCTTTGCCAGGAGCTCTCTCCCTGGACTGTCTTGTTTTCCTCTCTGCCCTGACTCCTGCATCTGCTCCCTGCTTTGCTCTTCCAAGTATCCAACAGCTTGCCATTCCTGGGAGCTGCCATGCTTCCAGGGTGATGGAGAGGTTGGGTGTGAGCCACACAGGGAGCCACAGAGGCCATCTGGGGAGGGCACGGTCCTGTTTTGCTTTCAGCTCTGATTCGTTGCATCCCATAGCCAAACAGGTTTGTCCCTCTGCTCTTATTCTCCAGCCTGGAGTACGAGTATGATAATAGGAGTCTGCTTAAATGCCATTTGAGTTGCACAACAATCGCATATGAAACACCCCAGTAGGATTAGAATGCAAACACCCTCCAGGCTGACCAGGAATCCGCTAGCTCAGCCAGCATCCCCAGCCTCTGCCTCATCTGACAGCAGCTCCCTCAGGGTCTGCCTTCCCCGGACTGAGTATGTCCAGGACCTCATCCTGCCCCAGCTCCATCATAATCTCAACTGAATATGCAGTAGAAGGGCCTGTAGCAGGTCTGCGTGGGCAGAGCTGCACCATCCCTAGGTGCTGTGCCATCCAAGGGTGCTGGAGCCAGGCCGCCTGCCGCTCCACATTTCACGTGGGAGGCTCAGAGAAACCATACTCACCCTTCTGTGCAACTCCTGCACGGTGAAGGGCATCTTAGGACACTTTCACAGGCCAGCTGCTGTTTTATGGGGCCTCAGATTTCAAAGTCTGCCTGAGCTCTACAAGGAGGAAATTGCATGTGCGGTGGGGCTTTTCTTCCCCATGTATAATCATGCGTGCTCCCCACAACCCCCTGCTGAATGAGTGGGACTACGCGCTCCAGCACGCTGAAACCGAGCCCTTCGCATCTCGCTCTTGTGTCCAGTTGGCTGCAACAGTGAAGTTTGTACCTCATAAATACCAGCGATAACCTCAGCCCCACCAATGAACGTGACTCTCGTGTATCTGCCTCAGGCCAGTTCCACGGAGGTGAGTCCTCCCAGGTTCTCCGAGCCTGAGCAAGGGTCAACGAGCTCATTCCTGCAGGCACTGAGTGATGATTGGCTGAGGCCCCCATGCCGTATAAGCAAGAAGCTGGTGAATCCAGCACCACATAAAGAGGTGATGGCACATTCCAGCCTGTTGTGGCCCTGGGTGGCTTCTGCTCAGTAGCAGCTCGTGGCCAAGTCAGTCCCCACGCGGTGGCACCTCCAGCCAAACTCACTTCTCTGATGGTCCCTGCCATCTCCCTTTGTCCTCTCTCAGCTGTGTATCTACATATGCCTACACTTACTCACACAAATGTCTGTCTAGCCTTGAACAGTGCACCCTGGTTTGTGGGTGAGCCAGGTGCCGTGCTCTTGGCTTTGATGGGATTCGATGGGTTTCCTGCTGGGCAGAGGTGCAGGGAGGGTCCTGGGTTTGCTGCCACTGTTCTGCACTCTACCTCTAGAGAGTGTTGTTGGCTGCGTCCTCTCTCTGCCATAAGGTCTAACAGCTCTTTTCTCCTTCCCTCCTCAGCATATTGTGTGCACGGGCAGGCTGCGGTGGTATCCAGACCCCTCCGTCATTCACTGCATCCAGTCGTGCGAGGTAAGCCCCCTCCACACCAACCACGAGCTGCCTGCTTCTTGCAGGGCACCTTCTGGTAATGAAGGCTTGCTCCAGTACAAAGCTAGATGGCTTTGTCTTTGTGCTTGCTCCAAACTGGGCTAGGGCTTGCTGGCGAGGCACAGAGAACAGAGCAAGTGTCCTTGGGCACGGTCCCCTACAGCCGGGGCGATGCTGGGTAACAAGAGCTGCAGAATCACCCGTTTCCTTCTTTGCCTGCTTCTTCTTGGCCAGCCCAGGAAGAATGTTCTAGCAAAAGGATTTCACTGGCAAGGGGTATCCCCAAAAAGCCTGTGCTGACTCCAAGCTTGAATATTTCTTAACCAGAACCACAGTTCTAGAGTAGTGCAGATCCAGAAAAGCCCTGCGTGACTCATGTGTCCAAGCAAAACAACTAGGATTTCCAGCCTTGTACATGCAAAACAAACCACTCCTGAAGAATCTGCAGACAAAGAATTCCTTGCAGAAATTGGTTAGCCACTCATTTTGCTTTGAATAATGACCAGGCAGGAGAAAATCATAGGCAGCCTGGAGTCAGTTCACAAAGGAAATTAAGAATAGGCAGTCATTGTCATGCACTAGTTGTGATTATGATTGAGGATAAAAGGAAAAAGGGGGATGGGGATGGTGTATTTTGGAATGTTACATGCTGAAAAATTGGGATTTTTACCAAAATGGAAAATGTAAATGAAGTTTGCACCCCAAAAATAACTTTGGGTTTTTCTGATGTTTTATGCGCTCATTTCAATTCAAATGATTGTTTTTGCTCACTGATTCTGCCTAGTTCAGCTCTTTGTCAGCTGAAGTGTGGGAGAAAAGGCGACGCTGAAGGGGGCACGTCCCCAGGAAGGAAATGTTATGGTCAGCAGAAGATGCAGCAGTTATTTCCCAGGCTTGGTGGCTGTGTTGTGTGTCTCTGCTGCAAGGTGGCATGGGCTGTAAGCATAGGGGAATGAGGTACTGCGCGCTAGAGAGGGGTTTGGTGGCTGAGTAGCAGAGCTTATCGAAGGATCCTCTGGCATTTTGGGAGATCCAGGTCTTTCTAAACCACACCTTTTAGCTCAGCTCTGGGGTAGCGTATTTGAAGTAGGATGAGCTTATGTGGAAAAGCAGTCCAGATGGTTGTGGTGATCCTCTCTGCAGTCCTTCTGCTAGCAAGGGAGAACTGCTCTTTGTAAGGGTCTCTGGGAGTTAGTCCTTTCAAAAAGAAACAGATGGGGGATGAAGTGCTCCTTCTTCCCTTCCTCTGCAGCTCAGGGGAGAGAAAGCCAACACAGATGTGAGGATGATCCCTTAGGCTTAGGTACACCAGAACTACCCCAGCCTTTCCCTTCTCTCTGGCTCCTGCTCCTCATCTTGTGTCTGTATCTTCAACAAAAGATCCCATAGGGGATGATGAAAAGTGACAGCTTGTTTGTCTGTGCGTGAGAGAGAGAAAGAGATAAGGACCAACTGTCTGAAATCCCAGCGTCTCACAATAACAGCTACTGGCTTCTCACAAGTCAGTCACACAAGTATGCTCACGGCCAACAGGACCTCTTTCTGTTCCTGGATGCTTGTCACTCCCTTTTACTCTTAAAAAGCAATCCTAGGCAGCAGTCTTAGCATACAGGAGGTTAAGCAAGCCAAAATCTTGCAGTATCCTAGCAGAAGATGGAAAGCCCATGCTCTTCATTGATCTTGTAGAGTTTTTAATACCTTTTCTGCTTTCAATTAATCTTTCATCAGGAATGAGCAAGTAGCACATACTCTTCCAGCTGAGGTCGCACCAAAGCCCTGCACAAAGCTTCCTTGTACTGGAAATGTCTCTTTTGATAGGACGCAGGACTGTATCTGTTATTTCTGCAGTTGCGTCAGTCTGGCAACTCAGAGATATCTTGAGGTCAGCAAGTACACCCAGATCTTTCGCTACCTCCTTTGTTTCCAACTGATGAGCTCCAAGGTAACAGCAGATGTTTTACCATAAGTGCAAGTGCCTGCCCTTCAGTTTTCTACAAGTGAATGTCATCCTGCTCCTCTCTCTCTAGCACTTCGGGTCATCTAACTATTCGTCAGATATCCTGATGCTCCTCTGTGGAACAACGCCTTCTTCCTTGGTAGCAATTTTGTCAGCACAGGCCAGTTTTTAAGGTCACAATCACTCACTGTAGTACTAATGAAGATTTGTCCTCAGTTTTTCTTTCACCCTGATGTTCTCCTTTTTGACGCACCACACACCCACTTCCTCCCTGTTCTCTTCCTCCTTGCTTCTCACATATGTGTCTGATTATTTTTTTCACTGGATTTTCTTCTACGATGCTGCAGGTTGTTACGGTTGGACTGGTAAGCCAAGCCTTCCTGGATAACTCTTTTTTAGCACGTGTTCTATAGCAGTCATTGTCTTGCCGTAAAGAACAACTCTTACCAAAAGTATCTCATTCAAAGTCCTGCTCTGGGAGCTGCTGGTCAGCACTGGGAAGAAGGGAGATGTTACCAGTCACCTTGTTTGACCACAGAATATGCCCTGAATGTTGCTTCCACCTCATCTGTGCTCACTTCCACCCTCACACCCCTTCTTCTCCTGCCTTTGTCCTTGTGACAAGAAGCGCTGCAGTTCTTGGAGGCCCTTTTGCTTCAGACCCAGTCTCTTGGGAACATCAAACAGAAAATATCGAGTAGAGATGGAACATAACATGTAACCTGTCCTTACTGTGTGATTCACCACCACTACGTCTCCTTTTCTTGTTCTCCCTTTCATTTCCCTGCATGAGGAATGTTCTGCCCTGAAGAACATAGTCCCTGCTAGGTCCAATGTGCTTCAGCTTGACCTGTCCCTGGGACATCTTAGTCCCAGGTTCTTCCTCATTTTTACGGGAGGCACCTCCTCCAGGAGCTCGGCCTCTGCTCTTCACTGGGCAGTGAAATGCTGTTCCAGTGGACAGTCCGAGTCACCTCAGGTCTGGGTCACCTCTTGGGGATGTTGCTATGTCTCCACTGACTGCCAAGTGCGTGTTGGATGAAGAAGTTTGCTCATCTGGATGCGAGGGGAACAGCCCTATGTTAGAGAAATCCAGGCGCCTGGCTGCTTGGCCCGTCTCTCCCTGGTGGAGTCGCTTCAGGCTGGGGCACGGCCACAGTCGCCAAGCTTCTACCTCCCCTGCCCCAGCCAGAGCCCCGCCTCGCATTGGAAAGTTCAGGTCACCACGCAATGGTGTTAGAGGAATTCTCACTTGTCTTCACTGTACACTGCCGGCGGATCAGCCTGCCTGCGTATCCCGCTCGCTCCTCTCCCCACCTCCCTTCTCTTTCCATTAATCTGGTCGTCCATCTGCCTCCCGGTCTCTCGCTGCACCTTGCCAAGTTCCCCATCCCCAGAGCAGGGAGGCACGTAGTTTGGCAAGGGAGGGAGGGATGCAAACCCTTCCAGGAGCCCATCAGGAATACAAGTTAGCACCGAGTGTGCTTCACCTCTTGAGGGCCAGCGGAACATCTTATCCCCCGTCATCAGTAGAAAAACAGATGGCAGCATTGGGTGGAGGGGAGCAGGAGGGGGCTTGGGGCTGGATGGAGACGGGAGTGAAGGAGGAGAGAATTCCCTCCTCCCTTCCATGGTTTGAGAGGAGGTAGTTGTGTTCCTGGTGTTGTTCTCTGCTGCTGGGAAGGAGAGGTTTGCAGCATCTGGGGTAGTTGTCCCAAGCCATCCTGAGGTGACTGTTCCACAGCCACACTCCTCCCATGCTCAAGAGTAAGCGTGGCTGTTGGCTTTGGAGGAGGAACCACTGTGTACAGTGATCCAAACTGCTCCCTTGGACTGTTCCTCCCATGGTCCAAAACAATCCATGGCCAACATTGGCTGTTCTAGAGCTTATCCTAGTCTGCACACCGTACCAGCCCTGCACCCCTCTGCCTCCCACACCAGGGACTCCTCTCTTTTCGCAGTGTGAGAAGATACGTTCTGCAACACGCTGACCACACCTCCAGCTCTGTTTCATCATTGTGTGTAGGTAGCAAAGGGATTTCAAGGCAGCTTGCTTTGGACAGACCACCAGTAGGCAGAGCTTCACGCTGGTAGGGTAGGAGCTGGACATGACCTACTATACGCTGTGGTTTGCAGCATAGGGTAGCAATTCCTTCCTGATGTGACTTGGTGTCTTCTCAGATTGAGGCTGGCATTGCCGTGCTTTGCGCTGAGCTGCCCTGTGTACATGCCAGGGGACGCAGGGACTTTGGTGTGAGATCTCTGCCTCACTCCCTGGGTGAAGGAAATCTTCTGGGCCATCCCAGAAAGCTGTCATGTCTGGGCATTTCTTGGGTCTTCCTCACCTGAGGACAAGGTCTCGCTGCCCTTGTGTGCACTGCTGGTTATATTTTCGTGATCGTAAAGCACTCATCTGTTCTCTGTTTTGTGGTTTTTCTGATCTATTACTGTGGAAATTATGAAACGGGGATTGAAGTGCATTTGTGGTTGCAAGTCGTTCTCGAGTGTTTCCATCCAACAGGTAGTCAAGGACCCTGATGGATCCTTGGCTCTTCCCACCAGCACGCACAAACTCCTCACTCAGCACAACTGTGGCTTGCGTCCAGCATTTGTCAGCCAGAATTAACCCCTTTGAAAGCAAATGCAATAGGGACAGCGGGAAATCTCATCTAAAATCAGGGTCCTACTGGGCTTTAAAGTGATGGGAAACAGGGTGTGACTCATTCCCTGGGCAAAGCTCTTCAACTGTGGCACCGCTGCAGGCAGCTACCTCTGATCCTCATTGTCTGTGGGGTTGAGGCCCCTTGATTGTCTGGGGAGCTCTGATTTTGTACCACTACAAAGCTCAGTGCAGGAAACCAGGCAGAAACATGATGCTGGTGAGATGCTCTGCTCTGGGAAAGAGAACCTCTTCTGCTCTCTTGGGGCTTAAGGAGATGAGGACTTCAGGCACCCCAGTTTCTTCAAGGAGACTTTGTAGAGTAACTAGGTATCTGAACACGGCCTTAATTTAAACTCGCCCTCTTGTGACGCTCACGTCATCACTGTCTCCTCTGTTCCTGTGGGAGCATTTCATGGCACCTCTACCTGCCATCTGCCTTTGAAAATGTGGGGAGGACCCCACTTGTTCTTGGAAGCAGGCAAGAGGCAGACCTGGTGACTGCTATTCCTTCAGGACCCTCACAAAAGCCTGTGTGATCTAGGTGACCAAAAAACACTCAATGAGTTGCCCAAGGTTCTGCCACATTACTATTTTGGATAGTACGTGACATGTTGGCCTCCACAACTCAAGAGAGGACACAGTGGAATTGGAAAAAGCAATCAAAATGTCAAAAGGGATGGCACAGCCTCCCTTCAAGGAGACTCTAAGCCAGCTGGGACTGTTCAGTTTGGAAAGCAGAAGAGGTCACAGAGGTGCTGGATAAGGAACACAGAACCGGGGGACACTCACTGAGACTGGTCAAGGGGGTTTTTTCAAACAGGTGAAGGAAAGTGCTTTCGGTGAGCAAAGAACTCTGAAATCGGCTGCTGTGTGAGGATGTAGGGTTGAGTAGTAGCTTTGAATTGAAAGAGGGATTAAATCAGTGGACCCCAGATCCACAAAGAGATACGGCAAAGACCAGGCAGGGCTATACCTCCCACCAAGCCTAACAGAGCATGTGGAGGTGTTCGAGGAGTATGGGCTGCAGACAGTGGTTGTTTCTGGATCAGACCTGGCCCAGCAAAGCTCTTTATGTTGGGGAGGTGGAAGGCAAGAGAGGGACCTCTCTACATACTCCAGATGCTCTTGGCATGAGTACCACAGGCTGCAGAGCGTGGGACACAGCCTTTCAGGGGATGAGCCCAAAGAAATATATTTCTTGCCCAAAAATTTCAGTCGAGGTGTACTTTTCCTAAACTACGAGAAGATGTGTCCCCTGCAGACATGGAGTGTGATTGTAGAAACCTCATAGTCTTAAAAGACAAAGCGAACAGAGGGGAAGCAAAATGATTGATCAACACACCTCCCTAGTGCAAGGACAGGCACAGTTCTGCCTGCAGGCACAGGCTCACAGAGCCCCAAAAGACATTTGGCCTCAGCATCCAGGCACCACATCAGCAGTGATGGAGACCCAAAGAGGTGGAAGCAGCCCCAGCTCCCCCATCCCGTGGCTGTGCAGCACTAGGGATGCCCCAGTCTACGGTGACTTCTCTGTTCTCTCCCGCTCAGGTGCCATCCCTCCATCCTGTCCATGTCCCACTTTCTCCTCTCCCAGCAGCCACAGCCGTGCAGCCAGTGACACAGACGGAGGGAGTGCAAAGCCACTGAAAGCACCCGCTGAAATAAAAATCAATGAGTTGCTTCTGATAATAAACAAACATCCCCGCGTGTAGCGCTGCCAACTAGTCTTCCAACACGAATATTCTCATTCCCCTTCATCCTTCGTACATTGTTTTTCTTTCTGTTTAAGATCTGTAACAAGAACTTGGCAGAAACCAGATACAAGTGGGTCAGGAGGCCCTTGTGGTTTTCAGGGCTTGTTTTCCATAACCCGTTCTATCCTGCAACATATTTTGCGCAAACGGCTTGGCAGGAGATCTGATCCATGGCAGCAGGCGAGCTGCTGAGGGCAGGATCGCAGGCTGGTGCTCATGGCATGGGAAGCCCTGGCTTCTGCGTATGCAGCACCAGCCCTGGGAAAGGTGGGCACTGGGGATCCGTCTCCAGGAGCCACCGTGTTTGGCAGGAGCATGATGAACGCACGGCGTATTCCTGTGCTCCCTTTCACTTGTTATTTCCTGCTTCTGTTTTTCTTCCCCTGTAAGCACTGAGATCAAGGTACAAAAAGATGAGGCTAAGAATCTTGAGAGAAATAGATCACGGACAGAATTTTTTTATGGAAGCAAAGACCTGATGTGATGTTTATCTGCACAAGCTTTCCATCTCTTTCTTTACTCTTGTCCCTGTGGACTGCGGAAAGCTCTTGCCAGATGACTGTCCACTGAGCCATGGGGTCCCTGAGGAATGAGGCACTCAGCAGGACAGGGGAGAAGAAACGCACCCCATCCAGGAGCCCAAAGTACCACATAATTCTGCAGTAGAAGTGTGTCCAAACCAAACCCCGGCTTGGGACACAGAAGCACTTTCAGACACTGTGAAGGCGAGGACCTGCTCTCCCGGTGTGACCATCTACAGCAGCATTCAGGCTGGAGACCAAGCCGCACTCTAACCTCTGCACTCTCCGCCCTCCTTCAGACACAGATCCTGTCCAAACTCAATCCAGACTGACTCAAACAGGGCCCAGATGTTTGCAGAGAAGCTGTGTCCAAGGGACCTCCTTTGTCCTGAAGAACACCTAGAGCCGCATACCATGACTGCTTGCCTTGGGCACGGCACTGCAAGTGGTGGCACATAGGCTGAAACCAGACGGCACGATGCCGCCTTCCAGCCTGTCGCCCCTTCTTTGAAACATTCCTTAGAGTATGTGGAGTACTTTCTCAAGCACCAAGCCTCTGTTTTCTTAATGAGGCCTAGAGGAGAAGGGTGTTGGAGGTGGAGCAGATGTTCCTGAAGACCTGAGATATGATGAAAGCAGTCTGCATGCTGAGCTGATGAGTGAGTGCTCAGGGACACCAGCAATCTTGTAAACAACCAGCATTTCTCTCTTTTCCTTTCTAGCTGTGTCTGAGGTTATGGGGCAGGTCCATGATGTCTCCTAGAAATCCATCCTGCAGGCATGTGGCTCCAGGGGACATCCACCATGGTTCAAAAGTAGCTCAGGAGCAGCTCAGGGAACATCAACTAGGAGACGTTAACATAGTGGATGAAGTGCTGGATTTGCAGGAATTTGTTTCTCTTTCCTTCAGGTCACTTGGTCCCAGGTGCCTCTTGCCCAAGTTCTAGAGCTCTCGTCCTCTGAGTGGTGCTCACGCTGCCTCCCTCCCCGATGGGCCAGGTAGCTCTTGCTTGTTGCTCAGAACTGCTCAGGGCAGCGAGGCATCCTAAAAAGCTTCTTGGGCAGAAGCCAGCCCCATTCCCTCTCTGTCCCTCTCTGTGTTTTTGCGAGCTGGTTTCCTCCTTGCGTGCTGGAGAGCCTCAGGAAGGAGAGAGGGAAAGTGAATGTGCTTGGGGTGTTGAGGGGGGAGAAAATAAAAAAAAAAAACACACACTGCAACAGAGAGGGGGCCAAGAAAAATATTTAATCCAAACAATGAACATTGTCGTTTCCTCCCACAGTCTGCATTCCCAGTCAACTTCCCTGGGCAAGCAGGGGGAGCCAAGAATGGCCGGGCTGTCTGCCTCACCAGTGTGAATGTGTGTGCAAGGGAAGGGATGTGTCCTGGGGACACCGTGCTACAGCATCGCTTTAACCAGCTCCTGCCACGTCTGCAGCTGAAGGGACTGACAGCAGTCTCTCCTCTACAATTTTCTGTAGGAAACAGTGGTTTGGAGCAATGATGGAGTGATGTGGACAGGGATGAGAGATGTTTCCAGGGACCCAAGGTGGGGTGGTAGATGCATAGGGGCTTTCAGTGAACCAGACTTTTAACAAGGCTTTGGGTACTCTTCCAGTCCTCTTAGGGACCTCCCAGGGCTTTCTGAAACATCTTGGCTGGTGGCTGAGGTGGGAAGGAAGGAAGGAAAGGCATCCAGCAGACAGAAGCTGCCCTCTGCCTACCCCTGACCAAAGGCTGCTGCAGGCTCTTTGTGTTTTCCCCTGCCTGCTCCCTCCTGCCACGTGCAGCGATTTTTCCCTGGGACTTGGCTTCTCTTGCACATCTCAGACCCCTGAAGCTGCAGCCACCGTCTGCAGCCCTGGGGCAGCTCAGAGTACGTGTCTTGTGATTCTGTGAGTTCTGCTTCGGGGTGACGTCCCTCCACCAAATGGGTAGTGGTTTCCAGCTAAGCTAGGCGAGAACCCGGCTCTGGCTACTGCTGCTTTCTCATTCCTGGTGCTGTCCCTGCCTCCCTGCCACACCATCTCCCTCTGGTTTCCTCCAGCTGATCTTTCCATCACTAACGACTCACCCATTGCAAGAGCAGAGGTAGCAGCGGTGAAGCTGATGAGCGAGGCATGGGTCTGATAGCATGGCAGCGTTTCCAGGGCTGGCCTCTGCCTGTCTTCCCCTGCTGAAATGGTGGTTCCCCTGCTACTCTGGGGCTGCTTTCAGAGCCACAGCTGAGGAAGGTGAAGACACCAGCAACTCCTCAGCTGCAGGGCTGCACACGGTCAGCTCGGCATGCAAAGGGTCCAAGGGAAGGATGAAAGGACAGTGAAATCCCTGCTGACTGAAACAGTGCAAAAGCAAACTACACCCCCCCCTTGGATGGGGTCAACAACAAAGCCCAGAACCTGTGCGGCCTCCTGAAGGCCGAGGAGAAACATTTTGCTCATTAAACTTCGTCCTGATCCCCTGAAACTGGGATGTGGAATCTCTCTGGCCACGGACAGATAGAAATTGCAAGCACTTTCCATCCCAGCAGCAGGAGAGCCTTTCACCTCGTTGGCTACACAATTGGCCAGATGCAGGCTGAATTCTTTTTTTCATTTTTCCATCTTCCTGCAAAGCATCTGGAATGGGTTGGTGCCAAAAGCCAAGGTACCAGGCCTTCGGGTCTGCTCGACCAGAGCAAAACCTGCATTCCCAGCAAAAAATGTTCATCAAGTGCCCATGACCCAGCAGCCAAATATGTGACACTGATGGCATCTGTGATTTATTCTTTGTGGACCATCTTCCTCCCACCCTGTCACACCCTTTTGCAGTGACTCAACCTACAAATACAGTAGATTTGAAGGGAAGTGTCCGGATGCCGCCTGATGGCATGGGGGCTCCCCAACCGGGAGGACACCAGCTCCAGGGATGGACCCAGCTCGGCTCTGGGAACTTCTTCACGGTGGGAGTGGTAAGGCTCTGGCACAGGCTGCCCAGGAAAGTTAGAGCTGCCCCGTCCCTGGAGCCGTTCAAAGCCAGGTTGGAGCAACCTGATCCAGTGGGAGGTGTCCCTGCCCATGGCAGAGGGTGGAACTGGGTGATCTTTCAGGTCCTTTCCAACCCAAACCATTCTATGATTCTATGTTGCTACAATTCTAATTCTGCAGGGATGGTGGAAAAGCACCATGCACAGACGCTGCTCCTTGCACAGCATCTCCTGGCAGCCTGGGGAGAAAAAGCACCACCAAGCCCTCTGAGAAGCTTCTGCCTGGGATGTGGTGACATCTATCCAGTCTTTTCTCACATTTCTTTGCCTGCAATATTTTTCCCTCTTTCTCTTTTCCTTCATGCCTATTCCCAGCTTTGAGAGCGTGTGGTTTTTTTAGCCTATTTAAATTGCCAAGCACTTGATTCGCAGTTACTATTTTTATGCTGGCAGCGCAGGGCCCTGGCCCAGCGGTGCCAGATGCTGCACCTCCACATGCTAACACATGCCCTGCTGAAGCTCCTGTCTGAATAAACAAGGAAAATGGATGGCGCGAGTGGGGAAATTTGCTGACACAGCCCGGCTCGCTTAGCTGCCTTGGTGGCTTGCTGCCTAGCCAAGCAGCTCCCTATCACTTAATGCGGTGTGGAGCGGTTGAGGCAATTACCTTATTTATCTTTTTTTCCCCATTTTATCTAAGCCATTTGAACCAGCCCCTTTCCCCCTCATGCTGGTGGATGCATATTCTGGCAAACAAAGCCCAGCTGGCCATTTCCCTGTATCGCAACCATTGCCCTTACATGGCATGGATGGCCTTTGGTGTGGCTTTCTTTCCTTGCCAGCATCTTAAATATCATGTAAAAGTTACACCCCTGCCATGGGCAGGGACACCTCCCGCTGGATCCACTTGCTCAGAGTCTCATCCAACCTGGCCTTGGACACCTCCGGGGAAGGGGCAGCCGCCACTGCTCTGGGCAACCTGGGCCAGGGCCTCCCCACCCTCACAGGAAAACATTTCTTCCTAAATATCATGTTTTTCCTAAGATATCATTGGATATATCTGCAACTCACCAACATGGGCAAACCTCTTGCTTTCTGTAGAACCATGTGGCTCAAGCACAAGCTGGACAGAGTCTGCATGGGTTTTCCTCTCTCACATTACCTGCTATCTGAACATCCCATTGCCTGTGTCCTCCCTTGTTGCGGCTCTTGCAAGACAAGAATGAGACCGATGCAAGTACACAGGGTCCAGTGCCCTCAAAGGTGACCCACCAGCACCATACTTTGCTCTTTCTACTTGCAAAGTTGAAACCAGCTGGAAATCCTCGAGCAGGCAACGCAAGGGAGCTCTGTATGTCCTCCAGGCGCCGGGCGAGGAGCAGGGACAGCGGTCCCCAAACCCTGCGCCTGGCTCTCTTGAGCCTTGAGTCCAATTAGTCATTTTTTATTTTCCCCTCATATGTTTTTCCAATGTAATTTGGAGCAGGAGTTGTTAAGTTTGCCCAACAGGTGTTGCCATAGAAGCCTATATTTGTTTAGGGTGGGGTACAGGCTCCGGCGGGTTGAGAGGAGGGGGCAATTAGTCCTAATAGGTGTAGAGAGAAAGTGAGAGCATCTCCTTTCCCATCCTGTCCCCATCTCTGTCCTCCCCTACCTTGCACGCAAGATCTGGAAACTGCTTCAGACCTGTGCAGTGGGGATGGGCACAACCTCCCCCCCCGCCCCATAACTGTATGGAAACTACCGAAACAGAGGGTGTTTTTTTACCAGTGAGTCATTACACATGGAGCAAAGCTCAAGGAAAAACTCCACCACATGGAAGGCTGCAAAAGCAAATCACACCCAGAAGAGCTCTTCCCTGCCAGCTGCCCTGGCCGGTCCCCTGCCTGCATCCCTGCACCAGCCAGACCCAGCATCCCTCCCAGTGCTCTCCATTGCTTCGTGGCTCGGACACTTTCTGTCATGGCCATCATGTAAGGCCCCACTTTTCAATGGAAGAGGGGGGTTAACCCTATTGCCTTGGTGAAATTCCACCCTGGTCTCCTCTAGACATAATTTGTGACAGCAATGACGGGGGCCAAAGCCCTTCTTGGTTTTGGGTAAGCCACCTAACCCAGCTGTGCCGTTATTTCCCAGCTGTAGGAAGGTGCACTCCTTGTTCTTCTCCTCTGAGATCTTCTGGGAAAATGCAATCTCTCTCTAGCTGCCTGCATGTGTCTCGGGGACTGTGGTACTGATAGCACAGATTTGGTGGTTTGCCTTAATCCCTGCTGCTACTTCCTAAAGCGACATTGGCCTGCATTGAGCCCATTTCTGTCCCTTGTGAGTCACGATGACAAAAAGCCACATCGGTTCCCTGCTTTTGGCATAGCTTTTTCATGTGGATTATTGGCTTTACCATCAGCGTTGGCTTCGGCATGGTGGGTGCAGGGCTATTGTGATGTGGTGACATTTCTCAGCTGGCTTTTATTCAGTTTAGAGGTGCTATGGGTGAGTGTCCATCGAAGGCTGGGTCTGGGTATTTTCCAAAGCCTAGTTGTCATTTAGGGCCACCAGCCCATTTGGGGCTTCCAGGAGCAAAAGTGTGTGTGTGTGGGGGTAGGTTTCTACCGGGAGCCCTTCCTGATGACAGGAGTCCTCCTGGAGGTTGGCCACGGTTGCTGGGCCAGTAGCTTCCATCACAGAGCCTGGAGCAGGAGAAGCATTTCATTACTAATCACTCAGTTAATGAATGGCCTCTCCGTTCTGTTAGCACATTTGGTTGTTGCTTGGCAGTGCTGATGTGTTTCTGTGATAAATAAACCTTGGCTGCAGACCATTCCTGACACCTCATTGCAGCTGCTTCACATGCACATTGTTTGGTTGCACAGTGTTGTTTCTCAGTCCCAGTTGGCTGCTTCTCAGCCCCAGTTGCTTGTTTCTCCTCTCTGATCAGATGACTCACATAATTAAACAACAAGAAGATGGATTTCTGAATGGCTGCTTGTGCCATTAATGTTTCTGGACAGAAAGCTCTTCTGCTGCAATAGCTTTCTCTTTTGGTGTTAGAGCTGAAAGTAAAGGTGGCTTGTTGATGATGGAGCATTTATCTGAGCTGTGCCAAGGCAAGTTGGGCTCTACAAATCCCCAGGTAGACCCGATGGTGCAGCAAAGGGCACTGAGCTGTGCCACGCAAAGAGAAGCCACCGTAGCTTTGGCAATGCAAAACCCACGACCGCTCAACCATAGAGGGTGAGATTTGAGTTACGGAGAAGGGAAATGAAGAGGAAGGTGGCCACATGGCCAACCTTTCTGGTTATCAGTAATTTTGCCTGCAGGGAGCTTGAGCTTAATGAAGAAACCTTCTGTTTGTCCCAGATCACCACCAGATAAGTAGCTTTGTAGCCCAACCTGACAAGGCATGGTGGAGCCAAGTGCTGTGGCTAGAGCTTCCAGTGTCGAGCTAGACCAGGAGCATTCCAGGGAAGACATAGTCCTTGCAACCAGCTCTTGCCAACGCTTGGCTTGAGTGCAAGCACTTCTGAGAGAGTCCTGACCTTGCTGAATCTTCCTTATAGTCCAAGGGAGATAAAGCAGCTGCCTTCCTAAGATAGTGCCTATAGATCAATAGATCCCCATAACAGCCTCTCTGTACCTAGAAGTCCAAGCCAGGTCACCAAGCTCAATTTCAGAGCCAAGCTCCTTGGGAGGAAGGGTGTTGGAGAGAAGAGTTATGTCAGCTTGTTACTGAGCCCTCAGGCTGTGAATGTGCAGAGAGCTGGATTATAGTGGAGACTTGGGAGAGTGGTGTGTGAAGGTGGATGAGCAGACAGGGTGATGAACTCACTCCTAGTTGAGTGGCAATGGGCATTGTGGAGAAGCACCGAGTGGGATGGGGACTTGTAGCATTCAGGTCAAGGCCCTTTCTAGCGAAGTGCATTTGCTTTCTCACTTCCTGACACAATTCCTTGATCCTTGACCTACAACTACTGCCGTCCAAGCTCCCACTGCTCTGCACACACCAGCTGGGATACCAGTCTCCTGGTGCCCTTTGGCTTTGAAGACAGAGGTTGTGTACGGTGGAAGTGGCCCTTGGCCCTTATCAGAGGTGCGCGGGGGCCTTGCTGAGGACCCAGGCCCTCTGCTTTTGGAAAGAACCTTCCGCAGCCCTTTAAGCAATGACTCTTCTCTCTGCCAGCCTTTCCAAGCAGACGGCTGGTGTGACACCATCAACAACCGCGCATACTGCCAGTATGACGGGGGCGACTGCTGCTCCTCCACACTGTCCTCCAGGAAGGTAAGTGAACCTCCTCAGCAGCACTGGATGGGATTTAGAATGAGGTGGTGACTGCTAGCCATGCTCTTTGGCTTTGCTGGCTAGGGAACCGAGCCTGCAATGCAATTCTCCCACGAACTGAGAACAAACTCATGTTTCTAAACCAAAGCCAGCTGAAGCTGATAGACGTCATCCCACTGATTACAGCGGGTTTGGACCTGGGCCAGCAGGACTGAAACCTCAGGCCAGCTCCTGCTGAGTTCACGGGATTTCCTCTTGTTTTGGGAAACATGTCCCAAAGAAGTGACTTCTGTGGGATGTAGTGGCGAGTTAGAAGTCACCTCATCATATAATTAAGCAGCCTCAGGTGATTTTTTGGTATAGTCCATTGGCATCTGCTGTGGGTGGTCTTTCCCTCTCAGTTCTCCTGGAGAGGGAAGGAGGGAGGAATAGCTTAGAGGGAGCAACTCGGCATGGGGGTTGCACAGACCCTTTTTTGTCTCCCATCACAATCTGCCCTCCCAGCCCGTCCTTCCCAAGAATGTCCAACAGCAACAAACCGTAGGGCACGAGATAATTCCTTACTGCAAAAATATGTGAGTTTGGATCTTCTCATCTTTGTTGTGGAGCTTGAATCATTTTTCCTTTCATCACGCATAAGCACAGAGAGAAAAAGTAAAATAAAATCCTGGGAAGATCCATTTGAGATACGAGAGAAAAGGCTTTACACGCAAGCGATGAGTGAAACCTTCATAGCGATATCATGACATCGCAGAGCAAGGCATGGCTCTCAGGAGGTCTGAGACATCTCAGTCTCTGGCCAAAATAAAGGATGGTTTCACAGTGGAAGATGGGGTGATTCAGTCCCATGGCTTTAAGGAAGCCCAACCCCAGCTCACATCCCCTACAAGGTCCAGCTCTCCCACAGCACAAGACTCAGGCCGTCCCTGGTTTGCAAAATGTGAAATGCAAGTTAACAAAAACTAAACTGCCGAGAACAAAGCTCAGCCAGGGGCATCCGGTATCAACACTCGCTCATTTCTCAGAGAGCATAGAATCATAGAATCACCAGGTTGGAAAAGACCCACCAGATCATCAAGTCCAACCATTCCTATCAAACACTAAACCATGTCCCTCAGCAACTCGTCCACCTGTCCCTTAAATCCCTCCAGGGAAGGTGACTCAACCCCCTCCCTGGGCAGCCTCTGACAGTGCCCAATGACCCTTCCCATGAAAATTTTTTTCCTAATGCTCAGCCTAAACCTCCCCTGGTGGAGCTTGAGGCCATTCCCTCTCGTCCTGTCCCCTGTCACTTGGGAGAAGAGCCCAGCTCCCTGCTCTACACAACCTCCTTTCAGGTAGTTGCAGAGAGCAATGAGGTCTCCCCTCAGCCTCCTCTTCTCCAGACTAAACACCCCCAGCTCTTTCAGTTGCTCCTCATAAGGCCTGTTCTCCAGCCCCTTCACCAGCTTCGTTGCTCAGTATGGAGCTGGGCAGTCTCCACAATGCAAACCAATCGGTATTCCAGCCCCAAGCTTCTGTTGTCTGTGCCAGGTGGAAGCGGCTTGCAGAGGCATTGGGGTGCTGGTAGGCCAGGGAGCTCAAAGCACAAGCTTCCATCTCCCTTTGTCCCCCCAGGTGATCCCCTTTGCTGCCGACTGTGACCAGGACGAATGCACGTGCCGCGACCCGGCAGCCGAGGAGAACCAGTAGTGGCACCGCCAAGAGCCTCTCTCGGTCAGGCGAGCACCAGAGGAGCGAAGGGGCAGCATCGGTGGGCGCGAGGGGGTGTGAGAGCTGGGCAGGGGATGGTGGCTCTGCCTGGAGGGGACGGCTCGAGGCTACCGAGCAGCTGGCGCGAGGGCAGGCACGTGGTGGTCCCTTCCCTGTTGCTGCGCCCTTCCCCGTGAGCTCCTTCCCAAATCCACCCGGGGCTTGAGGGCCCAGTGCATGCCTGAGGGGCTCACCCCGAGGTCCAGCACCACCTCAGCCATGCGCTGGGCTGAGCTCCTCAGGTGCTGCCACAGACACTTGTCCTGGTCTGGCGTGGCATCTGGGTGTGTGCGCTCTGGATATTGTCACTATTCACCCCCCTCTGCTGTACAGGCTTCTTTTAGCAAGGTTGAGGTAGTCGTGATCTCTCTGCAAATATTTAAACTTAATTATATATATATATACATATATAATATATATAAATATATTATATTTTCTTTGCTCTTAATGAAGCTGAGAAAGGGTATCCTTTGTCACACACCCATGCTGCTGTGAAGTACAAACTGTTGGGAAGAGCGCAGGTCGGGGCAGGAGGAGCAGGGAATTTATCTTCCCTTGCTGAGAAGGAGCTGGAACGAGGGCAGAGAGAGAAGCCAAACAGCCAGGCTGTGGTAGGAGACAGCTCCCCGGGCACGCAGCGTGGAGGCTGCGACCTCAAGGTGCTCTCACCACATTTTTTCCTTGGGATTTGCCACTGTGCGCTGTTTAGGGTCCTGGGTGAGGATTTTGAGGTCAAGAAGAGACACTTTTGTGCCCTTGCATCACGCCAGCAAGCACAACACATTTGAAGAGCACTGCTGCCCTGAAGGGCACCGCAGCCACCCATGACCCATTATTTCAGAGCCCTCTGGGAAGGATTGTGTGTCCGTGGGGATTACTGTGCGGTCAGTAGGAGCAAAGACATACAACTGTCCCTCTCTGCCTCACCCCCACGTGCAACCAACAAGAGGAGGGACACAGTGGGCAGTCCAGAGTAGCCACGATGCTCTGAATGAAGGATGATGAGATAGTTCTTTTCTTTCCTCATGTCTCCTTTCCAAATATGAACTTCAACAGTGTTGTCAGCTGTTCTTGGAGGAGACCAGACCTGTAATGCAAGGAGACCTGAATGTCCCGTAAGGAGACTTTAAGCATCACCTCTTCCCACTGAGATTTTCCTTACTAGCTATCTCCGTGGCCGAGCCCATCACAGGGGACAGTTACTGACTTTAAGGAGTCTCTTGCTTCTCTGGGTGCTGAAAATCTTCAGACTCACTTGTAGCCCTAAAGAAGCCCAGCTAGAACCTTTGCCCCCATAGTTAATTGCCAAAAGCTCAGCTTGGAAGCCTGAACGCAGCCCCATAGAGGCAGCGGGTGGGGAAGATGCCTGGCTCCAGCTTTCTGCTGGCTTTGTGCTGTAGAGGCAGAGAAAAGGGACAGAAAGAGGAGAGCAGAGAATGGACCACAGAGCAGGAGCATGGACACCCCGGTGCAGCCCCAGGTTGGGTCCAAGAAAACCATGCCTGACTGCATCCTCCCCCATGACCTGTGTGGTGGAGCTCCCAGCCAGGGTTTGTCCTGGGTAGGAGCGATGGAGAGAGGGTGACACAGTGTGGAGAGACCGGGGATGTTCAAGGCATCCTGTGGTTTTCTGTAACTCCCCCACAACCCTTTTACTCTCCTAAACTTATTTTTGGTTGGAGAACAGGCGTAGGGGTGGAAGCACTTGGACATCCCATCAGTGTTGTCCTTCTCCAAGTACTTTCTAGATGCCAAGCGATCCTGTCGCCCCGAGCCGGGTCATGTCCTGACTGTCCTGGCCTGAAGGGATGTGGAGAGGGGACAGTTATCTTGCACAGAACCACATCGACATTCTGATTCCCATCAAAGCGCAAGGGACACCACCTGAGGTTTTCACCCAAACAGTTGGGCAGAGCGCCACACTTTTTTTTGACTGAGATCCATTTTCCAACCAAAAAAAAAAAAAAAAAAAAAAACTCAAAAAAACCCTAAACCGAGGAAAGTTTTTTAAAAAAGCCCTTTGAGCCTCTTCTGGCCCCGATGCTCCCTAGAAGGTGCAACTCGGGCAGCCCAACCTGCTCCCCCAATGCCAAGAAGAGGAAATTAAGGGGAGGAATGGAGGCCACACCAGTCCTGCCAGTGGGGACATAGGATGATGGTGACATGCAGAAGGGGATGGGAGAACTTCAAGTCCCAGCATCTTGCAATGCCAAACCCTTCCCTGCCTGGTGTCAGTGTTATCCAGATGCCCATGTGTTTAGATGCCAAATTTTTACTCTTTTGGCACAAAACTCCTGGTCTCAGCAATGGTTCTTCCCTGCTCGCCAGTGGGTGCAGGGAATGGGTCACATCCCATGGACAGGGGAACGGGGGGAGCTGGAGGTCCTGGCTTGGCTGATAGAGCTTTGTGCTTCTCATGAACAGATAGCTTCTACATACCAAAATATTGTTCTTCTATAGTGACACTGAGCGGTTTTTGTCCCCTTTAGTGTTTTATTCACAATGGAGGCTGCTGCTATTTTTATTTTTTTGTATTTGATAATTATTTTTTATAAAAATCTACGAAAAATAAATAATCTTCTCATCCTCCACCTCTTTTGCCTCCTTACTTCACCCAAAGTGGGGGGTTGGCCGGGGGAGGGAGGTGGTTTGGCTGCTCCCAGCACCCTTGAGCCCACGTGCCCTCCTCTGCCTCACACTACAGCCTCTCCCAGCACCGTCCAAGCCAGTGGGAGAGTTTCTTTGGTTTTGGGGTTGGGGACACGCATACACACCCCTCTCACGTAGTCCCCATTCAAGGTTGCCAACCAGGCAGCTTTTGCTGTGCCACCAGCTGCAGGGATGCTTCTGTAGATGGTCTCCTGCTGGTTACGCCACAAACTGATCCATTGCCGATCACTTTTTGTACTTAACCCACCTTAAAGGCATGGGTGGGGTTGGGGAGTGGAACGTGCCTCACGCTAGAGCCCCAGGGACCCGGCATGTGACACCCTGGCAAGAGAGCTGAAACCAAACACAGTTTAAAAGGTTGCTTAAAGATTTGGGGGTTTGTTTTTTTTTTAAGTCACAAGAAAAGCTTTGTACTCATGGAACAGGGAACACAAAAAAGCCCTGCCAAAGGTCGGTGGCCCTGTCTTGTTGCCCCTGCAGCTCCAGCTTCCCAGTTGGCTAGTGGTGAGCTCAAGGCACTCGTCTACAGTGGCTTCAGAGCACCACCGGCACGAAGCGTGTCAGGGACAGCTGATGCCAGAGTATTTACATCTTATGGATGTCCCCAAATCCCACAAACATCCTGTGTCACCAAGGCAGGGGCATCCACAGGGTCCTCGTGGGGTAGGACTCGGCTTAGAAGACGCCCACAGCTGCACTGTTCTGTGCATTCAGCCAAATCAGTGTTTCTGGTGCTCCAAGAAATGGGATTTGCATCATTTGATGAAGCAATCCAACTCGTGGAGCCTGCAGCAGCCACAGTCCTGCACACAAACACACACACACAGAGCCATACCTGGGAATCTCCTCCAGACCAGGGACACCTGAAGCATCTGGGTCAGGTTTGAAGTGGCCACTCCACGCACACAGAAGGACAGCACGAGACTGAAGGACAGCATCTCCTCAGGAGCTTCTCCCTGTTGTGATTCCCAGTTCCTAATGCTTCCCAGCTTGTCAGGTATGGAGTCACTGAGCCACAAGGGTCCACAGTGGCCACAGCCGGTGGTCACAGCCATGACAAAACCAGCCTGCCCCATGGTCATTGTCTCAGGGCCCACAGGATGGTTTATTGGGAACACTGCTCTTTATAGGCTTTGAGGAAAGGGTTCGTTGGATTTTTTTTCACTTTGTTTTTTTTTGTGTGTGTGTGTACTTTATGAGTATATTTTTTCCCCTTTTCTAAGGTAGTTTCAACTGAGCAAATAAAATGGCCCTGGAAAGAGCCGAGTTGGTTTCCAGGAGCAGAACAAGGAAACACGAAAGGTAACTGATAAAATCCAGGCTGCATTTCTGATGGGCCAGTTCTGGGGCCATTTCAAGCCTCCTTCCCATCAGGCAGGTGCACGATGGTTCCCTCAAGGAGCCTCTTTGCTGTTTCACAGCTCAGTGGTGAGGTTTGAAAAGGCCAAAGCTATTTCTCTCTCCTCCGCCACACGCCTTGCTTGCAAGCGGTTGAGAAGGTGAGTCACGGCTCAGCAAGCAGCAAGATTGGAAAGGACTGAAAAACACAAGCGCTTGCACTGGATCGGGGGCTGCTGGACCCCAAGGGGTGATGCTAAGGCTACGGAAAGCAATGAAATCCCAAATTTCTTCCTGTGGGGCTGACGTGAGCACATCAAGGGCCCCATCAAGGAGCAACAGGCTGAGAAAATAGAAGAAAAAGCCCCTAAGAGGGATGTTGGGTGCTGCCCCAGCAGCCGGACAAGCAGGGCTCACCTGAGCCAAGGAGCGTCCCGTGTGTACTCAGCCCCGATTGGAACAAGCTGAGGTGCTTTGGGTTTGTGTTGCTGCTGGAAGCAAGCAAGGTCCCAGCAAGCCCTTGGTCCCCCTGGTTGCCTGCGTCCAGAGCGGCTGGGGACGCCAAGCAGAGGCGCGTGCAGGCAGGGGTGCCCCTTGCACCACGTCCAGGAAGCCAGGGTGAGTACGGGGACACCCAAAAGCCAAAGGGAACGTGTTCCTACTGGGGACAGTCAACTCATCCTGCGTCACCCTCCTTGTAATCCGTGATTTCCCTTGTCATGTCTTTAAACCCTACTCCCTCTTCTCACAGCCATCTCAGATGGCCACCAGCCTTTCCGTCCCTTCTGGTCTTTGCACAGACTCTCTCATCGCTCTCTGGAGAAGGAATAGCATCTCCTGATGACATCACACGTCCTCTCTGGAGAAAAACTCCCCAAATCATGCACTGGATCTAGAGTTGCTCCTGTGAAGGACCTGCACTAAGAGGCTCCATAGCCCCAGGCAGCCAGGTCTGCAGTTGCAGGTGTTGTGTTTAAATTAAAAAGGGCAGCTGACTGTGGCAGCACCCAAGTGATGAGCTCTTTTCCCATCCTGTCCTCCCCTTTCTGCCAAACATTCAGCCTCAAAGCAAGAGTTCCTGTATCCCCAACACGAGGGGGACACGTGGTTGAACAGGGTAATGGCTCTTTCAACAACACAAACTGGATTTGAAAACCTTGAGGGGACCGCAGTCAGTCATTAAGAAACGGGGCAGCCACCGTGACCGCAGGGACGCTGAGCACTGCGTGTGGTCTCCAGCAGTGCCACACTGTTCACACACCTGTTGAAATGCAGCAGTCCCTGCTGGTACCTGCTTCCTGAGGATGAACAGGGACTGTTGGCCAACAGCAGCCCTTCCAATTCTCACATCCATTACCAAATCCTTCATACATTGTGCTGATTATACATTCCTTACAGTCCACGTCACCCTTTTTGGGATGGCTCTCTCCAAACCCCCATCACTTGCAAGCCAGATGGTCTCTGAGGAGATTTCGCTCTGGCGAAGGTGCGATGAAGGTCCCTCATGGAGCAGAGCCTGAGCGCCCCGCTGCCACACGGCCCCTCTCCTCCTCCTCCTCCTCATGTCTCGTTCCACAGCCATGGGTTATTGTGCAATGAGCCGGTGGCAGCCACAGCACTTAACTACATGGAAAATAACAGAAGGAAAGTATTGGGTGTATTTTTAGCTTATTTTCCTGCAATTTAGCAGCAGGAAAAGAAAAAAAATAAAACCCAAGTTGTTCCATAAGACTCAATGAAGTCTGGTTTCCTATGGATTTGTGTGCTATAGCCCCTAAATCCCCCCTCTCGCGTGTCCTCCTGGGCACTCTGCCCGCCCTCCCGCAGTAATCCCCATCTCTCCCCAGGTCTCACACCCACCTGGCAGAGCGGGTGGCCAAGGGGCCAGCCCGACTGGCGCTGCTGGCCCAAGCACTAGCCACAGCTCTGCACTCTAAGTGACTTTTAAGGCACCCTTTTCAGCTCTTACCTCTGCTCAGGCACCGATCTTCACGTCACTTGTTGGATGTTAATGTTCTTGATTCTGCTTGTCCTCTGTTAAAAGTCTGACAAAGGGACTAGGAAGTTCTCAGGAGGCGACTGACCACCAGACAGCACCAGCCTATCCACCTTATATACTGAAAAAACAGGCTGAAAGAAGGTTTTTTGGACTCTCCTTCCAAATGCCCAAAACTCACAGAGGTCTGCAAAGCAAGGGGCCAAAGTTCCTCAGTGATGATGTGTAAACGCAGTCTTCACCCAAAACCTGAAGGTGCCTGCAGGTACCTGCACCTTCCTGTACCGGCAGAGCAGGCAGGCGATGGGAGAGGTGGGACACGGCTCTGGCTGTGCGCACAGAGCGCTTTGGGACTTGGCTAACCCAGTGGGCAGACAGGCTAATGCTAAACTGGTGTGAAGACGCACCCGAGCTCGACGGCTGGGAGCGTTTCATCCGCTACCAAAAGATGACATCAACTGGACCAAAGCTATAAACAAACACTCCAGTTTGCTAGAGCCACGGATTACTAACAGCTCCATTTAATAGTCAGTTAAATTATCATCTGGAGTTTTACATAGTGTTACAATGATTTCGTATTTGTTGCTGTCATTTAAAACCTTTTTCTTTTTTTCTTTTTTTTTTTTTAATTTTTAAGTAATCCAGAAGGGTTTTGTGTTTCTTGCCACATGGCTATCTCACCCTAAAGCACCCTACTTTCAATCTACAGTAGTAAAACGTCACATTAGAGTTTTAATAGAACATCAAGGAACATGAACTGTACCCATCTTTGTAAAGAGAAGGACCAAACCGTCTTTATATGTTAAGTAACTTCACAACAAGTAAAAGGTAGGAATGCTATTACGGGGGTACAGGTGCAGCAAAGAAAAGATAACGACCCAGAGGTTCATCTCAGATGAATGATTGATCACTAATTCAGAAATAAAACAAGAAGAGAGGGCAGGGGGGCAAGGAACATTGCAGAAATGGATGGTGTCTTCTCCATCTTTTGTGCTGTTGGCAGCATGGGAAGAACCAGGAGTCCAAGAGAGAAAATACCATGCAGACCCATAGTAGGACCTTGAGGCAGATGTTGGGATGGTGTTGGCTCTGCAGGGATGGGCACACCTTGGGGCTCACCCACAGCTGTTCTGAGTGAGCAAGGACCACGCACCACACCTCACCAAGGCCAGGTCTGCAGCCACGGTGCAGCCCCCTTCGTCTAGTCTCAGTCCCCACAGGAGGCTGCTGGCCCTTGTCTGAGGTGGGCTCATCAATGAGGTGGGTGCTGCCCCTTCCACCAAGTAAGAAGTGGTAGGATGAGAGGAAACGGCCTCAAGTAGCACCGGGGGGGGGGGTGTTTAGATCTGATATTAAGGAAAATTTCTTTACTGAAAGAGCCTGAAGCATTGGAACAGGCTGCCCAGGGAAGTGGTGGAGTCTCCATCCTTGGAGGTGTTCAAAAGGTGTATAGATGTGGCAGTTTGGGACAGGGTCTAGTGGGCATGTTGGTACTGTGTTGATGGTTGGACTTTCTGATCTTACAGGTCATTTCCAACCTTAACTATTTTATGACTCTGTGATTAAGAGAGGGATTTTTGGAAGAAAATCCAAATTTGGGCAAAATTCTGAGTTTCAAAGCCAGAGGGAGGTAAGCAAGAAGGAAGCCTTCACAAAGCCAGGGCCGTCATGAAGATGGCCCCTCAGATGTGCCACGCTGCCAGAACGTGCCAGCACAATGGGTGCAGCAACACCGCGGCTGTCAAGCAAGGGGAACACAGGCCCCCCCAGAAGACTGCACGGTCCATCACGGATTGGGGATGCTGAGTCCCACCCGATCGTGCAAGGGTGCTGCCGGAGGACCTCGGATGGGTGGCTTTCCCCTTGCCCTGCAGGGTGGTCCATCTCTAAGTTCACAGGGAAGCTGAGGTTGAGGGAGCAGAGTCTGGCCCAGACAGCTGATGCTGCTGCAGGGTCTTGGTTGACCACACAAGGGCTTTGAGATGCGAAGGCAGAAGCAGAGCCCCAGCACGAACCTTGGGGCTGGAGGAAAAAGTAACCTAGGCAGGTGTGAACGCACAGGGTGTCCAGGGCTTTCCTGGCAGCCTGATGGCGAGTGGCTGGCAGCCTGCACCGCTCCCGTCCCTGCTGCTGCACCTAGTCAGCAATAAAAGAGAGGAGTCTGCTACCCAAAGGAAAACAGTCTGCATTTCATATAAAGGCCACGTAAGCAGTATTACTTGGCAAGCAACCAACATGCATCTGGGCCAGAGCAGTCTTCGTTCAAGCATCCCTCTGAGGTGTTGAGCGGAGGTGCCCTTTGCCCAACCCTGGACGGCTGCCCGGCTGGAAGTTAAAAGATGTCTCAGCATCTGCTGGGAGAAACAAGAAGATAAACCAAAGTGCCCTGGCCAAGATTGTCGGTGACTGAAAGGAAAAGGAGCAATGACTTAGTATGCATCACCTGCCCATGGATACCTGCGCATGGAGATGGCGCTGGTCTTGCCCTGAGCCCCAAGCCCTCAGCAGCATCAGGCATATTAAAATTCAAGGAGAAACAAGTGAGAAAAAGCCAAAAGGATCCTTCTTGCAAAGAGAAGGCGTTTGCCTGATGAGCCCTGCCAGACACGTTCGTTTACAGAAACAACACTGGGATGCCCAGGTAATACTGATTGCAAGCGGCTGCTCCCAGTCCAGGGCAGATGCTCCTGGAGAAGAGGTCTCACCACAAGAAGAGAAGAACAAAGCACTATGTGGTCCTGCAGGAAGATACTGAACTGCTGTTGAGCAAACACTGTGATGCGGTGCTGCCGGCTCTGACCAGCTGGGGACCACAGCCACCTCCCTCTCAGCACCACACAACTATTCAAGCCATGTCCTTGGCAGGTAGCAGGAGGAATGAGGCAGAAAATCGTAAGAGACAGGCTGAAGATTGCTCCTGCCAAGACTGAAAAAATGAAAAGGAAATTTCTCTCTGAAGAGGCATCGTAAAAATCCCATTGTAGGGCTCCTGGCTGTTCCAGATCAAGAGTGCACAGCTGGCAAGTCCAGAGATGCTTCCTCTGCAAACCAGGCTAGAAGCTGAAGTTAAAAGTAAGCTGTTTGCTGCCTCCAGCACTGTCAGTGGTAAAAGGGCTTTGGAGAACAGTTTGCTCTGAACCGAGCCCAGTGTCCCAGGACAACCCCATTTCTCTGGTTTTGAATAAAAAAATGGCACCAGTAAGAGGTGCAGATGTGAGCCTGAACACGGGAAAGCAGACACCCCTCCCAGGAGCCTGCCCACCACCCATGCCACCGATCCCTCCTCTGGGACCTCTGGGATCATCCTGTGATGCCATATTGGGGTATGTTATGTCTGGCTCCCCGTGCAGAACCGGAGCTACCCCAAGGCAGCTGGTGCAGAAGGCAGGCTTGGCCGTGCCATCTGGGTGCTGCTGTCTTGGCTGAGGCTTTCCAGAGCAGCAGTGTGACATTGCTTCAAAGTCCTTATTATGGTGGGTGGAAAAACAACATGGGAAGGATTTTTTAAGTCGACTTCCTAGGAACATGGTCCCACAAGAAAGCTCACGATGTCCCTCTGATGACTGGCCCTGAGGCTGAGCTGCCTTTGCTTTGGAGGACTCTGTATCTTGGAGCAGACGTGGGCTTTGATCATGACAGAACAACATGAGGAGAAGGGCTGACCAGCTCCCCTCTCTGCTCTCCCCAGCTGGTGACACCACACCAGCCCTGCCCTGCAATGGCACCGTGGCTCAGCCAGGTCTCACCCAGACCTCGTGCGTTACAATTGCAAACCTCCATCCCCAATCCTCTTGGCTGCCCAGTGGCTGTTTTGCTTAGCCATGACCAGTAACATCTCAGCCTGCAAGCCCTGCCTGCATGTTCCCAACTCTGCATCACCAGCTACCCCTTCCCGGCTGTGCCGCCGTGTTTCTCCTGTGGCTGGTGTCCCCCATCTGCAGGGACAGTCCCTGCAGCCAGGGCAGGGATGGGGCAGGAGGAGAGGGCTGTGCCCTCCCAACCTGCCCTCTCCACTGATGCTGAGGAACCTCTTGGCAAAATGAATAAAACAAAACCAAGAAAACTGGGTCCCACAAGACTTCTAACTAGAAAGGCTTTTGGCCAAGTCATAGAAGAAACTAATACTCAGTCAATCCAGCACAGAGCAGCCGCTATTTCTCCCTGGTCCAAATTTTTTGCCTCCAGAAACATCAGCGACACCCTCCCCCCTGCCATGGGTCTGTGTATAAAACCCTCACAAACACCCATCAGAAGGCCAGCGTGAGAGCGGGCACCCACAACCCTCAGTAGTCCTTGTCACCATAGTCATTGTAAAGGACGCTCAGCGTCTGCTCCTCACACGTCTTCTTGAGGTCCTGGCTGAGCTCCAACCAGTCGAGCCCGTAGGGCTTGATCTCGCTGTAGCGGCAGGCGAGGTACTTGAGGGATGAGCGCTGGAGGCTGATCTTGGGCTCTTGCAGGAGGCCGTTGCACCAGCTGCTCAGGTCCCCAAGCTGCGAGAGGATGAGGCCAGCCTTCCTGCAGCGAGGGCAGGCGCGGGGAGATGCCAGGGGGGTGGGCAGCGAAGGGACAGAGGGGGCGATGGAGACAACATGGGACGATGGCAGGAAGGGCAGGAGGAGCGTATGAGGAGAGAAAAGCAAAGACGGTTAAGGAAACCACAGGAGCTCCTGGAAGGAGAAGAGCTAACGCAAGAGTCGGGCAGCATGGACAGCAGCTGAGCAGAAGATGAAGAGAGACAACGGTGATGGTGAGGACACACCAGCCCGGTGGCAGCACTGCAGCCCTAAATGCACATGAGAACAGCCCACACCCTGGTCAGATGCCCATTCTACCACGGCGATGCTGGACCCGCTGCACTGGTCTTAGGATTCACCTTACATTTCTCTGCCCTATCCCTCCTTCTTCCACTCCGTATCATCTCCACAACAAGGCCAGGTTTGCTGAGGGTTTAGTGAGGGGACAGTCACAGGTGTAGCTGTGAAATCTCCAACACCCCTTGCGATGGACATAAGTGACTCAAAAAAGCATCACCAGTCACTGCTGCAGCTACAGGACTCCAAACGTAACAGGGTGAGAAAACGAGAGATAACAGCGCTGCAGGCAGGGGAGAGAAATGCTAAAATGTGTCAGGCACGACAGGTGTGGGCAACCCAGGGCAGCATCACTGCATGTGTCCTCTCCATGAAGTGCATGTTTTGCACGTTTGGGAACCGTGCTGGTCACTCCCGGCTTGGTGTAGAACATCACCGGTGACATGGCACAAAGGGCAGGGAAAAGACTGGCATTCCAGGAGCATCGCTCCTAGCCATCGTGTGGCTGAGGAAGCCAGCGTGCCAGCCCACCAGTGAGCATGAAGGAGACTTAGGAAAAAAATCACTTGAAATATCATGCCTTGCTTGTGTGGTTCTGTATGGAAGTCTGACGGTGAGATGAAAATTATGATCCTCAAGAGATGCAATATCACAAGATAAAAGAGGAATGAATGAAATCTGGTACGTGACTTGTAACCTTCAGTAAATGTTTAGGAAATATGACCTACAGGACAACACACAGATTAGATGGACTATACTGAGGCATACAACGCAAGTTTGATCCTGCATCTTCCAATTGCAGAAAGCAGAACAAGCAAAGGCAGGTCACGGCAGCAGCGCTTCATAAAAAACCACAACCCAGCCAGGGAAGCCAGGAGAAAAGATCAGGTGACAGAGGGAGAGGATGTCCAAGATGAATCCACCTTCAGCAGAAGACAAACACGCAGCACCCTTAGGGCAACGTAGCCTCAGGGTGGGCTTGTTCTGCTAGTAAGAAAGTGCTAAATTACCATCCCCTCACGCTGGATGAGATACTGGAAGAGCGCAGAGGATCCTAGCCAAATATGACCTAAATTGTGTTCTCTTCACATTTTTGCGCTTCCAAGGCTTTTATCAAGAAAAACAGTCGGATAAGCTAAAATACATTATGTTCATCTTAAACTTGTCTAGCACTCTGGGGAACATCCAGGGAATCTGGTAAATGTGGAGGTAATGGATTCAAATGAAGTGTCTTGAAGTTGAATAGAAACCCAGACAGAAGTGTCTCGAGAGCTAGGATAAGCTTCCTAGCCAGCTTCAAGGTCAGCTGGTAAGTTAGTATAGACAGTGGAGAGAAGATCCATCCCCTTGGTAGCTTTAACTCAGCACCAGAGGCACAAATTGTAACTCTCAGGGAAAAAACAACCCTCTTCGTCATGTTCTTGCTCAGATAAGCAGGGGTTATGTGTGGAGCACATGGCTGTGTTGTGGCTGGTTTGATAACCCAAGTGTATATTCCATGGAGGAACATTCTAAGTCCCTCCACACCTTGCTCCAGGAGAGGTGCATCACGAGAGAGCTGGTTGGAGAAGATTAATTTGCCCCAGGCCCAGCCAGAGCCAATCTTGGTTCTTCTGGAGAAGAATCCATTTTGAGGTGGCTGCATCTCCAAGGATCTGGAGCCACAGAGAGATCATTGAGCTCTAAAGCCATGCAACACTTGCAGCCCCAGGGCTCACACCCAGCGCACAGAAGAAAGGTGAATGTGCATAGCATGGTGTTGACTCTGGACATGGCCTCCCAAGCTGGCCAGGCCTTCCAGCTGTGAGAAGGCAGCCAACCTCACACTTGTCCTGATCTCCACATCTAGACACATTGGAAAGGTGCCATGACTGCCTCTCTTCCTCCAGCATCACAAGTATCCTAACAGGATCATTGAACGCAATCCCACAGATATCTGTTCAAAGACTGCAGAAACCACCAGACTTCACATCAAATTCCACCTTCACTTATTACTTGCCAGAAAATGACTTGCATTTCCCTCCATTTCTTCTCTTTATGTGAAATCCAGGGCTCTCTGCAGCTCTTCTTGGACTGGGAGGGAGCAACTTGCTTTCATAGCTCCAGACAAGTTATCTGCACGCATCCCTGCTTCCTTTGGTCCAGCAGCCAGTGTCGCCAAGAAGGGAAGTGAGTGCACCCCGAGCGAGCAGAGCCAGAAGGTGGCACAGCCGCATGGAGGAGGAGGGACATGGTAGAGCCAGTCGCGTGGGTCCACACCCAGGACTTCAAAGGAGCATCAGCAACAGTCAAACAAACACTCTGTCTGCTGGCTAAATAATGTCATCTGCAAGCGATTTGTCCTGTCACCACCAGTCTGGATGCTTCGCCCTCGCAGACGATCAAACAGGAGGTCTGCTTTCCAAGATTTGTCATCACCAGAACCCACTGCAGCTGCCTATATGTCTCTTTCCAAGTAGCGCGAGCTGCAAACACTTCATCAGCAACTTGCGTCATCCCATCCTAAGCCCTCCAGCATTTCCTGAGGGTGGAATTAACTTCATGGATTCACACAGTAACATCTGGGCAATTCGGTGACATGTCTGATTGCCCCATGCCAAGGCACCTCTGCGCTGCAGGGCTCGAGGAGGCAGCTTCCACCCTTAGTCCTTCGTCTCCTCCGTGAGGCAGCAAATAGCAACAGCAAAGCTCAGCCTCGGTGACGACAGTGGCTCGGTGACAACTCCAGTCTGTCACATAGGGAATTGTATGTACTCCTCACGCAAACCATCACAACAGATGTCAGATGGTCTGTGCAAACTGGGTGTGGATTCCATATCTGGAAATGGTGACAGAGCAGCATCACCACAGCTGGGCTCGAGACAAAGGTAAGATCTAAGTCCAAGCCTGTTGGTCCCAATTGAGTGTCATGGGAATGAAACAACCCTGGGCAGAGGAGCTGGTGGGAGCCTCAGTCTTAACAAGACTCCACACGCTGGGATGTTGCTACTGAGCTTTGAAGATGTGCCTCAGAGTTCCCATTTCTTAGAACATAAATGGGAAAGGGGGAAAGAGGAGAAGCCCCAGCCTTGCCCTAGGGAGTGGAGGATCTCTCAGGAGTTTCCCACCAGAGCTGAACCAGGAGACACGCCTAAAGCACTACGTACAAGGCAGACAGTCACCAGCTATTTGCTGAGTCTTCCTAACCACCTAGCAGAGGTTTGGAGGACAAGAGAAGGTACACAGAGGACATCCAATCATCTGCTAGAAATCCACAGGTGATCACCTGGAGAACCAGGACTGGAAGACAACTAGTGGTGAGATCAGCAAAAGGAGGTGTGGGGCAGAGGGTAAGGTGGAGACCATGCATTTCATAGACAGGAGCTGCTGCTGACGTACATTTGAAGTAATCCTGGTTTCCAGATGGGCTCGAGGCTCTGGTTCTTTGGAGACCAGATGCTATGAAACACCGCTGCAGCCCACACAATCTCCCAGCCCGGCTTACTAAACTCACTGCAAACATCCACGTTACTGGGAAACCAGACAAAAGCAGATGTTGAAGGACTTGGGGAGAAAGGAACATCTGGCTGCCTCTGCAAGGCCAGAACACAAGGCACCCCATCCCCAGGCAGCTGGAGGAATGACCTGGAGGAGCCCAGGGAGAGCACATGGTGCTCACTCAGGCATGAAGAAACTGTTTCAGCCAGGAAGAGCTCAGGGCAACCTCCTCCAAAACCTTCTGCAACAGCTCAGCTCTACTGCGGCACCAAAACCATTCGTGTCCCTGCTGTAACGCTGCACAACTACAGACATGGATCGAAAGGGAGGGAACGTGCAATTCACACACAAAGTCAACCCACTGCCTGCTTTGGACCCCAGGTGACAGTGAGTTCAATGCAAAGAGACGCATTCTACTCAAGTCAAAGCCCAGAAAAAGGAAGAAGGCCAAGTCTGACCTTGGCGTGGCCCAGCACATGTGTGCGCTTGCACACACTTCAGCCAGCAGCTTTCACCCCCAAGTCCTGAGCCATCTTCTCCAGCAGGTTTGCAGTTACAACCACCTCCTTGCAACTTCCTCCCTCCATCAGCACATGAGGCCCCTCTCTAGCAACATATGCTGACCACACTCTGACCTTCTCACCAGCAACAACCTCCATTCCTCAAAGTTGAGCTATATTTTTTTCCAAGACCTTCTGCCTTTTTGCCTGAGGCAGCAGTTACTGAGGGAAAGAGAGAATCGCTTACCACTCTGCATGGCATGAAAATCAGTACAGGGCTGGTGGGATGGAGAAAGATGATAGGTTGACAATAGTCTATCATCTTCCAACTTGTCCTATGTTCACCGTCCTTCAATGGGGAAGTCTGGACCCCAAACATGCATGGCATCCACCAAAACAGGAACCCTGCTGTAAGACCCTAAGCTCTACAATCAAACAAATCCATGAGATTTGCCAGAGTGCCACCTTCCTGGTAACCAACACTTCTGAGGGGAAGTATGTTGGTGGGCAAGCCTACCTGCCTCACCAACCCAGCTCCCGAGCCTACCTGGGCCCCAGTTCATCTTCACAGCGCCAAGTGAACTCCCCAAAGCTCTCGTAGTGCTGGTTGTAGTGGTAAAGTACACGGTGCAGGCTGGGGGAGCCCAGGTCCAGCAGAGTGTTGTAGGCTGTTTGTTGCTCCTTGCCGCTGGTGTAGCCATTGAAGAGGTTGTAGATCTTGTCTGCTATTTCTGGGCAGAAATAGGACATGAGGTATTCAGTGAGGTGCAAGGAAAAGGACGAACAAAGCCTACCAGGCTAAAGCTCAGCTCTAAGGAAACCAAGACCAGAGCGAAGATTTGTCCCTTGGGTTATGATTTACATCATATTGAGTCAAGGTCCCAATGGAGGAGCAACAGAGCAGACAGCATTCCCCAGACACAATCCAGGTTAGGTCCCCACAGTTGCGTCCAATTAGGAAGAGAAATAGGTGGTGCTATCTGGTACCATTACTGAAATATGATTTATTTATGAGAAAGCACACAACTGGGGATCTCAAGCACAGACACCACCTATGCTATCAGTTGCTTTCTAAGCAGGACAGGCAGGTCCTTCTTGGCTATTTTGATATGTCCTGAGTGCTTGCCCCCCCACCCATCCTCCCACCAGCACACGGTGTCTCTGCATTTGTTTGCTGAGAGGATGTGCACCTCCTACTGCCTTCCACACCAATCTTCAACACCACATGGCAGCACCTGGGACACCATGAACAAAGGAGATGTTACAGAGAGGACACAAGGCATTTGTGAGGATGTGCTGGAAGGGGGAACTCCCTGTTGCTGGCTCCAAGCATCACAGTCCAACAGCTCCCTCCATCTCACCTTGAGCTTTCACATCATCTACCACAGGGCAGGGGGTCTTGACTGTCACATCACTGGATCTTGAGCGTCTTCCTGTGTTATCGACTCCCCAGAGCGTGAACCTGGCCGAGAAGGAAAGAGTTGATGCTCTGGAGTGCAAGCTCTCGTGCAAACGCAGGCAGCATCAGGCAGGAGCACCATGCCCAGGGCGACGGAGCTGCCAGGAGCACAACGTGGGGCAGGGACTCACATGTAGGTGGTGTCGGGCTCCAAGCAGCGAATAATGAGGGAGATGGTGGAGGAGAGTCTGTCAGGCACTCGGGCCGGCATGGCACAGGGTGACTTGGCACCTGAGATAATGTCATCCACGAAGCTCAGCACCGTCTCTAGGGAGAGAGGGGAAGACGTACTGCAGGTGACGACACCGGTGCTCCCCGGAGCTGCTCAGGTCTGCGAGGTTACCACGCTGCCTGGGGCTGATGGGGACCAAGGCTCATGCATGAGGCTGGCACAGAGCTAGACCTATTACTTTTCCAGGAAGGCTCATCACCACGGTGGGGAACCACCACTTGCGCAGAATGGTGGGCAGGGGAAGGGTTGCTTTCTCTTCACAGGATAAAAGGGATATGTTGCCCCCTTGTAAAAAGGGAGACAAGTTCTCCATCATCTCCATCCCACCCCGCTAACAAAGAACCAGTCGAGTCCCCACTCACCGGTCTCCACCTTGGAGTGGTCCATCCTGTCAGTGACTTTCTCTTGACGGAGGAGGTAGTCGACAATCTGCACCCCGATGGGGGGCTCTGAGTGCTCCCACTCCAGCACCACCAGCGTGCTGCTGGGCTCATGAACAGTGGAGAGCCGCAGGCTGCAGGCAATGCCAGCTGGTCAGCATCTCAGGAGGGCAAGGTACACCAGCCACCCCCTCTGTCCACCCCTGCTCACCCTCACCCATGTCTACCACCACTTTGTTGCTCCTCCATGCCATAAAAAGGCAGCAAAACCACCAGGCTGACATGCGGGAGAGCTGCCGAGGATAAGTCCTCCAGCTGGTCCTCATGGCTGGTGCAGAAGACGGTATGAGTGTGTCCTGCCCATGGTTGCTAGCCTCACTCACTCTGCTGTGCAGACCCCATGCAAATGCAACAAAAATCAGTTGGCTTCTATAAGGCAGGACAGTTTTTCCATTACTTTCTCAGATCAAGAGGGCTTCAAAGCCATTAAGGCATGGGAGAGAGCAAGAGTAGGACAGACATGATTCCTCATCTCCCACCCCTCCTGGCTCTCGGCATGCTGGTCCCAAGGACTCCTTCTCTAAGTTTGCTCTACCAAGAAGGATATAAAACCAGCTCCCCAATCCTCAGGTTAATTTAGAAAAGGCACTGCATCTCTGCACCCCCCCACCCCGATTACCACAACCCCTGTCAGCTTGCAAACTGGCCATGTAAAGCCACCTCAGCCCCACCACCTCCTGCCACCACACTGTTGGCCATCGCCACCTCCTCCCAGACCTGAAACGCCACGCTGAACACGCATGAGACCTACACGGGGTGCGGAAGAGGTGCGCAGGTGGGCAGCCCATCGGCCCCAAAGGCACTTGAGTCGCAGCGACACCAGTCCTCAATGACATCCCCACTGCCTGAGCACCACAGCGAGCTCATGGTGGCCTCCTGCAAGAGCTGGGAGGGGGAGAAGGGGGTTAGCACTGGGCAGGTGATCTCCCATCCTGTCACAACGTGAGTCAGTGTTCATCCATGCCCTGGTGAGTGCAGCACAGTTCATCCACCCTGGAGAGCAGGGCTGGCCAACAAGCAAGATCTGCCATGGCTTGGATCGATATTACCAGAGAAAGCTGCTTGCAAAGACCACCTGTTCTGCCACCCCACCACTCCCAGCCAGGGGATCCTCACCCGCTGGGTCTGGTTGTTGGTGACCAGCTCATAGATGGGGGCCGCTTTGGTGACCTCCAGCAGGATGGGCTCCGATGGTGTATCCGGACCAGAGGTGACGTGGCAGAGTGGGCAGGAGGAGGGGCAGCGCCCGCGGCTCTGGCACTCCATCCGCACGCCAGCTGCCATGCGCTTGGTGCCAGACTCGGAGAGGCTGGCGATGTACTCGGGGAAGGTAAGAACCTTAGGGTCCCGCTCTCGCTCCTCTGACTCGTCTGAGGGGGAGTTGCCTGATAAAGGGGGAAAAGAGGCACCAGGGTGAGCTCTGAGCCATCAATAAGGGGGCAGAGGCCTGCCTTGTGCCCACAAGACCCCCTTGGAGCTTTCCACCTGCTCTGTAGGGATGAAATGTTGACTGGTCTTGAGAGCAGGAATCAGGACTGTGAAGTCTACCCTGGCCTCTGACATCACCGGTCCTTTAGTCTCCCTGTGTCTCAGTTGCCTGGCATTGGGATAGGCCACTCTTGCAGCAGATCCCCACGAGAGGGAGCCTTCTTCTTGCATCTGGAGGCTCATGAAGGACCCACCTGGACAACTCCACCCCATGACGATCCCTTGGCAAAGCCCCCTGCTGAACCATTCTGCTGCGAAAGCCCTCCGGACCCAACAACACATTTTTTCACTCAAGTCCCTTGGCTCCCAAGAACCCCCATCAAAGTGGATGTGACAGAGCATGTTGGAGACCAGAGAGGATGTGTGTCTGACCAGGCTGCTCAGCAACTCTGCTGACTTGCCCCCCACCAAAGATCTGCAGTCAGCAGCACCGAAGAGCTCAGGATATGCAGGGAAGACTTGTCAGTGCCTCACGATGCCCAGAAAGCTCCTGAGATGGCTACAAAGCTACCATGTGCTTTCCAGCACCTACACCCCACACGCACTCAGTGCCCACTCAGGAGAAGGAAGATAGGAAAAATAAAGTCTTTCCCTAAACGCTCAGCTTACAGAGCACCGTCACAGAGCAAAAGAAAACGGTGAGATGGAGGCAGATATGTTCAGTGGGACCACAGACCCTCAGCCGGGCTGTGGCTCATTCACCCCATGAACACAAGGGAATCACTCAGGTTCTACCTTGCCAGCCTTCAGGCAACCCTGCAACCCAACAGGCTTGGAAAAAAACAGATTTACAGCAGGAAAGCACTGCTAATGCTCTTCTCAGCTCTGCACAAATATGCCCATGCTGCGTGCCACTGTGTCATCACTGCTCGGGGCGGTGAGGCAGACCCGGCCCTTGGTGGGCTACTCTCCAGCCCTCCCATAGAAGGAAATCCTCAGACCCAAAGGGAAAAGTCCTGACACAGCAATCAAGAAGGTAGGATCTGCCCATCACTGCCATGCCCTGGCTGGCATCGCCCTGCTGTGCAGGTACATGGTGCTTTTCACAGAATCATAGAATGGGTTGGGTTGGGTTAGAAGGGACCCTAACGCTCATCCAGTCCCACCCCCGGCCATGGGCAGGGACACCTCCCACTGGATCAAGGGGTCAAAGCCCCATCCAACCTGGCCTTGAACACCTCCAGGGATGGGGCAGCCACAACTTCCTTGGACAACCTGGGCCAGGGCCTCCCCACCCTCATCGGGAAGAACTTCTTCCTAATGTCTAGTCTAAATCTTCCCCTCTCCAATTTTATAGAATCATAGAATCCCTAGGTTGAAAAAGACCTTTGAGATCATCAACAACTGCCCACTACTAAATCATACTAAATTTATAGCCATTCCCCCTTGCCCTATCACTCCATGCCCTTGCGATACAAAAGGCTCAACACTGAAGAAAGAGGGACTAAGTGGGACCACTGACAATGGTCAAGGTAGGCTGGTGGCGTTGGAGGAAGCCAAAGGATGCCCCAAGCCTTGCCCCTGGGGCCGGCTCAAGGCATCACTGGTGGTGGCTTGGCACGGGCTGGCTGTGACGAGGAACCATCAGAAAGCATGTCCACTGCTCAATAGGAAGATCTTCCTATCACAAGGGTTTGCTGAGAAATAGGCCAGAGCTACCCTGTCCTCGAGACTCCTGCAAAGAAAACAAGGCTGTTAAACAAACCCTGGGATACAAAAGCATTGCTGCACTCCCCCAGCGAGCTGGAAATGGATCACTTTGGGCTGGCTGTGAATTGCGGCTTAGCAGGCACCGAGAGAAAGCAGAGGAGTCAGGGAATGATTTGTCTCTTGCAATTTCTCAATCGATATCCAGCTCCTGACGTTTGCAAACAAAAAGCAAAGGAAAGAAAGTGGCAGGTGCCAGAGTGAAACCAAAATGTGATATTGTGGGTGGAAAGAGACTGCCAGACCTGAAAAGCCTCCAAGCGGGGAAATCAAAGAGGAGGAAATTGCAGGGGGAAAAAACAGTACTCGCAATCAAAAGATGCTACATCTGGAGACAGCCCACAGCAAACCAGCAACGGGGCTGTACTCTCGCAGGTGGGCTTGGGAAGAAGTCCAGGCTACAGGAGGTCTGAGCCTGCAGGATCCAGATTCATGCTCAGAAATAAGCCTTTCCCACACAAAAGCCCTGAGGAGAAAGCAAATGTCTCCTCATCCAGGGCACAGCAAGAGCAGCATCATAGCCTGGTGCTCATCCTGAGAATTCTGAAGCTCCATGATGGAAACAATATGGTGGTCACGCTGCCTGTGAGCTCCAAGCTCAAGCTGCCTGCATCCAGGAGCTCCCGGGCAAGGGGCAGCAAACCAAGGTCACCTAAAAATCAGCAGCTCTGCTCAGCATCCCCCGTATCCAGGTTTGGAAGGTGGCTCTTGCTGCCCAGACGTAGGTGGTGCAACCCAACATCCCCAGCAGAGGCGGCAGAATGCCCGCAGGCAGCTTTGCAAAGGCCAGCATGAGAGGAGACGCCACGGTTCTGGTGACAGCCAGCAGGTGTTAGGCTGCCTCTGCTTTTGAAAAGCTTGTGTCCAAACCAGCCATCACCACCTCCCTGCAAAATCCCTTCACAGGGGCTCTGGATGGGATGCAGCAGTGCCAGATGCTCTCTGGTGAACTTCCCAGTCCACAACTGGGCTCCAGACATTAAAAGCACAGTGCTGACAGCCCAGGGGAAGAAAATACATTAGAGGGAGGAAAGTCTGGCCGTGGGATGCAAGTGGAAAAGAGCAGATATGATGGAGACAAAAGGAAGGAAGGAACAGGATTAAAGACAAATAACAGTTAAGTCCAGAATCAGGCAGGACGGCTTGGTGGGATTAGTGTGTTCGTCTTTCATCTCCCTGGGGATGTGGGTATTTATCTTCCCTTCTGGCCCAGCCTAATGCCTGCAGGCTTCAAAGGGTGAGAGAGCAGGGTGTAAATAAAAATGAGATGAGACACGGCCCTAACATGGGCTGGGCACTTTCCCAGCTTTGCCAAAAGCAAACTCAGCTTCCCACTCCCATGGGGCAGCTCTGGGGACCCTTCCTGGTAGGTGAGCAGAGGTCCTACCTTTGCTGATGTCCTCATACTCCAGCCAGAGCTGCCGCTGGACCTGTCTGTTGGGATACCAGATGGAGCAGGACTGCTCAAAGCCATAAACTGCCTCCTGGATGTAGTGGTTGCCAAATTGGTCCAGCAGTGCTACAAAATCTCCACGGGAGGTGGCCCCATCCAGAGAGTGAAGAGCATTGCTGAAGGCTGAGAATGAGATAGAAGATGCTCAAGTCCCAGTGAACCTGAGCCCTTGCCACCCCTCCAACACATTTGAAATGGGAAACCAACCTTCGAGTCTGTCACCTGCCAGAAGGAGGCTGTATGTCCTCTTAGAATCATAGAATGGTTTGGGTTGTGAGGGACCTTAATGACCATCCAGTTCCACCCCTTGCCATGGTCAGGGACACCTCCCACTTGATGAGGGGCTCCAAGCCCCATCCAGCCTGGCCTTGAACACCTCCAGGGATGGGGCAGCCATGACTTCTCTGGGCAACCCATGCCAGGGCATCCCCACCTCCAAAGTGGAGAATTCCTTCCTAACATCTAGTCTAAATCTTCCTCCTTCCAATTCAGAGCTACTGCTCCTCGTCCTGTCACTCCATGCCCTTGTAAAAACCCCTCCCCAGCTTCCCTGTGGCTCCTTCCCTGCTATCCCCCCAGCCCCACACGCTTACACTGGGAGATGGTCAGCTGGTTGAGTCGGACGTGGTACATGACGGACTGCACCTTCCAGTGCTGCAAAAGCGGGTATCCGGACACCTCGCTGAAGTTGACCATCCCTGCCAGAGAAAGGACACGGGGGCTCAGCACCACTGCTCAGGGATGCCTCGCTGCACGGATGCCCCTTGTACTATGCCTGGGGCAACACAGCCAGCAGGGTGGGAGGACGCCGGGTGAAAGGACTGTGCACACATCACAACCCCCAGGGAGGGAGGGAAGCATTTGGAGCTACGGGTCTGCTGCTCCCTGGCAATTAACATCATGGCTTTGAAAGAAAATATGTGCATTAGTTTCATCCTGTGGTCCCAGGCTCTGCATCAGAAGATAATGAGCCTCCTCCTGCTTCCTTTTCCATGCGTGCTCCCAAGATATGCCCAGGTGTGCTAATTATTTCACTAATGAGAGCTGCGCTTTTTAATGAGCTTTTTGCTGGCCTGGGAACGGTCACCGTCACGCCACGCGTGCCTGGGTGCAGCCAACCAGGGCTGAGCCAAGTGGGACACACACATGGGGGACACACATCTGCTGGCACTCCTCCTCCCTTTGGACGTTATGACAACTCTGGAGCTGTGCAGGGCCTGGGGTTTCTCCCTCTTCAGGTAAAGACATCCTGTTCTCCAGCCATCTAGCTGCATCACAGAAGCCAGAAATCTGTGGAGACCAAGGCTAGATGGCTACTTTGTCCTGTTCAAGGCATGAGCCAAGGCACGTAGCATCTCAGCTTCCACAAGCAGTGGGACAGAGAGGCTGCTGAGCCTCAAAAAGTTAATTGAAGGGTGCTCGCGGCTCCGAGTTTGGTGGCTGGAGCAACCCTTGGTGTGCAGCACCAGGGTAAAGAGGCACAGCTCCCTGATGGCTCCGTTGCTGTAGAGCCAACGCTGCATGCCTCTGCCCTACAGCAAAAAGGCAAACTCTGCTGCTAAACAGACACACAGCAGGAGTTCAGGAGGATAACAACAGGCATCTCCCTCTGTAACAAGAAATGAAGGTGGAAAATAAGGAGGATAACATCCTTTGCCTTCCAGTGCCTCTCCTTTCAGTGCCGGCTGCTACCAACATCTTCAAAGCCTTGGTCTTCCCTGCAAAGTGTTTATGCAAAACCAGCCCTTCCTTACTCAGCAGCTCTGCCTCTCATGTATTCACAGCCATCTCCAGATCTGCTTACTGACAAGCACAGAAGATTTCACTGCTTTTCCATTTTTTTTTCTTTAATCAGCCACAAAGAACCAGCAGACCGATGGGAAATGAAAAGGATAATTTACTGGCTTCTGCCTCCCCAAAATAATTGCCAGCAGAGTCCCAGCCCCGCCGACCCTGCCACGATGCTGAGGCCACAGAGGCACCACTTTCCTTACATCCCTGTAACTGCATCAATGCAGCAGGGAGGACACTGGGAGGTGGGTGACCTCCAGGCAGGGCTGAGCATCCCCATGGCTGCAGGACAGACCCACTGATGCGGTTCACCAAGAGGAACTCAGCCCTGCCAGGGCCTGCTGGCGCCCTCCTCCTGCCCTCCTCCTGCCACACCCAATCAGGGCAACTAGCACCCAGTGCCGCCCACAGGGGCTCCTCAAAATCTCCTGGGAGCTCTGCCAAATGAATCACAGAATGGTTTGAGTTGGAAGTGACCTTAAAGATCATCTTATTCCAACCCCCTTTCCGTGGGCAGGGACACCTCCCACTGGATCAGGCTGCCCAAGGCCCATCCTACTTGGCCTTGAACACCTCCAGGGATGGGGCAGCCACAGTTTCCCTGGGTAACCTGGGCCAGGGCCTCACCACTCTCACCGTGAAGAAATTCCTCCTCCCGTCTAGTCTAAATCTGCCCCTCTCCAGTTTATAGCCATTCCCCTCCATCCTATCACTATGTGCCTTTATAAAAAGTCCCTCCCCAGCTTTTTTGTAGCCCTCTTCAGGCACTGGGGTGAATGCATAAGGTCCTGTATGAGAGCACCATGCAGACACCTTCCAAAACACCTTCCACTCCACATCCCTGGTGTCCTTGGCCATTTCAGCCAACAGCAACAACCATCAAGGAAACAAAGGCTATTTAGGGGTGCTGGCAACTTGGTAGTGGGAGGGTAAATCCTTGAAGGTTGTCTAGGAATCCCTGCTAACCCCATCGCTCATGGACTATGATGCTCTGGTAGGACAAACCGAAGCATTTTGGCTTGGTTGCGGCAGGTTTTGAATGCTTCATTATGCTGGCAAAGGGTTTCTGATCTGGAAGCCAAATGAAAGGTGTTCGGAAAACATTTTTTCCTTGAATTAAAAGAATTTCTTTTTGCAAATATCCCAAATATTCAATGAACTCTTGAGTTTTTATGCCACAAAATTAATATATAGCTTCTCCCTCTCCTTAATGGTTAACATCTTCCTCCTAACACTGCTGCAGGTGAATGTGGGATGCTAAAGCCAGACTAGATACATCCCACAGTAGATATATCCCCAGGAGGGGTAGGTGCTGAAGCCGGGCACGCTGGTAGCTGCCCTGCTGGGAGAGGCACAGGTCCAGTTGGGCTCACTCACCAGTGAGGAACTCAGGGTCGGGTGTGGGTTCAGAGAGCTCCTCTTGGCACTGGTTCTCCAGGGGCACTGTGGCCACCACCAGCCCATCCGGCAGCTGCTGCTCCAGGCCCCGGGCAAAGTTGTTCTGCCTGGAAGTTAAATGCAGAGAGGAGGGCAGGGCTGGAGGGCAGGAGAAGTGACTGGGACCAACCCCACCAGCCGGTGACCCATCTGAAAAAGGTACCCAGCACCATGTCTTTCCTTTGTGCACAGGTTACAAGGATGTCTACTCCTGATGGAAAGCTTCAGATGCACCCTTCCCACCAGCCCCTCCACCTCCTGAAAAACTTGGTCAGATGTGGATGGACTAGGCTGTCTGCTAAGATCCAGCTCCAGGGTGTTTCCCATGTCTTCTTAGGGGGAACAGCAAAGTCTGACCCTGCTGAGGTCACCTCTCCTCATCCCAAACTCACCTGAATGTCCCTTTGAGCACCTGACCCGCAGCCACCTCCTTGGAGTGATTGTTGTAGCCATAGAAGATCTCCCCAAAGAGAGTCTGGTTCATGGGCAGCTCACGGGGCTCACTGCAGCCCCCTGCCTCGGGACATGATTCCGAGATGAGCTGGCATGACCGCCCGTCTGTGCCTAGCTTGTAGTCCTCGATGCACCTGGGAAGCCAGCACAGGGTCCACCATCAGCTGAAGCCACCATCAGGATGGTCTGGGGTCACTAGGTCACCTCCGGCAACAGAGGAGACCCTCCCACCCAACCCTACAAGCTCCATGTGGCATCAGCAAGGTCCAGCAGCACCCTGGGGGTGTCCCCATGGCAGGGGTGGTGATGAGGAACTCACCCACAGAACATGAGGATGTTGTAGAGCAGGGGGTCCTCAGGCAGAGGGACCATCTGCTGCAGGCACAGCTGCTCACAGCCCCCGTTGAAGCCATCCGAGCAGTCCACACCAACGTGACGGTCGTAGCAGCCCGTGCCATCCTTCATGGGGCTCAGTCCTGTTGGACACTGGTGGCGGAGGAAGCGAGAGGTGAAGCCCTCAGGGAAGAAATCTGGCTCCAAAGGGTGAAACGGAGGGGAGGGCGCTAGGGCACCGCTCTCCATTGGAAACCACAACCTGAGCAATGCTCAGGAGCATATTCTTTCCCTTCTGCAGCAAAGCAGCTGTGGCAGTGACAAGGGACACATTTGAGTGACATGGAACCACCTAGAGAGCCAGCAAGCAGATGGACTCCTGCTCTCTCATGCACGCGTGCAGCAAGGACAGGGACAGAGGAGCTGCCAGCCCCCAAACATCTCTTCCTGCTGCAAAACCAACCCCAAAATAACCACCCTGAGGTGATGGAAGGGGATAAAGGGTACAGCCTTTCCCTCTTCCACCATCACCCGAGGGCCCATGTACCACGCAGCCTGTTGAGTCCAGCTTGCGGTCCGAGATGCAGCGGAAGTTCTTGCTGCAGCCCCCGTTGTCCCGGGAGCAGTCACGAACGGGGCCAAAGGAGTCAAGGAGGACCTCCAGGCTGTCGAAGGAGGAGGAGGTCATCAGCTCTTCCCTGCGAAGGAGGAGGAGGTGCGTCACTGCTCTGATAAGACAGCACAAACATGTGCACGACTGTGACTGCCATGTGGGTTTTTCCAGAGCTCAGGTTTCCCTTGAGCTGATGGTGAACTGAACAGCAGCCAAGCTTTTGGAGAAGTGGAGGAGATATTGAAATGATGAGGGCTACCTCTGAAGGCTTGGCTTTGCAGACACTAAAGCAAGGCAGGTTAATGGACATGAAGCTCCACCTGCAAAATGTGGGGTGAAGGTCCCGGCTCTCATCAACCTCCATGCGCTTTGGGGTTGGTCCTCTTGCTCCAGGGATGCTCCACCAGTATATTTGCCTCCTAAATGCCCTTACCCCACCATGGCACCTACCTGACCTCCACCGCATCCTCCATCACTGTCATATCGGTCTTGCACTTGGCCGAGGGGTTGATGGCCAGCTCGGCTGGTGGGATGACGAAGCTCTTGCTCAGTGGCAGCCACATGCCTTCTCCCAGGGTGTAGGTGAACCTGCCAGGCAGTGCAGTGAGGGCTGGTAAGAAGGGAAACACTGAGACCAGAGGGTTGCTCCTGCCCAAACCCAGGCCCCTGGACCCCCTTCGTGCGTGGCGGCCTCTCTGAATGCACCCAAATGACACCAAAACCCACACATAATTTAAGTAATTAATTTAGGTAATTAGGTAAGGCTAAACCTTGCTGTTATCATGGATGGAGAGGAGGAACTGGCTTCTGGGCATCCAGCATCACACACAGCAGCTGCGCTAGGACTTTCCCAGCCATGCCTGCACATCCCCAGAAGGCGGCACAGGACAGACACACTCAGCCCCTGCCAGCTGGAGGATCAACCTGGCCTGAGTCAAATTTTTGAACTCCAAAACGTCCTGACCAGGTAGTCTTTACTCTTTAGTTCTCACCGAAAAATCTTGTCAGATGGTTGTTCACCCAGCACCAAGTCAAAGCCGCGCTGGAAGATGGTGTACGGCCAAGGCCTGGAAGAGAAACCCAAGAGCATCACATTGGCATCGCAACCTCACCTCATATCACACAGCCCAAAAAACTTCACCCACTTAGCCCCCAGCTCACATGCAGTGGGTTGGGGACAAGATGGCTCAAACCAAGCCGGGATAAGGTCGTAAAAAAGACCCACATCCAAGGTCTTAATTTTGGGGTTCCTACCACATCGGATCCTCACCCCAAACTCAATCTGCCAAAAGGTTGGTGGCATATTGCATCCTCCCTTTTGGGGTACGACTTGCTCCAGTCCCACCCACTCACCTGGCATCTTCTGCAAGCTTAGGTAACAGCTGCCCAGCTCCTGTTATAGGAATTTGTGTCACAGCCACTGAATTGCAAAAAAAACCCCCCCAAAATCAAAACACAGCTAAACTCTCATTCTGTGAAGCTTTTGCAAGGAAGCATGTCAGGTCCAGGGCCACAGCTTCACCATGCACCTTACTCCCCTTGGGTATCACTGTCTCAGGAGGGGATCTTGGAAAGCTTCAGGCCCCGCAGGACTTCGCAAAAGGGTCTGGAAGATACGTTGGCAGTTAGGAGTCAAGAGGGAGGCTGGAGAGCTGGTGGCCCCACCTCCTCCATCCGTGCTGCTCAGACAGCACAGGGTGATGTGCAACCATCACAACTTGGTGCCCTTCATGGGGATGTCCATGGCCACAACACCTTGGCACGTGCAGCCCTTGCAGCACGGCCCAGCTGGCAGACTGTGGAGCGGCGCAGACAAAGCAGAGTGAGAGGAGGCACAGAGACCCGACTGCGACGGGCTTTGACTCAGACAACATGAACCCCACTCCCGTATCCAAAAGCTCCAAATCTCCTTTGCAAGAGCTCAGAGTTGGGGAGAGAAAGGGATTTTCTAGCCCGTTGTATCACTGCTGTTAAAATTCAGACTGGGAGCATCAGGTGCTGCCGCCAAACCCAAAGATATTCTCCAGAGGCAATTACAGCTCTCCTGCACAAGGACTTTAATTTCTAATCTGAAGTTATTTTAGCAAGGACAAACAAAAAAAATGTTAAAAAACTCTGATTGAAGGATTACAGCACGCCGTCTCATTTCCTCACTGGGATACAATACCGTGTTCCTGGCCGGTCGGCCGGGAGCAGGGGATTACATTCAGCCCGCAGATCGGATTGTCCTGAATGAGGTCAGCTTTGGCCAGAAAGCGATGAGCGCCTTGCGTCTCGCCAACGCCTTGAATGCTCCACGCCTCCGCCTTCTAGCGCTCTCGCAGATGGGTTTTATTCTTGCTTTTCAGGAGCATGCAGGGCAGGGAACAAAAGCACAGGCAACGTATTGTTTCCCATCAACTCAGGTGGAAAAGAGGTTGTGAAGACCTCTTCGGCTTGCAGCAGAGCTCAACCCCAGGGCAGGCGCTGCTGCCAGACGACCAGACAGCACATCTGGCAATCCAGGGATGCCAACATGTCCAGGACATGCAGACAGTGGGCTTGGACCTGCCTATGAGATGGGAATTGGTACCCAGGCCACACCACATCCAACCAAGGTGCCATTTCCAACAGTGGCTCAAATTAACGTGATGACGGCTTTGAGCTGAGCAAAAGGTCTCCGGGGAACGCAACATTTGGCACCATCCTGCCCTACTTTGCCTCTGCTTGGGGTCAAAAAAGGCCGACCAAAAGGAAGGTTTACCCTTTAGCTATGTGCCTGCATGGCAGGGGACAGTCACTGCTGCCCGGCATCACCGAGCCTGTAAGGATGCAGCACCTACTGCAAGGAAGCCCCAGGACAGTCTCCGTACAAGACCTCCAGCTCAACGAGAGGCACTTATCCATCCTCATCTACAAGGAGGCTCTCCAGGAGCTCAGCATTGATATTTCCACCCACACATCCTTGCTGACTTGTGCCTACTGCTGCAGAGGATGGGGCGAGATCTCCTGCCTAAGGGACATCTAACCTCCCCCAGTGCTGCCTTTTGCCTCTGCTTCTGTTTCACCCCCTCCTTCCTCTCTTGTGCCAACAAGCATTGTGTCCACATGGCTGTCTCCCTCCCTGCTTTCTGTGATCACCAGAGGCACCTCGTTGCTCTAGTTTTTTGTTGCTCTTGGCAGGTACTTTGGTTGCAGAAAACTCATAAAAGAAAACAGGATTGATCAGAAGCAGCTTTGCGGTTGATCAGGTTGGATCAATGAGCCAGAAACGACATCTCTTGGCTCCCTGCAAGCCTTGGCACTCAGGTAGGTGTCTGAAGCAACAAAACAGGAGGTCAGCAGGGCAGCTGAGAACCAGCAAACTCCCTGCATTCAGTCAGCAAGTTCCCATTGCCAAAATGCTGCTAGTTCATCCCAGGGATGATCTTCAGGCCTCTTGGCTTTTTCCAGCTGGTCAATCAGCTATGCTGTGTGCCAGCTCTGGGTTTGAGTGAAAGCTTCTGAAATACCAGCTAAGCCCTCCAGAGCTGGTACTGCCGGCGATGCTCTGACCCACCTCAGCAGGCCCCTGGCCATGCTCGAACGGCAGTCACAAGGGGCTGAGGTCACACTGACTCCCAGCATCGAGAACCACACTCCTGCCAGTCCTTGCTCCCTGCTATACGAGACAGGTGAGATGAGGAATCAAGGCCGGGTGCCCACAAGATGTGGCAGTGAAAAGCTAACCTGGAGCAGCTGTTTTGAGAGGGGCTGGCAGTGGGGGACAGAGGGGCTGCAGGAGAGGGGATTGGCTGAGGGCACTGAGAAATGGCTTCACGTGAGCGTGGCTGAAATGCCACTCGAGGAAAAGGTGACTGGCTGTTACACACTCAAATAGTTAATTTCACACTCCCCAGTGCTCCTGGGGGTTCCTACCTGCCAGGCAGCAAGAGGACAGCTGTGATAAACCCTATCAAGGCAGCGCAGCACCAGCTCCAAGTGTATACTGGAAGGGAGCAGCACAGACAAAGACGCTTGCCACATCTGTTCACTGGTGGCTCAGGAGTTCAAACCCACTGTGAATGTTTCAGAAATATCCCTGCAGCACCTCAGTCCCTCCTGGAGGGCCAGGACCCATTGCCCACGATAACCAAAGCGGGAACACATAAAGACTCAACACCACCCTGACGGGAGCAAGCAGGAAACAGCCGTGACACCAGCACTGAGCTGCCAACTTCTCCTGCTGCTGATGCCCATCCTAGCTCCCCCTCGACTTTGCTTTACTTTGCGATGGCTTTGCCTGGGCTTCAGCTGCTGATGCCTCTCCCCTTCCCACCCCCCCACCCCCTGCCATCCTTTCCAAGCAGCTCTTTATTAAAAATGCTAATGCCTGCACTTTCTCCCTGGGCTGCCTGTAAATCTGCGAGGAGAATGGGGCGGGAGGAGGAGGCGGATGGGCGATTTGGTGAAAGAAAGAGGAGCTTTTTATCTGGCTGTCCTTCAAGCTCGCAAAGCCGAGGCACACAGCAGGGGATGGAGAAGGCAGAGGGGAAAAAAAGAGAGAAAAACGAGTGGGGGAAAAAAAAAGAAAAAAACAGAGGGGGAAAAAAATGTCTTTAAGCAAAAAAAAATGCTGTCCTTGCCACTTCAGCATGTCCCCAGCTCCTCTGTAGGGTGAGGGGTGGATGGTGCATGAGGATGGGACAGGAGAATTGGCTGTACAGCCAGGGAGGGGGATAACTGGATGCAGAAGAGAAGTGGCAACATGGGGAGGGGAGGTAGATGAGCAGGGCACGGGCTGTTCCACTAATTTGGGTTCTGTGCTGGAAAAAAAGTCTGCAAGTCTGCAGCGTGGTCAAAGGGGCAACTTGGCCTGTATGGGAGCGGGGCTGGGGTGGTCCTTGCGTGCCTATTGCTAGAAGAAGATACCCAGCCAGACACATTTGCCAAATTACCTTAAACTGGCCTAAAATCTCCCTGTGCTGGAAAGGGCACATTGAAAGGGCATGTAGTAAAAGAACCCTTAAACGCAGGCCGTCTTAAATCTCCTCAGGGGGTCTGAAAAGGGCACTCAGACAGCACCTGGCATGAGGGATCTAAGGGCCATGATGAAGAAGTACAAATGTGAACAGGTAACAGTTTATTAACTAAAGGCAGAATGAGCTGCTCTGACTTTTGCTCTGTTCATACCATGAAGCAGCCACAGGAACTCGGTTTGATAAGCAAAGATGAGGCAGGGTTGGTTGGATTGCTGGAAACTGCATTCTATCGGAGAAATATTAGAGTAAGAGCCAAAAAGCTGATTAACAATGCATATCAAAGCCAGATTGTGAACACACACACAGCACCAGCCAGATTTGTTTAAAATAGCTAAAGAGTGGCACAAAAACTCCAGTTGATCAAATGTATCTGCTATCCATGATCAAAAAGACCTTAATTTTTTGAAAAACTGATGAAGACTTAGGGATTGGTTGTGTTGGGGAAAAGACATACCACAGCGGCATGGGGCTCAGTGTGGTACCCAAAATACACACAACACACAAAGCCTCACTGCCATCACCAATAAAGTTCAAAGATGAGCTCACCTTTATGAACAAAATTAGATGCTGCTGAGTGAACAGACACCAAGTTGACCTGTAATCACTACCAATAAAAACAAACCAATAGTAAACCGATGTAAAACAAAGGGTTGAAATGAGTTTTCAGGTAAAAGCACCAGCCTAGGAAAACAGAAGAGGTCACAGACCACATCTCTCCCAAGCTCGCTGAGGGACCTGGCAGAGTCCCCAAGTCTTGCTTTGCTGAGCCTCCCCTTGCTAAGAGCAGACGTGGCTTCTCCAGGGACTGACTTGCCGCCTGGCTTGTGCCACCCAAGGCTGCAGCAAATCGCTCCAATATTGGAGGGGTTAGGAGCGTATTAGACAAGCAACGGTCATAAATGATACAGGTACAGTTGATCTCGCCTTGGGAAGGGGGCAGAGAGTAGAGGATTTGCAGATATCTCTTCCAGGTAAGCCTATGGGCAACCTTGCTAGGCTAGAGCTGGGAGCGAGCCAATGAGCATAACAGAAGGCAGCATGGCCTGGGAGCAAAACCTCTGCCCCCAGAAACATAAATATCAGGTTAAAGTTACAAGCAATTCATTTAAACAGGCTCTGATGGTTTTGCTGGACCACAGACATGACCCTGTGAAGTCCAAGGAATCACAGGGCACACCTGGGACAGGTAGAGGTGACCTCCACCATCACAAGCCCTTGCAGGCAGAGTTGCACCAAGCAGTGCCTGGACACCAGAAACAGATCATAGAACAGGATCATAGAATCATACAATCGCTAGGTTGGAAAAGACCTTTGAGATCATCAAGTCTAACCGCGCCTGCCCACTACTAAACCATATTGCAGCACAGGAAAAAAAATCCCCATTAAACATCAAGCTAACCTCGGCATTACGATGCTGCGTATGAACATGCTTTCAAGAGCCCCTGTAAACAGTGCAAGCTGCAGGCAGGGATGATTGAGTTAAGCGTGGTTTCAGCTGCTACTATCTTCTGAAATAAAAATCTGCAAGTTCACGGAAGAAACACAAAATGACCTTGGTTTCAAGCAGTTTGAGAGAGGAGCTCTGAAAGGGTGGTGCTGAAAAATCCCAAACACTGCAGCACCAGAGCCTTCTCAAGGGCTCAGAGGACTTTGACAGCCCCACCATGATCTAGGGCTGCATTGCACCTTGAGGAAAGAGACCTGCTAGGTTTCTCTACTCTAAATAGAAAAATATGTTGGAAATGCTGCGTATAATTTGTCACAGATAATTTTGGTATGTAAGAAGAGACCTAAGAAAACATGTACACTGGCCAGGTGTGAACACTGCTGCAGGGGGAAGGGCAGAGGCTCATGCACGAGCATGAAGAAGGTTCCCATGGGGACATCAGGCTGGAACTGGAGCCAAAAAGCAGCCCCAAATCCCCTGCAGAAATGGAGTGGGTCCTGAGCACCTTTCAGCTTAGCGTTGCTGAGGCTAAAGCCACATCCAGAGCTGTGAGCTGGTCCAGAGGGCTGCAGGAATGGATTCGCCCTTCCTGCCCTTGGCTTCTCTCCTGCTTGTTATTATCCATATTCTTTCCAAGTTCGGCTGTAAGGAGCTTTTTCCTCCCCTTTCCCTTCAGAAGATGGAGCAGCAAGATCAGGAATAAGCTAGAGAAGAGCAACGGGCATGGGAGGAAAGTGTGAAACTGTGGTCCCACACCCAAGAGCAACAGAAAAGCAGAGGGGAAAGGAGTAAACGTTTCTTCACCTGTTCTTATCCGTTCCCCCTACCTGCCTCGATGGGAAGAGTGATTTGCCCCCTTGCTTTTTGCAAGGTGGTGTGTCCAGCACACTGCTAGTAGCTCCAACCGAGGCACCAGCTGACACTAAATCCACAGATGCTTGTGGGTGGCTGTGAGATCTTTCCACCGTGAGATGCTCCTAAACCCAAAACATCCCAGGCAAATCCCTGGCAGAGGGAATACTCTGGCCTCGTACACCCTGCTCTCCATCGCTTTGTGCCTCTCGGGCACTGATGGGCACAGAGGAGCTGGGGCCATCCCTGTTGGACACATGTCCCTTGGGGATGAACGGGGCAGAGAGCTGTATTTCTGCCTGTATTTTCTCACCCTCGCAGTGGTCTGTGGAACCCTGACCACACCAGCACAGAGCTGTGTCCCAAGCATTGTCACATCCCCGGCCTGGCTCCGGGCACTCACAATGACAGCTGCCCTTGTCTCCCACGGCCTGTGCTCCACACTGGGCTTAATCACTAAATTGCTTTTAAAATGAAAAAAAAAAACAAAAAAGGCTGGAGATAAAGCAGCGGGGCTCTCCTCAGAGCCCAGTTCAAAGGGATGCAGCTGGGACCGGCTGGCGCAGGGAGCCCCCCGCAGCTGCCATCCTCTGGAGCCGCGGCGCAGCAGGGGCGCCGCCAAGCCCAGCCTTCCACGGTTTTCTCTTCCCGCTGTGAAGACTAATGACTTCAGAGAGGGCGTCCTGCCACATGTGGGGATGCTGATGTTGCGGATCCAGCTGTGGCACAACGGGATGAGGGGAGGAAAAGAGGGGTTGGAGGTGCCAGCGTACATGGGTCCTCTAAGTTTTGGGGCTATCTTGGCTCTCTGCACACTGCCAATATCCCTGGAAGCCTCTGTCTGCACGTCAGAGACCCACGAGCATCAGAGACTAGGTGGAGCATCCCCCAAGGGTCACAGACAGTTGGGAGTGTTTCGCAACCACACCAAATTGGTGCCAAAACATCAGAAAAAAAATCCCTTTGCATATCCAGGGGTGTAAAGCTTGAAGTAGACAGTGACTGCTCTGTTCCCTCAGACCACGGCATCGAAGCATATATTTTGCCCAATTTTCAGTGAGGCATCCCCACCCCATAGCCTTGCTCCTCTGACAGGGACAGCCTGGCCATAGCCCTCCTCCTGACACCTCACACACCCAAACCGAAAGGCCCATGAAGTGCAGGATGCCAAGAGAGCACACGCAAGTGGAAGAGGCGCAGCCTCAATCCTCTCCAGGGGGCGTTTACTCTGGAATGATGGCCTCTCCTACATCACCTCTGATTATTGCAAAGAATCAAAATCCATGCCTCCCGCAGACCTGCTGCAGAGCCCAGCTGCGCTCTGACCTTACGATTCATGGAGATGCCTCTAACTCTTTTGCCCAAGAGGATTCACCACAGCCTTGCTGAAGCCCAGCAGCTCATGCAAGGACGTTCCACGCCTGGGCACGCTGCCACAGGCACACTCACCCCTGGTTTGTTCCCCACTCGTTTCGGATGCAGAGGTGCTTGTGCACAGGGTCCTTCATGTAACCTTCATAGCAGAGACACTCACCTATGGAGAGAAGGAGGGACATGAGGGGACAAGGCTTTCTATGTGCACCCTTGTCACACTCAGCCTGTAGCTGCCCGGGGCACCTAGCACCTCCTCACCAAGGCCAGGCCAAGCGAGCGGAGGTGAGCCCAGCTCCTGCTTAATTAACATGTAGAAAGTGCTCCAGGTTTGAGCTCATGCTTAAGCATAAAAGCCGCTGTGGGACAACTCTGGCACAGAGCACGAGGGATGCTTTTTAAATGCTCTGCTCCCAAAATGAACTGCACGTTGATGATGCTCATCATGATGCTGGCATCAGGCCAGGACAGCAAGGTGGATGTGGAGGAGCCAAAGCCAACTCACTGGTCAAAAGCACAAGAGAACCTAAAACCCACTGGGAAAATAACCTGATCCAGACACTCAGATGCTCACCTCAGGATGCTCCAAGTAAGAAACGGGGGTTGCAAGATACAGGTGCCCAGTCCTCACAGACAGGATGCAGACACCCCAAGAAGTGATCTGTACCAGCCAGGGAGCCACTAACCCAGACAAAACAAAGCTTCCAAACCCATCCCCACCACCCTCCTCCTGCCTACCAGTCTCCGGGTCACACTGATGCTCGCAGGGGTCGAGGAGACGCCGGGCGCAGAGGTCCAGGGCCCAGGGCCCGCTGGAGTTTTGCTGGGAGAAGAGGACGACCTGCGCCGGGTTCAGCCAGTCGCTGGCATCCAGCTGGCTTCCCTCCAGCAGGATGAACCGGCTCCCTGCCGCCGAGAGGGGAGGCAGCTACAGTGACCCACTGCTGACCCTCCATCCCATGATGCTCCTCTGTATCCAATAATGGACCACTCCATCCCATAACGGTCCTCTCCATCCTGTGATGGATCCCTCCATTCCATATCCACCCCTTTTATCCCGAAATGGTACCCTCTGTCCCATGCCCATCCCCTCTGACTTGCAATATCCTCCCCCATCCTGTGCCTGTCTCCTCCACCCCATGACAACCCTCTCTATCCTCTGCCCATCCCCTCTGTCCCACAACAGTCACCTTCATCCCACATCCATCTCCTCAGGCTCATACCTGTCCCATCTGTCCCACAGTGATATTCTCCTTGCTGTCTCATACCTGTCCTCTCCATCCTGCACCTACTGATTCCATCCCGTGAAGTCCTTCTCCCTCCTGTACCCACCCCCTTCATCCAATGACAGCCATTTCTTTCCTGTGCCTGTTCCTTCTGTCCTGTGCCCATCCCATCTGTCCCACACCTGTACTCTCTACACCATTCCTATCCCCACCCCGTCTGTCCTACAACAGCCATCTCCATTCCACGCCTGTCCCCTCCATGCTGTACCCTTCCAACCCTCTGTACCACACTGGTGTTCTCCATCCCACTCCTGTTCCTCTGTCCTGCACCCATCCCACATCCATCTTCTCCATCACCTTCTCCTTCCATCTGTTTCAACTTTCAGAGGAGGGCAGGAGAAAGGGGTAGGAACGTAGGGTGCTCACCATCAGCGATAAGGTGCTCAGGGACGTGGAGAGTGATCTTGACAACAAGAGGGCAGCTCATGTGGGAGGAGCACACCATGCTGATGACACAGCTCGTCACACTGATGAGGGTCAGAGTGGTCTTGTTCACAGGGCTCCGGGGGGAGCCCACTGCAAAACATGAAAACACAGTCAACCCTGAGATCCAAGGCACCCAGGAAGACCCTGGGGTGTAGAGACCCTGCCCAGCTCCCTGGAAATCCAGCATCAATCCAGTCAAGTGGAATCACGTTGGGTTTTCAAGAGCAAGAAGCAACCTTTGCCGCAGCAGCGTGTCTATCCTGCCAGCTCTGTCTCCCGCAGCATGGGCTCTCCCACACCCCTGCTCCACTGCACACCAAGACCTTTGAGCCGCAGGACTTTAAAGCAGAGCAAAGACATTGAGGAGAAGAAAGGTAAATGCAATATCCTTTTCTTTTTTTCCTCTCCTTCTTCTCAGCCCTTCTCTTGGGTAACTTTGCCATGACAACATCCTCCTGGCTGTCTTTGAAAAAGCACCTGAGAGCCCTAATGGCTCAGGGCATCCAGGTCTTTGACTTTTCATCTCTCGGCTGAAGAAGTTGAGTAGAAAAAAGCCAGCCAGGGGCTGAGCCATCCCCTGAGGAGACAAAGCGTGAAATGGCCTCCCAGCACCTATGCTGGGTGCTGGGGGTGAGGAAGATGTCTCCAAGGCCACATAAAAACAAGGCACTGTGAAGAGAAGGAGGGAAAACAGACAGGATCTCTCCTTTCCAGGGGTAGAAACCTCCCTAAGAGATAGTGCAGGGTGAGGCTCCTGCCCAGTGACCAAGTGTGTCTCCATCCTCCATCGCACATACAGCTCAGTGCTGGAGCCAACCTGCGGCACTGCTGTGCTGAGCAGCAGCACAGGAGCTCATGGGCCAGCCTTTGAAGTGTGTTACTCATTAATACACACCAAAGCCTAGCAGAAGCCTCCAGCAAAAATCAGAATATATTTCATCCTCTGCTGAGAAACTCCACCGGAGAGCAGCAGCAGCCTGCTGTGTGAGCGGGGACCAATGCCTGCCCACGGCAGCCCAGATCCTGCCTGCGTTTCCATCTTTTCCTGATGGAAAGTCTTCAAACCCAGGGAGGCAATGGCAAACAAGGCAAAAGCGGCCACGGCTCACCACCCATCTCAACACCCACACCCACCTCGGCTGCGCCTCCGGCTCCGCGAAGGGTCCGTGTAGAAGGTCAGCTGGGGATCAGTGTCTGCCTCTGTCCCCGAGTCCCCCTCAGGGTTGAGAAATGCTGATCCGGCTGCAGGGGACAGCAAGTGTGGTCACAGCAGGGCTGGCTTCACGTCACCCCAAGTAGCCACATCCTATGTTACCCCTTGCCTTGAAGAGCTGGAGCCCTGTCTGCCAGGTGCAGCGGGGACAGCATCTTCTCTTCCCACCACACAGGGCCCTGCTCCCTGCTCCAGCTCCCAGTAACTTGCAACTTTTCCCCGTGGCCTTGCTGGTATCATAAAACATTTGCCACGGGCAACACTGTGTAACCAACCAACTCAATATCCTTGCATCCTTGCAGACACCACCTTTTCCATTTATCCCCACCCAAACCCTCGTTTCCATGTTCTCGCATAAAGCTGGCCCTGTTTCTCCATCCAGGTGAGTGGCTGGAGCGGTGGATGGGCGGAAGCCCAGTCCACTCCATCTGCCTTGAGGACCACCCTACCTCGTGCCTTATTGTTGATGCGCTTGCGCTGGCTGCTGGACGTGTGGGACAGCAGCGTGGCCTGCTGGTGGTTCGAGTCAACAGGGCTGGTGGCGATGATGTTGTCCTTGTACTTGTTCATCAGGGACAACTTGGCATTATCGCTCCCTGAGCAGGAAGAATTGAAGGCAAAATCTTTCAGAGACAAAGATTTCTTAAAAGGAAGGGAGGTGAGACAGAAAGAGATTTCCTTGTATCCATCTCCAGCATCTGCATGAGGCAACCAAGGTGCCATGGGCAATGGACCGAACTGCACCCTCAAGAGCTCCTCAAAGCCTGAAAGGGACGGGCACCTCCATCAAGCTGGCCAAAAGCTGAGATCTAGCATTCAGCCTCTCAGGGCACTTCTGCATATGCAAATCTGTAAAGAAAAACCCTGGAGAGCTTTAGGAACCACACAATAGTTTTCCCAAACCATGTCTCAGTTGAGAAGGTTCCAGTTAGATGGCTTAGTTGGTAACAGGGCCAACAAGTATCTGTGCTATAAGCTTCAAAGAATCCCTGCTGGTGATCAGAAGACAGTTTTAATCATACTGATGGCAAGTGCAATTTTTCTACTAAAAACATCAGCTGAAGAAGACACCAGAAAACCTGTGATATGGAACAGAATTTTTAGGGTCACCGCAGGAGTCTCTCAGAGGGGACGCTGTTCTGGTTCCCCATCGGGCCATAGGAACCACAGCCCTTGCCCTCGGAGTTCCCCTGTGTGTTGTTCCAGTCACATCCCACTCAAGTGCAGCCACTGCAAGGTCTAGCAGCTGCAAGGTCTCCCAGCAATGGAAGTCCCTTTATAGAGCCACCAACATCCCACATGCAACAGAACCACAGAGAAATGGGAAAAATGTTCAAGGGAAAACATGGAATGATAGAGAAAAGATGAGGCAGAAGGGATCCTGCTCAGCCTATGCCCTCCTGTCAAATCCCTACCTGGCGTGAGGTCCATGCTGGACTTCTCATTGCAGCCCTGCAGCGAGTCCAGGGTGCGGGTGACCTGGCTAGCAAAGTCCTCCCCACCGTTCATGCACTCGCGCTGGAGATGGTGCCGCAGGTCAGTGATGTCATACTCGTAGCCGTCCAGGATGGGGGTCTCGCGGATGCTGAGCGTCCCGCTGGAGTTGTGGCCCTGCACGCGGGCGTTGCGCAGGCTCTCCCGCCCATGGCCCCCAATCAGCACCGAGGGGATGTAGTGGATCTCGTTGGCTGCCTCGGCGCTGGCGCTTTTCTGGGGCTGCGGCACACGGCGCCGCTTGCACCACCGCCGCCGCGTGTAGAGGATCATCACCAGGCAGAGGATAGAGAGCAGCAGGGCGATCATTCCTCCCTGCGGGCACAAACGCGAGCGGGGCTCAGCTGGTGACCAGCACCGGCCACCCTGGGGATGCAAATTCCCTGGGGATGCTCCAAGGTGGCCAAAGCAGACAATGGTGAGAGGAGCCCGGTCACGCTGAGAAGGGGGTGCTGGCCTGGGGAGAGCTCAGCATCGATCAAGCACTCCCAGCTGAAGCCCGCTTCAAGCTGGACCAGCTTTGAAGTCACTGTCAAGGCACAAAAAAGCAGCATTTCAAGCAGAGTGTTTTGTTTCACTCTCCCGCAACATGTCTTTGAAAGCAGAGATCAGATTTATTCCAGGCAAATGCACCTACGGGCAACTTTTTCTGACCCATTTCCAACCCGTTTCAGTGCTGTCACTCTCAATCTAGGGAGATTTTCCCAGGGTATCCCACAGAAATTGCAGCACAGATTAAAGGAGATCAAGGCTTGAGACAGCCCGATGACCAAAGCATTGTTTGGGGAACTCCTGTGGGGAAAGAGACCGAAAAAGCTCCTGCCCTGGAGGGAAAGACCCTGAAACTGCACCCAGCCTTGCCACCCCACCACCACCCCCAAGGTCACCCTCCTACAGAGATGTTGTCACTGCACACAGAGAGAGGCGGTGAGATGAAAGCCCACGCTGGCCCTTTCTGTTCGGTCTGCCAAAAATAATAACAATAATAACGATAACAAAAAGTGTATGGAGCCAGCTAAGAGCCCCATGTCCATCCACAGCTCTGGTCTTCCTCCTCTTTCCTATGAAATAGGTGATCTTGAAAAACTAAAATAATAGTAATAATCTGCTCCATTAGGACAAAACATTAAGGGAATTATTGAATGAGAAGCAGAGAGGTAGCTGGGAAAGGAGCTCTAATGGCCATTACGGTTTAACTCTCTATCATTCCCAGGATAAAGGAGCTGCGATGCACACTCTCAGCTTCCTTCCAAACTTTCTTTAAAAGAAAAGAATGAAAAACCAAAGAGACTCCAGTGATGAAGGAGACGAGCAGTCCAGCAGAGCAGGGGGGTCTGGCTGGCATGGGTCCTCACCAGAAGCCTGCAGCTGGGAGGACTGGAAATGCCTCTCTGGGTCTGGAAATTGGCACTGGATTCCTGCCAGGCTGTGGTCAACCTGAGTTTTTCAGTGGTAAAGTCAGGGGCCAAGTCTCTACCACATTCCAATCCCTCTGAGTTTCTCTGATCCATAATTAAGTGGGGGCTGCCCCCATCCCCACGGGAGATGGCCTCCCATGCCAGGGCTCTCTGTCACTCCAGATAAAAACCACAGGATAAAAAGGATCTAAAGCTCCTGAAGGGTGTCCAGAGGAGGTCACAAAGCTGATGAAGGGTTTAGAGGGAAAGCTGTACAAGGAGCAGCTGAAGTCACTTGGTCTCTTCAGCCTGGAGAAGGAGAGACTGAGCAGAGACCTCATTGTGGTCCCCAGGCTTCCTCACAAGGGGAGGAGGAGGAACAGGCACTGAGCTCTCCTCTCTAGTAACCAATGGCAGGACCTGAGGGAATGGCAGGAAGATGCCAAGGGAGGGTTAGGTTGGACATTAGGAGAAGGTTCTTCCCCCAGAGGATGGTGGAGCACTGGAACAGTTCCAAGGGAAGCAGTCACAGCACCAAGCCTGACAATATTCCAGAAGCTTTTGGCCTCAGACACACAGTGCAAATGTTGGGGTGTCCTATGCAGGGACAGGAGCTGGACTCAATGGTCCTTGTGGGTCCCTTCCACCTCAGGACATTCTATGATTCTATGATCCCTGCAGAAAAGCCGCCTGTGGCCACTTCACATTTCAAGAAGCTCCAAAGGGAGGATGAAAACCAGCACTGGAGTCCCCTCCACTCTGCGCTTATTGAAGGGGGTCAGGGCACCACCTCAGAGAGCGGGTTCTTCACTGAAGCACAGAAACCCCAATTCTGCCTTCATCCCTCCCCACCTGGGCCTTGCACAGTGGCTGCGAGAGGAGCCCTGCGCTGGGCAGGCACGGGAGTGCTTCTCACACAGTCCACGTGCGGACTGCTGTCATGGTGGGTATAGCTTCTCGCTCACACTTCTTCTCTTGGCAACCACTCAGAACAGAAAAAATCAGCCTTGAAAGTGCCACGTGATCCTGACTCCTGGCACAAAAGCCAGGCTCTGTTTGTCAGGGCATAAGGATGTCACTGGAGAGGAGCTGAGAGTGATGGGGGAAAGGGAAAAAGGGAAAATTCAATCTGTATTTACATGTTCTGGTACAGGACCGATAAGCTGCAGACACTGTTCTCATCAGCTCGATAATAAGCCTTGTTTCAGGCACTCCCAGGCCCATCTCAGTTTTCAGCAGCACCCGTGAAAACTAAGACCACGGTGGCACTGAGGTGATGCACTCACAGGGGACTAGATGATAAAAAAACAGGAAACAGCCTGAAACGGGTTTTTTTGTGGGTGGCTTTGCCAGTGATTATTTTCTTTCCTCAAGTCTAATCAAGCACAAATGATGGAGGAGAAACCTGGCCTGGGGCTGCAATCTGGAAGAGCTATCGATGCTCTCATTAGGGTAGGGACCATTAAACAGCCTGTCTGCAGCCTCAGAAACACATTGTCTCCAGCTAATTATCTTCCAGTGGCACAACAATTGTCAGATTCTTCAGATTTTTTCCAACATAAGAAAAAAAAACCAGCAACCAACAATCCACAGATCCACACTGATCTCTGCCATCAAAACCTTGCTCTGGTCTTTCTGCTGGGAGGAGGAGAGCTGTGTAGCCTCAGTGCATGGGATGCTCTTGTCTTCTGCATGCTGCAAACTCACGACTATGGGGCTGCCGTGCTGTTAAAGCGGTGGTGACACTGCCCAGTGGCACAGTGACACCCACGGTGTGCGGCGCAGCAGGCACTGGGCACCATCCACAGGGCACGGGGCTCCTGACAAAGTCAATGGGGATTAACCTGAGGTTAAGGTGGTTGAGACCTTCAAAGCCCAGCATGCCCTGGGAATAAAGGCCCCCTCCTACAAACATACTTGCAAAGTGATGCAAACTAAGGGAGAAGATGAAAGCAGGCACCAGGCATGCAGCATCGTCTGGAGAGGTGCTCAGGACATCTTAACCAGCCCCTAAGGCTCAGCGGAGCTCCCGATCTGAGGGCAGCTTGAGCCAGATGGGTAAATATATGGCTTTTCAAGAGCCCCTTTATTTTCTACAGGTTCCTGAACACCTAAGCGGGGGCAGCTTTTCCACCACATACCATGACAGAGATGTGGAGGATCCTCAACTCCTCCTCCGCCGACTCAGTCTGGGGCTCATCCGTGGGGTCGAAGCCAGGCAGGTTGGGGGCTCCATCTTGGTGGTGGATGTGGAAGAGCAACGTACCATTCTCCAGCCACTGTTGCCGCCAGCGCACCAGCGGGATGTCATCTGTGTTGCCCGAGATCTCTGCAAAAGCAAAGCCAGTCACACATAAAATGTGTAGGAGAGGGTGATGGGCGACAGTCGCCTCTTCCCCAAAACGGGTAGAGGAACCAAGGGACACACACGGCAGGCTCCCTCTGGTCACCTCCTGCCAGCACCAAGGCTGCCTGTACACAACTCACAACCAGATGGGCTAAAAAGCAGAGAAAAATCATATTTCTGGGTAAAATCCAGACATGAGCCCCTCAAAAATCCAAATCTGGTGCAGGGACAGAGCACTTACTGACAACACCTCAGGTCGGAGCTGGGGAACCCAGAAGCATCCTTCCAGCTGCAATTTGGATGGGTTTCACCCCCGTGCTTCATGTTAAGCACAGCTTCGGCATGGGGAGCAGCAGATATCAGACAGTGTCTCAGCAGCACTTATGGGATCAATGGCACCATTATTGCAGAGAGAAAATATTTCCCATTGGAAAAACACACATGTGGCTACAATCGCACCTGCAGCTCTGGCTCTGACTGAGGCGCATTCAGAGGTTTTCAGTCTTTAAGCATTTGTTCAGCTCCCCACATAGGACTCAGCCCTGAGGTCAGCAGACGTACCCGCACATTCTGCCCAAACACCCCGGCCTTCCCTAAGAACCTCTAACTTCAGGGTTTGAGGGGCACAGAAGGACAGACCTGAACTGCGGAGTGACGGTAGCAGAGGGCACCCAAGACAGAAAAGCAGCCGAGGATGGGGACACGACATGCGCTGCAGGACGCTAAATGCCAAATCAAACCAAATTCACCTGTCTGACTCCAAAATATCAGGGACATCCTATGGCTGGGTCTGAGCAAAAGGGAGGGTGACACCAGCCCATCCCGAGGAGAGGTGGGCGCTGTTTCAACCACCACCTCCACCTTAGACCAGATCACCTTGTTTTCAGCCAGCAGCTCGAGCCTTGCCATTTTTCCGGAAAATATCAGCTTCAGCTGCACTTGTTGGAATGACCATTAAACACATGATAAGCTTCCTGGGAAGACACAGCTTTCCCTTCTGCCTCTGCTCCGTGGGAACAGCCCGGCCAGACCTGTCTGCTCCATCCTCCGTGTGTTATGATGGCAACGGGATAGAGCCTGGCTCTCTTTGCTAGTGACCTTCTTTACTTCGCGTGCTTCATGCTGCCTTCAAATGAAAACTTGAATTCAATTACAGTGCCAAAAAGCAACATTTTAAATTTACCGTTAATCAATTTCACTACGCTGCCTTATGTGAGCCAGCTGCTGGGGCAGGGCGGGATGCATCGAGAACCGGGTTTATCCTCCCAAACTGATTTGATTAATCAAAAGAAACATATAGCCGCAGCAAGCGAACTGGCAGATTGTTTCTACTCAGCAAGAGCCATATTTCTGGTGGTAACCAGTGTCCCAAGCAGAGACGCTGAGCTCTCGGATGCCACTGGGAAGCAAAACTGAGAGGAGTTAAAGCACCTAGGAACCCACAAGCATTTTTAAATTCCCTCTATCCACTGAGCTGCGAGTTCAGGCACATGGATCCCCTCTGAAAAGCGGGTCCCGGGAGCCGGGAGGGCTTGAATTAGAGCAGATCTCCTCCTCTCCCACCTGGTCTTTATTCATGGGCTGAAAGGGGAAAACAAGGTTTCCTGCTTCCCCAACTCCCCACGGCTTCTCAACTTCAAATGAACCAGCTCAAATGGAAGAAAATATCCTCCCCGCACCTGCCTGCTAACGTGAAATTAGAAATAATTAAGGCAAGAGCTTTTATGCACAACAGGAACTCAACATACTGACATTTGGAAAAATGTAAATACCAGCGTTCGCTCCATTGTAAAGAGTGAAAATAATAGATACTAAGTATATGACATTATGACATTTAGAAAGCCAGAGTTAAAGATGTTTTCCCCTGATCTGACATATCACTTAAAAGCAGCACCCTTCAGCTCATTAATATTTGAGGAGGACTCCTTGATGGAAGTTATTTAAATGATTAATAGATTATAGTAAATTTAAGCTTTAAAATAGGTTGTCATAATTTCAAATTTATTTAAACAGGCTTATTCTTAAAATGAAAAATATATTTCAATAAAAAATGGGTTCTTGTTCTAAAAGAGTGCAATCCAGCCACTGAGCCCAAATGTGTTATCCTCTCCCACCAGGCATTATGACATGACCCTGCGGCTGCATCACTCACAATCCAAAGCGCTAAGAACAGAGGAAAACATTCCAGAAATCAACCATCCTCACACCAAACCTGCAGGCTATGACCCCTCCATCACTACGCTGTTTCATTGCCTCCGCCCCTGCCTGAGTAAAAGCTCTTGAGGCAGCATCCATGTGAGAAAGCTCCATCCTTGGATCTCCTCCTCCTCTTCTCGAGAGTTTTAGCAACACTCCAGCTGCTCCTAACCCACTTTGTTTCTACATGAAAAAGTTATATATATAAATGCTTTCCTGCATCCATGAAGTTCTCCCAGAGTTTGGTTAAAACAAGACCAAGCCAAGATCAAGACCAAGCTTCCTCCCTAACACAGCATCTTTTTGCTCTCTGTTCTCCCAACCAACGCACTCCACTTTTATCTTTGTGTCCTTTTCCAAGCAGACATCTCATCACCTGACGTATGATGCTACAGCGACCCATGGAGCCAACCTGAGCCATTTATCCAGGTGCTGTAGGGGCTCAGCTCTGCCATGGGGCTGACGGGTGCCAACCCTGCCCGCCGGCTCACACCAGGAGACCCCAAGGGAGGTGGAAAGGTGTTTAGAAAGCCAAAAAAAGGGGATCATTGCAAGTTCAAAGTTTGAAAGATATTGATGATAGGCCTGGTCCCTGTACAGCTTTCATTAAGGCCTTAGCTATGAAGCCATTAGTACCAGTATTAACTTCTTGCTCCTCTGTTAAAAAATAGACTGCCTGAGTCAGGGGTTAATAACAAGAGGAGACTGCTAATTAGGCTACGCCACATTCACCTGGTATCAAACGTGGCCCAGGTCCTCCATATCTACAGGAGAAGCAGCCTCCAAAGACCCTGGCTGATGCTTTCAACGTAATGGCCGTGGCTGCTCCGCTCCCAGACCATCTGCGAGGGGAAGGAGGGGGAAAGGAAAGGTTGTAGAGGCGCAAACCGAGGACTGGAGAAAGTCCAGATGAAGTTGCTGCTGGTGGGTGTGTTTACACCCACTTCATTACTTGATCATCCCAAATGACCCCATCTCCCAAGGACAGCTGTCCAACCCAGAGCAAACCCAGTCCTTCTGGAGGCAATACCTCTCCATCTCCCACTTTTAGGAGGAAACATTTCCCTCGTAGCCCAATTTTGCACCTGAGCTGGTGCAACATTGAAAGGGCAGCCCCCAAGGCCAACATCTACATGGTTCCATTCCTGTGTCCTCATCCCTCACTGAGACCTCAGCGCGTGGCAGAAGGGAAAACACACAATGAGCAACTCTCCTTAAAAACACACACCAACGTAATGAAAAAAAACCCAGAAAACCAATTTTCCTTTCTATTTGGAAGCATTTTGCATTAATAGAGGCCTCTGATTAGTCAAGTGAACTCCGCTATAATGTCAGTCTCTGCAGACCCATTCCAAACAGCCAAGCGCAGATTTTATCTTGGACTTACATTTCCTTGTTAATGTTTAAATCTGCCTTATTTTCCACGCAGAATCTGAACCTTTATTGAAGTTCCCCATTAGCTGCCCTTTAAAAAGGCTTTCACTCAGCCATCACAAGCCTGGCTTTCCAGCCCTCCAAGGGTCTCCAGCGTCTCAAGTAACTCCAGAGACCTTTCCACCGCGAGCCACTCGCATCCTGTGTTAGGACCTCAGAACTTGATTCCCATCAATTCAGATGTCAAAATGCATATCTTGATATTTAACTCGTTTTTACTTCTGAGCTTTTAGTGACACATCCTTCATGAGATAATATTCATGTTTTTATGAGCCTGTTAAAAATTCACATTCATCATTCACTGTATTTTATTTGCCTTTTTTTTTTTTTTAACCCCGTCTCCAGTCTCAGGTAGGAAAACCAGCACACTCTGGAGGTCATTCTGCCTTTTCAGGACCATCCAGCTTTTCCATACCAGCAAACACAAACCTCACTTCATCTATCAGGAACCTGCTTTCCAGGACAGGGCAACTCGGGCAACATTTCCAAATGACCCATAGACATAGACCCATAGACCCCCAGCCTGGATGGGTTTGTGGTCACACTGCCGTTTTCTTTATTGGCTGCCACAACAAAGTTCCCCTAAGTGACTCAGATCAGGAGAATGGGGTCATCTTGTGGAAAACAGATGCTCGCAAGTCAGGATTCCTGTCGGGATCAGGATCTAAAGTTAAAGGATGTTTCCATTTGAAGAGCTGAGTCCTCTGGGAGCTCCAGTCTCCAGAATTCCAAACCCCACCATTTAAACAGAGGTCAGCCCTGATGTTTCTTTCTGCTCCTCTCTAACAGAGTTTCTCTGGTCTCTTTCTATGGTTGGGTTTTAATCTCTGGTAGGTGACCAAGCTCTTTTCCATCAAACCACTCACAAACCTGCCCCTTGCCCACCTTCTGCTGGGGCCAAGGCAGAGGGATGAAGCCTCGTGCTCCAAGCAAGCCTGAAGCAAAGTTGAAGTGCTGAGAAGCTCCCTGGTGAGCCCTGAGCCAGAGCACATTTATCGAAGCCGTGATGAGATACAAGAGCCCAGAACACTGTTCATGGACAGAAGGTTTTAGAAGAAGGCACAGTGTATGTGGCAGCTGGGATTCAGGGATGCCCTCAGCTTCGTGGCTGGATCGGTCCTGTCCTTGCACGCGAGCCAAGCTCCAGCTGAGAGCAGACGCTGTTGTTACTCACTGTGGGTGCCAGGGCTCTCCCTGCCCTCTCTTCCCCAGCGCATTAAATGGATCTTGTGTGTCTGTGCAGGGCCTTGATAATGCTGATGTGTGGGCACGGGGAGGTGGGGGACAGGATTTCTGCATAGTTGTGACTCATCTTTCTTGTTTCTTTGAAACAGGAAACTGTTGATCTGTATTCCACAGGAACCAGAGATACACAAGGGACTGATGAAGCCCGAGTTGCCAGGCAAGGAGGGAGAGCAGGTTAGTTCTGGTTGTAGTTACTCTTCTGCATGATCCAGCTTAAAGCCCTGTCTTACATATCTGAAGTGAGCTGGACTTCTGAGTATGCTTCCTCCCTACACAATTCTGTGTTGCTGTGCACTTTACGAGCCCTTGTCGTGGATCTGAGCCTGTGCTGCAGAGACACCAAAGTACAAATCCACAAACCCCCTAAGTGTTCTATTTATTTTTTGAGGGTGGATGAGGTACTTAGGGGCATGATTTAGGGATTGGTGGGAATGGTTGGACTCGACGATCCAGTGGGTCTCTTCCAACCTGGTTATTCTGTGATTCTGTGACATGGGAGAACCTGAAGGCTTGAGGAAAAGGCACCTGCAGTATCTGGAGCCGCTGTCCGGCTAGGTCAGAGATATCACCCCCCCACCACGTCTGCACACGGAGCTGGTACACGCGAAGCCATTAGCTGTCATAGCAAGGCTGACAGCTAGCCAGGTTTCTCCTTGAATCGCAGGATGCTTTTGCTTTTGGGAAGGTCACCAGGGAATTACATTTCAAAGCTGTAGCCACACTTTATCATTGAACTGGGATTTTTGTTCTGGATATGCCATGGTCCTTCTTCATCCCTTTCTTTAAGAACAAAACTCACCATCACTCTGGGACTGACATTGTGCTGTGCAGCCATTTGCGGAGCGAAGGACACTAATTCATCATTAGTGGGGCTGAGTCCACCGGTTTTGCTCGGCAGCTGCTGACCTTACAATGCGACTTGCCCCATTGCCCTGCTCTTCCCTGCAGACCCAAGGATGTACCAACCACACCTGTTCAAATCCCCCTCTGAGGTTATTTTTCCACTGCATTTGTCAATTTGGACCAAAAACTAGGAAAAACATGGATAATCATAGAATGGTTTGGAAGGGACCTTAAAGATCATGCAGTTCTAACCTCCCTGCCATGGGCAGGGACACCTCCTACTGGTTCAGGCTGCCAAGGTCCCATCCAACCTGGCCTTGAACCCCTTCAGGGATGGGGCAGCCACAGCTTCCCTGGGCAACCTGGGCCAGGGCCTCACCACCCTCTGCGTGAAGAAATTCCTCTTTACGTCCAGTCTAAATCTGCCCCCTTCCAATTTATAGTCATTGCCCCTTGTCTTGTCACTCCATGCCTTTGTAAAAAGTCCCATCCCCCATTCCCCGCCCCCCCCATCTTTCTTGTAGTCCCCTTCAGGTACTGGAAGGTCATTATAAGGTCTCCCAGAGCGTTCTCTTCTCTAGGCAAAATAATGAGATGGAGAGCATGAACCCCTCAGCGCAGATGGTGCTCACCTACAAGCAGAAGAGGATAGTCACTGAACTCCATGCATGCACCAGTCATCACTCAGAAGGTGTGAGCGACCAGAGGAGCAAAACTTGGCAGAGGAGACCTCAATCTCTTAAAAAAGCTCTTGTGCATCATGGAAATTACAGACCACTAAGTCCTACTTCTGCCCTGGAGAGTTTGTTAGAGGAACTGGTAGGTGGGTGGGTTAATATGGGTCACTCAACACTCTAAGTCAGTAGATAAGGGTGATCCAGTTTGATGGACTCGTTTCAAGGAGTCTTTGTCAACATCCACACTCAAAGTTTTCCACAGTGCTGAAGTGAGGTTGGGATAAGAGGGAAAGTCCTCTTGAAGCCCACCAGGCGGGGGAGGAATAAGAGGCTAGTTTTCACAATAAAAGGAGGTTACCAAGAAGCCCCACAGAGATCTTTGTCAGGATCTCGGCTGTTCAGAAACACTCTGGAAGAGGAAGTGAATGACAAAGTTGGTCACCAATGCTAAATTTAGTCTCCACAAAGCTAAAGCTGCAAAGTGCTGGAGAAAAGTGGGCAAGAAAGTGGGCAGGTGAAATTCAACTTTGGTGAAAGCAAGTCGATCTCAAATCCTGCAAGCGATATCCAGGTCAGCCACCTCGTAACGGAGGAGGCAGTGCTAGGAAGATTTGAAAGAAGGGTACAAGGAAGACAAGATGTCATGAATGGCTTTCTGGAGAGAAGAAACCAACTATGCTCAGACCCCTTAGCAAGGAAAACAAAAAGCTGAGCAGGGGTGTGGTAAAAGTCTATAAGATGATGAAATCAATTGAGCAGTGAGAAACACAATAAATATTCACTATTTCTCGCTTTGCAAGCGTTAGGTGGGTAAAAACTAACAAAAGGCTGTTTCATCTACCATGAAGTATGAAAGCACTGAGAAAGGAAATGAATTCCAAGAAGACCTGCAGCTACTGAGCCAGAGGCAAATCCCAGCTTCAGAAATCCCTGCGGCACAGAACTCAGCAGTAGGGAAAGGGGCATGCAATAGATGCTGTGTTTTTTACACCTTTTTCCTCCCAAGTATCAGCTGTTTGCCACAGCTGGAGATGCTAAAAGTCCACCAACCTGCTGTCCCTGACCAAGCCCAGGGTCTTGGGGATGGAGGGTGGCTGCAAAGCCAGCGAGGTGCTGCCCAGATCAGCCTCTGAAGATGCTGAGCTGGGGCAATTCCAAGCACAATTATGGAGTAGTTGGAGAACAGATTCGGAGTAGCCCTGAAAAGAATGACTTGGGGTGCTAGCGGATGAGAAGCTCAACATGAGCTGCCAATGTGCACCTGCAGCCCAGGAAACCAACTGTGTTATGGGCTGCATCCAGCATGACCAGCAATGCCTCTACTCTGCTCTTGGGCGACCTCATAGAATCACAGAATAACCAGGTTGGAAGAGACCCATTGGATCATTGAGTCCAACCATTTCTATCAAACACTAAACCATGCCCCTTAGCACCTCATCCACCCGTGCCTTAAACACCTCCAGGGAAGGTTAATCAACCACTTCCCTGGGTAGCCTGACCCTTCACCCGAGTCCTGCGTTCATCTCTAGAGTCCTCAGGACAGGAAAGACATTGATCTGTTGGAGCAGCTCCAGAGGAGGCCAGGGACATAACCCGAGGGCTGAAGCACCTCCCATATGAGGACAGGCTGAGAGAGTTGGGGTTGGAAATGAGAGCGCTCTAGGAAGATCTTAGAGCAGCTTCCAGTATGGAAAGGAGCACCAGGAAAGCTGGGGAGGGACTCTTGATCAGAGAGTGCAAGGACAGTATGAGGGGAACAGCTTTTAAGCTGAAACAAGGGAGACTGAGATGAGATCTTAGGAAGTAATGTTTTCCTGTGAGAGTGGTGAGGCCCTGGCCCAGGTTGCCCAGAGCAGTGGTGGCTGCCCATCCCTGGGGATGTTCAAGGCCAGGTTGGACAGGCTTTGAGCACCCTGATCCAGGGGAAGATGCCCCTGCCCATGGCAGGGGGTTGGAACTGGATGATCTCTAAGGTCCCTTCCAATCCAAACCATTCTATGATTCTACGATCGATGTGTCCCTTGAGGAGTGACTGAGACTCTGCTCCTCTGGGCACTGCCTTGCTGGGAGAAGGATACCCCAAGGCAACTCCCTCCGATTGAGACAGCCTCTTGCTCCTCAGCTAGCAATTCCCTGTCTCCAGCCCCAAGAGGCCCATCAAGATTACCTTCAGCTTTCCAAGCCAGCCCACAGTTTTCACAAGCAGGCAAAGGACTATTTATATCCATCACAGGCTGGCAGGCCAGCCAATCCAGCCCATCTGCCAGGCACTTAGCAAGACATTGGAGCATGTTGTACAGGCGAGGTCAGTCAGCAGCGGCAGTGGGATAGGCGGGAGAGGCAAGGGGATGCATTACAGTGATGACATGGACTTCACTTCAAGGGTAAACTTCAACCTGCTCCTTCAGACTAATTTGTTTAAGTACTTGCTGCTCCAAGGCCAAGAGACTGGGGCAAATCAGATGTTACGTTTGCATTCTCATGCTCGGCACAGGAAACAAGCACAAGCTGCTTGTTCCTCATCTGCTGTGGGAAAAGCCAGGACCTGCGTGTCCTCTGGGGCACAGGAGAGATGAGGCGGCCCTCCCAGGGATGACACAGGGCCAAAACAACCCTGTCCAGTCTCCTGTGAACAGTGGGGCCAAGAGGTTTTCCACGAGTGATCCTCCCACCTGTCCTGAGGGACCAGTGCTGGTCTTGGAAGCAGGACAAACCCTCACCAGTGGCCCCACATCAGGGTGGAGAAGGCAGGCCTAATATTATACCTTCAGTACTTGGGAGCTTTTACCCAACTCCAAGCTCTGTTTTCAAATTTGTGAAGAAGCTTTGAAAGATAATGAGGAGGAGGAGAGAAAGAAAAAAAATAGAGAAGGAAGAAAGATGTAGAATTGGAAAAAGTTGACTGTGCATCTTGAATTTATCACTCTTGAAAGAAGAGCTTGTCAAGAGGGCCAGAGACCAGTCAGTGCGGGGTGATCAATGCGAGGACTTTTGGGTCTAGTCAAGCTTGTTTCAGATTTACGGGAACAGAACAGAGGCATAAATCTGTCACCGCCTGACGAAAATCGAGGTAATTAAATCTGCAGGTGTATATAATTGTCATATTGATGATCTATATAAATCAGCACAGCCAGCAAAGGCACAAAGCACCGTGTTGAGCACAGAGCCTCCCCACGAGGAGCTGTTTGCCCACCTGCCTGGCCAGGGGACAGAACGGGTGAGTACACGACACAGCCCTGCAGACACCCATCTCACCCGCATCGACATGCCCATCACCACAGCCAACATAACCCTCTCCTCCACGTGAGGCCTCTTCCAGGTTGCCCCCACGGGCAGTAAAACCAGCAGAACCCACTACCGCTTTCAATGGATGCAATTACCTGTGGTCTCATCCTCACTACTGCTGAATTACTTGTGACTTCAGAAGAATGAAGACAGGACCCCAAGCACTGAGATGCCCAACCACAGACACCAAGGGAGGTTCTTTGCAGCCACTTTGAAGCTCCAAACCCAGACGCAAGTGGGGCACTGACTCGATCTCGCAGTAACTCTTCTTTTTTTATTTATTTTAACCTTTGTTATTTTGGGAACTTTGAAGCCTCAGCTGCTCCGAGGTGGCTGTCTTTGTAGGAAGGACAGAAAGTGACAAGTGGGGATTTGAAAGAAGGGGAGAACAGAAAGAAGAAGAAACAGTGCTTCACAGCTCAGGTCTATGGCAGCTCCTTCCCCGTTTCTCTGGCATTCCAGCAAACCCATTCCAGCAGGCACTTAAGACTCTTTTACCAGCAGCTACGGGAAATCTGGATGCAAAGCAAGCACGGCATTTTCTGTTTATGTATCACTGTGACCCAGAGGACCTTCAAAGACCTTTGCAGGCCTCCATCCCTTCTCCCACTGCTCAACAGGACACCCCTTGGTGACCCTCTGCCCCTTCCCAGCTGCCGTGGCTCAGCCCTGCTCCTGCTGTCCTTGCCAGTGCCACAGCAACACATTTCTTCCTGCCATGCGGGGAGGGACAGGAACACGAGGGAAGGTTTTCCCATCATTTCTGCCAGTCCAGCCTCCTCACACGTGCCAACAGGCCAACCCTGCTTCCCAGGTCAAGAGCTACGTACGTGCAGCAATGGGAAAATTAAAAATTAAGCGAGCGCTTCTGCATTGCAGTCCAAATTATGTAACGCCGCTCTTTGGCTTCAGCCCCCATCAGCTTTAACGTGATCGCACATACGGCCCTGCCTGTATTTACCTGCCTGCTTTGCAGGCAGAGCTCATGTTCTTGGCAGGGAAAGGAAACTCCAATGTCATAATCAGATGTGGAAAGTTCTCTTGCATTTGCATAGGGAGAAAAAAAAAAAAGAGAAAAATCTACTTCTTTCCTTATTCTAGGGCTGAAATCTGGGATGGCCAGAAGAAAGGGCATGGAGCCAGAATGCTCCAGCCCAGCAAAATGCCAAAGGTTGCCCTGGCCAGGGCAGCTACCCTTGATCAGAGGGTTTCTGAGCAAGGGGCTGCTGCTTCTTGCTCCTCCTGCACCAAAGCAAAGCAGCATCCCACGTTAGCAAATAAGCAGCATTTCTGTAAGCAAACAAAATCAAATCAAGGCAAGGAGTGAGGTACATTTTTGGTATCTCAAGAGCAAAGAGCCCTACCAACTCTGAGCACTGGGTAACTGCAAACTCCTGCATTTACAGCCACGTCTTTGCTTTACTGGCACAGGCTATGGCTGTTGCCAAGGCCAGGGCTCAGTGGGCCAGCCTGCCACCCCCTCCCTTCCTCAGCCAGGAACCCACTGAACACCCAGCCACGGGCTCCACAGGGCTATTCCCAGGATGCAGGTGCTGCCACCTGGTGTGAGACCCATCATTATGGGTGTAAATGGGAGATGGACAGGTTTAGACTAGACCCTAGGCAGAATTTCTGCACCATAAGAGTGGTGAGGCACTGGAACAGGCTGCCCCATCCTTGGAGGTGTTCAAGGCCAGGTTGGATGGGCCTTGGGCAGCCTGATCCAGTGGGAGGTGTCCCAGCCCATGGCAGGGGGGTTGGAACTGGATGGACTTCCAACCATCCATTCCAACCATCCCAAGATCCCTTCCAACCCAAACCATTCTATGAGTCTATGATTAATTTCTGTGGCGATTAGCTCCAAAGGGTACTTTACTGGGCTCCATGCACAGCAGCTTCAAGAAGCCACCAGAGATGCTACAGCTCACACCTGCAGCGAGTGACACTGCCAGTACCCTCTGCCACCACTCTTATGGCCCCTTGGCTTTTGCACAGTCCCTCCAGTTATCTTTTACCTCCTGCCATGGCACCTCTCCTCCTTCCTTTCCTGCCCTCCTTCCATCCTCCTGATGTTTTCCCGCTGCTGGCACAGCTGCATTTCTCACACATGCTGCCTTTCACCCCACGGCATGCAAAAAACCCTTCTTCCCTGGCACTGAGTTTTAATTACACAGGGGGTGGCTGGATCCAGACCAGGCTGACGGTGCCACCGCCGTCCCGTGGGGAGATGTGTGCCACGTCCATCTCAGGAACCTCGACATCCTTTGTTCAACCCACCGCTGCAGTGTCTGCCGGACATCCCTCCGCCTCAGTTCGTGCCAGCAGGCTTGGGACTGCAGCTTGAAGAAGTCCTCCAGCTGTTAATCACTGCTGTTGTTAATCACTGCTGTGCCACACTCCACAAGCAGGAAAAGGGGGAAACATGATAATAAAAGGATGTAGAAGCCAGCCCACATCCAAGGTTGACTAAACAGGCTCAATGCATTATCATCATCATCACTGAATGGTCTGGGCCAGAAAGGACCTTAAACAGTACCCGGTTCCAACCGCCCTGCATGGAGAGGGACACCTTCCACTAAATCAGGTTGCTCAAAGCCTCATGCAACTTGGCTTCTGACACCTCCCCTTCCTGGCTCACAAGCGTTCCCACCACCCACCACAGGGGCTGCCCATCAGGTCTGACCATGCCAGGGGCACAGCACACCAGGGAAGAGAGTAGCTCCTGAAGAAAAGCTAATAAAATAGGTTTGACTTTTCCATGGAAGAATGTTTCGGGCACTCTTTTGTTTATGGATGCTTGGACACACATCCAAGCCCAGCTAAAGCTGTGCCTTGGCATGAGCTGGGATGAGACCATTGCAGCTTTCTGCTCATCACTCAGCCAGCAGAAACATTTCTATTCCCCTCCAAATACGTGAGTCACGTGTGTCACTTCTGGAAGGACAAACTCCCTTTCTTGTCCCTTTTGTCAGCAAGAAAGCCAGCAGCTTCTCGGCAGCACAACAGCTCAGGTCCCACCACTGCCCCTCTCCAGAACTCTCCCGAAGCAACAAAAGCCAGACTCCAGCTATTTCTGTCTGAGCAAGAGAAGAAAGGTTGGAGAGATACAGCTCTGGAATGGAAAACAGCCAGCACGACAGCCCCTGGGAAAGCAGCACCCAGAGGAGCTTGAGGCCAGCCCAGGGCAGTGGGAAGCACAGTGGGCTCTCCGGTCTAAACCCGATGTTTCCAGGAGATTTCTCAGTGGCTCTGGACACAAGGGACATCATTAGAGGAGCGGATGGGCTGAGAGCACTGCAGCAGTAGAACGTCTGTACTAAGCCACACTCAGAGCTCCCCAGGACCCTGTGGCCATGGCTGCAAACGAGACCCTGGCAAGAAAATTTGCGAGGGCAATGTCTGTTCTCCTAGGCATCTCCACTTGCTCACTGAAGCCAACCAGCTCAATTGATTCCTGCAGGAGCCCCGCTATCATGATGCTGCCCTTTTCGGCAGGAGAAGGGGCGCCACATCCTGATGAGGAGTCTGAGGGGAGATCTCACCCCAGTCTACAGCTTCCTCACTAGGGGGGACAAGGAGACCCATGACAGGACCCAAGGGTCACTCCTAAACCCTTGCTCCCACCAACCTTCCCGACAAAACCTCCACCTACAGAACTAGGAAGGGTTTCTTTTTAACCCTTAAGCCACCTCTTCTGAAATAAAAACCTCCTTCTTCATCCGTGTTGGAGAAACCCCATTAGGGGAGGGCATTTAGTGGCTGCAGGGCAGCAGCAACGGGAAGTACTGCGAGTTCACCAGCCCAGCCAGTGGCTTCCCAGCACCATGCCCTCCCTCTCTCGCTCCCCTTGGGATGTTGCAATTAATTGCCTTGTCTACTGGAGCTTTTAGCTGGAGCAAATAAAAGAAAAAAAGGGGGTTGCCAAAATCCATAATAAGGTCTACAGTTCCTCTGAGCTACAAGAGCTGCTTTAAATTTCAGGTTTTTTTCTTCTTCCTATTTTTTTTTATTTGAAGGAGGTTTCCATGGTAACTGTCTCCCATCACACAAGAGCCTGTCCCTGGGATATTTTGAGGCTGCTAATATCTGCTTTCCCAGGCAGCCACTGTGTTGTGACGGTGACAACACGGCTGGGTTTTTGTTGGCAGGGGAAGAAGGTAGGGGTACGGGAGAGAGGAATGGGAGGTTATGATCCTAAAAACCAAGTTCAAGGTCCTGCTTGCACCCAATTTCCCCTGACGGGCAGACCTCCATCCCAAAGGGCTCTGGCAGCCAGGTGATGGTTTCACTTGGACCACAGACCCAATTCAGGAGCACTCCCAAGGCAACACAGCCCTCACTGGCACAAGTAGAAGCGACGTGTCCATGCAAGGGCATGGGCAAGGTCTCCTTAACATCTCCTGCCTCCTTCTCCAACTTCTGTCCTCCACCAGCTGGAGTTTTCAGCTGGATTAGTTACCTGCATGAGCAAAGCCATCTCTCTGCAACCCCATAGCTGCTTACTCTGCTCTGCTTGTTAGTCATCCTAATTACTGAAATGCTTCAGAGGCAGCCAGGCTTTCCTAGACCGTGTCTCTTCTTGCACCCAAGATGTGGACCCCAAGCTTCTGTGACAGATATACCACCACCAGCTGCAGGGTCTCTCAGGGACCCTTTACCCCTCTCCAGCTGTAAACGGTGAAAGAAGCCCCTGCCTGTTCCCCAGCAGACCTCAGGCTCTGCAGATGGGACATGGTGAAGGAGCCAGGCTCAGACCCCTGCCCGCACCCATCACCCTCAAACTAGGTCCTGCAGCAAATCAAAGTGTGGGGTCAACACAAACCACATCCAAAACCAGACCCCAGAGAGCCCCACGCCAGCACTACAGGATAAGCAACCACCCTGAGCATCCCTCGGCTGCAAGGCAGCAAAACAGGATCAGAAACACCAACACGTGAGTGAGAGCAGAGGATGCTCTCTTCCAGATGCTTTCTCAGTGTTAAGCTGTAGCAGGGCAGCCAGAACCTGGCAATCATAAATCCTGCTGTATCTAGACAAATCCCCCAAGCACTGCTGGGGGTGAGCGACTGGCCACAGCCAGGCAGGCTGCAGGGAAGCCAGAGCCCAGCAATTGGCAAGTAAAAGGACAACCAGTCTTAAATGACAGTCATCACCATCCAGATGCCTCCTTAATCCCAGCAGACAAAAATTCCTTCATTTGAAGGACTGTTCTGCAGCAAGACTCCGAGAAAGATGATTTCAGAACCTCCATTTAGCTGTCTAAGTAACTATTAAGAAAATAAAATAGAATAAAATAGAATAAGGAAGGGGGGAAAGGTTAAGAAAAGGAGGAGAAAAGGATAAGAAAAGGGAGGGGGAAAGGTTAAGAAAAGGGAAAGGAAATGGGATGCATCTCAGGAGTAAATGCAACTGGCGTGGAGAGGGAAGAACAAAGGCGAGATAGTGGCATCCGGGAGGTGTGTGGCTGCCTGAGGGTCCCCTCCACCACTGGGACCAAAGGCAGTTTCAGAGATGTTAAACATGCTACAAAGTTTAAACGTGCCTGTGTGGCCCCCAAAATTGGTATAGGTCTCAGGGTGGGAGAACAGGAGCGAGGCTGTGCATCCCTGCTGGATGCAGTCAGTGAAAGGAAGGCAGCAAGTGATTAAAGGAAGCCGGGAGCATCACTCTGCGTGCCCAGCCAAAGCGGGGACCAGACCCCGATACCAATCGGCCAAACGCTGAGCGGCCCCACAGCCCGCTCCCCACGCTGTTTCTGGGTCAGCGAGATCCCCTCCCAGCCTGCAGCCGCTGGAGCCGGCTGGATGCGTGGTTGCTGTGGCAACGGGTTCCCAGAGATGAAATCCCTATTACTTCTTTTTTTTTGCCTTGGCCAAGAAAAAAATATACAAGAGGCCCTCTACAGCAGCTATGCCACCAAAACCTCCGCTCCAGTAAGAGAGTGGATCAGCAACGCGTGCAGTGTGGGCGCAAGGGGTCCACAAGGATGGGGATGTGCTATCCGTACCTCCCTCTGGAGCCTCGGTCACCCTCGGTTTGGCCACGGGGACCCCATGCTCCTCCCAGGGATGCTGCTCACTTCCCTGCAGCATTTTCCACTCCAGCCGCTGGGTTTTAAGGGCTGTGCTAGCTCATAGCTAAGGTTGGTGTTGGGATCCAGCGCCTGGAGGAGGATGTGTGACCTGGAACAGGGGTGTGCTCGGTGATTTAGTGGCTCTGAGCAGGTCACCTCACCCACTCTGGCCCCATCCTTCAGCTAGAAAAGAGATACAGAGAGATCAGGGGTCCAAGAGCAAGGGCAAGAACTGAGTCTCACCAGCAGTTTGCACCCAAACCCAAGTAGATGAGCCAGTTGTGTCCCACCAGGTGCTTCAGGGCAGGTCTAGGACAGGGTATACCCCCTCAGCAGGTACCCCTCTGCTTTGCTGGAAGCTCTGCAAGCCCCTGAGCCTTGGTGGCAATCACCTCACACAGCAGACCAGGCAGGCAGCAGCACTCTCTGTGCTATAGACAACATCGCATCACCAGCAGCAACTACTCCAGGAAGACACAGGAAGAACATGGCATCCCTGGATTTGCAGATCTAAACTCCAGAGCATCCAACCTCAAATTCACCCCACAGCGATGGGAACTGTGGTTAGGACTCCAGCCAGGCAATCAGTTGCTGGCAGCAGAAGGGAATTAAGTACATCCCACTGCCAGGGTGGGTTTTGCCAAGGGGGAGGAAGGCTGCCAACATGGGGCACTTTGGGTTCCTTTCCCCACCCTGAGTTCTGGCACAGGTGGGTTGGGAGCCCCCAGCAAACCCCCTGGCCGTTTTCCAGGCCAGCCGGTAGGGAGATGCCGGTGGCCACCCCCTTAGCTGGGCACACGGGACCATAGATCACACCACCAGGTTTCAGTGTATGTGACAGTGTCCAGGATCAAAGCCAAGTTCAATTAATGGCTCACAATCTTATTAGAGAAATTATTTCAGGATCTTGAGTAAAAGTCTGATATATCCACTCCATTTCATTAGTCAGGCTCATTTAGTAATTCAATCAATCTAAGCAAGGCAATTGAGCTCCTCTGGTATAATTTAACTCAGTTATTCTCTAGGTACTTAAGAATTTCTTAATATTTGCTCCATTATTTCACTATTACACCTATTTCCAGGTGCAAGGTTCGCACCGGAGCGATGCTGTGGGTCCTGCAGTGGAACCAGTCTCCCAGCAGCCCTTTGCTGTGCCCTGGCTTTGCAGGATGGGAAGGGGAGCTCCAGCAGTGATGACAGGGTGCCACTGCCTCCTCTGGAAATCAAACCAAGCTGGGGACTGGCACCACAAAACCCTGAGACCTGTTTTCCCACCATGGAGAGCTAGGGCCCAAAGAGCTGCCCCGTGCACCACCAGCTTTAGGAACCACAACCAGCACCCAGAACCAGGCAAGAGGAGCTGGGCCGAGCAACTCCCAGCCAAAACCCAATGGGATGCTCTTCTCGCTGGACTGCCCAGAGCAGTGGCAGCTGCCCCATCCCTGGAGGTGTTCAAGACCAGGTTGGATGGGGCTTAGAGCAAACAGATCCAGGGAGAGGTGTCCCTGCCCATGGCACGGGGGTTGGAACTGCATGAGCTTTGAGGTCCCTTCCAACCCAAACCATTCCATGATTCTATGAAACTGAAGTAAAAAAGGGATAATACAACCCTGCAGTCTCTTGGCTCCTGCTTCCCTCTTCCAGAGTCATTTAGGAGCTGAGGGTTGAGGGCAGGCAGCGGGGAAAGGACCAACTCTTGTGATTCATGGCAGCGGGGAGGTACGTGGGATGAGGATGAGAGCTGACGGGTGTCACATCTCGCTGCCTCCCCGTGCAGCCTGGAAGGAGAGCCAGGGCAGGCAGGCGTGCCGGCAGCCCATCACCCCGATTAGCAGCTGCCTGCATCCCCCTGGCGGTCTGTCTCACATCCCCACGACCCCTCCCGCTATCCCCCGTTTATTAACCCAGAGAAGTCACGGCCAGAGCATCCACCACCAGCACAGCCAAGAGCTTAGCTGAGACTTAACAAAAAAAAAAAAAAATTGATTAGATATTTCGGGGAGATACTCAAGAGCAGTTAAATCTGCCCAACTCATCGGTGCCTTTGAAAAATCTCACCCCTCTAAAAAATTAGAATTGATTTTGTATTTAAAAAGGAATCTATTTAATTTAAAAGTAAGATAATTTGAAATCATGACAGCTTGTATTAAGGCCGGAGTTTATGATAATCTATTAAAGTCATTGAAGTTAAGAACCTTCTCTCATCCTCTGCTGCTGAGGCTCCTGCGGGGGCGATGGGGGAGTGGGGGAAGTCAGGGGCTGAGGGGCTGTGCTGGCCCCGTTTCAGGGCACGGCAGCGGGGCTGAAAACCAGAGAGGCAGAAAAAGTTCCTTCATCTCCTCCACATTCAGGAAAAAAGAAGCAAGACACGAGAAGCTGCCCAGTATTTCAAGATCTTGAAATAGCTGGCATCCAGAAAGCATGGGTTCAACCCATCAGCTTCGCTTTCTCATTCCTCAAGTCCGTTTTACACCCAAAAAGACTTCAGGCATGACTAGGGTGAAGGAGTCAAAGAGGCTGCCTTTCACGCACTTTTTAATTGCATTGTAAATCTCCACCGAGCCCAGGGGGCTGTGGGAAGCAAGGATGCTAATAAATACCTTGCTCACTGGTTTATAACCTGCAAAGGATGGGGCCCAAAAAAATTAGCAGCCCGCAGGAGCGTGAATCCAGCTAATGACATATCAAATGCTGCTGGATGCTGCCATGCCAAGCAGCAAGGAAGAAGGGAGTCTGAAGGTTAGCAGACAGGGAATATTGAACTGCTAATTAGCATTTCTTAATGGCCACCGACCAGTAGACTCATGCTCCCTTCAGGAAAAAACACAACTAATGCAACAAACATAAAACGAGATGAAAGGAGACCCTTCCAAATGGAGGCTTCCTTGATTTAAAAAGCAGGATGAAACCGGGTGTGCTTTTAAACGCCTGGTGCGCAGCAGCGAGCAGCTCCATCCCAGCTCCCACGCCCTCCCTGCTTCCTGAAAACTCAGGGGGTGGGAAAAAACCCCACAGCATAAACAGGGGAGATGGTGTCGGGTCCCTTTGAGGACACGGATATACAACTGCGTGGAGTTTTATGAGTATAAACATGAAAGGCAACGCACGTGGGGACCGTGAGCACCGAGGTGCTCCTGAGCGCAGACGGGCAGCGAGGCAGCACGTGCACTAGAAGGCAGCCAGCACAATTAAAACATGCTCAGTTCATTAGCAAAGGCGCTATGAAGGAGCCGAAAGCCCTGCCCAAGTGCATCCCCTCACCATAAACTGGGAGTAATAAGCCCACAAACCCCTCTGCTTTCAGAGGAACATGACAGCAGCCACACGCCCTCCAGGTTTGGGATGGCTGAGCACCAACACACTCAACATCCCTGTCCCTGGCACTGGGGTGACCACGGTGGCGGATGAGACCCAAAACTGGTGCATGCAGAGCAGGCTGCAAGTGACGCCTCACCCCCTAGGGTAAAGATAAACATAAAGCTAAAGCTGCAGGAGAGCGGATGCCGGTCCCCATCCGTGACTTTTCCCACTACACCCTGCAGATCCCAGTTGGGCAGATGGCACCCAGGTTCCCAGCATCCCTGCTAGCAAACCTGAACCCTGGCAGAGTTTGGCTTGGGGGAAATCCATCAAAGTGCCGCACCTTCCACCAGCAGGAGGGGATGCTCACAACCCCCACACTTCTCAGAAAGTTACAGAATCACAGAATCATGGAATGGTTTGAGTAGGAAGGGACCTTAAAGCCCATCCAGTTCCAAGCTCTGGCACAGGGGTGAGCGTGGGGATTATCCACCACTCTGCAACATGATTGCCTGCTCACACATAACAGGGTGGGCATGATTAATGGGTCCGGGGTTTGCCAGCATGGTGCAACCAGCTCTGTGCAAAGCCAGGTTCCTTGGAAAGAGGCTCAAACACACCCTCTAGCTTGTTTGTGAAAACACAAACAGCCAGCGACACCAGTTCCATGCATTCACACAGAATCAAAGAATCACAGAATAACCAGGTTGGAAGAGACCCACCGGATCATCGAGTCCAACCATTCCCACCAATCCCTAAATCATGCCCCTAAGTACCTCATCCACCCTCACCTTAAACACCTCCAGGGACGGTGACTCAACCACCTCTCTGGGCAGACCGTTCCAATGCCTAACCACCCTCTCCGTGAAGAATTTTTTCCTAATCTCAAGCCTAAATCTCCCCTGGTGGAGCTTGAGGCCATTCCCCCTCGTCCTGTCCCCTGTCACTTGGGAGAAGAGGCCAGCACCCTCCTCTCCACAACCTCCCTTCAGGTAGTTGGAGAGAGTAATAAGGTCTCCCCTCAGCCTCCTCTTCTCAAGGATAAACACCCCCAGCTCTCCCAGTCGCTCCTCATAAGATTTGTTCTCCAGCCCCTTCACCGGCTTTGTTGCTCTTCTCTGGACTCGCTCCAGAGCCTCAACATCCTTCTTGTGGTGAGGGGCCCAGAACTGAACACAGGACTCGAGGTGCGGTCTCACCAGCGCCGAGTACAGAGGGAGAAGAACCTCCCTGGATCTGCTGGCCATGCCGTTTCTGATATAGGCCAAGATACCATTGGCCTTCTTGGCCATCTGGGCCACTGCTGGCTCATGTTCAGTCCCTGTCAACCAGCACCCCCAGGTCCTTCTCCTCTTGGCAGCTTTCCAGCCAGGCTTCTCCTAGTTTGTACCTCTGCTTAGGGTTGTTGTGCTCCAAGTGCAGGACCCGGCATTTGGCCTTGTTAAACCTCATGCCGTTGGTCTCATCCCAGCGGTCCAGCCTGTTCAGATCCCTTTGGAGCCTCCCGACCCTCCAGCAGATTGACACATTGACCCCATGCGGTTGAGTGCACAGCACCAGCACCGATGCTCCCTGTCCCACACGTTTCCGGGGCTGAGGACTCTCAGACTCCAGAGGATGCTGCCTCTGAGGTACCAAGTCTGCGTCTTGCAAGACCTCGATACGCTTCAGGGCTTCTGCCACACAAAACCAGTGCCCAGGATGATGATAATAATTACGATAATGATAATAACAATATCAACAACAATAATAATGATAATTGCAATAATAACAACTGCAACACCCCCACATTGTAAAGCAACCCAACAACAAGAACAATACCCCCCCACAGCAAAGTGGCTGTGCCAGCTCCAAAGCAGGTAGGGAGCTATCACATGACACTTTCCAGGAGCCACCAACCCCAACCCCTGGCAAACAGAGAGCTTGGGAGGTACCCTGCCCTGCCAGCCCAGCCCCCAGCATCAACATTCCAGGCAAGGGAACTTGTGCTGGGACCACCTGTGTGTCCCCATGGTCCAAATCCTTGTATGCCAGGGGCCAGCACAGCCCTGAGCACAAGCAGGCTCTCGAGGCTCCATTGTCCTGGGCAGCGATGCCCTGAAGAGTCTGGCCACCAGCAGGACATCAGGATGCACAGGCAGAGGATGTCCAACCATCCTCATATTTGCCCCGTAGCAGTAAGAAGAAGGAAAGGAAAGCAAACCCCTGCCCAGCATCATCAGTGCAAGCCCTGGGTGTAGTGGGGGCCGTCAGGGCATGCATGCCCTTTCTGCGCTGCCCAGCATGTGGCATCTCATGGATCTGGGATATCCCAAGGGAAAAATCCTACAGTACCAGCCAGATGTCACACTCTGGGACCTCCAATTTGACCAAAGCCATACACCCCTACCCAGATGCTCCATGCTAGCAGCATCTCAGGCCCCAGAGCCCATCAGGGTCCAGCTCCTCGGGAGTGGGTCTGAGGAGGACAAGGGACAAACGCCTGGGACACGTTTGGGGTGCCAAGGCGACGCAGGGTCGGCAGCCATGCCTGCGCGTCTCCCTGCATCCACCATGCTGCTGCCTCGTTGCCACAGCAACGCTTTCCGGGCTCACCGCAGCATCCCGCAGCACAGGGCTGGGATTGGGGCAACACACAGCCCTGGACCTGGAGAAAATCACCCCTGGGTGTCCCCACACCACCCAGGACACTGACAGCCCCCTTCACGGGAGAAGACGGATCCCCGCACAGTCACCCCGAGCCCACAGAGGACCGAGGGCTTTTTTGCACACAGAAAGGTCTAGGGGCCACGAAGGTGGTGAAGCATGAGGAAGAAATCCCTAGTTGGGGCCTCAGCTACATTCTTCCCATACACAAAGGTGGCACGGAAGGGCAACACCACACAAAGCAACGCACCACTGCCTCATTTTCAGGCCAATGACCAGATAAAGGTGGGAATTTATAACTTCACAGGGTGCCTAAGGATCAGCAAGGGATGGACAAGGCTTGCAGGAGGCGTGCATGGCCCCATGGAGCTGCTGGCGGTATTGGCATGGGGTGGGGGATTAGGCACAGGCAGCAGTGGGAACGGGATATTCTGCCCAAGGTCACTAAAAATGAAAAACTTTGGTGACTTGTTCCAGGTGATGGGAAGGGAAGCAAGTCCTGCCATACAAATAGCGAAGGCCTTCCTCGGATCCCACTGGAGCTAATCGTTTGGCTTCTTTTTGGTGGAAGAAAACCTGGCTAGAGCAGGCAGGAATCACCTGGACCACGTGAAAAGGCCAAAGCATTGAACCTGGGGCAGGAACACTGGAGACAGTGCACATGGGTGGGATGGAAAATGTTCGGCACCAAAGCATTTCTCCACCTGGCCACAGGGAAGGTGACTCTTTTCAGGGGCAGACAAAGCAGAAACCCTCACCTCCAGCCAGCCATGCTGGAAGCGGACTGCAGGCTTCCCGACAGCACAAGCCACCAGTGACCGTGCACCAAGCTGGAGACAAGCCCCATGGGTGACACACAGAGTTGCACCAAGCACCCCAGGCCTCCAGCATCTCCACGGCATCCAGCCCAGCGCTGCAGGCAGGGCAGGGATGCTGTAACAGGGGGAACCGACACCAGAGAGGGATGTGGCAGCTGGAGGGCTTGGATCTGGGCAGGGATGCTGCGGCCGGAGGACTTGGATCTGGGCAGGGATGCTGCGGCCGGAGGACTTGGATCTGGGCAGGGATGCTGCGGCCGGAGGACTTGGATCTGGGCAGGGATGCTGCGGCCGGAGGACTTGGATCTGGGCAGGGATGCTGCGGCCGGAGGACTTGGATCTGGGCAGGGATGCTGCGGCCGGAGGACTTGGATCTGGGCAGGGATGCTGCGGCCGGCGGATTCGGCCCCGGGCAGGGATGCTGCTGCAGGGAAGCCGCCCGGCGGTGCCGCAGGGAGGAGCCCCGCGGCCGGTGCCGCTCGGGGAAAGGACCCGCCGCGCCCGCGGAGCCTCACCCAGCACGAAGTACGGCAGCTCCGTGTTCTCCAGGTCGTCTACCACCACCATCTCCCCGGGGAAATCGTTGCGCACGGAGAAGAGCAGCTTGGGCTCGGCGGCCGAGGCCCCGTGCATGATGCCCAGGTCGTTCTCGCGCAGGAAGGGCAGCGCCGACACCGTGATGCTCTTCAGCTTGCACTCCAGCTCCTTGGCCGCCGCCTCCGGCTCGGCGGGGCCGCTGCCCCCGGCCGCCAGCCAGCAGCAGCCGGACAGCAGCGCGCACAGCGCGGCCGCGGCCATCCCTGCGCGCTCCGAGCGGCTCCGAGCGGCGCCGCCCCGCGAACCGAGCGGAGCGGAGAGGAGCGGCGCTGCCCCGCGCGGTGGGAACCGAGCGCCGCGGCTCGGCTGGCTCCGCACGGCTCGGCTCGCGACGAGACGGAGCGGCGCCTCCCCGCGCCGTGGGAGTGGAACCCAGCGGCTCCGGGGGCTCCGCAGCGCACGGCACAGCTCGGCGAGGCTTAACTCGGCTCAGAGCACAGCAGAACGACTCGGCTTGTGGCTCAACGCGGCTCGGAACGGAACGGCTCAGCTTGGAATGGCTCGGCTTGGTTCAACGCAGCTCGACACGGAACACAACAGCTTGGTTTGGCTCAACGCGGCTTAGCTCAGCTTACAATGGAACAAAACGACTCGGTTTAGCTCGACACAGCTTAGCCTGGCTTGGTTTGCCTCGACACGGCTTAGCATGGAACAGGACAGCTCAGTTTGGCTCGATACGGCTTAGGTCGGCTTGGTTTGGCTCGACACGGAACAGAACAGCTCGACATGGAACAGAACAGCTCGGCTTGGCTCAACACGGGTTAGCTCAGCTTGCAATGGAACAGAACAGCTCAGTTTGGCTCAACATGGCTTAGCTCAGCTTGGTTTGGCTTAGCACAGAACAGAACAGCTCAGTTTGGCTCAACAGCTCAGAACAGCTTAGCTTGACACAGCTTAGCTCAGCTCAGAACAAAACAACTTGGTTTGGCTCGACATGGCTTAGCACAGAACAGAACAGCTCAGTTTGGCTCAACATGGCTTAGCTCAGCTTGGTTTGGCTCAACATGGAACAGAACAGCTCAGTTTGGCTCAACGCAGCTTAGCTCAGCTCAGAACGGCTTGGGTCAGCTTGCAATGGAACAAAACAACTGGGTTTTGCTCAACACAGCTTAGCCTGGCTTGGTTTGCCTCGACACGGCCTAGCACGGAACAGAACAGCTCAGTTTGGCTCAACAGCTCAGAACAGCTTAGCTCGACAAAGCTTAGCTCAGCTCGGAACAAAACAACTGGGTTTAGCTTGACACAGCTTAGCCTGGCTTGGTTTGCCTCGAGACAGCTTAGTACAGAACAGAACAGCTCAGTTCAGCTCGACATGGCTTAGGTCAGCTTGCAATGGAACAGAACAGCTCAGTTTGGCTCGACAGCTCAGAACAGCTTATCTCAACACAGCTTAACTCAGCTCAGAACAAAACAACTTGCTTTAGCTTGACACAGCTTAGTCGGGCTTGGTTTGCCTCGACAGGGCTTAGCACAGAACAGAACAGCTCAGTTTGGCTCAACTTGGCTTAGCTCAGCTTGGTTTGGCTTGACACAGTTTAGCTTGGCTCAGAATGGCTTGAAATGGAATGCAACAGCTCGACACAACTTAGCTGGGCTCAGAAAAGAACAGAATGGCTCAGGGAGGCTCAGCTCTCCTGGGCTCAGCATAGTTGGGTTTGGAAAGGCTCGGCATGGCATAACAGCTTATCTCTGAACAGCTGGGCTTGGCGTGGAACAGCTCAGCACAGCACGTCTCAGCACAACAGCTCGCTTGGCACAGAACACCACTACTCAGCTTGCCTCAGGACAGCACAGCTCAGCTTGGGGGGCTCTGCTGCACTGGGTTCAGCAGGACAGCTTGACAGAATGACTTGACTCAACTTGGCTCAGCACAATTTCCTCAGCAATGTGCCTCCTGCCTCCCCCTCTCCCTCCTCCCTGGGATCCCGGGGGTGCTACAGAGCAGAGCTGTGCCCAAGCTGCCTGGCCCAGCCCCACTGCCTTTCCCTCCTTCTGTACTGAGAATAACTTACAGGTACCCACTCAGGAGAAATCACAGACCTCTGAAGTTACAGACCTCCAAAATCCCAGCCAAAGTCGTAGACCTTCAAAACACCAGGAGAAACCACAGGCCTCCAAAATCCCAGACCTTCAAAATCCCAGAAGTCAGTAACCTCCAAAATCTTAAACCTTCAAAATCCCAGAAGTCAGTAACCTCCAAAATCTTAAACCTTCAAAATCCCAGGAGAAGCCACGGTTCTCCAAAGCCTCAGAAGAAATCATAGAACTCGAAAATCCCAGGAGAAGTCCTAGACTCCGTAAGCCCCAAGAGAAGTCACAGACCTACAAGAGATATCATGGGCCCCAAAGCCCCAGGAAAGTCCTAGAACTCCAAAACATCAGACCTCCAAAGTGTCCACACCTGCGTGTTTTGTAAAGGAGGGAAAAAAAAAAAAAAAAAAAAAAAGCTCTTGGGAACACAAGGGCCAGCCCCACACCTGCTGGTCCTTTTGGCACCAGGTGCTTTTTGTGTTCACCCTCAACGAGCTCAGAGCAGCAATAATGGCTTGCCCAGCCCCCAACCCACCCTGCACACACCTGTGGTAGGTGTTCTCCTCTCCCAGGGTGGGCTGAAAGACCCAGGACCCACCTGAGTACCTGGCAGCAGCAGGACCACATGGCCACACCTTTTGGTTTCCCCCCTGGAAGCTCCTGCCCACTGACACCTGTGGAGCAGAGGTATCGCTGCCCTGGAAGTGCAGCTCCCACCACTTCATCTCCAGGTGCAGGGCATAGCTCCTTCCTTGCCAGGTGCCTCCAAAGAAAACCACACACAGCAGGTATCTGTTACTTTGAAAAAAATCATGCCAATTGGGGTTTGTTTTTTTCAGAGAATTTTCCCTCCCCTCGTAGCAGCTGCAGGGATTTCCCTAAGTCTCTCCTTTGCTGGGGAGGCTGAGCAAGTCTCCAGCATGGGCATTGTGAGGGGGACATTGCTGTGCTCCAAACATGCTGAGAAGAGCTGCAGAGGGACCTTTTCCCTAGTCCTGCACCTGATTTATAACCACTGTATTTTGGAGAATCATAGAATGCCTTAGGTTGGAAAGGACCTTAAAGCCCATCCAGTTCCATCCCCTCTGCTACGGGCAGGGACACCTCCCAACCCATCTTCAACAAGAGCCTCGTTAGCATCCAGAGCTGAGCCAGGAGCTAAAAACACTGCAGTGAGGGGGGTTTCAGAAGACAGTCAGGGGTTCAGCAGCACCAACGCCGGGGCAGCTGCTGGCAGAAACAATTAAAAAAACAGGAAAAATCAGAGAAAATGAGCAGTGATGGTTTGTAGGATGGGTCTCCCTTTGGGGGAGACGACAGGGAAATGCCCTTGGAGAGTCTTTCTAGGCCCTTTTGTTGCTCTCCTTTAAGCAGGGGACACAAACTCACTGCAAAGAGGGGATCCCCGAGAGCGGGGCTGCAGCAACACCTCGTGCTGCAGGCGGGCGCTGGGGAGGAGGCCCGAGTGACACACACAGACGGGGGGATCACTGGCCCGAGTGACACACACAGACGGGGGGATCACTGGCCTGAGTGACACACACAGACGGGGGGGATCACTGGCCCGAGTGACACACACAGACGCGGGGATCACTGGCCCGAGTGACACACACAGACGGGGGGATCACTGGCCCGAGTGACACACACAGACGGGGGGGATCACTGGCCTGAGTGACACACACAGACGGGGGGATCACTGGCCTGAGTGACACACACAGACGGGGGGATCACTGGCCTGAGTGACACACACAGACGGGGGGATCACTGGCCCGAGTGACACACACAGACGGGGGGATCACTGGCCCGAGTGACACACACAGACGGGGGGATCACTGGCCTGAGTGACACACACAGATGGGGGGATCACTGGCCTGAGTGACACACACAGACGGGGGGATCACTGGCCAGGACGACAGCAGAGTCACAGGATCGTCTGCTCGGAAAATACCTTTGAGGCCATTGTGTCTACGGCTAAACCAGACCTCTGGGCGCCTCTCTTTTAAACCCCTCCAGGGCTGCGGACCCCACCAGCTCCCTGGGCAGCCTTTGCCAGTGCCCAGCGATCCTTTCAGGGAAGAAGTTTTTCCTGCTGTCCAATCGGAAGCTCCCTGGCGTGTGGGAGGGCCCAGCACCCACCTCCCCACAGCCTTTTCAGGCGGTTGCAGAGGGCGATGAGGCGTCCCCTCAGCCTCCCCTACGCCCTCCACACCCCGAGCCTCGAGGGCCTCGAGGCGGCGGGAGCGCCCGGGAACGGGAGCGCGCGCGGCTCCGCCAGTGGGAAGGCGCGAGGGGCCACTGGCGCCGCTGATTGGCTGGAGCGAGCACCGCCCCTCCCCGTCCCACACACGCGCGGCTCAGCCAATAGGAAGGCGCGGAGGGGCCGGCGGCGCCGCTGATTGGCTGGAGCGAGCAAACCCTCCCATACCGCGCGCGGCTCGGCCAATGGGAAGGCGCTGCGGCGCCGCTTATATTTTGTGGCGGCGGCGGCTGCGCTCGCGGAGCGCGGCGAGACCCGCGCGGGCGGCGCATCCCGGCGGGCGAGGGATGCTGGATGCCGCCCGCCCGGGCACGGGGCGGCCAGGCGGCGGCGGAGGAGAGGCCGGGCCCGGGGCCGCTGAGCCTGAGCGGCGGCCGGAGGGAGGTTGCGGTGAGTGCGCGGGGGCGGGGAGCGGCGAGGGTCCCGGGCTCGGCGACCTCGGACGGAGACGGGATGGCGAGAGGAGCCCGTCCCGGGGCGTGGGACGCTCCGCTCCCGGGGAGGAGACGCTCCCGAGGCGCTCGGACGCCTCCCGTAGCGCTGGGCGCGGGCAGGGGAGCCGGGAGCGTTGTCCCGGGGGAGCCCCGAGCTCCCTCCCCTCCCGGGGCAGGCGAAGCCCCGGAGCCCGGCGCTTCAGCGGCTTGGGGGGACCTGCCGGCAGGTGTCAGTGTCCCCTCTCCACTCGGCAGCCCCGGCGTCTTGCAGAGAGACGGCTTTGGTGGGGGTTCGGTGACAGGTTTGAGACGTGGGGCGCTGGGGAGGGGGGCAGCCCCCCTCGGGTACCCCACCCCCCAACTTATTTACCTTGTGCAGCTGCCACCGAGCTGCCACCCGTGACACCTGTCACCTGCGCCAAGGCGAGGGAGGGATGGGACGGAGCACCTAGCGCTGCCTCCAGCTCCTGCCCGAGGCTCCCGCTCGGCTTGCGGGGTCCGTGGGGGCTGAGGGGGGTGCTCGCTTCGGGCTGTGGGGCGCAGACGCCCCTCTTTGTCCCCAGACCCCCCTCTGCAGGGCCGCTCGAGGCTGAGGGCTCCTGCTGCCGCGCTGGGGGGAGACGCATTTTGCACGTTGCTCTTTTAAGAGGCTTTCAGCCCGTGGGTGGGAAGGTCCCGGGTGAGCAAAGCCAGAGGGCAGAACACATGGCACTGGTGCGACACGGAGCACGCGGCTGCTGCCTCCCCTGATGGCAGCCCGGGCTTCATCTCATTTGATGTCTTATGCAAATCCTTAGCTTCCCGAGTCCTGGGATTTTCTGCTATTTTCCTTTACTCTCATCTTCAAGTGTCTCGCTCTTAAGGATGTGAAGGAAAAGCCAATAAAAGGAACCCAATTTATTAAGTCTTGCAGGTTTTTAGACCGGGTTTGCGAGCTGGAGGGGAAGGCAGCGACTTGATGTTATTTGGCAATAGCGACTGAACGGGCTACAGAATCACAGAATAACCAGGTTGGAAGAGACCCACCGGATCGTCGAGTCCAACCCTTCCCACCAATCCCTAAGCCATGCAAACTACGGAGGGGTTTGCAGGAGCTCTGGAGATTCTCTGTGAGAATCTGTCCGCAGCAGCCGCCGTGTTCTTTAACGCTGCTGCTCGGGCAGGGCTGGAGGGCTCCGAGGCGCCTGTCCTCGTTCTTGCTGCCCGGAGCCCTGGCTGGTGCCAGGCGGCTGACAGCACCCCGCCGTGCTCACTTTGCCAGCGATTACGGCGCTGCTGTCGCTCCGGCGGTGCCTGGCTCGCGCTCTTAATTGCCCCAGCAGATCAATGAGGCCCTGGTGCTTCCTTGGAAGCGTGCGGATGCACCGAGCTGAGTGCTCCTCCTTGCAAGGCACCGCAGAGCAGGGGGGCAAAGGAGTCGGCAATGGAGCTGGGGCCCATCGAGCCCCAAGTGAGGGGCTGAGCATCCTGCAGGATCGAGCCTGTTGGGATTTTACATCCCGGGAGGGAAGGGGGAGCAAGTGGCGGAGCAAGAGGTGCCCCAGGTGCGTGTGGGAATTCACACAAGCGTGGCTCACCTGGGTCAATCCACTTCAGAAACTAAACTGCACTTAGCCTCTTCCCAGGCTTTTTTAAGCGGCCTTAATTTGATAAAGCTTTCCCACGTTTAACCAGAAGGTGACTCAGTTGCTAAGTTTAACATTGATTCCCACTAAAAGGAGTCCACGGGGAGGTCAAGACCCATCCCAGTCGCTCCTTGCTCCTGCATGGAAGCACCTTTGCTCCTGCTGCGCCTCAAGGATCAGCCCTCTGTGTCTGGGCACGTCCCGCCGCTCAACTACAAATAGATATCAGACATCAAGTGCTGCTTTTTCCTCCAGGCTTCGGCTCAGCATTTATGGGAGTAGTGCCAGAGCCTGTCCAGAGTCCTGTGCTTCCCCACGGCACCCAGCAAATACCACCACAGCCTCTCCCCTGCACACGCTTTGCAGTTTATGTATCTCTAGATCCGCTCCTGCAGCATGAAAGGGCAGAAATCAATGTTAATGTCCCTGACAATTAGCTAACATCTTAATTATCGAACTCGGCCTGATTAGTGGTGGAGTGCAACGCTCCAGAGATGCTGTCGGCATGGAAGCTAGCAGGACCTCAGCATAACTCTGCAGGATGTTGCTGCTGTTGCCATCAGCTCCAAGGGCGGTTGAGAACGGCTTTTGCAGTTCAACCAAGCTGCTCACCAGGCACTCGAGCATCCACAGCTCACACAATCCTGCCGCAGTCTCTCGAGCCATTTTGAATTATAGAATGGTTTTGGTTGGAAGGGACCTTAAAGTCCACCCAGTTCCACCCCCTGCCATGGGCAGGGACACCTCCTATGGGACCAGGCAGCTCCAAGCTCCATCCAACCTGGCCTTGAACACTCCCAGGGATGGGGCAGCCACCACTGCTCTGGGCAACCTGGACCAGGGCCTCCACAACCTCACAGTGAATAATTTCTTCCTAATGTTTAACCTAAATCTTCCCCCTTCTGATTGAAAGCCATTCCCTCTCATCCTGTCACTCCTTGCCCTTGTAAAAAGTCCCTCTCTGCTTTCCTGTAGCCGTTTTCAAGTACTGGAGGCTGCTATAAGGTCTCCTTGCAGCCTTCTCTTCTCCAGGGTGAACAACCCCAACTCACACCCTGTCCTCATAGCAGAGGTGCTTCAGCCTGCTGAGTATCTGTGGTAGCCCTTATCTGGAAGGATGGATGAGGATATCCACTGCAGAAGCAATCCAGTTGCCACCTCAAGGTGGGGAGGGCATCTCTTGAGATTGCAAGAAGCTATTTTTAAGGTGCGGCTTGTGATGAGCGATGATCCAGACTGTGTTTTGGCTGTCACTGGAGGGGCACTGGGGCATCCTGCTGCGGGCAACAGGGACACAGAGGGTGGCAACAAGATCAGGAAGACTTGGCCAGAAAGGAGGTTGTGGTCCTGGGAAAGTTTCCCAAGAATATTTGCATCGGCACTCTTCTTTCTTTGCTTTAGGTTTTTATAGAAGGGGGAAGGAAAAATGAAAATTAACAAGCTGGCAGTTTTCCAGCTTATATGATGCAAAACCCTAAATCAAAATAAAAATGAGTAGTCAGATGCTTCTCATCAAATCTTCATTCTTTTGGATCAAGGAGAAGTGATTAGAAAGTTATTTCCAGCTCTAGTAGTAAGGTCAAGGGGGTTACTGGTTTCCAAAGAGCTCTGCTCTCCCTAATAGCCCAGGAGGATACTGGGGTGAGCAGACAGCGCTGCACCCCGATGAGCTTTGCCCCAACCCTGTGGAGCACCAGCAGCAGCCCCCCCAGCGAAGCCAGAGCTCCCCAATGCGCAGCTGTGCGGGCGGAGGACTGTATGGAGCTGGAGCAATTTCCTTATTTTCTATAACTCCCAATCAACATGGGAAATAAATTAGCCCAGCTAATGATGGTGCAGGAAGGCTGCTCCTCGGGGATAAACTCGCTGCGTAACTCAGCGCAGCCCTCGTGCTCTCCTGCCCATGTTGGCTGGCGCATTCTGCACGGCTTGGGGCTTCAAGTTTCTGTCGGCAAGGATGCTGCGTGCGTCAGCGCCTGTCCCCAAGCAAGAGCTGGGCTCAGAGGTGCCAGCACACGCGGTGGAAATAAGAGGCAGGTGGAAATAAGAGCTCATTTAGAAAGGCTGGAAAGTTTGATGCTTTAAGAGACTCTGCACACCAGGAGGAGGCATTTACTGGATTTACACCAGCCAAGGACTGGAAAGAACCAATTCTGACTATTTTTGCTGCTCTGCAATAAAACATGGGATGGCCACAAGGAAACATCCCATGCTCAGCACTGACTCTCAGAACAAGCTCCCCAGGGAAGGTGGCAGAGCAGGCTGAAATGGTTTCTAGCTGGTCTGGGGGCAGCAGCCCAAGGGAAGAGGTGGCCCAAGGTGGCTCCATCCCTAATAGCAATCCAGTGTCTGTCCCCATAATGGTGACCCAGAAGAGGTTTGCTGCCTTGAGATGCAGGAGGGGAGGTGGGAGAGGGGCTTGGGAGGGGAAGGGCCCACAAGGAAACCCTCTCGGGGAAGGCATGTAGGAAGGGCTGGTCAGCGCTGGTGGAACGCTGACAGCACTTGGGATGGTTTGCTGGAAGCAACAGTGCTCTGCCTGGTTCCTCCCCCCAAAAAAGCCCATTCAAATCATAGGAAGAGTGCTTCCATGTCCTCCTGATTTACACCAGGGAAGGCAGCAGGATGACTGGCCACACTGGCTTGTGGCGTTGGGGAGATGGACGAGGTCTGTCTCACACAGTGCACGTGGAAAACCATCTCCTTGGCTGCGCACGCAGGAGGAGAGTGGAGGTGGTCAGGAGCCACCTGAAAGCCACAGATGATGACACAGGCCAAGCAGATAAGCAGTGCTGAGCCCATCCGAGCTGCAACAGGCAGACCACCTTGTGCACGTGCTATTTAAGCACAGTGTTTCACTGGCACAGCCATATTAATGCTAGAAGCGGAGCATCTCCATAAGCACGGTTTTGAAAGATGCTGCTCAAAGGAGTGCTCTCGCTTCAGGAGTTCCCCTCCCTGTTGCAGAGTGTTTAACCCGTGGTCAGCATCTAAACTGTCCATAGGGTTTTCTGCCAGGCCCTGGCTCCCACTGTGGCACGACAGCCTGTCCTGGGTCACCCCATACATCACAGCAACAGGACCCACAGGCTGCAGGGCATCAGGGGGCTGTGAGGGTTTCATCATGAGCACCGAGTGCCCCTTTGGCCACTTCAAATTAATTTCATCTGCAGCTATTCCTGGGGAGAAGAGCAAGACGCTTTGCTTGCTTTGTACATCCTGGCTGCCTGCTCCCCCCTGGCCCAGCTTTGGTTGCAGGCAGGGAAGCAGGAGGGAGGATTTCAGAGCAGCCGAAATGCCTCGGCTGCTCAGCCGCCCCCCACACGTGGCAGCGCACGAGCAGCTCTGTGAAGAGGTGTCGAGTCCTGCCACATTTTGGGGTGGAAGCCTTGCCCCAGCCCTTGAGATGTGAAGCGAGGAAACCAGCCTGATGTCTCCGACTCCGTCCCCTCTGCCCATCCCAGTATGGATTCAGACATTTGTTCAGGCCAGGATTTGTCCACGGGGAATCTACATGCTGAGAGAAGGAGGCAACAACCAGGGTGCTATGCAGCTGCCGGCAAGGCTGGAAGAAACCAAGGGTGATGTGTGGAAAGACGGCGTGTTGGGGAGACAGAAAAAACCCTGCCTGCTGCTCCTGCCCACCCCACTGCCCTGGCCCCGCTGATCTGGTGATGTGAAAATCACAGCTTTTGTTTAAAATTAACAGGGCCCCGACCTCGAGGGCTGAGAAAGAGTAATCAAAGTGCACCTTTAAGGGTTTAAAAATAGATGGGGGCGGGGGGAAGATAAAAAAATAATAATACATGTTAAAGTGCGATGATTCATCTGGCAGAGCCCTGAACACAGCACACCAGGCTGGGCTGGGGAGAGGGTTCATGCTCCCTGCACCTACCAGCCACCTTCCCCTCTGCCTGGGGGGTAAAACCACCTCCGCTGGAAGTGCTGCGGTGATGGGGTCCTTATTTTAGACAAAGGCAGGACACCTCTCCTTGCTCCGGCTCTGCCAGACCTTGCAGCTCCACGTCCTCCACCTTTACTTGCAAATTCAGGCTCTGGCTCCACTGCTCCAAGCAAAGCTCCCCCTGTGCTCCCAACAGGCAGTGCTGCACTGAGCTGAGACGGGAAAGGTCTTGAGCTAAACGCTGGCTGAGTTCAAAACACGGCTGTGATCAGCCCGGCTGGCCTTGGGGTGGGCATCCATCCATCACCCATCCATCCATGTCAGCCACCAATGCAAAAGACCAACCGCACGCAGCTCAACCCATACCTAAAGAAGCTCATTTTTTCCAGTTCTCAATACTTACAACTCTTATAGCCCCCCTAAAACAAGCAGCATTGCTCATGGTGGGCATCCCCAAAGAGCAGGGTGCGGAGGTGGCCCATTGTCCCCACCACACGGGCACCAAGCAAGGAAAACCTGAAGAAACAGCCAGAAAGGTTTCAAACTGGTCAGGATTTCATTTATCTTCTCCACAATTGGTAACCCTAACCCCATGAACTCTTCCCTCCCGCAACACAACTGGTCTGTGCCCGCTGCATGGCTCTCCCCATCCCAGCAGCTCCCCAGAGCAGACCTTCCCCTCCCTCCCTTGTGGTTGTACCTGGTTTATGTCTTTCGTGTTGTGCCACCAGCCTCACGGGCTCCCCGCTTTGTGCGGTGCTGTTGCAGGACGGGGCTGTCCCGGTGAATCACCACGGGGTGAGAGAATGAAGAAGCCAGCTGAGCGGCAGCAGGATGGGGCAGCAGGACCTCCCGCGCACTGACGGGTCCCCGCCGATGCTCCCGTGGCCGCTGGCCCTGCTGGCCCTGAGCGCGTGTTGCTGCGGGGGGGTGGCCGGCGGGGCAAGCGGCACGGTGCCCCAGCAGCATGCTGCCCCCGCCACCCCTTCCTCCTCCTCCTCTTCCTCTGGCCGGGCGCCCCTCGACTGGCTCCTCACTGACCGGGGACCCTTCTACCGAGCCCAGGAGTACGTGGACTTCATGGAGCGCTACCGGCAGGGTTTCACCACCAGGTACAGGATCTACAGGTGAGAGGCAGCAGCAGGGGCCAGCCCTTCGGAGGGAGCTGTGGGATGGGGAGGGCTGTGGGGGGCATAGCTGAGCAGGGACAGACCTGTTTTAATCCTCCCTACATGTGGGAGGAGGCTGCCCCTCAGAAGTTATGGTGGGTGGATGGATGTGAGATGCTGCTTTCCCAGGTAATTCCAACGGCAGCCCTCCAACATGCTCACGGCATGGTCAGGATTGGCCCCATGCAGGGTTTGACTCGAGCTGGGAGCAATCCCCGAGACGTCCCTGGTGTTGCTGGACCGCAGCAGCGAGATGCTGCATGCACAGAGGCTGATGTCAGAGTGGGTTTCTTGCTGGTGGAGAACCAGGGTCAGCAGCGGTGGGGTCTGCTGACCCCAGCAAAGGGTCACCCCCTGACAGCCAGCGTGGGAAACCCACTCCACCACCTCCCAGTGCTAATTTAGGCTGTCATCTCCCGTTAACGAGCCCTTTCCCTTCCTCTCCTCGCTGGTGCCCAGCCACCGGGGTTTCCAGCAGTGGAGCAAACCCAGCTGCTGCTTCCCAGGAGAGCTGACGTGGATGCCTTGTTATGCAGTCCAGCACCCCCAGAGAGCTCCTCTACTCCCCACTCCTTTCCTACATGCTGCTGCCGTGCCGAGGGACCTCTGGGGATGCTGCTGGTGGGACAGGAAGGAGCAGCCAGAGGGACAGCAGCTGGCTTACACCTCCTCCAGGGCAGAGAGCCCGCTAGCAGCCTTTGGAGCTCACTTTGCCTGTGGCATGGGATGGGGTTCCCCAGCACTCACAGAGCATGCGTGCAAGGGGAGACACAGCATCTCCCTCACCCCTAGCTCCAGCCCTGACTCCAGCATCCCACTTTCTGAGCCCAAAACTCATGATGAAAAGCAACCTGGCATCTGCTGAGCTTTGCATGCATGCATCCATCCATCCATTCCTCCCTCCCCTTCCTTTTCCCCACCAGCTCTAATTAAACCGTCTGAAAGCCACCGCCTGGTTTTAATTAGAGCAAAATGCTGCACATTAGCCTGAAATTGGCCACTGGTTGTTTACGGGGCCGTTGGTATTTTGAGGTGGCAGCAGGCTGGTGGCCCACCCTGCGCTGGGTGATGCCAAGGGGACAATGAGAGAACACGTCCAGGCCATGACGGGATCCCACTACCAACCCCACCACATCCCAGAGCCTCCAACGTCCTACAAAATGCTGCCAATACCTGAAACCATGAAACCCCCAGATATTGAATATTCACCTAATCTGTAGGGACGGGGATGGAGGATGGATGAAGCCCATCCAGCCCAGTGGGCTGGGAGAGGTTCTGGCCCTGTCCTGGGCTGTGATTAATGCCTGCCGGAGGTGTGTGATTAATCAGCATCAGGCATCTCTGCTGCTTGTAGCTCGTTACCTCCATCGATGGCATAAGCAGGGACGATGCTTTCAGCCTGGCTGGATCTATAGCTGGAGAGCACATCCAGCAGGTCCTTGACCTTTGCCATGGTGATGGGGAGGCCAGGATGGTTCCATCAATATGTGTTTTTCTACCTACTGATCCCCTGCCTCGAGGAGGACACTAGAGACATCGCACATGTGGCAGAGCTGGACTAACTTCAAACCCTCTCCCCATCGCCACTCTCCTCCCGCAGAGAGTTTGCTCGCTGGAAGGTGAATAATTTGGCCTTGGAGAGGAAAGACTTCTTCAACGTGCCGCTTCCCCTGGCCCCTGAATTCATCCGCAACATCCGCCTGCTGGGACGCCGGCCCAGCCCCCAGCAGATCACCGACAGTCTCATCAAAAAGTATGGGACCCACTTCTTGCTCGCTGCCACACTGGGAGGTGAGTGCTGCCACGTGCTCCCTTCCCGCTCCCTCCTTGTTCACGTCCCTTGGGAAGATGGGAAAGCAAACACTGCAGGAGGAACATGCCCAAGAAAGGGAACAATGGGAGCCCAGCAGCCCCCTAAAAGCATCGCGTGTCCCCTCAGGAGAGGAGTCCCTGACCATTTTTGTGGATAAGCGCAAGCTGAGCCGGAGGGCAGAGCCTGCAGGAGCAGCTGGCAACAGCTCGGGGGTCTCACTGGAGACCCTGCACCAGCTGGCAGCCTCCTATTTCATTGACCGGGAGAGCACGCTGCGCCGCCTCCACCACATCCAGATCGCCACAGCTGCCATCAAGGTAGGCGAAGGGGAGAGGGCAGAAAGGGAAAACGGGGCCCCTGGGTCTTGCCAGCAGCTCCTCAAAGCTGGTTGAGACCCTAGAGCAGCATCACGTCTGGGGAGGGCAGACGGGGAGAGCAAGCAAAGTTAGCACGTCCGCATTATTTATGGGAAATTGGGCACGCTAATAAGGCACATTTTTCAGAGGGCTGCAGGCAGGGCTGCCGCCTGTCAACAAGCCAATTAGCAGGCAATTAGTTCTCTTCTCTGAGTGCTGCCTTGCTAGGGGAGCAGGCACATGACAAGCCTGGCCAGGGGTTATTTACAGCACTTTTGGTGGGTTGACACTCACCCTGAGTCCCCTCCTGCATCTCTGACCGCCTGCGGGTCCCCCACTTAGGTGACTGAAACACGGACGGGTCCACTCGGCTGCAGCAACTACGACAACCTGGATTCAGTGAGCTCGGTCCTGGTCCAGAGCCCCGAGAACAAAGTGCAGCTCCGAGGTAGGACTGGGCTGGTGGGGCCGTGGTGATGGGCGAGTGTCACCGTGGGATGCTGGCGGGCACGCTCGGGGCCACAGGGGAGGATGCTGGCTCGAGATGCCGCTTTTAATTTAAGGGCCGGGGAGGAGGGGGGATGAAAATAATCAAAGCTGGGCAGGATGAGGTTGTAGCTCGTCTGCCAAGAGCAGCTGAGATCGATGCAGAGCCCAGACAAGCGGCTCCACAGCAAATTGATATGAAAATCATGCAAGTGTGGGAGCCCTGGGAGGGGGAAGGCTTTCCACCTCCTTGCCCGGGTGATGTTTCTGAGGGGCTCCTCCTGCCTGCAGGGCTGCAGACAGTGCTCCCTTCCTACCTACGCGAGCGGTTCGTGGCAGCCGCCCTCAGCTACATCGCCTGCAGCTCGGCTGGGGAGCTGGTGTGTCGCTGGAACGACTGCCGCTGCCAGTGCCAACCTGCTTTCCCCCGCTGCAACTGCCCCGAGGCCGACATCCAGGTGCTGGAGAGCAGCCTGGCCCAGCTCCAGCGAGCCTGGGAGAGCCATCACAGCCAGTTTGAGGAGTCAGGTGAGGCTGGGGAGATCCCACCAAGCATCTCCGTCCTTTGGGAGCAGCCCGGGCTGGGTGGTGGGGCACCAGGGTGGGCATCTCATCATGAAGACCTGAGAGCCCAGGTGGAGGAAGGTTGAATCAAGCCCTGCCTTCGTTGCTTACCTGCGTGGTTCTGCTGATGCTGTCTCTCCCCTGCAGAGGAGTTTCAGGCCCTGGTAAAGCGGCTCCCCGGGGATCGTTTCCTGAACAGGACGGCCATCTCCCACTTCTGGGCCATGGACCTGGATGTCCAGCATCGCTACCAGCAGCTGGGCACCAGCCTGAAGCTGCTTTCCAGGAAAACGCACCGACTCATCCGGCGGCTCTTCAACCTCAGCAAACTCTGCCACCGACAACCTCACTTCAAACTGCCGAAGGAGAGGTAGGGTGCCACGGCGTCCCCGTCCCGCTGCTCAGAGCCCTGAGGGGGGCTCAGACTCATGGCCCACCTCTTGGGGGCTGGGATTGGAGGAGCTCCTGCCTTGCTGGAGGGATGCCCAAGGGTGAGCAGGCAGGCGGGGGCAGCCGTGCCACTCTGGGATGTGCCCTTGAGAGGCTGGGTCCAAGCCCGGAGATGAAAATGGGGCCACCAGCAGTGCAGAGAAATGAATGCAAGGTGGGCAGCCCTTCCATCTCTAGGGGAAGTTGGTCACACCCCTAGAGATGCCACATAAGTATTTCTCGTCCTGCATCTCTTCTCCACCAGGTCTCTCCCTTACTGGTGGAGCCGCGCGCAGTCACTCCTGTACTGCAGTGAGACCACCGTGCCTGGGACCTTCTTGGAAGAAAGCCACAGCTGCACATGCCCTTCTGAGCAGCCCTCCTGCCAGGGGTCCATACCGTGTGCCTTGGGCGAGGGGTCAGCCTGCGCCAGCTGTGCCGAGGACAACAGCACTCGCTGTGGGACGTGCAACCACGGCTACGTGCTCACCCAGGGCTTCTGCCGCCCCGAGGTGGCTGACTCGCTGGAGCACTACCTGGGGTTGGAGACAGACCTGCAGGACTTGGAGCTCAGGTATCTCCTGCAGAAACGGGATAGCCGTATCGAGGTCCACTCCATCTTCATCAGCAATGACATGCGCCTGGGAAGCTGGTTCGATCCCTCCTGGAGGAAACGGATGCTCTTGACCCTGAAGAGCAACAAGTACAAGCCTGGACTCGTTCACGTGATGTTGGCCCTCTCCCTGCAGATCTGTCTCACTAAGAACAGCACTTTGGAGCCCGTCATGGCCATCTATGTCAACCCCTTTGGGGGAAGCCACTCGGAGAGCTGGTTCATGCCCGTCAATGAGGGCAGCTTTCCAGACTGGGAAAGGACTAACGTAGATGCCTCTGCCCAGTGCCAAAACTGGACACTCACCCTGGGCAACAAGTGGAAGACTTTCTTTGAAACAGTCCACGTCTATTTGCGGAGCCGCATCAAATCTCTGGATGACAGCTCCAACGAGACTATCTACTATGAACCCTTGGAGATGACAGATCCCTCCAAGAACCTGGGGTACATGAAAATCAACAGCTTGCAAGTCTTTGGCTATAGCCTCCCCTTCGAACCAGACTCTATTCGTGACCTGATCCTTCAGCTGGACTACCCCTACACCCAGGGCTCCCAGGACTCGGCCATGCTCCAGCTCTTGGAGATCAGGGACCGGGTGAACAGGTTGTCGCCCCCTGGCAAAACCCGCCTTGACCTCTTCACTTGTTTGCTCCGTCACAGGCTCAAGTTGGCCAACAATGAGGTGACGAGGATCCAGTCCTCCTTGAGAGCCTTCAACGCCAAGCTGCCCAACGCGGTAGAGCAGGAGACGGGCAAGCTGTGCAGCTAACGGGTGGGGCCGCCCAGGTCTTGGAGCGAGGGGGTCAGGAGAAAGGACTCCCTGGGGAGGGAGGGAAAATAACCACCCTAAAAAATTAAATCAAGGCCTTACCTTAGTGCCAACCGCGTGCTTCCATGGTACACCCAGCGACTGGCCAAAGAGATGCAGGGCTCGAGCGGATGCAGGACAACAGTGGGACCACGGAGGAGGGATGGCTGAGGCAGCGCAGACTGGCTACCAGTGCAGGGATGATGCCACCGTGGCCACCTTGTGTCATGGCCTTTGCTTGAGCACCAGTGGCTGGTGGGATGTGCCGAGGGATGTGGCTTGGCCAGAGGCAGATGCTGACCCCACCATGAGGTTCCTCCACCATCGGTCTCCTCGGCGCCTCAACTTTTGTAGTCTTTTTAAGAGAGGTTTCTGCCGGCGCCGTCTCTTTTGCATCTCCCATGACCCTTCCTGTGGCTGTGCCCTCACACAACGGAGAAAGCACCCGTACTGTAAGCCTCTGCGACGCAGCAGATCTCCCCTGGGGCCTCTCTGCGAGCATCTCATGCCCACTGTGGTTCCAAGGCATCATCACCCCTTGCATGGGCGAGGACCTGGTACCTGCCCCGTGGATGCTGCCGTCACGGACACTGATGGAAACCTCTGGGCCACAATTCCTTACTGAAGAAAAAAAAAATAGAAACCTTAAGCAAAAGAAAAAATGTTTTATTTATGTACTTACTTATTTGTTTTGTTTGAGAGGGTTTTTTTAAGCCTATTTATTTGGGGAAGGTCATTTCTTGTCAGTGGCTCCAGCCAAGAGACATCTTAGTAAAATGTATCTGTTTAATATATTTTTTAAAAAAATGCCTTTTTTTGAGCAAAAGAGCACCCAAAAACAACTGAAAGAAAGAAAAAAAAAAAAAAGACCATTACTTTTATCTCTGGCCCTGGCTTTTCCCTTGCTGTGTGGCAGGAGGGGATGGTGAGGGTGCCCCTGCACAGGCCTGTCCCCTCCTCTATCTCCACACCACCCTGCTCTCTGGATTTTAACTGAGCCTCTTGAGGAGGGGAGATGCCACCACATGGGCTGGCCATCTGTCTCCTGTCCATGTCTTCAATAACTTGGATGTGTGGCCCTTTGGGACCATCAAATGTGCCTGGAGGTGAGGAGGGACCCTATCCACACCTGGAACTGGCAGCTCCTGCCTGTTCCCCTAACTCTTGCCTTTGCTTCCAGTGAGGTGCTTGGAGCAGATGCTCCCCATGCTGGTGGGAAGGACCCGTGTGCATCAGCCACATCTCATGTCCAACCTCATCCTGGTCCCACGTAAACATCTACCATGCACCAGGGCGAGCAGTGCTGTGACTCGGTTGCTTACTCACTGTGGCCCAAACCACGTCTTTGAGCACGTCAAGTGTGGCTCTTGGGAGTGGGGGCCGCTTGCTGACTCTGGTTTGGAAGGGATGGGGCATAGCTGGCCCCCAGCCACCCTTCCTGGCCAGGTGCAATTATACAGACAGGTATGACTGTCATCTCCACGTCCTAACTCCACTGCTTGGTCTATATACATGGGTTGTTCTACACTGGTGGTCGACCTCCTCAAAGCCTTCTCATTCATCTCCGCCTTAGCTATGGTCCCCAAAGCAGCTGCAACCCATCCCAGACACATCCCTCTGCTACCCCTAGTGCAGATCTTAAGGGGCAGTGGGTTTCTCTGTGACCAGCGCCTCCAGCAGCCCCACTGCCAGGCAGCCAGCGGCATCTCCAGCACCCGCTAAGCTCAGCCTGGTGAGTTGGGACAAGCGGTGGTGGGGGCAGGCGAGCTGGCAGCTGATGGCTCGGCAGAGCCCGGTTCCCCTCCCTCCTTCTCTGGTGCTGCTGTTGCGCTCGGTGCCTGACTGGAATATCAAGCAGCAGCGCTGCCCGGCTGTCGGGTGGAAGCACTGGCTATCGAGACAAGCAGAGCTCACCACCTTGGCGGCTGCCCTAATTTCTTGGCCAAGGACAGGCTGAAGAGAGGTAGGAGCTGATGCTCCAACCCGCAGCCCCCTCAGAGCAGGGAGTGCAGGCAGAGGGGATGGGCAGGGTGCAGGGAAAAGGAGGCAGAGGTAATAAAAAGGCTATTGGTGTGCGGAGCTGAGATTGCTTCCTAATCCTCTCTGGCTGGCAAAACTTGCATGCTTGGATGCTGCAAAAGCTGTGGTAACCCAAACTCACCTATCCTGCGTCTGTCACCTGCTTGTTCCCCCCTCTCCTCCATCCTTGGGCTGGGCAGATAAAGAGATGAGCGAGAGGGAAATAACAGCAGGAAAGATAAAGAGATAAGTGAGAGGAAAATAAAATGGGGGTAGAGAAACCACGCTTGCTATTTATATTTCCTGTCTAATCTATCAATCCATCAGGCTGGCTATTGTGGATGTAGCATCCCTCAATCTCTCACCTGGACTTCTCTCCTCCATACATCTGTCTTCCTTTGCCCACATCTCCTCCCTTGTCAACCAGTCCTAAAGGGGGGGCGAAAAAACCCCAAAACAGGCAATTAAACACACCAGGAGGAAACAAGAAGTCAAAGCCATCATCTCAGCTCCCCCGGGAAGCCGTCAGTATGCCCAGGGATGAGGAGGGCGTAGGCGGGAGGGCCGGCAGTGCTGCCAGCTCCCGAGCAGGCACAGCTGCTGCAAGGCTTCCCAGATAGAAAGACCATTTCTGCTTCTGCTACACGTCCTTCTGGGCCATCACATCATTTCTCCCCATTGTCACATGGGCTTATAACGTTCCTCAGCTCCAGCCTCTGTCTCCCCCAGAGAGAGCTTTTCCTACCATGCTGTTGAGTGCCCTTAACCAGCCACATATCATAAAGGCACCAAAACAAAAATGCAAGAGCTGTCTGGATGCCTGACAGCATCTCGAGGAGCTGCTTCCCCCCAGTGAGGGGCTGACACTGGACTTCTCCACCTTGGTGCTGACTCCAGAGGCAGGTGATGCCCTGAGAGTAATGGTCCTGTGTGCAGGGACAGAGGCTGATGAAGGCTCTTTACTTTCAATTTAATGCAAAAAAAAAAAAAAATTAAAAAAAGTCCAAAAGGGGCAAGCAAGCTGCTGGAAGGATGAGCTGTCAGCTCTTTGCATCCTCAGCAGCTGCCCCTGGGCTGGCAGAGAGAGAATCATTTGGGTTGGAAGGAATCTTAAAGCCCATCCAGTCCCACCTCCTGCCATGGGCAGGGACACCTCCCACTGGATCAGGGGCTCCAAGCCCCATCCAGCCTGGCCTTGAACCCCTCCAGGGATGGGGCAGCCACCACTGCTCTGGGCAGCCTGGGCCAGGGCCTCCCCACCCTCATTGGGAAGAGCCTCTTCCGAATGTCTAGTCTGAATCTTCCCCTCCTCCAACGTAAAGCCTCCCCTCCCTGCAGCCTCTGACAAGATTTCATCACGGACTGCCCAAAAGCACCAAATATGGCCCAAATTACAATTTCCCAGCAGGACTGAGGCTGTGTGGGGCATCCCCAGCCTGGCAGCCAGCACAGCACCTTCTCAGCAAAGCAGCACATCAGGCAGCACCGGGGCTTCAAACGAAGCCCAGCAGCAGTGCTGAACACATCCCTGGCCCCGCACCATGGGGCTGCGCCACCTCTTTAGCCGGGCAGAGGAATAGAGAGGAGCAATTTCCTAAATTTTGTTGGTAAATTGCTGTATTTGGGGAGAGAATTAAATCGGGGCTGGAGGGGTTAGTGGGTGAGCTGAAGGAAGAGCAGCAGCAGTGGGAGAGGACTGCTAGGCTGCAAGTGCAAGCAGCCAGGTCCTCCCATCCCTGTTCAGCAATTAAGGCACTCAGTGGAGGTGATTAAGAAGACAAGGTTAATAACCGGAGGTCAGCATTTGATTACCTTGCAGTGCTTTCTCCTGCGAACAACAACATGGACGCTGGAGTCACTGCACTTACCAGGAGCTGGATGCAAAAAGCCAGCATGCCACCCTGAACCAGGAATTCAGTGTCAAACCCATTAGGCTTTAAAAACTAGTATGGTTGGGGTATTCCTTACCTGGGCTCTGGTTTGCAAGCATTTTCATTTCTACAATATTCTCTGTAGCATGAAAGCCAGAAAGCTGCCTCTTAAATAAGGAGCTGTGCTTCTCACTTGCTTCATTGCAGACGCTCCGGTTCCCTCCAGACACGTTTCTTCAGCAGCTCTGCCAGGGAAAAGGAGGCCGGGGGAAGGCTGGGCTGTTTCACCCCCATCCCTTTCAGCAGCAAGGGATTATCCGCAGTGCTCTCCCCCAGCATCCCTGCTCAAAGCTCCCAGGTGTGGGTTGGTTCCACCTCCAACTCCTGGCCCCAGGACAGCCGGTGCTGGGCTGTGATCGGCTGCACTCAAACCGAACAGCTCACAGCTCTAGCTTTCTAACCTAATGCTCTTTTTCCCTCCTGTGTTTTCACCCCTTTGCCACAGCACTGGCTGAGCCTCCAGCCCCGCGTGCCATCAGGTGGTGCCTTTGGTCTCATGGCTGAGAGCGTCCCCGCGTCAGGCTGTGCTGAAATAACAAGGATGGTTTTGCTCTGGAGAGCCAGGAAGGAGAGAGGCCACAGGGCTAAATCTGCATCCTTGCCTGCAGCCGTGCTCCAGCCTGCCTCAGTTTCTCCATTCACAGATGATGCTGTGTCAGCCCAGGAGAGGAGCGCGGAACGTACAGGGGCAAAACATCCCCAGGAAAGGAGGGAGGGAGGCCCAGGGGGGTTCAAAGTAACTTACCTTTCTGGCAGATTATCATTTGCTTTGCATGCAAACAGCACACTGGTGCAGATTTTGCTTGAAATTCATCCCCACAGCCTCTTCTTTCTTAGTTAGGGCTACAGGACAGGCAAGAAGTGGAAATCAGATGTTTCACTTGGCAGGAAGCTCCACACCGAGTATTTTGCTCAGGGCTCCTCTGGCTTCATTAGTTGCATGTAACAACCAGGCAGCTGCCCAGCAGCACTGGTTTATGTTTGACAGTGTTTCTGGGGGAGTGCAGGCAATAGCAAGCTGCTTGCAGAGCTCTCCACCCCACCAGAGGGCTGCTCCAGCTTCTTCCTTATTACACGGCTTCACCACAGGTAACAGACGTGCTCCTGGGCATGCATGGGATCACCATTTACTCTCCTAGCCAACCAAGCAGACCCTGGGATGGGAACCCTGGGAAACCAGGATCCCCGCAGCAGGTAGTGCTGTGGCCTGGAGCTGCTCTGCCAACACAACCCCATAGAGACTTCTCATCACCCCCTTTCCACTTCAGGAAATCCCCTCACCACCCACCTCCCTTTCTTCCTCCTGCCTCTCCGAAGCTCAGCAACATCTGCATAGCCAAGAGGCAAGCTGAAACCTCACCATTTCTTCGTTAGCCTCATAATTCCCACCTCCACCCCGCCGTCCTTCTTCTGACAAGCTCAGAAGTGCAGTCAAGGTAGTAAATTAGCACCGGAGCCTCGTTAATTGGCAGGCAGGAGCCTTCTCCTGCTGTTTGGGTTGTCATCAGCTGCTTCAGCACATTTTCAGTTTCTCTCTGGTTTGGGCTATTTTCTCTCTTTGCCGATGCTGGGCTGTTTTTTCCTCCCTGCTCCATCTCTCCGCCGTCTCTTTCAAACATAAGGAGGGCTCTCATCCTCCCACACCATGCTCCCTGGGGTTCCCACTCCAGAGAGGAGTTACTGGGCCTGCAGTAAATAGCCACTTCTTAGAGAGCATGGGAGCACAATTAACAGGCTCTTGAAATGATGATGACCTTGGCTTCTTCCTCCTCCTCAGCCTCCTGCTGCGGCCTCTGGAGAAGGCAGGAGAGGCTGCAAAGAGCAGGCAAAGAGGAGGCAGGGGACAACTGCTGCCAGTGTGTGGAAGAGGTCCCAGCCACCCTCGCATGTTTCCTCAGGAACTTAGTGAGGACCTGAGATGACTCTAGTGGGGCCTTTGAGAGGCTCCCCTCTTCCCTGCCCACCAACTACTCCCTAAGCAAAGATGGAAAATCATAATCTTGCCAATTAGCACCCACCCAACCCCACTAGCTCTTGATCTCCTCATTGAGTGCCCCCCAGCTGCTTCCAGCACTCAATGAGAACTTGAAGACCTTTTCAGGTGCCACGAAATAATGTATGTTCACAGCATCCCATTCTGCAAGCAGCAAAACTCACAGGGAACGGCGGATGCCAATGGCAAGTTGCTTTCTGCTCCCTGACGCCAGGGCTGCGAGCTGCTGCAGCCAGCAGCGATCCCCCCACCCATTAAATAGAGGAGCCCTGCCCTGGGCGCCACCACAGCCCCCGTAAATCAGCAGCGCTGCGGCCAGGGCCAGGGCTGACTCATGGCCAGGAGCCTGGCTGGAGGACTTACCTCATCGGGCCAGATCCTGACCCCCTGGCCCCACTGCCCACAGGACCGAGCTCCTAGGGGACGTCTTGGCTCTGCTCCTTCTCTGAGGATTGTAACAGTTGGTGGATTTTGGAGGGATGTCCCTGGAGGGCAAAGAGCTGCGGACAAAAAAAAAAAAAAAAGCCAAAAGGAGCTGGAAGCCAGAGCTTTCCCTCCTGCTATGTGAGCCAGGAGCAGAGCCCATCTGGATGGAAAGAAGGAAGAAGAGAGACCAGTCAAATCATATTTAAAAGTGCTCTTGCAGCCCACAGGCAGCCTCTGTTCTGTTTGAGGATCTGTAAGCCCTCGTGGCCAATCTGTCCCAAAATCAGCAGTGGCCACTACATTGGTCACCACCTTCCAGTCTTTCTTTTAATAGATTCCCTGTGATGGTTCCTCACCCTTTCCTTGCTCCTGGCATTCATTCGCCCCGATTTTTTTTTTTTTTCAGGGAGATGGGAACTGGAGGAGAAAAGGGTCTCGGGGACCTATTTCTCCACTTGTAGCCCATTTCATTGCCGAGAGAGTCCACACCACCGAGGATTTATCTCCCACATTGTTTTTCTGAACTAGTTTCTATGGTCGTTCCACCGACATAACAGTAAAAAAATACAACATATAAACCACGCCAAATAGTGTCCAGGGACATGAAATACTATAAATCCCAGAAGGCTGCTGGGAGAAGAGCGATGCTGGGATCCTGCCTGCTTCATCCAGGCCATCTCCTCATTGCCCATAAATCAAGTGGCTCCCCTAAAGCCCACGAAACTCAGTTAGAAAGAGGTTCCCTTCTCTCCTGAGCCTTGGCAGTGGGGTTGGGAGCAGTGCTCTCAGAAAGGCTCCTGGGGGAACAGAATCACTGATTACCCAAATTAGTTTCTAATAGCTTTTATCTCCTAATTTCTACTCTATCAAGTGCTAAAATCCATTAATAATCAAGAGACCATGTGGAAAAACATTTAACATTCCAGCTGCCAAGAGTTCCTATCCTGTCACACTCCAGCAAAATTAAGGAAGAAGGAGGGAAAAAGGAAGAATTAGTATTACTGTTAAATCTTGAACCCAGCTCTCCAGGTAGAGCATCGCCTGTGCTTGCTGATTGGCTTGCTGATGAGACAAATCCATTGACGAAGCTGTAGAAACTGCACCTCCCATCTTGCTCCTCTCCATAAAGGTTCCCCACACAGCCCTGGCATCACGCTGGCTCCTTTTTAGAAGGGACCAAAGGCTGATGGCCAATGCTTTTGCGGGACTGCCTGACCCTGGTGGCTCCCTCCATGAGATGCGCACAAGTGACAGGTTTGGTTGGACCATTTCCATAGTTTAATAGGCTTCTAATAAAATTTTGCATTTCTAAAGCCTCCCCCGATGGAATGAATCCCTCTGGCATCCCCAGCAGCAGCACATAACTGCTGAAAGGCATCAAAGAATCACAGAATCACCAGGTTGGAAGAGACCCACCGGATCATCGAGTCCAACCATTCCCATCAATCCCTAACCCATGTTCCTCAGCACCTCGTCCACCCGCCCCTTAAACCCCTCCAGGGAAGGTGACTCAACCCTCTCTCTGGGCAGCCTCTGCCAGTGCCCAATGACTTTTTCAGTGAAAAACTTTTTCCTAATGTCCAGCCTGAACCTCCCCTGGCGGAGCTTGAGGCCATTCCCTCTCGTCCTGTCCCCTGTCACTTGGGAGAAGAGCCCAGCTCCCTCCTCTCCACAACTTCCTTTTAGTGGCTTTCCATCGGTGCCTGGGCTGCTTCTCCAGCAGCAGCATCCTGGAGAGAGGAGGGAAATAAAACCCTGCATCCAACCCAGAGGTTGTTGCCTGAGCAACAGTGGAGGTGGGCGCAGGGATCCAGGCGGCACAGCCAGAGGTGAGCTGCAGACGCGATTGCCAGGGGGTTCACAGGGCAGCCTCCAGGAAAAAAGCAGGAGGAAGGAATGGGATGTTGCAGCTTGAATCAATGGCTGTGGTACCTGCTGGGAGCTGGGAGGAGGCCTGGGCAGGGGGCTGGGGGTCATTGGCTGCAGCATCCTGCATCCCAGCTGGGCGGGTGAGGGAGCTGCCCTGGGCGCATCCCCAGTACCAGGGTGGATGTGGGATGGCCACATTCAAAGAACACTCTTGTTCAACACGCCCTGGCCCCACCTCATGTTTCTCCCTTCCTCTCTTGCCAAGGGGTTGGGGACTGAGATTTTTTCCTTTGTATTTTAACCGTAGCTCTGAGGCAGAATCAAAAGCTGATGTCTCAGTATAGCAAACCCAGTGTCCCCAGTGAGCCAGTAAGTCCTTGACCCCGCAGGACTGGGAGTCTATCAATCTGTCCAAGGCTAGCTGGTCACAAACAAACCCTGTCCCGAGCTTCTGTGGCTCAAACCGGCTCTGGTTAAGCTGCTGACCTCGCAGTGATACACAAGCAGCCTTGTGATGGCCCAGTGCTGCGGTGACCACCCTGTGGCTGGACCATTGCTAGATAGGATCCAGTCTTCATTAAAACATCTGTCCCTTAGCGACCACGCATCGGGCATCACCATGACCACATTTAACTCCACCCCCTATCCCGCTCCCAGTGAGGCCCAAAGCCTGCTTATGGATTCGTTCTTGTTTTGCTGTTGGCTCGAGCATCACTAAAAAGCCGCTGCGACATTGGCTCGGGAGCCACGGGCTTTGAGCGCTCACAAGACATAAATTGACAGCCGCGTTGTGGGCAAATCCATACACGGGGTTAATGGACAAGGCTCCTGCTGAAGACTGGGCAGCCCCTGGCCCCAGGGCTGTGACAGGCGGGTGTCCCTGGGGATGCTCAGCGTCATCCCAAAGCAAACCCCTGCACAGGATTTCTGCAGCCGCTTGCAAAGTGGCCAGTGCCCAACGGGTGGCCACATCATCTCCTGACTGGGAGCTGGGATGCTGGGATGGGATGTGGTGCTGCGGATCCTCTCCAGGGGTTTGCCTCCTAACCAGGAGAGACTTAGCTGCTTGGGGTGGGGGTTGTAAGTAAGGTCACAAACTGAAATATATCCAGACACATACAGTACATAAAACTACAGTCTGCTTCCCCTCTAATTGGTAATAAATGTAAATGTTTAGTTATGCCTGGCTTGGGAGCTATGAAAAACACATCTGGCTGGCTGGTTTTCCTGCCTACCATCTGCAGCCAAAAGGAAAGGCGAGAGTGAGTGCGTGTGTGCACACCTGAGGAAGGCGACAGCCGGAGAGGAGGGAGAGGGAGCAGGAAAAGAAGAGAAGGAAGATTGCTGGAGCGGGGAAGGTCGGTGCTGGAGGGCAATTTCTGGCCAGAGCTTTCTCCTGCTCATGGGGACCTCCAGGTTCTGCATCTCTGCCTGGTCCTTGCTCCCCTCCCAGGTAACGCAGCCAACAGAGGAAGGGTCTGTGCCTGCTGGGGCTGCTGAAGCAGTATTCCTGCATGCACCGCTGGAGGAAACGAGGTCCCTGAGCCCCTGGAGGTCTCCTCCTGGCCATTAATTACCATTAACCAGAAAGTCTGATCTGACCAAACCTAGAGCTGTGTCTATGCATCCCTTCAGCCAGCACAAAGAGCTTATGGCTGAACCAGTCATACCGCAGCTTGCAAGGAAGGAATGCTGCTGAAACCCCTCTGGTCCTGTCCCAGAGCCATGCTCTCATCCTTAACACCCAACCTGCAGCGCCATCCCAACCAGTTAAAGGCTGGGAGGAAACCGGTGACCCAAGGAAGCAAATACAGCCCCTTCCCAGCTCAGAAAACTTTGTCCACCTCACGTCCCCTGGGCTGGGGAAGGAGGGAGAGCCAAAAAGCAAAGACGTGGAGAAAATCAGATTTGCAGCAGAATGCAGGGTAACAGGAGGCACGTGTTCCCCCTCCTCACCACACGTCCCCAGCTGTGGCTTTCTGCCCTCACCCAGCAGCGACTCCAGCCCCACGGCAATGCCAGCATCACCATCCCCACTGGACTCACACCTGCCCAGCCCAGCTGGGGCCCTAAGAACCACCCTTCCTCCTCCTCTGCCCACCCAGTTCACCCTTATTCTGACAGCACCGCCTCTTACTTTGAAGCAGGTTTTTCTTGGAGAATAATCTTTGTTTTCTAGACCATCCCCAAAGAGCCTTTGAGTACTCACGCTCATCCCTCCCCCTGCCTTAATCAAGGCTGAAGGCTGGAATCCAAGCGTGTTGATCAAAGTGGTTTCTTTGTGCGAGGTTTACAAGCAACAGTTGTTGAGGAGCTGGTCCAAGGGACTGGTGGTTCCTCACTGGGAACAAGAGAGAAGCTGCAGGATGAGGTGTGAAGGACTTGACAGTGCCCAGGGCACAAAAGTAAAGGAATTTTCACTGCCGGTGTGGCTGTAGGCTGTTCCCAGAACATTTGAGATTGAGTAGCAGCCAGGTGTCCTACTTCTGAGCTGTCCTAGGGAAAGATGCAGCTTTACATACAACTGGGACGTACAGACATACAAACAGTGGTCCCTGGGTTCAGCACACCATGTCCAAGGTCTTTTGCTTCAAGAAAAAATCCTCCTGTGCCTAGAGGGCAGCTTTAAACCAGCCCAGGATGCACAAACCCCTTGAAGAGCTGCAGGCTGCCAAGTCCAGACAGCAGCCCCCTGGCTTGGTGCTGAGCGATGGGGCTGGGTGCCAGCTACTCCTGCCAAGGTGAAAGCGGAGAAATCAGGCAGCCAGATGGCATCCTCCCACAAAAATAACCACCAGGACTCACAACAGCTCATCTGCAACAGAGGACTGAAGCTAAAGCTGGGCCTGAGGCCGTCAGTAGCTGCCCAGAGCGGGGACAAGTTGCTGCCCAGGACGGGAAAGGGCAGCAGCAGCAGGGAGGTGCAGGCAGGCAGCTGATGCCACCACTGGTGTTTCTCAAGAGCATCCAGAGTCCGTCTGGCTTCGTTTTTAAGCGCAAGCCATGCCCCAATGCCTGGCTTGTGACAGCCCAGCACAAGGAACTGGAGAAAGAGCAATAAAAAGGGGTGGAGGCAGGGAAGCGGTGGTGGCAGGAGGATAAAACTGTTTCTTGGGTGACATACGAAGGTCAGGATTGTTGCTGGTGGTGAGATGACCAGACAAGCCAATTCCAAGAGGAAAGCCCTGTAGATAGGCTGAGACCAGCCCTGGGCAGATCCTGCATCCATTTTCCTGTGACAGAGGTGACAAAACACCCCATGCCATGCACTGTCTCTGGCCACAGATGGACGCAGGCAAAGCCAGCCCTCTGGCTGCCTGCACTGCGATGTCCTTGCTGCCCACCCCATGCTACCTGCCCCCTCCTCGCCTCTTAGAGCTTGAGAGCCCCGATCTCCGAGGTTGGGCCATCAGCTGGTGCAACTCCCCATCTACTTCCAGGAGACTTTCATCAGCCGCGAGGTCCAGCCACGCCATGGAAAGGGTCAGATGCAGCTGGTGAGGGAGGAAAGGCCAGCAGTGACACTCGCACGCTGCTCCTGGCAGCCTCCAAGCAGCCGCAGCAGCTGCCTTTAAGCACTTTTTATCTAATTCAATGAAAATGAGATGTTCAAGTGAATGAAGATAATTTAATAATGAATAGCTCCGACTTATTGGAGAAGCTCTTCATCCCTGCCTCACAGCCGCTGCCTCTAAGTGCAGTTTAATAAGAGAATCACCATCATTCAGCCTTGTGGTAGGAAATCAACACTTCGCTACGGGGGTGAAAGGCTCTGCACCTTCCTCAAAGCTGACGCAACTTCTCTAGGAGCCTAAAGTCCACTGGCCTTTAAAAGAGAAAAACGGGGGAGAAAAACAAAAGAAATAGAAGCAAAAGGTAATTAAAAATAAAAGCCAGCTTGAAGAAGACTAAATCATCACAGGCAGCAGCCAAAGCTGTGTGTGAAAGCGATGGTGGCTGAGCCTGCGATACAGGGGAGTCCCAAGGCTGCGGTAAGCCAGGGGACATCTCAGCGAGACATTGCAATGCATCAAGGTACTGTTCTCTGCCACCCAGGACTGGGATGGCTCCTCTGCAGGTCGTCAACCCTGGCTGCAAACTCTCTCCTTTGCTAGAACAGAGCCTCTTTTCTCCATCACCTGCAGCCCAGCCACCCTCATCAGCCCTAGGAGGGGATGCTCATGGTCTTCGATGCTTGCAGAGAAGCACTGCTGACCTGTTTCCACCCGAAGTCACTCTGTCTGTACAGTGAGGACAGAAAAGGGCCACAGAACATCCTTGGCAGGGATTGACAGAGCTAGGAAATGCCACTGAAATGCTCAAGTCCTGATGGCCAGGCAGGGAGCACTCGGCTCCAGCCTCACTGCCCACAGCCCCAGCAGCAGGCAGCCACCATCCCCGCTGCGGAAATACCACCAGCAGGTTATTTCTTCAAGGCATGAATCTGCATCCTAGCCAGTATTCATCCAGGCAGCGAGGGGCAGAGGGAGGTGTCGACACAGGGGATACCAGGCCCCACAGATTCCTGCTGACACCTGCCAGCACCGAGTGCTTAATTATTAATTACATTTCCAGTAGCAACAGTTGCTTGTGCTGATGGAGTTAGACTAGACATCACAAGCAATTAGCAGAACCCCCTGCTGACGTTCGGTCGGTACCTGCTTAACGCTCTGCTCACATCCTCCTCGCGTTGCTGCAGAGGGGAAGAAGACCCCATTTACACCTCCTCTACTCGTAGCCTGCCAGTCATGGGCACTCCTGTACATCCAAGCCTGCGCGTAGTGGCCGTGGGCAGAGATGTTGCCACCGACCATGGGCCAGCACTGCCAAGGCACTGGCATTGTCCCCTCCTGTGGCCACATGGTGGATGCAGAGCAGAACCTCAACTGCTGTGCATCCTCGTGCCACCAACAGGCAGCCCTTGGAGGCACCAGGGTCTCAGCCAGGGCTCCCGGGCAAGCAAAGCCGAGAGCTGGAGCGGTAGGAGCTGCAGCAGAGGAGACAGCCCCAAGCAGGCTCCCGCGCAGAGCTGCCTCAGGGCCAAGTGTCTACTCTGCCACAGCTCAGGTATGCGACCAAATTAATTTTTATCATAACCAAAGTGATTGGTCAGTGGAATCCAAACCAGCTTTTCCTGGTCATTGAGACCATTTCATAGTGAGAGCAATTTTGGGAGCTTATTTTCCACATCATTGAGTGCCATGTTACTGCAAATGAATATATTCCTTGGTTGGTGCGATGGAAGATACAGCTGTAAACGCTTTCTGCTTCATTTGGGTAAAGAGCTCCAGATAGGACTAAATATAAAGAGAATTTAAATGCTCTACTTCATTAAAAAAGTTGTTTTCCATTCTCTTTCTTCCTGAAAATACAGGGTTGCTAGCGGAGAGAGCAAAAGGAGTTTTTAAATTTACATCAAGTGTCATGCTAACCCAGCTCATCGCTCTCCACTCACGACCGATGGTAGATGTCTGCCAGCAGCTCGCTCTCTGAAGGTTCAGAGTGGTGGAAGTTGAAGGCACCTCCACATAGCCCTGTGCCTTCTCCCCCCTTTTCAGACTGTCCTAGTGCAGAAGCCAGAGGAGCTCTGGAGTGGCCTGGGAACAGTGCTCTGATCAGGACTAGCACAATGGTAAAGAGCGGTGACAAAAGCCAGCACAGGTCTCCCACATCCAGCAAGTTACCCAGTTGGGATCAATCCGCAACACTTCCCTTGCAACTACTATTGCTTAAATGGCAAACAGCGGGTGCGAACAATTACCACACTAAATCTGGATCAAGGACGACGTGATGTTAATTATTACCTTCATGGCATTTCAAGACTATCATCACTGGCTGGAAGTAAAACTTCTGTGGAGCGAGTTTAATAAGCATGTCATCTACTCCAATATTCACACAGAGGGGCAGAGGGGCTTTAGGAAGGATTACGGAAGCTTTGCAGCTTTGCGTAGCTTTACATGGGATATTTCACATGCAACAGATAAAGCAGGATGAGTCTGCGATAGCTGAAAACCCAGATAGCGGCAGCAGCCTGTAATACTACCTCCCGTCTTTTGTTAAGTAGGAGATTACAAGCTTACCTCGTGCACAGAGACCTGGCGGCACTGGATTGGTGCTCTGGTTGCCTCCACCATGGCCTCTATGATAGTGGCAACCAGTAGGGCCCCCACTCTCACGGCCACTGTCACTTACTAGCTGGCTGAGACCCGATGAAGGCATCACAGCAGCACATCAGTCTCCCCCAGCCCACAGCAGGCTCCAGACCTCCCCTGGTAGAGCCCCGTGGGGAGCAGATCCAACCTCCTTGTGGCAATGCTCCCCCAACCCTTACGCACGCTCTGCAGAAGCTGGACAGGAGTCGGTCCCAGAGGGATCTGGGACTGGGTTAACTGGGCTTGGGGGAGCCCAGCCCTATGTGCACCAGCTCCACCCAGCACGGCGAGTCCATCTATCCTCCCCTTGACATCCTCACCGGCCCAGGAGCCTTCACAAGCTTCTGAGGCTTGCACCCTCAGAAGGAATTGGGCGTGTGAGAGTTTGTGTTTCCCTCCAATGTGAATTACTGCCAAGGGAGCCAGAGGTGAGGATTCACCAGGGATTTTCAGCTGGCCCTGCTGGTTAAGGCACCCACGGGGATGTATATCAAAGGAAAGGAAGGTGGGTGACTCCACAGCAGCTCAAGGGATATACTGCACGTCTAACTCCTGAAATTCCCTGCTACAATGCACCAGGAATGTTAAGTGGGGTTTTTCAGATTTAGAAACCTCCCTAAACCTAACAGATATCCAAAATTCTTCATTACGAAGGACTGAAAACTAAACAAGAGCTCTGCGAGAGCTCAAATCCTCTCAAATCCCAGTGTTGTTGTCCAACACAGAAGGTCTCAGCCAGAAAACGAGACCCCAGACTGCCCTGGTCTCCAGCCATCCCATCGGGCTTTAGCTGATGTCCTACATAAAGCACTTGCATCTGCGCGCTGCCCTGGTGAGCATCTCGGGAACCTTGCTGCTTAATGTATGCATCGGGTTTTGCTCAGCTTTTGAACCATTGGGTCACCATGTTGTTAATTAACGAATTGCTAAAATTATGTTTGGGGGCTACTAAGGTTTATCGGGTAGAAAATTATTTCAAATACCAAGAGCAGGCAGTAAAGATTGGAAATATGTTTTCAAGTATAAAGCTAATTGCTACAGGGAATCCCTTTGGGATCCATTTGGAGCCTTTGCTTTTTCCTTTCCTTCCTCCGTTAATGACCCTGCCAAGGTTTGTAAAACAGCGTATGTGCAACCGTGCGCTGAAGATGCGACACCCCATAGGGGTGGAACACATCGGGTCCAGCTCTGGTCTCAGCTCACCATCATTCTGCCACCTGTCGGAGTGCTCTGAGCCAAAGGAGCAGCTCATCCAACCCTCAGTCTCCTGCCAGCGTGGGTGTTTTGGAAAGGCTCTGCTGCTCCCATGCAGGTCCCACAGCCACACCAGCGCTACCAACCGGGCTTGAGGTCTCCTTGGGTGCAGGAGCAAAACTGCATAGGGGCAGCCTTGAAAGGGAGACTGGCTTAAGGCCAGTCCTATGACTGAAGGACTTTGCTTTTATATCCCAGCAACCCCGAAGTACCTGTTTTTCTGAGAAAAGCTGTCCTGCCTCAGGGTGAAGTCCTGCAGGCCTCCAGTCATCCCAGCAGGAAGGAGCAAGTCCTCAATTCCAGTAAGGTTTCAATGTCTCCCAGGCAGGGTCACTTAAGGAACAAAATTAAAAGTATAGTAAGTTCCCAGCCCTGGCTCAGCCACGATCATATCAGGAATCGCCAAGAGGGGCTACCTTGCATAAGATCTTATGAGGATGATGCAAAAGAGGGAGTCGAGACCAAGGTATCCCTAGCTCCTCACCATGATGCCTGGCTAAAAACGTCAACAGCAAACCCCCTGCTGACCTGCCCCGGGCAGGGATGCCACACGCTGCCGCCCAGGGAGGCGTTCGCGCACGCTTAAGTGCTTTTCTGGACCACAGCCCAAGTGAACCGAGCTGATTTGAGCAGCACAGATGGGATTTTTCATCTTTCTTTTTGGTTTTATTTCCCTGATGGTGCCCTCCGAGATGTAAATAACTGCACTCCAGTGACCCAGACAGGTGGTTGACCTGGACGAATATGAAACAGTTTTCTTCATAAAAATCACCCTTGCTTCCCACTCAATTTGGTGATGGGGGCAGGGGGGCAACATTAAGCTGTCGTCTTTGCTACGTCCATCTGCTGCCTCGCTCTGTTTTATTTTGCTTCCCAGAGGAAGCATCTGCCCCTCTAACTGCCCCTCCTTCCAGCCTCTTTGAGGCACTGCAAGGTTTCAACACAAGCCAGGGATCAGGATCCTGCTCCCGGTCTCGGCTCTGAGGGTCCAGATGCCAGCAGGGCTTCCAAGGATAGCAGAAGTCTGCTCATCCATCGCTCGGGGATATCCACAAACTGAGCATGTCACGACTCCACGCCAGACAAGGCAGGCTGGAGTCACTCAGAAATTGGTATTTGCTGATGCTCCTTCTTCCCCCAGCGAAACATTTGCTCTGGGAGCATGACGGCAGCCAGTGGGATGCTGGGGAGGAGATGTTCCATCCCCCACCGAGTTGGCCAATGCAGAGAAATGAAAATCGTGCCATAATACTGGAAACCACCCACCTTCTAGAAAATACCAACAAGAAATAACAATTCACAGCCAAACCAACCCCATTTTTTTAAAAAGAAGCTGTATGCAGTGAAGGAGCCCACTGACAGCAGGCTGTCCAGAGACAGAGGCCAGGCTGGAGCTCTGGCTGTATCCAGTCGTTCTGAACTCAATCTTTGCTATAACTGGAAGACAAAACCAAATCATCCCATCATCTCTGGATTTTCTTTCTCCTCCTACTCCTATGAATGCCCGCCCTGCCCGGACCAAAGGCTTTTTAAGGTAGGACGTGGCTCTCCCTAGGAGGGTCTCCTAGTGCTGCCACGGCCAGCTCTGATTGAGCAGCAGGGATGTTTCTGTCATTAGTGGCCACGTGAGGGACCAGGTACACTTGAAAGCAGAGCCTGGTTTCAAAACATCATCGTCTGACGCAGCCCCCGTTTAGCACAGTCGCGCTCACCAGGCATCATCTCCCAGGCTCAGCACTGTTTAATTAGCACAAGGTTACAAAGCTTTCCTTTAACCATGCCCTGAATGCGGAGCTGGCAGTTACGAGCTCCCAGAGCCCGGAGTTCAAACAGCATCGTCTCTCCGCCTTGGCGGCAGGCGGGCAGGCGTGCCCGTCTGCTCACTGCACGCTCACAGAAACAACATTCTTTGAAATGCAGATCCTGCCCTGCTTTGTTCCCCACATCTTTGTAGGTGCCGGATTTACAACGCCCTCGTGTCTTGATCACTGGCCTTACAGCAAGGGCAACTGTACCGTCTGTGTACGCCGAGCTCTCGTTAGCATTCGGGACCGCGCAAACCCCAGGTGCCTTTTACCTCCCTCAGCTTCTCTTGACTGATGCTCGGGCAGGGAGATGCGGTGGTGCAAAGCCCAGGGTCAGCAACAGCCAGCCGGATCACACGATGCTTATCAAGATCAAGTTCTTGCTTCAGAAAGCTGCTCGGAGGAGCAGTTATGCACATGTCTGTCCTGGTGCCAGCAAGGGGGAGATCACGAATGAGAGCAAATTACTGTTCATGCAACAGCAGCTGGAGACAGCAGCCCCTCTCTGGGCATGGACAAGCCCTGTGCTATGGGGAGCTATAACCAGAGAGGTTCAGATGGAGATGGATTTGGGATCCCTGTGATGCTGAAGCTGCTCGCTGCCCCCTGATGTGGGTGTCCACCCCAGCCCGTCTGCCCTGTCCTCCACCAGCAAGCTCAAGCTGCCAAGGGGAACGTGGCTCGCAGTCTGCTGGCAGACGCCCCATCCTTTTCAATTACGTGCAGTCCAATTCCCATCATGAGGAGACGAGCCAGGAGGAAATGCCACCGAAGTCAGTGGAGTCGTGCTGCATAGTCTGGGGCGAGCGGGAGAAGATGCTAAGCCTGGCCTACACACATCATCTGGGCTCCCTACACCTGCCCCATGCTGGCTTAATCCTCATTTAAATTTACGGCATCCATTGCCAAACTGGCAGGACATGTTTACAATTAATAAGAGGGACATGAGGAGATGTGTCATTTTTTTTTTCTCTAAAGCAAACATGAGAACTGAACCAGCCTCTGTTCCCTGCGATGAGAAGCCTCCTCTCACCCCTAGTCCCCCTCTGCCAGCATAAAAGCCAAACCACACAGCCTTGACCCCAGCAAACACCACCCATTAAAACACAGGGCTCTAGGTTAAAGCTTTCCCATGCTGGAGCCTTAATGATTCATGGGCTTGGAGCCCTCAGCCCAGCTTGGCTCACTCACCAGGACGTGCCGCAGAGATGGGCACCAGCACTGACAGTCCCTGGGGTGCAGCCAACGTGCCACAAAACTTTGGCAGGCACTGGCCAGGAGAATGGATGCTACGGGTCTGGCCCTGCTGGCCCAGTTCCTAGATGAGAGGAGCAAGCCCCCTTTCCACCTCCTGCCTTCTCTCCAGGCTTAGGACAGCTCAGAAGGGCAGTTTGGGACATCCAGGATCTCCATCCCAGTGTTTCTGTTAGACCAAATGGTTTGGAGAAACAGCTATGCCCCAGGTTGCAGGACCAACCCAAGGGAAGTCCAAACCCCCACCAACTATAACATGGCACGGCAAGCAAAGGAGGAAGATTAATTATTCCATTAATTTCTTGGGGCTTTATAACAGAAGAGGAGTTATTTAAGAAAATTGTAAGATCTAAGGAAGCCAAATAAAGTCCTGTGCTCCCTTGCTGCTTGACCAGCGAAACTACTCCCCGTCCCCAGATGCCTTTCCACTGTGGCCACTCTCCACCACCTCAGAGACAGACAGGACCACCACCACAATCCAGGAGCCAAATTGAGCATCAGTGGAGATGAGGATTCCTCCCCGGACACCGTGGAGGACAGCAGATGCCCTGAGGCATAGTATTAATAGAAGCTAAAGACAGCATGAACAAAGATCAATCCGGTCTCACTTCAACGCATCAGGTGAGCAAGGACTCTTCCCCCTGGAAGGGCTCTGAATGAATAATCCACCCCATGAATACTGAGAGCTATCTTGAAACAGTGGCTGTCCCTTCCCACCCACCATCCCTTTTGAAGGCCACTCCAGAGTCATTTCTTTCAAGCCTCAGAAACTGCTTCTAAAACCGCACCTAAATTTATTTATAACCAGCTTAACCACACAGGGATGCATTTTTCTCCACCAGAGTCCTTACAAAAACCACTGCATTAACAACTGTATGTCTTTTAAACCCTACCAGGGGTTAAATCTAATCCCACTCTTTCTATAAAGTCTAGGATGCAGCCAAAGTATTTGCCCTGTCCTGGGGCAGGGACCCTTGGTAGGATCCTTGGTAGGAACTCCAGCCCTTTCCTTCCTCCATCTCCATGGAAGGAGCAGAGAAGGAGAGTTACAGAACTTCTTAAAGCCTGGTCCAATCCCCCAAGAGATGTATTTATAGACTGTGGCTGGAATGCCATAAAGTTTTATTTCACCTCCACAAAGGCTATTTTCAGCCCGTTTGCCACAGAGACCAGGCCAGCAGCGAGCAGAACCTTATGCAGCAGCTGATACCAAGTAAGGAGAAACGTACCCATGTGGACGTCTGAGGTAGAAAGATGCCCCATGATCTGCAGGACTATGTGGCAGCCTTTCCAACCCCACAGGCAGGGCCTAAAGGGATTCTTCAAAATCCTTACTGCTTTGTAAGTGATTTCTACTTCCCATTTCACACCTGGAAGGACCATTATGCTTCTGAGACCTTCTGGAAACTTAAAGAGTCAGAGACTATCAAGAGATTTACAGCTGTGAGAGCCAGCGGTGGAGGGAAGTGCTATCCATCTCCAGGAGCAGACGCTGAGGGGCTGAAACCTGGTGTCCTGGGCCTCCTGGAGTCATTCTGAGTGCTGGGGTTGGCTGGGGACTTGGCCTCCAGAGGAATGTTGCAGACAAACAGTACATCTGGACCATCTTTTATAAGACCATGGGAATTCAGCGGGTCCTTCCACGCCAGTAAAAGTTTGGGATTTAGATGCTCAGCGATACAGTTGGAACAATTTCCTCCATCTTTTGTTACTCTGGTAAATAATTTATTGGGACAGGCATTTTAAAAAATCCCATAAAAGACCCATAAAACATATTTATCACACAAAAAGCCCCTGCTCCTCAGCTCCAACCAACAAGCCGAAAACTTATTTGTATACTTCACTGCACATAAACCAAGCACTGCCTTGTGACAGCTTTAAGCTTTTTTTAACAGCTCTCTCCCTGCTGCTCTTTATTTCCATTTTTCTCTATGTGACTTCAGAAGGAAAAACACAAGAAGAACCCACCACAACAGGCGAGGTTTCTTCTTTTGGACAGACATTGACAGCTGGGAACTGCCCCCCAGTTTTCCTGAACCCCAGTAACTCTAGTAAATGATCCTTCTTGTGGCAGAAAAGCACAACTCTGTGGTTATTCATTGGGACAATGGGTCCAGCAGCTGCACGCTGAGGGACTGATGGGTGTGTGTGGTACAGGCATCAAGCCACCTCTTTGTGCCTCAGTTTCCCTCCCTCTGAGATCAAGAGCATCCATAAGACAATTCTGTCTTGTCCTGCTGGCAGAAGGCAGGGTCCTTTTTTATGCCCATGACACAGAAATATAAAAAGAGGGGTGAGAAATGTGTTTTCCCACCCAAAACATGCATGAGCCACACGCACCAAAGCTTTTTGTCACTTCCTTGGACACCAGAGGACCAGGATGGATGAAGCCTGGCCAGCAGGACAAGATATCAGCCTGCAGCCTAAGTACAAAATGAGAACCCAAACCACAATTATTGCAGCGAGCGGGATGTCTGGTGCCAGGCAGTCGCACAACCTCCATTCCAGACCAGTCCACATCGCCCTGCAAACCCAGAGCTCACCAAGGACAGCTTTGCCCAGCAAAATGCCAGCAAACGCAGCTGACCTGGCATGGGGCAACCACCTTCATACCCGGGGACGGGCTGAGGTGAGCTTCTCCTCTTCCCAAGGGGAGATGTGGGAGCAGCCGTGAGGCTGGATCAAGTCTGAAGCCCCTCTGCCATGGTGCAGAGCGGATCCTCCAGCCATGCAGAGAGACAGTCTGAGGAGGGAGAGAACAGTCCCCCACGCTGGAGCAGCGGAGCTGGCCATCAGTGGGCTGCCAAGGCACACAGTCCCCGAGGCGTGCACAGAGCCCGCTCCAGATGGCATCTGTCAGAGGGAGCCAGGACCTGTCTCGGTCAGAGCAATCCCATACACAATTTGGCTCTTCCTCATCCTCAGATGTCTCCAAAACCCCTCATCCCATTCCTGGTTCCCACATAGGAGTGATGCAGTCCAGTGAAATGCCTTTTCAGGACACAGTAAACACTCCCCACTTTGCTTATCTTCCCAAAGGCCACTCTACAAACTTGAGCTACAGCTGCTTTCATACTCACATCAGCCAAAATGCTCCTGTCCACACTGGCTGGTTCTCCACAATGGTTGTTCTCTGCCTCCACCACTTGTTCTATGGAGAGATCAGAACTTCAGAGCAAACTCAAGCAGTCAGCATGAGCATATGATGAAGAACAAGCTGTGAAGAGAAGGTCAGTGGTCAAAGTAAGCTGGGACTGGGGTCTCTGCATGCCAGGCATCACTTTTGCCCACCTTCAGTGCCCACCTTGCTGTGGGCACCTTTCAGGGCATGTGAGGCCACCCGGTCCAGTGAAGGTGGCCTCGCTGCGCTGTAAGCCAGCCTTGAGCAGGTTAAAGGCTCGCAGAGCATCACGGAGGCTGGGGTGGAGGCTGTGGACAGCCACTATCACAACCTCAGCATTGCCGCTTCTCTGTCTCACCTCAAGCACTCCTCCTGCGACTGCTTCCTTCTTATTGCTTCCTAATATCTCCTCCCAGCCCCGTGACCATCTCCCCCTAGCTCCAGCAAGACTGCCGTGGATCCCAGTTGGTCTGGGCAACTCCTGTGCTCACTATCGCATGCTTCTCAGCCCTGGTCCCAGCAGCACACACTGTCCTGGGTGGAGGCCAGCAAGGACGCATCACCCACAGCAGAAGGGCACGGCTGTCACGCCTCCCTCCTCAAGAAACCATCGTTATCATCAAAAGAAGAAAGCAAAATGGACACTACGATCTATAGCATGGATTAGATCTCCTGGGACAAAGACACAGCCCAGTGCTCCAGACCTGAACAGGTCCTTACAGTCAGGGAACAGAGGTGGCTGTGGGCAGCCCGGGGGAGGCTGGGCCTCCAGACTCAATGCTGGGGCCACTCTCACCTTCATTGAGTCCCACAGCTCCCTCAACTGCCACTTCCAAAGCGATGAGCACAGTTGACTCTGTTTGCAGATTTAAAAGTCAAACCCTGCCACAGGAAATTAAAAGATAATGCAAGGAATTATTTAAAAAATTAATCTTTATTACTCTCCACTCCCAAGCTGCTAATAAAAAAATATGTTCCTTCTGCAGTCTCTATAAAAAGAGGTTATAAAGCAGAGGAAGAGAGGAAAGCAGATGCTTTAAAAAAAACATCTTTCATCCCGCTGCCCTGCCTGCCATAGCCACTCACCTGCGCCTGCGTGTCAGCTCCCAGCGGTTTCCAACCCAGTCAGCCCCTTTCACCCTGCTAGGTAATTATTCCCCATTTCAAATCTCATCCCTCTTATCCTCCCCATTTTACATCTCCAGGAGACGGGCAACCCTGGTCCAGAGAGCAGCTTAGGAGGTGGTTTAATGCACACCTCCCTTGCTCCAGGTATCTCTGAGCACTGTATAAACCAGGGTGAATTACGGCTCATTACAGAAAGGGCAGGCATTTGCGAAGTAAACAGTTGCTGTTCTAGAAGCCAACAATAGCTCCATGACACCGAAGCAGGGTTGATACACGCAGGAAACCATGCCTGAAAGAGAGATCAAGGATCCTTGGCAGCTCTGAGAAACCAGTATAAGAAGCTGAGAGGCAGGTGGCAATTGCACGGATTTATTCAGAAGATGCTTCTGTTCAGGGCTGTGCTCGAGCAAGAAGCACAGTCCTTGGTTCTAGCTGGTGCCTGAGCCCACGGAGCCAGAAATGGTGTCATGACAACTGCCATCGGCTAGCCAGGCTTCGGTAGGTCCAAGAGCCACCACAGCTGAGCAAGAGCATCCAATCTAGCACAAGAGAGACGGAGAAGCAAGAGCCATCAAACCCACCAGCTGCATTCACACTGCAGTAGAATAAACAGCCATAAGCACAGCCCCGTGTCCCATAGCCTTCCAGCCAGCTTAGGAGAGCATCTGGCCTGGACCTGCCGAGGAGGGTGCCCATCACCAGCACTCCTGCCACAGAGGTGCCCTTGGATCTGGTGGCAACACAGCCAAGCCTGGAAGAAGCAGGAAACTTCACAAAAGGAGAAACCAAGAGACCAAGAGCTGCTGCATCACAGCACCAGCCCAGCATGAATAATAGACCTGTTAGCTGCCCCATGCCCAGAGCTGGGGTGAAGGAACCAGCATGTCCTAGAACATACCCTGATAGCCATTATTGCAGCGGCAGCCTCAAGGGAGCTGTGAAGTCTGACCTCCCCATCCCTAGACAAGTACTACAGGCACCAAAGCCACTTCCATCCTTCCTCCAGGCAGCAGGCAAGGGCTATTAGCCCAGGACAAGCGGCTCCACACCTTCTCCTCATCAGGGATAAAAGGAGTATTTGGCCTTTTCTGACTCCAGGAAGGAGAGATGCAGTCTGCAAGTAAAGCATCGGTGAGGAACAGGTACCAGGTGTGGAGGAAGGAGAAAGGCAGAAACACAAGCAGGTCCAAACGCAACAAAGAAGAAACCCCTCAGGAGAGACTGTGCCTGTGGGTGCTGCTGGCCGTAGTCCCCAGCAGGGACAGGAGCACTGGGGGGATGCCACAGTACGGCAAGGCAGGAGACTTTCCAAGGAGAGGCTGACTATGATTGATGGCACCATGCCGTGTTCTCACTGATGTAGAAAATTAGAGAGAGATGGCTTCAGATATCGGCCCATCCGAGCCACTTGTTGTGTCCATCTTCTGTACGCAGGCGCCCCTCCTGGGACCCCCCCACCCCAGCTTGTAGCTCATTATTCAGAGTGCTGAAATGGGAAATGCAAGGCTATTTTTTTTATTAATATTTTTCCCCCAACCACTCGATTGTATTATTCTCAGGAATACATAAGGCACTGATTTTCTCGCTCAGCTACCTGAGGGAAAGTTTGCTTGGTTCTCCTCTTCTAGGAAAAAGTAGCTCTTCACTTATTTCTTTCTCTCCCCACCCTATGTGGGGAAGAGGCTCTAGGAAAGACAGAAACCATTTTTTTGAGATGGAAATAGCTCCCTCAAAACACTGAGTCATGCTCCACCGTGGGGTGGACCTCATAGTAGTGAACCCCCTTGTGTTAATGCCCTCCTGGCAGGCTGGTCTCCTCCTGGCTTCCCATCCCTTTGCCGTTTAACCAGTTACTGCTCCCTTGCTCATGTCTGCTTTTGTCCCCCCGCTGCCTCTCTGCTAGATGGCAAAATGGTTTTTAAATGGCCCTTAACTGGTCTTAAAAATCCACATATTCTTCCACACAAAATGATGAAGCCAGTGGTCTCAAGTGCTGCTTTGACTGGGATAGAGTTAATGTTTTCCATAGTAGCTGGGATGGGGCTGTGGTTTGGATTTGTGCTGCAAACACTGCTGAGAACACAGGGATGTTTTTGTCACTGCTGAGCAGTGCTCACAGAGTCAAGGCCCTTTGTGCTCCTCACATCGCTCCCACACTGAGCACACGGTGGGTGCACAAGAAGCTGAAATGGAAAACAGCCAGGATGACTGACCAAAGGGATATTCCATACCATAAGATGTCACGCTCAGCATATAAAGCTGGGGGAAGAAGGAGGAAGAGGGGATCATTTGGAGTGATGCCGTTTATCTTCCCAAGCACCTGTCAGGTGTGATGTAACAGCTTTCCTAGGGATGGCTGCTGGTGGGAAGTCAGGAATGAATTCCTCATTTTGCTTTGCCTGGGTGAGTGACTTTCATTTTACACATTAAACTGTTTTTATCTCAGCCCACGAGTTTTCTCATTTTCCCAATTCTCTTCCCCATCTCAGTTAAACCACGACATCTAGATGAGCAGAGGCTGGTGAGTCTTCAGGAGGCACGTAACACCCAGGACCAGGAGATCACTGGGCCCTCATCTTGAAACAGTGCCGCCCCTCAGTAGCAGAAAACTACTTTCTTCCCAGTCAGGCAAACTGCATCCAAACTCATGTCCTTTTAGTCCCAAGGGTTCCAAGCAGGTCTAGGAACGGAAGAGGAACCTCTCTGACTGCTGCTGACACCATCCCAAGCAGGCCCTACAGTCCTACTGCAACCAGTCAACTCTCTTCAGACTTTCCAGGAGCTCCCAGGCAATTACTCCAGCCTGGGGAGCAGCACAGGCTCCTCCATTTGCCAAGCATGGCTAGAGGAGACTGATCAAGAGGTTGGATGTAGGACCTCCTGCCTCTGTAAAGTGCAAGGAAACGGTTCTGTTTCCTTCATGTCTCCAAACTCAGCCACTGGTTTCTCCTGCCAGCTCTCCAGCTTGGTGCAGCTGAGCTTGTTCCCGTGGCGAAAGGGCAGGTTTCCTTTATTTGTTCTTGGGTATCTCAAGAATGGCTTAAAAATCTCCCTGCTTTGAATCCCATCACCCAACATGAATGTTCCAGATCCTGAACTGGGAAGATCCTCACAAAAAGACAGTAGCTAAACCAAACCATTCTGGCTCCCTTGCTGAGAGGAGAACCACGGCACCAGGTGCAGCCCTGTCAGCACTCTGAGCATCCCCTTGGTCACGATGCACTGAGGGCTGGCAACACACAGCAAACACCAAATTCATGACAAAGCCTTGAGAAATCTCTACAGGGAGACGACTTGGAACAAAGCATCCCTCTCCCTCCCACGTCCACAGAGACTGACCCCAGTGCGCTACCAGTTTTCCCAGTGGTGGTTAATTATCAACCCTCTGGAAGTCTCTTCTCGAGGTGCAGAACAATCCCCTTCTCCATCTGCTAATGGGCTCCCTCCAGCCAGGCTGAGCCTCCCCCAGCAGAAAATTAGCATTAAAACGATAGCTTGCTATTAGCGGTGCCTCAGCTCCCTATCACGCTCCAGGAACAGCAAATGACAGGTTGTGATTTCCCCGCAGCGACACAAGGGAGAGGGAGCAACGACAGCCAGAAGTGCTGAAGTTACCCAAGGAAAGTTTGAGGCTCATCCCTCCCAGCCCGGCATCCCCTTCCCTTCACCATCCCCATCGTGCTGATCCACCACACAGACAACCCTACAAACAGATGGCACCTGGGCAGGAAAGCAGACAAATTGGCTCCCACCTGCAGGAGCACTAAGAGCTTTCAAAGCAGATGCGCGCTCGCTCGCCAAGAGCCCTGCGGTGTGGAGACGCCAGAGGAATCTGCCATCGCTCGCCTTCCGCACTGCTCAACAGCTCCTGCCGCATCCTTGCTTGGTCATAAGGACGCAGCTGGCTTCTCCTGGGAGCCAGTGGCAAGAGGGGATGGTGACTGCTTCCTGAATCAGGTGCCTGAAAGAGGTAATTCAGGATGAGCATCAATGGAGCGATGTTTTCTTGTGTGTCAGCACAATGCTTTGGTTTGAAGGGCTTGCAGCTAGCCTGAAGCGAGAGGGTTTTCTTGGGCCCCCGCTGAACATCCATCTGCTTGTCAAAAAAACAGCTCAGCTCAAGCTGCCTGCTCTCTCCTCCTGCCAAAGTGGGGGGCCGCCCTCCCAGAAACTTCCCCTCCTTGACCAGATAGCTGCGGCAAGAGCACGGAGAGCCTCACTTCATTTTCTGCCTGCCTGCTCCTCTGAGCCCACCTGGCTGACAGCTTCTTGGTACATTTAGGCCAGAGAAGCAGCTCACGTACCAGATTGCAGGAAACCAAGGGGCAGGAGGAGGTGAGATAAGCCATGGGTGTCAAGACAGGCTGTCATCTCCCTTTGGGTACCTGGGGGACCCTGCAGAGTTTTGGCACCAGAGCATCTCATAGCTGGTGCATTCCTCCTTGCAGAGCCCCACAGCGCTGGCCGTCTACAGCAGGGAAGGGGGATGCGGTGAGATATGTCAGAGCGCTAGAGTGCTTTCAGTGTATGCAGTCCTGCACAACATAGCTGAAAGCTTCATTCAAAATTATATTTCAATCCACCTGGGTAAAGTCAGACAGTCCCCTCCTCTCTGCTTCATCCTTACCTCTCTCAAAAAGCACCTGGACCAGCAAGAGAAGGCAAGTGTCCTCAAGCTTCAGTCTGGGAACTGGCTTCTCATGGTCCTGGAAGGTTAGATACAAAAGAGAGAGGGAAAAGATTGGTGGTGAAAAGCAGGGTAAAATGGTTGCCCCTTCCCTGACGTTCCCATCCACGGCTGAGACGAGTGAGCGAGGAGAAGATTTGTCTGATGATGGATGGCAGGGAACTGAACCTTGGCAAGGAGGAGCAAGAGCAGAAGGAAGCACTGCTCCCAAAGGCGATCCTCACACATCCTTGGGATAAGAAAAACAACCATCAGAGGCAGCAGCAGTGAAGGAAGGGAACACAGTCTTCTTCCTGCACGTTTGGTATTCATCTCTGGGCTGTCAGAGGGGGCCACGATCCAACCGCACATTTGTATATTCACTGAGCCGTATGCCCGACTCGGCGACTCCTGACAGATGCAGATGGCAAAGCCATTTTTCATAAGGTGAGGGAAAAAGAATAAAACCCAACAAAACGAAGAGAGACCCAGGCATCAGCTGGAAAAGATGCAGGACAGGATCAGGGCTAATAGAGAACCAGAATCAGATTAAACTCTTGGATCTTTAAGTGCACAGAGGCCCATCCACTGCCTCTGTTTACTAGCCTGGCCTGGCAGGAGCAGCTGCCTTCATTCTTTCCTCTGTAACCAGCTTGAAAATGAAATCTGGACCCAGAACAGCACTAAGGCTTTGCTGAACTGGCCCTTGAGGACAGAAAGCTGGCAGAAGGGCTGCTGGAGCAGTTCGGGCACAGGCACTCTTCTACGAGATTAGCTCCCATTTAGAGGGGTCGAGAGACAGCCTGTGGAGAACATTAACCACCGACACACACTTGTCTGCCTCTCAGACCCTGAACACGGATGGCCCTCAGGGGTCTGAAAGGACATCCCTGGCAGATGTCCTGCTGCTACAAGGGTGCGAGCATGGCAAAGGACCACTCCGTGCAATGCGACGGCAACCACGGCAGCTCCCAATGGCCCCAATTTGTCTCAGACAGTGACAAGGTTTCCCCTCTGCCCTAGGTCACCCAGCAAAGAGGCATTAGTGACACAGAGCTGCTTACCGACACAGCAAGACAAGTGACGCTCAGCACTGTATTCATTGTCCCTCGGGCAGCACGTATGCATGCCCCGATCGGAGCCAGCAGTCCTTGATGTAAGCCAAGGGAAAGGGAAAGGAAGAAGTACCCTCACGGAGGGAAAGATTTCACCTCTGCCAGTGACATTCTGCTATTGCCACCGCCAGCCATAACATCATCCTCTTGATGTGAAATCGAAGTTGACAGTGATATGCGAAAGGAGCGGAGAGGGTATCAAACTCTGCCCAGCCCCCTTTGTAACCTGGAATCTCTGCTGGCTTCCAATCCCTGCACAAAGCAGAGTCAGTACCTCAACACTGAGCAAGATCTTTCTTCTCCAGAGCCACAGGGTAATATTTTCTTGCAATTATCCACCCTTCTGGGCAGTTCTGAGGAGGATTTCATTGTCATCTCTGCCGCATCTTCTCCATTTCTGAAGTGAGAAACACACACGAGCCAGCACCTCCCTTGAAAAACAATACATGCAGCCGTAAGCTGAAGTCACCTAAAGAGTTTCTGGTGCTTTCAGACTCATCAAAGGTGGATCAAGCTCTCCTGCCTGTGGCATTTCCAGCTGACATTCACTCCCTTTGCCCTGGGACCAGGCGAGCGCAGGGCTGGGCAGTGAGGCTTGGTGAAGGTTACTGCAGGGACCTGGTGGAAATGTCATTCAGTAACGCATGCTTCAAGAAAGATTCATTCCCAAGCAGCCTAGCTCCATAATAAAAGTGTCAGAGCAGCTGACTTGCCTCTCCCCAATCTCGTTGCCTCCAGATTTATCCTGTCTCAGGTCTCTCTCCCTTCGTAAACCAGCATGTGTCTTTCCTTTCAATAGGCTGGCACCAAAACTCAGCCAGCTGAGATAGCAGGAGAAAAAGGAAAACAAGGTGGGTGAAGGGTTCAGGGAAATAAAGCTCAGAAGTCAGGTTTTTTCCTCTAAATTTGGCTGCTCTCATCTCAGTGAGGGAAAGGGGAGAAGTGACAGATATCTTAATGTGAGGACACTCCAAAACCAGCAACCACCTGATTGCGTGTCCTAAAGCAATGCCCTAGCTGCCCAGCTGTGTCCCCTCTCTCTCAGGAAGCTCAAATCACATCTCTGATAAAACCCAACCCAGAAAACATCTCTAAGCCCAACACCATCCGAGTCAGGGAGCCTCTTCTCAGAGGGCTGTGCATGTGATGGGCACCTGGAGAATGAGGAGAGGAGATGAGGCTCCCTGTGAGTCAATACGGGGAAGTACTGAGCATGGGCTTAACTTCACCGCAGAGATGGGATGTTAATGCAGGATTGCAGGCAGCCCTACAGAAAGAATGGTCTTCAGGGCGTTAAAAAAGAGAGAAAGAGAGAAAGAGACAGTTTCTGTTTTTTTGGTTGGTGTTTTGTTTTTTTTTTTTTTACTCCGTTCCCAAAGGAATGTGTCACACAAATTAAAACAATTTGCCTCCAACCTGCCAGAGAGGACCAGGCGAGGCAGCCTTCAACTGTGAGTGAAAGAGATGGAGCCTGCCTTTGTCAGGAGCACAGCAGCCCCAGGGCGGCGAGGGGGGACACGGCAGACACTGACTGCAGGGATCTGGCAAATTCCCAGTAACTGGGACAGACAGGTCTGTGCCAGGCACCCACCTAGGGTGCAGGGCACGTTTCTCCAACACAACTGAGACAGTGAATCCTGGACATTTTGACGGCCCTGAAGGGATGCAGACTAAGAGCAGATGCCTTTGAGAGTGGGCTGTGCATTGTGGAACAGCTTTCCACGAAGAAGAGAAAGCCTCCACTACCACAAAGGCAGTCCTGTTAAATTTGCAAGATGTGTAGCAGGAAGCAGAGCTCATGATACCTCCTGGACCTATGGAACTTATCACCCAAGGACATGTTTTTCTGGCCCATGCTAGCACGCTCGTTCAGGTGTGCAGTTCACAGCCCATGCCCTCTGTTCAATTGCCCGCATGGGACTGGTTTTAAATTGGAGGGGGGGAAGACTTAGACTAGACATTAAGAAGAAATTCTTCACTATGAGGGTGGGGAGGCCCTGGCCCAGGTTGCCCAGAGCAGTAGTGGCTGCCCCATCCCTGGAGGTGTTCAAGGCCATGTTGGATGGGGCTTTGAGACGTCCCTGCCCATGGCAGCGGGGTTGGAACTGGATGGGCTTTAAGGTCCCTTCCAACCCAAACCATTCTGTGATTCTACGGAGAGGGACAGCTCGCTTCCAGCAGTAAGCGCTCGTTGATAGGCAGAAGCAAAACCAAAGTCACCCTCAGAAGTCTATAAAAGTGCTGCTTTGCTGTCTCACAGCTGTTTCTCACATCTGGATGCAGGCAGCATGTAAAGCCTTGCAGCTGGCACCAGCTCCTCAGTTAGCAATTCCCTGTCCTGTTAACGCCAGGCAGGGTAGAGGTCCAGCAGTCAAGGTGAAGGGCCACTTCATCTTTGTCAGGTTCTCCTCCGCTAATGAAAATGTTTCTCCAGCGTGTCCTCAGGAAGGTTTCCTTCAGCTCCAGCCTCCGTGTGATTGAAGGCTAATCTCTGTTACTCTTGGCTGAATGGCAGCCCATGAGGAAGGTGATGTATTGCGTTTCCCTTCAACTCGACATTTAATGGTGCTGGCAAAAGAAGAAAAAGTGCCAGGTATTTCCAGATTGCAAGTGAATGACTCCTGTAACAGAGAGCAAGCCAGGCAGGGACAGGCCCTCACAGACTGGGATCAGAGCGCACTCCTAGAAATTCACCCTCGCTTCAAAAGGCCGTTTCACAAGCCCGCGTGCCTCCCTCCCAGAGATCAGAGGGAAGCAATGCCTTCTCCAGCCACCCTGTGGGACAAGACTGGCCTCCAGTGAGCTCCCCAGCATCAGTCTGGTCGGTGCAGGAGCTTGGGATAAAGGTTAAGGTCTGGAGGGCAAACTATTCAAGGCCAGGAACGAGAGCACGTGATGGGGACTCGGCACTCACAGGCGGTGGCCTCGGCTCCTCTGGCTGGCTTTTAGCTCATCACTGAAGCCTCAAGATGTGAAGTTTTCCTACCTACAGTGTTATATTCCTTTTAAATTGCTTGGAGACCTATTGATAAAGAACGGAGAGAAAAAACAGCATTACAATCCTCTTGCTGCTCGTATTCAAGGAGATACCTGACTCCATGACGCACAATGCTCTCCTGTTGTTTCTGCCCTCACTGACACAAACCAATTCCCCACCACGGCATGCTCAGCACTCTCCTCCTGCAAAGCTTTGCAGCTTTTCTCCTCGTTTTGGCCTGCACAAAACCACCAGCATTTGTTGAGGACACCCAAACACAACACAGCCTCTCCTATTTGCTTTCTCTTCTCCTCATCTCCCCATGTCCTCCTAGCCCTGCCTGCCACTGGCACTAGATGTGGGACGCTTACCAGGGTCCAGACAAAGTGCATCCTCCAGCAGCTAAATCTGGAGGGGAAGAAGGAGAAATAATAAAAACAGACAGGAGGAAAAAAAAAAAAATCTTCCAGTTACCGGCAATTAGCTCTACTTAGTGCTTCCCCGCTGTGCACAGTGCTCTAGACACAAATCACTCTGGTAGGTGAGCACACAGGCTGGCACACCGCATACCTGCACACACAGCAGCACGTGAGCACACAAGGCGCTTGTTGGAGGTATTCATAGATTCATGGAATGGTTTGGGCTGGAAGGGATCTTAAAGAGCATTCAGTTCCACCCCCTGCCATGGGCAGAGACACCTCCCACTGGATCAGGCTGCTCAAAGTCCCATCCAACCTGGCCTTGAACATCTCCAGGGATGGGGCAGCCAAAGCTTCCTTGGACAACCTGTGCCAGGGCCTCCCCACTCTCATCATGAAGAATTTCTTCCGAACGCCTAGTCTAAATCTTCCCCCTTCCAATTTAAAGCCATTTCCCTCCGTACCCTTGTAAAAAGCCCCTCTCCAGCTTTCCTGTAGCCCCCTTCAGGTATTGGAAGCTGCTCTAAGGTCTCCTCAGAGCCTTCTCTTCTCCAGGCTGAACAACCCCAAGTCTTTCAGCCTGTCCTCATATGGGAGGTGCCTAGCCCTCTGATCATCTCCATGGCCTCCTCTGGACCTGTTCCAACAGTTCCATATCCCTCCTATGCTGAGGATTCCAGAACTGGACATAATACTCCAGGTGGGGTATTACAACTCATTTGGTCACCTATTGGGGCACAAACAGCTGAAGCCATTTGGGGGCCTCCTGCAGCCCAATCAAATCAGGGATGGTGCTCTTCTCTGCTCCCACAAGCTGTGCCCCAAACCCTGGGTCAGAGGCAAATGCACTGGCTCAGAGCTGAAGCTCAGTGTGGTGCCCAAGGGCTGTCCGTCCTCATTCCCAGACCCACCTGGTCAGGTTATCTGGCTGGTTTTTTTCTTCCCAGGAGAGATGCTGGCTGCAGACAGCACCACGGGCTGCCTGTTGACGCAGTCGCGGGCAGTGCACCTCTTGCTGTCAGAGATGCCTTCCCCTCCACGAAAGGACACGCTTTGCTCCCAGCCAGAGGGAAGGAGGAGACACTCAGCATGCTGCTGCAGCGGAGGAGGCGCTCAGCCAGCCACTAATGCTTCCTACTGTCTTGGAGCAAAGGGATGAATTAGCTTTTATTAGCTCTTATGAAGAGCACATCCCTCCTGCCCTCACATGAGGCTCCCGCACAGCCCCAGCTGTGCTGCAAGTGAAGCAGAACCAGCTCACCTCCGTGCCGGCGGCCCCAAACTCCTGTTGGGTCTTGTACAAATTTATAAAGCTTAAATCTTAGACAAGCTGGGAGTTTGGATAGAACAAACCTCCTAAGGGCACAGAAAAGCCTTCACTGCCCAAAAGTACTCTGAGAACAGACTGATGCTGGGCTTTGACATCCAGTCTTCTGAGGTGGCACCACACATGGCCCGAAGGAGAACACGGTCTCCGTGCCAGCAAAACCAGAAGCCACTGCACGGTCCCTACTGCTGATACCCGGACTCGGGGCTGTTGTCTGGGGAGGGACAGGCTGCACTTTGCTGCTGAGTGCTCCTGCCACATGATGTATTCCTGACCCCTAGCACCCAGCCATCAGCACGGCTGAGGGATGGTGCTGTTCCAGAGAAGTCTCCCTGAAGTCGCTTTGGGGCTTGTTAGCGGGGTGATAAAGGGGATAAATGGCCTCGGAGAAATGCTCTGTCTCCTGCTGTGGCATTCATTACCCTTTAGCTGGGCAATTCTTTACACCAGTCAGGAGCTCTGGGCTTGCTCGTTCATCGTCCTCAGGGGCTGTTTTTCACAAGAGGCCACGCTGCATTTGTGCTCGTCGCCCCAGGCAGCTCGAACGTGCCTGAAGAGCCCACGGCACTACAGCCCACGCAAGACGGCTGGGGGCAGAGCAGTTCTCCTGTGTAGCCTCGGAGTTCATCGCCTTCCTCCCACACAACCCGCTTGCTTTCCCAAACTCACAATTTGGTGATGGGAGCCCCAGCTGCCCCCCCTAGATCAGCAGGGAACAGAGCTGGGCACATTTTCAGCCTAATTTCCTATGAAGAGCAAAGCATATGCAACCCTGCTGCATCAATCTGCCCTCTGCCCACTCCCCAGCAACTTCTGACACCGCAAACAGATTTCAACCTGATCTGACAGAGAGACAGAGGTCTCGGAGACAGTCAGAGTCTATAAATTTCATGGGAACGGGCTGTCAAACAGAGGAGAGACATTATTAGCACCTTCCAAACTGTAGTGTATCATCCCTTATTAGACATCAGACAATCTGCGTAGGGGGGAGAGAGATGCTATAAATATCCTGGTAAGGAGAGATGCTCCACTCAGCATAAGCAGTTTTCTAGACACTGGAGAATCCAAACCCAAGCTATATATCCACAGGAGGTGAGACGTCAGGGATCCCACTACACAATATACCAACAGGAGAAGGCTTCAAGCCTGCCCGGCTGACAGGAGAGACGCTGCCTAAGATGGCACATTACCCTTTGGAAAGTGTCTGGAAACGGGCTGTGTGCTCTTCCTCTGTGGTTCTTCCAGTGACTCAGCTGAGGTTCCACTGCACTTTCAGCTTGAATTACCGTCCCCGACACATGGATGAGTGCAGGTGTTCCCTGAAACAGAAGAGCTAGTCCCAGCTCCAAGGGGGAGCACCAACAGACAGAGCAGCTCCCTTGCCAAGCAATCCTCCCGTTGCCTTTCCACCACTGGGAGAGAGTTTTCACCTTCCAACAAGATGCTTCATCCACAGGCTGCTGCCAGCAAATGCCAGGAAGGCAGCCCAGAGTCCGAGCAGCCGCTTGGGGAGCTCACAGCAGCATCGCTTACACATCAAGCTACCCATTAGCAGGCTGACTGATTAGCAGCACTTGTTTATGTAAATGAGAGGGAGCCTGTCCCTCTACTTGCAGATCATTGCTGCAGACCAGACCCGCTCGTAGCCTCAGGTACAAACCTGCAAGCCAGTACCAGCACAGAGCTGGCAGGCAGTAGCATGAGTGCAAAGCAGGACAAAGGGAGCCCAAGGAACCTTCCTCTTTCTCCCAGAAGCTGAAGGAGACACAACAGCATCTCAGTTTTCCTTTAAAGTCAATTAAACTGTTTGTGCATCCAGCCTTTGGAGAGCAACACCAAGAAGCCATTTACTAGAGCTACTGGCTACCTTCCTTGCTCACCTTTCGGTGACCCAATTAGGAGACCGTCACTAGGCTGTTCCAGGGTGGAACCTGGCATCGGTCTTGCCAGGAACTCCTGTCACTCAGCACCGCTCTCCAGTACGGGAACGATTAGCAGCAAGCACACAGCACATGGCAAGGCAGGGAAGGTGACCAGAGCTTGCTAAGATTGAGCCCAGCAGGAAAGCCAAACCCCATGTGAAGGCTGGAGACGGGGCAAAGCAATCCCTGTGCTCATTTAGAGTCTGCACTGACCCAGTCATCACCTGTTCACAGTGTCATTTCCAGCCTCAGGCATCCCTGGAAGCGGCCGAGAAGTGGGAAATAGCTTTTTTCTCTCCAACACGTGTGACCACAGCCCAGCTGGCCAGATGCATTTCGAGACTCCTCTGATTCACCTGGTAAAGTTCAAGTCCCAGGAGGTGCCATCGGCCTGGTGGATCACGTATCACATGCACCTGTGAGGCTTCAGCTCTACAAAAAGAGAATTTCAACATGTACTACAGCACATCCTTTATTCAAAAAAAGGATTTACACTTCAGGGCTGCCTGACTCCCTGTTCTACCTAAAAAAAGGAGCGATGGGGATTGAATCCAGGCTTGCGTTCATTAAAAAAAATAAAAATCTAGAAATCCAGTCACTTTATCCTAATTGTTCTGATCCAACCTTTCACAGCATTGCATCGAGCTAAAAAGCCACACCTGAAAGTATGCCAAGAGCAGCATGAAATGTTAATGTTGCAATTAAAACAATATGAATATTGCAGCACTGCTCTGCTGCTCCCCATCCACTGAACAACTCTCATTCAATGGAAGTCAAGTTACATTTGAGGAAATAATGAGGTCTGCTAATTAAGTCTGGCCTAGGAAGACAGCAGCCTTAAAAGGAAGAAATACTCAGATCTTCCCCCAAACCTCTACATTTGCTGCTTATTACCTGCACGGGGAAATCATTAATGCTGTGCTATGCCAGGATCACAGGTCAGTGCCATTGTCTTATTGCACACATCTAGAGGAAATTATCTTTTTAATGATAAAACGCATAAGTTGTGACCTGCTTTGTCCCCAGTTGCTGAGCGGGAAAAGCCGAGCTGACGCTTTTCATGAATGCAGAAATCACGCACGTGACAGCGAATGCCAAATCCAGGCTGGGCTAGCGAGAGGCAGGCAGGGGCTCCAAGGGGCCCAAGGCAGCAGATTGCATCCATCCGACATGAGACAGATCCCATCTTGTGCCTGGGGAAAGGACTTGGCCTCTCCAGCCACTGCAACAGTGAGTGACAGCGGCACTAAGGGAAGGGACCACTGGGTCAGTTCTGGGGAGGGAGAGATGGTTTGGGATTGACAGAGGAGGGTCACAAAGATGATCAGAGGGCTGGAGCACCTCCCATATGAGGACAGGCTGAGAGAGTTGGGGTTGCTCAGCCTGGAGAGGAGAAGGTTCTGGGGAGAACTTAGAACAGCTTCCAGTGCTGAAAGGGGCTCCAGGAAAGCTGGGAAGAGGCTCTTGATCAGAGATTTCAGGGAGAGGACTAGGGGGAACAGTTTTCAGCTGAAAGAGGGGAGATTGAGATGAGATCTTAGGAAGGAATATTTTCCTGTGAGGGTTGGGGGAGGCCCTGGCCCAGGCTGCCCAGAGCAGCGGTGGCTGCCCCATCCCTGGAGGGGTTCAAGGCCGGGTTGGATGGAGCTTGGAGCTCCTCGATCCAGTGGGAAGTGTTCCTGTCCATGGCAGGGGGTGGAAATGGATGGGCTTTGAGGTCTTTGCCAATCCAAACCATTCTATGGTTCTGTGACAGGTGTTTTAATTCTATCAAGAAGCAATAGAGGAAAGACCCCCTTCCTGCCACTTGCACCCAAGACACGAGCACGTGTTACACTAACACAAGGACACAGCAGCCCCTAGAAATCAGAAACAACAGTTCCAGGGGTCCCAAAGCAAATCTTTATCAACATACTGCACCCATAGCTTCCCCACCTTCTTGTCTGTCACCATCTTCCCAAGTTTCCCTGTCCATGGGGGTGCACTGGGGCTGCCACTGCGTGTTCTCCCCAGCCCAGAGAACTGCAGAGGGAGGCTGGGAACAGAGGGTCTGGCACAGTGCGTATTTCATGGGATGATCAGAAGGCTGGGAACAGGCTCACCACATCTTCCTGATGATTTGGCTGCCTTTTCTCTTTGTCAGAATTTCAGGAGCAGACAAGATGTCCTTGTCTTCCAGGTCTGAACTTTGCCATCAGATCCAATCTGACCAACCAGCATGAAGCTGTCTAGGGACCACAGAGCAGCTTGTTGCCTAAAGGGCAGGGTACAGCAATCCTGGTGCTGGAGCAGCACTCTTCCCTAACCTACTTCTCGATTCTTCAGAAGAAAATTCACCCACTTAAGGGTGAGGGCGAGCACTGGAGTCCTGGTTCACTCCTTGACCACTGCTGACACTCTGAACCTAAGCCTGTCTCAATACCGACAGCCTCCCTGCTAAGATCCAGACAGAGTCTGAGTCATGCTGTCCAGACTTGGAAATGCAAAGGTCCACATGAGGGGGGAGCTCAAACTACCAGGAGAAAACACTTCAACTGATAGAGGAGAAAAATCCAGATGAAAAGATCAGAAAGGATCTCCCAGGTCCTCAGTTGTCCTTAAGGGACTCAGTTACTATTTCTATCCATCTGTGGCCTTCTGGAGATGGAAGAGAAATAAACCTGTTTGGTCACGAAGGAGGATTTCCCCAGCAATTGGCAGCTCACTGTTTTGTGGATGAGTAGGTGGTCTCCTCCCTCCTGCCCTCTTCTCGCTGTATCTCCAGATGCACCAGTGCTCGCTGCTACCAAGTGTCTGTTCTGCAATAAAGAGCAATAAACATGCCAGAGTAATTAATGTCTTAACAACTTATTACAATCCTCAGATAATTAATCACAAAAGCTAAACATGCTGTCTCACCCTCCTAATGTGTTAATGCTCTAATTATTATGCCTCAATTAAGGGGAAGTCAGCGCTCCTTGCTTAGAAGCGCATGTTTAATAAGGGCTCTTGAACGCAGGGAAGTTGAAGAGAGGAGGGAGTGAGTGTTGGGGGTTAAGGAAGAGGACACCATTTTTAATGAGGTTTCACGGGTGGCTCAAGGCGAGGAATTGACAGCCCCTGTCTGGGATCTCACACGCGACTGCGTGTGGAACCGGGGGCCATCTGCCGTGGCTCTGCACTCCGCTTCCCACTGGCTATTTATAGGAGAAGCAGCACATGGGGCACAGAGGAGGCAGGGACTGGAGATGAGCAGTCACACTGTGGGTCGGGCCAGTGCTCGACAGCAGAGCTGGCAGCTCACAGAGCAGTCAGCAACACCAGTAGGTGGTCTCCTCTATCCAGACCATTTATTTCCAGACACGCAGGCACTTGCCATAGCTCCTGTCCCACGTGAAGCATCCTCGTTGCCCAGGCCTCTCCAGCACAGTCCTATTTCCATGATGAAGTTTGTTTCCAGTCAGGGTAGCTCTGGGACACTCCAAGGAGATGATGACAACAGCCTCCAAACCCCAGGATTACTCTTGGGATGTTTCAGATGGGTTCATCTGATTCCAGCCACCACCTGGTGGTTTTCCACAACTCCTTGTAGTATGAGAGAACAGAAAGCCGTGTCTCAAAGAGCAAACCATTAAAACATACTTGATTTATCACTGGGGTGACTGAAGGCCAAAGAGAGATATTCTGCAGGGGATATTGTGGAGGTTACTACCACTGACTATGCCTTCCTGGTATCTTGCTTTAGACCTTGCTGGATGCTGGGAAACCTCTGGAAGAGGTTCTTGGTGTTGAGGAGCTTGAGCAGACTATAATGGTGAATGTGGGAGTTGGACCTTTTACTGTGAGACAGCTGCTGCCCTCAAGACACAGCTCTGCACCCATAAAATCCTCTATCTTGGGGAAGACTTCAGTACAAAATACAGTCAAAGCAAAGAGGGCATCACCACCATCCCACTGCGGAAGCGGTGACCCTGGAGTGCAAAGGGCTCACGACTGGAACTGAGGTGGCCAGGCTCCAGATTTTGGTACCATACAAGAAGCTGCAAGAGAAGAATGGCTGGAGCCCAAGTCTCATGAAACAAAGCCTATAGAATTTTCTTTTTTCTGATAAGCTTTTGAAACAACTCACCCACTCAAGTGGGTCTTCAAACACAAGAAAGCTTCCCCTGAACCAGCCTGGTTTCTGTTCCAACCAAGGTTTTTTAAATTTCTCAGACAAATGAATCACCAGAAGCATTTCCAGCTCTAGGTTCGACTGGAAAACGATTGCATTTCCTCAAGAAATAACACACTGTGTAGGTTTGGATGGCTCCCTCTGAGGAATAAGGGAGAAGGAATAAGAAACAAAACAAAACAAAACAACCCGGAGGGGACATGAATTTTAAAACCCATGAACAGTTCCAGTTTTTAAATAATCAAAATGAAAAAATACTTCACACAGTCACTTCCACAAAAATAATTCTGTCACTCTGATTTCTTCAGTGTTGTCTCACAGAAAACAAACCCAAGCTTTTCACCCCCCCCCACCTCACTTACAGCACCTGTGAGGCAGCAGCTTCTGGCAGTTTGACTGGAGAAAAGGGGCTGATGTCTCCCCACCCACACAGCCTGTGGATTCCCCTGGAGATGAGGGCTTCAACGAAGACTTTGGCCTGCATCAGAAACGGTGTGACCAGCAGATCCAGGGAGGTTCTTCTCCCCCTGTACTCGGCAGTGGTGAGATCGCACCTCGAATCCTGTGTTCAGCTCTGGGCCCCTCACCACAAGAAGGATGTTGAGGCTCTGGAGCGAGTCCAGAGAAGAGCAACAAAGCTGGGGAAGGGGCTGGAGAACAGGCCTGATGAGGAGCGACTGAGAGAGCTGGGGGTGTTCAGCCTGGAGAAGAGGAGGCTGAGGGGAGACCTCATTGCTCTCTACAACTACCTGAAGGGAGGTTGTGGAGAGGAGGGAGCTGGCCTCTTCTCCCAAGTGACAGGGGACAGGATGAGAGGGAATGGCCTCAAGCTCCGCCAGGGGAGATTTAGGCTTGAGATTAGGAAAAAGTTCTTCATGGAGAGGGTGGTTAGGCATTGGAACGGTCTGCCCAGGGAGGTGGTTGAGTCACCATCCCTGGAGGTGTTTAAGGTGAGGGTGGATGAGGTACTTAGGGGCATGATTTAGGGATTGGTGGGAATGGTTGGACTCGACAATCCGGTGGGTCTCTTCCAACCTGGTTATTCTGTGTGTGATTCTGTGTGTGACTTGTACATTTGACCTCCCTCTATGCTGCTTTCCATTCCAACATCAGTTATGATGGGCCCAGACTTTCCCTCCATCTCTTCTATGATGTGACAACTTCAGACACCCAGCTCCAGTTCCCCATGCTCAGCTGGAGACATCTAGAACAGCATTTTATCCCAACAGCTTCATTTCCCTCCTCCTTCCCTTGTGAAGAAGCTGCAGACCACAATGAGGTTTCCCCTCAGCCTCCTCTTCTCCAGCCTGAGCAGACCAAGTGACTTCAGCTACTCCTTATTGGGTTTCCCCTCTAAAGCCCTCACCAACTCCATGGCCTCCTCTGGACACTCTCCAGTAGCTTTAGATCCTTGTTATACTGTGGTGCCCAGAACTGCACCCAGCACTCAAGGTGGGGCCGCCCCAGTGCGGAGTGGAGTGGGACAACCCCCTCCCTCGACCGCCTGGCAAGGATCCTCACTCTGTCTGCCTGAGAACACTCCCGAACACCACTGCCCCTTTGCACCTTTCCCAGCAGAACTCTGGGTCAGCTTTTTAGAGTAAGTCATTGCCCCAACAGCCGAGATCTGCTCCCAGACCTGGAGACACTCACAGCCAGCTCTGTTCCCAGAGCTCCAGAGCAGGGTCTGAATTTTGAGGGCAGTCTCTGGAGAACAGCCAATGACCATTACATGAATAAATACAAGATGTAAAGACCATCAGACGCTACAGCAGAAAAAAGACAGCAGCCCAAGTGGATCAAATTGCTGGACCATGAAGCCGATACCCCTGGAGCCCAGACACCCCTACCCCAACCTCAGAGCCCTCTCTGACAAGAGCTTTCTGAGCTCTGCATACCCCCTCCCTCTGCCTTTAAGACAGCACGACAGCTGGGAAACCCAATCTGGTCCAAATTTTGTTACAACCATGCTGTTCTTTATCCTTGTTTACCAGCATTAATTTTAATGGCTTTCCCTACATTAACTTTGTCCTGAACCAGTTGGAGGAAAATTTCTGCTCGCTTGCCTTCTGGAGAACAGCCTGGGTAATTTTCCTTTGTCATATAATGGCCCGTCTGGGCTTCTCAGAAGTGACAGCCACACTGTGTACTTTGTTGAGGACAATAAACTTGCCGGAGCTGGAGGAGGAGGATTTACACCCAAATTCAGTATCTGTTCTTTGTTCAATTTGGGTCTCAGCTTGTGCTTGGGTGGAAATTTCTTCCTCCTGTTCAACATGGGGAGGAACTACTGAGCCTGCACCAAGGAAATTAAATGCTTCCTGGTGAAACGGCTGCCTCCCCAAGTCTGGGAAGATTTGCGCTGGGTTCATCACCAGCAATCTGCATCTCATTTTCTCCAGAAATCATTAAAAATGCTTGTAAAGCAGGTCATGGAAGAGATAATGGTGCTAGAACAGGCATGGAGAACGTTTCAGAGAGGTGAGGAGCAGCAATAAAGAATGCCTTGTTTTCCGCATCAGCCCTCTGCTCTGCGATGTCCGACTCTGCACACGCTGGCAGAGCTGGGCATCACCCAACAGGCAGAACCTCGTTTGTGCTGTTCAGTGTCCCACACACCTTTATTCACAGCAGGGAGCAGAGGTGAAGATGGTGAAATGCCTGAGCCACTCACCTCTCTTCTTTCCACTCTCCCTCTTCTCACCTCCAGCTCCTTCCAGCCACCAACCTGAAGGACACATTGCAGCTTCATCGAGGCTGGGCTCTGCAGGAGAGAAGAACATTGTTCTTCCCTTTGTTCAGCTGATGCTGTGAGCTGTGGTCCCTCTCCTTTCTCCCCCTAAGAGAAAGCTATGACAACTCAAGCCATGGGAAGGAAGAGAAATACTCAGGACTGTCAGCACCGTTCTCTCCCTGACAAGAAAAGCAGGGCCACAACTCTTTCCACCAAAGAAATGCAAGTGTTCAATTCAGGCGCGCTTCCAAAGTTTTCTGTCTCTGACAGCATAAAAAAGGAACATGGTTACAACCAAGGGAAGCTATTTCATGTATCACATGATGCCTATATTTTAAAAGTACAGATGTTCCCTCCATGCTCCAAGGGGCAATTTGGAAGATGGAGGGCTCAGAAAATCCCACTATATCCAGCCATGAGCACCTGGGCTGCTGTAGAGGGAGTGTTGCCATGGAAAGATGAGGGAGGCAACATCAGACGGCTGGAGTATTCCTACCAATTAACATGAAGAATTTTGACTGCTCTGCTGTGTTTTCTGCAAGAGCCTAGCAACCACCTCAGAAGTGTTATTCACACATCTGAGAAGTGTTTAGCGGGGTCACATGCTTTGTAAGCTATGCGAGCAGGGAAGGAGAGCTCTCTAGACTTGAGCATGGGCACACAACACATACGCACCTTGGCTCCTGCTCCAGACAGCTCATGCACTAGGCAGTCATCAGGTCATGCAGGACACCAGAGAGAGACCACAGGATCACAGAATCACAGAATAATCAGGTTGGAAGAGACCCACTGAATCATCGAGTCCAACCATTCCCACCAATCCCTAAATCATGCTCCTAAGTACCTCATCTACCCTCACCTTAAACACCTCCAGGAACGGTGACTCAACCACCTCCCTTGGCAGACCGTTCCAATGCCTAACCACCCTCTCCGTGAAGAACTTTTTCCTAATCTCAAGCTACTTTTTCCTAATCTCAAGGATGAGGGGAGGCGGTGACATGCAGGAGGTTGAGCCACAACTGCAGGGAGGAGAAGACCTGCAGGAGGAACTATATGTCCTACCTTCACGGGGCAAAACAGGGCACCTTATCATTGCGCAGTTCAGAGGTTCTGGCTGGGGAATCCCAACACTGGCAATTCCTTCTACGGACAAACAAACTCACAGCCTGCTGCATGGGTTCACTTCCAATGTGCCGTTTCCACCAAGACTCCTGCCACTCTGCCCTAATGAAACAGAAGAAGAAGAAAAACCTCCAGGATACTTTTCAACATCTCTACCAGGCACCAAAGAGTGAGCGATACAGAGCATCCTACCGTCTTCCACCCTCCTGAAGTAAAGGCAGATGGTCCACATGTGCCAGTCTAGCCTCTTCCACAAAAAGGGCACAACAAACTGACAAAGAACAGCTCCTGCCCATTCATTAAGTTCTTGGCATTAATTGATTTCTCTCCAACCAAGCCATAAAACCCAAAGCTGCATGCAAGCAGCATCCTAAAATATCCTTGTAAATTTCAGCCGCCACATTCATTAATTACAACCCAGTGATAGTTCAGGCCATTAGTTCTGGATGGTAACTTCATTTATTCCCATGTTAATGCTCGATGTCAGTGGTTATCTCATTACCACTCTATTACTTACCTACTTAATCCATCATTGCAACCCAGGCCAAAAAGGAGGAGCAGAGTTTGCCTTGCGTCTGTAGGGAGACGATGCATCAAGTATGGAGCACCTAGGAATCACAAACAAAACACTTCTCTAATCTGCAGCTGAGGTTGTATCTATTAAGAGGAGGAAATGACACAGACAAGTGTTCTTAGGAGCACAAACACATTCCAACACTGAAGAATTGTGGATATTGAGAACTAAATTTCCTATTAAATCATAACCAAAAGCCTTAGCAAGAACAGAAATGCATATTTGTAAACATATAGAAAAATGACTTTAACTCTGCCCTCCTTCTCCTTGGGCTCTCCTTCCTCCAAACCCCAGGTTAGACTCAAACAATTCCTGCCCTTTGCGTGCTAAACACTTTGAAAAGGCAGGTCAGAGTATGGGCGTTGAGACACGCGGCGTGCTGAACGCTCCAGAAAACATGCAGGCAGCACTGCAGATACCACTAGCCCTGAGTGCTAGTGAAAATACACCTAAAGCCATGTAACGATACAGTAGTTATTGACATTTCAGTGCACACCCAGCTGGAGTTCCTCTTGTCTGGTGAGCAGGCGCTTCTGAAAATATGCTTTATAGCACTCCTGCCTGTTCCAGGATTTGCTTCGCTTGCTGATCCAACCCCACAGGTCTGATTGGGGTGTTTCAACACAGCTTTCCCTGCTTTCTTCCCACCTTCTTCCCTCAAATAGTTTTGTTGGAGACAGCATTTCAGCCTTTCCCTCCTTGACTGAGAAAAAGGGAAGCCCTTTTTATCACAGAATCACAGAATAACCAGGTTGGAAGAGACCCACTGGATCATCGAGTCCAACCATTCCCACCAGTCCCTAAATCATGCCCCTAAGTACCTCATCCACCCTCACCTTAAACACCTCCAGGGACGGTGACTCAACCACCTCGCTGGGCAGACTGTTCCAATGCCTAACCACCCTCTCCGTGAAGAATTTTTTCCTTATCTTAAGCCTAAATCTCCCCTGGTGGAGCTTGAGGCCATTCCCTCTCGTCCTGTCGCCTGTCACTTGGGAGAAGAGCCCAGCTCCCTCCTCTCCACAACCTCCTTTCAGGTAGTTGTAGAGAGCAATGAGGTCTCCCCTCAGCCTCCTCTTCTCCAGGCTAAACAACCCCAGCTCTCTCAGTCACTCCTCATAAGGCCTGTTCTCCAGCCCCTTCACCAGCTTCGTTGCTCTTCTCTGGACTCGCTCCAGAGCCACAACATCCTTCTTGTGGTGAGGGGCCCAGAGCTGAACACAGGATTCGAGGTGCGGTCTCACCAGTGCCGAGTACAGAGGGAGAAGAACCTCCCTGGACCTGCTGGTTACGCCGTTTCTGATCCAAGCCAAGATGCCATTGGCCTTCTTGGCCACCTGGGCCACTGCTGGCTCATGTTCAGTCCCTGTCAACCAACACCCCCAGGTCCTTCTCCAGGCAGCTTTCCAGCCAGGCTTCTCCTAGTCTGGAGTTGCTCCGGGTTGTTGTGCCCCAAGTGCAGGACCCGGCATTTGGCCGTGTTAAACCTCATGCCGTTGGTCTCAGCCCAGCGCTCCAGCCTGTTCAGGTCCCTTTGGAGCCTCCCGACCCTCCAGCAGATCGACGCTTCCACCCAGCTTGGTGTCATCCACAACCTTGCTAAGGGAGCACTCGATGCCTTCATCCAGGTCGTTGATAAAGACACTAAACAGGACTGGACCCAGGACTGAGCCCTGGGGAACCCCACTTGTCACTGGCCTCCAGCTGGATTTAACTCCATTTCCCACCACTCTCTGGGCCCAGTCATTCAACCAGTTTTTCACCCAGGAGAGTGTGCGCCCGTCCAGGCCAGAGGCCGACAGTTTCCGAAGCAGAATGCTGTGAGAAACTGTATCAAAGGCTTTACTAAAGTCCAGGAAGATACATCCACAGCCTTTCCCTCGTCCAAGAGTTTAGTCACTCGGTCATAGAAGGTGATCAGATTACTCTGGCAAGACCTGCCTTTCATAAACCCGTGTTGACTGGGCCTGATCACCCGGTTCTCTTGCAAGTGCTTCTTGATAGCACTCAAGATCACCTGCTCCACGACTTTCCCTAGTACCGAGGTCAGACTGACAGGCCTGTAGTTCCTCGGATCCTCCCTGCGCCCCTTCTTATAGATGGGCACGACATCAGCCTCCAGCCAGGCTGTCAAAGATGTGAGCTGGGGAAAAGGTTCAAACAGACATCTCTTGCAGTATGGCAGATTCTCTCGAGAGTAAGCAAAGTACCTCTGTGCAGATACAATGCCCACACATTAAGACAGGTGACTGTGGTTTTTAGTGCTTCGAAGCAACACATAATCATACAACGATTTGGGTTGGAAAGGACCTTAAAGCCCATTCAGTCCCACCCCTGCCATGGGCAGGGACACTTCCCACTGGACCAGGGTCTCCAAGCCCCATCCAACCTGGCCTTGAGCCCTTCCAGGGATGGGGCAGCCACCACTACTGTGGGCAACTTGGACCAGGGCCTCCCCACCCTCACAGGAAAACATTTCTTCCTAAGATCTCATCTTGACTTCCCCTCTCTCACCTTAAAACTGTTCCCTTCATCCTATCCCTGAACTCCCTGATCAAGAGCCCCTCTCCAGCTTTCCTGGAGACCCTTTAGCTACCAGATGGCTGCTCTAAGGTCTCCCCGGAGCCTTCTCTTCTCCAGGCTCAACAACCCCAACATGATATGGAGGGATTGAAATCCCCCAGCACGGAGGAAGCTGATGCCACAAAGGCAGGGTAGAGAGAAAAGACACAGACCCAGGATGATGTCAGGAGTGAAATATCAGTGTTTTCCTCTGCGACAAGTAAACCTCCAGTTAACATGCCTGTGCTGGCAAAGCAGGCACTAAATGGTGCTGTGCTGGAATAACTGGCAGGGTAAGCCTGCAAGACACCACAATCAGATGTAATTAGAGTACCTCTGCTCTGTTCTCCATCCCCTCGGCAATGAAATCCATTACAGGGTGCTGAAAGAAAATAGTTTAAAATGTCCCCAAAGCTGGGTTGTTGACACCAGCGTAGACAGATGGATTTTGATACACCCTTGATTAAACAGCTCTCTGCAGAAGGCAAAGTGGGCAGAAAAGGAGGTGGGCGATGAGCCTGAGAACCGTCCTCCAAACAGTGGCTGTTGCCCAAGGAAAGCAAGTGCTGCTGCAGGGGAAAGCTGCCCTGTCAAGCAGGCAGAGGCTAAACCAGCCTCATCCCTAGGGAGGCAGGTTGCAACCCTCTGCCGTAGTGGAGGCTCCTACCCCTGAGCTCTCTGCTCCAGCCCAACGCTACACACATCGCGGATCCCGGCTTCTAATGTAAGGTTGCCATGAAAGAGAGCAATGAAAAGCCCCACGTTGTGCTCATCTAGCACCAGAGCCAGAAATACCTTTATTTTCCACGGAGTTCCACATGACAGGAGGGATTCTCCAGGATGCAGTCAGATACTGGCTCCAGGTGCAACTTCCCCCGTAGGCATTTGTAACATCTCATCATCTGCACTCACACACAGATGCTCTTGGACTGATAAGGATTGAACTCCCTTGGTGGAGAGGGGCAAAGAGAAAGTCTTCTATCCTTGGTCATCTATTTATATCAAGCTGGTAGGAACTTGTTATCTATAAGATCTTTGGCACGCAAAGTTGCAATCAGCTATCAGGCTGGAAAGTTGGTAGGGGTGGGTAAAAAGGAACCCCAAAAAATTAACCCTGTTTTCTGAGAAGCGGATGAAAGGTAAGAAGGAAGGGTGTTACAGCCAGATGTGGGCAGCTGACCCATCCAACACAGAGACCTCAGAAAGAGGAAACTCAGGTAGGACAGAGGGTCAAGCACAGCCCAGGAGCTTGGAGCACAGCGTAAAGATACCCACTGTCCCCAGTACTAAGGTTAAATGCCTTGAAATTGCACACAGGCTCTGCAGCCCAGGGTACCACAGAGCTATACAAACCAGTGACCGCTGCTTACCAGTCCTGTGCCTGTGCCATCTTGGCCTCCTGTGGTGGCCAAGAGCTCTGCAGTCACTCTTGTGGCTTGCAGACATGTCCCACAAGGGAAGGGGCTTTTCCATCAAATATTCCTCAAGCTTTGTGTACAAAGATATTTCATAGAAGACTCCATATCAGGAAGGAATTATAAATGAGAAAATACAAGATACTGAGCATCGCCAGATCCTGCAGTAGTAAACCCCCTATTTTTGCACAATAGTCATCTCATACTAATCTATTTCAGGTGGTTCAGAAGCTTAAAATTTTTATTAATAACTCACCCTGCCCCCTCTCATGGTCTGAAAGAAACTGAAGCAGGCAGCAAGAATCTCATACCTAGCATCAACCTTATTATTTGCCTGTGAGTGCCCCGTGCAAGCCTGGCACTTGGGAACCCTCAGCTACTTGCTTTTATATGCACTTTGAAACTGAGATGGCTTTTGGTCCCAGCTCTGCTCAGTGCAATAGAGTCCTGGTTCACCACCACAGCGCCACTGATCTTCAGATCTGCAAATAGCTGTGGGGCTGCCGAGCTCCCATCTGAGTCATCAGAAATCCAGCCCCGTGCTAACAAATGAACAGCCCAGCCAGCTGCAGAGAGCACCACATCTCCACCTTCCCTGCAGCAGTTTAGTCTGGGAAAGCAGGGTCATGTCTCCAACAAGGTGTTTTAAAAATGTGTTCACCAATGCATTTCAAATAACGCTGTTTTTTAACACGATTTCATACCCAGCCCATATGAAAATGCAACTGCATCTCAGGCAGAGCGGAGTGCCCTTCTACAGGACATCACAGGCACATGTAACCCACATATTTGCACCTGGGAAAGGATTAGCAGAGCGGGAGCATCTTTAGCCTAAGGCTGCCTTAAGCAAAGTCTCATATCCTTTACAACAGAACAAGAAGGTCCTGTTTACTGCTTAGTATCTTTTATAGAATCATAGAATGGTTGGAAGGGACCTTAAAGCCCACCCAGTTCCAACCTCCCTGCCATGGGCAGGGACACTTCTCACTGGATCAGGGGCTCCAAGCCCCATCCAACCTGGCTTTGAACCCCTCCAGAGATGGGGCAGCCACCACTGCTCTGGGCAACCTGAGCCAGGGCCTCCCCACACTCATTGTGAAGAATTATTTCCTAATGTCTATTCTAAACCTGCTGCCCTCAAATTTAAAGCCATTCTCCCTCATCCTATCGCTACATGCCCTTTTCTTTCTCAAAAAGTCATTGTCCAAAATTTACCGTGGTGACGTGTAAGTGTGCACCTGCCCAGATGAAGGAGAGGTTGGTCCTTTCCTTGGTCTCTGATAGTCTGTTCAGAAGCTGACATTCAAGCATTTTATTCCCCCTGCAAACAAACCACATTAGTTAAGCTCTCCCAGGGAAGTAGTAGGACCAGAGCAAATTCCCAGAAAAAGCTTTGGCATTGTTCCATCTGTTCTGTGGCTCCGAGCGAGATGGAGTAACAGAGCATGACACGTGGAGAAACAGAAGCTGCACAACGCACACGTTACTGCAAGGAAAATTAACAATATTAGAAGGGAGAGGGAAGGGAAAACACTTGCTAATACTTATTAAAATACAATCTTATCCTCATCTGACCGTAATTCCGATTAAAGAAAACTGGACAGACTGTCATCACTGCTGGGGCATCCAGGCAATATCACTGACCATCCATGTACATAATTGCCCAGGAGGTCCCACAATGACCCCCTTGCCTTTCCTCCAGCAATCTTAGATGCATCAGTTCAAGTTATCAGTATTCTTGAGGCCACTCAGCCCTACTCTCCAGGCTTCCAGAGTCCTCTGACATAGTCAAAGCATCTTCCAGTTACCTTAGACAGATGCCCAGACCAACTAGCTCACCGTGCAACTTCTTCACCGCTGCCTGTCTTGGATCCAAAGCACACTCTAGTCACAAGTCCTACAATCCCTTTAGAAGATCTCCTTCAACATGTTTTGAACATGTTATTCCCATCCACTGGGCGAGTTGGTGGCTCTGTAAAGAGGAGAGAGGAGTCTGATGCCCAAAAATGGGCCTGGGGGCTTCAGAAGCCATCTAGCTTAGGACTCAAGCATGCCTGCCCTTCCAGTAGAATCATAGAATCACCAGGTTGGAAGAGACCCACCAGATCATTGAGTCCAACCATTCCTACCAAACACTAAACCATGTACCTCAGTGCCTCGTCCACCCGTCCCTTAAAAACCTCCAGGGAAGGTGACTCAACACCCTCCCTGGGCAGCCTCTGACAGTGCCCAATGACTCTTTCTGGGAAAAATCTTTTCCTAATGTTCAGCCTAAACCTCCTCTGGTGGAGCTTGAGGCCATTCCCTCTCGTCCTGTCCCCTGTCACTTGGGACAAGAGCTCAGCTCCCTCCTCTCCACAATCTCCTTTCAGGTAGTTGTAGAGAGCAATGAGGTCTCCCCTCAGCCTCCTCTTCTCCAGGCTAAACACCCCCAGCTCTCTCAGCTGCTCCTCGTAAGATTTGTTCTCCAGCCCCTTCACCAGCTTCGTTGCTCTTCTCTGGACTCGCTCCAGAGCCACAACATCCTTCTTGTGGTGAGGGGCCCAGAACTGAACCCAGGATTCGAGGAGCGGTCTCACCAGTGCCAAGTACAGAGGGAGAAGAACCTCCCTGGTCCTGCTGGTCACGCCGTGGCTGATACAGGCCAAGATGTCATTGACCTTCTTGGCCACCTGGGCTACCGCTGGCTCATGTTCAGTCCCTGTCAACCAACACCCCCAGGTCCTTCTCCTCCAGGCAGGTTTCCAGCCAGGCTTCTCCTAGTCTGGAGTTGCTCAGGGTTGTTGTGCCCCAAGTGCAGAGCCCGGCATTTGGCCGTGTTAACCTCATCCCACTGGACTCTGCCCATGGTCCAGCCTGTTCAGATCCCTTTGGAGCCTCCCGACCCTTCAGCAGATCCACACTTCCACCCAGCTTAGTGTCATCTGCAAACTTGCTAAGGGAGCACTCGATGCCTTCATCCAGGTCATTGATAAAGACACTGAACGGGGCTGGACCTACACCACAACTTCACAGGAGCACAACAAAGACCAGATTTCATTGAGCTTAGGGAACACACACATAAGAAATCTTGGGAAAAGTAGACAAGTGCTGAGTGGTTTGACAGACTCTTGAAAGAGACTCCATCTGCTGACTACCCAGCAAGCAAAGGGCTCAGTGCAGTGTCCCTGTCAGTCACTGGCTATCAAGCCTAATCACATGGCATAATAATATTCCTTAAATTGTTTTGTATTTAAAAAAGAATGAAGAACTAGGGGTGAAAAAAATGCTGCAATTGAAGGGGAGTGCTGAAGTTCAACCACTGTAGGAAACCCTAAAGACAAACGCACATCTCACACTTTGAAGTCTGTAAGAGAGTTGATTTTCTATTCCTCAGCTTCAATCACCTCTTTCCTAGTGAGGTTTGGCACTAACCCAGGTCTCCGGAGAACGCAGAGGCAAGGATTTTCCAAAGGATTTGTCACCCACATCTCCTCCTGCAACACTCCCATGGGGATTTTCCAACCAGCAACCTCTCCTTTGAGAAAAAAACCTGCCTGGAAAAGACTGGGCCATTGCCAGGAGAAACCCAAGAACGATATTTCTCCCTCAGCCCTAGCTCCAAGCCTAGTGATCACCTGCAGGCCCCGCTGCCCTCCACCTGTTTAAGGGGGATGTTTTCATTATCTTTCAATTTGCAATGAGTTGAGCTTCAAGTCCTTCATTGGATTATTTTTGTATTTAATGTCCTCTCCTCTCCTACTCTTCTTTTTATAGACTGGTAATCCAAGTCCCTTGGTAAGGCTGAGTAATCTTGATCAGATTTTAATCAAAGTAAGCGAGATCCTCAGCTGCCAGTATTGATGCTTCTGCCTTTAAATATTTGAACGCTGCCGATTTAGCACAGCAAGGTGCTGGCCCCATCCGTTCAGAAAATTTAAATTCCTTCCTATGCATCCAGCTAAAACAACAAGACAGAACAAGCAACCTGCTGCAAAGGGGTTTTAGTTTATAAAACTAATACCCAGGATTTTCAGAACTAAATGAAAATCTGAGATAATCCCCTCTCAAATCCAGCCTGGGAAAAGCACTCCGGACAGATCAGTATCAAATAACTTCTTAAACCACACTTTTTCCTTCTGTGAAATCTACCATCACGTCAGAGTTGAAGGGAAATTGCCCACAATGCCTCACTCCTTGACATGACCCAGAGAAAACACGTATAGAAAATGCATATTTTACCCACACAGGTTTCTCCAGGATGGACTTGCTTCTGCTGTGTCCAGCAGTGGCTCTTGTGTCACTGCCAAACGCAAGCATCCCAAACCAGCATATTAGTCGGAAAATAATGAGATTTCTGGAATACAAAATGCTGGCTCCATTTTCCTTACCTTTAAAATGCTACCTGCCAGCTTTCCTCCACAGATCAGAAAGATAATAAAAGCACTTAGAGGAAAATCAGTATCATCTAATTGCCTGACTCCAGGGGACAACTTTGAGGTGGAGATGGGAGCTGACCCACAGAACTTGTCAATGTTTGGACAGCAAACAGTGTACAAGTGAAGCCAGAACTAGACAATCGCCCACAAGACTGCAGGAACAAAGAAACCAGAAGGGAAGCAAGGATAAGCAACCACTCGCCAATTCTTAGTCCTAGCAGTAGGGAAGTAAGAGACACCAATGCATTCAGCAACAAGGGTTAAATTCAAGACGCTGGCGGCTCTTCCGAGCTCTAGACTTGCCAGAAAAACAACCCACATGGCATCAATCCAGCTGCACGCACACCTCTGGGAAAGCTCTGGCAAATCAACTAAGGTGAGACTCGACACAGGTTGCACATTAATAGGCACAACACACATATTAAACCGCCCCGTAAGCAGTCTCACGAAGAAGCCTATGTGAGGAGCATCTGCAGGGGGGTTAACAAGCTTCAGCTCCTGCAAGCAGCCCTCATCTCTTGTCCTTTCATATTAGCTCACCCGAGCATCTCTGACTCAAGACACAGGTTCCTAGAACAGATGGTCTTATCAGTGTTGGTGTGTAGCGACAAGGAGACAATGGGTGGCCCAGAGAGCAACTAAAACACTTCACCCCACTTGCCCCAAAACAGGTTCAAGATCACACCAAGGGCAACCGGGATCAAAGCAGAAAAATCTGTCACACATAATTGGTCCAAATTATCCTCGCATGCTTCCTGCACTGTAAAGATCTCAGCTGGAACCCAGTTTGGGATGCTGGTCTCCAAGACAGTTTGAACAACTGGAGACGGTCCAAAGGAGACAGACAACAGTGACTGGAAATCTATAGGAGATGTTTGGCAAGAAGAATCAGAAAGCATTTGCGATGCTCAGTCTAGAGAGGATAGAGACAGTCAGAGTCTTCAGACAAGTAAAAAGGAAAAGCAAAATGGAAGGAGGTGGAAAATCTAACCCTCTTCCCAGCTCTGTTGTGTAAAGGACAAGTAATCCCAGGCTTAATTTAAAACAAGGGACCTATCAGTCAAACATTAGGAAAAATCTTAGAATTTTATGGAAAGCAAAAACTTTAGACTGTTGTCAGATCTCCACTGCTTTCATCAAAACATCCACAGTTAAATTAATCCCTTTGGGCTACGCTGCAGAAGACCCCATAACTCAGCCATGAGGCAGTCAAGAGAGTTACGAGCTCATTCTGCACTGTGACGTGGGGAACAGATAGTCCAGTGCCACTGAAAGGGAATTAATTTCCAACTCACCATAAAAAACCCCCAAAAAACCAAACAGCCTCATGGCAGCTGCTGCATAAAGGGATCTTTAAAAACCCTTCCAGTGTGAAAAGGCCAGCAGGGGAGGGAGTGGGTACGTGCTTTGAGAGCTGCCAGGAGTCAGGGGAATGGAGAGGAAAAAGCCATAGCAAAGCTGGACCTGCTAAGCTTGTACCTGACAGATCAAGAACAGCAGAGCAGCCAGAGCCACTTGTCAAAGGAAAGCCCTGCTGAACTCAAGAGGATGCTCCAAGAGCGTTCAAACTTGGCTCTGTTAAGTGACTCCCCCACCACTCACTGCTCAGCTGTGCCTTTGGCAAGAGAGACCTCGTGCCTTCACGAGGCCTCCCACGGAGTCTTGGGTGCTCTCTGCTCTGGCACATGCAAGCCTTGCTTTTAGCTGGTGGCTCCATCAACCATGTGGGCTGAGACAGACCTGTCTCCAGTCAGGCCACTTCCATGCTGTAGCTCAGGACAGAGCCCCAGAGCTGGCTCTAGCACTTCATGGGTGCCAACGTAAGGCAGGAGCACGCGGTTGGGTGCTCTCACCAGCCAGAGGAGAACGAGTCTTGAGATCATAGAGTCCCAGAATGTCCTGAGTTGGAAGGGACCCACAAGAATCATTGAGTCCAGCTCCTGTCCCTGCATAGGACACCCCAACATTCACAGCATGTGTCTGAGGGTGATGTCCCAAGGCTTTTGGAATATTGTCAGGCTTGGTGCTATGACTGCTTCCCTCGGAGCTGTTCCAGTGCTCCACCATCCTCTGGGGGAAGAGCCTTCTCCTAATGTCCAATCTAACCCTCCTCTAGCATCTTCATGTCATTCCCTCAGGTCCTGTCATTGGTCACCGGAGAGAAAAGATCAGCACCTGCTCCTCCTTCTGCCTTTGTGAGGAAGCTGCAGACAACCATGAGGTCTCCACTCATCTCCCTTCCTCCAGACTGAAGAGACCAAGTGACTTCAGCTGCTCCTCATAGAGCCAAACAGAACAATACGTACACTTACCCACATCCAGCCAAATTAAATATATATTTTTATATATCCAACCAAATGAATCACAAGTACAAAGGCTTTTCAAGCCTGAGGGACACTTAGGTGTCCCCAAATTCTACTGAACTTTACTTAAGTTGAAAGACGGGCAGGAGCTCAGGATTTGCATCATCCTTCCTGGGTTTTTGTCCTGGCTGCCTGCTGACCTCTTGTGTGAGTAAAAACCAGACATTTTGTTAGCTGCCTCATCACGAGCCTGTCCTATTCCAGTGACGTTGGCCAAAGCTAATTCCTGCATCGAATCCTCAAATGCGTCCAAGCCCAAACTTCTTCTTGTGCTCTGCTTTCCAAACCTCCCTCAACCCAAGCTCCTCATATATTTTTGGCTGGATCTGGAGATCAGGGAGCTGAGAGATGCTTAGAGAAACCAAACTCTGCCTGTTTCCCTCAGAACTCATTGCAAAACACAGCTTGATACAGATCCATGATAAAACCTAATCACTGGACGGAGAGGTCCCTAGTGATGCAGGCAAGGTTTGCAGCAGGTTTCGCTCCAGATGTAGCTATTCCTGCATGCCAGACCTAAATTTTAAGCCCAGAAATATTCCTCTTGAGTTTTTCCTCCCACATTGACTTGTGTGAGGCTCGGCTCAGATCATCACGCTTACTGTACTTACAAGATGAAGCGCAAAGTCAGTTCATCTGAGAAGAAGCTTCTTAACCTCTTCCACCACTCCTTTCCCTGCACGCATCACAGACTGTGAGACACACCTGCAGTGAACTACCATTCTCCGCGCTCTGCCTCCTGCTTTGTTTATAGAGAATTTAGGGAGATTTGTGGACCTGGTGATGAATTATAGGGAAGAAGACAAACACATTTTGCTGTTCTGAGCAAGGAATGCTGGAATCCGGTGGACATCGGGAGGAATTATTTGCAGAAAATTAATATTGTTTGTCATTTGCATGATTAACTTCTGGATCTCAAATGAATGATGGGAAGAAAGCAGTGGGAGATGTTCATTATACCTGATGGAGTGAAGCCCCTTGACATGATGCTAAGGTCACCATGATCTATGGACCTACTGACTAACAACTCGGAGTGCTCTGGAATTGAGCACACGAGATAACTGGGGGCGTAAGCGATCTGCCACATTAAATGCCAAGGCGTTAATAACTGTTGCTTGCCTCTGACTGGGAGCTTCAGATGCACTTGTTCTGTCTGTCTCACAGGGCATGAACGTTAACTCCTTCCTGACTAATTTCAGGGTACGTAAAATTCAGTCAGAGGCACCTGCAGGAACCCTGGCAGCCTCACAGATTAAAACTTCCAGGCTTTTTGTGTTTATCTCTTCATCTGCCCTTTGGGAACGTGCTTTCAGCAGCTTCCTGACACAGATTCCTCACCTCTGCCTCAGCAGCAGTTGTAAATCCCAGGTGACGCTGATGACGAGCCTTCACCAGCCCATGCAATGGTAGAAGAAGCCCTCAAAGTTTTCCCAGTCCCATGGTGCAGCACATCTCAGTCATCTGTACGTTCCTGTTTGCCACTTGGGAGCTAACTTCAGGTTTTTTCCTTGTGGCTTTAACATGTACGGATGCCAGAGAGTAGCTGTTGTCAAGAGCTGGGAGCATCACTAGCTGCAAGGCAGGGTGGCAGGCAACCAGAAGAATTGTGTCTGGGAAACATCTCACATACAAGGTGGCTCTTTTTCTTTTGACATCTGAGCTTCAGCTGAAATATTCTGTGATCTGCTTCTGAATTGCCACTCCTAAGTCCCCCAAGGCAGTTTTCCCAAACCGAGGGGAAAGGTCCTCTCTGCTTCCCAAGGAAAGTGGCACAGCTGGGGTGCAGAAGGGATGTGAGGTCTCCCCAGGATTGCTGTAGGTGCGTCAGCCGTGGCAGCCTTATTAGAGAGGGAAGCAAGAAAAGCAGAGGGCACCTGTGCCTGGACTGAATTTACTCACAGAAGCACTGCCTCAAGTGCTTTTGTAAGCTCCTCTAAATTCATTTCCCAGTGGTTTCACCCCTCCTACGTCAAAGTGGAGCGCGCAGCGCTCCCCTTCCTCCCAGGGCTGCTGGGAAGACAAATTCACAAACCTTTCTGAGGCAAGAAAGCAGGAGAAAGCATACTTGCTGAAAAATGTAATGAAAAACCCAAACGTTTTTGGGCACCAGGACAATCCCAGCATCACCACGTGGTGAGGAGAGCAAGGTAAGTCCTCTGCTGTGGACACAGCCTCCCCAGTAGCACTAAGGGGTAGAGATCTGAGGAGAGGTAATTACACTGACAGTATTCTCCGTGCAAAGGCACTGCAAAAATATGCTGACACCTTTTTTTATATCAAACGAAGCGCCGCAATGATTAACATGGGCAGAAAAACTCAGCCCCTGCCTTTCTGAAACATCTCGAGGCCATGAGGCGATGAACAAGTAGATGTACTTTGATTTCGTCTGGGAGATGGGGGATGAGAGCGTCCTATGGATTTGCGGCAGGCGTGAGAGAGCCAGCAGTGCTCTGCGAACAACGGCAGCTCAGGGGATGGCTCCATTCCAAGCTCTGTCCCCCCTCACTGGGACCAGGGCTGAGACAGGCAAGAAAAATGAGCATCTGGAAGTCCATATGAATAAGCTAATGCCGCAGGGCTGTCAGTCATGTGCTAATACCCTTAACTAAAGAAACATATTGATCCTGATTGCCTGGAATTGCACTTGAAAAGGGCTGGGTGACATTTCCAAGGAGTCACGAGCTACTTTCAAGTCAATTAGTGGCATTGGAGGATTCGTGCTGAGGGGACACACTCACCTCAGAGGAGTGCCAGGAGAGAATAAGAATTAAATTAAGCCTTTTCGTACACCAAGAAACAAATCCTTTAATGGCCTGTAACAGCTGACGGGACACCCAGGGTCGCCAAAAGCATGCTGGCAGCAGCTTGGTGAAGAAGTTTCCCTGTGATGAAGCTGAGGACTGCAGAGCTGAGGAGGGCACACAGAGACGCACGGTATAATCCTCTAGATAAGGGAGCAGAGGGAAGCGAAGTTTAGGTTCCATGTCAACAATGCATCTAAAGCTCTTCATTGCTCTCCAGGCACCTGACCTCCACTGGGGCCCAAGAGCAGCACCACAACCAGCAGCACCTCATCTGCAACTGAGCAGCACGTGAGCCTTGTAGAACAGGCATTTTGACAAGGTCTTTTGTCTGCCACCTTCCCCACAAAAATCCTTCATCATATGGATCCCAAAGACTCTGTCAGAGCCTGGGTTCCCAGGTAGGTTTGAAACCAGTGCAGCAAATCCAAAGGCAGAAAAATTAGGATAACCCTGCAATCCCTCTGGTTTTTTTTTCTACTAGCAAGTGCTCTGACCCATATATAGTTTCCATGGTTCCTTTTATGTTCTGATAAACATGAGGCTTATACCTGAATTCAAGGCTTTCTGGACAGCTTTACAGAGATGATTTCCTGCTCTCTCACAGCAACTGCAGTCATTCTGTCTCACAAGCCAAGGAGCGCAACCCTTCAATCCCTGTGCAGGAGGGTGAGGAGCTCCATTGAAAAGCCTTTCAATCTGTTCTACAAGGTGAAAGTGACCCCACCAGCTACAGAGTGATCGAGAAGCCTCAGACCTGAACAGGTCCCATGAGTATTTCAATCTTCCTGAGTATGGTATAGAAAAAAAAAGAAAAAAAACAACCAAACCAAAACTCTGCGAACTCTCAGGCACTGTGGATTCCTTTGTGAGAGCATCTCTCAGTCATGAGCCCAAAGCCATCTTCAACATACGGCTGACTTTTGGAGGCCCCAGAAATGCCAGTGTGTTGCGCCAGCCGAGGGGAAGCTGCCCCTTGCCCCCACCCTCCAAAGGCAAGAAGTTCAGCCTAAGTTCACCCACCCACACTTACACCAGGGATGCCGCAGCAAGAGCTCTAACGGGGCAAATCCTTCTGCCAGGAAACCGGTGCTGCAGCAGCACAACTTTTACTCTCTGTGCAATGAGGAGATTTGCTCCCCATCCTCATCACTATGCGGGTTTTCCTAGCTCAATACAAACCAAGACCCTCTCGGTGATCTCCCGGCTTTCCCCCTCTCCTTTTCTCCCACTGCTGCAGTCCTGAACTAAGGAATAGAGCCAGCCAGCTCCGGTCCCAAAGGAAATCAAATAGAAGTTGTTCCTTTCAACTCAGCTGAAGAAAAGAGCCCGTGTTTATAAACCTGCAGGCTTTGAGCAGAATAAATGAATCTCCTAATAGCCCCTGCAGACAAGAGGAGACTTGGGGAATGGATTCTCCCATGGGTTCACTACAGAGTGTACCTCTGAGTTTTTAACCAAGCATTTTCTCACTGGAGGTTCTCACACAGGCAGTGATTTTCCAGGGCAGAAAATGAAAGCGGAATTCCACACACATCCAACAAATCCTGCAGAGCCAGAGCCCTTTTTCTTTTGGTGACAGAGATTACACATACCGTGGACCACAAAGGTCTTTCCAAAGCACAGCCAAAAAGCTTAAGAAAACACATTTTTCACTAGAAAAATACAGTGCGGAGTGTCAGGCTCATTTTACAAGGACTGGTAGGAGCCTGGGTCTCAATCAAAGCTCGTCAGGCTCAAAATAGCCTTTTGCAGTATTTCCAGCCCGTAACATAAAGCATGGGTCATACTACTGAAAGCGCCTGAGAAACACAAGCGTTTGAGGCTCAGCTTCAAAGTGACACTTGTTTGAACACCCGTATGTTCTCCTCCATGGATGGGATATGGTTGAAAGCAGCATAAAACTACCATTTAATACTAAAGAAGTCGACTGGACCACATTGATGCAGACAGAGGCTACACTTAAAGGTGGAAAGTAGATGCACAGAAGTGACTTTTCCAAGGCTATGCAGTAAATCCAAAACACAGAAGAGACAACCCCGGGTCATCCAAACTCCCCCTTTTCTCCCAGTCCGCTGCACTTTTCTTTCTGCTAGCTATTAAAAGCCAGCTGAAGGGGTACAGCACAGCCGCAGGGACATTTGCAGCAACCAGTCCTCTAGTGAGGAGCACAACCAAGAGAAAGAGAATCCAATCTCTTTGTGAGATGGGAAGAAAGTGGAGAGGAACAGCAGGGTGCTCCTGACAAGATGGGGAAAGCAGTAAAGAGGTTTTATTTTTTGCCTTCACTGTGAAGAGGTGTCTGCATTTCCCTTATTAACAGCAAGGACCAGCCCTAGCCAGAGAACAGCAGGAGAGGCTAAAAAATGATGTCTTTTCAAAGCACCATTACTCTGTAAGTATCAAGCATGAGCTGTTGCCCACAAAAGCAGCCCATTACATTCCCGGGGTTCTCTCATTTAGCTGTGAGGGAAGCCAAACTGGTTGACTTTAATGACCCTTTCTGGGTTTCAAGCGAAGCTACATCATCCTCCGAACCACCAACCACCCAGAAGGACTCACTAAGGAAATAAGCCAGCATAAAACTTGTGACAAAGTCAGATTCGATTGTCCCAGGGCCTAGGGGGACAGAGGGGAGAGCTCGGCTCCCTTCCAAACCTGAGGGACCATCAATTAATCTGTGTGGATATGCCACCACGTGCGCCTGCAAGAAGCAGAGCAGCACGTGCAGATGGTGCTGACCCAACCACCCGTAGCTCCAGAAAGGAGTCTGCCACGAGGCCTGTAGGGTCACGGATGCTCTTGGAAAGGGAACAGGCAGAGGCACCAGAGGCAGATGTGGTTAAAAGGCGAGGAGATGAGCCATCTGGTTAATGGTGGATGTAAGGAGGGTGAGCCTGTGGCTGGGAAAGCTGGAGGGATGGGAGAGTGGGAGGACCTGCATTGAGTTTCAAAGATGTTTGCTCTGGCCCTAGTTGCCATAATTAATTTCCTCAAAGAAGATGCAAAAACCAGCCTAGTGTGAAGTTCGAGAAGGACTCAGGTCATCTTATTTTTTTCACAGCCAGCTTCAATTCTCTTCAAAGCCCATTCCCCCCAAGCAGTCCCCTTTGCAAGAGCCTCAGAGAATCCAACAACCCCAGGAGTCCATATCCCCACAACAGGAAAGCGCTTAAATACACACTTACACCCCGGGGGAGGATCTCTACCTTCTCAAATCTAGACCTGAGGGCTCAGCCGTGTCTTCTCACATAGATATTCTCATGGAGGCAAGGGAATTAAAGTTTTATTAAAATAAGGCCTGTGATTCCCTCTGTCACATGTTCCCACAACACGGGAGTTCAACGTGACATGTATCACCAGAAGGAGTACCAGTGAAATTGCAAAAACTAGTAACCAAAAGACCTTCATTCAGACCAGAAAAGACACAACGTGACAAGAGGCTGAACATCTTGGATTGCTCTCACGTGTGTCCTCAGGTCAGGTGTGGAGCAGAGACAGCGAGGCAAGGTAGCAATGAAACGATGCTGGTCGTGTTTTCCTTGCCCTGTGCCATTCGCACTCTAAGGCTGTTAGAGCTGCAGCCACATGTTCCCCACACAGCTATAGGCAGAGAGAATTTTATTTTCTCTCTAAATCTAAATCTCTAATCCAAAACCCTATGGATAAAAAACGGGGTGGGGAAAGGAAATCATGTCCAGCTTTCACCACTCAAGAACTGGCTGTACAGCAGCCTGGGTACCAACAGGACAGACATAACAGTACTGAAGCGGATAAAATCAATTGCCCTGTAAGTGCATTCTGGGACCATTAATTAATTAAGCTGCCAACAGATAAAGGTCTGTATACAAAGCTCTGATCACCTTTAGCACCCAGATTAAAGAGGAGGTGCCCACCCCTGCCAACTTGCAAAATGCAAATCTGTTCTTTCTCTGCATGCTCTCTACTTTCACAGAGCAGTAAGAGTTAAAAACAAATCCATGCTCCTTCAGCAAAAGCAAAGGCACTGCCAAGCACATCAACACCAGGGAGAAGGCAAGCACAAACCTGAGGCTTGCAAACTGCCCAGCTTTATTATTTCCTGAAACAAAGACATCATTTAATGCAAAGATTTTTCAAGAGGCACAAGGGATGCAGTCCCTGTGATAAGCCCCTGCGAGACCCATCTATCTCCTGGAAGCCTCGCTTGGAAGATGACAAGCAGCTGTTTGCTTTGCCCGTCCTCATCCCACCAGCAGCCACATCTCAGCTTTCCCCAAAGATGCCCCAGTGACATCATTCTGATGCAAGGAATAGTGGACCTACCCCATCCGTGCTGTGCTCCAGTGGTGTCAGCCCAGTTAAACCCAGGCAGGGCCTTTCTAGAGAGTGCTCCTTCCACAAGGTGATCTGAAAAGCAAAAAGGGATCTAGGAGTCCAAGAACAGGTGGGGAAAAGTAGCACTGTTCTCTAAAGACTTTCACTTACAGGGCTTTCTCATGAAAACCTCGGAGCATCATCAGGTCTCAGCAAACAGGAAACCCAAGGACTGCAATTACATTTTTAAACACCCTTAAAGATGCTACAGGAATAAACAGTGCTCTTCTCACACCTTGTCCTTCCACAAGCCATGACGTTCCGGTGTACCTTTAATTCACCGGTGGCCCACAGAGTCCTTGTAACCACATTCCCACCCTTATGTTTAAATCACACTCAGGAGATGAAGCCAGAAGTTAAGTGGTTTACACACTTCTGCTGAGATGAGTAGCATCATTTTCTCCTGGCTCCCCACGTGAATTACAGCCCCCTCTGGGCAGTGCAGAATTGCTTTTGAAGAGCAGCAAGAAACACTTCAGCACTTTCTGAACAGATAAAAGGAGAACTGTCTAAACCAGTACATTCTGGGGAAGAGAGATTTTGCTTCCCGACAGCTGGTTACAGCGCTAGCACAGCCCCTGGCTGCGGTAGCATTAACCACCATCATGCTCTGGCAAAGCTACCATCCCCACCCCTCACTCCCATTTGCCATAAGACAGAGCAGAACATCACTCCAGCAGCCTGTGGCTAACACGTAAATCCCAGCAAACTCATACACACCCTGCTGCCACCAAGGTTTTCTAAGGCTCTGACTCCCAGTGCACTCAAGTCAGAGCCAACCACTATTTTTACAGGTAGGATAGTTTGGGTTGGAAGGGTCCTCAAAGCCCATCCAGTCCCACCCCCTGCCATGGGCAGGGACACCTCCCACTGGATCAGGCTGCCCAAGCCCCATCCAGCCTGGCCTTGAACATCTCCAGGGATGGGGCAGCCACAGCTTCCCTGGGCAACCTGGGCCATGGTCTCACCACTCTCATCGTGAAGAAATTCCTCCTTATGCCTAGTCTAAATCTGCCCTCTCCAGTTTATATCCATTGCCCCTCATCCTATCACTAAAAGCCTTTGTAAAAGTCCCTCCCCAGCTTTCTTGTAGCCCCTTCAGGTACTGGAAAGGACAAAGGAAGAGCTTCTGTCACCATCACACAGCCGCATCCCAGCACTTCTGTGAAACAGAGCAGTGGGACAGGCTCTCTGTACATCACACCAGCCTGGCACGGACACAGAGCACTGCCCCCCCTGGCAGTGTGACCCCAACAGGGCTAGTGGCCCCCCGAAACCAGCAATGAAACCACGGGGCTAAGCAGCAGTATTTTACCTCTCCTCCCTCTTCATCTTGCTTATCCCAATCTCACAAAGCGTTCCAGCAACGCACAGCTCAGGAACATCTCTCATTACTTTGTTAAAACACTTTCCAAACCAATTTAATCTTTAGCATCCCCAGTATCCTGTAGCAATGAGTCCCGCAGTTTGCCTCTGCGCCGTGGCAAGCAATTGCTCCTTTTGAAGCATCCACAAAGTCATTTCACTGCAGATACAGAATGAGATGAAAAAGCAGGAGGCAGTCCGGAGGAGAAGAAATAAAGGCGTCACAGCTTTAGGAAGAAGAACTGGCAAGGAAAGGTTAAATGAACTAGGTTCATTCAGCCTAGGAAAAAAAAAAAAAGAGAGAAGACTAAGGCACGAAGGCATAACAATCTTCCAGTAGCTTGCAGGTTATTAAGACAGCAGTCGATTGTTCTCTGTGTTCGCAGTGGCAGCAGCAGAAGAAATAATTTAACTTGGAGCAAAGAAAGCTTAAGTTCAGACATTAAAAAAAAAGCTTCCTCACTAGAACAGATGCTGGGGAAGTTGCAGAATCTTTCACCGGAGACATCTACGGAAAGGTTAAACAAACACCTGTGAGAGGGGAAAGGTGTAATTGATCTTGCCTGAATGCCAGCATACAGAGTAGATTATCTGCTGGGGCTCGTTCCACCCTTTGGTCTGATACCAGCAACAAACTTTCAAAATGCTTTCTTCATGCATTTTTAATTGCATTTAATTTTTGCCCTCCTATAGCTGGAGACAAGTGTAAGAAAAAAAAAACAAACAACTAAGAAGCTGTGTCTAATAAATCAGAAATTACATGTTTTCCAATCTTCCAATGTCATAAAAGGACGTAAAAGTTCCAAATCAGAACAGATATATGTTAAGATATACAGTGGCACCAATAAATATGTATGGGTCTCGCATCCCCTTCTGCTTTGCCAAAAATAGCACCAAATTATGCCAACCAATGAGAAGCTACGTTTCATTAGGAAATGAACTTTAAAATACAAGATTAAAATGTGTTTTTTAAATCAAGATTTCCTGCTTGTTGATTTAAATCATGATTAAAATGGGTGCTCTAAATCAACCATCCTGAACAAAACACTCATCCTTCTAAAGTCTTTAGGGTGGAGAAGACAGTGGTCGCCTGAAGACCGGTCAGAAAATTCTAGTTTCTTCCACTCTGCTCTTTCTCCAGCTAAGCAGTCCTACCACGTTCATATTCTCTGAAGAAAAAGCAATTTCCATACCCAAGCCTGACACCCCCAGTCCCTTTCATCGCCCTTCTCTGGACCTGCTGCCTGCGTGGCTCTGCTGTAGGACTGAAATTTCAAGCTGACACAGAATCAGCCTCAAACAAACTTCCCTGCAACAATTATAATCAGATCCTCCCTAAATGCAAATAGTGTTGCTGAGTGTGGGCTCCAATCATGGCTCGTGAATAATTACGACAGAATTTCAAAAGCCACCCTCGAGAACAAGAAGAATGTGGACTCAATGTGCCTTTGTGTGGGGCTGGAAGTGCATAGACAAGAAAGGAATTGCCTGCCAGTAAGACGTGGGGCAGAGAGCCCCAAAGACGTCATTACAAACAGATCTTGGATATCTCGTCCCAGAGTTGGACGTGTGGCTGACATCAGGGATGCACTGCACCCTCGCCAGACCCCAGCCTCTCCCAGTATGATGCCTCATCCCTGGAGGTGTCCAAGGCCAGGCTGGATGAGGTTTGAGGAACTGGATCCAGTGGGAGATGTTCCTGCTGATCGCAGCAGGGTTGGAACTGAATGGGCTTTAAGATCCCTTCCAACACAAATCATTCTATGATTCTATGATTTCAGACAGGGGTGGTGGAGTGTCTTGTCCGAGTCTGTCTCCTTGTTCTCCTCCCAGCAGCTGTACTTTTTGCTGCTCAAAGGACAGGACAGTTTGATGCTTACTCAACACAGTGTGGAGTTAGTCTAAGTGAACTTCAGTCCGTGACTGAAGAAGCCATGAGGTTTATGGGCTGAGGTAGCTGTGGAAGCTCCACTGGAGCTACAGCCAGACCTCCCACGCCGGGGTGGCACCTGTCAGAGGCAATCTCTGGCTCCAGGAACACACACAGACAGGTATTTTCACCTGTGGCTCAGCCCCATGAAGCAAAAGGAACGTGGCGGTCAAAACACAGGAAAAGAGCACCACCAGGCTTCACAGTCTCAGCCACAGTCTAGAGCATCAGGGTGCCACAGGAGGTGGTGGCTCCGCTCCCCAGCAGACTGTTCTGGTCCAAGAGTGGGCACGCCATCTCTCCAAGGTCATGTCACAGACTTCATATCAAAGAAGCCCCTCAAAGACCTCTGAAAAGAGCTCCAAACCCGAGAGACCCTTTGATTTTCAGGCTACCAGCAGAGGTGCAAAACACTGGTGTTTCTGCCTGAACTAGGCTGAACACCAATTCATTTCCCTGGGCCTATGGACTGAGATAGAAAGCAAAGCCCAAAGTATATATCCCTGGCCACAATACCTCCCAGCTTTCTCTTTCCTTTCCTCCAAATCAGAGTTTAACCTGTGGTTCTGAAGTTCCCCAAATAGTTTCCACTATTTTCATTTATTTACTTATTTATATAACTGTTCTGAGCTATAGAACAACTAGAACAACAGAAAGCTAGCGAGGAAGATGAATTTCAGTTACTGCAAAGCCAGAAATACTCTCCAGTCAAAACAGGTAGAGATCCAGCCTGCCAGACAAGAGTTCCGTGGGCCATGTGGAATAGCCCAAGGTGAGAATCTGCTTTTCCATATAGAAGAAGTGGAGGGAGGTACTCCAAGATGAACAACGAAAACACTCCAGCAACGACACGTGTGAAGTGGAGGCAACTCAGTCATCCTGAGATAACAGCTCTGGGAATCATCAGGATTTCAACTCCAAACAGTCCATCCAGGAAGAAAATGACTTATGGCCATTCTAACTGTCTGGGTGGTGAGAATTTTAGTGAAACAGCAGCAGGAGTGCAAAAAGGCATCAGTAAGGATGGAGATGGAAAGGACAAACTGAAAGAAATAACCAGAGCTCCAAGAGGGACTGGACAGCCCAGAATCAACTTGATATCTTCTCGTCTACATCACAAACAAAACAAGTGCACCAAATGACACCTCAGCAAAAATTAGCAAAAGGAAAATTCAGGGTTATCAAAAGGAATAATCTTCTCTCATTTGGCTTTTAAGAGTCAAAAAATCAAGGAACTGTCAAGATTTTAAATGCTTTTTTCTTCTTTATTTCTTTCTTCTTACTCCTGCCATTAAATGAAACAGAAAGAACGGCCCCCAGCGAGGACTCACTTGCCTTTTCCTTTTCACCTATTCTAACATGCCAAGACTTCCTTCTTTTTTAAACAAAATATAAAGAGTCTGTGAAAGGAAAAGCTACCTTATGTTAAAAAACTCAAGGAATCTTTGAATACAAACACAGAATAGAAACAAAAGACAACAAAAACATTACTAAAAATAAATTCTAAGCTTCCCATTATGAGAAATCCTTCTCCTGTTCAGTACGATGGAACTCTTGGCAATTTTTTTTCTTTAAATTGATTGCTGTGTTGTTTTGTTTGGAGTTTTTTAGGAGTTTAATATTTGCACTCTGCATTAAGCTAGGCAGCACAACAGGGCACCGGGCAAGTCAGAACTCAAGATTTCCAGCTTTGGCTCAAAATCCAAAATCTGTTGTTGTTCTTTTGGGTAGAACAGTAGAGAAAGGCCAGAGTGAGGTACAAAACCAAATTCAACACCTTCCTCAGACAGGGAAGCATCTCTTTCTGTCTGTCATCCCAAGCAATTCTCTTTGCGGCACGAGAAGCAGGCCAACACCCGAGCTTATTTTGCAGATTCTCCTGTGACTTTTGCAAACTCACCCTGCGATGAGGGAAGAGGCAGCGAGCTACGGTCTAGTCTGCCTTTCCTTCTGTCAGCGAGCAAACCGACTGCCTGGCTCTGGATTCCATCATTAGAGACAGGAGTCGTTAAGAATTCATGCCCACTGCCAACGCTGCATTTTTTTGGAGAGGTCCTGCACTCAGGCAGAACTAATGAGCAGGCAAAGCAAGAGAACGGCAGTGAAAGCAGAAAACACGCACACGAATACAGGCAAAATGAGAATGCAGTCTTATCTGTAGGTCTTCTCCCCTCCAAGGTAGTTCAGCAGCATCGCATAATGAAATGTTTACCCAGGGGAAAGGATGATTGTCATACCTGTTATATGGATGGGGTGGCTGAGGTAGGAAGAATCTAACCATACCCAGACGTACTGGAGGGCTGTGTTGGAACTGGGGGTGGATTTGAAAGGACCGCTCCTGACACATGCCTTCAGCCGAGGGGATCGCACCATTGTCTAGATGGCTCTGAAGGCTGCATATTCTCAGCTGTAAAAATAGGCCAGATAATACCTGTCTGAAGGGGATTTACCCTGCTGTACTTGCAAAATACTTTGCAGTCATTGGACAAAGGATTTTATCAAAATACAGCCAGAGGCTGGACTAGATATTAACCTCCCCCTCTTCCAGCTCTTGCAAAAAAATCCTGCTGGTTTCTGGGAGCAGAAGGCAGTGCGTCTTCCTACATTCCTGCTCATAACAGCTATCCCGTGGAGCATGTGCTTACCGCTAATAAGAACTGTAACTGCAATGGAAAACTAGAGAACTTTGTCACATATAGAAATAGGACATGCAGAGAAAGGATTCACGGAGGGATGGGCTCCCTTTGTGCCAATTGAGTAGTTTATATAACGAAGGATGCTCTTCAATGTGTACGTTTCCACGTACAGCTTTACTGAATTGTGGCTGCTGGAGAATCTTAACTAAAGCATTTCTCACTCACGTATGCTTACACGGTAAGCCATAATGTTACAGCAGCATTTATTTCTTCTTCCTTTTCTCTTCCCCTGCCTGCTTTTTCCCCAAGCATCCAATTTTTTAGGCCTATAACCCTGAAAATGATGAAAGTCTCCCATTGATTTCAATTGGCTTTTGTTTAAGGGCTTGATAGCAGAGAGAAAAATTGAATGATCATTCACCGAGTGAGACAGATTTGGCCCAGTTCCCTAGCTGGTGTAAATCAGCACGAGCCCTCGGAGCTCAGAGGCTCCCTGCTCTCTGCTGATGACTTAGCCCACTTCTGTGCATGCGAGGATTGTTAACGATGCTGCCCTGCCTTTATGGCACATGGACCCAGCGCGAGGCTCCTGGGACTGCTCAACAGCTCCAGCTCAGGACTGTGCAGGCTCCACCTCATTCACCTTCAGGGCATCCCATCCCACTGGCTGGAAAAGAGCATTGTGGCTGTCAGGGTCCTTTCCTGCAGCAAAAGCCCTTCTCCTGCCATGAGGTATCCCTGTCGACCACATCTTCACTTCCAGCAAAAGGTGGAGCACCTCACAGAATCACAGAATGACCAGGTTGGAAGAGACCCACTGGATCGTCGAGTCCAACCATTCCCACCAATCCCTAAACCATGCCCCTAAGTACCTCATCTATCCTAACCTTAAACACCTCCAGGGACGGTGACTCAACCACCTCCCCGGGCAGACCGTTCAAATCCCTAACCACCCTCTCCGTGAAGAACTTCTTCCTAATCTCAAGCCTAAACCTTCCCTGGTGGAGCTTGAGGCCATTCCCTCTCATCCTGTCCCCTGTCACTTGGGAGAAGAGCCCAGCTCCCTCCTCTCCACAACCTCCCTTCAGGTAGTTGTAGAGAGCAATGAGGTCTCCCCTCAGCCTCCTCTTCTCCAGGCTAAACATCCCCAGCTCTCTCAGCCACTCCTCGTAAGATTTGTTCTCCAGCCCCTTCACCAGCTTCGTTGCTCTTCTCTGGACTCTCTCCAGAGCCTCAGCATCCTTCTTGTGGTGAGGGGCCCAGAGCTGAACACAGGATTCGAGGTGCGGTCTCACCAGTGCCGAGTCCAGAGGGAGAAGAACCTCCCTGGACCTGCTGGTCACGCCATTTCTGATCCAAGCCAGGATGCCATTGGCCTTTTTGGCCACCTGGGCCACTGCTGGCTCATGTTCAGTCGGTTGTCAACCAATACCCCCAGGTCCTTCTCCTCCTGGCAGCTTTCCAGCCAGGCTTCTCCTAGTCTGTACCTCTGCTTAGGGTTGTTGTGCCCCAAGTGCAGGACCCGGCATTTGGCCGTGTTAAACCTCATGCCGTTGGTCTCAGCCCAGCAGTCCAGCCTGTTCAGATCCCTTTGCAGAGCCTCCCGACCCTCCAGCAGATCAACACTTCCTCCCAGCTTGGTGTCATCTGCAAACTTGCTAAGGGAGCACTCAATGCCTTCATCCAGGTCGTTGATAAAGACATTAAACAGGACTGGACCCAGGACTGAGCCCTGGGGAACCCTCGCCAACCCCAGTGCTCAAACTAGGCTTCTCTAGGCATGTTGTACTGATACTCCGGACTGTCGTCTAGGAAGAGTGACAAGGACCTATTTATGCATTTATTTTGCCTCCTTGCCTTTCCTTACTCAACAGAGGGAATCAGCCTACCTGGACCCAGAAAGGAGTAGCTTGTCCTGGCAGCAAGGTAACAGGCACAGGGAGGATTTGCAGCAGCACCTGCCTGAGGCAAGACAAGAGGCACAGCAATCACAGCCCCCAAGCCACGCTGCTGCTGGAGATTCCCTGCAACTATCTCATGATGCAGATACTCCTTCCCTCCATAGCTAACTTGTAAGCTTGTTCAGCCTGAGCAAGGTGCTCCTGGGAAGGGTTGGAGGGGCCAAGAAGAGGACATGCTATGCCACAGCACTGCCACCCCCGGCTAGCAGTAGGTCTGGGGTCTGAATTGGAGCAAGGGGACAGAAGCCACGGCCAGAGGTAGTCAAACCTCTGCCAAAACAAATTTTTCCATGAGTTTTCACTCACCTGATCCGGGAACATACTACAAGAGATGGTCTAGAGGAACAAGAGCCATTTGTCTATGGCCTCCAGCATAGGATGGATCTTTCTTTCCCCACAGAGGAGATTGCTGTAGTAGTCCAGGAAAGGAAGGAAAAAGCCAAAGTAAAGAAATGATCACGCTAACAAGAGGAAAATCTCCTCCGGTTGCCATCTCTCTTGCTCACCTCAATTAGCTAAGCAGGATATAGACATACAATTACAATCGCTTCCTCTGTTTCCCCTTGCCACCTCTTTGTGTGGGGAAGGTGTTAAAAACATCAGGCTTAATTTACCCTGACACTGACTGACTCATGACAGCTACAAATCCTCCCTACCAAACGCAATCTCCTCTTCACCTGCTGCACAGCTGCAGATGGTGGAGGAGGTGGGGAAACGCCGTCTCTCCCTCTCTCTGTGCACATCAAGTCCAATAACAACTTCTTTCAGCAGCCTCAGACGAGGAAACAGGCAGCTTTTGTTCAGGTTGCTCACGGTTTTGTGCAAGTGTGTTTTAAACAAGGCCATGCAATATCTCTTTCGCTTTGCTGCTGTCCGTGTTCATTTTTATTGACGCAAGAATCTAAGTATGTGCTGGAGCACATACACTCAGCTCAATCTGACCACTGCCAACTGCATTACAGCTCAGTTTCACCAGGGTGATTAGCTCCAAGAGGAGAAAGGGAGAAAAAACACACACCAACCCATCCTTGTGCAAACTTCAAGGCAAGAGAAGCACAGGACACTTAAAGTGTGTTTTGAGTAGAATAGCAATAGAAAGCTCTAGGCAGGGGGGAAGGAAAGGGGATGGATAAAAGGAGAGAGAGGGAAAGATCTAAGAGGAGAAGCGGATGAGGCACAATCTGGGATACATCTCTGGCACATCTCCAGAGGCCAAAGCAGTTCCTACAGAATGGAGGTTTTCTTTTAAAAATACTAACAGGCTGATTTGCAGAGCTGCCTGGCTCCCAGGACTCCCACAGAAACCACTCCTCAAACATCATTAACATGTGTGCACTGCTGAGAAAACCTTCCAAATACGACCCTGCAGCCATGCCGCCCGACTGCGGCAGCCGACTCGAACAGTACCTAAGTGAGAGATGAAAAGGATCTGCCTTCCCCTGCCCAGGCACCGCACGCCATCCTCACACGCCAGGCTTTGCTGTGGCACTGTCATGTCTCGGAGATGGGATGAGATTCACACATTCGGCTCTTCCCTCTCGAGTCCACTGCCAGGCTTCTCTCTCATAGGCTTGTGGTGTTCTCCACCTCTCTGAGCCCAGATGTCTTCGGTCAGGACCACGATGTAGCCCAGCAGCGTCGCAGCCCTTAGTTCATCACCTGCCCTGTGCTTCCTCGTGCAGTACACAAGGCCTCACATTATGGGAGAAGATTGAGAAGATCCACCCCTGAGGAGGGAAAGCCCCGTCAGTCAAACCACAGCAGCCTCATCCTCCAACGCTCAGCCCACAAGCTCATTTCAAGACAAGAAACAGCAGGCAGAATACGACTACAGCCTTGCCACGGGGAGGAGGGAGGCTTGATCATATCATCCTCTGGAAGAGTGGTGAAGCATTAGAACAGTCCGTCTAGGGAAGTGGTAATGTCACCATCTCTGGAGGTGTTCAAAAAAGTGCAGACATGGCACTTTGGGACAAGGTTTAGCAGGCACAGTGGGACTGGGCCGACGGTGATGATCTTGGAGATCTTTTCCAACCTTAATGATTCTATGATTCTTTCAGCTACCTCTTTACTCAACCAAAACAGCTCAAGCTGCTTAATCTCTCCTTATCACAGAATCACAGAATAACCAGGTTGGAAGAGACCCACTGGATCGTCGAGTCTAACCATTCCCACCAATTCCTAAATCATGCCCCTAAGTACCTCATCCACCCTCACCTTAAACACCTCCAGGGAAGGTGAGTCAACCACCTCCCTGGGCAGACCGTTCCAATGCCTAACCACCCTCTCTGTGAAGAACTTTTTCCTAACCTCAAGCCTAAATCTCCCCTGGCGGAGCTTGAGGCCATTCCCTCTCGTCCTGTCCCCTGTCACTTGGGAGAAGAGGCCAGTACCCTCCTCTCCACAACCTCCCTTCAGGTAGTTGTAGAGAGTAATAAGGTCTCCCCTCAGCCTCCTCTTCTCCAGGCTAAACACCCCCAGCTCTCTCAGTCGCTCCTCGTAAGATTTGTTCTCCAGCCCCTTCACCAGCTTTGTTGCTCTTCTCTGGACTCGCTCCAGAGCCTCAACATCCTTCTTGTGGTGAGGGGCCCAGAACTGAACACAGGATTCGAGGAGCGGTCTCACCAGTGCCGAGTACAGGGGGAGAAGAACCTCCCTGGACCTGCTGGTCACACTGTTCCTGATCCTAGCCAAGATGCCATTGGCCTTCTTGGCCACCTGGGCCACTGCTGGCTCCTGTTCAGTCGCTGTCAACCAACACCCCCAGGTCCTTCTTCTCCTGGCAGCTTTCCAGCCAGGCTTCTCCTAGTTTGTACCTCTGCTCAGGGTTGTTGTGCCCCAAGTGCAGGTCCCGGCATTTGGCCTTGTTAAACCTCCTGCTGTTGGTCTCACTCAGCCCAGTAGTCCAGCCTGTTCAGGTCCCCGTGTGCCTTTGATGATGCCTTTTATCCTTTTGAGGTTTACTATGTCCTTCCCAAGAGAAGGTGGTCGCAACAGCAGTGGTGGTGATTTTAGAGAGAGAACTCGATTCTCACCCTCCTGATAATGTGCCTATTCCAGTTTTGACCACCACTGAACATGGGCGAGGCATCTAAAACCCATTCCCAGGCTGGAAGAGAGCTGGCCACCATGCAGAGTTATTGAGGGAGCCCAGCAATCTCTTGCCATAAGTATTCCACATGCTGAAGGATCAACAATAAATTGTTCATGTTGTGTTTTCCGGAGGTTGCTGGAAGGATACTTTGTCAAATTACTGCAGGGACCAACAAGACATATTCTGGAGCTTGGGGCTAGTTGTATTTACTAGCAGAACCACTACTGAGTTTATATCTTATCTACAAAAACAAACCCAGAAACCTCTCCATCCCAAGAGGGAGAAAACACCATTTGCACAGTACAATCCAACACAACAATTCTCAGTGACATTGGCATGCTGAGCTCCCTTCTGCAATCTCCTGGTTAAGAAAATTTCCAAAGAAATGTGTGTTGTGCGATAAACAAAAGCAGCACAGCTGGAACTCCTGTGATACAGAAGCCTGTTTCTCTGTAGTTATTTATAAACTCTTCTTTCCAATAGTCGGTAGCTTCATGAACTGGAGCAGATCAATACACCTGAAAAGTTAGAGGCAGATCAGAGGGAATTAGACAACGCTGGTGTATGTGTCTTTGGAAATTGGAAGAGAATTGCTGAAGTGTAGGTCAAAAAAGCCTTTTTTTCCCCCAATTAGGCATTTTCTCTGTTTCCATTTTTCTAGGTGTTTGCCATGAAAAAAACCCACAAACTCATTTTTATTTTTTCCCATCCCCAAACCCAAGTAATTTCTGATCTTTCCCACTGAAAAATGACAGAAATCTAATTTATCATGGTTTTGGGAAAGGGGGCCAGGAGAGAATCTGGGTTATTTTATCTTGAGTCTTATTTCCGCTAATTTTTCACTCAAATACAGTCAGTGCTTTTTTAAGCTGTTCAGAAAAATAAAAGAGAAGGCATTCTTTTCGCAGCAGAAGCATTGCAGCTCCTGGACAGCCATAGTTAATCTTCATGTGCGAAAAATTTCGGGGCTCCCGGCTGCTGAGACAGATCGGAGATCACCCCTAGCCATGGGAACGTGAACACAGCATCAGGGTTTCTCTTCCACTAAGCCAGAAACCGAGTCCAACTCTCCAAGTTGCCTCCGAGCCGCTTCCCAGGGCTGTCTAATCTAAATCAAATCACATCTGACTTCACGCCAAGTTCAGGAAACTCAATTCTCTCTCTCTCCTCCGTCCGATGGGAGACAGCAGGTTGAGGGGAAAGAGAAGGGAGGAGTGAAAAATTAACACGAGCACTTAAGATGTTATGAAACTGCAATATGCATCTCCAGACTGCCCCCTGGTCCTCCAGCCCATACATTATTTAACAGAAAAGAAAGTATAAATGAGCCAGAACAATAGCTAGAGGGAGGGAGAGGAATATATATATATATTTAATTCCTTAAACCATGCCCATTAGTTTTGTTTCTTATTTAGGATACTGTATTAATCATGCTAATATTTTACAGCCGGGCTGTACACTTTAGCCATTACTTTAATCAAAGCCATCATCGTACCCACGAACACGCTACCAGGTGGGAATAGCTGCTACCGCTTGCCGTTAATTACTTTGCATTTTACAGCAATCAGCAGCAGGGGCTGAGATCATAATAAATTCATGACTTATGGGTCCATAAAATCATTACCATAGGAAAATATGTTTTATCAGGCACTCGTCGGGCTGCTGCTCAGAGAGAGATTTCTTGAAGGAAATGACACCCATGAAATTAAACCAATCCTCGCAGTCAGCAGAAATGCTAATGTGGGCACAAACAGAGCCGAGGCTTGTGAGGAGCAGAGGGTTGGGGAGGCAGAGGCAGGGGAAGATGGAGAAGGGCTGTGCCAGCTTGGAAGGGAGGGAGGGACTGGGGAGAAGCCAGGTTCCCTGAGATGGGTGCGATGGAAGGAGGACAGTGCGCCAGAGGGAAAGAGAAGAACCAAGAGCAGGATGCAGGGCTGCTTAGGGGTCTCGGGACCATTGCTGTCACAGCCTGAGCCTGCAGGAACGTTGCTCCGTTGGAGTGTCTAAGCACAGGGACATAAAGAATCACAGAATGGTTTGGCTTGTTAGGGAACTCAAAAGCCCATCCAGTTCCAACCCCCTGCCATGGGCAGGGATACCTCCCACTGGATCAGAGGCTCCAGGCCCCATTCAACCCGGCCCCTTGATGGGGCAGCCACCACTGCTCTGGGCAACCTGAGCCAGGGCCTCCCCACCCTCACAGGAAAACATTTCTTCCTAAGATTTCATCTCAATCTCCCCTCTTTCAGCTGAAAACTATTCCCTCTCATCCCATCCCTGCACTCCCTGATCAAGAGTCCCTCCTCAACTTTCCTTCAGACCCTTTCGGAACTGAAAGTTGCTCTATGGTCTCCCCAGAGCCTTCTCTTGAATAAACCCAACTCTCTCAGCCTGAAGAGGGAAAAGTTCCCCTCACTATTCTAACAGGAGGGATTCTGCCAGCCAAAGATGCACTGATGAGCTGACATGCAGCAGCTTCAAAAACCCAGGCTACATTCCCTTTCCAATGGCAGCTTTCCAGAAGGGAACATATTCGTGACTAATCTCCACTTAAATTACTCGCCTGTGGCTTTGCACATAGGTAATGTCAGCTCGACCTAAACTTCTTATCCTCTGATAGGGTCACCTGAATCCAAAAGCTTTAACTGAATCACCTAAAAGCCCACGTGGCTTACATGGGATGTTACAGACGCCATCAGCGCAGGACCCACTCCGCACCGAGCGCAGCAATGCCTTCGCAGAGAAATCGAGAACGACAGTGAAATCAAGCAGTGTCAAATTGACATAAAGCAGCAATAAAGAAGCCTCAGGATTTGAGAAGCATGAAAGGAGTCTAAATGAACTTGCTGAATATTTTCTAAGTCTTTTCCGTACTTGCATAAAATCCCATGGTGCTTCCAGAGTCATTAGCCCTGACAGTTCCTAGAAAACAAATAAGTTCCCTTTCAACTTTTTTTTTCCCCCCATCTAAGACCAAGTGAGTTTTCTTTGGCAAGAAGCCATGGGCTGTTTAAAGCTCTTGTGTTCCTCAGCCTGTGCAAATGAAAAAAATGGAATCCCAACTAGAAAATACACCAAAGTGTTAAATTGGCCAAGCCCTGTTTGTTTCAGTTCAAAAACTCTAAGGAAGCTCAGTCATAGCTGGACTGTTTGGTTTATTCACCTCTTCCAATTACACTGTGCAAACAGGGAATATTATTTAGTGTTATTTAAGCATGAAATTATAACAGATCATTTTAAATATCAAGATCCTAAAAATAAATCTTTCTATCAAGGCACAGTGGGTCTAGATCTACGAGCTTGTTAGCATCCACCACTGCGGGCAGATGGCAGGAAAACCATGGTGGAGAGCTCGCCGCCTACAAGATTTGTTGCTTTCATTTCCAGGGAATTGCGAGAACCAGGGCAGCTCAGTGCTAGGGATGCAGTGCTGGGGAGGATACCTGGAGGAACTTGGAAGCAGAGGCAGCAGCACAATCCGAGCAAGCTTGGTGTTCTTCAGAACATCATCCCACACAGTGCCCTGAGACCTTCCACTTCTACACAGCCCAGAGAGCAACATCAGTCAAAAGTCAAAGAACTCTGAAGAAGCAGCTCCATGAGATGTTGTCTCTGAGAGTATTTTTGTTACTCCTTCACACCAGGAGGTTTTCCTACAGGGGAGATGTGCTTGTAGCACCCTAAGCAGGTCTGTGGGGTACCTGCATCCCCATTCCATGGAAAATGGGGGTCCCCACACCCTTACAATTAAAATACAGGGCTGTCGGCTGGATCACAGCACACATTGTATCTGGATTTCTTTCCTTTAAAGTCTAGGGAAACATGGGAAAAGACAGAAAGAGATTGGCCCATACTGGCCAAAAGGAGAAGTCATGGACCTATACTATAGGACATGCTCCCAGGTCCAGCTTAAGCTCATAAGAAATTCCTACACTATAGTAGAAATGCGGTAACACCACGCAGAAATAACAGCCCCAGGACTACATTATCCTGACACCAACCTTCATCCAGCTTCCAGCTACCTTCTGCTACATCAAAATATCCTCGGTGTCCTATCTGGAGACTCAGGGCTAAGGTTGCAGAAATGCTTATGCCAAAACCTCCTGTGCAGCCCCATCAGACAAACACAACCCCACTCTCCAGCCCCACACAATCGACTCCCCGCCGATGCTGCAGCAGAGTCCCCCAGCCCCTTCCCCTCCTTCCAGACCAGTGGTGGATCGGAGGTGATGCGCAAACAAAACCTCTTTGTGTGGAACAAGCTGTGGTTAAGAGGTGGTTGTGGCAGAGCTCTGCTGTCCCCAGTCACACTGCTTTTTCTTTGTAAGCTGTCTTTACCTTAAGAAACCCTGATCACTGTAATCCCTGGAAGTAAACAGCTCCAAACACAGCCCAGACAGCGGCTCACTCGCTGCTCAGCACACTACCCTGGCTACAGCTCTGGATACCAGCGAGCAAGGAGAAACCAAAACCTGCAGCCAGATGCTCCGTCAGCCCCCCAGGAGCTCCTAACCATCCAGGGCAAGCAAGCGACAGCCTCTCTGCCTGATAAGCTGTTTTTCTTTGGGCTTAGCAACTCTAGTTATCTCCATCACTTTCTCCTCAAGGGACAGGAATGATCCAGACCCCACTTCAAGATCTCTCCCTGTCAGCACTCCCCAAGGTTCAGAAGGACATCAAAGCACATCGAGCCATAAAGGAAATATTTACCTAGAAAATACTACACTCCAGGTCCAAGCCTAACTTCACCCTCAAGGAATCAGGCCAGAGAATCCAGGCTAGACCCAACTGTGTGGCCCAGGGCTGGACCCTTTCCTTTTTGCTTCCTTGCAGCAGGTTCCAGGTTGGTTGCTACTACTGGGCCCTTAAGTAACCTCATCTGACAGGTACTGCAGCCTGGAGATTTCCCTGTTACAGTCCTACCCGGCTATAAATATCCCTGTCTTCTTCAGGGAAAGAGCATCTGACCCAAAGTGTATGAAGCTTCCTGACAGGCTGGCAAAAGAGAATAGAAGAGGTTTAAATGTCAGCTAAAACAATCTTCATTTTCTTTTCTAAATTTGCAAAGCTCCCCAAGTCACTGGAGTGAGGCGTTTGGCTGTTTGAAGTTCAGCCTGAAAATCCTTTTGCAAAATATTTGCTGAAACACAATAATGTTGGAATTGGAGGGGATTAAAACGGCTTCTGTTGCCCCATCCCCCCTGGAGCCCCTCGTGAAGAGGGCTTCTGTAGAGGCAGGGACTTAGGTCCCTATGTCTCGAAGGCGCAATACAAAAGAGGGAAGGGAAGAAATAAAAACATAAAGCTCCTAACATCACTATTATTGAAATGCCTCATTTGACATTTTGACTGTTTCAATTAGCTAACAAGGAACGCTCCACTTAATCCACCCTCAGATGCTGAAAGAAACTAAGCCTTTCCCTTCCCCCATACCAGTAGCCTGGCAGCTACTTCCCAGCCTCTGGAATAATCCCAGCCAAGGTGATGGCTCGTGCCCCGGAGGAGCCGTCACACCAGAGCCCACCCAGCCCAGTGCTGGCTGACATCAGGTAGCATCTTCCCCGAGACCCTCTGTGCCTGGAGACACGGCATCAGAAAGTCCATGGAGGAAGTTAAAGGGCACCCAAAAAAACAGCCGGTGCCTTCTCTGAGCGTTTGAGGAGAAGACGACAGTAACGCGGTGCTGTCAGACCATCTCTCTCTCTCTCATCAGGATCAACCAACAAGGACCCCTTGCTGATTTGAACTGCAACAAGCTGAAAAATGACCCACAACTGTGTGGCACCTGCAAGAGAGGACAAAACACTGCAAAAACCTCCCCTCCTGCGCGCGGTCCTGGGGTATTTTGGTTGGGTTTATTCCTCCAGGAATTACCCGCCACTGTGATGTTACGTGAAGGAAGACGAAACGCTAGGAGGTCTCCCGCTGGCACACGAAACGGTTGGAGCTTTCCTCCACAAAGCATTTTACCACCATTAAACACAAAGAGACATACTGTCTCCATCTCACAGGTGAGCCGCTGCGTGCTGCTGGCTGCGAGGGGGACTCGTGGCCATTACAGGGCAAACACTACACACACCATAAAGTCAGGGCACTCGCCCTCAGCTGGGGCAGCTCTCAGGGAGATTGATTGCCCTACCGAGAGCATTTTGCTTGCCTTTGGGCAGAAAAGCAGTTCACCAGCTCTTCCATAGCCTGACTTTCACAGCCAGCTCTCCAGGCACCACCGAGAGTATTTTCTCCCAAGTTTGGAGGTGGAGAAGGATGCAAGGAGGGAACAACACATGCAACGCTATAAGACATTCAGTGTCCACAGAACAACACTTCACCCAAAAATGTGCAGTCTTGGAGGCAGTAAGCTCTTACAGACATTGGGCAGGTGATATTATTAATACTTTATGCCTAGCTGAGAGGGTCAAGAGGCTGAGAACAAGAGGAAGATTCAGGCATGGAGAACTACCAGTGACTGTGCCCACCCTAAATACAAGGACTTTCGGGTCCAGTCTGAAAGCCCGGAGCCTGGCAGAGAAGAGTAGAAGCTGTCTATCAATCCAAGCCTTGATAGACAGCAGAGCGAGGTAGAGGCAAGGTGTCAAGAGTCAGTAAACCTCTTTTTACTTTTTTTTGGCCTAAGACCCAGGCTTTTCCTGTCCTGCCCATAAAGGTGGCCTGGCATGAGTGATAAGACCGAACCTGCCCATTTCATACCAACCATGACCTCAACCTGGCTGTCCAAAGGGCAATACTTTCCACAGGAGGAAAGCAAAATCTTGTCTCTTTGGAACAGCCTTTTCCATTACTACTTTATTAACTCCTGTAACCTCTGCTTGCCACAGGTATATAAGCAAGAGATGTAATTTGCTCTAAGCCTGAGGAAAAATCAAAAGAAATACAACTGCTTCCAGTATCGCCTTTCCCAGTACAGCCTGCCTTCCGTTCAGATGGAAACCATTGTAAGAGCTGTGCCAAATGCCCCCAACTCCTAAATACAAACTTAACTTCAATCACATGGCTGTTCTCAGCAAAAAGCTTCTGTCGCAGCTGAGGAAAACATTTGCATGCCAGGCAGCACTTAACTGAGTGCAATTCTGTGTGCTGGGAGATATGGGCAGGATCGGCCCCATCACTCGTGCCAGGCCACCATGGAAAGACACAGCAGAGAGCTGGAAAGGTCTTTGACTTCTTGGAAGGGCATCCGAAGTCCCAGCAGCTCAGCCCAGTGCCCGGGAGTTACCTTACCCACAAACAGAGCTGTTCCTTCATGAAGAAAGCATCACTGCGCCTGCAGAAAAGACCTGGCAACAACAAACCCCTCCCAGGCAATTGCCCAGGTGACCCACAGCCACAAAATACTTTATGCATCCCAACCAGAGGCACCTCTATTAATCACAGCCCTCTGCCGTTAAAGTTACTTAATTCAGAGGTGAGAGAAGCTGCTCAGCTGTTTATGTTCAAGGGTTAAACTTGCCCTAGCCACACACTAAACACATTTTTTACAATCTGGCAGTGATCCTTGCCTATTAAGCATCTCTGGCTTCAGAGAAGAGGTATTGATTTATTTCACTTTTATGGCTGGAGGTATTTATTCCTATTTGCTTTCTCACTTCTTCATCCCAGTTGGGGTGGAGGGGATGAGGAAAAGAAAAAAACCTGCAGCCTCCACTGCAAGGCTGGTGGAGCCAAGAGGTGATGACTTGTGGTTTTCTGATGGTGGGCACGAAGGCTGGGACAAGGGAGGTGTGGACCAGCTCCGGGGCTACATCAGGCTTTGTCACAGCTTTTATTTTTGTCATGAGAAGAAGCAAATGTGTGGCTGGAAGCAAAGGAAATCACATCAAGCTTCTGAGAGAAAGTTCCTATCAAAGTTGCATCCCCACAGGGTGCTTTGTGAGATAGAGCTTGATTGATTCATACCAGCTAAGGACCTCAGCAGATCTCTCCGGTACGAAGAATGTCAACACTTTCCCCTATCTCAAAGCCAACATGGAAAGGAAGATAAAACCATACTGCCACTAGAGACCAGTGTGGACTAACATGCCTGATTTTAGCCCATTGCCCATACCACCACAGATACCCATTCCCAGGCAAGACAGAACCCTTGGACAGCACCCCAGCTCTAGTTTCTCTCACTGTATTTCAATCTCCTCCCACTATAACTGATTTTAGAAGACAGCTGGCTTTATTCTGCAGAGCCAATATAAATGCAAATTTGCATCTGCACTCTTCCAGATGTTTCTTTACACACAGGTGATGTGCCATGAGATGCCTGGGGATGTGATGAAAGCAAACAGACCACTTCAAGGCAGTAGGTGCTTCTGGCTCATCGCATGGTCCCCATTTCATGTGCCCGGCTTGTTCTGCCTCCTGGCTGGGGGTTTGCTTCTCAGAAATGCCAAAGTCACTCACTATTTACAAAAAAACACAAACCAACACAAACACGTTCATTTTTGGCACTATCCAATGTTAACGTGTCAGCCTTAAGCTCTGCCACAGAAACTTCTGGCAACACAGGACCAGATACGAAGCGTCCTGCTCTCCTGTTTTAGAAGCTCTAGGGTCAGAAGGATGGGGAGCTCGGGACCACATACAGAGCAACAGCAGCCCTGGAGCACCCTAAGTTAGTGTCTGGAGTCAGGGACTGAAAACAAAGATCAGTAAGAATCTCTGTGCAGAGTTAGGAGCTACTCAAAATCCCTTCTTTGCACCCCACAACCTGCAAAACCCAGGGTGTCCGGCCAGTCCCAAGGTCCAAACACTTTAAAGCCACCCCTAGATACATCCTCCGACATTTAGCCTGGCCTAGAGAAAGAAGAATTTGAGCTCCCCCTCAACCTGCTTGTTTGCCATCTCTCCTGCTTCAAAGAGAAGCCTACATTTCCATTCGTCAAACACAACATGCAAATACAGAAAGAATGAAAGGAAGAAGTGGGCAGGCAGGCAGGCTGGTGGCTGATAGCACGGGAGCCGCCACTGAGCGCAGTTGGTTCACGCTTCATTAGCATCCCCTCTCACCAAGCTGCGAGCACAGCCTTTCAGTCTGGCTACACACAGACAGAGAGGGAGGGAAGGATGCACATTTTCCATTTGGAGCTTATCCCCCCACCCTTCCAAAACGCAGCCAACCCCTGCTGTGGCTTCCTTGGGCTCAAAGGTGCACACTTCTGCTCCAGCATCTCCCGCACCAGTTAAATATACCTTCAGGCAAACGTCAAGAGTGAGCCCAGTTTGAAACTTATTGTGTTGTCAAGATGACAAGTGCTCTGCCAGGCTGTTAGTCTCTGCTGCCCTTCCCGTGTCTGTTCCCCCTCCCTTTCTGCTCATTAGAAGCTCCCTTGATAAGCCAAGGCTGGTGGGTTTTTTTTTTTTTAAATCATTTAAATGTTTTCTTAACTTCAAAACACCAACAGCTGCAGGACAGAAACAAGGAGAAGGATGCTTTCCCCTTCGATACAGACAGAGATTCAGCCCTCTGCAACGCGGCAAGGTGGGCTGGGGATGGAGCAGAGCCCCGGCGGGTTGTACACACGTGGCAGTAGGCAGGAACCCAGCCCACGCTCTGGCTGCTGCAGGCTCACCCCAGCCTGGTGATCCCACTGAGGGAATCGGGGAGCCAGCCAGCACACCCTGCTGCAGCCTCGCCTATTCTCATCTCCAATACGATCTTCAAAGCCCCCCGCGTCTGTTCTCCACGAGATGGCCTTCACAGGCAAATCAAATCTGTGTTTGTGTGAAACTAGAGCCGAGGATGGATCCTGAACCTGGACAACACTTGCATGCATCAAAAGCACAAAGCAAAATGTCGTGACAAAGGCAGGAATCATAGAATCATTTAGGTTGGAAAAAACCTTTAAGATCATCGAGTTTAACATTAACCTAACACTGCCATGTTCACCAGACTTGCAGGAGCACAGGCAGGACCAGGCTGAAAGTCAGACATCTGGAAGTCCAAGATAGGGGCTGGGGGCAGAGCTCAGCAGCCAACAGCTCGGTCGTGCCTGATCCCAGCATGGGTCTGCCGTGACCCTCTGGACAATCTGCCTCGCCAGCCCCAAGGCTTCCCCCTATATCTACCTTCAGCAAAGCCTTCTTGGGGCATGTTCCTACCTATACAATCTTGCCAGAGCCCAAGGCAAGGTAGGCCATACCCTTACCCCTTCCTCCAGTGATGGTGTGGGGTGTCCCTCTCTGGGAGAGGCATTGAGGGTTGATTCTGGTCTTGGCCGTCTGCAGGACAGAAGCAATTGGCACACGGCTTTCTCATTCCTGGCTTGCTTCTCAGTCCCTGTGCCTTCACATCCTTGGATTTCTTCTCCCATTTGCTGGATACTTTAGCCTATCAGTTAAGGATGGGGTTAACCAGCTCTGAGAAACATAAACCAAGCTCCCTTTGAAAACAAACCAGCACACTGAACCTTCCTACAGGCCTTTTCTAACACATCTTCCTGACTGAGTTCTTCATGGCAATAAAATAATGACTCTTTTGCCCCGTTAGATGTGCTGGAAAGCATCTTGACTGCCAGCCCAAGCCCCTGGAAGAGCTTGCTTTAATTCTTAGCCAAGCCATTGAATGAAAATAGCTCAAGAGGGGAAACAAACTAAGCATTCTCCTCTTTGGCTGCTAACAAAGGCCTGGGGGTGAGGGATAGAGACCATCTGAAATAGCAGGAATCCACAGGACTGTCAGATATGCCTCTTGCCACAATTTACCCTTCCCGTCAAGCTGCACTCTAGAGTCAAAGCTTTCAGTTTTTACTTCTACCCTGGCTCCCTCAGGAAAAGAGGTTTATGCAGCCATGCAACGTGCTTGCCCTCCCGTCTCCCCACCATATGGTCCCACGTAATTCTGGAACCACCTGATGAAGACAGAAGTATTGCAACCAGGAGGATGAGTGGTCAGAGGAGAGATTCTGCCCTGCTGCTCAGAGCAATCTCTGCTGAGCAGAGTGGTGGGGAGAGATCTCCACTGGCTTCGATGACTTCCAACGTCTCCAAGTCCTGCAGCCGGGGCTGAATGGCCGTGGGAGTCTGCTTACCTTGCCTGGGCTCTCGCTGCACGGTCAATCCATCCGCCAAGGCTGGTTCCCCTCCTTCCATGAGCAGACAGCATCTGGCACAACGAGTCCATAGCTTGAGCAGGGACTTCTTGGTACCACTGACAAGTAAATAACCACGATTATCTCCTCTGAATGAGTATTCCCATCTTCTAATAAACATCATAAAAAAGGAGAAATGAGACTTAATTCACTTTTATTGTCACAACTGACGTGTTGCAAGATCTTAATTGGACTGAAAAGAGTTTCCAGTAAGGAGATGCTGTTTAACTAACTCATTAGCAGCAGCTTGACAGAGACAGATGCTCCGGTTTTAGAAGGTGAAAAAGAAAAACAGAACCCACCCCATTCCCACCTGCCTGTGCCCTTGGACACACTGCGTCACCAGGAAGAGACTCAACATTGAAGAGTCTCCTCCTTAATCCAGCCAATATAGTGCACACCAATCAAACATCTGCCTCATGTTCCCTTCCACCAATTTGCATCAGTCAATAACGACCCCAAAAATGGGGCTGTGGGCTCAGATGGAAAATATTTGAGTCCTTCACAATTCCCATTCCTATGCCCTACCTACGGGATATACAGATGTCCCTGAACAACAAGGGCTCTTTGCAGGCTGTACTTCAGCCTGTTCTCCAGTACCATTTCCACACCAGGGCCCTCGCAAGGTCTCGGGAAGGAAAGCAAGGAGTTTCCTCCTTGCTCCTCATCCTTCTTCCAGAAACCAGGAGGATAGCTTTGCCTCATGCATAAAAACATAGATCAACCCAAAGACCGAGTGAGAAAAAAAGCATCACCCTCACAAGACAAACTTTTCAGTCATTTCTGAAACCCAGAGGCTGAAATGGAAAATGTAATGCAGTTTTCACTGCTACCCCAGCATCAGCAGCCCCCGAGCATCTTGGACACAGACAGACAGACAGCTCTGTGCCAGTTGCTCTACCCAGCAGATCTGGAGCAGCGCCTGGCTGGTTTACTCCAGCTCTCTCTGTCCCAATGCAGATAAATTTAGTTTTCTGCTCTCACTGCCTGGGGAAGAGTAAGGAGGGGGAGCTGACATCTTTCAAATGAGACCTTAAAAATAAGCTGTCTGCATGTCTGGACGTTGAAGAATCCCAGAGTGAGCATCGCCTAGATAAAAGAGTTTGCTCCAACACCCTTAACCAGGGTGTACCCTAACCAGACTGCTACCCACCCAGAACCAGATGCACTTCAGTACCAGACCAATCCTGGTTCGTAGCACAATCATCGTGACTGGCATTTCTTGCTGTGCCAGGGATGCTCCTGGGGTGCCACCACACTACGTGCTGCATACACATTCAGCGACAGACCCTTTCTCTTCATTTCTTAAGGTCTTCACAGAGATCTGGAAGACAGAGAGTCAGAGCAGAGATGGGCATAAAAGTCCAGATCGCTCATCTTCTATAACTGTGACCCACTCCAGTCACTAGCCCAGCTTCCCTTCCAGCGAGACGCTTGCTTTCCCTGGGGCTGAAAGCTGCTCAGTAAAGGGAAGTAAGCATTTGATAAAGAAAATAAGAGGATGAATAAACTCAAGTGTTTGTACAAGAAAGCTTTTGCTCTGATCTTTAGCGCTGCAGTACGTTTTGACCTACTATTGCAAGACTCAGCTACATCTTCCCTCCTTCCAAATGTGACAGAAAGCGAAAAAAAGGAAGCTGCGGCTCATGCCGCAGAGCCCTGTGCTGGGATTCCAGCTGACAGAGAGCATCAGCAGAGCTGCCCACACACACACACACACACGGGTTAAAACTCACACCCTCTGCTCTCCGGCCACCTGCAGGAGGAAGTGCACACATACATATATACATATATACATATATACACATGGGCCCAATTCTCTGCTCAGACACTTGGTGAAATACCAGCAGCCTCCAACAGGTTTGGACGCGAGAAGAAACACACTCACAAGATATATTTCTAATGAGGGTTGACATTTACCAGATACCGCGGATCCTACAATACCAAGAATAAAACTTAGAGGCAGAACCATCTCTGCTTGGACTGGGCGGCTTTTCTGGCAGCAAGCCGGCAGGGTGGAGGTGGGCGCAGGCTCCAAACAGTCCCAGCAGCGATGGTGTGCAGAGAACAAAGCCTGGAGAAGAGGAGGCTGAGAGGACACCTCATTGCTCTCTATAACTACCTGAAAGGAGGTTGTAGAGAGGAGGGAGCTGGGCTCTTCTCCCAAGTGACAGGAGACAGGACGAGAGGGAACGACCACAAGCTCCATCAGGGGAGATTTAGGCTGGACATTAGGCAAAAAATTTTCACAGAAAGGGTCATTGGGCACTGGCAGAGGCTGCCCAGGGAGGTGGTTGATTAACCTTCCCTGGAGGTGTTTAAGGGACAGGTGGACGAGATGTTAAGGGACATGGTTTAGTGTTTGATAGGAGTGGTTGGACTCGATGACCCGGTGGGTCTCTTCCAAGTTTTTTCTATGATTCTAACAGCCACCTGACACATATGAAGATCTGAAGCAGGTTTCTGCAAGTGGCATCTGCTCTTGTGCAGCATCCAGGGGGAGGATCAACAACTCTAAGTGGCCTTCCTTGGACAGCCCTCTGGCTGTCTGGCTACCACACGGCCCTGTTGGCTTAGCAGCTCAGTGTTGATACAGAGGCAAGAGAGACACTTCGCACCATTATCAAAGGCTCACAGAGTGATGAAGACCCCCAAAAGCACTAACGAACTCCTGGGATCTCATCCAGGATACGATTTCAACTCAGAGGTTTGTTCCAGAGCGCTTTAGCTCCAGCTCCTCTTCAGCATGGGGAAGCCCCGAACCACACACAAACTAAAGTGCCTTTTGCCACAGACTCCACACCTTTGCTGGACGTGCTTCATCCAATTTACTATTGCTGCCAAGGAAGGTGGATTTATTCCCAAATCTAGCAGCCACCACATCATTGTGAGAGTGCTCACATGGGATTTGCCACAAGCTTTTGTTAAGCCAGGGCTGGATGCCCACATTGAGCAGCCCTTTCCTCAAGAGGCATCAAGCCCACAGCATGGGTTGCTCATAAGGTATCTCACTCCTGGCTAAAACCAGTGGTGATCCTGTTCAAAGCTGGTCACCCACCTTTCACAGTTGACAAACTGACAGAAGACAAGTTGCTGACAAGAAAAAGACATCCGTGTTCCAAATTGTTCTTTTAAACTTCAACCCCAGCTTGGCATGCAGGGTGCATGGCGGTGGGTTTATTTTTCAGTGTACAAGTTTTCTTTCTTCCAATCAGCTCCGAGGCAATAAGAGGTGGGTTTCAAGACAGCATAAATCTGCCAGCGGCATATCAGGGCTTCAGAATAGCAAGGGCACAGACAATTGTCCAATGGAAAAGAGAGAAAAAAAGGTCAGAGCAGTAACTCTTGCAGTATTTGTTCCCCAAACAGAGAAGGTTTACACAGCTTTTCTGGGCAATTATTGGGCAGGAAATAAATCTCAACAGAAACTCATCATCTTATCCTGCTTTGCAGCTGAATCTCTTTGCCTTGCACCCCTAGCAATGTCCGCAAAATGCTTTGCAACAAGACACACAACCCAAGGCTGCGCCCCAAGAGCCAGTGGAGATCTGTATTAAATTTAATAGCATTGCTCCAGGTAATCTACGACCGCTTATAATCAATTGTCCATGCTTGCTGCAGCACGACTACAACCATCTTCCCAGGGCTGCAGGTGCAGGACTGGCAGAGAAAGCCTTTGCGTAGGCTGGAGAGGAGAGCGGGCTCTTGCACAGCTTCGAGTGCATGGAAAGGCTGGGAAGCAGCCAGTTCACCCCTGCTGCCACGATCCTGTAAAGCCAGGGTTCAGAGGCTCTTGGTGGTTTGGAGAGCCCAAGCATTATCATGCCAGCTCCAAGGAGACTATTATCCATGCCAGGGGAAAAACAGCAAGGAGGAGCCAGTCTCTCCCCTTTGGCATCAATTCAATGAGGCAAGAAAAGGATCACTGTCTCTGCTTATGCAGAAAGAAACAATTCACAGGGAGATGGGAAGGATTTTGCCTCTGCTGTGGCAGAGCAGCGAAACAATCAGCATCTCCTGCAGGCCCTGACGCTCTGTACCCACTCCCCACTCCACGGCACCAGCATCACTCGACTGCCCAGGACAGGCTCCAGGCTCCTCCACAGTGCCGGCAAAAAGGAGCACGAGCAGTCCCAGGTTAGAAGCCAGGGCTGGGAGAGCCACGCCAGGCAGGCACTGGGGAGAGGGAAGGGATGGACAGCAGCGGGATCGCTTTAGGAGCAGCCCTTGTGATTCCCACCCTTGCCATGCAGGTAAGAAACACAGTCGCATACACCTCAATGCTTCCCTTGGTGGAAGCAGCAGACATTAGCTCAAACCACTACCAGAAACTGAAGAGGAGGTGGCCCCAGATCTCTGGTCAGCTATCACCGTGCCAGACAATTTCAAGCAAGCTCTGGGTCTATTTCTGGTCCACAAAACAGACCTAGTCCTGCCAAGAGGATAGTATACTTGGATCTACAAAACTCTGAGGAGTAACAACAGATACAAATGAATCACTTGACCTCTTAGTCAGACCTTTGCTGAATACGATGCTTGCCTTCCACCCTGCTCGACTCTTTGGGGACCATGGCAAGGGGTTGTATTTTCTTGCCAGCTCCCGAGAGGGAAGAATTACTGGCCCCCATTCTCCACGTACTTCACCTCATACTACCCAGAGGCGAGATGACATCCTCCACTCTCCAAGTCTTTCTCTCCTCTCCTCTGCCACAAGTGAGCTGAGCCTGTGATAAAACACAGTCAGTAGAAGTCAAGCGAGTCGGGTTCCTCTGGGAGCTGCAAGGACTTTAGGGAGAGGCCAAAGCTATGCAACAGCTGGGTCCTCGGGTAACCCATCACCCAGACTGCTTTTGGAGGGCTCTGCAATGCGAGCAAGAAAGATTTTGCTTGAACCACAGCTGTCTGTGCAGCCAGTGAGGGACAACAGCCTTCTGGTGGGCCTCCAAGCTCCCCTCCATCCATTCTCCCTTGACACTAATGGACAAAGAAAGTACCTGTCACATTGGCATCCAGGAGAGATGATAAACACAGGCACAGCCTCCGAGATGTCACCTCTGTCCAGCTACATGGTGGAAGAACTGGGAAAGGCAATGAGTATTGAGCTCAGCATCCCCATCGCTCAGACAGAGAGCAGAGACAGGTGCTGGGACGAGGTAGCAAGTGACAGTTCCAAGCGTGCAGCAGCAATTACCACCCTCTCTCCAGCCACATTTTCCTTCCATAACCTCCCAGCTCCTCTCCAACCAAACAGCAAATGCCTGTTTCTACAAACACCCCCTCCACGCACACCGACTGCACTGGAGGGAGCGGACTCCTCTGTCTGCATCCTCAAACACACGCACCAAACAAGACGAGCATCAATAACGCTGAGCAAGGGAGTCCCATCGCCCCTCCATACCCTGACCAACAGGCAGCTGTCTGAGCACCGAAGCCTGAGCCGATTTCATCATGTGGAGGGGAAGGACACCCAGAAAACTACTGTCCAGCTTGCTAAAGCCTCTGGTCCCCTGAGGCCACAAAATCCCAGCCACTTTCACTAAGGAAGAGATAAGAGACAGCAGGGTACTAAGCTGTCCACTTCAGCTCAGCATAAATCTCAGAGCTCTTCCAAAGCTCGGCACCTAAGGAACAGTCCCGCTCGCCTGAAAAGCAGCTGCTGGCCTCCTGAACAGAAACATTGCCACCTAGAGGCCCCTTGCCTTGCTTATGGAAGGGCTTGGGAAAACTTGGCAGGAATGCTCACCCTTCCCAGGCACTTGTGTGGAAGAAGAAAGCTGTTAGCGAGGACAGGGGACCTGAGGTTTAGGACTGCAGCACAGGTCAGACCCCAAGAGATTTCAATCAACGTTGGATGGAGAGTTTTAAAGGGTGTTGCAGCTCAGGTCTTTCTTCCTTGGTCAGAGCTTAGGCAACCACCGTTTCCTCCTGCTTTGGTGTATTCGAAGGCTTTGCCTTGCCCTCAGCAATCCACTTCTGGAGAGATGTGGGCTGAGGAATCTTCCCTGTGCGAGATGTGAGCTGAGGAATCTTCCCTGTGCGAGATGTGAGCTGAGGAATCTTCCCTGTGCGAGATGTGAGCTGAGGAATCTTCCCTGTGCGAGATGTGAGCTGAGGAATCTTCCCTGTGCGAGATGTGAGCTGAGGAATCTTCCCTGTGTGAGATGTGAGCTGAGGAATCTTCCCTATGCGAGATGTGAGCTGAGGAATCTTCCCTGTGCAAGATGTGAGCTGAGGAATCTTCCCTGTGCGAGATGTGAGCTGAGGAATCTTCCCTATGCGAGATGTGAGCTGAGGAATCTTCCCTATGCGAGATGTGAGCTGAGGAATCTTCCCTGTGCAAGATGTGAGCTGAGGAATCTTCCCTGTGCGAGATGTGAGCTGAGGAATCTTCCCTGTGCGAGATGTGAGCTGAGGAATCTTCCCTGTGCGAGATGTGAGCTGAGGAATCTTCCCTATGCCCAGGGGCAGACCATCCCAAGATGATCAAGCTGTCTGGTGGGGAGACAGCAGTGGAGCCTTACTGAAGAGTCTGTGAAAGGCATGAAAGCACCTGGCTCAGGATCACCGGAGAGGGCAGGTCCTCCAGAGAGCAGCATGCTTCAGGCAGCAAACCAGTGTCCCCTGCGAGACTGCCCACAGTGTCCTCCACTGGGACATTCAGGGCTGCAGAGCTCACGTCTACACAGAAAGCCCCAGGAACCCCAGCCCCAGGGAACCTGCGGGACAGCACAAGAGGCTGGGGCAGGCTGAGCAAGGTCTGTGGGTGGCCAGCAGGCTGTGAGAGCAACAAGCCTGCAAGCATAGAGAAGACACTCCCTTCTCAAGCCCCGAAAGGAGCTGAAACAAGCACAGGGAAGAGGGAGACCTCGGAAAGGACACAGCCAGCAGCCAAGGTCCAGCATTGAGGTGGTGGCCCTAAACAGTAAGGGCAAGGTGGACATGAAACTGGGTATCAGCAAAGCAAGGAAAGCAGGGGCCTGGACAGACCACAGGGGAGAAGATGCACCAGGGAATTCAGCTGATGTCAAAGATAACAGCCATATTTCAGGTAAACTGAGGCTAGACTGTTGAAATCAGCAGCTGTAGACTGGCTTGCACCAGTGAAGAATAGGAGGTGGAGCACATAGCCTCTAAGCTGAAGGGCTCTTGGCCCTACAGAGCAGCCCACAAGCGAGATGCAGATCTCTGCAGGCTGGCGCTTTAGCTTCTGGTCTCACCCTCCAAAATCACTAACAACAGCAAAGGCTGTGCCACTACGCAGACATTGTCATGCCCAGAGAGTGGCCTAGACACCCTTAACTCTGCCCCATGGCAAGTCCGCACCCCACTGCGACCCACCACCACAGTGCTGGGACACATTCCTGGTGCTATCTCCACCTTTTCACGCTCACCTGGGAGCTCACACACAGCCTGTAACTTCAAGCACAATGTCAAATCCAGACCAGTGCTTAGCTGGGAAGCTTTTGTCAGCAAAGATTAATTTCTGCTGTTTGCAACTTTCTACCTGAGCTACCTCGGAGCTTGAGCTGTCTGGGAGGAAGAGAAAAGATAATAAAATCCCCTGAATGTGTTGATTAGAAAGAAAATCTAGTTGGGTGTCCTGCAGTTCTTTCACATTTTTAAACTGGCAAATCACTGGAACTACGAGAGAAAAGGAAAATGCTCACCCTCCGAGCCTTGGAAATCTCATCTGGGAAGGTGAGAGACTAGAAAAATACATTTGAGCATGGGTTTTGAAAAGAATCCACTCTTCAGTCTTCATTAGGGCTGGTCCAGGCCAAGCAGCCATTAAGGTGCTGGCGCAAGGAGCCGCGGTTATTGACCACTAATGGATGAGTAAGAAGTCACCCCAAGATTAAAGACACCGGCGCCTCTGAAGAGCAATGGAGGGGAAGCTTCCTGGCAGCTTTTTCCTCCTCTCCTCCGCGCTCAGCAGGGTGGTGATGGATGGCTGAGCCCCAGCCCTCCTCTCCAGCAGGACATCATTTGATTTGCCGCAGACTTGGGGCCGGAGGTCCCCAGCAGCGCTCCGTGCACCAGGAGAGGTCACCATCTCTTTGAATAATGTCCTCTTGGAGTGCCAAGAAGTGACATCAAGCTTTGCCCCTTGCTGCCCCCTTGGCATCACAAGGATGCTAGTCAGAGTAGGGGTTACAGGAGGCGTGTTCCCTGCCGTCTCTGGCCGCCCATGCATGATTTATACCTGCTGTGTCAGACGGACATTTACATACGTTGGCGTGATTGCACACGATGCCTCCCAGCAGCCGTGCTACGGCTTGCAGAGAGGGGTGGAGAGGCTGGTCTGCACCATGCCAGCCCAAGACATCTTCAATCCCTGCTCCACAGAGAACAGCTAATCCCCCTTATCCTGCCAGCGATGCTAGGCTCGCCCAGCGTAGATTACTGCTTGCACGCACGAGATGTTTCATAGAATCACAGAATCGTTAAGGTTGGAAATAACCTTTACGATCATAAGGCCCAGCCATAAACAGTTAGTAGCAGAAAACAGCCTCCTGGGATGCCACTCTGCATGGGACCATGTTGGACAACCCGAATCACACAACAGATTTGCTGCTGAGATCCTAAGCCAATATGGGAGCCAGCAACATGCCGGCACAAGAGACACAGTTAGGATGCAGATCACATAGAAGCCACTTCCAAATTTCCCTCCCACCCCAGCACAGGCTTGCAAGCTCGCCTGCTGCTGTCTGACCCTGCTCTGACAGGCACATCTGGCCCACAGAGCAGCAGATCAGACAAACAAGCAATGGTACGAGGCTCACAGAGCCAGAGAGGAAGAGCCAAAACAAGACCCAGCCACAAGGAGAGCACAGAGGGAATCGGCACCACAAAACCAGGCAGCTCTGCCGAGCAAGAACCCCTGCCCATACCAGGCTGTGGCTGGGAAGCTCCCGTTCTCCCAGAACTTGCAGTTTCAAGTTAATGGTCTTACTTTAAAAGAACCCTGAATATCTCGTAACGCAACGGGGTCTAGGGCTGTGCTTTCTCCTTCTTCTCCTCAAAACCCCACCTTTACCACTGCTCACCAGTCCAGACATGAACACATTTGAGCAGCTATCTACAAACATCACTGACTGCTGTAGAGCAAGTTAGTATTTATGGTGGCATCTTTGCTGCCCTCTTTACTTGGCAGGACCCAGGGATGACAGTGAGGGGGTGAGGGCATCGCAACAAGGCACTCAGCCTGAAATTACAAACATCGTCCCACCACTGGGTCGCTCACCACAAGATCTTCCAGCACAGCAACCAGCTAGGAGCCTCGGTAATTTCGAGCTGGTAAGTCAGCGTTCAGACAGGGCTGGTGCTGCTCTCCCAGCCACTAACTGTATATGTTAAAACTGAACTGCAGATGGGGAAGTGCCGGAGGGGTGGCAAGGGGAGAAATGTTCACTTGTCCTTGGCAGAACAGCAAATGCTAGGCTTTGAGGGCAGAGGAAAGCACTGGCAGCTACAAATTACTAATCAATGTCGGGTAACAACAACAGCAACTAATAATGAAGGGCTGATCAGCTTACTACGGCAGTAATTATTCCTGACACCAGCCCTCAGAAGAAGCATCCAGGCTTAGCATGCTGTCTACTATGATGATAACCCAAGATAACTAGAGAAATCTTATGCTGGAGGAAAGGGTGGGGGGGAAGAGGCAAAAACCTCAGCAATTAGCAAGACTTGTGGTGCTAATTGCACTGCTAACGGTGTACAGGCTTTGTCAGAGCTAACTTGAGCTTTCCCCATGATGCCAGGGAGGGATGTGAAGTGCCAGCACACCTTTCACAAAGCAGCAGTGACAAACGGTTTTGGCACCTGGTTATTTTTGAGAACAACATAACTCCATGCTGCCGATAACAAACTCAGCACCAGCCCTTTGACATCATGACTGCCTGGGGAAAAGCGTCTCTCCTCCATACTGGAGAAACAGTTGGGCTTCTCTTCACATTTCCAGGTGGTACCAGGCTCACCTAATCTGAGTACAGGATTAGGTCAGGCTGTGAGGCTTTTAGGACAAAACACAGCCACTGTAAGGCTAGAAATTGCAATTTACCAATGTGTCTGAGATTTGTGTGTTCAAAAGTCACTGCTTTCACCCACAGCTGCTTAGGATCCTGTGGTGATGATGCTCTGCAGTGCTGCATCAGCCCAGATTTCAAGATCCCCAACACTTCCAGCATAACTGTCAGTCCTCCTGCTGAAAAAGTTTCCTTTGGCATCTGTTCACCAGCAGAAAAAGAATTAGTGCACCCAGCAGTGGTAACAGCGCAAACGTGCGAACATAAGTGAGTTTCCCCTGTGTACTTCTTACTGCTAGAACAGGTGAGAAAAAGCTCTAACGGCCCCAAAGGCTTGCGATCGCACATGCTTCCTCATCCACTTCTCTCCCAAGCAGGCGTAATTAAACGCACCATTTTCTTGCACCCTTCATTCAGGAGACTGCCAAAGTGCTCTCTCAGCAATGTTATGTATTTTACAGACATGAGCTTTGCAGGAAGGCAGATACTTTGAGGTGCAGGTCACTGCAGGAGCTGGCACATGGAATCATAAGTTCTGCAAGTCCGGAGACGAACGGAGAGGTTGCAGTATTTCTCTGCACAGATCAATGCCATTACAGCAGCAGCAAGAGCACGCTCTAGCTGGATCATATCCTGTCCTTTCAGGCTCTTCCCTCTCCTCCAAGGCTCACAAGCTTTGGCATCTCACAGGGAATGGGGGCTTTACCTTAGCCATGGGGTCTTTGCAGAGAGCCCTGTGGGAATATGAGCCAGAGGTTTCACTGGGCTGGCAGGATCCAGCAGTCTGAGAGACAACGGAGGTGCTCGCTGGCTCTGCGTTCACAGCCTGCATAACTCCCCAACGCATCCCGAATGGGAGTCCTACCCTTCACCCTGCCTGCAAGGGTGCTTTGTGGCAGCCTGGCCACCCCAGCCCTCCGGCGATGCTGCAATGCAGCCCACAATCTCATCTCAGGGCAGCGTCAGGGGGAACGCAGCTACCAGCCCTTGCACAAACAAAATCCTATTACAACAGAGATCTTGATTCCAGCCTTTATTTACAGAAATTATTATTACAAGGGACCCTGAGGGAAATCACAGTGCTGGGCTTTATACACTGAATTCGTCATTGCTGAGGAAGAAGCCTTGAAACGCTCTGAGACGCACTGACATGCAAACTACCTCCGAGTTATATGTCATGGAGTAGGAGAAAGAAGAAGAAGAAAACCAAACACAGACTAAGCCATCACAGGAGGAGAGAAAGGGAACAGCAAGCGTATTTCTTTTGTCCAGCCTAAAGCAATTTCCATCTGCAAGGTGCACTAAATTCTTCACACCACTCAATTAAATTACTGCTGACCTATGCACAAATTGTCATTCTGACAAAAAAATAACAGTCCAGCCTCAGCATCCTCCATGGGGCAAAAGCCACAGCCCTGGACCAGCATGTGTGCAGCCCAAGGAAGGAAGGGAAGGAGGTGGGGGACGTGGTTCAGAGCCACCACACATGATATCACAAGCAGTGCCAGCACTGATGCTGAATACTGGGCTGAAGCATCTCCTTTTGGGTGAGAGAATACAGGTGAGGAAGGGGAGCAAAGTCCAGCTGCATCCTCCTGAGATGTCACGTTTGGACATGCAGGGAAGTCAAGACACGGGGCACCCTGGGGCATTTTCCTGCCCACAACTCACACAGAGCGCAGCAAAACTCGAGCACCATCACAGTCCAGTGGTCAGAGCTCCCCTGTGCACACCTGGACTTGCTGATATGGGCTAAGAGTGAGGGATTTTGATGTCCGATAGGGAAGAGACTGGAGGTCATCTTGGGGCAGATTAACCTATGAAATGTACACTGCAAGCAAGGACGACGAGGAGACATTTGACCTGATATGAAACTAGGAGTGGCCCCTGAAATCTATCAGTGCAAAGCAAATGAGGCATCAGAGGAGAAGGTCTGCACACTGAGGTCCCACAACACTGCAGCACAGGTACTGTAACACCATTGGGGTAATAAACCAGGCAGCAGGTACCACACTGACCATAAGGACCACACCAGGTGCCAGCAGAGTGACACACACCTGCTCCAGCAGAAAGTTCTCCCGCACCAGGCAGATGCTTGGAATAAACAACCCATCATCTCTTTGCTGGTACAGAGCCAGAAATTTTGACCTTAATGCCAATTACGCAGGCCAAGGGTGCTCTGCCAGTGCCTGATCTGCACACATTTTCAAAAGATGTATCTTCAGGCATTCCAATCCACACATATCCAGAAATTTGGCACTCCACTCAAAAGCGTCTCCCCATGGAGAAGGGCCCAGGGAGGCATCCAGCATGTCACAGCATCAGAGGAAGGCAAATCCTGACAGACAACAGAAGGTTCCACCAGCTGACACCAACGGGTGACCACAACAGCTCTCCAGGAGAGAACCAGGAGGAATGGTGTTGCTCAGGGACAGCCTGGGAATGCCTGGCACATCACAGAGGGGTCATCAACACAGGGTGCAATCTCAAATGCTGAACCAGACTTCACAAAACTGAGGTTGGAACCAAATTTTTCCTCCTCTGTGTCTTCAGTCAACTCTTATTTCCTGCTCCTTTCTCCACTAAGAAAGGAGGCTGTGGTCTTCACCACCTCTATGGACTGCAGCTAATGCAGCAACCCTGACAATGACGGCTAATGTGGGTGCTGGCCCTTGCAAAGCCATTTGAAAGCATTTCAAGGTGAATCTGATGATGCAACTGCTTTTTCTTGCTGTTAAGAACATGCTTCACTCCAGCTTTTCATCTCAAGCAACACACAGCACCAAGGGCAGCTTGCCAAAAGCAAACACTACATGCAGGGCGAAAAGCATCACCCCTGGGAAATCTCCACCCACGGAAGGCTGAAAACCTCCCCTCCAAAACTGAGAGAAGCACAAGATTATTTGAATCCCTCCCCTGCCTAGACAAGTCTCTTTCAATTTGTTCAGTGGGCGCATTTCATGCCTCACCTGCAGAGCAACTGGCTCCTGAAGAAGGAGGAACCATGGAGAAGCCTGAGCACAGCAGAAAGACAAACCTGGATCATGTCTCTTGGTTTTCACCGCTTCTCCTCCACTGAGGCATTATTAGGAGCAAGATTTGAGAGACACTGGCAATATTGCTAGTGTCTGAGCCACAAGACAGCATCCCTAAGCTGGAAGGAACAATACAGCCCTCTTGATGAACCTGTCCTGCTTATTCTCTTCCCACAGCACAATCGGAGGCTAAACTCACACTCCAGTAACAGCACTGCGGGTGAGTCATCCTCGCCACTGTCAGCTGCAATGATAAAGATGAAATTGTATCGCATATCAGCAACGAGCCAGCAGGGAGGTGGCTGCAGGACCCACAAGAGGGGCTGAGGTTTGCATTAAGAAATGGAGCCCAAAACAGGGACCTTCTCAAAAGCCCCAACTTTTTGCCTAAATCCTAGGTGAACTCAGCATTGTTTTGAAGCCTAAAAATCAAGTTAAGTATCTGCTTGCAGAGGGAGCAACTGCCTCTTGCACCTGCCTATGGAGGAGAAAACTTTTGGGGGGCTCGATGACAATTTTATCAATAAACTGTGGCAAGTTCTTAGTGTTTTCAATCTGGGAGTATCACAGGGTCAGCAGAGGTGGACTCACAGATTATAATGGCTCTGACTAATCAGATCCAGCTCTTGGCTGGCTGCCTGGTTAAAGATCTGGATTGCTCCAATGGGAAGCTGACCCTGATTTAAAGTCAAACCCATATTTTAAAGCTTCACACTGCAGCTGTTAGGCTTTACTTCACATACCTTCTAGCTGTTTCCTATCCCTCTTCTGGCCCTCCACCAAGAAGCGAGACCATTGGCAGAGTCTCACAACTGACAGGTCTAAGAAAACAACTTCCATCCAGCAAACCAGCCTGATACATTAAACAGCTGAGCAACTAAAACCACTGGATAAAATCGCTTGCGGCAGAACATCGGTCCTTTAGGGAGGTCTCCCTAAGCCAGCCCACATCAGTATGTATTAATACTAATACCTAATACTATTAATACCTTTCCACTCACACACCTCACCCTCAAGATGCAAGAATATGAAGCCCTTTGCAGAGAAAGAATCATCCGATGCAGTGGAGATGACAATTCCAAAGCAGCTCCTCGGCTCCAAGAGCAGCCCTCGACGTGGCCCTTGGCTGGGAAGCCAGGTGCCCACGCTGCGTGGATTGTTTAATGCTGAAAAGTCACGATGCGCCAGCACCTTCCTCCTGCAATTTGCAACATAACAATATAAAGGAATATAAAGGCAGCTGTTGGCGTTGAGATTGGTGCTTCAGGGACTGAGAGGTGAACCAGGCAGCTGCCTTCCCAAATGGCAAAGTGAAACAGATAAAGGAACCATAGGCTTGTTTGATGATTTAATCAATAAGATAATTACATTAATTCAATAGTTTGATACAAAGCCACTTCCTTTCTGTTTGATTTAACTGCATTTCAGAATTTTCATGGCTTAGTTGATCAAATACATAAAATAGGAAATTTGTACTAATTAACTGATCAGATGTATTTTCCTAAACTATGAATTGCAAGAGGCCCAGAGGCAGAGTGCGATCATCCAGTGTAACGACGGCCCATAGATTTGCATCTACAGCCATCATATGCAACCTGCTAACAGTGCCAGAATTCATCTCAAAGGCAGGACAACTGTATCGTGAGGGGCCCTGGCAGAGAATAGAGAGGCGGGTGCATCACATCCTCTAAGTGTGTGTGTCCACAGTTAATACAGAGGGGTCCAACCGCTTCTGGTAATGGAGAAAAGAAGGACTAGTATCAGGAATATAGATGTTTTCCATTGACAGGGAATAAGAGAGAAGAGTCATCCCTTCAGGAGGGTAGAAGAGTCCAGGGGCGCATTTTTCAACCTTGTACCTCAAGGAACTACCAGCTAGAGGAGCCAGTCAGTGCCACCACCGCCTGCCCAAAGGCACAGTTATACAGTGTTAACAACCCAGAGAACAACCATAAGAGGCTGAAAAGCTGCAGAAGGAACTTATACCTTGTCAGACTGCAGGGAATCCCTGCCCAAGGCAGGCAGCAGGTATTGATCGCTCTTCTTCGCCCAGATGTGCTCCTCATGTTGCTGGGCAGACACATTTGGAGAAGCCCATCCTCCTGAGCTGGGGAGACTGGTGTCGTCTGCAGTGATCCTTGGGTGTTTTACGTTTCTCCAGGAAAGGGAAAACCTACACTGCAACTATAGTCATACAGTAACTCCCAGTGTTATCAATAACCTGTTTTCAGGATAATTCTCTCTTTTTCCTCCTCATCATTCCTCTGCCTGAAAATTAGCCAACCCCTGACACTGCCAGAAGAGATGCGGTAAAGGCGATCGTAGGTCAGCCTGCTTCATATAGTTCCAGAGCCTTCTTGCCAGGTTTGTCTCTAGGTAATAGCATCTCTCCAGCAAGAAGGGAAAGCCTCTAAATTAAGAGGACCTGGACAGCAACCCACCAGCTCCCACTCCTGCCCCAATCAATGAAGCTTGCTAATTAAAAGCAGTTGACCCGAGCAAAGAATGGCTTGGAGGAGATTAGCCCAAGGGAGACAAGATTTAAGAATTAAATTACTTGACTCGTCTGTTTTATTTTATTTTACAGCCTCAGTTTTACCTCCTCCCACGCACAGGTAAATGGTGGTTTTGAGGACTCAGTCCCAATTTGTAAGAGCAAAGGAACAGAGAACACAGAATCATTGTTTAATTCACTGTCAAACACTGCCACCTGAGCGCTTGGGGCTGTCAGAGCTGATTGCCAGGTGACAATTGAAAAACAGCCGGGTGGCACCCAATTCCTCCAGTTTGATAAACTAGTCCTTTGCGCTCTGCCACATCAATAGCCCCGCAAAAGAACACACCAGCAATGCTTCAGACACTCGCTCTGACTCCACAGCCAGGATCTCACAGATGTATTTATCCCTGCCTGTAACCCCTGGGAGATTTATGCTCAGCAATCAAAAGGAGATGACTACCACCCAAAAGCAATAGTGCTCAGGGCAGGCCCCCATCATCTGGCCTGATCAGCAACTCCCTGGTTTGAGTATCCCACCGCACAGGGCTGCAAAGCAAAAGCATCGGGTCTCAGGTCCGGGGTCTTGCAGGATGCACACAAGCAAGCAGAGGGCTGGGCTCTTTGGAGAGCTCTTGCATCTAATTTTCAGATTTGCTTTGCTCTGCCCATGTCAGTGGAAACCGCAGGAGCTCTGCACCTCTGCAAACCCTGTTAATAGGAGGCAAAGGAGAGGAATGTAAAACCTCCTTGCTTCAGGAGAACTGGCTGGAAATGTGTTTCTTCCCCCTACAGAAGCAGAAAATCTGGTGCATACATGAAATGCGTTGTCCTTCAAACATCGCTATTTGAGGGACTTCACCACAAAGCAGCTTTAAGGGGATTTGCACAGAAAGAAGGAGTATTCTTGGGAGAAAAGAGCAGCTTCAAAACAAAACACTTGGGATTCCATGTACGTTCTATACAGTCTTGGCATTCTTTTTCTTTAAAAAATCACTGCCTTGGAGCTAAGGGGGATAAGACCAAGAACAGGAGCCACGGCAATTCAATTTGTCTAGCTTATTCATCCACTGCCCTTTTTTCTCCTGCATCGCATTTCTTTCCTCACTCAAGACCCTTCCTCGCTCAGATGCTGCAGACCCAGCCTGGCTGGGGGCCTTCCACCCTCAGGCCATGTGCCTGGAGGTTTACATATGGCAAGTTGTGCTGCATGCTTCTCGCTCCTGCCCCAGGCAGCCAAAGGAGGCTGCAGGTCAGAAACGGGGAGCCCCGGGGTGCTCACACATCGTATCTCCCAGACTTGGGTCCTCCCTTCAGACCCTCGCTCTCCAGGCACCATTCTTGCCTGTCACAAAGAACAGCTCCTGCAGAAAGAGCCACGCATCTGAGAAAAGAGCTTTGCCCACACACAAGGAAAGGGAGCGGCCTTCTAAAATACTCATCCCAAACAAAACACACGCCTGGAAAAGAGCTGCTGCAGACCTGACCATTCCTTGCACCAGCCCTTCAGCAGCTTTTCTGTCTGTGCCCCCATTTCAGTGGCTCCTCAAGAGATTTGAGGACAGGGCCCTCTACCGCGATCCAAAGGCTTTCTGTGTCCCGCGAGAGCTGCAGGGAGAATTAAATGGCACGGCTGCCCACTGGCACGGTCGGCTGCCAGCCCAGGCAGCACAGCCAGCTGCAGGCACACGTCCCCAACCCCTCGTTGCATTTGCAGTCGCCAGGCACAGGCACATGCCAAGGGCTGGTAAATGGGGACGCTTTGGTCCTTGGCCTGCGGCTGCAGAAAACCTGCTCTCCTCCAGCTTTCACACACTACAGGAAAACTAGCCAGTGAAACAGGGAGATCAGCTTCTTTCTCTGTGCCTGAAGAGATTTCTTTGGGATTAATTGCTTTAAGGATCTCTGGTGACAAAGCAAGTTGTGGCAATGCACCCAGTCCTATTACTTCCCACTTCAGCTCTGGCATCTCTGCAGGGCCATGCGGGTCCCTCCATACTCCTGGCTGTTGATACCACATCTTCAGAGTTATCTCAGCTTTCGCTCCCCCACGATTATGCTCTGTTCTTTTCACCTTCATGCAACTTGCAGCAACTTGCTTACCATCTTCCATCCAGCATAGTTTGGACATACCGGATACCACTGACCTCCAGAACCAGGCACTTGCTATTCTTTCTGTTTGATTTCTATTGTATTTGCAATTCCCAAATTAAAATAATGCTCTATTGCTTCCCCTAGTCCCGTTAAACTGAGTGTAGGATGAGGAAGAAGTGACTGCTTAGCATCCACGAAGAGAAGCTGGTCATGAATTAGGACCCTAAGGCACTGCCCACCGGAAAAAAAAAAAAAACAAACAACCCAATGCCTTCTTGCAAACGCCAGCAAAAGCAAAAATAATTCAGCACCTGAAATCCAAGCATAGCCAAGCTGCAGTCTCAGCAAGTTAGTAATTTGTATCTCTCTTCATCAAGGAAAGCAGCACATAAGCACAAAGCAGTAGACATGGAGTCAAACACACACCACAACACCAGAGAGAGGTCTCAGAGGCACCTACGAAGGCCATGGAGCTCACAGGGCTCCCCAAGCATACAGGGATATTGTGGCTCGTGCATTGTTTAAGCTCCATAAACAGAGATGTTACAATATACTCAGCCCTAATTCCCCAGTCACTGTCCCCAAAGTAACCTCATCGTTTTTATTACCAGGATGGAGACAGCTGCAAACCCAACCACTTTTCCTTCTGAAGGGAAGAAATTTCATCAGAGATGCAGCAAAACATCCTCATCTGACTTGCGGAGCTAGATATTTCTTTACAGAAAGTTCCTCTCCCCAGCAATATCTCCTCTCCTGCCAAAGGCGAGAGAGAAGTACAGGAAGGCGTGAAGAGAAGCAATGCCGGGTAGTCCATCAGAGGAAGTTGCTGAGATACAGTCCCTTCCAGCTACCTGGCTGAAATTCAGATGCTGGATTAGTGTCTCTGGCATGCTGTTAAAGGGAGGCAAAGGAGAAAAATGTAATGCTTCCTTCTGGCCTTTCAGATCTACAAACCTCTCCCAGGTAGCAGCCAGTCTGGTCCATCAAAGGGAGAAGAGAATCAGAAATGAGACCCATTTGTCATATAAAATTTCCAGGTACGAGGTACCATGTTGAATTTGTATCAGGCAGAGAAGCTGCAGTAACGCAGCACGAGCTGGAAACTCCAGTCAGGTGAAGGGCAGGGCTGCTTGGCACCCATTTCAGTGATGGGCCTCTCAGAACACCAAAAAGGAGCAAAGGAGGAACATCTTCCCCTTGGCAAGCTCACTCCCATCCAGCTACATACGATGGCCTTTGAAGGCTGGATACTCAGCAGAGCCGGCTGCAGTGAAAAAGTTAATCTTCAAAAACAAACTGTTTTCATTCATCTTCTCTTTGGTCACCAAGGTAGCTCCAGCTGTGACTTGTGTTCTGGGACTGAAAGGAGAATGCTAGCTGGAGCTCTCAGGAACTGGAGACACTTTGCGCCTACCTCTCCCTTGTACTAAGCTACAGCTCACATAAAAATGAGGGTTTCAAGCCCTGAAGGTGCCCTTTAGCCACATAAAGGCAAGAGTGCTGCAAAAGACAGACCTTGATAAAACATAATCCACACAGAGACACATTCAGCATCCCTTGGGGTACGTGACAGCCATACAGACCATCATCCCAACAGCTCCAGGCTGGATTTGGGCACTGGCTTCTGCCCAGATCTGTTCACTGGATAAGAACAAGAGCAAGCAGAAGAACTGGTGTTAAACTGAAATTTGGATAAGTCCTATTTCTCCAATCAAATCCCTGCAAAAGCAGCAGTTTTCCCTCTCCCCCCTTGGACACCTACAAAGATCAGCAGCTGGAAGCCCCTTAGCACTGCCAATCCCAGCACCCACGGACCTGCCATCTGTGTCGGTGTCTGCCTTTTGTACTGAGTTGTTAAGTTTTTACCCTGATTGCACGCCTCAGGCAGGCGACAGTTGCTTTGTACAGGACTTGGAGGAAGGAAGTTTTACAGCTTGGCTGCTACCAACGCACAGATGTTACAGGCTGGGTCACGGCAAGGTGCTAAAGGCCTTCAGAAATGTTGTAAAGCATTAATTATGTTCCCACATCTGTTCTTTAACCCTCGAACACGTCTCCTTTCTTCCAGGGGCTGCCAGAATGACAACTGTGAATGGAAAATCAAAGCAGGAGGCTTTGAAAGGAAGCAAAGCAGAGATTTTAAAGGTTAAAAGAAACAGAACTCTGCAAACAGGGTTTTTTTTTTTAAAAAAGCTGCTTGTCCCTGCCATTCACTTGAACAACTCCAGCGCTGCTCCAAGTGAGAGAAGAGAACTTCAAAAGCACCCAAGGAGAGATGGAAGAGGTCACACAAACCCTGATGTATCATGGAGCACATCTCAGCTGGGAAGTAGAACCATAGGCTTGGAAACGCTTTGCCTCGCAAGGCTGGAGGGAATAGTTTGTGGGGTGGGGTTAACCAACCCCCCTGTCTGCGCAAATCCAGGGATGAGACTAGAAAGGGGTTTCCCTGGTCAGAAAAAACCCATTATGCCCCAGCTGGGCCAAAGCTGTACTGAGCTGGAGAGCAAACCTCTTGGACAGGACACAGAGCAAACTGACCTGCTGAACCCAAGCTCACAGCTTCTCCCATCCCTCACAGAATCACAGAATGACCAGGTTGGAAGAGACCCACTGGATCGTCGAGTCCAACCATTCCCACCAATCCCTAAATCATGCCCCTAAGCACCTCATATACCCTAACCTTAAACACCTCCAGGGACGGTGACTCAACCTCCTCCCTGGGCAGACCGTTCCAATGCCTAACCACCCTCTCCATGAAGAATTTCTTCCTAATCTCAAGCCTAAATCTCCCCTGGTGGAGCTTGAGGCCATTCCCTCTCGTCCTGTCCCCTGTCACTTGGGAGAGAGCCCAGCTCCCTCCTCTCCACAACCTCCCTCCAGGTAGTTGTAGAGAGTAATAAGGTCTCCCCTCAGCCTCCTCTTCTCCAGGCTGAACAACCCCAGCTCTCTCAGCTGCTCCTCGTAAGATATGTTCTCCAGCCCCTTCCCCAGCTTTGTTGCTCTTCTCTGGACTCGCTCCAGAGCCACAACATCCTTCTTGTGGTGACGGGCCAGAACTGAACACAGTACTCGAGGTGCGGTCTCACCAGTGCTGAGTACAAGGGGAGAAGAACCTCCCTGGACCTGCTGGTCACGCCGTTCCTGATACAAGCCAAGATGCCATTGGCCTTTTTGGCCACCTGGGCCACTGCTGGCTCATGTTCAGTCGGTTGTCAACCAGCACCCCCAGGTCCTTCTCCTCCTGGCAGCTTTCCAGCCAGGTCTCTCCTAGTTTGTAACTCTGCTTAGGGTTGTTGTGCCCCAAGTGCAGGACCCGGCATTTGGCCTTGTTAAACCTCATGCCGTTGGTCTCAGCCCAGCAGTCCAGCCTGTTCAGATCCCTTTGGAGCCTCCCTACCCTCCAGCAGATCGACACATCCTCCCAGCTTGGTGTCATCTGCAAACTTGCTAAGGGAGCCATCCCCATGCCCCACAAGCCAGAGCTTCCCGCAGGGGAAGTCTGCCCATCACTAATCTACAGACCAGCTGCAAATCGAAGCCCCCGGCTCAAACACAGGCATCCACCGACATAACTACACACGCTGGGCTGCAGCTGTGACACAGGACTATGAGTGGTCCGATAACACCCACCAGGCTCCAGAACGGTTTCTCCCACCCCCATTCCCTGTGCTGTAAGCTGCAGTCAAACAGAGCATAACTCCTTTTAAGACTCGCAGATGTTGTGTTTCTGAATCATCTGGCCACGCGGCTTATACTGGTGAGAGGAAACAAGATTGTCTCTGGAATCCTTTGTGCCACAGCTCTCCATGCACAATAAGCTCCTATGCGCTCATGGGCTGAATAACTTTTTATGCTAGAAATTATGTGGAGGGGAGGAAAAAAAAAACACAGGCACAATAACAGCAAACAAACAAGCAGAGACTTAGCTGATGGAAAAGCAGGCAGAAAAGCCTGCACTGTTGTGCCTGGACAGACAGCCCAAACAGCATCTCCCAGCAGCTTCCACAGTTTAAAAGGCAGAAAGCAATAAAGACTAGGTTTTGCCCGACATCGCCAGGTCGTGCCTTCAGTCGGGGATCGTTAGGACGCAGCATGCTGGCCAGGACTTGTACTTCTGCATAATGGCCCCAGACAGCTCCCAATAACCTCAGCAGCTGCCAGCACAAATGTTGGCTCCACTGCAGCCTCAGGAGCTGTGATAACTGAAAAAAGACCAACGTACAGGTCTTAAAAGTGGAGCCACAACAGCATTAAGCACTCTGAGCATCAGGTCGAGCTTGCCTGAGAGCCAGAAGTGAAGGAGCTTCCTCAGGGCAGCTCAGGACCCTAACTCCAGGTGCCCAGAGAGGAGGCGAGCCCTCCTTCACCAAAGCAGAGGGCCATGGCTTTCCTCCCCTACAAGAACACCTCACAAGGTTCCACGGGGAGGCCTGGCCCTGAGCACACAGCCATTTCAAGCAGGAATCGGGGATCAGCAGTCACCCGAAGTCAAGCTCATGGCAGTCCCTCAGTCCTTAAGGGCTTGCCTTCCTTGGGCAGCTGCCCTGGGGCAGCCAGGGTGGGCTGACAACACATTCCCACCAGGATGAACCAACAGCCAAATAAAACAGATACAAGTCTTTGCGGAAGACGTGTCTGTGTTAGACATTTCTGGAAGACCCAATTATGCTTAAATATCAAGCAAGGAGACGATGCTTTTATCTGCTCAATAGAGCTCTTCAAACCACACGCAACCACATGGCTGGCTATTTTAAAACAACACTCAGCCGAGACTTTTGTTTCCAACAGAACAATTTCACACCCCGCTCCCGCAGAGCACTTTCACCCCTAGGTATCGGAGCAGTCCTGAAAGGCGATGCTGATTTTACAAACCTGGCGGGGGAAACGCAGCATCACAGCTGATATACCCTGCGATCCCAGAAGCAGAAACTCCCACCTGCCCAAAGCAGCCCCCAGCAGGGCCAGGCAAAGAGGCAGCTTCTCCGGCAGCCTCTCCAGCAGCCTCTCCCAAAGAGCGGCTTCTCCTCTTCCTGCTGCGTCTTCCAGCACACTCTTTTTTTTTTTTTCCCCCGGCTCTAAGTTCAAGTTACTTAAACTTCACAGAAGGGCTGACATCTTCTAATGAAGATGATCCCATCGGTGTTATTGTCTGGCTGCCAGCTCCTGGGAAGCAGGCGAGGCATGAGGGCGGTTGCTGTTTTTAACTGGAGGCCGTGTCTGACTTGAGCGTTAGGGGAGTTAATGAGCACTGTGTAGTGGGAGGGAGGGCTGGGAGAAAGCAAACAGAGAAAGCTTTATTTTTATATTTCATTATTTTTATAAGAAAAATAAGGCAGAATCTATAAGAAGGGCATAAAGAGGAATTCTTTTATTTTAACTGCACGGTTACAGGTTTGCAGCTGAAAGAACCTGTTCTGCACCCAAGGGTGAATAGAAGGATGGTGCCTGAGTCTCTGGGCAGGATATCACCTTGTTCTTCTAGGTCTTAAAAAGGTCTGGAAGGGACTCATCCCTCACAGACTACAGCAGTGGGTCCCGTTAGGGATACAGCTGCAACCAGACAGGGAAGGCTTTGACGGTCTGCAATAGGGCCGCACATGACCCTGACATTCTCTTCATCTGCTTAAGGTCCATCGCAGCTTTTAGAAATAGAGACCTGCACCAATTTGCAGGGTATAAGGAACAGACCGCACTGGCCATTCCAGCTGAAATGAACCCTCAAGATACTCATGTACACACACACATATGTTCCACAGCCTTAGAGAAGAAGCTTCTGTGATTCATCCCACTCACCCAATTCTGTCCCAGACACCAGGTGGGGTCCACATGATGGAGCAGCTCTCGGGGGTTACAGCACCTGGGCTTCCCCAAGTAGTCCAGGCATCCTGGGAGCTTCCCTGCCAGCTCTGAGGGGAGCTCAGGCCACTCAGTGGGTGCTCAGCACCAGGTAGGTAGAAGACAAACCCAGTCATCTCTAGAAAAGATGGGCTGGGTCAGCCAACCTGACATTATTCCCCTTAAAGCAGCAGGGAAAAGGTTAAAAGAGAAGATTTATGGGCATATATCTTTGCCAGAACCACCAGGTGATCATGTGTACACATTTCTCAGCACTAAGACCTAATTTTCCACCATTTCCCTTGATTTGCTGTTCCTTTTCTCCCATTTCTGTGATTTAGGGCCCAATTATTTCTTGTTCTTTTGCCAGTGAAACAAAATATTTCATAAGCACTCCTGCCACCTCTCCCCACTCCCTCCCTCCTTTGGATGCTGGTTTCAATGCCTGACTCATGCTTCATGTTCTGCAAAATTTAGAGTATTTTAGTGAACACCTAACAATGATTTTACCATTTTTCACAGTGATGCAAATGGGATTTGGCACCGACGAGCTCGCTGTTGGAATTTAAGTGAGTCTGTAGCCCCGGCAGCTCTGTCATGTCTTTGCAAAGCAGTGCCTGGGGACTGTCACCTGGGCAGGATTTCCTTTTGATGCGGCTGTGTTCTTCACTGGTGATGAGCCACATGCCCTGGGCTGGTGGTGGCACTCTGCTAGGATAAGGAGAAGGGCAGACAAGTCGACTCTGTTGCTCATCCTGTTCCTGACCAACACAGCTATATAACTAATGCTCTGCAAAAGCTCTGTTGGCAAAAGCAGAACTGTGCTAACACAAAGCAATTCCCTGGCTGGACCGCATCACCCCCTCGACACGGCTGCACGGCCATAAAAGAGTTGGGGACTACCATCCCTACACAAGTAGGTCTAGAGTCTGGTCCTTCTCCTTAACGACAGACAACAAATTCTGCCCTTATTAAAAGGAAATATAAAGAGTTAAAACAAAAGAGAAAGGACAACACCTGTCTCTGGTGGCCTCCAGTGTGAACTTCTAAGCACAATCAAATCTTCCAAGTGGTTCAACACAGCTGGAACCTGTGGACCCAACCCAGAACCGCAGCAAAGGACAGACTGACTTCTGTCAGCACGTTGGGCACCAGCCCTTGGGAACAGTCCCAGGCAAACACTCTCGTCTCCTGGTACAGCAATGGTTTTACAATAGCTTTCCACCCTTCTCCCTCCCCCCTGCCCGATCACAGCACATAGTACTTCTATAGCATCCTCCTACCAGTTCCAATAACCATATCCAAACATGTCACAATAAAACACAACCACAAAAAAGACAGTTAAAAGTGCTATTTCAATACTGCTAACCTTTTTCAGGGAGCCGTATGCAAAAACTTAGGTGAGGAAGATTAAGGGATCAACACAGCACAGATCAAATCAGAGATTCCCTAGGCTGTGCGCAGGGAGAAAAAAGCTAAAATTTGCTCTGAATGAAATGAAGCAAGAACTCAAAATCGCGTGTCCTGCATTCTGAACTCATGTCTCAGACATCAGTGGCCTCTAACTTCCATGACCATCAACTGCTTACCTCTACCTGCACAACACAATTCCCTTGCTTCTTTTTTTCCCCCCCTTCAAAGAAAGAACAGAACTCTCTGGATATGAAGCCTTTACATTCAAACACCACATGGAAAACTTCAGGCCCTTGGAAGCTGCAGCAAAATAGGACTGTGCTCACCAGCCAGCTTTAACTTGGGTCGCTCTCCAGAAGAGGAGAATTGCTGCCTGTGTCAGCAAGCTCCAGCTCCTGTACCACTTTGTTTGATGCAACAGCAGACATGAAAGACCACCTCTCTGGTTTATGCTACGGCTATAGGTGGATTATAAATTGAGGTGAACTACACAGCTCTTCCGAAAGCCAGTGCCTCTTTTTATAGAATCACTAGGTTGAAAAGGACCCACCAGATCATCAAGTCCAACCATTCCTATCAATCACTAAATCATGCCCCTCAGCACCTCATCCACTCGCCTTTTAAACACCTCCAGGGAAGGTGAATCAACCACCTCCCTGGGCAGCCTGTTCCAGTCCCAGTGTCTTCTATGCGCACATGTCCAGGGAAGGGCATCTCCAGTGACTCCAGTCCTTCCAGTGGCTGGCAGTAACAAGAAGAGATGCTGGGCATCTAGAGAAGAGGATCAGGAGGAGGAGATAGGGAGAGGTACTTTCCTAGTTATTTCAAGCTATCCCCAGGCCCCTTCACCCAAACAGATAATTTGCAAACAGCACACAGGGAAGTGTCCCACCCTGACTCCATGCTCAGCCATCCCTTACCAGGTCAGGTGGGCAAGAGAGCTGGACACAAGCTGGAAGATGTAGAGCCCTGTAAGAAACCAGACCCTAATGCATCGCAATTAGAAGCTCCAATAAGGTTCAAGCAATATTAACACACCTCAAAGCAGGCAGTAGGGTCTGGCTTTCACAGCCACCATAGCAGCAGGCAGCTCATTCACATGTGCCACAGAGCCTAGGGGGCAAGTTGAGTGGTGTCGTGCTGTTTAGCCACACCAGACTTCGCTGCCCTGTTATGGGATTGCACAACTTCACTGCAAAGAGCTCTGCAAAATGATTGACCACCAAATGCCAGCAGAGTGAGACCACCTTGGTAACACAAGAAAGGACTGAAGTTTGTCAGGGGGGTCTTTACCTGAACTTAAGAACTCTTTATCTTGAACTTAACAAGCAGAAAAGTAGCCCTAGCTGGAAAGGGCAAATAAGAAGGGAAAACCAAATGAAGAGGAAACCTGAGAAAGGCTCCTCAGATTGCCTCATACAAAGGCTTCTCCTCTTCACCACAGGGGCTATGTAAGGCAAGACTGCTCCTATTCCGAGTGTGCCCTGGGAAAAGCGTCTATGACTCTACCTGCCACCCCGTGGGACATCAGACCTGCTCTGGGCTCTCTCTGCGGATCAGCCCAGCTGAAATCCACCTGCAGCTTGGGGAGGTTTGGGAATTAGTAACGCCCAGATCTGCAAGATCCATCCTTAGAAGTTAGTAACCAGGCTAACTTCATTCCTCTTCGTAACTTGGTACAATCAGCTCTGCTAACTGTGCTGGCCTGAGGTTTGTTAGATTAATGTCAGTTTTCATTTATTACGTGGTTGCGGCTGGCTGGAAGCATCAGCTCCGGGGGAAGCTGACTCACCCTGAGCACGCCGTTTTCCATAGGGCCAGCTAAGTCCTGCCCAGTGGCCCAGCTTCCCTTGGAGCTGCCTGTCAACGCCGCACAGGCTGGACAGTCCCCTGAAGCTAACATATCACGGTTCATATTCCTGGCAAGTACCATTGCAGGGCTTAACTCCCCTGAACAGTATTGGAAACAATAAAAACCGGCCATTAGAGCAGTTTATATCATATAGAGATATTCTATGTTGTAAAACGTGTTTGGAGGGACCATTATGCTCCATCCCCTGTCCTTCCTCAGAGGAAAAGAGATAAATGTCTAGACGGCTGTGCACAGCCTCAGGCAAGAAAAACATCCTCCGTAACAGGTAGGAGAAGTACTGGAGAGTAGAGACACGCAGAGATTCCACTCGGAGACAGCACAACTGGCTCACCTAGCACTGCACCAGCACACTACCAAACCCAAACCACTTCTGGGCAAGCCTGCACCAGAGCCTTGGCACCGCTCTCCTAGCAGCCCCGGTGCTGAGATGTCAGGGAGGTGCTCGTTAGAGAGTCTAGCCCTGACGCTTGACGTATCAATCAGTCCCACAGCATCCAGGCCTTTGTCTCTATAAAATGTCTCCACAGACACTGAATAAAACAGCAGTGCCCAGGACTGCTCTCAAAATAACAAGGCTACAGCATGCAAGCAGCGCAGAGCCTCTGCGCAGTTACCTTCTTGCCCAAAGAAACCTCTCCCATTTTATTTGGCCATTACACAAGTACAGGAGGAGCTATGTTTAGTCCCTGGAGAGCGTGCTAAGCCAGTATTTCTGTAGGAAATGGGTGCCTGTGCACAAGAGTCTAAATAAAGCTTTAAAAAAAAATAAAATCAGCCTCTACTCCACTCGACCAAGAGAAAAGTCTTTGGAGAGTAAGCCAAGACAGGATTGCTTGCTCAGGTTTATGTGGATGCTAAACAACAACTCAAAGAGGTCTGAACGGCATCCATCCCTCAAGTGGAACTGTAACTACATAACCCCAAAGTCCAGCGACAGTTTCCTTTGCTGCCTGGCAAAATCCCCAGAGCTAGAGAGAAGGAAAAGGTCCTTAATGACCTTCATCAGTGACTTCAAGGACAGGACACAGCACTCCATCAGCAATCTTGCAGATGATATAAAACACAGAGGAATGGGTGACAGAGCAGATGGTTGCTAGGAAGATGATTCAGGGCTCAGAGCAACCAACAGGCAAGGAGAGGCTGGGAGACCTGGGACTGCTCAGTCCAGAGAAGACAAGGCTCAGGAAGATCTTTATCCGCATGCATAAATATCTCATAGGAGGGAGTAAAGACAACAAAGCCAGATTTTTCTCAGTGGTAACAGGCATAAGTCAAAATAAACTCCATTTAAACCCCAAAATTATTTTTTTTTTCACTGTAAAGGCAATCTAACACCAGAGCAGGTCGCCCAGAGAGGCATCCATCCTTGGAGGTATTCAGACACTGAATGGATGTTGTGCTGGGCAGCCAGCTTGGACTAGACAATCTCCAGAGGTCCCTCCAACATCATCTACTCCATGGTTCTGTGGATGCAGAATTCAGGGCACCCTATTTGGATACTGGCAGTAGGGGGAATAGTGTTAGGGCCACAGCATATCTCCTATCCCTTGTCTCACCTCATCTGATTTTTAACTAAAGGTTTGGATTCAAAGAGCTCCAACACCTCTCCCAAAAAGGAGCTGTTAAACATTTACAGGCTTCAGTACTGGAAGAGCAGACGTTCACCTGAGATCAGTTTTTCCATTCATCGATGGGATGGATCAGATCAAAAAAGCAGGGACAGCACAAACTCTAAAATACGCAGGTTCTCAAATGTTAGAACATTTTCCGGCCTTCTATCTACTAGATTGGGGCAAAAAATAAGATAGCATGGAAGAAAAATGAAACTTGGTTTACTGGACCCTCCTAATCGAGCTCCAGTGCCCAGGATCAAAGATTAGCTGATTAAAATCCAATTTCAAAGCTTATTAACTTTTGAATGAGAGATGCCGCTATGGAGAGCTTACTCTGGCAGGCTATTTCTGGCCTGGAAGAAGCGGCTGGCAGGGGAAAAACAGCTTTTTGCTTACTAGCACCCAGCCTGGACCCAGATGAACACAGCAGAATTTCACCTCCCCTGACCATTTTAAACAAAGGGACTTCCCTTAAGCCAGCTATTCAAACCAGCTGGGCATTTCTCCTTCATGCCACTGCAGCTCATTTAAAAGCCACACAGAGCCACTGCGTTCCATTTCTAAACTACCCAACATCCAAGTTTGTTGCAAGATATTCTGGTCAAGCTGACAACTGCCAGGTGTCACAAACTCTCTGGGTATCTTCAGCCCATGCCCTGCCTGCCCTAGTGCAGCGATCAGCAAAGCAGAGGCCTCTGTATCACCACTAGAAGCTCTGTCCCACTGCACAAGGGGTGAGATACCCTGCCCTGCTGGCCAAGGGCGCTTTTCCTCTTCCTTTCCTTTACCTTTTCATTTTACCCTGAAGGACATAAATCCTATTGCTAACCTGAGATGCCTCCAAGCATGTTTTAAAGCATGCAAGATACAGGGAGGAGCCATGTCCTGGAGCTCCAGGGCTGAACACATTCCTTATCCCAAGGACAAGCATGGGGTTAAGCACTGCACGTTGGGGCTCCAGTTCATCCCCTCCGTTCGAGCTACACCTCACAGTACTGCTTGCAGAGAGTTTCTCAGCTCCTCCCTTCTTTCCTGGGCGCAGCAACTGTAAAGATGAAAACTGCATCACATAATTTCATAGCAAACCTTTTCAGGTGCTAAGGGTCCCTTTTTCTCTCAGGTACACCATTTTCAGAACATCTCTCATCCAGAGATACAGTACTTAAAGCCATCTGTGCCCGAACAATGGGCTTCACCTCTCCTGCTGATGGACTGTTTATCACCTGAGTGCAGTACTTGTCTGCATCAGCCATTGACAAGGACTCAAGTGCATGTATCAAGGGTGCCAACTGTAAAGGACCAGGGTCTGGGTCTGACTCTTGTTCCGCTCACAGCGAAACACATGACACATCCTCAAATATATGTCGGATCAAGCAGAGGTTAACACCGAAGCAGAGGGGTAAGAGACAATGTATGCTATTGCACGTTAAAGAGAGAAGGTAGCAGGTAGTCTGGGTGACCAAGTCCACATTGAAGAGTGGCTGGTGACAGCAACATGGCAAACACCTCAGAAGCACCTTAGTATCTTCTTCCCTCTCTCCTGCTCTGCTCCAGCTATACAGATAGGCATGAAGCAGATAGAAACCATTCTAACTACTGGAGGAGTAACAGTTGTGGGCTCTGGAGTTACCTCCCTGCACATTTATTTGATCCCTTCAGAAGGATTCCTGCTCTAAGCAGATCAGGCCCAGGCTTTCAGAAGAGGGAACTTGCTTATTTCCACACACCCTTCTGTGATGAACAGCCAGGGACCCAAGTTCCCACTATGCACAGCGTCTCTGGGGAAAGAAGCCAACAGGACAGCACAAACCAAAGCCTTTCCCCATCCCAGTCAAACCAGACAGAGCACACAGTGACAGGGAGAGAAAAGGGGATAGCAGTACACGTCACCTATATACAAGGCACCCGGCAGCGCACAGCTGGAATCCGAGATCGAGCCCAGAGAAAACTCTGAATGTACAGAAAAATATTGGTACAAAAATGCAGCAGTAGAACACGTCCCTGCTGGTGGTTTCTGCGAAGAGAGGGAGGCTGGGACAGAAACGAAGCTGCTTCTATAAACAACAGGGTTTCCCTTACACCAATCACCCCTACCAGAAGAGTCCAGCTCTCCTATTGTGCAGCCTGTGCCACCACACTAGCCAGAAGGTGTAAGGGTCCACACAGAGACGGAAAGGCAGCACAGGTTTTGCCAGTGCCACCTTTGAGCTCCGTCTGCACGTTCCCAAGACCAGTAACCTTGCTCTCACTTGTAAGCTATGCCGTGTTGCCTACTCCAGCAGCAAGCTACAACCGAGCTGTGAAACAACACTCAGAAGTGACACCACCAGATCACCCAGGCAAACGCTGAGGAGAGGTGACAGTAACAAGGAAGGTTATGTTTAGCCTCACATCTGTGCTGTTTCAACGTTCTCTTCAGGGGAGGAGGAAAAACATCTTAAGAATAAATCTTTTACTTGGAAAACATCCAGCCTGGGAATTAAAACCAACCTAGTCTAAGAGAACAAGTACTTCAGCGGAGAGAGATTGCTGAAGAGTTCAGGGGATATGGGGAGCACACGGGCAGGACCACCAGCACAGAGAACAAGCAGCCACCTTTGTCGGCGACAGGCATGATCCTTCCCCCCATGCCTGGCTGTCTTGCCAGGATCCTCTCGCAGGGGAAGGAACGACGCCCTGTGCCGGCTCCATTTCTCACTGCCTCTACTCCTATGGCAGGGGAATCTAGCTCTGTTCTTCCCTGAGCAATTCCATCCCAAATTCCCACAGAAAGCCAGATGCCAGACAGGAATGGGGAGCTATTGGCGAAGGCGGCCCACTGTGCCATACAAAGTCACTGAATCTGGGCCTCAGGCTGGAACAAGCTGCTTCATACAGCAGCCTAACATCACAGAGCCCCCCTGCACCTCCTCCGAAAAGCACCAGTACGTTTTCCCTTAGCCTCATGCAGCTCCACCACACCTCACCCTGGACCCCTTCCCACTGCAACAGCGAGTACCAGCAGAGGAGTAAAGGCACACACTGCTTCCTCAGGACCAGCTCAAGCACACGTGATTGCAAGCACATTCCCAACTAGTCTTCCACTGTCCCAGCATCCACCAGGAGCCAGCACGGTAGCCTAAGGTCCCTCCCTGCCCACTGCACCCCAGTTCCATGGCAGCACCGTGCTCTGTTTGACCAGTTACAACTGGCGAACAGACCACCTGGGCCAGCAATTCCAGACTCTCTAGGGACATTTCCCCATTACTGGTGACAGATCTCAGCATTGTGGGAAGCTGTGAATCCAATATCTTCTCTTAAAAACCTGAGATGTTTCCCTCTGCGTTGATTCCCCTTTCCCCCTGCCTAAGGATGGAGCCAGAGGCAGCTCAGCTCCCCTCTAAGCATTAATGCATGTTCAAATCAGAAACCCAAACCTCTAATTTACTTTGTCCCAAAGTCACTTAAATGTAAACAACACTCTGGGTCCTAGTTCTGTATTTATTTTTATGGTTGCAGGTATTGTATTTGTTGTACTAACAGCGCTTTAGTTGTGATTATAAATGTACAAACTCACATTCCTACATATACACAGGCGTGCGCCCGCACACGCTCACTCTTATACCTCTTGAAAAATGGGTCCGTTCCGCTTTCTTCTGCTACTGATAAAATATTGATTAGGGAATTTGAAAATTTGAAATGATTTAGGAGTCCCTGGATGGGAAACGTAATGTACTGTGCCAGTCGCATTATAAGCCATCCATCACCTGTCAGCAAGCAGCAAGGAAGTGACAGAATCAATACAAACGTGTCTGAAGATGGGTTTAACTCATTTCCCTTCCCCCTCGGGCAATGGCTGGAGCATCCCAGTAGGAGTAGAAGGGAGGACTGGTAGCTACTACCAGGCTACGCTCAATCCACCCAAAGTGAAAGGGGGTTAAACCTCTTCCTTGAGAGTCCAACTCCACCAGGGCCAAGAACCAAGGTGAGTGACCTCAGCCACGCTCTCAGGGGAGCACAGCCAGGTCAGCGAGTCAGGAATTCATAGAATCATAGAATGGTCTGGTTGGAGGGGACCTTAAAGCCCATTCAGTTCCAACCCCCCTGCCATGGGCAGGGACACCTCCCACTGGATCAGGTTGCTCCAAGCCCCATTCAGCCTGGCCTTGAACACCTCCAGGGATGGGGCAGCTACTACTGCTCTGGACCAGGGCCTCACCACCCCCACATGAAAGCATTTCTTCCTGATTATCTCATCTCAATCTCCCTCTTTCAGCTGAGAACCGTTCCTCTCACGCTATCCCTGCGCTCCCTGATCAAGAGCCCCTCCCCAGCTTTCCTGGAGCTCTAAGGTCTACCCAGAGTCTTCTCCGGACTGAACAACCCCAACTCTCTCGGCCTGTTCTTATAGTAGAGTTGCTCCAGCCCTCTGGTGATCCTTGTAGCCCTCCTCTGGGCCCATCCCAACAGTTCCACATCCTTCTTACACTGGGGATTCCAGAACTGGACACACTACCACAGGCAGGGTCAGGCTACGTTCAGCTGCCCACGTGTGAGCATGCAGAGCTTTTCAAGATGGTTTGGGGTGCTTGACCCCTCCACGTGGGTCACAGAGCCTACATGGCTCCTACTAAAGCTGCTTCTACCTGCCTGGGTAAGTTATTCAACCCCAAAGTTGGCAAAGTTTGACCCACAGCTGGCAAACACCTTCCACTCTTGCCTCTCCCAGCACACCTTAGCCCATGGCACACTCCCAGAGTCTCACATAACTTCATTCTGCTTCCAGAGGGAACAGGCTCAGCAGCAGCACAGTACTAATCCCCGCCTTGCTTCCCTGCCCATTGCTGCCACATACAACCTCAGCATCCGCTTCGCTTCTGCATCATCCACCTTCGGTTCGCACAGCCCAATCCAGCTTCTCACTACACCACAGAGTTCAATGCTGAAGTATCCGTTGTTCTTACTGGGATCAAGAGCTTTAAAATAAAAAAAAAAAAAAAGGTGTGGTGCAATCAATCTACAGGGTGATAATAATATATTGTCCTCCCACACTTTGCAGATGGATTCAATTGGCCTGTGATCCTATTTTGCAGATTCCCTTAGAGCACGGTAATTCATCCTCCAAGGCATTTCAGATGAGACTGGACAGAGCACCAGAGAAAAGACAGGAGCAGAGCGCCTTGCCTCGCTCCCAGGACTGGGTAGGGTGACCAGGCAGGCTATGGCTCAGGTATTATTAGAGCTAATTATTCCAAAGGCACACACCATAGGAGGCAATGGCTACACAAAGGCCGCTTGAACATGGTGAACAGAGCAGCCCAGAACCAGAGAGGCTGTTGCCAAAAGCTGCTCCTCAACTGAAACCTGCCTGCCGTGGGGGACATGAGAGCAGCATTGAGACTGGCTGTGTGGGATAAGGGGTGGAGCTGGGATGCTCCACAGCACAAGGTGCTTTTTGACCTGCCAGCTGCGGGGAGCAAGATCCAAAATCTGGGAGCAGAAAGTCTCAGCCCTTGACTGGCTCTTCTCTGCTTTGACAGACACCCCATCCCAGCACCTCTTGAGCATCAATTAGAGAGGGGAAGATTTAGCCTACACCTTAGGAGGAAAATTCTTCACCATGAGGGTGGCAAGGCACTGGCCCAGGTTGCCCAGGCAAGTCGTGGCTGCCCCATCCCTGGAAGTGTTCAAGGCCAGGTTGGATGAGGCCTTGAGCAGCCTAGTCTGGTGGGAGGTGTCCTTGCCCATCAAAGAGGGGTTAGAATTGTACGAACATGTATTGTATTTAAGGTCCCTTCCAACTCAAACCATTCTATGATGTCTCAAGGCTTCAGAGGAGCAGCAGTAGCCAAACAGATACAGCAGCAAGCCCTCACCATCTGGGTAGCTCTTTTTCCCCTCTGTCCTTTCTGTAAGGGTGAAGCTTCAGCCCCTAGGCAGAGTCAAGCCACTGTGTCATGGTCTAGCCCCAGGCAGCAACTAAGCAACCACCGAGCTGCTCGCTCACTCCACTCACAGCGGGATGGAGAATCGTAAGGGTAAAAGTGATGAAACTCATGGGCTGAGAAAAAAAGTTTAACAATTGAAATAAATTAATAATAATAAATTGCAATGAAAAGGGAAATAACCAAGAGAGAAATAAAACCCAAGAAATCCAAATAACGCAGACAGAAAACAATTGCTCACCACCAACAGATCGATGCCCAGCTAGACCTCAAGCAGCACTCTCCTCACCAACCCCCCCTTAGTTTTACTGTTGAGCGTGATGCCATGAGGGGTAGAATATCCCTTGGCTCAGTTTGGGTCAGCTGCCCTGGCTGGCTCCTCTGCCAGCTTCTTGTGCTCCACCAGCCCACTCGCTGGTCGGGTGAGAGGTAGAAACAGCCTCGACTGTGTAAGCGCCGCTCAGCGGTAACAAAATTCCCAAACATAGCCCCATACTAGCTACTATGAAGAAAATTCTCTGTATCCCAGCCAAACCTAGCACATTACGCTGGCTTTAGGAGGTCCAGCCCTTCTACAGGCAGCACTAGAAGCCAGAAGGGTGGCACAGCCCAGCTCTGCCACGTCTGCTACTGATGTGTCTGCAGATAAAGTTTCTTGGACAAAACTTGCTCATTTATTTTACTTTTAATTCCATTATTTAATAGACTGCAAAGCCCTTAATGTAGGAGTTTCAACTACTGCGTCTGTGCAATTCACTCCGGATACATCCCCTCTACCTGACCATCCCTAATAGACTCTATAAATGGTTTCCAAATCCAGCAAAAGTGGTCTATTTGCTGCCTAGTATACCATGTAATCTTTCGCAGAGGTGGTATTGATCTTATTAAACCTGCAGCCATTGAATCCTCAGATGTGTCTCAGCATTTGCTTTCCTGCAGCCAAGCAAAGCACCTCTCTTAGCCCCACAGCAGCACGCGGGTGACAGCACCAGCCCACACTGACCCGGAGACAAGGCGATCGCTCCGCTTCTGAGAACAATTTAATAGTCAGTAGAGCCATGGCTGTAGGGTACTTAGTCAGAAGCAATACCCCATCTCAAAAAGAAATGCGAGTCATTTCAACTCTAAGGGACGGAAATTAGGGACTAATTCAGCCCATAACAGGTACTGAATGCTGAGCCCAGAAGCAGCTCTGCTTGTGGCTAATGGATTTTGCACAGTGAGACTGGCTCGGGGCTCTCAGCTCACCGCTCCAAGACGCTCACAAGACTCATTTGCAGCAGTCTTGCCAAATTTTCCTCACCCATCCACAAAAGAAGAAACTCCTGTGATTATTTACACAGTCTTTTCCAAACAACCAAGCTATTCCACAGCACATAAACTGGCTCTGGGCGAGAGAGGAGAGGCACGCAGAGCTAAGGCTGCAGGAGCCCACACAAGGGAAGAGGCGTTCAGTCACAAAGCTGGAGCTCTAGAAAAAGAAAAATATATATACATACATACACCTTTGTGCAGATACATGAAGAAAATCACCTTTTTGAGGGGAAAAGCAGCACCACAGTGTGCTGGGAAGGTAGAGGTGTAGAGCACAGTCTAACCAGATGCTTACCTGACAGAGCATCACCACTGGGTTAAGTTCTCAGGCTGCCCCAGCAGCAGCATCCAAGGAGAGTGCAGATGGCAGCTCCACGGAACGGCATTAGGACCACGACTACTGTCTGTCTTCTAGACCGGGCTCTCGTGTCACCAGTTTACAGCAGTGACTGAAGGAGCTGGTGATAGGCCTGTCCCAGGGTTGCTGGGCTGCCAAGCAGAGGGGAGATGGAGCTTCCACCTCTTTGACATTGGCACTGACCCAGTTGTGTCAGCCCCACTTGTCAGCACATCTGTCACTGTGCCGGCTCCTGCCAGGGCCTCGGCACCCGGGAAGGTGTCTGCACGTGTTGGACTATTTGTCTTCTCAGGTTGTTGGGACAAGGAATCTGACAGCCTTATTAGTTATCCCACAAAGCAGAGCCTAAACACATTCTCAGAGCAGAAGTAACCCAGGGACCACCACAAGCCATGTGGCTCCCAGCTCCCCAGGCCTCATCAGGGAGAGGTGAGACAGCAGCATAGCCTAAGCATTGACATACTGGCAAGAAGAATGTGAGGAAGAGCCCTGGAAGCTAAAGTTTTCACTTATTTGCCATCTTTCCTTAGCCAAGAGTAAGTCACCACTGTTAATGGGTAAGGATCATCCACACAATTGGAGCTGACCTTTCAAGCCCTGTCCTGGGAGCTCTTTCAGGAAGCAGCACTGGCCCAACGCTCCAAGGACCAAGACAACACTGTGCCTTCACTGGACTAGTATCATGGAGAGCTAGATTATTCCTGCACCACCCCACACTAACCCCACAGTCTTCAAGGCAGAAGATCATTGCTCTGGGAACCAGCCACCCATACCCACACTGACGCCTAAGAGGAAGAAATGCTACTCCAACAGTCCAGAGAAGGGATTATTCATACCTACGTGATACCCACACATGCTGGGAGCAGCAATTCAGGACCTGTGCCTCTCTGTCCCAGAAGAACTAGGATGTATACAACAGCTCATCAAGGCACTGGAAGAATCAGGCACAGAAGTTGAGTGACTAAGAAAAAGCGTCCAATAAGTCCTCAGAACACATCAGTAAGACAGCAAGTGCCCTGCTCCCAAACCAAGAACACCTCTAACTGGTCAAAGTGTTTCCAAGTGATACATACCTGTGTGATTAAGGCAGCTCCTAACTCCCAACACCTGTATTGGCTTTTGGGTAGGGATCTCCACCTGAGTGATTATGAGCGAGCTGCTCACCATCACATTCAAGGCTGTCCACCTGCCCTCTGAACACCTCCAGCAGAGCCTGAACCCAGCCAGCACTAGGTCCAGGATCTAGCCCAGCAGCTCACCATACAGCCAGGAGACTGAGCAAAGCCTTAGTGAAATGGAGCGTGTTGTAGGTGGGGAGGAGGGGAAACAGCTCTTTAAGTCATTTCAATTGCCTTGAGAAAACAGGCTATTAAAATGATAGAAATAAATGGGTTGTTTGAGCAGCCTCAGAAATGCTTTCACAGAAAGCTCCCAGGTAGGAATGTTGATTGCAAATACTTATTAACTGCTACTTCATTATCAAAGAGATATGATACATATGTTTACATATTTTGATACATTTTTATTAATCCTACTTACTGTTTAATTCCCTAAACCTGCCCAGAAGAGCTGTCACCAAGCAACCCCCTAAACACAGCCTCAACTTCTGCAAAGGCAGGTGTGGGCACCAGAGGAGTCACTCAAGAATCCTCCTGTAATGAGGAACATGTGTTAGACCCAGAACAGCTCTTTTGATCACAGCCTCCCAAAAAGAAGGGCCTTGCTTCAGGCGGTGAGTGGTAGGGTCATCTACCCACCTCTGTGGCTTCACAACAGCTGCCAGCCAAGAGAGAGCAGGTCCTTCCAATTCAGCCTCCTGTCTCCAACAGCAACCGAGCCTGATGCTAATGGAAAGAGCTGAACAAAAGGTGGAATGTGGAGGTGTTTTCCCAGGACGTTTCTCCAACTTCTAGCAGCCCAGCGCTCTAACTCCCGAGCTGTAAATCGCTCCAGGGTTGTGTTTAGGCCCATCATGAAGAGTTATCTGCCATGAAATTGCCAACTGCCTTTTTAAAGGTTCACAATACTTTGCAGCCTCTACAACATCCCAGAACAAGCTTCTAGGGCTGAGTGAATTTCCACACACATGCTGCACGTAGGGTCGTTTGGTTTAAAACGTGCCTGCTATTGTCATCAGGGAGCCCTGGCTTCTTGCCCTGCATAAAACAACAAAATACCCTCGTAATCACCTTCTTGGGTGATTTTATAGCTGTCTCAAGCCTTCCTCGCTCTGATCTTTGCCAAGTTGATCAATCACGATCTAAGCTATCCTCAGCTGGAAGCTGTAACACCACGGAGTTACATAAAGCACAGCTCCTTGTTCCGGGCAGTATCTCTCCTCCAGCAGAAACTGGAGTGCGAGCAACGCACTGTGCCAGGACAAGGGTCCTCCTCTGGAAGGAACTCCTCACCAGAGCAGCTCTTCCAATGGAGAGCTTGGTCTGTTTATTTTAAGCAGGGCTTGAGAGAGGGCGGGCAGGCAGGGTGAGGAGGAATCCTGTCCCTACACGACCGCACAGCCTACCACAGGCAACACAAAACAAGATTTTGCCCTGAGCAGGCCTGTGCTGGAGGGATGCACAGATTGTCAGCCCCTGGCTACTCAAGCAGGGGCTTCTGTCCAAAGCAGAAGCATCATGCTGATGGCCAGATCCCTGCAGGCTTCCACAGGCAGCTCTCCTTCCAGCATTCCCACCCAGGGACTGTGATGTGCCAGCCAGAAACCTCCCTCTGAACAGACAAAGAGCACAATGACGTTGGCATGGCCTGCAAAGTCCACCTGCCACAGAGATCACAGTCAGTCCACAAATGCATTTTGTTTTCAAAAGGAGCAAAGTACCTGATGAAAACCCCAGTGTGCTGCCGAGCCATAGACTTCACCATCAGCCTTGAGACTGCGCACAGCACGGCTGGTGTTTGCAGAAGAAAATAGGAAATATCCTCTCTCCACACAGAGCTGTTACAAAATGCTTCATCAGAAGGGTAAACCCAGCACAGCCCAGAGCAGATAGGCTCACAGGTACAAACTGAGAGGCACAGCATATCTGATGGCCTTCATTCCCTGGCAAATAGCTCCTATCAGCTCAAACACCAAAAAAGGCAGTTGCAGCTTTCTATATACAGCAAGAACATTGCCTTGCTGTTGCAATTCTCATACAACTAGAGGAAAGACACTGGATCACAGCCACCAGACATGTTTTAGCATTGAGTTCCAGGCTCTCAGCATCTCTGCAGAGCCCCCAAACAGAACCAAACTACGCCACAAAAGCCAATCCTCAAGTCACCTGTGGGCCAAACCCAGGTACCATTCCCAGGCACGTATCCTCCATAGACACTTCCACCAGATGGGCCAGCACCTTAATCCCAGAACATCAGATCCTGCTTAGCCTGCAAAGCTTGCTGAGAAGGATAACAAAGCATCTCTTTTACCAGCATCCACATACACCCCACACACCCAAAGCCTCGGTTCTGCGTATACACCCATGCAGTATTCCAACTGCAGAGAGAAAACAGCAGCAGGACTCTCCCTCCCACAGACCTCATCCCTCCCCCACCACAACTGTGCGGTCCCTGGGGCCTTAATTAACCGACACGCATTCTCTCAGGGAGCTGCTCCACGGGAACATTTACATGTTCAGCTCCTTTGGACAAGTTCAGAGGCAGGCGGCTAATCCTCTCCCAGGTCTCAATGTCATATCAATTTCCTGTTCGAAGCTGAGCTCTCTCCATCAGGGTTTTGAAACTAATGAGATGCACCGAGGCCTTCAACTCTGGGAATATCAAATGCAGTGGGATTCGACTTCACTTGATTTTCATGTGGTTTTCCCTTTGTAATTAACACCAGACAGTATGCAGCTCCTCTTCATCCTACCACTAGATCCAATCTCTGCTCAAGACAAACATGTCAAGAAAGGCAACGCTTTTACCCTATACGGCCAAAGGCTTCTAGCAATTTTTTTCTACTTTTTCACCCCTCCATGAATATAATCTAGGTGATATTCAGAACATTAAATCTCCAAGAGCAGGGGCACAGGTCTGCAAGGGTTCGCAGGTACAGCAGACCTTGCTGCTTCGCACTCATGTGGATTATGCTCCAGAAACACCGGTGCATGGATAGGTTCAGAAAGGATTCTGTAGGTCAGTCTTTCCTACCCTTCTCAGAGGGCTAAGGATCTCCAATGTATCTGGGCACAGACTGGGAGGTACAAAACCATTCCTGCATTCTTCACAAAGGCAGCTCATTAGTCTTCCTGCTGTAGCAAATGTTCCTTTTCCTATTACTTCTGCCACAACCCTCCCAGGCCACAGAACCAACTGCCAGCTCCCTGGGCACGTGATGTTCCTGCACCAGCCAAGGTTTTCCACAAGCTTTTAGGGAGCTGAAGGGAAGGATAAGTGTTCTGATCTGCTCATACTTCACTTGCGGTCACCAGTTTGACTACGGTTGCAGGACACTGATAGCAATTAACACAACAATTAACACTCCCACCCTTGCATTTCATCCCTGGGTGCTAAATGAAGGATGTGAGCAACTTCACAGAATGCAAAGCTGGGCCCTGCAGGCCCTCTATAAGCTGCTAAGACATGACAGCCTGCAATGGCCAGAGCACAGAGACAACGCTCGCCAATTTTTAACCTAAATGTGCTCTGCCTCTTTTTGCCCAGAGGTGTTTCAGACACAGCCTCTGTGGACCAAAGCACAACAGCACAGCACGGTGCAAAAAATGGGTCAGCAAGGGGTGATTCCTGCAGGCACTGGTATAGGAAGGTTTTGAGGAAAAATGTGTGTGCGGTCTCTAGAGGCAGGGAACACCTGAGGGGGAGAGGAAGATCCTGCTCTAAGTGAAAGCACAGCAAGTCAGGTCTGCTTTACTTCAGGAGTGCAGCAGATTCTTCTCCACAGATAAGAAAATAAGAGTCATCAACCATCCACCCCACAGAGCTTGACCCTGCTTTCTCATTTCTGGAGCCACGTAAGTGTCTAGAACAAGATTTAGGGTTCTCTCTCTAAGTTAATCTTTTAGGGAGCAATTTCGCTGCCATTCAAGCACAGATATTAAATACACCCTATTGAAAGGCACAGGGCACTGTGTAACGTAACCTAGACTAGGATGTAAAAAGCTTCATTTTTTCAAAGACAACTGTTTTATTTACAAGACCTCAGTTGTTACCCACACAGGGTAGCAGAAACTGGAAGGATTGATTAAGCAAAACGGATTAATGCAGCAAAAGCCCACTTCCCACACATTCAAAATTACGCTCTTCACTTGTACATATGTAACAGTCACAATCCTACTCCTTATGGTGCTTCCCAGCTGGTACCAGCAGCCCACAAAGGCTGTTCTAATAGATGTGTTGCACCTGCCCTCGCACCAATCCCAGCTTAGAGCCTCGGAGAGCATTAGGATCCATTAACCAGATGGTTTGCTGCCAGAGGTTGCTCTCCCAATACCTGCAGCACCCAAACCATCCCCACAAGCTGCTCCCACTGCTGCAGGAGATGCCAAGCCAGCTTCATGGTGCTGCGCCAAGAGCCTGCAAGTTCAAAGTCCTGAGCAGCACCTCAGAGCAGAGTTCACAACCACTTTATTATCACTCCATCACAGAGTTCTCTGCACTGCCCAGCAGCTCCAAATGAACCCTCCTCGGCTGTGACAGTCAGCACCACAGGACCACTGAGATTTCATTAATATTCATACCCCACTGACACTCAGGCAAGCAGTGAAAACTCACTTTCTACAGCAGATCATTAAGCAAGGGGAAATGAGCGACCTCTTAAGACCCGCTGCGTCACAGATGTCACCAGGAGCTGAAGGGACAGAGACAGGGTCATCGCCCGGCACCTCACTTAATAAATAACAGCTCTAAATGACTGTGGCCTTGCCATGCCCAGCGAGACCCACGTGAGATAAAGCATGTGGGAAGTGGATGTCCGAAATGCAAGCTGGGCATAGCTGTGCCTCCTCTCAGCAACCCTGCCCCAGGAGAGCCTTGGCAGCAGGATGCTGCTGGCTGGCAAGGAAGAAATGTGTCACCAGCAGATTAGCTGCATAATTCTGAAATAAATCATGGTGTTTCAGGCACAGGTAGCCCAGATCAGTAGGAACACCCTCAGCCTGCAGAGCTTGGGAAAACTTACCTCCTTCTACAAGCTGGTCACGTTTAGGAGCATCCCAGCGCTTCCTCGAAGCATCCCAGGTCGGGGCGTTCAGCAGAGCTCTCCCAGGCAGTGGTTATGACACTCCACACAGCAGAGACTCATCTCAGATTACAGACCCTAATTGCAGCTATCAGTCAGAGCAACAACTAGCATCAGGTTAATGCACTTCCAGCACTCTCAGGAGAGGACGAGGAAGGAAAAGGGAGTCTTAGTCCCAAGTTTACATCGAGTTCATTGGGAGGCCACAAGAAAGGACCTCACAGGCACACTTCCCAGGCAGCTGGTTTCCCCAGGATACTCAGCATCTCTGAAACACCCAGAGCAGCACATGAAAAACCCCAAGCTCCTCCAGCTCACCTAGTCTAAGCAGACAACTGCCCTACCTCTGCATTCCCACAGAAAAAAGATAATGGAAGATCACACCTCATCCAAACCGAGCTTCCCTCTCTACTAGAAGCCAACCTCACCCCCCACAGCCTCTGCTCTTTTTAGCTCCTTCCTTAAAGCCCAACACCCACCAGGTGTGCACCGGACCAGGCAGATTCAGCCTCTTAACCCTTCTGTAACTCTTGATCTCCATATCCCCATGGTACCAAGACTACAAGCAGTGCAACAGGCCACATGCAGCAAGGAAACTCCTGTACCCTCAGTGTGCACGGCTGCCTACGGAGCTGCTGCTGAGGAGATTTGAGGTTCATATCATTTCAGAACTCTGCCACCCAACTCCTTACAACCTCAGGGGAATCAAGAGTGGAGTCGGAAACTACATGTCACCTCAAACTCACAAGATTTATTTCTAAAAGTATTTGCCTGACCTGCAAGAATATATAAGGAGTCCTCTGCGTTTATCATTTTTCTCAAAAACAAAAAGATATTGCCCGAGGATCAGGACAGACCGCGTCCAATCTCAGAAAAGCAGGATGTTTAAGGCTCGAGATGAGAGCTTTATCTGCTGTTCAGCCTATTTAAACCAACTCAAGACTGGAAAACAGCAAAAAGTGTTTACACAAAGCCAGGGAAGCAGCATACTGACCTCACGAAGGGTCACACCACTGCCCAAAGCATCCTGCAACAGGGACTGAGGGAGACAAAGGTGGGCGGGTGCAGGGTCACAGCCCCAGCACATCAGAGAGGCAGAGGCATCCCAGGACTAGGAGCCCCATGTCCCAGGAAAACAGCTGGAATTGTGTGCTGCCATCAGCCAGGCTCCTACAGCACAGCATCCCTGGCTCAGCGAGCCAAACCTGGGGGCATCCAGCCCAGCAAGGAGGGAGAGCCCGGTGGGCAGCGCTGGGAGCGTGTTTGGGGGATCTGCCCAAGCCTGCAGCTCTACAAGAAGCACTCGGCCCCACGCCCTGTCACAAGGAGGCCTCAGCCCCACAGCCTGCAGATTTCAGCAACACGAGCTGCCCCAGCCCCATAGTCCATCATGAGGGGCACTCAGCCCCACAGCCTGCAGCCCCAAATCCTGCGGGTGGCAGCCCCACAGCCTGCAGCCCCCAATCCTGCAGGTTACAGCCCCACAGCCTGCAGCCCCCAATCCTGCAGGTTACAGCCCCACAGCCTGCAGCCCCCAATCCTGCAGGTTACAGCCCCACAGCCTGCGGCCCCCAGTCCTATGGGTTACAGCCCACAGCCTGCGGCCCCCAATCCTGCAGGTTACAGCCCCACAGCCTGCAGCCCCCAATCCTGCAGGTTGCGGCCCTGCAGCCTGCAGCCCCCAAGCCTGCGGGTTGCGGCCCTGCAGCCTGCAGCCCCCAAGCCTGCGGGTTGGGGCCCCGCAGCCCCCAAGCCTGCAGCCCAAAATCCTGCGGGTGGCAGCCCCGCAGCCCCCAAGCCTGCAGCCCAAAATCCTGCGGGTGGAAGCCCCACAGCCTGCAGCCCCCAATCCTGCGGCTTGCGGCCCCCAAGCCTGCGGCCCCCAAGCCTGCGGGTTGCGGCCCAGCAGCCTGCGGCCCCCAAGCCTGCATCTCCCAGGCGTACGGGTGGCAGCCCCGCAGCCCCAAGCTCTCAGCTCTAAAGGCGGGAACACCCTGGCCCCGCCCACAGCCCCTCTGCGCAGAGGGCGGGAGCACCTTGACCCCCTGCCCCCGCCCTCTTCGGCGAGGGGTGGGGCGTGACTGAATTAGCATACGGCGCAGTGCTCGCCGGGAGGCGCGGCGGCGTCTCGCCGTGACCTGGAAGCGCGTAGCGCTGCGGTCCCTATATATAGCTTCCTCTCCGCAGCGGTGTGTGCCCGGGGGAAGCTCACCGCCGAGGCCAGCGCGGGGTGCGCGTCACCCGGGCCCCGCCTCGGGGAAGGTCTGAGGCACGGGCCGCTCGCGGCCCCAGCAGGGCCCCGCCCGCGAGGGGCGGGTGAGCCACCAGCAAGGGGGGGCGCCGCGCGTGCACGCGACGGGCAGGAGAAGCCGCGGCGCCGCCCGGCGGATGCTCGGGGCCGCGCGGGGCTTTGGGACAGACTCACGGCCGGCAACTGAGTCCAATGGGTGAGGCGGGGCAGCGCCCCGTAACCCAATTCAGACTACTCTCCCCCGGGCGCTTTTTGCGCCCGCAGCCCCCCGCCACACCCTGACACGCATAGACCCTCGATGCCCCTTTTTACCCACCCCGACACCCTTTCTTGAGGCCCTTATTGCCCCCTACGAGCCCCTGAAAGGAGGGAGCCGAGCTCTTCTCCCAGTCATAGAATCACTAGGTTGGAAAAGGCCTCCTGGACAATCACAGAATCAACAGGTTGGAAGAGACCCACCGGATCATCGAGTCCAACCATTCCCATCAATCACTAACCCATGTCCCTCAGCGCCTCATCTACCCGTCCCTTAAACCCCTCCAGGGAAGGTGACTCAACCCCCTCCCTGGACAGCCTGTTCCAGTGCCCAATGACCCTTTCCATGAGAAATTTTTTCCTAATCTCAAGCCTAAACCCCCCCTGGTGGAGCTTGAGGCCATTCCCTCTCGTCCTGTCCCCTGTCCCTTGGGAGAAGAGCCCAGCTCCCTCCTCTCCACAACCTCCTTCCAGGCAGTTGGAGAGAGCAATGAGGTCTCCCCTCAGCCTCCTCCAGGCATCAATGAAGCCATCGGCATTGCTCTGTACTCTGACGGCCTTCAAGAGCCCCCAACCCCACCTCAGAGCCAGCCTTCCAAAAGCAGGGGCTCCCTCAGCACAGCAATCGAGTCCAACCATTCCTATCAGAGCCTAAACCGTGCGCCCCTCAGCCTCTCACTCACCTGTCTAAGTGACAGGACAAGGGCAAACAACCTCAAGCTGCACCAGGGGAGGCTCAGACTAAATATCAGAAAGAAATTTTCCACAGAAAGGGTCATCAAGCGCTGCAAGAAGCTGCCCAGGGAGGTGGTGGAGTCATCATCCCCAAAGGGGTTTAAAAGAGAGGGAGAGGAGGTGCTCAGGGTTTAGGGGCAGATAGGAATGGTTGGACTCGATGATCCAACAGGTCTTTTCCAACCTGGTGATTCTATGATTTTTCACCCCTGGTTCAGACTATTCTCCCCCAGACACCTCTTGCAGCCCCCAGTCAGACCACTCCCCCCACACCTCTTTTATCCCCCACCCCAGCTCAAATTCTCCCCCAGGTACCCCTTTTTTACCCCCAATTCAGACTATTCTCCCACTACTACCCACCCCAGTTCAGTCTCCTCTCCCCAAGATATGCTTTTTTTTACACCCCCAATTCATACCACTCTCCTCTAGCTGCCTTTTTTATACCCCAGACACACTTTTTCACCCTCCCAGTTCCAGCTACTCTCCTCCCCACACTCTTTTTCACCCCCCATCACTGGATGGGCTTTAAGGTCCCTTCCAACCCAAACCATTCCATGACTCTAAAACTGGTGGGTGGAGATGGGCCCGCAGCCGCAGCTTCTTCCACCCCCTTCAAAAGAACCAAGCCACACAATGTTTGTTAGAAACCTCCGCTGCTGTTGGTTTCTGCCAGCCCTGTCCCTGCTCTCCGCTCACAGCGGGTTGGGGTAGCGGCGCTGGGAGAGCAGCCTGGGCTGGCTGGGTCGAGCAGCAGCAGCGAGCTGGGAAACAGAAAGAGATGGTGTAAGGGAAGGTTGTACCCCAAAACGCGGACCTATTGTCCTTAGGACACAGCCATCTTCACTTCCCTCAGCCATCACACCCCTCATCACGGTGCTCCCCCCGTTTAATTTCTTAACCCCCAGGGCTGGTAACCCGCTATATCCCCCTGCCCACAGTGGATCCTGGGCAATCCGGTGTCACCACAAAAGCCAGGAGCCACCCCCACCCCTACCCAACACCATCCAAGAGGATGCTCTCACCTGAGAGACCTGGGCTGGGTTGAAGAGAGGGATGGTCCCCACTGGTGGGGGAGACTCGTGTGAGCCGGTCTGGAAGGTATAAAGAGAAATTTCGTGGCCCCTTTCAGTCTGAAACCCCCCATCACACACATGTGTCTCCTTCCTCTTCACCTGCTCTCCTGCCGACTCCCTGTACGCATCCCATGAGCCTTTCATCTCAATGGACACTGGAGTAACAGGAAAGGCATTTTCACCTTCCAAACAAAAGAACCCCAAACAACTTAAAATTAAGAGCTTCTAAAAGGCTGGTGGAGAGAAGGGCGAGGGGGTCCACACAGTATTTACCAGGGTTTCTGGATAGAGGCTGAGCCAGAGAGCTTGTCCCGGCCACAAGAGGGGCATGAGGTGTGGATGGCAACATCTGTTCCTGAAACCACATCCACCCGTTTAGATCAGAAGCTCCTTGCATGGCGAGACCTCTGTACCAGAGAGCACACCATGCTTCGGGGGTACCACTCTGCACCCATCCTGCTGGAGGTACCCCAAGAGTGACAGGCCCCCGAGCTATGGGGCAGCTGCAGGGCAAGCAACCCCTATCACAAAGCTGAACAACCCAGGGAGCTCAAAACTAGGCAGGAGGGTGGAGGCCAAGTCTGCGTACAGTGGAAGGAACCACCAGGGTCCGTGGGTGCCATGTTGTTCCTCCTAGTAGGACAACTATCTCCTGCTAGTTTTGCAAAAATATCCTAAAATTTCCTGCAGTGGGGCTATAAGGTCACCCCTAACCAGGAGAAAACGTCCAGAGGAAGATCTCACTCCAACATCTGCCTCCAAGCCCATCATGCAGCTGCAGCTGGGGTCATGACACCCAAGGAGTCAGTCAGGTCTGGGGTAACCAAGTGGGGCCGCTTACCTCTCTGCCATTTCCCTCTTTTGACTGCTTTTCCAGTCAATGGTTTTCCTTCCCCTCAAGTCCTAAAACCTGCTGGAGCAGTGCCACTCACAGCTGCTTTCAGCTCCAGTGGAGGGCATCAATCCCCACAGCCTTTGCTGAGCACTCTGAGGACCTCCCAGGTCAAAGAGGCTTTAGGAATTTACAATTATTATTAATCAAGGATTCATTTCCAGTCTAAAAGGGCTCCCAGTCTTGCTCTGTCCTGGCACAGAGTGTCTGTGGACACAAAGAGCTGTGCAATGTCACTGCCCAGCTGCCTACACAAGGATGGAGGAGGAAATAGCGTGTGACCCTGGGTGTCACCTGGGGACAGGACAGGCTTTTGTCCCCTACCTGCAGTTCCAGCATGGAGGAGTCCGGGTCTGCCTCAGACACAGCTTTGGGAGAGGTTTCCTTGGAGGGCTTCGATCGAAACCACCCAAACCACCTGAATCCAGAGCTCTGGGAGATGGAAGTCGTCACAAAGAGAAACAGTGGAAACAGATGAGGAGGATGCTACAGCCACCCAGATGCTCACTGGCAGGCACAACAGGCGTCGGGACAAACAAACCCGAAGCATAAGGCTTCACATTTGCTCTGGTACGCTCACCTTGTCCTCATCCGGTTTCGCCTCCTCTGCCGATGCCAGCTCTTCAGCAGCATCATCAGCTGTAGTCTCTGAGGAATGCTGGCTGTCATCTTCCAAGGAGATTGTGGAGCTCTCCGAGACAGTCCGAGCTCTTGTCTTTAACCCATCCTGGCGTCAGAGACTGGAGCTTCCACATGGTGTTTCCCAGAGGAGCCACCCCAAGCACAATTAGGGTGGTCCCAGGAGTCCCCCACGCCAGGCTTCACAGATAGCATCCCTGGGGGCCCCCACATCCCTCACACAGCAAGAGGGGAGCAGAAGCACCCACAGTGTGGTACAGTAGGGAGGCTGGAGAAGGCTGCCCCGACCCATCAGGTCCCCCAAGGGGACACTTGGCACTGTGACAGGGAATTCTGTGTGAGGAAATGTGTAGAAGGATGAACCAGCAAGTCCCAGATCCCCCCAGGTTCCCCAGTAGAAGGGTCTCCCTGACCCCTCTGGCTCACCTGCTGTGCTGGGAGGGTGGGCTGCACGCCCTCGGGGGACAGCGGGGTGCCCCGGGACTCCCCAGCATCTGCTGTGGAGCAGAGAGAAGGACACAGTCAGGGTCTGACTCAAGGGGCTCCTGCCACTTTCATCAGAGGTGTTTCCAGTACTTCTGTCATCCCACAACAGAGAGCAGGGCTGTGTGGCCAAGAGGTCCTCCCAAGAGATACAAAAGGCCATTCTAGTCCCTGTCTCTGTCTATGCCGGCACCGGGGAAGGAGTAAGGCACAAGACCTCCACTGGTGCATCCCAAAACCCCACTTTGTGCTCCTGGACACAGAACTGGTTTTCTCATCTGGCAGGGAAGTGGGAGCACTGCCGCCAGCCCTCCCTTGCTGCTTTGGTCACGTTCTTCCAAAAATGAAGACCCATCCACCCCAGGCAACCAGCGCTGGTGGATGCTGTTTGCATGCACGACACCACGGCAAACACAGCTCGATGCCTGGAGCAAGGTTGGAGGGAAACAAGGCACCGGATGAAGGCAGCAGCATTTCAAGTGACACACATGCCATAGGGAATCACGCTTCCCTGGTGGACTGTTCATCCCACTGCTGCTACCTGGGGGCAGGCAGTTTGGAGACAAACAAGGATGGAGCACTTGCCTGCTGGTGGCACTGGCTGTAGAGAAGTCTCAGCAAAAACCACGCTGGGGCTGAGCGTGGGGTTCTGCGGCTCTTGCCCAATGCTGAGCAGCGGTGACGCTGTGACCCAAGCAGATACTGGGGACCAGAGGGACACATCCTCATGGGAGCTGGATCCCTGGGGTGGCATGGATTGGTGCCACTGGTAGCCTTCGCTCTGTGGAAGCTCATGGCCAGGCTCTCCATCTGAAAAAAAAAAAAAAACACCACACTTCAGGAGTTTAGTCCAGCGCTTATTTCTCCAGGGTGTTGCGCAGAATTCTCCACTTTTCCATTATACATCAGCAGGTGCCAGGGAGGGACCCAAAGGGGATCATGAAGAGGTGAGGGATGAGTAGGGCACAGCACAGCGATGCGGCCTTTTGAAGGCTTCAGGGAAGGTGGGCTGCGAAAGATGAGAGGAAGAACCTCCCAGGAATGCACCTGAAGTTGCAAATGAGATCAGCAGGGGAATGCTGTGGAGGCAAAGAGACTGAGCACAAGCAGCACGTGCCTAGCAGTTCAAAGGAGCCCGGGGTCTTCAGCCTCTTCTTCCACTCCTTCTGCACCCCCTGAACAGGAAAGAATTCACCAGGAGGCTGTGCACTTCATTCCTGCTCCACAGGAGGAAAATACAGAGTTCTAGAGGGATGTAGGAAACAGGGAGCAGTTGCTAAGAAATCTCCAGGGAGCAGGGAGTTGCGTTTCTGTCCATGGCAGCTCAACTCCACATGTGGCAATGCCCAATGTGGCCACTGCAACCTGCTGCTTCATTTTCATTACCTGCCATTGATGCAGCAGCCCAGGAGAGCCCTGGCTGAACAGGTGCCACCTCCGGGGGAAGGTCATCTTCCTCCTGCAAGGAGTCAGAGGGAAAACGTGATAAAACAGATGCAAAAAGGGATGGCACAGGGCAAAGAGTAAGGAAAATATGAAGCCAATGTAAAGGAAAGCACAGTACTCATGAGTCCACAGGAGCTCAGGCTGCAAGGCGAGACCCGTGCCAGCACCATCACAGCTCTTTCCCAACAAGCAAAGGCGCTGCAGAACCAACATCGTGCTGAGAGCTGGCAGGAGGGGTAACCAGAGATAGAAAAGGGCACAAACCCAAAAGCAGACATGAAACTTGAGTTAAGAGCATTAATCCAGGGTCCAGACCACAGTTAAGGGACATGAGCACCTGCCAGCAAGGTGACGCGCTGCGAGCATCCTCTGCAATATCCTTACCATGAGAGGAGATCATCATTCACCCACCAGCCCCTGACTGCCCTCCTTGAGCCAAGACAAGGAGCCTTTTGCCCCTTGGGAAGCTCTACAACTGTCACTGCTCATCCCCTCAGGTGTTGCAACTGCTGCAGGCTCAACAGCACATCTGAACTCACAGGCCAAGGGGAAAGGCACTCTGGTAACCACAGCCTGTCTCCTTGGATTCAGGGCAGAGGAAGAAGATGCTTCTGCAGACAAACTACAACACAGACAAGCTGCATCCTGGCTCCTCCTTACCTCCCATCCCTGGCAGCAGGTTCGGAGCTGTACCAGCCAGTCAGGCTCCAGTGTCTGGTCCTGTTCTGGCATCTCCAGAAGCAGCGGGTCAGAGAGCTTCAGCCGCTCGGCTAGCTGCAGAACCAGGAGGGCAACAGGGCTTGTCACACAGCTCCACAGGGAGACTGATCCTGGCAGCAGTGGCCCACAGGCAAGCACACAGGCCCAGGGGAAAGGAACTGCGCTTGGTAATGTGGGAGTAAAAGTAACACCAGCCTCTTGTGTGAGGTTTATACCATTCTGCATCGCTGCAGGGCTGATTCCGAGCCCCGCAGAGCCTCCCAGCTGGGATGCCTTTCGCCTCCACAGAGATGTCAAAGTACCAATGTCAAAGATGCTCTTCCCATCAGAGACACAGGTAACCATTACTATCCTTTTCTCCTCCAAGCTAAATAAGCACCTTTAATCCCACTTGACATCCAGTCCCAGGCACCAGCGGGTTTGCAGGACACCCCAGCAGGAGGTCTGGGAACAGAGCCGTGCATCATCCTCAGACTTGCCCCATGAGGATGGGTGGGAGCTGGTAGGGTTTGAACTAAGGGTTCACCCAGCTTTCCTCTAGAGTTCCCTCACCTGGCTTTGCAGCAAGCATTAACATTACCAAAAACCACACAGAAAACAAACACAGGGCTAGTAGGGACTTACTCAGGTTACGGGCACTCAAGAAAATCTTGTGCGCCCACACCAGACTGTGGTTGTCTGATTTGCACTTACAAATCTCCCAGGAGAAGATTTCACAGCCTCTCAGGCCTGTCCTGGTGCTTAATGCCCTTAAGGCTAAAGAGTTTTTTCTTAATATCTGAGTGAAATCTTCCCTGCTGCAAACTAAGCTTCTCGATTACTGCTCCATGGAAGCTGCAGAGACAGCCAGGCACCAGCCCATGAGCAGCAGCCTCCTGCGTGCCAGAGGGCTGTTATCACATCCCACATACCCCTGCCTCCCCCAGCATATCTTGCCTGGAAAAAATAACCCTGAGGCCTTCTTCAGAGGTCATTTTCCCCTCAATTTCTTATCATTCCTGCTCTTCTCTTCTGCACTTGCTTCCAATTTGACCCTCTCTCCGAATGCATCATCCCAAACAGGGTGCAGTGCCCCAGCAAAGACCCCCAAGCCCTGAGCATGGGAGACTGTCACCTCCCTGTCTCACACGTGCTGTTCTTGCTCTCACAGCCCAGAAAAACATAACATTGGCGGGTTTGGTTTTTTCTTTTTTTTTTTTTTCTTTGCAACAGCATCCTGTTATGCTGCTGGTTGGTATTTTTTCCATGCTCCGCTATCTCCCCCAGGTCCCTCTCTGCAGTATTGCTGCTGCATGTCTAATTTCTCCTGCAAGAGAGGGGTCTGTGCCGCTCTGTCTGCAGCCTTCCCTGTCAACGGAGCAGGAGGCTCTTCTAGGGCAACCCATCCCTCCAGCCCCGGGTGAGATGGAGGGCTCCCTGCAGAGCTAAATCCCAGTCTGGAGAAATTGCTTAGACCGGAGCCTAGTTTTAAAACAGCTGGATGAGAGGAGATGACACTCAAAGCACCGCTCTTCAAGTCTTTACTGAATTTGCTCTTACTGATATCGACCCGCTTCTTGGGGATTTATTAAGGCTCCCTCCCAGGTCCTTCATGCTTATTTATCTTCGACATTTTCCTATGAGGCTGCCACTAAAAGCCATCCAGAGGTGACTCTGCAGCTCAGCCACAGAGGTCTCGGCTATTCCCTCCGCCCCAGTCCCTGTCAGACATTTCTTCCAGTTCCTAAGGTTTTAAAATCAAAGTCCAAACCGGCACAAAACACACTTCCCATCTCCGGGAAGCTACAGCTAAATGTTACGCAGCCAGAGCCCATCGTGGGACAGGGACTGGCCATGGAGAGCAGAGCAGCTCAGCACCCAGGCAGGTACCTACAGACCCACTGTCCCATCTCTTTGCAAACACAAGCGTGTTCATCCTAAATCAATTGCAGGAAAGAGGAAATTATAAGCATGATTACTCCTAAACGGGGGGAATGTTTAATCCAAAAGCTAATATGCACTTTGATCCAATATTAATGAACCAGCACCTGGTTGTGTATCATTCGCAGCTTCAAAAGAGGGGAAGTCTTAATCAAACACTAATGTGTATCATAATTTGTAACACAGTCTAAAACATCAAAGACAAGAGCATCTATGAATGCACTAGTTTTTCAGATGAAAGTGTTTTCTCCCAGGAGAAGCATTATCCCCAGCAGAATGGTGGATCTGAGAGGCTATTAGACAGCAAATGGGTTTCAACAACGGGGGCTGTGTGAGCCTAGTTTGGGGCGATTTCTGCAGCATCTGCTTCAGACGGGCACCCTTGCTGTCCCTCATCACACAGCACTGTGGCTTTTGCACCCTTCCTGATGGAGGAAGGATTTGGGCAGCCTTAGCACTGCCCTGGTGATGTGCATGGAGCGAGCAGACCTGCTGTCTTGAGCACCCAACCTGCCTGGAGGACCTGGAACACTTTGCTTCATCCCTTTCTGCCCCTACATCCCGCTTATGAAGCTGAGGAGCCAGGCTCAGTGCTACAAGTTGGGACACAGTCCTAGTCATTGTCACAACAAAAGAGCCCCTGGCAGGTAAATGCAACCGTGGGATGATGTGCTGGAGGGGAAATGTCAAGCACTCGCACTTCAGTTTAAGTCTGTGTCATTTAGAAGTTCAAAAAGCCTCTCCAGAATAAAAAACATCCTCTGCTTCCAAATTATTCTGTTCCTACTTGGCAGTCAACACAATTCCTTTGTTTTCTGCCCTAAATCCACGGGTATTAGAGATCCCATGGAGGCGTCGGCTTTGCTGTACGCAGCACACACCAGACAGCAAACCCCGCAGGCTCACTCAGAGCTGCCAAGCACCTCCAGCACAAGGAACCCTGAGGATGCTTCCCACCTCAACGGGTCCTGAATGGGTATCACACCCGGCCAAGGATGTGGGGAGATTGGGCACTCACCTTCACCACCTGCTGGGCCAGGACAGGGTGGCTGGCCGGATCCTGACCCAGGAGCGCAGTGGCTATCTGCTCGCAGTACTGCAGGGACAGGGCTGGGAGCCCGTGGTCAGCCAAGCGGGAGGCGTAGAGGAGCTTGTACACCTCAGGAGGGGGAAAACAGAGCAGACAGGTGAGCAAGGAGATGCTCCTGCCTAAGGGTCTGCCGTAACACATCACCGCAGTGTGATTCACAGCACCTTGTATCACAGGTCTCATCAGTCAGAGGTCACCTGCAGCTTAGGGGCACCTCTACCCACCTCCATGGGGCCATCTGGCCTTGGTTCCCCAAACCACAGCATCACCACAAGACTAGACCAGCCCAGAGCCAGCAGACAGGCCGTGGGGAGAGAATGCCAGCCCATCACCTGCAATTATCCACCCAGTCTGGGCAGCACCCACGGCAGCAGCAGCTGAGTGTTTATTTAGGAAATATAATAGGAAAATTCTATCCATCACCCAGAGAGCAGGAAGGCAACCAGACCTGGGCAAGCACTGATCAGACACACCAAGCCCCAAAATCTGCCTGAAGCCCTACCATGGAGAACCTCCCTGCCTGGCCCAGGCAGTCTCCCAATAACTCCTGAAGCCCTGCGAGGGGTTAAGCCTCGAAGAGCAGCCTGGATCCCTGTTTTCAGCAGGATGGATGCCTTTTGGGACAGATCTGAGCTGCTGCACAAGCTGCGTTCATGCATCTCTGCTACCTGGAAGGGGAGCAGGAAGGACTTGGGCTGTTGTAGGTGCTGGCAGTACTCGAAGATTTCCATCCGCTGGATGGCCTCGGTCCTGGCAAACTGGGCAAACGCCTGACTGCGGAGGAGAGGGGCAGGTTCAGTGAGCAGGAGCAGGGCTCTCCCTCGAGACAGCCCCACACACAAATTTACAGCTCCATTGCTGCGCGGGCTGATGAGAAGAGCAGTTAAAACCCACAAACAGGGACGGCTTTTTCATAAAAGTGAGAACCCAGAGATGGGGAAGAAGGCGGGACATCACTCTGGCAAGGGCACCACCTGCCTGGGCTCACTCACCTGTGGCTGCTGCCCAGAAGGACCATGCGATCTGCTTTCACCCCAAAGTAACCAAAAGGGACATCTGCCATCACGTAGCAGAAATGAGCTGCTTCGACTGCCCCCTTGCCAGCTGCATGGGAGGGGAAAAAAGGCACTTAAGTCCTGAGAGAGAGGTCACCACAGAGTCAGCGTTGTTTTGGAGGCCCTCAAGCTCACACGAAAACCCCAAAAGCAACTACATCACTTTTCTTGCCTGCCCTTTCTGACTCTGAACTCTCCATTTCCCTCATTTTTTGCCTATTTTCCCCACACGCTGCTTTCCATGCCAGGCAGGGGGGTCAGTTGAGTGGTGGGACCAGGGGAGCCTGCGCAGGGCCCAGCTCCAGCTCCACCTCTTCATGTTGCCATCATCAGCACAAAACCACTGAGTGTCCCCAGCACTAGAAACAAGTCTTAGTCGCTGCAATCACATGTGCCCTTGAGTCCAGCCACTCCAGAACAGCTAATGGATGCATCTGAACTTTACAGCTCCAGGGGTACAGATGCACGCACCCCATTTCAACACTGATGTGCATCCACGCCAGCGTGGACGTGCTTGGTGACGTTGCAGGTGCCCACCCAACTGTTACAAGACAGCAGGGACACAACTGCTCAGCATGGCCTCAGCTCACCCAAAGTGTCCCCCATGGTGACGATGGCCCGGTGACACAGCTCTGCGTCTCCAGTCCTGTTGGACAACATCGCAGCCAGGTGGGGCCTCCAGTCTCCCCACTTAGCATTCCCGCAGCACTGGAGGAGACACAAGGAGGGGGAAGGTGAGCAGAGATGGTGACCACAAGGTGGGTGCCACAGGCAGGTGATGCAGCACTGGGACACGCCTCTTGCTCACAGACCAGAGCTGCCTGGGGGATCCTTCCTGACATGAGCTGGAAGAGGGTCTGCAGGGGATCGTTGGTGGCCAGTGTGCTGGTGAACCTGTGAGGAGACAGCAGAGATGGGGCTGCCACATCAGGACCCCAAACCCCCATTCACCTCCAAGGGCTCTACCCAAATTCCAGGAACGCAGTGTCTTGAGGGGCTTCTCAGAGAAGGCACAAAGAATCATCATCAGTGCAACAGGCTAATGATCTATGGTACTTCCAGAACAGGCAAGTCTCCAGGACAATGCTGGATAAAACCTCCTTAAAAGGATTCAGGTTGCATAAAATAGAAAATTTACTCTTAACTCTCCCTGAAGGGATCAACTCAGTCTAGACTAAGTACGTTAATTCTGCCAGAAAACGTTCATATGAGTGGGATGAACAGCTCAGATCAGGCTGGATCGTGACAAAGATAGTTCAGCTCCCCCTGCCCCGATGACTGCCTTTGTGAGGGCAGAAAGGGCAAAGCCCAGGATAAATGCAGTCCTCATCTCCAGAGAATTGCATTCCTTCTGCTTCCCAGACCCTACTTGTTTTCTCATGTCCAGCAGGAAGCCCAAGGGACTCAGGACCACCCAGATGGATGCCCCCCTCTCCCTTTTGCCCCCTCTGAAAGAATCCAGTTGAAACCAACACATTTTCCCATGCACTGGGGCTGAGGACACGGAAAGGAACAATAGGTTTGGTAAAGCCAGCCACAAAGCATCTTACCTTGCTTTAACCTCTCCAACTTACCCGGTGAGCACCCAGCTGTAGGTCCGAGGGTCCATCTTGCTGGAGAGGAAGAGAGCATGGCCCCACAGCTGGTTCCTCATGGCCCAGACCAGAGCATCCTGCAGCCGAGGCGGAGAAGAGACAGGGCTTGCACTGACTCCACTTCCCCGCTCTCCTCTTCCGCCAAGGGATCAACCCTCTGCTCACGCAGCTCAGAAAAGAGCTCTGATGACTGCTGTGGCTTTAACAACCATCCTTTAAAAAAATTCTTCCACATTCACAGAGTGCCTTTTTCTTTCTACCTTGCACGATTACAAGAACTGGAACCTTCACAGCAATATTGTCATTCCTGAATTTCCAGGTGTCTGTTGCCCGCTAGCTCTCGATGCCGCCGCTATGGGATCCCAGTCTGAGCACCCAAGCTTCGCTGTATTCAGCCCTCCGGCTCCCCATGCCTTCAGCATCCCCTGAGATCGCAGCTGCCACTAAACCCATGGGACTGGCAAAAACCTTTGCCTCTTGTCCTCACTCAGGACCTCATCCCAGTGGTAGGAAATCATTGCCATAAGAGCTGTTGTATGAAAACTACTTAATCCCACAACCAGAAGGCACCCCTAGGCCACTCTTCCCTTTAGTACCTGCCTGAAGAGGTCAAAGGGGCCAATAAGAGTCAGCCCTGTGTCCTGGATCCTGCTCACCACTTACTTTCTTCCTGCCATAGTAGAGGAGCTTGGTGAACTTCTCCACTATCTGTGCCTGCGTTTCCACAAGAGGAGAGACCTCTCCTGTAATGAGGTCCAGTGACCCTGCCTGACACGACATCAACTCATCATCTGTCAGGCCGATCAGGTTTGGCGCGGGGCGCTGCCTCTTGTACTTCTCCCGGTGCCTGTAGTCTTGCATCAGCAGCTCAGCCGTGTCCGAGCCCATCATGGACTATGAAAGGGAAGGGGAGGAGTGAGGCCCACGGAAGCTACCCCATGAGCAAATGCTGATGGCACTTCCAGTCCGACACCCTCATGCTTGTACCCTCATCCTAGCTCAGTTCCCCAACAAGATCAGCATACAGTTCAGCACAACTAGCAAGATCTTCACTGCTCACACTCTGAAAATCTTGTTCATCTGATTCCAGCAAGCAGCCACGAATTAGATTGAGCGGATTTCATTGGGTTAAGGGAATAATGAATATAGGGGATGTCTCCACAATGAAGGTGGCACTTGTCCCTTTCACAGTTGTTATAGCACTGAGTTGGTGGCACTTCACAAGGATGAAAAGCAATCACAGAGAACAGTTTGCTTCAGTTATCCAGGCAGTGTCAAACTGGTTGATTGTGCCATAAGAATGGGACTCTTTTAAGGTATGGCCACCCCACCAGCAATCAGATCAAGAGGCAGCTAGGGGGCATATAACTTGTCTCACTTCTAAGACTGAAAGGGTCAGCCCCTTCCCATGGGACACCTACCCCGTTCTGCTGGCAGAGGAGGACGAGGAGTTTCCAGAGAAGAGCTGAATCTCTACCTCTTTGTGTTGAGAGATCACAGCTCGTGGCTATCTTCTGCTGGCAAAATGTCAGCACATCCACCTTGCGCAGATCCTCCCTGCAGCAGCAAAGGCATCAAAGGAAACCCAAGGCAAATAAATCTAGGACATCATTCAGGTCCCCAGGTTCACTGATGGGGATGCTGAGAATTCACATGAGAGATGGAGGAGGGAAGATCCGCAGCGCCAATACCACACACCACATTGGTCACATCAAACCCTAAAGTGTTTCAGTTTTATCATTACTACGACTCTCTGCAGATTTTTGTGTTTCAGGGATGCAGAGTGCATCTCAAACCCTCTCCTGATATTTCCATCCACCCATCTGCAAAGAGCCTCAGATTTGCTTGGCTGTGCTGCTGTTCCAGCCGTGGGTGTCTGAGGCTGCATGAGCAGGCACACATGCACACAGTGTCTTTTATTTAACTGCCAGAACGTAGGGAGAAAGACACGCTTGTGACCACCTAAATCCTTTGGGTCTGAAACAGAAGCAGAAGTCTTTAAGATACATGCAAGCCAGGCAGAACTGCTGCCTTAGACTAAAATAATCAGACAGTTGGAAAGCCAGGAGAGAGGGGGCTGGAGATGCTGATCCTGACTTAGTCACATCAACACATCACGTGGAGATTCCCAACATCCCTTTTTCAGCAGAAGTGGTGGCCACCAGGTCTTCTATGTGGCTCTTTTGGTCAGCTCTGCCCCTTCTGCACACTCCTCTATGCACTTTGGACAGGAGGGACCAGAAGAGACACTGGTGTAACCAGTACAACAGAGACAATCTGATGCGACACAGCACGATCCTTCCCAGACTCACGCCAGACAAAGGTGCATCCTGGGTCTGACCCTGCCATGCTCAGCAGTCTCAAGGGACAAAAATCTTAGGAAAAGCTAAACCACAGGTTGATCCAGGGCTTCAGATATCCAAACAGATCTCCCAACAATCAGTTTTCTGAGTCACAAGTACAAAATAAGTTCAGACATACAAACCACACTGAACCCACACCCAAAGAATATTCAAAACAAACATCTTCCACAATCCAAACCAACCCACCCTGCAGCAAACAGGCTGGGCTCCTAATCTGAACCTAAGCTTGGCCTTTGAAGATAGCTCAAAACCATGGGGACCTTAGAAGTCTGCCTTGAGCTCATGTCTCCTCCCAAAGAAGAGGTGCTGCCAGGCCAGCCGTGCTGGCACAGCCTGGAGGACACAGCTCCTGGACCTGCCGGTGCAGCGTACCTGGCCAGGGGCCCCGGGAAGGCCTGTAGCTCCTCCAGATCTTTCGTGCCATGAAGGATCACCTAAAAACCAAGAGCAAATTCAGCAACTGGACTCCAGCAATCAGGCCAGTCCCTGCTGAGCGAGCTGAAAGTCGTAGCCTCGGCCAAGAGTTCAACAGTGCCAGTGAACCTGTTCTCTGTGCTGTCTTAAAAGGTAAATCCAGAGCACAGACCCTAAACCACCTCATGGACCACAATGAAGAGGTCTGGGAAGGGAATGCCTGTTGAGATGGCATCTGCCTCCTTTGGGAGGCGAAATAAGATACTGAAACTGCATGGTAGACTCTGCGATGGATACAGCTGCTGTATTGGAGCACCTCGGAAAGGTATGGGTCACATCTGCTCCTATTGGAAGGGATCACATCATCACACAGGACAAGGGTTATGGAGGGGAAGGACCAGGACGTGGGGCTCACAGGCTGGCGTGGCGCAGACTCAGGAGTCCACGTGGGCTGGAGATAAGAGGGCAGCAGGGGACAGGAAGGCTGCTAAGGAGGCTGTTTGAGTGATAAATGATGTTTGCATCCCTTGGGGCAGAAGGGGCTGCTCCAGGGAGGGAACCGAGGGTGGTTTGAGTTACCTCCAGGCTGTGTAGCTCGACGTGGGCCGACTGCCCCTCAGCAGGGTGATGGGGACACACCAAAACCAGCTGGCCTCCAGCTCCAAAGCACAGCGCCACATGTGGCAGTGGGAACTTGTGGGGTACCACTGGGGCTGAGGTGGATACTGAAGGCCCCTCTGCAACAAGGCATAGGTCAGCATGAGTCCCTTCAACCAGACCCCACACCACCTCCACATGGAGAAGGTGACCATGTCTGGATCTGCCCCCTGATTTAAGTAGCCCTTCACTGACTGTCCGTCCACCCATCTCCCCCCAAGCAAGAACCATCCCCTGAAGCAAAAGGCAATTATGTGGCAGCTCCTGAACCCACCACAGCGGAGCCACCAGACCATGCAACCACGCTGCAGCTCCCCAGCCGTGCCTTGTGCCTGCACAACTCCTACAGGAAAAGACCAAGCTGCCAGACAGCACATAACCGAAGGCTGGCTGTTTATTTCCTTGCTCCCCCCCTCGTCAGATCTTCATCTCGGCCTCCATCACACCTCACCTGCTTGTGCAGGGCTCCAGGTCCCTAGGAGCGCAGGGTCATAGTGGTCAGCACCATCACGGATGTACTGGCTGAGCTCATGGCTGCTGGAGCTGAGCCCCGACTCACGGTACTGCAGGAGCAGGCTGGGCTGCATCACCGACTGCAGCGCAGGGAGAAAACACAAACCTGGCTGACCATGGGCAGAGGGTGAAGGGGCTGGAGAACAAGCCCCTTATGAGGAGCATCTGAGGGACCTGGTGCTGTTCAGCCTGGAGAAGAGGAGGCTGAAGGGATAACTCTCTGCAGCTCCCTGAAAGGAGGTTGTGGTGAGGTGGGTGCTGGTCTCTCCTCCCAAGTAACAAGGGATGGGACAAGAGGACGTGCCTCAAGCTGTGCCAGGGGAGGTTTGGATTGAGCATAAGGAAATGTTTCTTTACTGAAGGAGTGGCGAAGCACTGGAAGAAGCTGGGGAGCTTTGGAGTCTCCATCCCCGAACGCGTTCAAAAAACGCTAAGATGTGGCACTGCAGGACATGGTTTAGTAGGGATGGCATACTGGACTGACAGGTGGACTGGACGCTCTTAGAGGTCTTTTCCAACCTCAGTGATTCTACAATTCTATGAAACTGGGGATGCCACTGCTTTTCTGCTCCCAGGGCAGTGGGACAGGCTCTGCTGCTCTGTGAAAGTGCCCAGCAGGAACAGCACAGCCCATTCGCATCCAAGCAGCTCATGCCTTTCAGCATCTTAGGTTCACCATGGCACATCCATGGTCATACTCAACGGTTTTTAAAATAATTTCTATCAGCCACCGGTCTAGCTCAACAGCTTTCCTAGCCCTAACACAGACTCCTCAACACAGGCAGCAGATGGTGCTCGAGAACCCAAGAAAAACTCTGCCCAGGATCAAGCTCACCAGAGCAGCTTTGATTTGCTCTTTAGCAAACACAGTGATCAGGATAAAAGTGGGATGGAGAAGACCTTGGTGGACACAGCTGAAAATGACACAGCTTTTGGCCACCTGGGGAGGATGCAGGAGAGCATTCCACCCAGCCTGGACTTCTGTCCTGCTCTTGGCCTCATGCAGAAGCAGTGTACAGCCACATGCCTGGGGGAACAGCCCAGCAGATGGTTCATAAACATCAATAATGCACTATAATTATAGAACAGAATCATAGAATGGTCTGGCTTGGACGGGACCTTGAAGATCATCCAGTTTCAACCCCGCTACCATGGGCAGGGACACCTCCCACTGGATGAGGTTGCTCCAAGCCCCATCCAACCTGGCCTTGAACCCCCCCAGGGATGGGGCAGCCACCTCTGCTCTGCGCAACCTGGGCCAGGACCTCCCCATCCTCATTGTGAAGAATTTCTTCCTACCTAATTTAAAGCCATTCCCCCATATCCTATCACTCCATGCCCTTGTAAAAAGTTCTTCCACAGCTTTCTTGTACACTCCTTCATGCACTGGAAGGTCACCATAATGTCTCCTCAGAGCCTTCTCTTCTCCAGGCTGATGATAATCCCCAGAGATTAAATACTGAGTGCAACATAGCTAAGCAGTTTTTTTCTCCTCAGGCTCCTTCCCAGCCGGAGGAGGGACAAGTGGATTACTCCCAAAGCATTTGGGAGATCTGCAAGCCTTTTGCCCTCCACTCCTGCCCATCTCTTCCAGGGAGGTGGTTGAGTCGCCTTCCCTGGAGGTGTTTAAAAGACAGGTGGATGAGGTGCTGAGGGGCATGATTTAGTGATTGATGGGAATGGTTGGACTTGATCCAGTGGGTCCTTTCCGACCTAGTGATTCTATGATTCTATCTCGATGTTACCTCTTGGGGCTGGCCACTGGCCTTCCCCGAGCTGCTGCTAAGGGTTCCTCCTCCTGCCCATTCAGGCCAGGCAGCTGTGGCGTATCTCTCCTTGTAGGAGTCATAGGTCTGCGTCCTGCAGAAGGGAACAAAAGGAGATGCTCTGAAGGCAAGAGATTTTTGGGGCCAGCCACAAACACAACAATTTTGCAGTAGATTGTTGCACCAGGTGATGTCCAGACTCCTTAGCCTTACCTGACCTGCCCCACAGGGGTGGTGGCCAGGTTGGGGTGGTAACCTCTGTAGTAGTGCTGGTCCCAGTAGCTGGTACTCTTGCCATAAGGTTCTCCCTGTCTCAGATCTAGAGGGAGAATCGAGATTTAGAGTTTCCCCTCCAGAGCAACAAGCCATACTGGAGTTTCAAGGGAAAAGCAGCGAGTCAGGCAATGCACCATGCACCCTCCATTTGCTTCCAAATCAGCTTGACGTGTTGGAGGTGTGATAAAACCCTGTACATGTTTGCCAACACAGCACTGATGTCCTTTACATTTTCCTCCCTCCCCTTTTTTTTCAGGCTAGGAATTCCAGAAACAGCAAAAACGAGCCCGCAGCCACCCCGATCACCACCAAGTCCAGCCTTGAACCAGGAATGACACAAGTCTTTAGACAGGGAGATCAAGATCAAATACTCCTTTGGTGCGTCTCCTTCTTGCTCACGATTCCCAAATGCAAGCTGAGGGCAGTGCTGCACGGGGCCAACCACACCAACAACCTCGGAGCCTGGCGATGTGCAAGCCCTGGGGGAACTTCCCATCCTGGAGAAAGCATTGTCTCTTCTCTTGCAAGCAAGTTGCCTCTGTCCCCAGGCCCAAAGGACGAGCCCATACCTCTGTCATCCTGCCAGGCCACTGGCTGCCGTTGGTGGCTTTGGTAGGTGTAGTCATCCCTGTAGCTGGCTGCTGGGTACTGCCAGCGGGGGTCTTCATATCCTTGCCTGAAAAACAACACACTTAATCTGAGGAAGAATGGGCACCGCTGCAGGTTCTGGACCACGTATGGGATTAGACTCGTGAGCTGGATGGGACCTTCAGAGGCAGAAAGGGCAATGGAAATAAAACCAGGTCTCCCACACAGGCACCCTGTTCAGCATCCTCCAGGTAGCATCCTCCAGCACCCCTGGCCAGGTCTGCAAAGCACCACCACTCACGGCCTCCTTGAGAAGGTGACAAATCAGCTTCACCTCTGTGACAAGGCAGTGAAACCTTGTTTTGTACATGGTAGGGGAAGGAATATGGACAAAGCTACGAGGTTTGGATACTTTCCCATCCCCATATATGAGAAAGCTGTTCCCTGCGGCTTCATGAGATGTCCAGTTCCAACTCAATGTTGTGGACTTGTCATGATGGTCAACTTTCACCCATTCTTTAAGAGAGGTCCCCCAAAAGCACCTACTCTCACAAGCTCTGGAGCTGCCACATCCCTCACACAGATTGGCGGATCTCCCCAACTTCTCACTGGATCCCAGCACCAGCCACCTGCCCAGCACCTGCATACTGGAACCTTTGGCAGGTGACACCGTGATCTGGTCAGCCCTTCGCAACCAACCCCCCTTCCTGGCATGAGCATCACACAACTTCAGCGCAACCCCCTGTGTATCCAACACCGTAACTCAGAGGGCAATAACTCAGGAAAATCAACCCAAATTTGCTGGTGCGCTCAAAGGTCTTTTCCAGCACCTCGAGCATCCTCTAGCCCATGTTTTATCCTTCCACCCTCCACTGTTTCAGCAGCTGAGCTTGCAAGCTCCCTTTTGCTCCTATATTACCAATCGTATTTTTATTGTTCACCTTGCACTTGGCAGAAGAGAGCTGCATTTAATCAAACCTTCAAGAAAAATGCACCTTGGGACCAAGCCGAAGCCTGTAAGATGGCAACTGCAGAAGGCACAGCAGCAAGAAGAAATTAGAGCTGCAATGGCTGTGCAGCCTTCGATAGAGAAGCCACTGGCTGCTTTAATAGCTGGACATCATCTCATCATGCATGGCCTCCTCGAGGCTGCTCGCTGCTTCCCCCACGCAGTTGCAAGGGCAGGATCTGTTTCACAAGCCCGTGAGAGCAGCAAAACAGTCAAATCTTGTTTTAAGAAGGTTTCTGCGGAGAGGGCTCAGCAGGAGCATCACGAGGTTGGGCAGCTCTCACCTGGAGTACGGTCTGTCTGGGTAGCTGCTCCTGTGGTGTGCAGACAGTCTGGGGGTGTCCCTCTGGGGGCGATGTCCCCCATCCCAGGGGTGGCTCCCATCCCAGGAGCCAGGGCGATGCCTCGCACGAAGGACCTGCTGCCTCAGCTGTGGTGGGGGGCCACGGGGAGCCTCTCTCCATTCCCCCCGTGTCGCCTCCCTCTCCCAGGGCTGAGGAGGCCAGGAAGGGGCCCAGGGGTCCATCCCAAGCTTGCCAGGCAAGATCGTCTCTAATTTACGGTGAAAGAAGGAGTTAAGTCCCCAATGGCTTCAGTGGCCTGCAAGCAACGAGATAAACCACAGTGCGTTTGATCAGCGGGTTTTCACCATCCTAAAATCCCCCTGTGAAGCCCATTGCCACCTACTCTTTGCTTTCGGGAGCCTGCTGGGAACCTGTCATCCTCTCCAAAATAACCGGAGGCAAGGAAAAGCTACCTCCTCATTTGCTTAAACTTGAAGCTGCCCGTGAAATGGTCCATAAAAGCATAAGGCACCCAGCTCTCCCTGGAGCAAAAGGCAGCAGCCGGGCAGCATCCTCCTGCACCTCTGGCCAGGTCTGCAGAGCACTGGCGCTCTCAGCTTCCCCCATAAGGTGACAAATCAGCTTTACCTCCATGACAAGTCAGAGAAACCATATTTTGTATGTGGCAGGGGGAGGAATATGGGCAAAGCTACGAGCAGGGCAACAAGAGCTGCTCTCAGAGATGACAGAAGCACAGAGAAATGGAGCTTTGTCTTGTGAGCCATAAAATAGGGTAAAAACAGGGATTTCTTCCTTCCTTTCAGCTCCAGCAAGAACTTAGCGGGTCAAGCAGACACCACATTTAATTACAATGGCATCTTGCAGAAAAGGGAGTTATAAGGAGAGCCTAGAGCAACACATGGGTGAAACCCCAGCTGCTGAGGGAACCTTAGAACCCCTCCACCCCGTGTCTCCTCTTGCAGCATCAGCGTCCCAACTGCCCCCACAAAGGCTAACGAGTCTCCTCCACACAGGCAGATGACAAGATGTTGTCTGAACCCCTCATTACCCCTTCACACTCAAAGTTTAAGGCAATTTCAGGGTAATTTCAGGGCTTGGGGTGCGGGGGGACCACTCGGGTCTGAACGGAGGTGGCTCCGTTTGTGCTGGCTGCGTGAAATCAGGCTTTAACTCTTGCCCTAAACAGCCCCCAGGGACAAGCAGCCCAACACCCACCACCAAGAGCCTCCTTGACTTTGGGGCAGGGGCTCCCACCGCCGCACACACCTGCTCGGAGGCTGCCGGAGCTCATCTTCCGCTCCCCAGGTGCTGCTGCCAAAGTCCACTGCCACATGGGCCACCGCGGGGGCAAAGACCGTCCTCTGCTCCTCCGCTCCAGCCAACCGTTCGCTTGGCTCCCGGGGAACGGGAGCTGCTGTTTGCACCCCTGAGGGTCACCTTCCTCATCACCCAGGTCTCCTCTCACTGAAGAGATGGAGCGCACGGCTTTCTGAGCTCGAAAACAAGCCAAAGATTTCTTCTGTGGGTTTTTAATGCCATGAGATAACTATTCCTCTCTATACATCCTCAATTCAAGGCTGCACAGTAGCTGCAGCTCCAATGTCTTTACAATGAAGAAGAAAGCGTCCCTGCCCATAGCAGGGGGGCTCGGAACTGGATGGTCTGTGAGGTCCCTTCCAACCCAAACTACTGCGCGATTTCCTAACAAAAATAAACAAAACTTGCTGGATGAGTTGTTTGATGAATCCAGACCCAGCCGGAGCTCAAGCAAACAACATCCATCCCCCTGGCCACTGCCCAGGGCAGGATTTGGGCAGGGTCCACCCCAGCACCGACACATCTAAGTCCCTATATCACAATAACAGCCTCTTTTGACAAGTGATTTGGGATTCCTGCCCAGAGATCCTCTCCCAAACTCCCCCAAGCACCTTGAAAACTGAAAAGGAGTAGATTAGGGCAAACGGCATCATAGACAAATGCAGTAAAACTAGATATAAGAGCAAACCTCTTCCACCCGACTGCCTAGTGACACGCTATCTTCTCTCCCTTCTCCCATGGAAAACGTGCACAGCTTCCTAACCCCTGAAGCCTCCATTTGCTGAGTATGAGCAGCCAGATTTCAGCCCCAGGGCAGCACGGAGAAATGTGGGATGACTGGCAGAAAAAGAGCTTTTTTTTTTTTTTTTTTTCCTTCTTTTTTGCTTTTTTCACACCCTCACAGTCCCAGCTTTCCTTGGCCTCGCATGAGCGCCTCCAAATTACCTCCACTGTGACACCGCAACACCAATTGATTTGGGATTCACAGGCAGCATTGTATGCTTTGCATCACATTGTCAGAAAAACCCTATTTTAATGATGTTGCAAGACTATATATATATTATGGCTTCACAGCTTGAAATTTCCACCCTGCTACAGGAGGAAGAGATCTTCCCTAGTGTTGCTAAGAAATAAGCACTTGGTCTCTGCAGAATTCAAGGTTTCAACTAAAAAAAAAAATATATCCCTAGCACTCAGCCAGCCGTACCAAGAGCCGACTGGAAGAAACACAGTCCAGAAGTGTTGTCCTCGTGCTGCCAAGCAGCTTCAGCAGAACAGAATTAAACATCTCCTATCCGTTTCACTGCTGCCCCTCAAAACTTGGGAGGTGCTGAACAAAGTCAAAGGTCTTTTATGGGCAAGTCAGACTTCCCCCAGAAAGCCAGAAAAGATCCCTAGAGACCACAAGCATTCTGCTTTTTTAACATGCAAATACATTTCAAGCTTCCACTTGGCTGCTGGCTAGTAATTTTGAAATTACAGAATCATTTGGTTGGAAAAGACCTTTAAGATAGAGTCGACGAAGAGGATGAGAGCAGCCCATCTTCTCTGGCTGCCGTTGCCAGGCTGTTCTAGGGGATTCATCTTGCGAGGGAGACTCAGGAGCCTGACTTGCATAAAAGCATCTGTAACTTGTGGTGCTTGTGTTTGAGAGGAGTGGAAACACTCCATACTAGGGAAGGAGATGCATGAAACACTACCAGCGACATCAAGCTTTGAGCAGAAGTAGCTTAAAATGGGCAGCCGGAGAACATCGATATAAAAGAAAAAGCAGGAACGTGTGTTGAGAGAGGAGAGAGCCAGGGGAAGGAGCTGGGAAATGAGAAGTGAAGGAAGAAAAAACAGAGATAAAACAACCACATGGGCTAGAAAGAGCAAAAGAAAAGGGTAACCCTTTAACTACATTGCCTCTCGCCCAGAAATTTCTCTTTTTGAAAAGATTCATAGCTTTCTTGGAAACGCAAGCCCTGCGCCCAGGACCACCATGGAGCGTACAGGGCTGCTGCGGCACAGGCAGCAGTGCTACAGAGCATTTGTCACAAACCTAGAGGGACAGCAATATCCCTTTAAAAAAATCATATTTTTCCACTTTAAAAGGTTTCACTGCTGTTGTCACAGTAACAAGATTAGGTGGAAAACATTTTTCTTCGTGCCCTCCGGGTGCCTGCACTGCACGTTGGGGCTCTGCTCACAGCCAGCCCCGGTTTTCCCCTGCAAGCCCGATGGGTGAGCCAAGGCTCATCAGAAATCTTTGTAACCTAAGACAAGATATCCAGGTGGCTTCACTACCTGCAGCTATTTTTAGGTGATTTATGTTGTCTCTAATTGGTTGGGAGATTTATTTTTGTTTTTAAATGACATCAATAGGAAGCTTTATTCATCTCTGAGCTTTAGCCTCCTCGAAGTGCCAGATACATACATGCACACTTTTTTTTTTGCAGAGATGTCTTAAGCATCAGGTCTCGGCACAGAAGAGTTTGAAAAGGCTGGTTACAGGAAAAAGAAAAAATTGAAACCAGCTCATCTGTCCTCACATCTGTAAGGTGGAAATGCAAGAAGTGAATGAGTTACATAAAACAAGAAAACCCATCTTAAACATTCTTTAGAGTGAAAACATCAGCCCTAAATACTCTGCCAGCATTCAAGACATTGGATGGAGCATGGCACGTCGCACACAGACCACAAAAATGAAAACCACCCAGGAAACACATGGGCTCGGGTTCCCAGCACCCACACCAGCATGGGGAGAGCCTTCATCCTCCATCAGTCTCAATGGCAGCTAATTAAATAATTACCTTAATCACTCCTGATGGGCTTTCAGGGAAGGAGCAGTAAGAGCCTCTGCTCCAGCTGGGGCCATCTGGGGCCTTCCCAGGCTGGGGACAACCCCAGGGAGGAAGGTGCTAGTGGCCCCTAAAGCAGCTGAGATATCTGCTCCCACCTGCAGCTGCTGCGTTAGCACCATCGTGTGGATTCGATCTGGCCAGTGTGGCACCGCTGCACATTTCCCCATAACCAGTTGATGTGCTTATGTTTGCTTGATGGTTTTGCACCTTTTTTCCCCACATGAGATTGTTTCCAGCTTCAAGGGACTGAGCCATCCCTCCCACCACTACACGGGAACACGTTCAGCACCATCCAGACATGCCTATTAATAGGTTTGAGACTTAGGCAAAAATATTAATTGCGTCCCAGAGACATTCAGCACCCAGAAAATTAAGAAAAAGCATTTTACACCTCATGCCATATCCTATGAAGAAGCAGAGCTGCAAAAAGCTATTATTTGTGGAAATCAAAGCACGTCTGTGCAAAGAGCCGTGCGAGACCCCAGTCTGGCTGCAACGAAAAGATACCTTCAAGCCTTCTGCACGAGCTCCTGTTACAAAGCAAGCCCACAAAAAATTCGAAGTCTTTGCCTTACTTCATTCCCACTTGAGGAAAACCTCCTGACTCTTGGCTGTGAACACTAAGTCCCTGCTACTGCGTCCCCCACCCCGACAGGGAAGGTGGTGCTGCTCCTGTATCCCATCGTGGCAGGCTCTGCCGTGGCATCTCCACTCACCACTGGAGAGGACTGGGATGTACGAGGGCCAACGGAGACACAACAGCAAAACCCAGCCGTGTTGAGGAGGTCAGAGAGTTCTCAGTATTCAGGTCCTCTCGTTTTCCTGTGCAGCACCCTTTATGTTTTCCCAGCCATTAAATTGATGTTTATCTCGCTTCTAACTGCCTTACAGAGATCATTACGCATTGCAAATTCAAGCGTTTGCAGATAAAACAAGCACGAGCAGCCTGGAAACTGCCACATCGCCCCTGTTGCCTTGCCACACTGCAATGCATTACAACCTTTAAGCTGAAAATTAACATATAAAACCAAGAGGCCTGGAAACATTTACCAAGCAAACGATGAAAACCACACAGAGGTAATTCCTCCACCGATCTTGCACCACCCTCTGCTCAACCATGGAGAATTCATTGTTAAGTGAGACAAATTCAGAAGCTATTCTTGTGGCATTAAGCAAAAAACACGAGACAAAGTTATTCAATCTTGTCTAAAATCTCCTTGCTGTATGAGATGTCCCTTGGGATCTGTGTCTGCTGGGAAATACAGGGGGGGCAGAAGGCAAAGATGTGGATTTAGATGCCAAAACAAGCCCTCAAAGAAGCACCATCAGCCACAACTGCTGCATCCTGTGGCATTAGGTGTGTTGAACGAGCAGGGGAGGGATGCTGAGCTCCTGTCAGGATCTGACCGTGCAGCAAGGGGCCACGAGCCCCACTTCAGCTGATGCCCTTAGAGATCTCCACCTCACCCCACACGCCTTCAGCCTCCTCTGCCAATGGGTTACAGGGGGAGCGAGCTGGATGGTCTCCAGCAAGTGCCAGAGCAAAGAGAGCTGATAGCTTGGAAATCTTTAGGCCAGAGATATTCCAGGGTGTCCTTTAGAAAAGATTGCCATCTTGTGTCATTTCAGACACTCGAACATTTGTTGCCTTCATATTTGAGACCACGGGTCTCTTTCAGGAGCCTTATTACACGCAATCAGGGACAATAAAGACCCTTGACAGTTACAGATGGCTTTGCTGAGCCCTGTTCTCAGCGCTACCTTGTAAAGTTGGACAGCAACGTTTCCCTCATTTTTTCTCATCTCAATTTATGACTCTTCTACCATGAAACACCACTTATGCCCTGCACAGTTACGTATACCACAGCCTTCAAGGCCAGTAAATCACAGTCACAAGTCATGTCAGATTTTGCAAAATAAAACTAAATTGCAGCTGCTCTGTAAAGCAAGAAGCTGCAAAATTGAGAGAGAATAAGCTCTGTTTGAAGCCAGAAAACCGGCCAGCAGCCTCCCACGGCGTGCAGGGGGCAAAGATCATCAGAAACCTCCAAGTGAAGGAGAAAAGTCTGATACAACGGAGTCCAGGGACCCCCTGCCATCCCAACTGGCTGCATCCAGAGGTACTTCTGTGGTCTAACAGTATGAGTTAAAACAGCTCCAAAATCTTGGGATTTCTCTACATAAGCTGAGCCTCCAGCTCCCCGCTGCCAGGATGCAGGAGGCTGGGAGCAGGACACAGCTGGGCTCCAGCAGTGTTTATTCATTGAGGCTTGGTCCCTGGGCTGGGTTTGTGCTTGGAAAGAAAACTAAGGACCCGATGGGATCATAACTTCTTGTTTTGAGGGGGTTTTATGCAGAAGAAAGAGAAGTACTAACACAGCAGAGTTGCACTCAGCTGAGCCCATCTGGGTTCACTCAGAGTGCTGGGCACCTCACCAGGGACACTGAGGACAAAGCCTGAGAACAAAACAGCCACTGACCCCGAATGTTCTTTTTACATTTTCCAGGGCCACAGTGACTTGTCTTTTCCCTTCCACAGCAGAGTTAAACTTTCATGGCAGCTGAATTAACTTGAAGAAGAGCCAGGGACAGACAGCAGCACTCTAGAGCAGGTGCAGGGAAGACCCACAGCACCTCCGTGCTTGCTGATTCCCCTCCCCACATCCAGTTCACAGGGGGCTTGAGCTGCTCCGTGGGTGGCAGACTCACCACCGCATCGTGGCTCAGCATCCAGGGCAACTCTTCTACCCCGCACAGCCGTCAAAACCCTCGTGATAAGCACTATTTTAGAAAACTGTTTAAAAGTTTGTTCCACAGTCAAAGCTCAGGAGGCTTCATCACTTCACAAGGTGACCTTACACCAGACTACATGAGCTGAGAGCATGAGTAAGGGGCAAACTCTTGGTGTGGAACAGCTCCCTAGAAGAGGGAAAGATCCAAAACACATGAAAAAAGAGAAAAATTGCTATAAGCAGCCATGACAGAGACAAGGAAAAATGCAAAACATCTCATGCCAGATCCCTAGCTGATAAAAACCCAACGTGCATAACATACAGCTTGAGGCTGGGATACACTTACCCACCTCTGAATGTTTAATGGGAGCGCACGCATCGGTTAATCAGCAGCGCGAGACACAAAGCGGTTTGTACCTCCTCTTCACGTGTTGTGCAATTAAAAGGCTTCTCATTCAGGCACAGAGAGAAAAGTCAAGGGATTTCGCCTGTGAAGCATCCATTATTCAAAAGTGTATCCATTATTCAAAGTTTTTCTTAAAATCCTATTGTCAGCTTGAAAGGAAAAAGAAAATTAGTTTTTGAAAGCTGTGCTCCGTTGACATTCCACTCCAATTTTTGCTGATTGTAAGTATTAAAACTCCAGACATTTTGAAGAGCTGAAGAAATCTTTCGTTGTTACCAAGGAAGACAAGACCCTACAAGTAGCTGCAGCTTTTCCCTCCTCGCTTAACTCTACCCAGCAGGAGTGTGATTCGCCCTGGCCAACAGCACAATCCTTCCCCAAACTGTTCAGCCACCCCAGCATGAAGCTGATGAGCCTCTATCAAGGAGGCAATAACAAACTACTCAGCAAGCAGCAGATGCCACCACCCCACCTGACCAGTTTATTGATACCCATAAACTCAGCTGAATGAGGTCTGGGTGGGATGCAAAACCTTCTCGCAGCACCTGGGGGTTTCAGTGGTGGGTGCCAGTGCAAGGCTTGGGAATTTCTCACAGGAGTTGATTCCCAAGGGTGTCTTCCCCCACCCAGGTGGGGGCGCAGAAGGGTAGCAGGTTCCACAGAGCTAAAGCCAGGGGAAGTCCAGCACTACCACAGCTCCTGCTGCAGGGGAAGGCACTGGAACAACCAATTCCTGCTCACACAGGAACCACCTGGATGACGGAGAAAACCTTCAACAAGAACAACAATTGATCAGCTTTTAACACTAACATATAAAAATAAGCAGTAAAGGAAGCTTTGCCTGCTTTTAGGAGCTGGAGGACCCAGAGGGAAGGGCATTGAAAGTCCCCAGGTCCAGTCCAGGTACCTCTGTAGGGATGAGATAGGTCTGAATTCTAGCTTGTAAGTCTATCCACAGGTCAGAACCAAGCCTGAAGAAAGCACCTGAGTCACACATGCTCAAGCTGCATCCAGAAGCAGCAGGGTCTTAAATCAGTCTCACTGGGCTGAGCTAGAGATCACTACCTTTCCACCACTACTTAAAAAAAGAAACAAAATCCTGAGGCTGAGCTTATATCGGGCGCCAGGCTTGTGGGTGGGGATGCTCAGGTGAAGCCTGTTAGGGCCACTAAAGCTTATTAAGGCACTGAAAACCTCAGTAGGAGTTTGTAGAGAAAGGGAACAGGAAAGGGAGGGCTTCTGTTGTGGGGATGACGATGATGACAACAACGATGATGACAACAACGATGATGACAACAACGATGATAACAGCTGGTGTGAAGCAGATATTGGAGCTGGGCATCAAGTTAGGAAGCAGAGGCTGAAGTCTGAAATGCGTTTGACAGTTATAAGGTTAAAGGATTTCCTTATTGTTTTGTCTAAAAATAACTCTTTATGAATGAAAAGTAGAAGCCTTTGATAGGTTTCTATATCCTTGAGCAGATAAGGCTGCAGGGCTTGGGGGTTGCTGGGGGCCTGAGGACCCTCCTACCTGGGAAAAAGAAGACCAAAAAAAAGATGTGAAAAAGGTTAGTCCTGCTTAGGAGTGAGCAACTTGCTTCTTTAGGGCCTCTTGTGATAGAAATAATACAAAAAAAACATTGTCAGACTTAAAATGAGCTTGGTTAGGTTTTCTCTATCTATAGAGTATGCCTAAATTGTGGACATCCCCAGGGGGCAGCATGAAGATAGTCAAGATGCTCTTTCAAGAAAACGAACCGATGGAAAGCTAATAAATGCAGTCATCTATATGTGATGTATGACTTAAATTCCTTAAACGCTGCTGGAAGCTTCGTGGGTGCAACAGGGGAAGAGTCCAGCTCTTCCACCATGAGGCTACTGGCTCCAGGTGTCATCAATAATTCAGAGGACAGCTTGAATGTATAAAATGAAACCATTGTTCAGCAGTCTTTGCTGACTGCTATCTTTAAGTAGCACGTTTACCTAAAGCACAATGATGCTCCAATAGCAGATGCTCAAAGGGTGCTTCCAGGACACTAAAAATGAGCTGGATGTTATCTACAGGACAGCTACTGCTCACAGCTTATTTGGATAAATTCTTTGCTGCAATAGATCATTTTCTGCTATTACCAGTGAAATAAGCTAAAAAAAAAAAACCCACTCCTTTTCTTCTGCAATGAGAAGCTGTGCATAACATGATGAATTTGCAAAGCTTTTAAAGGCTGGATGAGAGTTAAATAACTTCCTTCAGGGTCTAAGGCACTGCAAAGCAGGGCTGGAGATGCTGCTGCAATAAAGGCTCGCTGAGAGAGCCAGGAGTGCTACTGCGGCAGGGGAAGTACTTTGTAGTGGGAGACAATGCTGAAGCGACTCGTGTAGTCTGACTCTGTGCTAATGCTGGAAGCTGGAACGGCAGGGCACAGCACAGACAAGTTGAAGTGTTGTCAGATGAAATGGTTTGACTATCGTGTCTCCACAGCCTGTTGTTGTTCGAGTCTCTCTCTCCTTAAGCTTCAAAGAGTGTTGCGGGCTTGTTACTGGAGTTTCAGGTTCTTTTTGTTTGCAGTGATGCGTAGGAAGGTAACGATATCTGTAATCGCCCCTCCTGGGACCAAGCTGGACTGACACTGAGTCAAGAGCATGTTCCTTCTGCCGAGGCAGAAACGCCTGGGAACGTGGAGGGAGAACAGTCTCTCTTCTTTAACAGTCACTGCTGGAGGCAGGATGGACCAGTGACTTCATGTCTAGCTCAAAGCACACGTGCAGAGCTTTATCCCTCCACCCATGTGCATCTCCTTTTGTCCCTCGTTACAGATCGGACCTTTTGGTGAGGCTGCTCATCTGATGCCTGGTGGGGCACTGCTCTGATGTCCTCTGGCGGTGGCTCCCAAAGCAGGATTGCTGAGACCCCAATTAGCCTCAGTTCCTCTTTGTACAGCTCAAACTATGTAAAACGAAGCTGGAAGTGAGCCACTTTCACCTGCTTCCCTGGTGGATAACCACGGCCAGCACAGGATAAGGCTGTTGCCAATAAGCAGTAAGTGGCCGATACTGATGCAGCTGGACAAGCTGTGTCAGAAATCAGCTCATGTCTGGACTGCGTACGTGACCCTCTGCCACAGAGAAATGTTGAGGCAGATTTTGAACGCTGTGTAAACTTATTCAAGACTTTGGGAGGCCAGGCAACGTGGTCAAAATTGCTGTTCCTGCAGCTGTGGTGATACAGGACATCGATGAGTTAAGCTTGATGCCGCGGCATCCTCAGAGTTGCCTCACGAGTACAGGCAGGCAGTGAATCCTGGGCTGCACACAAAGGTCTCCTGGGCTGTGTGAAGGCATGAAGCGAAGCATCAGCCACACCAGCCAAACAGCATCTGCGAAGGTTGCCCTCTCTCACTTGGTCTGCAGAGCTCTGAGCCTTGGCAGGAGGTTTTCCCGGTGGTGGCAGCACCCAGAAAGGCAACGAGAAATGCAGCTCCCCCTGCTCATCTGGCAGCAACTTCTTAAGGCACCACAACCAAGTTGCGTCCTGGACTCACTTGGCTTGTCTGTTGTTAGCGTGGGGGCTTGGAGAGTCTCCTCTGGCTGAAGGCTTCACTTGCCTGCAAGCACAAAGCCCTGGGTATCTGTGGTTATGACCGTGAGGATGTGTGGGAGAGGCAACGTCGAATGTCCTGAGTTGGGAGGGACCCCCAAGGATCACCGAGTACTACTCTTATCTGGGCTTTCAGTCACTGGGATCCACTGCTGGGACTGAAGTAACTCGGGATCAGACCAGCTCCTGGGTATTCCTCTGCCTTACATCCCTGAATGTACCAGATGGTGGCTACATAAATAATTCTGGGGAGCTGAGCCATTATTAAAACACCATCAAATGAGGAAAAAAGTGTTTTGAATGCTTTCAGAGATGCTTGGGGGCAGAATGCAAATGAAAGTACATCAGGATCCACTAATCCACTTCTAAAATGTTATCCCAACGCATTATTCTTTAAGAAGAAAAACTCTTCGGTATGGGAGTGAGCAGTTTTAATGACTTTGCCATTCAGCACAACGCAATTCTGGCCTTGCAGCACAGAACTGGGAGTTAACGGCTCCCTGACTCAAACACAATGAAAGAAAATTAAGAAGGGTGAAATGAAAATGCGATTTCTTGATTCAATATTTTTGTTTCTTAGAGAAATAGGACTCTGGAGGCTTCTGTGCCAGGGGCCTAACTGCATGCAAAAGCACATTTCTAGCTACAAAAAAAAAGGGCTTTGCTAAAACAATACTGAGGAATTTTGCTCCATGCTTACCTCTTCAGCTTTGAAGAGCGCTGCAATACCGAGGAATGCAGGAGGGAGTAGAGGAAAAAACAAAGAAGTCCTCTTTGTGACATTAACTTAGCACACTCCCCTGGCAGACACGGCGTGCAGAAGCAGCAGGTTGGTGGGAATCAAGGGGATTTTTCTTCTGGCAAAACCCATCCCCACAGTCCTGCCCTCCCACACCAACCTGGGAGGGAAGAAGACCATGGAGACCTCGCACCTCATCTCGAGGCAGCACTTGCATGCTGAGAGGGCTGAAGAGCTGCAGATATCTAACATTCAGGTATGGAAAGCTTTGGTCTGAGCTGTTTTACTTCAGTGACAGCTCTCAGCGTACTGAACGCGCTTAAAAGCGCAATAAGCCAAGGTGCTGTCCCACCCACACCTCTGCACGCACCACCCTGCCTGGGGAGGGGTCACCTATAGCTGGGCTGCATCTGTGCAAACAGAGCCCAACAGGCTTGCTTAAACTTCTCCTGGAGGGCTGCAAAGCCTTCCAAGAGGTCAAGAGCATCGCTTCTGCTCGTGCAGGTTTGTCACAAGGCAGGAGGTTTACTCAGTGCTCCCTTGCAGAGCTGCCCTGCGGATGGCCCTGCTGATGCTGGCCCCTCTGCTGCTTGTGAGCTTCTCTGCTGTGGCTGTAGTTCATGCTGTGGCTTGTGCTGCTCTTCAGAGCCAGCTCATATCTGAGGGACTTGCTGCTGCTGTCGCCTGAGACCACCTGGTGCCAAAGCCGCTCCTTTCAGAGAAACGCAGCTCGTCTCAGGCTGGAGGTAGGTTTCTTTATCTTATTTACAGCAAACGGGAAGTCGCATCCAGTGACCCAACTCTTTATAAGTTTAAAATGTGTATATGTATGCAGCACGGCAGAAAATTGTCCTTGATTTCTGAAAGGGAGAACATGCTTCTGGGCCACCAGGATCCCCCTTGCCCTGGGGTGTGTGCTGGGGACTGCGGCCGCTCAAGAGATCCCTCTGGAAAGGAGGTCTGTCCCCTCCCCAGGCTCAGCTGAACTCAAGATGTGGGCTCTGCCCCAGCCCCCAGCTTTGACGCTGCAAAGTGAAATGATGTGCTAAGCAAGGATTTGCATTTGCTGGCTGGCTGTACAAGCAGAGGTACATTAACTCCAGGCCGTAGAGCAAATGCCATTCCTGTACTGTTCAGACAGACCGTGTAATTGCCTCTGCTGCGGGGCTGGGGGAGGAGAATTCCATAAATCGAGGTGTAGACATGATTTCTGCTGGCTGTCCCCACCTCTGCTGTTGTCTCTCTGTATGAGCATCGGAAAGGTGCTTAATCTCCAGGGCTCCATCCAGTGATGTTTCTGTATTCCAGAGGAGTGGAGAGCTCTGCAGCTCAGCCACTATCGAAACCCCAGGGAGGGACAGGCATCCCCCACTGCAGCTCCCTCCCTAGGCAGAGCTGTACGGCCCCGCTCCTCCAAACCAGAGCTGCTGTCCTGGAGCCCATCAGGAGAGATGCTCATGGACAGCAAGATTGTCTTTGAGATAGCAATGAAACATCACCCGCCTGGGACCCTTCCCAGTGAGGGGAATGGGGGATTAATTCACTGTTGCATCTTGCCTGAGGCTTATACAGTGTCTTGGCACTCAACAGGTTCACCAGGAATATCAAAGTCCTGGTAGAAAGTCCATGTTGAACAGTTTCAAACCTACACGGATACAGCACAAGCTTTAGTTTGTAAGAGCTGCTCTTCCTACAGGTCCTGACAACTTATTACTGTTGAAACTCAGATGCTGCCAAATCTACAAGGAGCTGCTGAAGAAGCTGGGATTGTTTAGCCAGGAGAAAAGGAGGCTGAGGTGACACCTCACTGCTGTGTAAAAGTGCCTGGAAGGAGATTGTGGTGAGGTGGGTGCTGGTCTCTTCACCCAAGTGACAGGATGAGAGGGAATGGCCTCAAGCTGCACCAGGTTAGGCTCAGACTGGACATCAAGAAAAATTCAGTCACTGGAAGTCTTATCAAGCACTGGCAGAGGCTGTCCAGGGTGGTGGTGGAGTCCCAATCTCTGGAGGGATTTAAAAGCTGGATGGATGAAGTGCTTAGGGACATGGTTTAGTAGTGGACAGGGATGGTTGGGCTTGATGGTCTTGAAGGTCTTTTCCAGCCTAGAGATTCTATCATTCTTGCTGGCTACATCCCACCTGGATGCTGTGCAGTCCTCACCCCCGTGGATTCTGCACGCTTTCTTTCTGCTTAGAGGGAGTGAAAATCAAGGGGTAAATCTGAAATACAGCTTAATCAAGCACGTGCAGAAGACACAAGACTCTACACCACTTCTGACAGCTGAAACGCCCGGGTTTGGCGTAACCCTTCACGTGCTGCCCTCTGAGCTGCTGCTGCTGCCACCACTTAGCCTGGCTGAAGCCGTGCCCTGTAGCTGAGAACCAGCAAGGTTGTGGTTGGCAATGCCACCGCATCCTTGTATGACACCTTCAGGGATCTGAATATAAAGACCTTCAGCATCCATAATCCCAAGGAAGGATCCACTTCCGCTGAACTGAACCCACAGCCAGGCATCGTGGGGGGCTGGCACGTGAAAAGATTTGTTCTAACAGTTTTTTACAGCTTTTTATGAGCCTGCTGTTTGGAAAAGCTCCCGTGAGCATCCTGCTCTGCCGATGGTGCCAAGGGAAGGGGAAAAAAAGTAATCGGAGGGTGGTGAGGCAGAACTAAAGTCCCGAAGAGAGACACAAAAGTCTCTTGCAGTTTTGGCAAACAAATGCTCTATATCCTTATCTTCCAATCAACAACATACTCTGGTGCCATAGCATTAGTGCCAGTCACACTGATTACTCTGTAACCCTGCCAAAAAAGCCTTATTGGATGGGTGTCGGGAGAGAAATTGTGTGGTCCTGCTGCTCTCTCTGAATTAAGCATTTGATTTTCCTGCGTTTTCAGGAAGAACTATAAGCAGCTCAAGCCATCTTTAATAAGAATCCACTTAGCAACTGCACTTAACTTACTTAAACTGATTTATCCCCTCCATCTTTTGGACTCGGTGCCTCGCACAGTGTATTCCTTCTCCTTTGCCTGGCCGAGCTCAGCACCTCTCCCTTGCACCCACGACCAGGCTGCAAAGGCTTGAAGAGGACAACCCTTACTTGACACCCCTGGATCTCCACCCGCAGTTCCCCATGAGGGACCATGTGGCCATGCCTAATCTTTTTATTCCTGTGTTTTTCTTCTCCCCTTCACCCTGCGCAGCTCTCTGGGCCAGGGAAGTTCTCGACAGCAAAGCCCCAGATGGGCAGAAGGTGGCAGCATCAGCCCAGCAGAAGGTGAGGGTTTGCTGAACGAGGTAGAGCTTGCTTGTCATTGGGAATACCAATATATTTTTGCAGAGGAAAGTAGGCATTTTAATGCTCTTAGACTCCAGAACTGTGATCAAGGCACAAAAAAAACCCCCCAGCTCCTGGGCTGGCAAAGCCAAAGGAGATGGCTCAGCCTGGCTCGGTGCAAGAAGAACCACAAAAGCATCGTGCCCGTGTGGGAAGATGCCGGGCGTGGGGCCGGAGGGATTTCATTGCAAAGGGAGAGGATGCACCTTCAGCAAGGAATGGTCCCACTGCCCCTGCCAGTGCCAGGCTGCCTCCTGTGCTTTAGGAGTCACTGCAGCACCCAGGAGCTCTGCACTTGGGACAGAAGGACCCAAGATGCCTTCAGTGAGCCTCTGCTCTACCTGCAGTGGCCTTTCTGTCCCAGGGCTGCCCCTCTGCTCTTCTCCCAATGAGAATCCAATACTTCAGCTCATCAGCTGCTCTACACTTTCTGCGCAGTCATCGCCTCACCAAGAGGTTTTCCTGATAAAACCTCTGACAGGACAAGGTACCAAAGGAATTTCACCCGCAGTGCTGGACACCCACTGGGACTTGCGAGAGCAGGGGACAAATGCCCCTGACTCCCGTCCCACAGCAGCGGGAGAGTTTTGAACAGAGGAGCTGCCCTCAGTCCACAGCAGAGTCTGGAAAACCAAATCCCGATCTCTCCAGCTGCCACACCATCCAAACTACACCGGTGCTCTCGAAGGTGCAGGGTCACAGCCTCAAGCAGGTGAAACTGGAGACAGCAGCCGGGTTTGCTGTGGCTGTGTGGATTCTCCCCTGGGATATCATCCCGTGGGAGCTGGTGGAAAACAGCCAGTGTGCCTGGAGGAGCAGCTACTCTGCTGGGCTTCAATTTGGGACCTTTATTCTTTCGGCGTATGTTGATCATTACTGTGGATCTTTCTCCTCTGTGCGGGTACATGAGGCCACGTGGATCTTAAGTCTGCCATCTCCTTCCCCCAGTGAAAATAACTGGGGGGGGGGAACACTTTTGCAGAGCTCTGCTCTCTCAAGGAAGCAGCAAATATGGAACATTCCAGCGCTACGGTGGGGCTGCCCACTGGGATGGGCTGGCAGGCACTGCAAGTTTCATGTGGGAGGGAGGCGAGAGCTGAACATCACTCTGCCTTGCATCCTGCATTTAACCTTCCTCTTTTCTTCTGTCTTCCCTGCAACCCTCGTGCAACCTTTGTCTGTTTGCGTGTCCCGATCTTGGGTAAATTCACTGCGCTGAGGCTCAGGAGATCCTCCAGCTCTGCTGCTGCTTTGCCTGCAGATCTTGCACAAGTAAGCTCGGTGTTCACACTTGTAAACGGGAGACAAAGAGCCTGAAGTTATATTATGGGTGAGGGGAGATGGCTATTTTTTTTTTGCTAAGTTAGCGTTTTAGGGGCTGATTTGAAAGCAGGGCTTAAACTGTTATGAGATGTCACCCAAACGCTACGAAAAAGAGGCAGCCCCTCATGTTGTGGAGAGTTTGGGGGCAAGAGGACAAGATGGGGCAAGCAGAGAGGTGGCTGGAGGGAGGTACCAACAAATTCCCAGAACAGGATTTTCTCCAGTGGAAGAAGCTGCCGAGGGATGGTGGCTCCTGCCCTTTCAATGAACCCAGGCAAGGGAGAAATGTTTGCAGAGGGGACAAGGGCAGCAGGAGGCATCTAAAGAGGGTGCTGAAGCAGGAGATGATTTGAGCTGAAATAGGGGAGTAGGGGGACAACGGATCCTGGAGACGATGGAAGACCAGGCAGAGCAGGTAGAAGGTCCCCTGAGGAACACAATGTCATTTTCTTCCCTCGTGTAAGAGCGTTAGACTATTCTTGGCGACTCATCAGATGCACAAGCTTTTGCAGCGATGTGTGTATCTGATGGGGTTACGGAGGAGGGGATGGGACATCTTGCAAGACAAGGGGCTTTGCCAACTTGGGATCCCTAAGCACCTCCTCTCCAGCAGGCTTGTCTTAGGATGTCCATCCTGAAACACAGGCACTGCCAGGAGGTAGAAATGTACCATTCTCTTGCCAGGGTAGCGTTTCATAAAGCCATCCCAGATAAAGCCAAGAAGGATCTTTGAGATGCTCCAGGAAGGCTGTGTTGGAGCAAAGATCTTCAGTCCCGGGCTTGGGGGGAAGTGAAGGAAGCTCTGCCCTGGGGCTTGGGCTGCAGGAAGGCTTGGGGGAGACAGCAGGTGCTGAAGGGGAGAGAGGAATGGGTGGGGAAAAGAGGATGGGGAAAAATAAAAGGTGTCTCAGGGCCTTTGGGGTGGCTAGGGAGGCTGCTGCTGCCCCAGCCTGGCCCTGCAGCACAGCTGTGCATCCCTGGGGGACCAGGCACCGAGCGCTGACTGACACTTTTAGTAGTGGGTAAACATTTAAATGCTGGGTAAATATTTAAGTATCCAAGTAGATCTTTGCAGCTCCAGTGACCCACACTGGCAGAGAACTTAGCAGAGGAGCACTTTGCCTCCTGAAGACCCAGTCTTTGCAGTGAAAGAGTGTGCCCGTGCAGGAACGCGTGGTGGATCCCAGCATCTATAAATGCACTCCCAACGTGTCATCCCGCCAGTTTTCCAGATGGGGAAACTGAACACTGATGAACTGTGCAGGGGCTACGGGGTGAGTCAAAGCTCTCAGAGCCAGGAGATGAGAAACTCCAGCCTGCTGACTCTCCATCCCATGGTTTAACCACAAGCTCATCCTTTCCCCTCAGGGGATCTCCCGCTCTGAATCTGCGCTACAGTTTGCTTCTGACTTTTACAGAAAAGTATTTTCAGATAACATAATTCGCTGCTTGGGCTGAAATGTCTTAGAATAACTTTCTGTCCAGAAGGCAGATGGGAGTGCATGTCGGGGAGGGAGTATGACACAACAAATATGGATTTGGTGAAATCGGTGCGGCTTTATGTCCCAGTTGTGGCCCTAAGAGAAAGACCCTGGTACTTCCAGCAGTGCCTGGTCCATGTAGCAGTTGCCCTGCAGAGGCTCGTGGCCGTGCTGTGCCCCACACACGGTGTGGCTGCCCAGTCCTTCTCCTGCCCTGCTGCTCCTTGGCATGGACCAAACCTGTACTGGGGCAGCTCCTGCTTTTCACCAGCAGCCGCCCTTCCTGCACGTCCTTGTTTTTCTCTTCAAGCGAAGCAGCATGTTTGCGTGTGACCACCCTGTTGTTTGGCACTTGTACTGAGGAACAGAGGCGTTTTCTTCTAATAAGATCCTGCCAGAGCTCTAAAGACCAAAGTGTCAGTGATGGGATCGATGGACAGGATCTGTGCAGGGTGCTGTGCCCTGACAGGAGCTCCAACTGATGCTGCGGAATGCCCCACATCTGAACAGATATGTGATTTTTTTTTTTGTGGTATCTCCCCATTTTCCTTCTAGGATTAGCTCCAATAAGTGGTATTTCAGTAGCTTTGGGAGAGAACGCCTTTCTTACTGGGGTCACGACTGCTGGCCTTGGTGTGTTACGGTGCTGTGAAGGAGAAGGGAGCAGGCTCAAGCTGAACGCTGGTGTTGTTTTTCAGATACGCCAGGACATGATGTTAAAAGACATCATACGCGCCCTGGGCTGGACTCCTGCAAAAGGCTCACAGCCCTTCTCTGCGGTGAGGAGATTCTGAAATATCAGCTGTGGTTGTGGCAGGTCTGGTGCTGAGGCTATGCTCTTGCATGGAAAATACAGGGAGGGGAAGAAATGTATCCCATCTATGTCCCGGACACTCAATATTTCTCAAGCATAAATCTGTACTCGTGCACAGGGAGCCCTGAGCTGTCTGGCCGGTTCCTGCGGAGACGCCTGGGCATCGCTCCTCTGGGGAGCGGGGGCTTGTGGGGGTGGTCGCTGCAGTCTGGGAGTTCAGGCTCCTGAAATTCAAGCTGTAGATCTGCGGGGCAGTTATTGCGTGGGCTCTCTGTACACGCTGCCCTTCACATCTGCCCTTCCCAGGCGTCAGCCCCTACCTGTGAGATGAAATGGATGACTCGCAAAGCCCTTTGCTGCGATTTGCCAAGGGGAGTCTGTCAGCTCGTTTCATCGGTCAAATAGGTGCACGTTTGGCACTAATCTCTTTTTGTCTCCGCTGTGTGGGTCTGATTAAAGAGCAGTGATGGTTGTAGTATGATCTGGCGAGGAAAAGAATCGCTGCTTCCCTCCCATAAGCAACAGAAGGTCTCTCTTGTAAAGGCAGGTGCAATCAAATGAAATGGCTGTGCCCCTGCCCGGGATGACTGTCTGGGGACGGAGCAGTGAGTCTTGGCTGGCAGTGGAGGAAACAAGACGGTGAGCACAGCATTTTCCTCCGCAAAGCAGTTCAGATGCAATTCAAATGATGCCTTGTGGAACCCTCCTGGCTTCTGCTGAACTGTGACACAGATGGGTCTGGCTGATTGTATGCAGCAAAGGCTGCTTAATTACAGCGGCAGCTCAATTTATTTGGTTTGGATCATCTTTATTAGCCATCACTTAAGATGATAATTAAGGGCAGAATAGAGACTGTAAAAACGATACCATCCTACGCTGTTTGCCTGCTCCCTGTGCTGCAGCTGCTGGGTCCACTCAGTGCCTTCTGGGGTCTCTCCCTCTTGTATGGGTAGCACTTTTATCACCTGCTCTCCAAACACTTGCTTTATTCCTGGCAAAACAGAAAGGAAATGGCAGTATTTTTATCCTGGGACACTTCTGATTGACTGAGGTAGAACACCTGCTGCGCCACGTGCCAGGCGAGAGCAGCAGGTGTGACTCCTGGGGAGATGTTGCAGCCCATCTCTTAAAACAAATATCCAAGTGCTAACACTCCGTGACCAAAATCCTCACGGAGGTTCTGGCAGGCAAAATGAAGGCAAGAGCGATGGAGGCTTGAGGCTCATGAAGCAACTAAGGAAGCTCAGGTGAGAATGCTGCTCAGAAACACAAAGCTACATCACTGCTCTGATTGTGGCTGTTATTGCCACGTGGTTATGACCTTGTGTTCAGTGAAGGCGCTTCTGTTCAGCTGTTTCTTCTAAAGTCCCTGAGATGTTTTCATGGTTTTCAGTCTGCCTCTGTACCACTCCAACATCCTGAATCTCCTCCTTGCAACCGCAAATCCTGGTTGCACTCTTCAGGGCTGAAGGGCTCCTGTGACCAGCACCACACAGTCTTTTCCACCACAAGGCAATTCTCGCTCTGAGACTTGGTTTTCTTCTGGATGACCCAACTCTGGGATTCCTACATTTCATCTCAAAGGCAGATTGAACCAGGGCAAGCACAGGATTGTAGCTTTACTAATCTCTTCAGTTTTAACAGGGACAGCTATGCTGGTCTCTTCTGGAGGAGAAAGACCTGGGGGTGTTGGTTGACAGCTGACTGATCATAAGCCAGCAGTGGCCCAGGTGGCCAAGAAGGCCAATGGCATCTTGACCTGTATCAGAAACAGCGTGACCAGCAGGTCCAGGGAGGTTATTTTCCTTCTGGACTTGGCACTGGTGAGACCGCTCCTTGAATTTCTCACCACAAGAAGGATGTTGAGGCTCTGGAGCGAGTCCAGAGAAGAGCAACAAAGCTGGTGAAGGGGCTGGAGAACAGGCCTTATGAGGAAGGGCTGAGAGAGCTGGGGGTGTTCAGCCTGGAGAAGAGGAGGCTGAGGGGAGACCTCATTGCTCTCTCCAACTACCTGAAGGGAGGTTGTGGAGAGGAGGGAGCTGGGCTCTTCTCCCAAGTGACAGGACAAGAGGGAATGGCCTCAAGCTCCGCCAGGGGAGGTTTAGGCTGAACATTAGGAGAAAATTTTTCCCAAAAAGGGTCATTGGTCCCTGGCAGAGGCTGCCCAGGGAGGTGGTTGAGTCACCTTCCCTGGAGAGGTTTAAGGGACGGGTGGACGAGGTGCTGAGGGACATGGTTTAGTGTTTGATAGGAATGGTTGGACTCAATGATCTGGTGGGTCTCTTCCAACCTGGTGATTCTATGATTCTGTCACCGTGATGCCCAGTCCTGGACCAGGACCCACCTCAGCCATCAACCCTGCAGGGCAGGACCTGCTCGCAGGGTGTTTGTGGGTGACAGTCAGGGATGCGTCTCCATCACAGCATCTTCACAGCAGAACTGCAGGTCCCCTCCCTGTGGGAGACAGGGCTGGGCTTGGTTTTCAGAGCTGGCAGCTACAGTCACCGCTGTGATGCGCAAGGAAATCCCCCAGACTGGAATCCAGCCCCTGTAAAACCACAAGCAGGTACTGTGTGTGTTGCAAGGTGATGTGTATCAATGGTCTGGGGCCATTCCCAGGACGGTGGGGGAAGCTGGATATTGTATTTGCACATACGTGAGCAGTTCTGAAGCAGCTGCCTTGTGCTCCAGAGAAGCGATTTTTCCTTCATTTGTTCAAACATAAGAAGGAACAATACATTAGAGAATTGGGAGGAGGAGAGCTTATAAATTTTGCTCCTCCTTTTTTTTCTCCTGAAACGTCAGCATCTTAGAGCATTCTTGATCCGTTCTGCTTTGGTGGATGCTGCCACTGCTGCTGTACTCAGCTCCAGTGATAAACACTGAAGGGCAGAGGGGAGGACCCTACGACAGCATTTTTAATGAAGTGCATCTCCAGGCTACACCGAATGAAGCTATTTGTGTCCTGGTACAGCCTTTGTTTGCAAACAACAGCCTCTCTAGGTAACCACAAGGCAGGGAACAAGTGCCTATTTACTTGCCTCTGTCTCCACCAATAGTGAAGGAAAGGAGCCCATCTGTCTGGGCAATGCGGAACAAAACTATTGCAGAGTGGAGCTGGGTAAATTAATAACATAGGCAGCCCAGAAAAATAAGCCCAGGTTCCTAGAGATGTAGATAAACCTAATGGTTGTTCTTTTCTTAAAGTTCAAGAGAAGTCATCTAACCTGGAGTCTGACAAGAAAAATGGGGACAGGTAAATCATTCCTTCCTTGTTGGCCTCTTTTCTTGTCCAAAGATAAAACAGCATCTTCTCTCATCACTGTCCCAGGGACCACCTTTATCACAAAAAAAAGGACTGGCTCAAAGGCTGTGATTTTAAATGCCAGTCTTGCGCTCCCTGAAGATGATCCAATCCCCGAAGAAAAAGCTGGCAGGTTTGTCACAGTCTTGCCTTTGCTTGTTAGAGTCAGTCGGAGAGTTTCACAGATCTGTTCTGAAGGTTGCTGCAGGCTGGTTATTCTGTTTTAAAGCGCGGGCAGCAGTGTTTCTCCAGACAGGCAGCCACTATTGAAAGAAAGAAATTAAATTTTAAGAAAACAGAAATGTTTTGGCGTTAAAGCCAGCTAACTGGTTTCGACAAGCTGAACTGGGTTTTGTACTTCAATATTCTCTTCCTTATAGCAGCCTTTCAGTACTTAAAGGCAGCCTACAGGAGAGCTGGGGAGGGTCTCTTGATCCGGGAGTGCAGGGATATGAAAGGGGAACTGGTTTTGGCTGAAAGAAGGGAGATCAAGATGAAATCTTAAGAAGAAATTAAAATGCTTCCCAACAGAAAAGTCCTGGACAAGCCCATGGGTGGCCTCACTTATAAGTGAAGAGCTCACAAGGGCTCAGATGGTTGCCTTTTCACTCCAAAGTGTCCACTGAGCCATCAGGGTTTATATTTGGGCTCTGGTCTTCCAAGACTGAGTCATATTTCCTTCCTTGAGAATTTCTCCTAAAGGCTGTTGTTCTGGGAAGGGTGCACATTTCTGCCTGGTTCATGCAATACCCAGGAGTGGCCTTTTCTGTTGCATTTTTAGGGAACCCTTCCAACTTGAGATATTCTATGGTTCAGGCAGACACGGATCACCGAGCACATATGAAAACTAGACCTGAACTGAGTAAACAAATATTGATCAACCCAACCTCAGGTCACTGCTGAGAACAGTATTTTCCAGGAGTATATTGAAGATGCAGGATTCCATCTGATGGTACAAACGCAGGGTGAAATTCAATCTTGCTCCAGGGAGTTTGCAATCTCAGTACGATCAATAGTAGCATTGAAAAATGCTGGTCTCATTTGGGTGACAAAAATCTGTGTCTGAGTGGCTCCTCCTTTTGTAGCTGTGAATCAGAAAACAATGAATAAGCAGTTCAGATCTCGTGAAATGAGGAGAGGGAGTGACCCTAAAATAGCTGTGTGCTGGGGGTACGCAGGGCTAGAAGTAGATTGGGATGGGAGGAGAGGAGAGGAAAAAGCAGGGCAGTGGGATAGACCTTCTCGGGATGATTAATGCTGACCTACACACCATCATCGTTCAGGAGACGAGTGTTCGCTTCATACAGCGACTTGCACCACTGTATGTGCGATCTGGTAATTTTCCAGGTACTTGGCTGTTTGACTTGAGGGGTTGCTAAACGCGCCGAATGAGATGTGATGTCTCGTGAGCGCTGGAGTGGAGGTAGCAGAGCGGATTTTTCCCACCATGGTGAATTAAGTAGGACACACTGCCTTCCCAAGCAGGGTGTCTGACTCTCCTGTGTCTCTGCAGGGTCACAGCTTATTTGTCAATGCCTCATAGAGAAAAGCTGGGGCCAGCCGGTCCCTTCTCAATGGTCTGAACTTCCCATTGAAATCCATGCTGTGATTTTGGAGGAAAACTCAGACTGTTGGTGTTGGCTCATTCAGAGCAATGAGGTCAGCTCATTGGAGGCCTGATCCCTGACTAACATCATCTCTGGGATTACTGAGTAAATTTCTATTATTTTCTGAGTTGGACAGTTTTTCTCTATTTTCATTCCACCAGGATGGAAAGACAGGAGCAACCCAGTTTGTAGAAGCACTTTGTTACCAGCCCAGCAGACAGCAAACATCAAGTGCTGAGGGGACAAGTTCTCACAAGTCCCCATTTTTAGGGCCGGTTTCTATTTCATGTCATGGCCTCGACCCCATCCCCTGCCCCAGGGAAGCGGGATACGACGGTGTGGAAGGGGCTGTCATGTGAAGAACAGCTGAGAGCCACAATGATCCTGGCATGTGTATAAATAGAGGCAGAGCTGCTATCCCGATGAAACGAGACCAGATGTTTCTCTGAAATCCCTCTTCTCCACCAGTGAAAATGATTGTTTAGTTACAGCAGAGCTAAGCAGGCAGCAAAGTATTTTTAGACCTATTAATGATGGGAAGCCAGAGGGAATGGCAGAGGAGCTGAATGCCTCGCTGGGTCAGGGGGTGCCAGGGCAGCCACCCTGTGATGCTGCAGGGATAGGTGGGACACAGTCGAAGAGAGTGTGAGCCGGAGGAGCCCCTCGCTGCCTTTGTTCTCTTCTTCTGCTTCCTATCCCGGCATTAACAGCCTGAGTTTAAAGCCCATGCTGCGGCCGCTTCTGTGAGGTAGAAATTCGGTGTCAGCATATGTATCCTGGAGGCAGTTGGCATGAGATGAAGGAGGGACGGCAGCAGCATTAAAACTGGGCTTTGGCTCTTTAATATTAAACTTTCCCCAGCGCCGGGGTTTTTTTTAATCAGTTTGTGCATTATCTGCCATCCCCGTTCAAAGAGGGGTTTAGCACAGAGATTTCAGTGCTTAATCCCAGGGGCAAGGAGAGCGGAAGAGTCTCTCTGAAGGTTTTTGGGGCTCAATCTGGCCTCAATTACATGAGCCTAAATCAATACAGAGTGGCCACGACGGGCTTCGCTGGGACCATGTCTGGCTGGAGGTAACAAAATCAGGGGTCAGCCCCATCTCTGGCCAGGAGATGCCTCTATTCCCTAACGCTCCATCCACAGGGACCTACCAGGGGGATATAAGCATTGCCAGGCTGGCTGAGGATAAACCTTCACCTTGGGCAATAACCAGAGTCTGGCCGTGGCCAGCTGCAGATGCTTACAAAGGGATATCGGAAGAGGGAGAGTATAAAGTGATCCTTCCTCCGGCATAGCCTCCTGGCTCCCGGTAATCACCAGTTGAGAGACTTCCTGAGCCGGAGGTTGCACGAATTTGTCTAATCCCTTTTTTTTTGAATTCATTTATGATTTTGGCCTCCATGACATCCTGTGGCAACGACTTCCACAATGTAATTATGTGTGGTGTAAAAAAGTACTTCCTTTCATCTGCTTTAGACCCAGCTCCTGAACATTTCTCTCTGAGCTCTTTAACTCTTGTGTTGTGAAGAACAATAATTCCAGGTCCGTACCCGATCTCTCTCACCTCCTCAGACTTCTCTGTCTTTGCTTGCCCCACAGTTTAGTTCTAGCAAACTGGAGTCTCTTCATTTTTCTAGTCTTTCCTCCTTGTATGGTATCTATCCCATCACTTTCACTCTCCTTATCACCCTCCTCCATTTCTCTTCTCATTTTATTATCATCTATTTTTGAGATAAAAATCACTGAAGTGAAACTTGTTCAATCCTGAAAATGTAAATTCATTCTTCTGGAAGAAGGTCAGCTCAGAAGCTTTATTTTCTCAAGTCACATAGGTGTAGTTTGATTTCTACAACACATAGTCTTTGCCTGAATGGAAATACATAGGTAGCTCTCTCCAAATGCTTTGATTTAACCTATTCTGAGTAACCTTCCAGCCCTAATTTAACCAGACTCTGTGGGTTAATGTGATGGCCACGATTAGATCAGCTAATGGGGCTGGTTTACACAAAGGGAATTTCATGCACGTGCTTGTATCGCCGCCCATTTACGCCTGCACAAATTCCCAGTGCACTGCTGGCAGAGAGGACCCCCAGCCAGAACAGCTGAGCTGATGAAACTCAGCAGTCTCTGATTTCCAGGATATCTTTATTTATAAAATATGTCTATTTTTGCTGCTGTCATGCCTGCAAAACCAGCCTTCCTCTATTAGTCATCCCTGCTCTTTATTAGTGTTTATATTGCACCAAACCCCACAAATAAGGGCAGAGGAATGGATTTTTTTTCCTGCTACCGTGTGGACTGCAGAAACCTCACTATCCAGTTGGTCCAGACCTTGCTGCTAGGATGGCTTGATCATACTTGCAGATACAACCAGTCCTCGCTTGATGGGAACCAGTTGCTGGTGCCTTTCGCCACTCCTGTGAAATCGCTGTCCCAGGAGTGTGTGGCAGCATTTTAAGACACCACTATTCCTCTTCTGGCAGTAGCTCAGCGGCCACATCCTTCCCTCGCAACACGCCGGCTCCTCTCCTCTCCCTTGGAGCAGCTTCGTGCAAGCTCCGTGTGGCTGCAGCAGTTGAAGACCTGTGTGAGGGACGGAGAAGCCTCTGGGAGGCTGACAGCAAGAAGGGAGTTGCAGGGAGAGCAGGAGAGGAAAACCTTGAAGAGTTTAATGGATTGTGGCCACTAAATGATGAACTTGGAGAATGTGTATGTTATGTCATCGGCAGAAGTTGGAATGAGCTGGGATAGAAAGAATGTAGGAGGGAAAATTTTGGTTTTCCTACTCTTTATGGTATTATTATGGCTGTTTATGCAGATGCCTGCTCTGGAAGGAGCAGCCTGCCTCCCCTCAGCACCCAGTCCTTTTTAAACCATGATACAGAGCATGTTTTTGGGTGGGAAGAAGCCAGGAGAGGTTAATGGGTGTTCCGGCTGTGCTACTTCTGTCCAGACCTGTGCAGTATCTCCCGTCCCTGTCACAGAGATGTAGGGAAAAATCCTCACTAGGAGGATTTTAAACCAGGTTTCAGCCTGGTTTAGTTCTTTTTGGTTATAGTGGTAGTTTAAAAATCTTTATTTCCCAAAGAGTTGAGTGTAACACCACCGAGTTCAGAGATCTCTCTTCCCCAATCCCATGTCTTCCCTCCTACAACCTCAGGAACTGCTGAACTCGCTGGTCTGTTTCCAATAAAACAAACAGAGGGATAAAGGTCCAAGAGGTAATTAAATCCCTGCAGGAATAATGAAACCTGGCAGCAAGGTAAAGCAGGGAGATAGGGAGATTCTAGAAGGCTCTCGGCTGAGAGTGTCCACCCTTTGGTCTGTGCCTAGAGGCGAATCTGCAGAAAACTGGGCTACACCAGCGCTGCATCATGAAACCAAACAACCAAACATTTCGAAGGTTCCTTTGTTTTAAATCTCAGCTTGGAAATGACAGCAGAGCACATATTCTGGCCATGCAATGGGAAAACTGCAGCACAAACTCATCGCACTTGAGAACAGAGGGCTCCCAGCTGGGTAGAGAATGACCCAATTGTAGGGTGAGATTCAGGTCAAGTTCTCAGTCAAGCATGAGACAGAAACCCACAGAAAACGAGGTTTCATCAATTAATCATACCACTAGCAGGAGTTTTTGAAATAGTTAATACATCCTAGATGCAACTATACCAGAGAAGTGACCCTGCCCCTCTGTTGCTTTTTTTGTGAGACCTCACCTGGAGTATAATCTCCAGTCCTGGAATCCTCAATGTAAGAAGGAGATGGAGCTGTTAGAACGGGTCCAGAGGAGGCTGCGAGGATGATCTGAGGGCTGGAGCACCTCCTGTCCAAGGACAGGCTGAGAGAGTTGGAGTTGTTCAGCCTGGAGAAGAGAAGGCTCCGAGGAGACCTTAGAGAGACCTTCCAGTATCTGAAGGGGGTACAAGAAAGCTGGGGAGGGGCTGTTTACAAAGGCTTGGAGTGATAGGACGTGGGGAACGGGTATAAACTGGAGAGGGGCAGATTTAAACTAAACAGAAGGAGGAATTTCTTCACAGTGAGAGTGGTGAGGCCCTGGCCAAGGTTGCCCAGGGAAGCTGCCCCATCCCTGGAGGTGCTCGAGGCCAGGTTGGAGCCCCTGATCCAGTGGGAGGTGTCCCTGCCTGTGGCAGGGGGTGGAACTGGATGATCTTTAAGGTCCCTTCCAACCAAAGCTAGTCTATGATAAGGGTACTCCAATCCAGCTGGATCATGAGGACATCTCTTGCTGCCCCTTTGCAAGACCTCAGCTCCCCAGAGGAACTTTTGGGAACTCCTACAACAAACCTTCAGGTCTGGGCAGCCGAGCTCAACACGCCGAGAAGCCGAGATCACAGAATCACAGAATAACCAGGTTGGAAGAGACCCACCGGATTGTCGAGTCCAACCATTCCCACCAATCCCTAAATCGTGCTCCTAAGTACCTCATCCACCCTCGCCTTAAACACCTCCAGGGACGGTGACTCAACCACCTCCCTGGGCAGATTGTTCCAATGCCTAACCACCCTCTCCGCGAAGAATTTTTTCCTTAAAAGATCCGCGAGTTGTGGCCCTTTCAGAGGGAAGTTAGTGCTCCTCAGCGGCGCTGCAGTAACTCGTTGTGTGAACCCTCTTATTCTGTTGCAGCGTGAAATAAAACAAGGTGACATGAAGCACGGTTAGAAAGTGAGGGAGCGGCGCCTGGTTTAGAGCCCCTTTGTGGCACAGCAGAAGTTGTATGCCGGGACGAGCCCCTAGAGCCCGTGCTAAGCGTTAGGGTTCCGTAAGGAATGTAGAGGAGATGCTGCTTTGCTAAACCCTTTGTGCACCACGGAGAGAATCCCTGTGTTCTTGGATTTACCCTGTTTCTGTTGGTGATGGACAGGCACAAACTCAGACCAAGGGATTCCAGCCAAGGAACCCGAAGCGAGCTGAAGCCCTTTGTCCACTGTTCCTGAAACTCCAGGTTACAGCGCTGGGACTTAAAAGACTGTGGGTGCGCGCTGTATTCACAGGTATTTTTATTCTGGATTTTTAAAGAGCAGGTGTGTCGGCACCAGGAAATCCACAAAAGAGAGCATTACACCCCTGAAAGGAGGTTGTGGAGAGGAGGGAGCTGGGCTCTTCTCCCAAGTGACAGGGGACAGGACGAGAGGGAATGGCCTCAAGCTCCACCAGGGGAGGTTCAGGCTGGACATTAGGAAAAAATTTTTCCCAGAAAGGGTGATTGGTCCCTGTCAGAGGCTGCCCAGGGAGGGGGTTGAGTCCCCTTCCCTGGAGGGGTTTAAGGGACGGATGGATGAGGCGCTGAGGGACATGGGTTAGTGTTTGATGGGAATGGTTGGACTCGATGATCTGGTGGGTCTCTTCCAACCTGGTTATTCTATGATTCTATGATATGTTTCTATGAAACCAACACACGAGCCCCGCAGACGGAGTGGACCTGGACCAAGCCAGCGGTGCTCCAGTGCTGTCAACTGACAGAAACCGAGCTTCAGCGGCCTGGAAGGCAGCTGCTGACAGGCCTGAACCCGGCAGACCCGCCTCACGGGCCTTTGGGGACCGAACGTCCCGCCCCAGCCCCCAACACGCACGTAGCGGCGAGGGGCGGGGGGCGAGGGGCGGGGCCTGTGGAGGGGGGTGGGCACCCGGGCGGGGCCAAACGAGGAAGGGCGTGGCCATGGAGATGGGGCGTGGCCAGAGCGCGGGGGCGAGGCCGGGGGCGTGACCAACGCTAGGCGCGTGGTGAAGGGCGCGGCCGGTGTGCAGGGGGCGTGGCCACAGCGCGCGGGGGCGTGGCTAGAGAAATGGCACTGGGCTAGGGCAGGGGGCGTGGCCGGAGTTTGGGGCGTGGGGGGGGCGGGCGTTGCGGGGGGGCGTGGTCAGACCGGGACACGTGGTAATTGCGCGGGCTGGCCGGAGCGCGGGGCACGGCCAGAGCTGGGCGGGGCCATGGAAGGGGGCGGGGGGCAAAAGCTAGGGGCGGGGCTATTGCTGGGGGCGTGGCCAGAGTATGTGAGGTGTTTCTTGAGCTGGGGGCGTGGTCAGAGAAGGGGGTGTGGCCTGAACGGGTAGTGTCGCTGGGATCCGGGGGCGTGGTTATCGCCGGGGGAGTGGCCAGTAGGGTGGGGTGTTTCTTGAGCTGGGGGTGTGGTCAATAAGGGGGCGTGGTCTGAGCTCGGGGGCGTGGTGAGAGGGGGTGTGTGTATCCTGAGCCGGGGGCGTGGTCAACAAGAGGGCGTGGCCGGGTGGCGCGGCCAAAGCGGGAACGTGTCATGAGCTCGGGGGCGTGGTCAGAGGCGGGGGGCGTGGCCAGATGGGGGCGTGGCTATTGCCAAGGGCGTGAAGCGCGGGGGTGTTTCCTGAGCCGGGGGCGTGGTCAAGAAGAGGGCGTGGTCGGCGAGAGGGCGTGGCCAGCGCGCGGGGGCGGTGGTCAGTCATGGGGGCGTGGTTATTTCCGGGGGCGTGGCCCCGAGTGGGCGGAACGTTTCTAGGGCGGAACGTTGCTAAAAGGGGGTGCGGCCAGGAGGGGGCGTTGCTAGAAAGGGGCGTGGCCAGTCCGGCGGCGGTGCCGGCTCGGGCGGCGCTCGCTGAGGCGGGCGCGGCGGCGGCTCCGGTTCCCCCCACACCCACCCCCCCCCCCCGCCCCTTCTCCCCGCTGTGGGGCATGGACGTCCCCACGGTCGAGTCGCCGGGCTGGGCGCCCGAGGCGTTCGCCGAGCCGGAGGAGGCGGAGGAAGCCGGTGGCGGCGCCGCCGCCGCGCTGGACCGCGTCCTGCTGGAGTCCGTGTGCCAGCAGCAGGGCTGGGCCCGCGTCTACGGTAAGAGAGCGGCTCGGCGGACCCGGGCCCGCCTTTGTGTGCCCGGCGGCCTCCTTAGCCTTAGCGAGGGAGGCTGCCCCCACCCCCTCGGTGGCCCCCGGTGGGGCTCAGGGCTCCCCCCCTCCCCCGCGAAGCGGCACCGGGTGAAGCCGAGTGGGTCTCGGCTTCTCCCGGTGCCGCTTCGAGCTCTCCCTGCGATGAAACCTCAGGTTCAGTCTTTCTGTCAGCATCCAGACGGTGGGAATGATGTTTTCTCTCTCCCTGTGACGATTCCCGTGCTCCATCCTTGGGAAGGCAGCAGTTGCAGTGTGTGGCTTTGCTGTTACCGCTGCCCAGTCTTGTGTAAAACCTGTAAAAATCATTTATCGGTCCTTTTCCGCCTCAGGTCCTGTCACGCTGTTGTCTTCTTCCTCTCCTGCTCTGACTCCTAGAATCACCAGGTTGGGAAAGACCCACTGGATCATCGAGTCCAACCATTCCCTAAACCAGCCCCACTGAGATCCTCCTGGCCCATAAAACTAGAAGCAAATGCTTATTTCTGTTACCCGTGTATCATCGAGCTGCTACTGGTTGTGTTATTCCTGAAACACAAAGGTGGCATAAATAAGTTATCTACGTGAACTCTGCTGGATTTCTTGGCTGAGGGTGGTTAATTATTGTGAGTACCCCCAGCCTCAGCCTCCGCACGTATCAGGTGAGGAGGATCAGGCTGCAGGTCTTTTGGAAAGCACGGTCTGTTCAAAGACCTTTCTGTTTATTTTGGAAGCTTGAAAAGCTGGTGCGATGGGATGAGGCTGTCTGGCTGCTTTCTGTCTGGTGCATCAGTGAGCAAAGTTATAGTTAGCGCGGTTAATTGTGATAGAAGTTTGGGATTTGTTGTAGTTTCCACTATGTCAAGCTCGCTGCTTCTTGCCTAGCTTTCTTTGTTACTCTCACCCTAATGCTGAAGCTCTAAAAATGCAGCCTTCTAAAAAAAAAACCAGACCCTTTCTGCTGCTGTCAGGGGGAGCTGGGAAGATGGCAGATTGCCTTCGAGTTGTTTGTTTGTTTATTTAGAATACTTTCCAAAGGTAAAATGAGAACTACTTAAGAAGAGGATGTCTGGCACCGGCCTATCTTGTTGTTACCCAAGGTTATATCGTGTATGAGTGGAACCAGGAATGCGGTTTCAAAATTAGCCACAGCGAAAAACATTGCTTGTTGATAAAGTCGCGTTGTACGTTGTAGTGTGTCTGCAGCCTGACACTAACATGGAGATAAATGGGAAGTCGCCTGTGACAGAGCAGCGAGCTCACGGGCTATAAAAATCAGTGTAGACTTCAAGCTTGTAAAAATACATCTCGTAGCCCAAGGACAATAACTAATTATTCCTAGTCTGTGTTTAAAAACAGCTCATTATCTCTCTCCCTCAAAGAATCTCATGTGGTAGTGCCTTCTCTCCTTTCCTATGAATTTGCAATCGGATTAGCTCCTATTTGTTCATTTCCTCCTGCTCATTAGCCTTTTCTTCTGGCGTGAACACATCTGGAGGAGTTTGTGGACAATGAATCCGGTTGAAACTGTGCCATGTTTGTGCACAACTAAATATGGGTTATAAACCTGTGAGTGACAAGTGTTATTTATAGGATTAAAAGTAAAGCCTTGCACAGTTGTTGAGGAACCACCACAGCATCAGGAAAGAAAACAGGAGCAGAAAGCTTAGCCTCAGTGTCTGTATTGTCTGAGGAACAATGGAAACACTAACAGTAATTATTTCACCCTCAGTGGCTTGAGGAGGGAAGGAACATCTAGTGTATGAAAAGTGGAGAAGCATTTTCTAACAGGGCAAAAAATGCAGCTTTTGATGTCATAGCCTTTCTTTTCCATGCCTCATTCTGCTGTGTTGGGGAGTTGTGCCTAGTGAAAGGTGACTGGCTGAAAAGTGGCTCAAGTAGCTGAAATGCTTATTTTAAAGAAAAGGAATTTGGGAGCTGCTTAAAGGCAACAGTGTTTATTTCTGTGCATCTCTCTCTTCTGTAGTGGCGTGCTGTCCACTTTGTCTCTGTCCAAGGAGGTAATTATTGGCATGAGAGGAGCCAGTCCGATTGCAGAGCCTGTAAAACTTCGTCTGTAGGCAAAAGGGAAGAAAATGTAGCAGTAAAGTACCATTATTACTGGTCTCTGTGGCTTGCCAGCAGTGTGACAGTGATGTGAATACACTAGGACTTCACCATGTCTGGGATGTGATTTCAGTGTGACGCTGAGGTCTCGTCTGACTTTGCTCCGAGATCTAAATCATAGTCTGGCTATTTTTGCATTTCCTGCCTCAGCTGAGTAGTTAAAGGGTAGCTTTTTCATTCCATGTTCTGGGGGTTCGGCAGCTTCTGCTTAAGTGAATTAGCAAGGATGTTATCAAACCACGGGATTACAGCTTCCTTACTAGAGGACAGAGCTTATCATGCAAGCAGTTTCCTCCAACCTGGTGTTTGAATAGTGGATGGGAACAGCAAATGTGCCTGTCAGAGCGATAGATATGATTGCTCATGAAACACAAATCACGTGAGTGCTGTTAGATGATGTTTCCAAGAACTAGTTTTGACACACAACTAATGTTTGTGTAAAATATGTATCAACATGTGTTCTGCACGATGGCTTCCATTCCGCCTCGCGGCATGTGTGTAATGGGTAGGAGGGAAGAGGTTATCTTGATTGGATTAATGCTATGACTTTTTCCTCCTCTGTGAAAGGGATAGCTGACTTTTGAAAACATCCACCAGTGCTTCAAGGTCTTTTTCTCTGCTCTTTGAAACTTATTTTGGAGGGAGAAGGTAGGGGAATGACTGAATTTACAGCTTTCTCTGTGCTAACTGTGAAAACAGAGCAATTGTGTTGCCTGCTGTGGCTGACTGAACATCCATGGATTTTGTAGCAATGAATTATAAAGCTAGCATCGCAGCACTGGTGTTAAATGTTGCATGTGATGGGGGCAGAATCAGATTTTGCCTGACTTAGAGTCTGTGTCTAAACAGGTTTTAAACTTCTGCGACAGCAGTTGTCAAATTAGCTTCTAGTGCGCCCGCTCTAAATCTCACTGCGAACGTCTGTGTGCTCAAATGACTGATTTCAAAATAGGAGTTGCTGAAATACATAGAAAATAGCACTGAGGCCTTATCTGGACTAGGAAATGTCTTTCTCTTTCAGCAGCGGTGTTAAAAGAGGATAGTGCAAACTCTGGCACAGATCGGACATAGACATGTTCAACACCTTGTCCTCTAATCCTGTGAGCAGCCTGGAAACATTACTTGCTGCCAGAATAAGCCTCCTCACCCCCTTCCTCCTGGGGGAAAGAGGAGGCTTTTCAAACGTGGGCTTGAAAGGCTCCGTGCTTTTTCACGTTTGTGATCTGCAGACAGAGCTTCTCTGGTTCTGACTGCAGAAAAAGCCCTAGACCCTATGCAGCCGGATAGAAATGTCTCTTGGCTGCTTCAAACCTGAGTTCCAGGCTTTTCTGTGTTGTCTGTCAGAAAATACTGGGCTCATGCGCAGGGCTGAAGCCACGGTAATGTGCGCAGTGTCACATGGAGATTAAAACCCACGTGTGGTTCGAGCACCGCACAGAAGCATTTCCTAATCGTGTGAAGTTCGGTCCAGAAGCCCAATTTCTGCAAGTTACCCATTCAGCAATACATTGCCTACCTTCTTCAACTCTTCTGTTGATTACTCCAGCTCTATTCTCGATGCTTTCTGCTTCTTTGCGGCCTGCCTTGCTGTGACTTTGTACCTAGCTTGATACCTACCTGATCAAGAGCCCCTCCCCAGCTTTCCCCTTTCAGTACTGGAAGCTGCCCTAAGGTCTCCCGGGAGCCTGCTCTTCTCCAGGCTGAGCAACCCCAACTCTCTCAGCCTGTCCTCGTACGGGAGATGCTCCAGCCCTCAGATCATCCTTGCTGCCTCCTCTGGAATCACTCTTAGCAGATCCGCGTCCTTCCTGTGCTGAGGGCTCCAGAACTGAATGCAGGGCTCCAGGTGGGTCTCACTAGAGCGGAGCAAAGGGCCAGAATCCCTTCCCTTGCCCTGGTGGTCACGCTTCTTTGGATGCGACCCAGGATGTGTCTTTAGACGAGCACCAACAGGCTTTGGTACTGGATAGCGTCTCCTTCTTGTCAGCAAATCCTCTCCTACCCAACTTGCTTGTTGTTCTGGCCAGCTTCTTCCAAGATGTCCATGTGAGAATGGGAGTCAGTCTCCCCTCCCGGGGTCCCGTCTGTCCCCCACCATCTCCACAGCTGGTGGAGGTCCCACCAGGTGGCGGCATCTTCATTGTGGTGGTGCAGGAGCTGCTGAAGGACACCCAAAGCTGCCCTAAGCAGGCTGAGGAATAGCGTCCTCTCTGCATTCGGACCTTATAGCTCATCTTCTGGAGCTCAATTAAAAAGTAATCTGGAGGCTGTATGATGGGGAGTGGGTAGGAATAGTCTACTTGATGTAAAAACCAAAAAGCCCTTGTGATGGAGCGAAGAGGCAGTCTGATAGTTGAGAGACAGCTGTTGCAGCTGTAGAAGGCTTTCTTCTCCCTCCTGAGATGGGTGAAGATAGCTCAGCTGGGCTTGGTTCCGTGCGCTGCTGCGTTTGTGAGCGTGAGCGGGGCTGCAGTGCATTGCAGGAGATCGTTATGAAGGATTTAACGTGAAACAAGCCGAAGGTGCGGATGAGACCCTTGGGAGGCTGGAAGGGAGCTGACGAGCTGCATAGCGTGTCTGTGCAGGCGGCTGTGAGTTGGAAAGAGGACAGGGGCAGTGTTCCTGAGCATTTCTTTCCCTTCTGATCAATAGGCTTATTTTTAACTCCCTTAGAAAGTTGGTGCAGCAGAAGATAATCCTCGTTGGGACGGGAAGTGTCATTTCCTCTGTGTTTGCACAATGCCCGCACTAGCGATACGTGACCTTATCGTGGCCTTCAGGTGCCGCTGCAGCGCGTTAAATACAAACTTGGAATAATGAAGGCATAAAGCTGCTTTTTCATTTTGTTGAGATGATCAATGACAATGATTTCTAGTGAGTGACCCGCTGGGAAAGATGGAGTTTAATCAAAACCAAGGTTTTCAGTGTCCGCGTTTGCAGATTAAAAACGGACGAGTGTGCAGAGAGATTCTGCAGCGAGGAGCATCTAAAGATGTGACTGGAGTACTTTTACAGGTGATCTGCTCATACCTGCTGTGTGGTAGCTCCTCTGACAGCTCTTTTTGACTACAGGGAATTCTTACAAGCACAAGGGGGTGAATTTTGGATCCTCTGTGCTACCACAGCTGTTGAATCTCTGATGACTTTCTTGTGTGATCGTAGGGGCAATTTGGAGTTCAGCTGAGGGCTAGATAAGACCCTGTTTTCTTCTTGGTTGCTTTGCTCCCAAACTTCATTGCAGAATTACTCTTTTGACATTAAAACTTTGCACTTCACTCTTTTTAAAGAACATGAATGTTCATTTATACATGAAATAATTTTTTCAAAGGAACTTTTGGCTGGGCTCTTTCAGCTGGCTGTGTTGTTGCAAACGTTGCCTAGGCTACTAATTCATTAAGTCACTTAAATATTTGGAGGCGTCAACAATACTAGAGTGTGGAGGGGAAATGCGGATGACATTATTTTAAAACACCAGTTTCCTGACTCCTGTATTTCAGTCACACGATTTATCTCTGGCTGAACATTTTCATGTGGTGCTGTTTCCTATTTTTAAACAATAGGGGAAAAAAAAAGGAAGATAAGAGGAGCATAACAGTGACCCGTTGACTTATTATGAGATCATGGGTTCTTTTCAACTGATATTTATAGATTTTTATAGAAAATAGCTGAGATTTCAGCATTTTCTGGCACATACGCATTCTTACCCCCAAGGTCACAGAGTTAAGCTCTCATTGGAATTCTTTCGAAATCCTCCGTACAGGCACATAGTAATCATGGAAATACAATTTGTATCTGCAAGGAAGGGAACCCAGTGGAAAGCAAAATGACTGCATTTTGGGTTGTAAACTGCTCACGAAGTCCTCTGTTTGTTTTGACACCCTCTGGTCTGAGAGAGCCTCTATGGAAATGATGGAGGTTGGAGGGGAATAACATTTGTTAATTCTCTTTAATGGGGTTTCAAAAGGTCACAAAACTGTACAAAGGCTCTTCTCCAAGAATTAGTTTTATTTTTAATTATAAAGCGAGTTGGAGTAACGAGCACTTGGTGGTGAAGGGGATCTTTGCACTTAAGTAAATGTAAAACCAAGTCCTGGATTTAGATCCCTTATTATCTAAAATGATTTCATTTGTTTCTTTACAGCTGGGAATACCCCTTTAAAAATTAGCTCTTACACTTGCAAGCACTGGCAGGCACTGAGTTAAAGGCATTAATTCTGCAAACTGTGGGAAAACGACACCCATTTCAGCAGATGTGCAATGTCTGGTGCGGATTTGCATAAGAATGCTTATGCTCCTCTGTTAGTTTCTGGCTTGATTAAAACTTGCAGGCACCTTTTCCCTTCTTGTAGCGCTGTGTCTGCGTTCTGGGACATTAGTACTTTAATTGAAAATGCCCCCTTTTCTTCTGCGTTAAGATAACTGATTTTATTTGCCAAGTACTGCCCTGTAGATGCTTGGTGCTTTACAGACAGAGGCTGCTTGCCTTGCCTTTTGGGATGCGTAACCTGGACCAGAGAAGAAAGGAAACAGCAAGGATGAAAAACTTGTTTGGAAGCCGATGGAGGATTACAGGTGGGGGGACTGTGTATTGAGTCCTTACTTCTGAGGAGATGTGGGACTGGAAAAGAGAGTTGTGGTGAGAGGAAGGGAAGAGTTAGGAACCTGTGACTAAAAATGATCACTCATCTCTTACACGTAACCTCTCCCCATGTCAGGCTGTTAGGTAAGAGTTCCAAGGATTCTGCAGAACCTCTTGTTCCTGTTCCCAGTCTGGATGCCATGAAAGAAAAAAAAAGCCTAGACGATTCTTTCATTTCAGGAAGACCATAGATACAGCAGCATTAATTCAGAGAGAGCTTTCTGTCCTCAGAATAGCAGGGGATTTAAGCAAGGTACCGGGAGGCGGGATATTGGAAAAGAGGACAGGAAATTGGATTTCTACCTGCAGTTTCTGACAGGGAGGGAGAAACTAATTAGGAAGAAATGTTTTGCGTAGACTTTATCCACATATGATCAATGTTGGATGCCCACCACCACGATGCGGGGCTCTGAGAGAGAAGGCTTTGTGTTGGGACTGTTTTGAAGGGGTTTTTGGCATGGAGGCACAAAGCACAACCTAGCGGTATCCTAGACAAAGCCTAATGCTCGAGGAATGCGGGTCTGGAGCTGCACTGCCCCATCTGCTGCTGCCAGTGGTTTTTCCTAGCCCTGGTAGCCAGCAGAGCACTTCTGGGTCGGCCAGCATGGGAGGGAGCAGCGGTTAGTGTTGCCTTCGTGCAGCATCTCTAGCTTTGTTGTTCCATCGGTTGCAGGGAGTGTAGTGGCATGGAAGTGAGAGGGAAGGAAGTGCTCTTAGCAGGCTGCAGGGCTGTGAGCTGGCACTGCACGGCAGTGAGCCAACTCGCACCCTTAACAGCTTCCAGCTCTATTGCGAGAGGGCTGATGTGCCCCAGCTCTACAAGAGCAGTGTTTATGTTGAGGCTGAATAAGTCGGAAAGCCTGGAAATTCATGTCACATCCAGTTTTTGGGTATCCTTCACAGAAGAACTTTAAGTGAGTACATGGAATATAACAGCACAACTGCTTTTTTCATTTTAGGAAACACATCTTCTTTGCCCAGTAAGGGCTTGGAGGAAATACGGATGGGGCTGGTTCTTCTAGAGGGGCTTCTTTTCCATGGTTTGTACTTGTATGGCAGATGGGTTTAAAAACCTGCTTGTTCTCTTCAGTTTCTCATTACTTGAGTCAGTGGATTGGCTTGAGATAAGCAGAGGTAATTCACACCTTCATTTAGCTGACTCTTAGTGCACTGACTCTCCAGAAGACGGGGTGCAGACGTTCCTTTCTTCAGCACAATGTGTGGTATGAGGGATTTCAGGTTTGAGGAGAGTGTGTGGAAAGCAGCAGCAGCTGGGAGGGCAGACTCCAGTCTTGGACTCTCTTTAGGGAATTAAATGATCGCTTTGCTTCAGTTTGCCGTACCGTTCGTCAGGGCGAGTGGTGACCACGTTATTAGCAATCCCCATTCTGCCCCTTGGGGTAAAAGGAGGAAGGATAGGTTTCACTGACTTGCACGACTCATTGCTTTGCTATGTGTGTCCAGAGCTTTAACGATTTCATTTGAGAGTGCTGCTGTGAGCTGGGAGGGTGAAGGAACAAGGCACAAGTAGGTCAGATAACCTACACAGAAGAAACTTGTTGGCAGAAGTCAGATCTCCTGAGACCTCTGCAGTGCTTCGCTTGCACACTGAGTCGCGCTGCTTTGCGTTTGGGGTACCTTTAAGCCTGCTACATACTTAGATCCTTCTGTGACTATTGATGATCCTCTCCAATACCCTGTCAGATCTGTAGGTCAGCCGGGCAGGGTGCTTTCGGATGGGAAACTTTCATTCAGGTAGTTTTATCTTCTTGCTCCTTTTTCTGAAAGGAAAGAATAATCACCACACAAAAAACAAAGGTAAAGTTTTGTTGACCTTCAAAATGTAATGAACTTGTCTCCTTGCAGCAGTAGCAGGCTGGGCTGCTGGTTGGAAGGAGTTTGGATAGCGAGCACTGATCAAGTTCACTTAATTGGTGGTGAGGGCCAAGTGTTTGACTAAGTTGTCATCCCGGAGCAGATAACTCTTCGCTGTGGGCGTAAAACATGTCACAGATTGAGACTGGAGAACCATAGAGCAATTATTAAACCACTTGAAGGTCTAGCATCCTTTCCATGGCATTGGAGATCCTGTGCCACTGGGTAACACTTTTATTTTTCGTTGGCTTTGCCAGGATTGTTGACTGCTCCATAGTAGTTTTCTGTGTTGGGTATTTGTGCAGGAGTGCAGTGCAGAACAAGCACTGTGACAGGAAACAAAGCTTCCTGAAAATAGGCTTCTTCACATTATGAGGTTGTACCTCTGGCTGTACAGACAAGCTGCTGCCTTTGCTGGTTTTCCTACTTTGTTTGAGTCTACTGGAACACGTACTCCACACAGCAAAAGCACGGTATGCTAATACTTGTAGGAAATCATCAGCTTCCTCATCAAATAAAACTGGGCATTTGCTATTTTGAGGTACATTCCTGTAAGTACTTTCCTTCTTTTTGTTCAGGACAGTGGGTAGTTGATAGGTGTCTTGGAAAATAAGAAATTGGGAAGAAGGGAATGGTGTCAGTAGAGTGCTCTGGCAAAAGGACATGGTGTTTAAATAATAATAAAGAAATCGGCATTCTTTTAAAACTGATTTGAGAAGATTTATGTTCTAGATGGCATAGGCTTTTGGAGTCTCCCTCTGTCTTGCTCTCTGGCAGCACAGGGGTAGGATGTTGGTGAGGGGTGGAGTGATTGATGACCACACTGGATGGATTTCATGGGGTTCTTCCTTAACTCCTTCCACTCGCTAAGGCTTTGCTCCCTGAAGTTTTCAAGCAGCCTGAACTCCTTGAAAGTAATGAGTTTTTTTAATCCCGTGTAGTAAAGTAGCAATGGTCTTGACATATATATTTGTCAGTTTTCTTTCGCGTGCCCTCAGCTGGCAACTCTTCTGCTCGGGGAACCCCTCTGGGTGCTGCCATCCAGATCTGTGAGTAGTGGCAGAGCAATGTGAACCAAGACTATCTGAAGCGCAACCGTCCTCATTTTGAACCCAGTGGCTGCTAATTTCTCAATTTATAACCATTAAATCAAATTAAGGAAGAAAGCCTCTTTCTTATGTCAGCCTGGACAAGTTTTATAGATGGAAGCTAGGCATTTTCCACTCTAATTTCTTCCTTTTTTTTTTTTTTTTTTTTTTTGCAGAATTATTAATAAGGAAGTCAGGAATGTGAAGTAAACAGCTTCTATTCGCCAAAATGATGAATGTGTAGGAGAAAGGAAGGATGATAAGAAGGAAACCAGTATTTTTGATTCCTGCCCAATGCCGGAAAGGGGGAGTTTGCATGCTGTAAAAATTAAAATATGTCTGAAACTTAAGTGGAAAAAAATTGGAGAGGAATGCAGTAATAATAGTTAAAAGGCTAGGTGGTATGAAAAAGCATTAATCTTCATTATGCTGGCAGAACTTGCTTTCTGCTCTTTCTTTGTCAGAACGCACTGTTTTTTCTGTGTTAAAAAACAGAAAGATGGAAAATAAAAAACTATCTGAAAGCGCAGTGTGGCTGTCAATGGTAAACGAATGTTTAGTGTCAGGGAGGATTCACCCAAAGCTTAGTGTCTCAATGTTATCTGGATCCTGGCTTCATTGATTTCAAGTTGTGTGGTTTGGGTAATTTGGGTTTAATAGCTCTCTTGGCACCTTTAACCTGGTGCTTGGAAAGAGAAGGCAGCCAGCGTGTATAATTTTTACATACGTGAGCCACTAAGCAGTGGCGCACTATCCATAAGCAACTAGGAGGAGGTTATCTCCTTAGTCCTGTGTTAATACATTTAAAAACTGCATTATAAGCCCTGCCTGTATAGAGAATGTGAGGCTCGGTAGCTCTTACTACCAAGAGGCACTGGCTGTTCTCCTTGCAGTGGTCTGACTCTTCGCAGACTGGGTTTGAGACCAGCTCAGCCCAGAACCCAGCAGCCGCTCTGGTGAGAGTTAAGGTAGTTTCCCATATGAGTAAGTAGCTGTTCCCATAAACAAGTGCCAAGAATTAATTTGACCTGCTTCTTCACCGCTGAGAACCTACTTGCCGTGGCCATGCGTTACGTCAGCTTTGGTGCTTCACTGACAGCTTAGGAACAGAGGTGAGAATGGACTGGAGAACTCTCGCTTTCCGTGCGTTCCGGCTGATGACTGGCTGTGTGGGGCTAGCAGAGCTATCAGCTAGCCTGCTGCACGGGCCAGGAGGTCTCTTGGCTGACATGTCTGTCCAGTTGTAGAACACAACCACCGCATCTGTTTGCGGGACAGTCTGTGCCGAGATGGCTCTGAGAACTCTGAGATGAATGTTAGATTAAAGCTGTGGTGAGAGAGGGGTGCTGGGGTGTTGATATCCAATGACACAAATCTTTGCTGTCAAGACTGCTGGTGGTGGTGGCAGAGTTTAGAAGAGTTGTTATGGGTTTGGCCTAAAAAGCATGCAGTTACATTTAAAGCTTGAGTACCTTTGCAGGAGACTTACAAAGGAAAAGCTGTGGTGTATCGCTCGCTGTGTGCTTATATTTCATCCATGAAATGGCTTTCCAGTCAAAATGCTCTCACTGTACTTCTGATGTCCATTTATAACAACCACTCAGTTCTATAGCTGACACAGTGTCCCGCCCTGTTTTGCTTCCAGACTTCATTGTTGTGGCTTCTTGTTGACCTACTTGGTGTTCACTTCTTTAAGGTTGCCTTTCTTCATTCCTTTGTATAAGGAAGCTCCTTCTATGAGAATTGTTGGAAGCTCACTAGCCAGTTTTTAGTACCGGTAGGTGGAAACTTGGACCTGACCAGTTGAGTGGCCTTTGGCTCACACCCAGGATAGGTGACACAACTGACTCTTAAGTACTTTCCTTACTAAGTTCTGTTGCTAATCATTGTGAGACCCTGGAGAGGGGCGTTTGGAGAACTAGGGAAGGAAATGCTTGTATTTCCTTGGAGATCACATTACTCATGCCTGAATTGGTTAGCCCTGTGACTCCAAGGGCATTGCGTGTGCCTCTCGTCCTTGCAAGGGGCCGGCAGCCTGTCATGTGCTTGTTGCTTAAACACTTGCGCAGCTGGAGGAAGGAACATCCCAGTTCTTACTCTTTTAACTCGTTCTGGGGTATTTTTCCTTTGCATTGCTCCTTGTTGGGTTTTCCTGTGACTTCCACTGGTGGTGATTCAGTTCGAGGCTCAGCTGTGTCCTCCTTCAATTAGAGGAGCTTTTGCTTTTTATCTTGGATGTGAGTTATATGCGTACTTATTTGTCAGCATACTTAAAAAAACAGTTAATGTGATGCAGATGTGCAGTTTTCAGCAGATACAGAGCTGTTGGAAAGGACCTTAAAGTCCATCCAGTTCCAACTCCCCTGCCATGGGCAGGGACACCTCCCACTGGATCAGGCTGCCCAGGGCCCATCCAACCTGGCCTTGAACACCTCCAGGGATGGGGCAGCCAAGGCTTCCCTGGGCAACCTGTTCCAGTCCCTCACCACTCTCACTGTGGAGAAGTTCCTCCTTCTGTCTAGTCTAAATCTGCTCCTCTCCAGTTTACGTCCATTGCCTCTCGTCCTGTCACCACAAGCCTTTGTGAACAGTCCCTCCCCAGCTTTCTTGTAGCCCCTTCAGGTACTGGAAGGTCACTCTGAGGTCTCCTCGGAGCCTTGTCTTCTCTGTGCTAACAACCCCAACTCTCTCAGCCTAATTGGAAAAGAATTATTCACTTCTGTAATTTCACAGTGTGTGTGTAGCTTAGCATTTGTAATCATTATCCTGTAAGACTTGCTGCTTTCTTCCCTTGCGCCATGTCATTTGGTTGTCATGTTGATATAAAGACTGGTTACCATGAAGGCAAAAATCCACACCGATCCTTTTCTGGAAACCTTGACGGCTTGTTGGTTTCCAGCAAAGAGTAGCCAGATCTTTTGTGTGTGTGTGTGTGTCTTTCTGCTATAAAATTAGCATGCCGTTAACTGAAACTGTGCGGTGTTTGCTTGGAACAGCAAAGAAATCCATAAGGGAAAGCATTTGCATGTGTGTAAACGTCAAAGGAATTTCAACAAAGGTAACATCCAGCTGCCGTTAGGATCTGGAAGTGAGCTTGCCTTCTCTCCACTGGCATGGGGTAGGCAGGACCTCTGCCCCTATTAGGAAAACCTTTGGCAGAAGAGGAATTAAGCGTTAATGAATGAAGCAGAAGAACTTAAACTAGCAAGAGATGTTGAGGGTGGTGCAGACAGCAAGGCATTTGAGGAGAAAGTCCTTGTAGCTCACTGTTATCATTAATAATCTTCGCTCCTTTCCTTGCCATCTTGTGTCATGTGTAGCTGGACGCGGGCATGCGTGCAGGTGAGATGATGAGGTGGAGGTGTGCTTGTAAAAGGAGTGCTGGATGAGCCTGGCGGATTAAACCTGGAGCTAAAAGTAGCTGTGTTGGGGTCGGTTCCCTCAAAAGGCCAGCCTGGGGCACCAGACCCGAGCACCACCGGGGCTCTGAGGTTAAATGAGCTGTGTGTGATTGGTGAGAAGATGAAGAATTCAGCGAGCGCTGTGACTGCCAGCTGCAGCGCGGCGGCAAGCTGTGCTACCCAGTGGGTTGCTGGACAGACCAGCTATTTATCCAGATTTCTTGCCAGCAGAGCACTGGGTGGAAGGGGGGGCAGTGCTGTTTTTGTTGGAAGCGGGCTGGGCATGGAGGCTGTGCTGGTCCAGAGGCACGGCATGTGAAAGATTTCAGGGGGCTGCAGTTTTCAGAGGATGTTCTCTTTCTCTGGATGAAATACCCAGCGGGTATTTCAAGTGGGTGAAACGTTGGCACGATGAAGGAAAGCTGCCAAGTTCTATACTTTGGGGTTTTTTTTAATCCTGTCCTTTATGAGCAGATAGGAAACAATGAATGCAAATCTAATCCCCAACACGTGCAGATTCATTTTGTTCCCTGGAAGCTGAGCTCTGTTGAATTATCATTGTCCTGTTCCAGAGCTCTGACAATCTACAGTCTTCTTAATATTCTGATGAGCCATCGTGGCTATTATTCCTCTGCATTTTTCCCCCTTTTGTGTTCTTCAAACCCATATTGCAATCTGAGTGTCGTTGGCTTAGGATTGAAAGAGATGCTGGCTGGCTCTGTGCTTTGCTCAGTTTTCCTTTGATAATAGAGGGGGAGAGCGGGTGGTACGAGTCTTCCCTCTGCCTCAAAATAGAAATGCAGCCTGGTTTAGAAGCAACTTTGAAAACTGAAGAGTTATCTCCTATTCTGTTCATAATTGTCTCACTCTAATAGTAAGACTATAAAAGCATACAAATTATTCATGCCAAGAAGAAATACTTGATAAACTTAAGGAATCGCAACACTTCCAAGGAAAAAAAAAAAACTTTTTGCTTCTGAAGACTGTGAGCAGCTCTGCTCTGGATTCTCTGGCAAGAGAATTATTCCAGTGACAGCTTATCTTTAGAAATAACTGCAGATTAATTACACGTCTTTTAAAATGTAGCTTTCTTACCCAGATGGCAATTAGATTTGAGTTAATGGCAGCGTAAACCAGCAGGATCTAGAACAGCTCTCCAGCCTGAAGGCTGAGCATTTTTACTATCCAGCTGTTTTCCAAAGGATTTATTTCATATTCCCACTTGGTTTCTTTGCCTCGCCCCTCTGTTTCAGTCTTGCTGCTCGCAGTACAGTGTGGGTGGCAAGGCAGGGAAAGAACAGCTGCACTTAGCAGCTCCAGTGAATGACTTTATTAGAATTAGAGTTGTGTCTGCGTTACACTGATACCAGAAGTCTTAGATCATCTTGTGGCTTTTAGACCGGTTTGTTATCATTTCCACCCTGCCTGCTTGCAGTGCAGAAAGACGCCCCTGACTCAGCCTCCCAGATAAATGGGGATGCAGTGAATTGCCTGTTGCTGCCGGGCCATTTGTTTGGGCTTTGTCAGCGGTCAGACGTGCTCGTGCCTTTTTCCCACTTCTTGTATGTTCAGTGTCATACGCAGGAGGAAGGACGTGCTTTCAGACAGCTCAGAAATAAGTATGAAATACCTTGGTGGCCAAATGGCGTAGATAAATCCTTATGCTGTGGTTCTAACTTGAGGATTTAAGGTAGGAATTTAGAGGAATGGTACAAATGTTATTAATGGCTGTAAACTGGAGGGGGAAGATTTAGACTAGACATTAGGAAGAAATTTCTCGCAATGAGGGTGTTGATGCCCAGGCACAGGTTACCCAGCAAAGTTGTGGATGCCCCGTCCATGTCCAAGGCCAGGTTGGATGGGGCTTGGAGCCCCTGATCCGGTGGGAGGTGTCCCTGCCCATGACAGGAGGTGGGACTGGATGGGCTTTAAGGTCCCTTCCAACCCAAGCCATTCTGTGATTCTATGAAATGTTATCTTGGAACACAGCAAAACCAGTGGTAATTCTCCATTGCAAACCTGCGAGCTCTTTGGCATCCCTAGTTGAGAGAGAGAAAGCAAGGGTGCAAACCACTATGTTTTTCAGGTTTTCCAATGAAGAACAGGCTCATGAGTAGGGAGTTGCCTTGTGTTTGTCATGAAGCAGCTCGCGTTTTGTGTGGCAAGATGAAAAACAGTTTGCTGCTTTGCCTAATTCTTTGAGCTATACAGGAATCAGGGTGCGCGCCTAGTGCAGGAGCGTTCCCATCCCAGGGAAGCCATACCTGCAGTGTCTTGGAGATGGAGGAGAACAAGCCTTGGAGGCCAAACCCATCTACAGGATCCACTTCACTACTCCGAAGTCCATATGAAAGGTCTGGAATCGATATGAAAGCCTGAGCCGTGTTCAGACTCTCTTGCTTAAGAGGAGGGTTGGGTTTGAAATGCTGCCTCTGGGCTTCACTTTAAAGCTTCTCATCTTTTCATACACAGTGGTTAAGTGTGAGCTGCTGTTTGCATTTGTCTGGTATTTGGAGCAAGAAGAAGGGCTAAAAAGGGAGCAGTTTGAGATGTCTTGTCAACCTTATTTAACTTCAGTGCTTAAAAAATTTCACTGGAAGTTTTCCACGTCTGTTGTTGGTCAGTGGAGGGATTTCTGGCAGGTAGGCACAAGGTGCACTTGCACTCCCACATCTTTGCCATCACTTTTTTCCCCTCGCTTCAAATACGAGTTCATCCTTTTGAGTAGCTCGTAGTGGCAACCTGCATGAGTAGAAGAAAAAGGATTTGATTTCATCTTTCCTAAGGTGTATCACTGTCATCAAGAAAAAAAGAGTTGTTATTTATAAGCAAGATAATTTTCAAATGCAGTGTGAGACTTGGGATTTTTTTCAACCGTTCTGCTTTTAACTGGAATTTTGTGGGTGAAGTGCTAGAATAAAACCTAGCAGCTGGATGCTCTACACCCACTTTAATGGTAGAGCAGAAAAAAAAGTACCAAGAAAGCTGGAGAAATGGGCAGCAGCCCTAAAAATCTAAACTACTGCTAACCCCTGCCTTGTTCTCTTGCGTTACCACGCTCTCAGGAGTTCACAGAGAGCCTGAAAGCAGAGACCAAAGTACTTCAGGGGAGATTTGACAAATCCACCTGTCAGTGTCACTAGACAGCTGATTTATCATCTCTGACAAGGAGAAAATTGCTTTGACTTGTCTACGGGACAAGTAAAATTTAGTAATAGTCATGGGATATTTTAAAAATTGTCATGATCATGTAAATCCTGTTATCTAACCCAGTGCGAGCGAGTTCAGCATGGTAAAATGACATTAACTTACTAGAGGAAAATAAAAAGCCAGAGTCTAGTATGAACAGATAACCGGACATTCTTCCCCCTCAGTTCATTTTTAAATCCTGTTGCCTTTCAAAGGCTGACACTTTTGTCGCTGAGCCCTGTTTCCCTGGTAATAGAATATCGAAGTAGATGTCTTTGAAAGAAAAAAAAAATGGCATGTAGCTACATCACATCATAAAATACAAAGGAAGCAAAGTATGCTTAATCTGACAGAGCATCAGTGTTCAGGCTGTAAGCTCATTATGAGGCTTGTGTAGTGGGAGCTGAGTTTTTCAAATTAATTTCTATGTATTACCATAATAAACACTTCAATAAAATCCTTTTCCTTCCTTCATATCCCCAGCAGCTGAATACTTTAGTAAGTTATCTGGTCTTTTATAGCAGTCTTTATCCCCATCATCCGTGCATGATGTGTTTACAAGAATGCTTGCAGGTATTTCCAGTTTAGTTCAATGCTCCTTCAGCAGTTTCTCTTGGTGTGTTTACACCAGCATTTGGGATGTTTCCATGAAGTACTTGGGGAAAATTGTCCTGCGATCCTAGAATGGTTTGGGTTGGAAGGGACCTCAAAGCCCACCTGGTCCCACCTCTGCCGTGGGCAGGGACACCTCCCACTGGATCGGGGGCTCCCAGCCCCATCCAACCTGGCCTGGAACCCCTCCAGGGATGGGGCAGCCACCCCTGCTCTGGGCAGCCTGGGCCAGGGCCTCCCCACCCTCCCAGGAAAATATTTCTTCCTAGGATCTCACCTCAGTCTCCCCTCTTTCAGCTGAAAACCATTCCCCTCATCCTAACCCTGCCTTCCCTGATCAAGAGCTCCTCCTCAGCTTTCTTGCAGCCCCTTTCCGTACTGGAAGCTGCTCTAAGGTCTCCCCACAGCCTTCTCTTCTCCAGGCTGGACAACCCCAACTCTCCCAGCCTGTCCTCGTACAGGAGGTGCTCCAGCCCTTGCATCATCTCTGTGGCCTTCTCTGGCCGTGCTCCACCAGATCCCTTTAACAAATACTGAGACTTGCTTTTTATTTCTAATTTTCTTGGATTGTAAATGAGGGAAAAAAGTCCCATCTTCTGTTTCAATCTTGCAAATGTCTGAAACATAAGTTGCTGTAGCTGGCATCTAGCACCTCAAAAAACCAGGGCTTGGACTGTGTAGGGTTTCATTTCACAGAGTCACAGAATAACCAGGTTGGAAGAGACCCACCGGATCATCGAGTCCAACCATTCCTATCAAACACTAAACCAAGCCTCTCAGCACCTCATCCACCTGTGCCTTAAACACCTCCAGAGTTCCCAGGTTCATTACTTGTCTACAATAATAAGGACAGCCTGTTTTTTGGTGACTGCTGAAACTGAGGGGTTTTGGGTGTCTGGAAAGGAGGAAGAGGGGGACACTGTTAAAGCACAGAAATTGGTAGAGATTAGGGGTCTTTCCAGCTTATAGATGCTGGTGAAGTTTCAGGTTGTCACCCCGCCTGGGTTTAGCCTTGCGGCTCAGTGTTCTGCTGCTGCATTTCTTCACAGTTCCTGAGCAACCTTGTGGAAATGTCCCAGAGGTACGTACTGATCTAGGCTTGGGCATAACGGGCGTCCGCTGGCATCCTTCACCACATACAAAACCCACCTCTGTTTGAGCCGAAACCCAGCTCACTTTTCCACAGCAATCTCGCGTTTGGTATGTTGTCCGTGATTACCCCATCTCTCCCAACATCCCTGCTTCTCACCCACCAGTAGCTTTGGATATTTGTCATCCTGCCTCGAGCATCTTTTTGTGTCTAGCACTTTACCAAGTCACTTGGCAGCAACAGAGAGGTGAGGCACACTGGCTGGAGACCTGCAAAGCTCAGTATGGGAAGGCTGCGCAAGCGTTTGAAATCAAATGAAAATCTCCCAGCAAAGTACTGGCTTAATGGTGTATTCTAGTATGTAAACTGATTTTTCCAGCCTGCTTCTCTCCCTCCTTTGGCTCCCCATCCTTCCTTTGCCCCTTCTGCTGCCCACTGTTAGGGCTTGGGGACAGAGACACCTTTCTTAAAATAAGACACATTCCATGCGGTAGCTAAATGTAGTGATTCAAGAAAAATACACAGGAAGTTCTTAATAATTGTCAAAATCCCCTATCAAGACCTGCATAAGATAGATAAAGCATCGATAGGACGTGTGACACTTCCACAGTGATTACATCCATTAGTACAGAAGACAGACAGCAAAATCCAGGTATGCTTCCAAGTTCTTTTTTTTTTTTCCTCTATTCTTGTTTTTGAAGCTGCTTCTTGGCTGCTGGTAGGTGACAGCAGTGCTGCTATCTTCAGGCTTTCTAGTGGCAGCTCGTTAAGAAATTACGCACAGTTTTACAAAGGGGGGTGGGGTGGAGGATTGTGTGCAAAGGAGAAAGCAAACAAAACCGCTTTGGAATTCCAGCCCAGTGCACAGAGGAGCAGGTTCATTGCTGCAGGAAGAAATTGTTTCCAAGTTCTAGAGAAACTTCTGATAAATAGGAAGAAAAATAGGAACCCTCAAGCTTGTGACCTGGTACACGCTTTAAATGTTTCAGCATCAACATGGAGACAAGCAGTGAAGCTGGAAGGCGGCTAAGAGCACTTCTAATGAAAATATTGATAAGACCAGAAGGAACAGGTTTTGCTGTAGAAATGAAACACTTCTTGCACTTGCATTCTAAGCAACCTTCTGGCTTTTTAAAAGTGTTTATGAGGAAAACAAAGGTAAAGCAATAGGAGATGCGGAAAATACACGAAGAAGCTCGTTTACTTCTGGCATGTCACACCAACCAGGAAGAGGCAGGAGATGTGACAAAAGCAGATTGAGAAGATTGCTTTGCTAAACTTGAACTGCCTTTGGTTTTCCATTTTATTTTGATTGTAATTTTGTCATATAAAATCAGGGAAGGTGTAAATACATTCAAGTATTGCAGCATTTTACACTTGCCCCCTTTCCTAACGACTGGTGTAGGAAGCAGGGGCTGCCTGGTGCCCTTGTCCCTTGGGATGGTGTCCGTGCCTCATTGACTGTTCTGTGAAGCTGAGGAGGCTTTAAGAAGTTGCTTTTTGGAATGCCAGTAATATAAGGGTTTTCCCAATCTCAAATATGAGGTTGTTGATTTTGGTGATTTTATTTCCCATTGGAATGAGGTGTCTTCCCCCCACCCTGATGTGGGGAAATGCCAGTGGCCAATGAAGGCAAAATCTGCTTGGTTTCGAAAAGTGACCATCAGGAAGCAACATTTTTTGCTTCTTTTAAGCTATGCAACACATTCATTCCATGCTCTTTCTGTCCTCAGTTCCAACTTGCAATATCTCAGCTTCCTCTCCATTTACTCCAAATATATCCACATAGGGGGTGGGGTTAAATAGGTTGTCTTTCTTCTTGCAGAGGATAAGCTATTAGTAACGCTGCTGTTATCACCACCAGACTGGAGTTTGCAGGGTGATGCCTAAGTGAGAAATAGGCAGAGTGTTAAGGAGTTAATTTGTGCTCAAAGCATTTTCTCCAGTGGGAAAATAAAATGCCCCGTTAGAAGTTCAGTGAGGATCCAATAGCCAACGTTTGTTTTTAAGAGGACACAACTGGAGAGCAGACCGGTGGCGTGATAGAAAGGAGACGCACAGCATCTGCTGCTGTCCCTGAAACGGTGCAGGTTCTGTTTGGTAAACTCCGTTACTTGGGTTACATTTTACCGGTTTCCTTTGTCCAATTAAACGGTTTAAGTAAGCAGTTTAAGTGGCAGCTGCCTTAGTTAATATACGCATGATTGGTTTCTTCATGTCTTCATTTGTGCCCTGCAGCCTTGTTAATCTGATCCTTCTTTCAGACGGCGTCGTTAAAATACACAGGCTCACTGGGAAAATGCCAGTTTTGTGAAGTCTCCTCAGCGTAGCCTGCGTGCATCTACTTGGTGCAGTTAACACCGTGTGTGAGCTTGTCTCTTCTCCCTCCCCGCTGCCCCGCAGTGTGTTATCAGCTAGGGTAGATGAGCGGAGAGCAGGGACCCTGCAGCTCGATGCTGGGGCTCAGGACTTTCAGCAGCGGCTTATCAGGAGCCTTGGCTGAGTAATGGCTCTGTCAACATTTGCTGAATGTTGCTTCCTTGGTCACAGGGTACTGGGGCTGCTTTTCTGCTAAAAACCTTTGACTCTTTCTTTGCTATCTAAAAAGACCATATGCAGGTCCTTCTATGCAACCTGTAGCCAAAGACAGAGATGTGTTTTAATTCTGCCTTCATTTGAATGCTCTTTTGATTACATGAGATGGAAGTTTTAATTGCTCGATGCCTGCTTGGTGTAGGTGGGTCACACATACTCTCACTATTAACGTACAAATGAAGAATATTCTTCAAATATAACTTACCCCCCCCCTCAGGAACTGAGATCCGGGTGTTTTCTCTCCTATTTTCCTCCTTCTCCCCAGGTTGTCATTGTTTCTCCACATTGAAAGATAAATTATGTCAAAACCTGATTTCGGGTGCCACTTTATAGAATGATTACTTGGAAATCTGCATGCCCTCTTTCAGGATTGACCCGCTACCTCCAGACCGTTTTGGCTCACTGACCACAGTGTATTTGTAGAGCAGTCGCTTTCTTTACAAAGCAAATGCAAATCTACCAGACCCCACGGTTCCCAGCAAGAGGCTTTCTGCCACTCTAATTCCCTTATCGTAAGCACAGCAACTTTACTTGTCCCTGAGCCCTGGCCCATCTGTCTCGGATTTACTAGAATGGTATCATGATTTAAATAACGCTTTCTCCATCTGTGGAAGCAAGCAATTATTGTTTTATCTGCGGGAGGAATTGGTGAATATTAGTACGTGCAAAGATAAGCAGCGTTTTATCATGGGCTTGTAACTGCCGTGCACCCGGCGGTGCCGGCTGCTGGAGACAAAGTGCAGGGGGAGGCGAGCGAGTTCACGTACAGGCTCGGAGGAAAGCCAGCACTGCTCTGCCTCCCGAGAGGGCTTGTTTATAAACATTTTTATTCTTAATTTGAGGCCTCTGTTTCAATTTTGTGTTTTGTTTTTGTGATCAAATGCTTATCCCAACTCCTTTTCCTGACCTTCCTCAAGCATTGTTTTTTCCCCTGTAGGAAAGAAGCAGCGATAACTTTCAGTTTGGGGACAGGCATTTGTTAGAACGCTGACTAGGAACCCTCGATGAACCAAACCTGCTGCTTTTTTAGCCTATCTGGCACAGACCTGGGCTTCGGTTCAGCTTGGGAAAGATTAAAGTGTCCTTGATATTTGTGCTGATTTCATGGATGGTGAAACTTTATTTTCCAATTTTGTAAGCTGATTTAACAAGTACTATGTGGAGAATCATCCTACTGTGTAACTAATATGAAAAAGCGTGAAACCTTTTCTGTAGCTTTCCAGTATTTTTTTCTGCTGACGTTTTCTTGTTACAGTGATTTTTCCAATACTTTTATACCTACATTATTGCTGGCTTGTAGCAGCTGTAAGGAATCTACTAAATAAGGACAGTTGATAGTCGGGGAGGATTTGAGAAGTTGTAATTTGTGTATGTGCAGGAAAAAATAGCTCCTTTGGGGCGGGATCAATCCTTTCCACGGTCATTCCCACTGCCAGATTCCTTCAGGTAGGGGCAGCCCAGCCTGCACCGAGTCCTCTGGCAGGTTGGAGGAGGCTGTAGGTCACCACTGTAAGCCAGAGGTTATGCGTGTGCTCTGCTGTGTTGGAAAGCTTGATTGCTTCGAGGCTTCTCAGGTTTTCCTCTGGGTGGTGAGGCAGAGAACAAATCTTATGAGATTGGAGAACAAATCTTGGAGAACAAGTCTTATGAGGAGCGACTGAGAGAGCTGGGGGTGTTTAGCCTGGAGAAGAGAAGGCTGAGGGGAGACCTCATTGCTCTCTACAACTACCTGAAGGGAGGTTGTGGAGAGGAGGGAGCTGGCCTCTTCTCCCAAGGGACAGGACGAGAGGGAATGGCCTCAAGCTCCACCAGGGGAGATTTAGGCTTGAGATAAGGAAAAATTTCTTCACTGAAAGGGTGGTTAGGCATTGGAACGGTCTGCCCAGGGAGGTGGTTGACTTGCCTTCCCTGGAGGTGTTTAAGGTGAGGGTGGATGAGGTACTTAGGGGCATGGTTTAGGGATTGGTGGGAATGGTTGGACTCGACGATCCAGTGGGTCTCTTCCAACCTGGTTATTCTGTGATTCTGTGATTCAGAGCTGTATGCAGGCATTAGGCAGCTGCCATGAAGCTTTCTGAGCCAAGGACTGCTCTCATATCCCTTCTGTCGCTTGCCAGTCCTGGGAGGAGGTGGTTCCGTGAAGATGCCAGCCAGTCCTGCTGGGTGGAAAGGGACTGACCCTGGGCTTAGTGCTGGGCAAAGTGTGCTGCGAGCGTCATGGATCTGCCACTCCCAAAGAAATGAGTAGCCTGCCCTTGGTGGATTACCTGCTAACCAGCCAAAGTTTAGGAATAAAAGGAAAAAAGTAGTGTGTGTGCTGTCAAAGCAGCAGCTACACATTTGATTACAGGGTAAGAAAGAAAATCATAAGACAAGGAAACCCAAGTGCAAGTTACACATGAGAACGAGATTCTTCCTCAACTGCTCCAAACGCCAGCAGCTTCGGGAGCCTGGCAGCACGCTCACCTTGGCTTTGAGATAGCTCCAGGTTTATAATTGACTTGCTTCTGTCGCTCATATAGAAGCTCAACAAGCTGCTGAGGGCAGCCGCCTTCTTCAGCCTAACCCAAAGCGGCCTGGCACCTGCACCGCCCCGGCTGGGGGCGAGGGTGGGAGCGGAGTGGTTCTCCCCTTGCCCTCTCAGCTGGGATAAAGAGCAGAGCCAGACACTTTCCTCAGTTTTTCCACTCGATTCACATATTGCTCAGACCTCTGTTGGTTTTTTGCATCTTGCAGTATTTGTGGGATCTCTCTTTGACTGTTTGGGGCTTTCATTGTCCATAACCCTGATGTGCTCCCTGCCTTCCATCTCGCTGTGTGAAGGCGAAGCGTGACAGACACAGGGCAGGTTTGCCATTCCCCGGGTTTGGGGGTTTGGTTTTTTTTTTCCTTCCTTTCCCACCACGTCTTTTTAGCATTTTTAGCCACTGTAACGTTTCTACTATAATTAGCTCCGAATATGACTGTTGTTATCTTAACAGAGTTTAATTTTTAAAGGACGATCTGGAGGAAGCAATGCTCGTTTGGCTGGAGTCCTTTTATTGTTCTAGCTGAGCAGCCAGCTTGAGGATCACATCACACAACAGATTTTTTTAAAAGGTATCTGCTTGTCCTCTTCTGGTCCTTGGTCTAGGTGGAGGACCTGACATACCTTGTGATGTGCAACTGCGAAGATGTATTATACACCGGTTTATTTTGATTTAGTCTGGAATTGCATCACTATAATTTGTCTATCATATCTAGGTCATCGGTGAAAATCGGCTCAGGGTATTATGCCCAGCACCATCCGAGCTATGTAAAGCAAATCTGATTTTTGACTTAGATCTCTTCTTCAGTATGGGCCGTATGAACTGTAGATTTTTCCAAAGGTTGGTGCTCGAATATGAGGAGGAAAGAATTTTTCCTTGCTTTGAAGCTTGTGTCGGTTAAGGCTGTTTTGGGCATGAGACAGCGGGGTGAAAGCTCCGCTGTGGTGTTTCGCTGGGCTGCCATAGCCTGTGCCCTGCTAACTCAGCGAGCACACAGATCCCAGGGGGCTCTACTCGGAATCTTTTCCCTGCAGCTGCTTCTTGCTATTCATGAGCTCTGCTACACTCCTTTTCAGTGTTATTTTGATTTTTAATCTGAGTTTAGTATGGGATCACTTTTTACTCCTTTCACTCTTCCTTTTAGCACGTGTATGAGTGAATTTTGTCTCCGTGTTTATTAGTGTGAGATTAAAAAATTACTAAATTAAACAGGATATGGGATCATTAACTTTGACTTCACCTTGCACCATCTTGCAAACAAATCAGTGGCTATCGTGGTGCCCTTCCCAGAACTGGGTGTGGTGGTGGAAATAAAACATGTCAGGAGTACAAAGGGAACAGAGTCCTATTGTTACAGGGCAGGCAGCACGATGGCTTCTGAAGGCTGAAGTGTGGGTTTGGGGAGAATGTTAAAGGCAGGATATTCGTGCTGCTCTAGCCACTTTCTCTCCAGTCATATTATTTTGTTGATCATCTAAATAAAGTAATTTGACAAGCAGCCTTTGGGGCCAAGTCCTATAATTTGAAGCTTATTTCAAAGTATCGGCTCCAATTTAATTGAAGAATTTCGGTGAGTGGTAGCTTATTTTCAGTGTTCCTATGTGCTGAGGAGGGGTTCTGCCAAGGCAGAGGCTGCCTAGACAGTTGCTTCTACACTAACCCTCAGAGAAACATTTGTGTTCCCTTCTTTTCCTCCTTCTCTTTGTTTTACATTCATGCTTACAACTCTTTTGCATGTAGTTTTTAGGTTTTGAGTCAGGATTTTTCCTTACACGCTTTATGAACACAGTGTCCTGCAGGACTTGGTCTTATGCATTAAATCCAGCCCGGATTTAGTGCCTAAAGAGCAAACAAGACAAGAGGCCCTCCTGCATACCCAATTTAATTTTCCTTGCTGAATAAAGCTGTTCTTATGATCGTATGACAGGCTGAGAGAGTTGAGGTTGTCCAGCCTGGAGATGAGAAGGCTCCGGTGAGACCTTAGAGCAGCTTCCAGTAGTCAAAATGGAAAGCTGAGGAGCGGCTCTTGATCAGGGAGTGCAGTGGTAGGATGAGGGGAAAGGTTTTAAGCTGAAAGAGGGGTGATTGGGATGAGATGTTGGGGTGATTGGGATGAGATGTTGGGGAGAAATGTTTTCCTGTGAGGGCTGGGAGGCCCTGGCCCAGGTTGCCCAGGGAAGCTGTGGCTGCCTCATCCCTGGAGGGGTTCAAGGCCAGGCTGGATGGGGCTTGGAGCCCCTGATCCAGTGGGAGGTGTCCCTGCTCATGGCAGGGAGTGGGACTGGACAGGCTTTAAGGTCCTTTCCAACCTGAACAATTCCAGGACTCCATGATTCTTCAGTGCAGTCGTCATGAGAAGTTTGTAGACAAGGTACTCGTGCTTGCCCATGTCCTGCTTTGTGACTCGTACCTACAGCAGGGGCCTAAAGTGTGTCTAGTGTAAGAGTATTCCATATGTATGTTGTGGAGGAGTGCTGTGCATGGAACAAACTATCTGGGCTTGACACAGGGATGACTAGCTGAAAGCTGGAAGAACTTTGTGCAGGAGAAAAGCCTTATGGGGGTGTAAGATAGCCTCTTGGATCTCAGAGCAGGATTCTCCCAAAGAACCCTGGATGATGGTGCAGCGTAACTAAAGATCAAAGGAAAATCATGCATGATGAAAGCGTGATTTATGATCGTAGCTTCCTCATGTGTGGACATCATTCTTAATAACATAAGAGGTAATCTTTGAGTTCATAGTTTGATTCACTCAGAACACCAGTTGAGACTGAGTTTGTTTGAAGGGGAGTGATTTTAGGGTGTCTTTTCCTCCTGAGAATACGAAGGAGTGGAGCACTGCAGGCTTCTTCCTTTGCCAGCACCTACGCCGTGGTGCGTGGGGGTGTCTGAGCACAGCCAAGCTCTGGGTGCTTTGGTGAGTCTCTCGCTGCCAGCACAGAGCAGCGCTTGACAGCGTAGAGCAACAGTTTTCTCTATTAAATATCTGGGTTCATTTACACTCAGCATTGCTCAGTGTGGGAAATGAGAAGATTTCCCTTTAAGACCTGTCACTAACTCCTTCCATATCTGGTCTTTCACATGTATTCTTGTGTGGCTTCTCTGTGTTTTCGTTTGGAGCAAATCTGATAAAAATGGTCAACTGGAAAAACTGATATATAATTCAAATATGCTGCTTCCCTACAAACCTGATGATAAAGAATTTAGGAGGTTACCATGGTGCCAGAGCAATTGTTTCGGATCGTTGACTGTGGTGGACTAAGGTTTGATCCTTCAGTCTCCTGTGGAAATATAAAACTACAGGTTTTAAAAACTTCCTCTCTATTTCAAACTGAAAGCTTAGACTGTGTGAAGTGTGAGTGTGCCAGAGCAACATGTGCTGGTCAAATTAGAGAAATATTTGATGCCCTTCAGCTCTGGTAACAAAAGGAGCATAGTCTGTGGAACCCCTGGTGCCAACTGTGTGGACTTGACGATCCGGTGGGTCTCTTCCAGCTGGTTATTCTGTGATTCTGTGAAAGCTGCTGACTCTCTGCTGCTTGGTGTCACGCTGCCACAGAGGCATCCAAGCAGTTCTCTTTTTCTTATAAAGAAAACCCAAACATATGTACACCTATAAGCAAAGAGGTGTGCGAAAGATGCAAAATAAAAAGCAGGCAACAAAGCAGCATGTTCATTTCTGAGAGTGTTTGTGAGTAATCTTGGTTTTGATGTCCGGCCACACCTTCACCCCTTTTTCCTTTTGTGCGTCTTCATAAGTGCCACAGCTTTGCCTCATCCCTTGAAGAGAAGGGTAATAAGGTGTTAGTATTTCTAAGGAATGCAGTGTCACATCTCTGGCTGTACAGCCTTCCTTGCGTTTGCTCTTGGCTTCTTGGTTGCTACTACATGCAAATAATCCCCCTTCTTAAAGGGCTTTTCCTGCGTGTTAAAGTGCCTGTAGCAGTGGTACAGCAGCTCCTGAGAGGTGCTTTTGTTCTTGCTCCCTGCTGTAGTGGGGAGGGGTGAGTGATGGAGAAGAGTTTCCTTTTTTCTAAGCACCCAGAGCAATCCATACCGTGTTCTGGATGCAAGCAGGACTGCTGTTTGTAGAAGATCAGTGGGTTGTGCCATAGGCAGTTTGAACAGGGGTAGAGCCCTGCATGGATTTGATGGTATCTATGTACTGGCTACTCATAGAAAGAATTGTGACGTCCTTTAGAAATTTAAATAGTTCCCCCCAAATTTTCTTTTCTCCTGAATCCTGGTCTTTCAGCGTAGGACCAAAATAAAATCTAATCAATCTGAAGTTGTAGAAAACATGCAAATGTTTTGTGTGACTGATTTTGGTGGGCTTGAGCTGAGAATGTAAATATCATTTTGCAGTGTTGTTTACACAAGAAGACGGTGAGAAAAACACGGTTCTTTAAAGGATGACTTTTTTTTAGGCTACTAAAGGATTTCATTAGGGGGCCCTGGGGGTCAGTTTGCTCTAACAAATGTAGTGCTCTCCAACAGTAATTCTCCCCGCGTGGAGGAGGATGGGTGGGCAGGGTTGACTGTCAAAGGCCTGATGGTCTGCTAGTTCCACGATGTATCTTTCTTACCCCAGGGAAGCTGTCTTCTGTGGTCAGAATGGTTTTCACAGCAATAAAACTGTTAATAAGTGCAGCGCTGTGATTTTTACTTTGCTAATGCACCAGGGAAACCCTTCGATTGAGATGGAGGCCGAGAATGTCTATTGCCGATCTGCTGCAGAAAGGCAAATTAGAGTTAACTGATGCGCCTCGAAACGTGGCTTGGGTGAAATGAATTTGTTTGTAGCGTAATTTTATTTTTTTTTAAATGGCACGATTTATTACTCTGTAAGTAGATAATTTCTCATAGCTGATAACCACATGGCTAGTCCTCCCTCCTGCCATTGCGGTTCCCTTGCAATAGCAACATTTCCTTTCGGAATGCCAGTGATGGAGTTGTAGCCCCTTGGGGGGCTGTATTTAGACTGCCTGTTAATAGATCAGTTCGTTCCTGTAATTACCGAGCTCCGGCAGAGCAGCTTCTGGAGCTCCGCACACATTATTGCTTTACATTTGCTCTCTTAGAATTGCAGAACCCTTCACGCTTGGCGAGAGCTTTACGGCTCTAGAAAACAAAGAAAACTTTTTGTAGCTCCCAGCAGACCTTTAAATAAATTGTAGCAAGTTCCGTTTATCCATGAGATAGCAGGAAAATATTTTCCTGTCTGATTCTGTGTCATGACTTCATTGGCTTGAAATGCCCCGTAGTGGTGTGGCCGCAGTGCCTCTCCTGCCGGGATGCGCATCGTCCTGCCCTTGGCACAAGGGAGGAGGAGATCGCTCCCACCTGCCTCGGGAACGAGCTTCACCAACATCCTTGGGGCAGGATCATACATGAAGCCGTACCTGGCTTTGCAGCCGCTCTGCTCCTTCGACTGCTGGCACGGTTGACGGCGTTTAGAGACAGGATTTTTTCCTGAGGCTTTTTCTAGCTCCGTTTCAGCAAAATGGAGCAGTGTGAGCGAGACAGTGTGGAGACTGAGAGAAAGGCTTTGTGGATTTTATTAGCAGCAACTGTGCAAGCAAACTTAATTTGGCATTCTTAAGTCCGCTGGTGTTTTTCCAACTTCACCCCTCAGCTGTTGGGAGCTGCGTTGCAGAGGACTGCGCGATCGAGCAATTTCTCATTGTCTCCAGCCCCTGCCATTTATAAGTGGGGATTCAGATTGCAAAGCAGATTAAGTGAACATTCCCTTTTATTTTTAATTTTAATACAACTGTTCCCTCAAGTCCTTGGAAAAATATACCTGGCACTCACTAGCCTGAGGATACGTGCTTTTCAGCTGAGGTAAAAAATACCTGTATGGTCTTGTCCCGCATGGTTTTATAGGAAAGAAACAGTTATATGCATTTCATTTATTTCACTTCCTATATTTCATCTCTTCTCCCAACCCCCAGAACAATCAGTCTGGCTTTATTCTTTTTCGTCTTCCTCCTCTCAGTTTCCTTCTTGTACAATTCATGGTGTATCTCATCCTGTCTCTTGTCTGTGTTCTTCCCTCCCTTACTGCTGCCCCATGTGGAGCGTGTGCCATCTTGATGATTTTTATATCCAAATTTATATCCTTTTGGTAGGGGTGTTCTTTAGGCATCTTTTACCTGCTCTGTTTTACCGTCCATAGGAGAAGGATGTGGCAGCCACCTCTAAAAGCTCAAGCCGTCTCTTCTCTGTGTGCCACAGAGACCATCTCTGCTGTCCCCTCACTCAGCTTCTGAGTTCATACTTTATTTGGGAGGATACGTGCCTGAGAGGGTTTGTGGCTTTCACTCATCCTGCCCCTGCTCCCTTAAAACAATCACTTCACATAAAACCATTTTGCACAAATTATTCTACCTGGTTATTGACGTGTCGATGCTGAATTAGCAGTTGAAACCGTGCTCTCGGGGACCAAAGTGCCTTCTGCCTTCCATGAAAATGGTGTTCCAGAGCTGTTTTACCTTTGCGGGGAAGGCTTCTGTCTCATTTTTGGCTGCATATCGCTCCCACTGTTTGCGTTCCAAAACCCTGTCAGACGTCTGACTTGCCCCCCTTAGACAAACTTGAACAACTTTGGCATAACACACAGTGACACCCGGATGCTTCTCAACCGGCTATGGACTCGGTTACACCCACAAGAAGAAAGCAATCAGTGGTCAAGGCAATTCCTAATTCCTTCAGTAAAACGAGCATCTTTTTCCTAAGTGTTACCCCCACTTTGTCCTGTCGCCCTCTCCAGACAAACTTTGGAAGAGGAGGAAAGATGAGGAAAGACGAGGAGGTCAGTGGGTTTCCTTCTTGCTAATTGCAGTTCAAGGAAAAGTCCAGCACTACAAGCACACTGGAGGGGAAAAATCACTGATTTTCACTCAGTAACACATCTAGAATCTGGTGTGAAGGTGTGATTTTCTTTTTTTGGCTTCCAATACCTTGTAGCATTTTTTCCTCTCGCTCGCTCCAGAGTGCGAGTGCATGCCCGGTGGCAGAGGCAGGTGTGTGCTCACGTAAAGCTCTCTTTGGGGAAGCAGAGGAGGAAGAGTCGTGCAAAACAATTGAACACAACTGCCTTTCTGTTCCACTGAAGGAAAAACAATGGCTTTGTTAAACTACACATTCAGACCTTCACAGAGCCAGCGTACAAATCTGTGACGGCAGCTGTGATTCCCGTGGTGACGTGGGACCAAAATGTTGATTTGAGGTTTTGTGAGAGGAAAATATGTTCCTTTGCATGTGGGCTTTTGGAGTTATTTCGGAGAGCAAATGCGGTTCTGAACTCTTCTATTTTCCTTACAAATATGCTCAAGTTTAGGGATTAGGAGCAGGTTTCTGGCAGCTGTTGGCCAACTGCAGAAGTGGACGATCTCTCGCATAGTCACAGCGATTCGAAGTGTCTGGTCTGCAGTCAGGGGAGAGGGAGGTCTGGGAGGAGGAGAAAGGCAGAGACCAGCCAGTTTCTCAGCTGGGCTGTGGCAGGACCCGAGTAGCCCTGGATGGCTCCTGCTGCAGGATCACTCTGGGCAGAGGGAGGCTCTGCACCGTCCTCTCCTGCAAACATGTCGTCCCTTTTGGGGACCGCGTCCTGGTCATGGTTCTGGTTGTTACGTGCTGGAGAGGCTTTGTAATAAACCGATACCGCAGCTCCTTGCCACTAGAATTTTGTCCCCCTCTGACACCGGCTCCAGAACTCAGCAGTCCCTTTGAGGGAAGGTTTGGGGATGGAAGGCTACGCCAGCATCAAGTTGGCCGGTGGGAGACATGGAGAATAGGACTTTTCCCTGTTGGAGGAGGCAGGCTGCTCGGTGGCCACTGGCTGTGGCAGATGTGGGTGCTGGAGAGGCAAAAGGGCTTCTTGCTTTTGTACTTTTAGAACCTCACCTTAAGACTCACGGAATATTTTAATATTATAATATCTGTGAGAGTCATTTTAAGCAGACAAGAGAGAGACAAATTGTCTTCTGTTGAGAAATATTGCTAAAAAATGGTTGTTTTGGTTGCCGAGCTTCTCGGTCAAGAAAACCTTGAAAGATTGACGTCTGCATCCTGCTTTTAAAATACCAACACCTGCAGTAAACTTGTTTAGACTTCTGAAGTTATCAATAAAGCTGCAAACAAGTCTGATATCAGTGAGAGGTGACTAAGAATGAGGGAGATGGATACCTTTGAGTCCCTTCTACCTTGCAGCACAGATGAAGCTCCCATTACTGTCAGTTACTTTCGTTAACTGCATTTTTTATTTTTTTATAAAGGTATGGTAGTTTACTAATACAGTAATAACTGCTATTTTGTTATTTTAACTTGGCAATGTCCTACAATGAAATAGGTAATTTATTAGCACACCGAACTATGTACTTCTTATGCAAAGCACCAGTAAATAAGGTATGTGAGGCGGCACTTGTTCTTTAATCTTTTTAGCATCCTTTGGCTGGAGCTTCTCCTCTGAAATAAGAGGTGCAAGGTAAGGCAAGGTCTGACATGTTTTTATTCGCACGAGTGCTGACAACAAAATCATTCATCTTGCCTCCTAGCACAGCCCGTGGTGAGAAAGGGGAACAATCCTGTAGTAACAGTGACTGGGAGCGAGATGGATGTTCTGCAGGTGCAGACGACATCTCCTCCTCGTGCTGAGCACAGGGCTATAGAAATACGCTTCTGTCTCCTCTGTGCACCCCAAAATTGTTTCCCTAGAGAGATGCAAAGTCCATTTCCAGCTGTGTACATCTGTTTCTCCTGGGTTAAGGGCTGCAGAACCGTGCTTGAGGACCAGGAGAGTGTGTAGAGACAAAAATCTAAGCATGGTTTTCTTCCATTTTCTCCAGATTTTCTAAGCTGTTGTAGAAATCTGATCTTTTCTTAAGCTTCCCACCCTCAGTCTCCCTGAATTCTCCCTTCCCTTCTTTTCTCTTTTATATCTTTCGGATGGGTGGGTTGATGAGGAAGCAGTGTCTTTGTTCATTTCACTTGAAAACTGTTTCTTGTTTGGTTTCCAACCAGTTTCCCATTTGTCTAGATTCTGGATTATTCACTCCATAATGAGCAAAGGCAATGAGGCCGCTGCAAACTCGTCAGCGCTGAGATCTGCCAGGCTGGCACACACGACTGCGTGTCAGCCACAAAGGCTTCTCCGCTTTTCTGGCAACAGCATAATTTGTGCAGTTCCCTGTCATCCATCATTGCAGACTTCTGATCTCCTGAGTTTAGTTTCTTAGCTTCTTGTCCTTCTTTCTCATAGCATCACAGAATGGTTTGAGTTGGAAGGGACCTTAAAGATCATCTAATTCCAACCCCCTGCCGTGGGCAGAGGCATCTCCCACTGGATCAGGCTGCCCGAGGCCCCATCCAACCTGTCCCTCTTGGTGTCTCTTGGCAGAACAGGCACTCGCATGCAGTAGCCGGCTGCCTGGTTTGATTTGTGAACACCTGTAGGTGCTGAAAGTGCCTTGCATACCAACAGCTGTGTCTCTAAGGACTGGTACTAGATTCCCTCTTCTAGACTTGCTGTACTTGACCTCTGTGTCCCTCTATCAGCAGATGTGGCCTCGTCTTCCTACTCTTTTTATCTTCTCCTCTCTTCTCCCATGGAGCGTACAGCCATGGATAAGAGAAGCTGCAGGCAGAAGGGGCCTTTTTCCAGAGGAAGGAGGTTTCCGTGGAAGAAATGGAGACCTGTTTCAGGGAATAAGCCTGAGGTTTGAAGAAATGAGGACAGGACAGCTCTTGGCAACCTCACTGAGGACTGCGGCACACACGGGCAGACCTCTGCGACCATGGTGAACTCGACTGTTGAGGGGGGACGAGCCTCTGCCCCGCACGTAGAACTCGCTGAGCTGCTGGGGAAAGTTTGATCTTGTAGAGAGTAAAATGTAATTTAAATAATGTGCTGTATTTTAGAGCTTTCATTCTGCGTGCAGAAAAGTCTGCAACTTTTTTACACTGTTCGTTTTTGTTTTGTTTGTTTGGTTTTTTGTCCTATCAAAAGTTCTTAGATGTTTAGGTTTGACATTGTGGACTCAAGAAGACAAAATCTCACTCGATCGGCACGTTTCTGGGAGTGTCCATGGTTCTCTCCAAACACCCCTCTTGCTTCAGATGCCTCGTAAAGCTTCATTGTTTTATCAGTCACAGTGGCGTTAATAATCCCTGCAGTGACCAATGATTTCCCTGTGTTTCAAGTTTTGCTAAAGTGAACCGGAAACATGGAGCTGCAATTGGCATTTAGATGTAGGAAACAGGTATACTCAGCTCCCAGATAAAGACTGTCTCTGGAGACAAATTCATAGCGATCTCCCATGTAGTCTCAGTGCTCTTTCCCCTGCCTGTCTCGATTCCTAATTAATGTGCAGAGAGATGTGGTACTGAGGAGGCTTAAAAAGTTGAATTTTTCAATTAGATGGCTTTTCCCAGATGGGATACAGTTTGCAGGGTGGGACATGGGGAGCTGGTGAATATCTGTAGAAATAAACTTCTTAAAAATTGAGCATGTCAATCTGAATTATTAGTTTTTTAATAATCCAGCAAGTCTTTCATCTGTTTGGTTTGTGTTTTTTTTTTTTTAAAGAAAAGCTTTGAATGCAGACTATGTAAAGACTTTGAGAATGATCAAAACTATTAATGCATCATTGATTTTCCCCCATTGACTTGTCCGTTAGATATTTAATCTCTCCTTCTTTAAAAATGTGTGCTTTTCTGTTTCAAAAGCAGCCTCCCGCTGTCCCCTGCCTAGCGGGAAGCATCTCCCGCTGCCTCTCTGTAGCTTTGCCAGCCTTGAGGCTTCACTTTCAAGGGCGGTTGAGCACTTTGGGCTTTTCCTGGCCTTCTGGGACTGGTGGAGCTGGGGAGCAGAGTCTCCCGTTGCACACTCAGCGTCGTGCCCAGCCGAGCCGATTTAGTCTGTCCTGCCTGAGCAGTGCGTGCTCTCATCCCGTTTGGTTGCCAAACCCATGGCAGGACCTCTCTGGAGGGAATCACAGCATTCTCCTGGATACTCCTTTATGCTGTGAGCTTTTTTGCCGTGCCTCCTTTCTATTTACTTACCCCAGTTGTAATAATGTCTTTTAGAGGTGGTGAGGTTTCTTTGTGGTAATGGTTGTTATAAAGAATTGCCTGAACTGTTTTGCAGAGCTCTGTAATCATTCTGGCTCTAAGAATACATTTCCTCTCTCAAAAATAAAATTACTTGCAAATGAGAACTGCTCAGCTGTCCTGGGGTCTGCAGAGGGACCGTGGGTTTGAACTTCTGAAACAACTGGTTAAGCTGAACGCCTGAGAAACGCAGCAATTTGACTCATCGCTTTATTTAGTATCATTACCTACTGCATTCGGTTCCGTTTTCTTCTGAGCATTAATGTTTCTGGTCAGGAAGGTTAACAGGGAAAACGCCCAGCAGAAGGCTTTTCTGTGCTTATCGGGGGACAAGCGCATGGAAAACATCGGGTCATGGTGCTGGGTGTCAGCTTTTTTTTCCTTTTTCTTTTTTTATTTTAAAGGGCCTGTGAAAGGAGGGGTGCTCAGGGTGGGGAGAGGATGTCCTTCCTTTCCAGTTAAGCCTGTAGAACTGGAGATGCTGGTGGATCCTTAGGACAAAAGTGACCTAAAATCACAACACCCTCTTTGTGTCTTGATCCAAAATCATGTGTCATTAATGTAGAACATCCCAAACTTAAAATATATCCTTGGTTCCTGTGACCCAAAGTTACAGTTTCTCTGGTTTTGAGTATATTTTTAATTGAAGGAAAAATTCTGAGTGGTAGCTTTATATCTAATAGTAAAACTGTAACTAGTCTTATACTTTTGTTAGGAATAAGGTTTTACCACATCTTCCCATAGTCCGTGTGGCAAACAAAGGGGAGATGCCCCGTTTTAAGGTGCTGCTTGTGAGGCTTTAGACTAAAGCATGAACCCTTTGAGTCCTAGATGCACAAAGAGCCATAAACCTGGCCAGGCTCAGCTTGAGAAGCTGGCATTTCTGGAACCAAGTGAGGAGCTGTCATGCTCCTCATGTTTAATGGCTTTAATAGGCCATTAAATTTGGTGTATGTCAGGTGACATCCCCTAGTACTGAGGAAGTGGGGCTGAAAATGAAGTGAGGGGAAGAGTTTGAGCCCGGTTTTGCTGTTCTGAAGCCTGCGTGCTGCTCTTTTGTAGAATCATGGAATGGTCTGGGTTGGAAGGGACCTCAAAGCCCATCCAGTTCCACCCCCAGCCCTGGGCAGGGACACCTCCCACTGGATCAGGCTGCCCAAGCCCCATCCAGCCTGGCCTTGAACCCCTCCAGGGATGGAGCAGCCACAGCTTCCCTGGGCAACCTGGGCCAGGGCCTCCCCACCCTCATCATGAATGATTTCTTCTTAATGTCTAGTCTAAATCTTCCCCTTTCCAGTTTTTCTTCGTTCTCCCCATTCTCATCTCTGTACGTCATGGTGTTGTTTATTCCAGACAACCTCTTCAAGGGGCTGACTGACCAGGCACCTCTCTTTATGAGACCTTAACTAGACACCACATTCAAGACAATTTTTCTTCCCCTTAAGGGGTGTGAGAGGTGGCAGAGCTGCTGTCGTATTTTCCCCTTTGAAAACACTGAGGGCTGTGACTCCTCAGAGTGCAGGTGATGGAAGCAGCAACATTTTCTTTCACTCACTCCCAAGTGTTCTCATCCTGCGGCTCGTTATTTTTATTGTTATTTTTATTACATGGAACCTCCTCCATACCCAGGCTGAGGAGCCTTTGCTGCCTCAAGTAATCGCTCTCTAAATTGATACAAATTTGAGGCATTGTACAGAGTCTCCAGTGTCTCCTGAGATTCCCTGTGCTAATCACAACATCCTACAGAGGAACCCCTGTTAATATTCATGCAGTAATTGTTTCAATACTTGGCAAGGAAGAGGGCGTTAATGTGAAGCCTTCTTTGGCTGATGCATATTAAAGAAATGATTTGTGTTTTGTGCTGTAGCAGTGATTTCATTACACTTGAACAATGAAATCCTGGATGCCTTTCAGTAGATGTGCCTATAAACACTTGTATTGAGGCAACGAGCTGACTACAGGAACCTGTTATTATCTTGTGTACGGACCCATTTCCCAAAGAGGACTCGAGGTGAGCTTCCAGACCTCTTGAGGGCCATCCAGGAGATCAGGAAAGGTCCTGCACTGTCCCTGGATGTGCACGCGTATTTTACGTGCATGTACGTACCCAATCACGTTCCTATGGTGCGGTATGTGTGTATGTGGCTGGGCAGTCTCAGTGATGTGGACCCAGATTTTGTTGTTTGAGACAGTTAGTATTTTGTTGGGTGTTCTTGGTTTTCTTTTCTTGGATCATCATGTTATAGGTAGAGGTGGATTGCGGAGATTTGCAGGGAGGAGTTTGCGAGAGTAGCAGCTTGTATGACTCTACCTTGTGTCTCTAGAAGCTGTCAGGAGAGAAGACTGAGAGGCGAGCCAACTTCTGGATGAAGACTTTTAGCAGGGCACCTGCTGGCTGTGGCTCACTGGCTGGTGCGGGTCAAGCAAAGAGAGGCAAGCACAGAGGGACGCTTTCTTAGTCATAGAATCGTAGGGTGGTTTGAGTTGGAAGGAACCTCAAAGCCCATCCAGTTCCACGCAGGGACATCTCCCACTGGACCAGGGGGTTCAAGTCCCATCCAACGTGGCCTGGAACACCTCCAGGGATGGGGCAGCTACCACTGTTCTAGGCAACCTGGGCCAAGGCCTCCCATCACTCTCTCACAGGAGATTATTTCTTCCTGGTATCTCATTTCAATCTCCCCTCTTTCAGCTTAAAACCATTACCCCTCATCCTATCCCGGCACTCCCCAGTCAAGAGCTCCTACCTGACTTTCCTGTAGGCCTAGTCAAATGGAAACGAAGGCTTGAAACTGTGTTTGGTTCCTCCATAATGAAGTGTTGCTTTTTAAGCTTGGGTGGTAGAACAAGGAGAAATAGCCCTTTGGCAGAAAACTGATGGGCTTGCACACTCTGCCCTGTGCTACTCTGCTTTTCTGTGATTGAACTTCTCTCGCACATGGAGCATTGTTGTGAAACTTGTCCCATGTACCCTGAGAAGATTACTATGGAGTCTCTGAATTTAAGAGCAGCTCTGTGTCTTTCTTTACCCCAACCCCTTGATCTCATCGTTACATGTCTTAAGGGATGGCAACAGTTTAGTTTTTCTTTACTTTTATAAGAATTTGGTGTCTTGAAAGTGGAAAAAAGGGTGGAAAAAAGGAGGAGAAGAGATGGACTGTAGAAACTGCTGTTGCCGTAGTAAGAGATTAAATAAAAATGGGGGGGGTCTTTTAGTAGCCGACTTTGCAAGATGGTAATAAAAAGGGCGTTTGTTGAATGGTCATAGATCTTTCAGTGTTTCAGCTTAGATGTAATAAAGCTCTTTTATGAGATAAGTGGTCTTTGATAGAACGATAAATAACACACATCTGTCTGAAAAGGCATAAGATGGCAGGTTTTTCAGACAGGCACTTCTTATCGTCGTGGGGCGAAGTCTTGCCAAGCTGGCAGCTTCTCTTCACTCAGCATTTTGTTCCGGTCGCTGTGTGGCTGGGGTTTGAAGAACCACACAGTGGTCAGATATAATTCCGTTAGCATTTCTCGATAAAGATACCGGCTGCCCAACATCGCAGACCAGGAACTACTGTAACTTGGGTATAATTTCAGAGACACAGAAAAGTTTGTAGTGCTGCAAAGCCATGTGGATTCAGCCTTTCCTACAATAGGCAGTTGGGGAGAAGACTTGCGTTTTCCAGCAGCCAGGCTGCCTCAAGCAGAAAGGCTGCTCTGGCTGGGTTCTGGCCAAGGGTGAGGGTGGGCACTGTTTGGCTCATCCTTGTTGATGGAGCGAAGCTGCCCTGCTCATCCCCCTTTTCTTCAGAGAATGCTTGGATGCATCCCTGATGGCAGCAGGCTTGCAGGTTTGGAGGGCTGCAGCATGTTGCAGGGTGTGTGCGCCTCTCTTCCTCCGCAGACCAGGTGGGATACTTTGAAGATCCACCCAGCGTGGCACAGGCTGCAGCAGGACATCAGCGAGGCCAGCGGGAGGCAGAAGCAACTGCTGCCGTCTCTCATGGGCTCTGCTTGCTCGTGCTAATCCTGCCTGTCAAACGCATGGGAGATACAGTGGAGTGGTCAGAGCCATCGTGTCTTCCGCTGGAGCATTTTGGGTCAGGAGAGCCTGACCTACCTGCTCTCTTATCCATCAAGAGGATAGATAAGAGGTTGCCAGCAGTGTGCGAATGTTAGAGCCTTTTGGTTCTGTGCAGGAGTGCTTGGTGGCAGGTCTCGGGCATGCTGGCGCTGTGCTCTTCTGTTTGTTTGGAGATAGAGCTGCGGTGAGTTAAATACCTCAAGATGGCATTAGTCAAGAAGACGAAAGGAGCCTGAAGCTGTGTGGGATGAGGTGGAGATCTCGTGAAACACAATCAGGCTGTTTATGGAACACCGTCTGAGAGGATGCAGTTGACCCCTGCCTAATCCCTGTGGGCACACACACTCCTGCAGGCTACTGTTGTTCCCAAGAGCTGGTGGCAGGATTGCCCTGGCCATGCGGTCTGTCCCAGACACAAGCTCAGCATCCCCTCCAATTTGTTCATGGCACCTACACTGGAAAGGGCAGCAGTTGTAGCTGGTGATCCATTTCCTAGGGCTTATTTCTGCATCTGCCTCCCCCTTCTTTGCTATCTGTCCCTGGAGCGATACCAGCATTTCTCAAGTGTTTCATCCAGGCACTTGAAAAGCTTACAGGACGCTTCGTACTGGAATTCCAGGAGACCTCTCCAGAGGAGGAAGCTGCGTCTCCTGTTTGTCTTGAGTTATTCTGTCACAACAATGGCTTCAGAATTTGCCTAATTTAAAAGCTGGTTTTAATCTGATGGGAAGATGTTTGTGTATTTAAAATAGTTATTCCTTGCTGGAGCCACTCCCTTCTTTTGTCCTTCTCTGCTGGACTTTTCGGCTTCACTTAGCTAATATGCAGTGCTTGTTTACAGCAGAGATACTGGAGCATGAAGAAGGAAGTCAGTACGTCTAACACTGATTTGGTTCCAAGCTTCCTGTGCGTGTGTGTGCACGTGTGCGTGTGTCTGTGTTTTCAGCCTTGTTCATCCAAGCGCTGTGCAGCCTCAGGAGAAAAAGCCAAGGGACCAGCGGAGATGCAGGGACTGGATGCGGGCAGGTTTTTTTAACTCTTCCACCCAGTTTGGTCCTGAGCAGGTTTAAACAACACGGGTAAAAATTCCAGAATGGCAAGCCTGGTGAGGAAGGTGCTAGTGCAGACAAAGCCGTGGAGTGGTGAGTATGAGAAACAACTTGCCTGATGGGAAAGATAACTGATCAGAAGGTGTTGCTTTAGGTGTCTAGGAGGAGAAACAGGGTAGCGGGCAGGGTACAGTTATTGTTTTCATTTTCCATTGCCAGTGCGAGGTGGCAACCCTGAAAAGCCAAACCCTTTGTGCATGGGAAGATGGTTATCAGAGGAACGCGCTAGTTATGGAGTACGGTCGCTTTTAAAGTCCGTTCCTCAACCCGCTCTGGGATTTCTGCCCAGTCATACAAGAAAGACGCCTTTTGATTTGGGAGGTTCTCAGGGAGCAGGGGTCTTGCAGGAGCCAGGCATCTCAGGAGCATATAAACTGTTGTGTGAATTGTCTGTACCAAAAGATGAGATTGAGAAGAAAACAATGTTAATAAGCTGTAGGAGAAGCAGTTTTATTGCTTTGGTTCTATTCTGTTTGGTTTGGTGGTAAGTACCTGATTTCAGTAAGGTGCTCTAGTGTGTCAGGGGTTACAGATATCCTCAGCAGCAGTGCTGGATATTTTTTTAGATTTTAAAATATTCCAGTGGCAGCACCAGCCTGTGCCTGAGGTTCTTAATTTAAATTTATGGTGTTTATTCAGCTCTTAATTGTGCAAATTAGAATAATTACGGCGTGTGATTATATGCATACCCGGTGAGTGTTTTTAAGAAGCCAGCTCACATTTCAGGAATTGATTTTATTAGCCTTGTGTCTTTTTAGTGCAAGCGTCCTTTCTTCGTGCCGCCGTTCTGCAAAGCAAACATCATAAACTGCCACAGCAGGAAACCATTTTTGCAGCGGCATATCTGAGTGAATCAATTTTTAATAGGGCAGAAGGCTTGTCAGTAACTCTGGCTAATTAGGACTGATGGGTGAGATATCGGAGTCTGGAACAAGCCTCCCCAAGCAGAGCAGCTTCTCTCTGCTCCAGGGTTTGATAAGGACAGGAGAGCACAGTTGGAGCCGCGTGTGCTCCAGTTTGTGCAAGTGCCAGTTTTATCCACGTATAAACCTTAGTGAAAGGTTGTTCTTGAAAAATAAGGGCTTTTTTCATGAGTTACTTGCTGCTGCAGGTCTCTTCCAGGGCTGTGTTTGTTATGGACTGGATTTTCAAAGGATTGCTTTGGCTTTTGCTGGAAAAGAGATCTTACGGGCAGCTGGCGTTCCCTTCTGCCCAAACTCACTGCTCTGTTTTCATTCAGTCAAGACTTCTTAGAAACCATGAACGTCTGCCTCGAGGAACAAGGAGTCATCTCCTTGATGACTGTGACGGCCGTGGTGTGACCCACAGGAAACTGAGGAGGAGGTCTCAGCAATCCCTCTGTGAAATACTTGGGACAGTGGGTAAATCAACCAGTCCTTACAAACAGAGACTGAGTGAAACCAAAGAAGTAAATAGATTTCCTTGTTTTGGAGATGAGGAGATTAGGATTGTTCTGGTTGAAATTTCACTGGAAAAAAAGAAAAAAAGCAGTCTGAGAATTAACAGAGAGGTTGGGATTTTGTTTGGGTTTTTGGGTTTTTTGTTTGTTTGTTTGTTTTTTTTGTAGAGGAGTCCAGCAAATATTAAGTGACTAGAGCCTATGTTTACCTTGAATAGATTTCTTTAGAGAAGTTCTAGCCCATTGCTGTTTGAAAGCACAATGCCTTGATGGGGGAAAGAGTCGGTAGGGAAATGTGCAATAAGCATCGGCTCGATAGCTTTCAACATGATTTCAAAATCTCTGTAGAGGCTGTTTCGGACTGAAATCTCATTATTTACGCCATGGGGTTGTATGTAAAACACATTTCTTAAATAACTGCGGGATGTTAGGAAGCTCTGGGTGCTAAGAGAATGGCGTGAAATGCAGCTGGCAGGAGGGGAGGGTGACTCCAGAGGAAACACATCCAGTGAAAAAAGGTTTGGATGGAGTGTATAAATACAAGCACTCATTCTGCCCCATGGAAAGCGTATGCTTCAAGCCACTTTGGCTTCTTCATTTGAGGTGGCTGGATGCTGAGACCTCAGTCCTGCAATGCCAGCCGGCTGCCCAGAGCGTCTTACCAGTGCGTGGGCGAAAGGAGCACGGCAACGAGTGCTCAGATGGAAAAAGAAGCGGCACAGGAAGGCAATGTTGTAAGGAAGCCTAAAGGACACTTACAGGGCTTATTTTCCTGTGTTTAAAGTGTGGAGAGAAGAAGGAATATAGATCTACATGTTATTCTGCGTTATCACACGTAAGTCTGGCAGAAGAAGAGTCTGCAGCAAAATAGTCTGAGTGTTTTGGCTTTGCGGTGGATCTGTGTCTGACTGCCACTCTTCTTTATCCCTTCTCATGCCGTTAAAAAAACCTCTTTTCATTCATTCTTAGTTCTTAGTCTGAGTTACTCACAGGATATCTGAAAGTTATCTTGGGTTTGTGTGTTCAAAATCGTGGCAATTGTTTCGCCAAGAACAACTGGCATCAGCTTTCGGAGACTTCAGGATTAATGAACTAAATTAAAGAGCACCGGTCTTCAGAAGGGACTTCTGAGGGTGCCTTCTGTACAAGGATAGATATGGGCAGAGGCTATTTCAACAGGAGTTACATTCCACTTACTTTGAGACAGTTGTTTTCTTAATGACCCTTTTATATAAGTGTCTGAGGTTGGTTGTGGACGCTTCATGAAGCGGTGGTGAAACAGTGCATCAAAGGTTTCGATCTTTAAAACAAAAAAGTTATAAAAAGCTATGATCAAAGTAAGCAAATGGTATTTTTCCGGCTTAACAAATGGTATAGTATTTATCTCTCCTCTCCAGAGATCCCTGTTCCCTTTAAGATACTGTTTAATTTGCCCATCTGCTGGCCTACAACTGCAGGGGAAACTGCAAATCGTGTTTTGTTTTGAGGTAAACTGAGATTAGCTTGAGCCTGTTCCCTAGCTGAAGAGACATTTAAGTCAACTGAAACTGGCTGTTCTTTAACGTCATTGTTTACCTTATAAAATATAAAAACACAAACTATATGGAAAACTCAACATATTAAGGAACAGCAAAGTAGCAAAAACTTACAAAGAAAGACTTGGCTGAGGAGTATCCTTTGTTTTCTAACTATATGCTGCCTTTCCTTTTAGTTAATGTTTGAAATGACATCCATTATTTCAGCTGCATCGCTACAAACGATGCTGCCGTATCATCTGAAGCTTGTGCAAGACAATGCTGGATGCAAGAAGCTGTTAAATAAGAGTTAACGTTGTCACATCAAAAGCTTTCGAATAGCAGAAAAGTAGCAGCCTCTTTGGCAGGTAAATAACGGCAGTCAAACTGCTTCCTCAGAGTTTTTTTTAAGCATGAGGAATATCTTACATCCGAGACTGCTGAGGATGATGCACTGGGGACCCGTTCAGTAGAAACAGTACGGAGTTTAAAGGCAGCAGCTGCCAAGCTGTCGCATCGGAATGCTGTGGCTGAGGGAGTTTTAATCACCTGAGTGTAGTGGCATCGATGCTCCTGGTTCAAGCGAGTGTGTTCTAGAACGTATTTACTAGCAAAGCAATGCGCTTGATGCAAATCATGTGGCGTGGGTGTTGGAAATATTTCAAGTCTGGATTGGTAGCAGTGCTTCTGTCATGGAGCCATCAGAATCCCATCTTCCGAAAGTCTTTTAATGTTCTTAGGGGGAAAAAAGTCTATTTAAAAATAATGTGGCATTATCTACTATGTTCATTGTTCTCATCGATCTTCTAGCTAAGCACAAAACTGGAGGCTGGAGGCTGGCTGATGTTGTGCCCATCTGTAAGAAGGGTCACGGGGAGGATCCAGGGAACTACAGGCCTCTCAGTGCTGGAAAAAATCATGGAACAGGTGATCTTGAGTGCTATCATGCAGCACATGCAAGAGAACCATGTGATCAGACCCAGTCAACACGGGTTCACAAAACGCAAGTCTTGCCAAACTAACCTGAGCGACTTGTATGACAAAGTGACTCAACTACTGGACGAGGGAAAGGCTGTGGATGTATCTTCCTGGACTTCACTTAAGCCTTTGACACAGTTTCTCACAGCGTTCTGCTTCAGAAACTGTCACCTCTGGCCTGGACAGGCACACATTATCCTGGGTGGAAATGCAGTTAAATCCAGCTGGAGGCCAGTGACAAGTGGGATTCCCCAGGGCTCAGTGCTGGGTCCAGCCCTGTTCAATGTCTTTATCAACGACCTGGATGAAGGCATCGAGTGCTCCCTTAGCAAGTTTGTGGATGACACCAAGCTGGGTGGAAGCGTCGATCTGCTGGAGGGTCGGGAGGCTCCAAAGGGATCTGAACAGGCTGGACTGCTGGGCAGAGACCGATGGCATGAGGTTTAACACGGCCAAATGCCGGGTCCTGCACTTGGGGCACAACAACCCTGAGCAGCTACAGACTAGGAGAAGTCTGGCTGGAAAGCTGCCTGGAGGAGAGGGACCTGGGGGTGTTGGTTGACAGGGACTGAACATGAGCCAGCAGTGGCCCAGGTGGCCAAGAAGGCCAATGGCATCTTGGCTTGGATAAGAAACAGCGTGGCCAGCAGGACCAGGGAGGTTCTTCTCCCTCTGGACTCAGCACTGGTGAGACCGCTCCTCGAGTCCTGTGTTCAGTTCTGGGCCCCTCACCACAAGAAGGATGTTGAGGCTCTGGAGCGAGTCCAGAGAAGAGCAACGAAGCTGGTGAAGGGGCTGGAGAACAGGCCTTATGAGGAACAGCTGAGAGAGCTGGGGGTGTTTAGCCTGGAGAAGAGGAGGCTGAGGGGAGACCTCATTGCTCTCTCCAACTGCCTGAAAGGAGGTTGTGGAGAGGAGGGAGCTAGGCTCTTCTCCCAAGTGACAGGGGACAGGACAAGAGGGAATGGCCTCAAGCTGCACCAGGGAGGTTCAGACTGGACATCAGAAAAAATATTTTCCCAGAAAGGGTCATTGGTCCCTGGCAGAGGCTGCCCAGGGACTAGGTTGAGTCACCTTCCCTGGAGGAGTTTAAAGGATAGGTGGATGAGGTGATGAAGGACGTGGTTCAGTGATTGATAGGGATGGTTGGAGTTGATGATCCTATGGGTCTTTTCCAACCTAGTGATTCTGTGTGAAATGTGTGTTGTTTCCTCTGCAGGCAGGGAGAAGAATGTGAGCAGCGTGAAAATCATTAGTAGTGTGTGTGTAAGTGCCTGTTTCTGTTTACTGAGAACTTAATGTGTCTTTTCTTTGTAATTTTTTGCAAGAATGAAAACATTTCCACCTCTAAAAGGAGAAGTTGTCATTAGTAATAAATGACTTAATATTGTCTCTGAAGATACCTTATGTTAAAAAGAAACTGGTTCCTGTTTTATCTTCACTTGGAATCTCCTCTTCGCTGTAGGTCACCTGGGGACTGCAGCAAGGCCACTTCTCTTGTTCCACAGTCGCCTGTCTTTCTGGAAGTAAAAGTCTCAGAACTGGGTATTTTTTTTATTCCCAGAGTGCAAGGCACGTTCTGTGACCATTTTGTAAGGCAGTCTTTTCTTCCTAACTCTGCGGTAGATTCAGCCTTAGATTCTCCACAAGGTAATTAAGAGTTGCACACTGTGGTCTTTCCAGCTTCAAATACTATTTATACTCTGTGGGTTTGATTTGGGAGTTCAATAAACAGAATGCTCTGTCAAAGGCATTTAGGAGTTCTGGGGGATCCATCCATTCCCCTCCATCACATGTTGTAGATATCCTGAGTCTTTCAGGACAGGCTTTTTTAGTGATGGATAGAATTTTTCCAAGGAATGAATTCCAAACTGAACTAAGCTGTACCAGAGGAAAACCACTAATTCTGAATGAGGAAGGTTTTGTAAACATTTTGTTATCTGTGATAAATTACCTTAATTGCTGAACATAATCGGGTTTTTTACTGTCCCTGTGTTTATCCACCTAAAATCTGCTGAGGGTGTTTGTGATATCAGCTGTGACATGAGACTTTTCCTTCTGCTAACCAGCTCTCTGGCGCTGCCACTGTGGAAATAAACACCCTTTATGTTGGAGTAAACACTTAAAGCATTCGCTTGTCCCTACTCACCTGCAATCCTGAGAGCTGTTATCAGATAACAGTAAGGGAGGGGAATTTGTTTGAAAATGGGATTTCCAGTCTTAGTAGAGCCGGAGAGGAGACAACAATTTAGATGACCTGCCTCAGTAGAACGAAGGATGAATTTAAACTTTGAGCTCAGATGTACTGAAAGTTGCTTTGAGGCTGAAAGTTATAATTAAGGTAGTCAGAAAAAGCACAAGCACTAATTTCCTGCTTGTATGTGTAGCTTTAAAGCTTTAGAAGTCCCTGTATGAACCTTTCAACATCACAGGTTTCTTTCTGGGACAATCACAGGCAGCAGCTGATTCTTCTCCGGGCTAAATTCAGATTTTTTTTTCCTGAGTAAATGCTCAAAAATAACTACCCTGGCTAAATTACAGTATTCTAGCTGTCAGATTTCAGGAGCTGTACATCCATCGTTGGATTCCTACGGCCAGGTAATGGCAGCCTTGGGCCCATCTGTGTCCGAGAAGCGGCAGGGCAATTTCTTTGCTGCTGCTTTACTCCTTCTGGAATCTCTGAAGTTAAGATCTTGAGATAATGGATAAATGTTTCTTCCTTCTCTTCCCTTCCCTTCTCCTTCCTCCCTGTGTCCTATTTCCCCTGGTATTCCTGGCTGTAAATTTCTGGGCTTTAAATATGCGTTTATCCCTTGTTTACTGAGAAATTGTGCCGTGTGTCACGAATCGCTTTTGTATTGCTGCGTTGGTTTTCCATTCTGCTTTATTTTCCCAGTAGTGCAGTTTGTGGCAATGGGTTTCAGTAATTTTACTAGGAATCCTTGCATTTAATTATATTGCATTTAATAATAGGAAAAGAATGTGAGATGTGAGAGCAGTGAATAACCGCTGCCTCCCCCGGCTTGGGTGGGATTACTCAGAAACTGCCGCCTTCTGGTTTGTTCAGAACTTCCTTTAACTCTCTCGTACGATATTTGGAGATCTTAATGGTTAAGGAGCCAAAGTTCTCATTTCAATATTCTTCTCAGTGCCAAGTTTTAAAAGCGCTGAAAAGAGAAAATTTAAATTAGTGTTGGAATAGATATTTTTTTGCATGGTTAATTCTATTGAACTCTAATTTGTTTGACAGTCAAGAGCTATGATTATAGGAAGGACTTTCAAAAATAGACTGAAAGCAGAGGTGCAGGTGGGTGAACTCTCCCATTAACTTGAGTGATATGCAGTCCCTTCACATCCTCACGGATCAGAATGGAGGGAGTATGGACTTATTCAGCTGTGTAAAACTCGGTGAATAAAACAGAAATGTTGTGTGATTTAATCCCTCTCTTGCTTGCGTTTGATAGTTATTATGTGGGAAGAGCAGGGAGGAGAGAGCGTGGAAAAAGAGACTGAAAATACCCAGTAGGGCAGAATAAGGAAGGATGGGAATAAACCCAGCTGTTTTTTCCAGTGAATCTGACACAAAGATTCTGAATGAGGAACTGATATGCAGTCATGTCTGCATCAGTCTTGCGCTATTTCTGGAAAACTCTTGGTAGATTTAAATTCCACTGCAGATTGATGTCAGTGAAGACAGGTTAAGAGGCATTTGTGTTCTCCCACCTTTGCTACAGGCTCTTTGGATGTGCTGCTTTAAAGTGTGGAGCTGTAAACCCACCATCACCACAGTGAAAGGTTTTTAGCAGCTCGGAACAACAAAACCCTCCCACGAGACCACTTCATAGCCACACCTTCTGCAGAGGACAACAGCAGCCTGGTGTGAGCAATGAGGTTTGGATTTGGGTTTGCTTGGGTTTACTTATATTTCTGCACTCTAGGATGCACAAGTAAAAATCAAATTAATCGTCTCTGGACGTGACGATCTTAATCACCTTCCTTCTCCATCAAGGTGACCGTTTCAGGTTAGCAGACTCGGTCTCTGCATACCTGAGTTTCCACCCAAACCACTAGGATGTGCTAAATTGAGTGTACACTCGAAGATGTGAACGTGGTTTAGTGATTTGGCAGAACATGTGAATTTTTGTTCACTCGAGAAAAAGAAACGCTTAATTTAAGCACACTGGAAATCTGCAAAATGGTTGGGATCTGAGGGGAGAGTGTGGGCGATCTTATACCCTGTCTTGTGAGTAGACAGTGAATCATGGTATCTGCTCTGGGAACAGAGTGTTCCACTCCTCAGCTGGTCCAGGAACATCTTTCTGTGTATGGAACAGAGCAAGCAAGGAAGTACAGAAAAAAAGAGCTCGTGCCTTCTGTGCACGGAAACAGAGCCCGTATCTGAACTTGAGTGACCCAGAAAGGAAAGACAAGGAAACTCAAAAGAGAGCTTGTTAAAATAACTTTGTATACCTACAGAATGTGTAAAGTTTATTGTAAATATCAACAATTAAACCTGTGTGATGTCCAAAAGCAGCAGTGTATTTACTGCAGGACAGTAAACGTCTGCAGCATTATCAGCTCTTTCCAGGCACTTTGGTTTCAAGAATTTCTCATTGATCTGTGAGAGCCTGTGTCAAACAGTTGGATGGCAGGACACTCAGCTTCCCGTGGTGACATTGCTGGGTCTGGTAGGTGAAAATATCACATTCTAGTGCCGTTCAGTGAGACTCAGGTGAGACCTGAGATGTCTTACTATTTTAAGAATTAAATATTCTAAACATCTTTATTGAAAAAGTTGCCTCAGTGGTCCTAGAAACTGAACTGCCTTGCACGCTTTCTGCTCTGGCTCCTGTGTCCATCAGTTGTGGAAAGCTCAGAAGTAGGCTTGACAGGTTGGTTTAAAACACTTAATACATGCATTGAACAATCCCCCAAACCACAACTTAGTAAACTCTTAAGGTGATTTGTTAAGGATTATCTTGAGGATTGTCTTTTTATATTTAATTGCAGCAAATTATATACCTCAAGGGGTTTATATTTTAAGAAGATAAGCTCTGATTTATCCCTGTTTTGTTTTTTTTTTTCTCTGTCCCAGTTTATCCAAGACTAATACTCTGTTTTCTTCTGTCAGTTTTTTAGACGTTCGGCACGATAAAAGGAGGGCTTGATAGCTTGACAGAGTTTCAGGGAGGAGAAACTCGGGTTTGTTTTGGTTTAATTTGCCCTTGTGTCCTACGTGTATATTTATACAGCTAGGTGATTTTGGTCTCTCTTCCTAGAAATCATGCCAGCTGCATGATGGTGAAACCACTTCTCCCTGAGTCTCAAAATTGTGTGTTAATCCAGTGCCATCAACACCTTTTAGTGTGGGGCTACTTGTGCCTCGCTCTGCCGTTGGGGTAAGAGAGGGCACAGTCACTCCAAAGCGAAGCCCAAGGGATGGGTTGGAAAGGAGACTTTTAAATGTGCTCTACCACCTTTCCTACTTTTCCATGTCTGGTGTGAACAGGAGCACTGTGAGCTGAGTCCCAGTCTCCCTCGCTCTCTGTACAGCAGGACTGCAGCTGGGGAGAGATTTGGTTTGAGGTTCTTTTTCCTTCCTTCTCTCTTAGCCATCTCTACCCCAAAATGTTGCTGGCTGGTGGTGGTAAGAGAAGTGCGTTCACAGAATGTAGCACGAGCTTCACTGACCCTAAGGCCTGATCTGGGTTTTCATAGTTAAAAACGTAGGTGCTTTATGGTGGGATGAGAAGTCACCTGTCACCCTAAACAAAGATGACAACCCCAAGCTTGGGCGAAGCTGACGTGTGGAGCTTCTCCTGCGAGCACTGTCGTTGGCATTGTCCCGCTCTGTCCTTGCTTGCTGAGAACTGGGGAGGGAACAGGAAGCCAAGGCAGTGTATTTCATCTAACGTGGTGGTGTTGGGAATGCCGAATTAAGAGGATTTCCTGGCCTTTCTTGTTTTTTTGGAAAGAAGAAAACAAAACTTAAAGACCAAAGAAAAATCCTTGTTCTGTCTGCCTCTTCCCCTGCCACTCCCCAGCACTTCTGCCTCGCGTGTCCCCAGCCTGGAGGGAACGTTTCCAGGCTCCTGTTTGAAGATATTTATAAATAAGTTTGGCTCCATATGTTTTTTTCCCAAATGATTTCTTTACTGTAAGTCATTGTATTTCTGTATAATTGATCCATGCATGGTGACTCCCATCCAGGGAGGGAAGTTGCAAATGGTTTTGGCCTGTGCTGCACAAGCATGGAGAAAGGAAATAAAAAAATAGGCTGACAGTGACCCAGCAATAACATCTGGGGAGAGAACCTTGGGAAAATCACAAGGTACTTTTAAATTGTTTTGAAATGGTAAGAATAAATGTATAACTGTGTTGAACTGCAATAGAGTGGGGAGTGGCACACTGAGATTTCTCCCCTCAGCCTGCCTGGCAAAACCGAGCTTTGCCTTTATAAATATCAATAGATCAAAGGGCAAAGACAGTTTAAGTTGTGAGTATTTTTAGCGAGAAGGAAAAGCCCCTCAGTGGTGTTCCTTCCCTTTACGCTGCGGTTACAAATCGCGTTACCGCAGCGAGCTGCAGAACACAGAAGGATTTCGGGTTCGGTGTCCTCAGTATGCGGATTTTGTTTCCCGACACAGCTAGGGTGGATTTGACTTGTTCTTACGTAGTTGGAGGAAAGAGGGAATGTATGGCTGGACGTTTGCTACCGCCAGGGAGATCCGTGGTGGAAACCGGGGAGGGCAGGGGGGCAAATGCCCTGCCATGTGCCATGTAAGAGGATTAGGTTAATACTACAGCACGGGCTTAACGAAAATTAGAAAGGATAATGCCACGTTAGTTCACACAGGTCTAGTTTCTGTAGCACGGTGACAAAACAAAACTATTAATCGTCTAAAAAAATAACCCTGAAGAAAAGAACTTTCTCCTCCTCCTTTTTCCCTTATTCCCCCTCCTCCTCTCATTTCCTGCTTGGGCACCCAAAGTTGGAAACTCAGAATGGGTTTTGAACAGGAGGGTTTTTGTTTTTTTTCCTTACCACCCCGGCCAATGGGATTTTAAAAATAACTTTAAAATATCGCTCAATCCCTGTTGTGGTGTCCGTGATTCAGTGTGCGGTGCCTGTCTGCCCGGTGTCAGGCCGGGGCTGCCAGGGAGAAGCGGAGCACGCGCATACCCGAACCGTGATGCAAGCCTTGAAACGGCACCAGGGGCGCTCGGAGCATCAAACGCACCGGATCACGCTGCGCTTCCAGTAAGGGGCAGAGCTCCCTTGGCTCCGGCTGGGAAAGCCGTCATGCAGCCTGGCAAGGGGAGAGAGGCCAAATTGCACATTCATTTGGATAATTAGGTAAACAGTAAATATGAGAAGTCTGTCTCCTACTCAAACTCCATTGTTTTCTCCTTAAAGGCTATTTTTGGATTTGGCAGCCAGAGTTATCACAATAATTGGTGCATTGTTTAAACAAGGTCACTGATGTGTGTGCGTGTTTACCTCTGCTTCACTGGATTGCTTATTTGAACTGGAAATACCTCAGAAATATGATGCAGACCTCTTAAACTCGCATACTCGACTTCTGAGCCACATGGTCTTTATTAGAAAATAGATGCAATGATTCACGTTCGGTTTTGCAGCTTGAAGCCCTGAGGGATTTGTACATAAAACTGTGGAGATTTGATTACATCCCGATTTTATGTCTCACTGGTATATGAGTGTTTCATATGTGTAAAACCTTTTTATAAGGCATAGATTACAATAAGTCACTAAGTAAAGCCATATGAGTGCCGGCCCATCAGTTGGAATTGGAATACACGTGTTCATTAATTTAGTCTAGCTTCGGTGGTTGCTTATGTACTTATAAAACCCAACGTGGCTTCGTGTTTTATATTTAGAGCAAACACTTTTGGCTTGTTGGCAGGTTGATTTGAAACTTCAAGATACGATATCAAAGCTGGGCTTTATCGTTCACAGCAGTTCTGCACCGCCGGGTGAGGACGGAGTGCGGTTACTGACAGCCCTAGGGTGACCAAGGTAGAAACAGCAAATAACAGCTCATCTTCCCTGTTGCTGGTGAAGTGAGTAAACGCGAAGGCCTTGAGGAGGAACGTTTTCATCAAGGAACGTTTTGGAGCACAGCTGCACATCAGGAGAGGATGGTACAGAAACCATAGTTCCTGAAACTGCCGCGTCCCATCGCCTTGGCTGCAACAGGTCCTGGCAGGGCAATTAGCTTCTAGGCAGTTAGTGGCTTGTTTCTGAAAGCTGGTTTCTTCGAGTGCAATGGTTTTAGCACCCCGAAGAGGCTTGTGCAAAACTAGATAGGGGTTTAAATAAATAGTGTTTCAGAAATGTTAACTCGAGAGGATTTTGCTCTAAGCAAGAGCATGCAGTTCAGGGTTTGTTGTTTTGTGAGGTTTTTTTCCTGGTCCTGTTAAACCTTTTGGCTAAAATTTCCATTTTTGCAATGGAAATAATTGAGACTTTTTTTTTTTTTTTTTAAGAGATTGCTGGACGGGGACTGTTAGCTCAAGTGACACTTGCGCAGACGTACAGATGGGACTGTGCATGCTCAATTTGGAAACGACTGACCTCAGAAACAGGCAGTTCTGTCAGCTGGTTAAGCTGGTATTCGCACCTAATGAAACAAAAACAAAGTCACTTTGGAACTTGAAAGAGAAGTAGTCTCTGGTACAGAAATAATGAATGGAAATACACAGAAGAAATGAGGTGCTTGTGTCATAAGTCACTGCTGTGTGCGATTATTGGGAGGTCTGGGCTTCAGCCTCCCTGCCTGCTGGTGCAGACGGCAGCCCTCGGGAGGGCAGTGCTAACGGAGGGGACCCACTGCAACCACTCACGCTTTGTGCAAATCCTTTTTCACGATGTCCAGCTCTTTTTGTCTCATGGCAGGAAGATGTATGCATAGGAAACAAATTTGTTCCCTAAAGAGCCTCTAACTGCAATTCTCTTTTTTCCCTCTCTCCCTCTCCCCTTCCTCTCCTCAAAGGTTGAAATAGTTCTGTATCTTTCTCTTTTTGAGGGCGCCACTTCTGTCCATGTTACCATCAGACACATTAACTTTCAAGGGGTTTCATTTACATGCTGAGTTCAGGCTCAGTGTTAAGACGCGCAAGTTCATCTCTTGGAGGTCATACAGCGTTGTCACAGGTAGTGTCCTCTGCTCAGTGTTGCTAATCATTCTTGAAATTGCAAACACGTATTTAATAAAGAAGGTGTGCTCCTATCTTTCCCCCAGCCTTGTGCTGTTTTGGTGCCTGCAGGTCACCTTGCTTCATCTTTTGGCTCGGCCATTGCCAGTTGTGAAATTTGCTCCAGCCCTGGCGCTGGGCTGGAGCCGGCTTGGGTTGGCAGAAGGCGCGTCATCATTTCAGTGCTTCATCGCAGTCCCCGACTTCTGGCATTTGCACTGATTCAAGACTGTTCCTGACAGGCAGCATGTGGAGAGAGAACTTGTCAGGTTAGAAGGTCATTTCAATTTAATAACTGATCTTTTTTTTCCTCTCCCTTATCTCTTTTTTCCTTCTTTTTGGTTGTTTTTTTTTACTTTCTTCTCCATGTGTTGTGGTAGTTACTGCTACAGCAACCAGAATGTTACACGGACCCTCTAAAAGCTGGTACTAAATGTTTAATTGCAAACTTTCACTGGCATTTTGAGATACTGGTGTGTTTCATCCTTCCTCTCTGTGATCCATTTCTCCTTTTAGATGAAGGTTTAATACTAAATTCTTACATGTCACTGAATTATTGTCAATAATTGTTGCACTTCAATTTGCAAATATTAATACAGCATCCTGGAGGGGTTGTGAGGTGGGCATTAGGCCAGTTCTCATGCAGCTCGAGGAATTTCTCTGCCTAAAATACTTCCAGATTTAGGAATTCTTCCTCCTGGTTGGTTGCCTTATTTTGGCAGCGGTTGGCACTGAGGGTGTGCTCCTGTACTGTTACGTGAAAAGAAAGGCTGGAAAGTTGGAATATATGCACCTGCTCTTTGGGTACCGTTACCAAGGCAAGTTTTGAGATGTTTATCCATGAGTGTGCGCATATACTATGACTGATTCTCATCTCTTAATACTGTTTATGCTGCAGTTGGTTTTATGCATGCAGGGATCACATCTACAGATGTGCACATCTGGCAAACCCCTGCTTTAAGATTGCAGGAATAATGGTTTGGGTTTTTTTTTTCTTCTCTCTTCACAAAAATGCAAAACACATCAATTGGAAAAGGAATGAGGTGATGGAAAGATACTTTTGCCTGTTGAAAAACAACATAATTAAAAACTTAAATCAGTAGCTTCCATGTGATATTTCAGATGGCACCAAGACCGACCTGTCATCGTGAATAAATGGATGTCAGGTTGGGGATAAGCACTTATAATCATGGAATCATAGAATGGTTTGTGTCAGAAGGGCCCTTAAAGCTCGTCCAGTCCCACCGCCTGCCCTGGGCAGGGACACCTCCCCCTGGAAGAGGCTGCTCAAAGCCCCATCCAACCTGGCCTTGAACCCTTCCAAGGAAGGGGCAGCCACCACTTCTCTGGGTTTCTTTATTTATACAGTTGAAGGACGGCCTTGCGGAAGTCGTCAGTGCAGTCGGTCAGTGCACTTGTCTGTCTTCGGGGGCTGAAGTTGGTGACGTGTTGCTCCAGGGGATTTCCTCTCACCTCGAGCCCATCTGCATGCTGGTGGGTTCGCAGCTCTGCGTGGTGGGAAGCCCACGAAGGAGCCGAACCTGTGGAAGCAGCTGGGCCAGGCAGAGGGCTAGTCTGCCTTATGGAAACCTGGAAATCTCTTCACACATCTTAGGCAAGGGCCACCACTCACAGCAGACAGGTCTTTTTGCTGTTATGACTTCCCATGCTACAAAGTCATTGCCAGTGTTTACCTCCAGGTTATGCATTTGTTTATTTGCACCAGTGCATGTTGCTGAAAGACTCGTCTGGCTCGGGGCGGCGTTGCTCGCAGCCGTGTGTGGGCTCACGCCGCCGCCGCGCGCTTGGCTGGCTTTTTATGCGAACGTTTTTATGGCCCTTGAAACTTGGCACGAGCTGTGTTTTGTCGACAACAACAACGAAAGATTGCTAGTGAAATTAAAATCTGGCATCGCTGTTCCGCAGGTTTATTCGCGATGTATTGAAATGGGATTTTCTTGCTAACTTTTCCTGGCACCCAGCCAGAACCCAGCATGTCATAAATTTATATTATCTCTCCCTGCTCTGCTCAGTTGACAGGGCTGTGGCAGTTTCTCATGCCGATCACAGCAACAGCATGGAAAAATGAAGCCTGGAGACATTCAAGCGAGGAGTTTGTATCGACAGAGAAATTGCAGGAGGTGTTTTGCCATGGAATTAAAGGGCAGAAATCCCAAAGAGTTGTTCAGTACCAGCCTTCAGAAATTGGACAACCCCAAATGCTGCATCATCTGCGTGACAGCAGCTTTGGCTTGCAGGGAAAGGTAAAGGGCTTGGAAACACAAGGCAATGGCAGCGCGACTATCACAGCGTGCCTTGGCACGGAAATTTCAGACCAGGAAAAGGAGGTACTCTCTGGCATTGGCATTTAAATGTGCCAGTGTCACCATTTAGCTTGTTCATAGATGCGTTTCATTCTCAGCATAGTGATGGCCAAACCAGCATCTCTTGCTGATTTATCTTGGAGAGGCGAGCCGTCTGTCGGGTCACGGCTGCGCCGTGCCAGCGCAAAGCCTGGCAGAGACACACGTGGCAGTTTCGCTCCCGGGAGCAATGATCTGGGCTCGGTAAGTTATCTGTGTTCCACCCATGCAATTCCACGCTCCAGTAAGCCTTGCTCTTCCAGCCCCTCTAATCCTAAACGCAATGATTTTTAAGGTGCTGTTTCATTTATCCTCTGCATAACTTCGTGCATGAAATACGAAGCGGTTGAGTGAGTCAGGTGCGCTGGTCTGCGTCGCGGCGAGGAGAAGTGATATCCACCTGCAGGAAACGTTGCAGGGGGGAAACAGATGCATCTCAGCGATAGGAGATGGGAAGTGGATGTTAGGTCATTAATTACTTAGCCTTGCATAAACAAAACTTAATATTTTGTGAAGTTTTTAATTTAAAGGGAAGGAACAATCATCTTGTGTGCTGCTTAGCCTCATGCCAAGTCAGGTCGATTGGAAGACGTCTGTGATGGAACCTGCCCTACACATTGATTAGTCCTCTGTGAACTGCCCCTGTGGCGAGCGTTGGGCTGGTTTTGAAGGGGAAGGGAGGTAAGGGGAGAGAGACTGCAAACCCGAGGCTCCCTGCCTGCCTGCATCCCTTCTGCATCCTCCCTAGAGAAACCGGGGTGCAAGTTGTTTTACTTCTCTGCATGTTAAAGAACCGATTTGATGGTTGGTAGTTGGGGACTTAGCCTGGAATCTCCTCGGAAATGGCATTTCTTAACCTGCTGTCTTTATGATTTAGAGGAGAGGACTTAGTTGCAAACCTGAGCATGGTGAATAAATGCGCAGGATTTGTCCTGAGGTATAGTGGCTGTATGGGGTTTGGGTCTTATTTTTTTAACTTCTTACTCTTTCCTCCCTCCCCTCCATGTCTTGGCAAATGTTTTAGAAAATGAGAAGCTGGTAAGTTTGTGCTCTATCCAAAACTAATGTAAAATGGAAGTTTCTAAAAACATAGTGCCACGGGAAGTTTCAATTCATCTTTTTCTCCATATCAGCTATGCTAAAAAAATAACCAAAATGTTCCTCATTGTAGTGCCTCTAGTCAAGCCCTAGACAGCTTTCAGAGAGAGAGTGAGCATGAAATGTTAATTTTTATTGTCAGAGAGGGGCTCTCCCCCCAGCTGCTTGGCAATGATGCATTTGGCTTTTTGGTGTTGCTTTTTATTTAAATGGGTTGATAGTTTTTATTAAACAACAGATACACTGAGTTATTTCTGCAGCTTCATGCAGCAGAGCTGGGTAGGTTTTTGGAAAGCTGAATGGTGGGGAGCAGACTGCCCACGCCAGAGGCTGCTGCCAAAGGATTGTCTTCATCTGCTAGAGGAAAATGAAATGCTGCTTGTGTACATCTCCCATGAAATGTTGTTATAAAGTTAAAGATTGTTTTCCCAATATAATCCTAAAGCTGAAATACAGTTCCATTCCAACACAGCCAATCTGCATTTCGTGCATAAATTACTTAAATATCTCAGTGTGGTGAAATATATGCTGTTAAACATGTCAAGTTGGATGATTAAATGACTGGATTGTTAGGGAGAAAATAGTAATTTTCTGAAAAAGCTAAATGAGTGATTTGGCACAATGAATTGCAAACAGTACCAAAAAACCTTCTTCTGAGGAACATGTGCCAGCTGAGGATCACATTTTTATGCAATAGGTATTAAATACAGGGAGCATTAGTGACAATATTCCAGATTTTCTCAGGTTAATTGACAGGCTCCTTTCATCCACTGAAATGACTTTACCTGCTGGGAGCTGAGTGGGTGGCTCTGCGCAGTCGGAGATCTTGCGTCACCAATAATAGCAGTCACTGCTGCAAGCTGATTTCTTTGTGACAGCAAGAGCGTGTGAGTGCTTAGAGTTTGTACATGAGTAACTGGACTGCGGATCAGGGAGAAAGTTTACACAAATTACTTTCTTGCATGTTATATGAGCACAAGAAATGCTGGAGCCAAGCAACATCAGTTTTCACTGGGTGGCAGTGGATCAGTGTAGACAAAGGGTTTGTCTGGGCAGTATCTTTGCTACCGATGATGTGTTTAAGGAGGAGTCCAGTTTGACTCAAAGCCCAGGCTAAAGTTTTTGAGCTAGCAATTTAAAAGGATGTTCTTACTTGTAGACTAAGCAAACTTGTGTATCAGTGATTTTATGTCAATAAACACATAAGCCTTGTGTGCCTTTTTGGAAGTATTTTGCGAAAGGCCGTTTTACCCTCTGCAGAGCATGCTGGAATTGTAGCTAAGTGAAGGCAGCTGGGTAGCTGTTTGCTTTGATCACAAAGTGCGTTCGTCTGAGCAGTGGTAATGTGAAATCACAAGTGAAGTCAGAAGTCAAAACTGAAGACCCTTCTTAGTATGGTGCAAACTTAAACTAAGCTGTGACTTTGATGTTACTGGGCTTCGTGTTGCGTTCTTATTGAACCCTGTCTTTTGCTGTACTGATAGTTCTGTACTGAACTGCGGTCAAGCCCCTGGCCGCACCACTAAAAATATCTTTGAGTAGAAGTTAAGCCATAACTGGTTTTATGCATTGGTTTAAGCTGTAACTTGAGACATGGTTAATCTTCTGTGCGTTCCCTTGCTGAAACGGGTGGTCTGGGGACGTCAACAACGTAAGGCAAGCTGCACTGGGAAAGAGATGAAATGGTATTTCTATACAGTCCAGTGACCACAGGACGATGGTGAAAAAGAACTAGGATGAGAGTAGTGTCCTAGTGAACACCTCTGTCCTCATGCAAATGCCAGTGTCTTGCCTAAAGTTTCATTCTGTCCAAAGTGCTGTTGTGCTAAATCCCTGCTTCAGAAAATCGTTGACACAGCTGCTGTCATATTATCTGAGTTGAGTCATTCCAGTTGGTAACAGCGAGTCCTCTGATAAGTAGTTAAGTGCTTTCAAAATGCTCTCTCAAAACATGGTTCAGGTGAGTGCTCAGCTTGGTCATTAGGTTTCCACAGGAATTAAAACATGTGCTAGAAACCTACAGCAAGTGAATCCCAGGGGGACTTCAGCTGCTGCACTGGCTTTCTCCGTTTGCTGTCCTCTCCTGCCCTTCTGTGCTTCCAAACCAAAAGCAGATGTAGATGTGCTAGCGGAAAGTTGTACAAGTGAGGCTTGCAGGGATTGACCAGAAACCTACCTCACATTCTCAGTTTTCTCTGATGATTATGGCTTGTGCCAGTAGGCTGAACCACATCGTTGTCTGCCGAATGTATTCATACTTATTTCTGAAGTTCTGTAGAGCCCACTTTAGCAGACTGGCTAACTTAGAGCATCCTTTCAAAGCAACACGGCCACAGTTGTAGTAAACAGCTTGAATGGAGAATGAGGACCCATTACTGAAAGGAGTGGGTGATCCAGTTACAGCAGACCCAGGTGAGGTTGAGGTCCTCAGTGCTGTGTTTGGCCTCTGTGCTTGGTGAAAGGGGCTGAGGAGGACAGTGGATGAGGGTCAAGTCAGGGATTGCTCACAGGAGCAAAACCCACGCAAGCCCATGGGACCAAGCAGGCTGCACCAAAGGGTGACCCACAACCCCTGCGATCAGGAAACAGAAGATGATCCAAGGGCTGAGATAGGATTGTTCAGCCTAGAGAAGAGAAGGCTCCCGGGAGACCTTAGAGCAGCTTCCATACCTGAAAGGGGCTCCAGTAAAGCTGAGGAGAGCCTCTTGATCAGGGAGTACAGGGACAGGATGAGGAGGAATGGTTTTAAGCTGAAAGAGGGGAGATTGAGGTGAGATGTTGGGGAGAAATGTTTTCCTGTGAGGCCCTGGCCCAGGTTGCCCAGAGCAGTGGTGGCTGCCCCATCCCTGGAGGTGTTCAAGGGCAGGTTGGATGGGGCTTGGAGCCCCTGATCCAGTGGGAGGTGTCCCTGCCCGTGGCAGGCGGTGGGACTGGGTGAGCTTTAAGATCCCTTCTGACCCAAACCTTTCTTTGGTTCTACGAGTTCTATAACTTTCACGATGGGAGTACTCGCATCTCTGCTTCTCTTGCCTCCTAGAGGAGACCACTGCTGTGCGTGGAAATAGTAGCAGAGTTCTCATTTAGATACATTTTGCCATTTAAAATGTGTGCTCTGAGCAGCAGGACTTCCTACAGAGCAGGCGAGTCAGCATCGTTATTTTCAAGGCAGAATTTGCATTGCAATGTCTGATCTGTTCCTGCATCTGAGGTCATTTGTTGTAGCTTCTTGAACGTGGCACCTTCAGACACTGCTGTTCCTTCTCATTGTAAAGCGAAACTTGCTACCACATCAGGGAATTATTTCTCTGCGCTATGGGGGTCTTTAGGTGACTCCATCCCTGTTCAGGGGAGCAGTTGTGGTGCCCTTTTGCATATAGACACAAAAGGAAGATACTTTCTACATCTCCAGCTGTCAGGAATGTCCTTTGGCTGACGAATGGAGCCCAGCTTAAAGGTGAGATCCCATAGCGGGAGGGTTGGGCTTTATTGGTCTGCCAGACCAGATTATCATTGTATTTAACCAGAGAAGGAGTTTTCATTGTCGCTTGATTGCCAAGGGTCTGTCAGCATTTTCATTATAAACCCCCTATTTTCAGGGATTTGGGTAGACTTGAGATTTAAGTGTTCTGGTCTAAAACTTGGCAAGCATGAGCTGAGTTCACCAGCAGATATTTTCTTTATGAGATTTTAAAATAGTCAGCTGTTTCTTAAATTGTAGAGAAGGCAAGGGTTTTTTTTTCCTCTTGGTTAAACAGATAGGACTATTTTTTCCATCTCACTTATTCCAAGTAGATTTATAAAAATAAAGCCCTATTCTGTTGTTTAAAAAAAGGAGGGAGACGGGAGAAAAGGGGAAAAATCTGTCTGCTGCCCTGTTTTGTATGCCAGAGAATCATGCCTCAAACCCTTCCCTGTGCTGTGGTCTGTGTTTGGTGAAGTCCCACCCACCTTTTCTGTCCCTTTTCTCCTCCCCTTTACTTATTTCCCTTTGGTGTATTCACACTCTCACTGTATTAAGTTGCAGCATTTCTTACTCCATTCCTCCCTGTTGCCTTCATCTCAGGGGCTTCCAGCGCTCGCTTCTGATGAACATGCCTATTTTACCTCTCCCTAAAAGGCAACTCTGAGCTATTCTTGAGTGATATGAACTACCTGTGGTAAATATGAACTCTAAGAATTGTCTTTATGTTGTACGTTACTTTTTACTTAACTCTCTGTATAGTTATATACTTTACTACTTCGCTGAAGAACGTAATGTGCGTGACTCTCAGTTGAGTATTGCAATTTTTAAAGCTTTTCTGAGACTTTGCTGTGACTCTAGAGTGAAATACTTTCACATTCTTTTTTTTTTTTTTTTTTTTTTAAACCAAATCTTTAATATAGACTGAAAAAAAACCGAAGTGTGATTGGCGCAGAGCACCACTGTGGGTTTTCATGGCTGGGCTCTTTTAGTCATTTCCTGAAAGCCTGGTGCAGAAATGTGACAGCGCAGGAAACGGCAACGAGCTTAGCAAGGCTTCGTGTGCCGTTTAGAAGTCAGCTTGCTAGAGGTGAGGGCATGTCCTTCTTGCTGAGGTGTAGAAATACCTGGTTCTGGGATTGATGCTCGAGCTCTTCAAGAAGAAGCTCCACTGTCTGGCAGTCACAGCGGTGAATAAAATGACTGGGCCAGTAAAATAGTGATCGAGGAACTACAGGTCTGTGATTCTTAAGCATCAATGAACGTAAGCAGAGAGCTGAAATTCAAGGGCTGGAAAATGAGTGCTTTCAAAAAGCACTACAGCCTCTCTCCCAGGTCCTTCAGAAGATCATTGTCGGAACAAGATGCGGGCACCGCTGCCTTGAGGGACTACCATTGGTACCACCAAATGAAAGGCAAGAAGGTGAATAAACACACAAGTTCTGACCCGGAGAAACCTCTTGGAGCGTACAAGTGGCAGGCACATCCTCGGCTTCCCTGGAGGATGAGCAAAAGGCAATACGATGATAAAGGTCTTGCCAAGAGTTCTGCAAGCGTGGAAGCTACCAGTGCTGATGATCCCCTTGGAGATGCAACAGAGACGTTTTTCCAGGCAAGGACTAGACCGTTTCGGGTTCCCTTCAACCGCTCTCTGTCCGAACCTGTGCCAAGCGATGGAAACAGGAGTGCAAAGCCATCCCTGCAAGCTGTACATTCAGTGGACTCTGAACATCAGAGCTACTTCATCCGTAGCATTTTCTCCTCTCTCTCGAATGGCTTTTCAAAGATAATGAGTCGAAAAGAGGAGCCTGGCAGTGAGTCAGTAAAGGAAGGGAAGACAGACGATAATCCCATGGATCTGAGTACAGGTAACAAACTAATTTTTGTTTTGTTCTGCTTCTGTTTGTGTAACAGGTGAGTGTAGCGAGACATTCTTCAGGACGTAAAATGCTTGTTCTAATTAGTTTTTAACTTACTTTTATTAACACAAAGTAGGCAACTCTCTGAAATTTTGTCTTAATTTAAAAGAAGTGATGGAAAAAGGGCCTTTCCTGGTAAGGAAGTGGTGTGACACGTTTTGGCATGTTAAAAAACTTGGAGGTTCCCTTAAAACAAGGATCATCAGGTTGAAGCAGTATGATTTTGCTCTCAGATGCACCCTGTGTGTGATGGATGTAGTCCTGCAAGCACAGCAGCCTCTGCAGCGTTGTAGTGCCCTGACTGAGATATCAAGCCTGATACTGTAAATGAAGTGTGAGGGGGAGAGAGAAAAATCAAGCTGTCTTTTTAAACGGCGTTCAAGGCAGTGGAACGGATCTGGTTCCTCAGACCAGCTTCACAGTTGTGTAATCGCACCGCTATGTTGATGTCTGCTCTCAGGGAGATGCCAAGGACAGCAGTGTTGCAGGGGTTTAGTCAGCGGGGATTGAGGTCAGCGAGATGCCAGTCTGAGATTTCATTTAAATCTGTCCTGCTGAGAACAACGCTCGTAAAGCGGGAGGAGGGGAAGGGGAAAAGGGGAGAAATTTGCCTTCTGTTCTTTCAGTCTTTCCTGTGACTTCTAGTGGGCTGCCCAGCCTGAGCTAAATCATTGGTGCTGCTTTGGAAAAAAACTCAAAAGTTGATATTTCTAATAAAAACAAGCCTTCCTTTTCCTCAAAACCTCAGCTCTTTCCAGAGTCCTCCAGGTTAAAAGCCTGATAACCTCTGGATTCTGTTGAGATTGCTGGAGGAGTCGTCTGTGTGCAAAAAAGCTCAGCTTAGTAGTAATGGTGGTAGTAAAAGAAGATACTCTGGCTACAGGGCTATTTGGTCTCTCCATCACCATGGAACGTCCTGACAGGCTTGTATTTGCTGCAGGAAGCTGTCACATTGCTTTAAAACAAAAACAAACAGTCAAAAAGAAGAAACAGCTGGGAAGGACGGTATCCTTTGCTCAGCCTAGTTACCTACAGGCAGTCCCTGACTTGTGTCGCTCCTAGACCTTGCTCAGTTGGAATCTGGCTTGATGATGCTTCTTAAATTTCATGGAATATGTGGAAAAAACCAAAGGGATAGGACTTTCCTTTTTTCTGTTGAAGACTTCTTGTTTAAGGGGGCTGTATGTTTTTTCCCTCTCTTCTAAGCATTTGTATTAGAAACAAAAGATTTGCTGCTGCAGGCTCCCACAGTTGCTGAGACCTCCTGGGATGTCACGTTGCTCTTGCCGACTGCCTGGGACAGCTTTGCTGCCTGATCTCTCCTGCCCACCGATGCACGTCAGCAACCTCTGTTGGGGAAGTATTCTTCGTGATACAAGGATTTTGGCTCAAAATCTTGCAGCGTGTGAGGGGCAGATCATGCTGTAGTTCCTTTTTTTCCTCTTTTCTGGTGCACTTTGATACCAAATAGTTCTCTCGTAATTCCTAAGTGTTGTCACCAGACTGGGTTATTGGGATGCTTTGCTTTTTACTTTTAATAGCATGAAAAGTAAACTAAAGAAAAAGGACTGTTTGTGAGAAGCCACCGCTCAGTAAATACTGCATATCAGTTATGGGACAATGACAGAGCTTTTTGGCTCTTTGGGGGTGGATAAGCCTCTGTCTGGGGCTGCCAAAACTGGTTTTGCAAAGAGGGACACCATTCAGGAACCGAGAGAAAACCAACAGGGCTCCAGATGAAAAGTCAAACTCTTAAGGATGTCATAGCTGGGAAGGGGCTTGGGGAAACAGGGTTGATGCAGTCACCCACAAAATCACCTGGAACAGCCTGTGGTCCCGCTTGGGCTGCTGTTGTAGGACCACAGAGGTCTTGGTGGGATGGACACCTCCATGGAAGTTTGTTTTTGTTTTGCCTTCTCAGAGGTTCAGCCTCTGATCATCAGGCAGACGACAGCTGAGGCTGAAGAGAACTTATTCACCTCGTGAGACATGCTGCCTTGTAGCACATACAGCGATCAGACAACAGGCTGCTTATCACAGGGTGTTTTTTTCCTTAAAGAAGAGCTGACCAGAGCTTACAGGAGCTGCTGGGTAGAGTCTCCTGCCCCACACCGTGCTGCAGGCTGAGACCTGATAAGGCAGTGGCATCCCCTGGGGCCTCCTGGAGTTTAGATCTCAGATCTGAGGGCGGTAATTCAGAGACAAAAGGGGTGAGAGAAATACTCCCACGTTTGTTGTGTTCTTCAGCCACGGTCTAGGTGCTCAGAAGTGGTTGAAGCTCCTTCCAAGTACCTCACAATTTCAGTTCATTGGGGGTCACCGAATTCTCCACTGACAGTTTGGGGTCTTGGGAGGACAGAAGATATCTTCCCATGCCTATAGCCCTGTCTACTGTTCAAGAAAAGATCCAAGAACGTGGATTCCTTTTTCCTCTCCAAGAATGGCAGAATTTGGGAATCCTCAGGCAACTGAAGCTTGTGTGGTAGAGGTGCTCAGGCATTTTACTAGCTCAGAGGAGGTGTGAGACATGGGGCTTCTCCTAAGTATGCAAACAGCTTAATTGAGAAAAGCTTAATCAAGAGACTCCCAGGAAACATCTCTTTGTACAAAAATTGTCAGTGTGACCCAAACCCAGAAGAACCTTTTGTGTGCTTTGAGGTTCAAGCGGGAGAACCTGGAGGTGTGCTTTCTGTCTCTCTTCCACAAGCTCACTTCATTAGAAGTATTTCCATTTTCCTCTGAAATACTTGAAAATTAGCAACTTTTAAGTTAAAAGATTATTTTCCTTCCAACACTTACCTGGCTTCTTGTGTTTTCCTTCATCTCTGGAGTTCTCTCTGGAACTGGAGAGGCTGGGTCTTCTGTGTGGGTTTGTGTAGCACCTGGCAGAGTCCGCTGCTGATCTTTATAAGCCTAGGGGAGAGCAGTTCCCTTCTTCAGGAACTGGTTACCTCCCAGAAGAAGATTGGTTGGTTTTTGAGCAACTTGAAGAGGGAAGCAAGATTTTAAAAGAAAAGGAAAATAAATAAATAAAAAAAAGTGGATAAATGTTTTCCAGTTGGTCTCACGGTGATGGAACAGCTCAGACACTGCTTCATCGGTTCTCAACTGTAAAAAAATCCTACTGCTTCAACTCATTTGCCATCTCCAGTAATGAAAGGATGCCGAACCTTGGCAGATCAGCCCCCCTTGGCTCTGCCCTGAGCTTTGGCAAGTTATGGAGACTCCTGGAGGCAGGTCGCATGCTTTCTGCATCCCACTGCAGTGAGGACAGAGGAGCGGACAGAGGGTCATAGGAGCAGAGCTCATGCCCAGGGAGCTGCAGGATCTTCCCAGGAACAGCCTGGGCCAGGTTGGGGTGTGATGGAAGTGTTTTTGGTGCACATGTGCTGTCTTTGAACCACTGCTGGAGCTGGGTATTTTGAAACCAGCCTGAAAATCAGCACATGGCGAAACCTGAAGGTAGAAGGATTTACGGGATTATTATTTACAGCTTGAGATATCTAAGAACATTTTAATTTCTAATAAAGCTGTCAGCTTGAGGAAGGAAAGGTGTCATTCTGATAAACTTGTTGGTTGTGAACATGCCATGTTTCTGGTAGAAAGAAGATAAGGAAGGGGCTCTGCAGACAAAGCCTCGGCTCCAAAGGCTCTCGCTGAGCTGCCGCACCTTTCTCGTTACTGACCCCTAACACCGCTGAGAATGGTTTGTGAAGGAGAGCTCGGATAACGTTTATTCCACTGTTCCTTCTTATCTGTATCTTGGGGCAGTGCAAATTTAATTGTAGATTGATGACAAAATAGTTCTTCTGTAGAATCGTTTACCTCTGCCTTCCCCGGGTGTCTGTGCTCTGGTTGGGGCAGGGAGGGGAGAAACCCTGATTGCTTTGACTTGGCGTGCGTTTAGCTTTCACAGGCACGCTCTTGTTATGATTTTCATAAGCAGTTCTTCAGAGTTATTTCCTTCTCTTTCCTCACCTGGATATGGATACGTTTCTTCAATCCTTTAATTCTAATTTCATACTTTTGCTCATTTTATAGAGGGTTTTTTGTGCCTCGAGCAAGAGAGATTATTTGATATCCTTGCTTTTCTGGAATTGATTTTGGCTTGTTTTAGTAATTAACTAAAGTTATTCAAAATCTGTTCTCTTTTTAGTGTCATTACAGTCTAGATTGTTTCAATTCTGTTTCTTATATCTTTTCGTATAAATTTATTTAGAGATTTGTATTTTCACATTTATAACTCAGTGTAAAGCCGAGGCAGTTCCACGTTCGGTTTCTTTTGCTGATTCCCAAAATACAGTTTTCTTCCCGTCTGAGATGGGAATTCAGTATTTATTACTGATTTGGAGCAACTTTTTTCCTTTCATGCTTTTAAAACCACTTTCTCCTTTTAGAAGTCCTTCTACTGACTCATGTTCCTCCACCCCCAAATCTCCTTTGCTCTTAAGTAGTTTATTTTTAGTGGGGTTTTTGTTAGGGAGCTTTGACACGATTGAGCTCATTCTCTATTTTATCTGTTCAAGTGCTGTTTATATGCCTGCTGCTATGAACCCCTGTGGTCCGTTGCAAGGTGTAGCCTTAATGTTAAAACTCGTTCACCTTTAATTGTCAGAACAGATCCAAGATCACTGCTTTATACCTAACCCCTTTGCTGCATTAAAATGCCTGTAGTTTTTTGTAGAGTTGCAGCTATGGAAATAACGTGTTGCAGTCCAGTTATCGGTTCCTTTGCGGCAGCGAGTACTGTGTTATGTGGTATATTGGAAACTACAGGGGGACAGGGAGGCACACGTGAGCATTTCTGGAATTTGAGAGCTTTGAATATCACTTAAACACCCCACCATCATCCAAGTATTTCCTTAGGTTGTTAGGTTCATCCCAAGCATTCTAACATTCCGTGTGGGTAACCAGTTTAATACTATTCAGGTGAGTGTTCGTGAACACAGCACAAAATAATTAGCCATAATCTATGAGCCTAGTAAAACTATGCTTACCTGGGTTTAATTGCACTTAACAAACGGTGTCTCTAAGCAGGCAGTTGTCCTCATTTCAGTGCTGACTGTTGATTTTAGGTTTTTTAATCTCCAAACCATTTTGTTCAAAAATTAGCACCCAGTGGGATGAATGAGAACATTTATATTTGTAAGAGCTATTTTCTGAGTCACGAAATCATGGCAAGCGAATGGCAGACTCTTGCGTTCCAGGTTGCTCTTCCTTGATTTTGTGGTTGGTATCCTTGGGGCTGTTGGAATGTTGTGCTTCACACTGCTTGTGCAGCGGAGACCGACAGCTGGTGCTTTCAAGGATCTGATCTTTGATGGCCTTGATCATGAGAAATTATTGTGTGGGAATTATCTAAGGAGAGGGTAATCGTGTGCTAGAGACATCTTGTCTCCTGTATTTTCTTTGCAGGGAGATAGGGGTTTGAAGAGATGCAGCTTTCTTCGAGGCAGACAAAAAGTGAAAGTGTTGGGATTAGGAGAAAGGGTTCACGGTGATGTAAAGATAGGGGAGTTTGGTGGGGGAAGTTTTTCCTTTGATAACAGGCCAGACAGGGTCAAAAGGAAGTGGCTGAAGGAGGAAAAACAGTCTTTGCTTTCCAGAGGAGGAGCAATGTCTGGAGCAGTTGGATTTGGAGTCTTTGGCAAAGCTTCGTGTTTTGACTGTTGAGTGTCTGGAAAGAGAAAGTTCAGTTGCAAGACCCCATGGGGCAGGATCCCCGGGAGGGCACCAGGAGATGCTCACGGGCTGGGGTGTCTGTGGCATGTCAGCATCTACCCCACAGCCCAGGAGGGCAGCTGGTCCTTTCCGTCTCCTTTGAGGGGTTAGTGAGCCCAGGCTTCAGGAAGCAGAGAGAGAAACAGCGTTGGACTCATCTCAATATGCTGTATTTTTCTTAAAGATAGACCTAAAGCGCAGCAGTTGGAGTGTGTGGGAAGGGGAGCTGTGCCCGGTGGTTCAGCTGTCCTGGAAGGCTCAGTCCCTGCTAAGCTTATTCGACACCAGAAATGGGAACCTTAACTCTTGTAGACGTGTACATTTGGAGCCTGTAGCGAGAGGGCGAGTTCTGCTGTGGTAAAGTTTTTCTTCAGGCAAAGCTCCCTGGTTTGCATTTTCACAAACGCTGCCCCTAATGGAACTTGGCGCGAGATGAGAATTGTCTGTGTGCTTACACAACGAGCTCTTCCTAGGCACATTGACCCTGTTTTCCTTAAAATAACAAACCCAAAGGAAAGTATTTGGATTTTAGGTCTTTGGGTTTTTTCCAAATAATGAATGGTGTAGGTTTGTAGTTGGAACTCAAAGCAGTGGCATTATAGCAGTAAATAAACACGCACACGATTGTCTCCATGCCCTTATTTATACCATCGCTTTGCTAGAGTTACGGGATCTTTAACTAACCTGCGTTATTGTTAGCTGTATGCTTTCTATAGCGATGCTTTCTCTGTGATAATTACTCAAGAGATTCTTTAGACCTCTCTAAAATAAATACTTCATAATCTTGTAAAACATGGCTTGTTTAAAGGAAGCTGTTTGTGTAAACAACAGGCTAATGCATGAAACTCTTGACATGTTAGCATTGAAACCAACTGCCCGCTCTGTGGTTTTGTTCTGACTGTGAGGAAGGCTGAAGCTAGACATCTGGTCTTCTGTGGGCGAGAGAGATAAGTTATGAGACCGCTTGTTCAAGTGAAGTTAAAGAATATTTTGTGCAGAGAAGGTGGAAAAAAAAAGACTGAAATAGCCAGCTTCTCCAAGAAGCTCATGTTTAGAGAGCAGGAGGTCATTGTCTTTATTCCTGATGGGAAATGTGCTGGTCATTTTAATGTGTGCATTTAGTATGGGAGCATCTTTCTCAAAAACCACTGTCTTCAAACTGATGCAGAGGGGAGCTAGATTCTTGGCAGTGTTGCATGAGAATGGACAGTATGCAAAGAGGCTTTTCCAGCTCAGGTGCAAGATGGTGAAGGGGCTGGAGAGTAAATCGTATGAGGAGCGACTGAGAGAGCTGGGGTTGTTTAGCCTGGAGAAGAGGAGGCTGAGGGGAGACCTTATTACTCTCTACAACTACCTGAAAGGAGGTTGTGGAGAGGACGGTGCTGGCCTTTTCTCCCAAGTGACAGGGGACAGGACGGGAAGGAATGGCCTCAAGCTCCACCAGGGGAGATTTAGGCTTGAGAAAAGGAAAAAATTCTTCACGGAGAGGGTGGTTAGGCATTGGAACAGTCTGCCCAGGGAGGTGGTTGAGTCACCGTCCCTGGAGGTGTTTAAGGTGAGGGTGGTTGAGGTACTTAGGGACATGATTTAGGGATTGGTGGGAATGGTTGGACTCGACGATCCGGTGGGTCTCTTCCAACCTGGTTATTCTGTGATTCTGTGGTTGCAGTCAGCTGTCACCGCACATCACTACTGATGCGGTCTGTAGGTTTGAGACCTTGGAGATCAGAATTATCAAGGGATCATTGAATGGTTTGGGTTGGAAGGGACCTAAAACCCCATCCAGTTCCAACCACTCTGCCATGCGCAGGGAAACCTCCTATGGGATCTGTTTGCTCAAAGCTGTGGCCAACCTGGCCTTGAACCCCTCCAGCCACCACTGCTCTGGGCAGCTTGGGCCAGGCCCTCCCCACCCTCACAGGAAAGTATTTCTCCCTAAGATCTCATCTCAATCTACCCTCTTTCAGCTCAAAACAGTTCCCCTAGTCCTCTCTCCGCAATCCCTGATGGCAGGCTGAGGAGGGGACTCTTTGATAGCCCCCCTTTTAAGTATGTGTTACTCAAAGGGCTTTTATGTGTTCGTTTAATGGTTTCTTGCCTTTGTATGAAGTTCAAATTCCAGTTCTTGAGATTTGTTTAATTTGCAAAGCTCCCTCTGTCTCCTTGCCCTCCCTCTCCCGTCATCACAGACAGATCCCTCTTTTTAGAAAGTGAAATACGAGAAAGTAAACTGCCAAGTCCAACGGCATGTTGTAAGCAGATCTACTTATGTTTTGGGTCTGCCTTTAGCTGCTTTTGCTTTTTTTTCATAGGGACAGGAGCATTTTCCTGCATCCCACACTCTTGAGTACCCCTGAGTAAATCTTATTCTTCTGAGGTGATTGTGTAGTTCTGTCAGGATGGGATGGTCAGACTTCCAGCTGCACCTCACACATCTCAACTGAGTTGCTGTAGGTTTTCTTTTAGTTATACCTACAAGTTTGGAATGTATTTTCATAGCAAAAATAAAGTCCTTTTAATCCAGTTGCTTTTAAGAGCCATTTTCCTCTAAGAGTTGCTTAATGACACAAGTGCTGTGTTGCTAGATTGCTACATACAAAACTGCCAAACTAAGTTCTTGCAGCGAGTCTCCATCTCCCTTGGCACTCCTGTTAGCTCTGGCTCCGCTGGCACGCGAGGAGAAGCTTTGTCGGTGGCCTGGCTCCAGGTAGGGCCTCTACACGAGCTGCATCTGCGAGGGAGAAAAATGCAGCGATCCGAAGAGCTCCCGGTTACCTCTAGTCATTTCCATTCAAGCAGCACTTTGTTTACACTACTGATCAGTCTATTGGCTGTCCCCTCTATAAATGACCTGTCTTTATAAAGCTTGTAGAGGAACTGGTTACCAAGCAATGCAGACGTATGTGTTTAATCTACGATGCTGCGATGCTGGTGTTCTCAGGCTGGGGTTGCTGAGTGTGCGATGCTTCTGGCTGCAGTGTGGTTGGCGGCAGGCTTCCTGTCAGACCTCTTGCAGCTTGATAAAACCAGTATGGTTCAAGCCACTGATGTCCTGAAATGACAGTCTTTTCCTTTGCTGAGGTAGGACTGATACCTAGGCTTTTATAGAAAACAGTCAAGTTTTGAAACGGAACAGGAGAGGAAGGGCTAATCATTCTGAGTCTGCTACGATGGAGCTGAATTGTTTGTCTCAACACTGGTTTTCATGGTTTGTGGCTGTGACTTCCACCCCCAGTCTCACATGTTGCTGTCACATGAAGGTCTGACTCATATTTGGTGTGTCTTGCTGGTAGAGAAGACGTGGAATCCAGAAGACTTGTAGAAAGCAGAGGACACCTAGGAAAGTGTTGAAGAGGAGGCTGAGGGGAGACCTTTTTGTTCTCTACAACTACCTGAAAGGAGGTTGTGGAGAGGAGGGAGCTGGGCTCTTCTCCCAAGTGACAGGGGACAGGACGAGAGGGAATGGCCTCAAGCTCCACCAGGGGAGATTTAGGCTGAACATTAGGAAAAAATTTTTCACAGAAAGGGTCATTGGTCCCTGGCAGAGGCTGCCCAGGGAGGGGATTGAGTCACCTTCCCTGGAGGGGTTTAAGGTGGACCAGGCGCTGAGGGACATGGTTTAGTGTTTGATAGGGATGGTTGGATTCAATGATCCGGTGGGTCTCTTCCAACCTGGTGATTCTATGAGTGCTCTGGTAGGGTGGAGGTGAGGCCCTTGGAACGCGTGGGGTCAGGCATTAGGGGGCTTATGTGTCTTTTACTGTTAAAACATAATTGAAGTGAGGTCCCTGAGCTGGTTGCTGTGGTACTTTAGAGTCTGAAGTCATTGGGGTAGCAGCATGCATCGTCAATGCTAAGGCAAGAGCAAGCCAGTGTATGGCAGTCAAAGATGGTGCAACAATTTCTTTGTCTTTCTCCTGCAGAGACAAATCCTGTACATGTGCAGAATCAGGCTGGTGCCCTTGTGCGTGCTCGATGCGCGCGCGTCAGCGTTGGCATCAGGGGGAGCTGAGAACTGGGCATCTCTGCTGGGCTGGCCCTTAGGGGTGCCCTTCTGCCATACCGCGCTGCTTGGGACTTTATTCCCCTCCTTGTACAGATCCGTGACTGCTGGAGCCTCTTTGCTGTGCTGACGAGGGAGTTTGTTGCTGGCATCTCCGCAGCAGCGGGGAGCTCGGCGCAGGGTGCCACAAAACCTGCCTGCAGAGCTCGTTACAATGACAAATCCTTAGCCCCGGCTTGGCTGTACCCCAGGAGCTGCAGGAGGGGAAGACTTCTTTCCAGGAAATACATTTTGCCGTCTTTATTGTGGAGTTTCTTCTGAGCTTTCTGTGAACGCTGCGTGTCTGTAAACAGAAGTGAAAGCCCTGAAATGTAATTGCAAAGTGCCATTTGGTGCGCCTGGGGGAATCGCTTGCGTAGAGCAGGAGTTTTGAGTTACTCTAACAAAAGACATGAATGGCTCTAATGTACTAATTGAGAAATTTGTGTTTGCGCGGCGACTAGAGCAGTTTAGGGTGTGCATATGTAGCATCTTGGGTTTGGCTGGATGCTGGCTCTCCGGCAGCCTCACAGCGCTGCGCAGCGGGTGTGCCCCGACTCCTGACACCTCCCTACTGTTACTGTGGAAACTGTAATTTCGAACTCCAGGCTTCTATATCCCTGAAAACAGCAAAAGGGGACAAACGAGATAAGATGGAAATGCAGTGAGAACCCAGCTGGTGCACTGCCTGTGTTTGATTTACATGGTTGGGCCTAACTGGGGAATCAAGTGTTCCAATGGATGTAGATGTATTTCTTTTCGTGGTGAAACTCCAGGTAGGTGTGCTGTTTGTGAACACGGATGGATGGACCTCAGGAGACCTACCCTAAGGAATGGAAACTATAGAATTGCAGTAGGAGGAAAACCAGCCTTACTGAGTCATACATTTCTGAATTGTCAAGGACACGGAGGGAGAAAAGTGACAGCGTAGAGCCCCGTCGGGCTCCCTCCCTGCCCCCCACGGGCCCAGGCTGAATTGAAAACACATACAGCAGTCTGCCTTCTGAATAACTTATGTGTGGCTATATCATTTCAAAGAGGAATTTTTTTCAGGGTGATGATAGGTTTTGTCTACATCTGTAATGTCTCATTTGTCTTTGGGTACCCAACAGCCTCCGCTTTGTTTATTCAGAGATGAGCAAACATGAAACCGAATGTACTTTTCAATGATGTGTGTAAATCAACCTGAGAAATGGAGATCATTATAAAATATATACACGGCTCTGTATTTAGCGAGGTGTACTAGATTGATTGCTCCAAAACCTAGAGCCTCTTACGTGCAGAGAATTCACAGAGAGATGGTTGTAGCCCAGGGACAGTGAAGTGTGGTCACTGATGGGTAAAATAAAATTCAAGCCACTTTGCATTTTAATGGATTTTAATCACATGGGAGTCTGGGAAAGAAAAAAACAGATTTTTTTTCATCATCATGTCTGATTCCTTTAGGGCTAGCAAAACCAGTCCCAGGTACCAAGATAACACCAGTATAAGACATGGAAATGTTAAAAGGGGCTTTTAAAAAGAGACGGGATGTTCGGGATCATCATTAGTCACTGAGAGCTGAATAAATAGCGCTCATCTGGATGTGGCAAGGAAAGCGGAGTCGGAAGGTTTTGGCAAACTTTAGTAAGGAGGAAATGAACAAGATGCCATGCATGGTTTTTATCGCCAGAGATTTACAAAAATAGGTTTGACATCCGTCAGGGGCTGGGGGTAGGGTACCATCCAGCTGTAACAGCGCGGCAGCAGCACCATCTGTCTTTAACAAACCAAAACCCTTGAAAACAGGGCCTTGTTCCTTAATCTCTCACTTTTTGGTGCTGCCTCTCATCTGTTCGTCATTTCTGCTGTCTGTGACAAGGTCTTCATACATATTTTAAACGCTCCTGCGCTGTGCTGCTGGCGTGGGCTCTGCCTGGTTCCTCTGCCGCCTGTGCTGTGCGGCCCCACTCCTGCTTCGTCTGAATTCCCTGTGCCATAATATCGGATGGAATTTATCCCTCAGCCCCCAGGCGTCATTGTTGTTCGACATCACCACTGCAAAGACAGCCGAGATGGGTACTTGGTGGTAATAGAGTCACTTAAATAAAAGAAGGGGGCCCAAAGGACGTTTAAAATACCGAGATATTTTATAACGGGCAGAAAGTAGAGTAGTTGAAGTTTTTTGCCCCGTATTTTCTTTTGTTATATCCCTAAGTGGATGTTTGTGTCTGTTTACGCTCTGGTTTCGTGTGTGTTTTGAAATCTCATTGTACTCGGTGGTGGAAAATTGGCTGCTTAAGTAAAGGCATGTTAAGGACAGCTATCTACAGTAGCTGGAAGGAAATGCTTCTCAAATGTATTGTCCAAGTTGGTTCTAGTTAATAGTCTCTTGGGTACGTGAACTTTCCTTGCCTTCTCCACCCATCTTCTGGCAGCAAACAGAATTCTTAGTGTTTTGATTTGAAAATAAATTAATTAATAGAACCTTTGCTGCCCCTGTAAATTGTTTCCCCATAGGAGTGAAATGAATTTCAGCAGTAACTTGTAAAACCACTTGTGTGGGTTGATGAGTCCTGTTGGCGGGGGGGAACTCCTCAAAACAGTAATGTAAAGCAAATATCTTCAAACTGCGTGAAAATTATTATATTTATATATAGCTTCCCCTCTCCTTTTCCTCCTGGTCTGGTTGGCTTTGCTCTTACAAATTGCAGTTGTGCAGCAGGACTGCTAATGAGAGGCTGCAACCTCTCAGTTTCTGGTTAACATTGCTAATGTAGGAAAGACATTTTCTCTCCGCTGGGGTTCATTTGTTTGCCTTCTAGGATTCTGGAGACAAGCACTTGTGGCTTCACCCTTCTGGTGGAGGGGCTTGGGGGCTGTGGGAGCTTCATGTCAGTTTGCAAAACATGGCAGGGCATAGATTTGGGATCGAGTGCGTGTTTGCGCTGAGGGGCTTTGTGGCATCACCACTGAGCATCAGGTAAATCAGATAAAAAAGCAACATAAGTCAATAATAAAAGGTTTGGCCCTTAGAGGCGGTATATTTTGCACATTTTGGGGAACAAAGTAAGGAGGAAAAAATAAGTAGGCGTTGGCTCCAGGCTGGAAGCTGTTTGGGGTGAGTCTGTGGGGTTGCCTTTATTCTTCTTAGCCAAGCTTATGGGGGAGAGGAGGAAATACATTAAGTAGAGGGAAAACCCAGCTGAAGAATACCTGAAACACTGCACCCTGGCTACAGATCCTTTTATTTTCCTAAAGCTAGCCTGTCATCAAAGGAGCCATTAGTCCTGCTTGCTTTAGGTTTGCCACAAGCGTAGTAAACCTGCCCCACCTGTTGTGGTGTTATCTCGGGAGCCTTGGTCTCAGTGTGGCTGCGATGTCCCAGCGGAGCAGCCCTGCAAGACTAAATTCCCCTGGCACAGTGTCTGCTCGGCTCTTGCGGTTCCTCTGCCCTGGCACTGTTATTTCTTCCCACGTTGCCTCTTTATTTCACTGTCATCTTCTCTCAGCATCACGCGGAGTAGGCAGGAAGAAAGAAATCATCTGCCGTATTCTGGAATTTCAGAACAAAATTGCACTTTGATTTGCAAATGTTTAGGTTGTGGCAATGAGGAGACCAAAAGTGCTCGAAGTCAGGAGGCTCTGGAGCCTTCGTCTGCACCGGCAGCTCCATGTCCTGCCTTGACCAGGGTGGTGACGACTTCCTTATGCTTAACCAAAGTGGATTTCTGTCCTGAAGCCAGCTTTCCCTCCCTAAAACCAGGTACAATAACTGGGTCAGATTACAAAGGGAAAGTAACCTCATATAACCTCTAACTATAGAGTAAAGGAGAAAGATGATAAAAGAAGAATTGCAGGTCATTACCTCGCTTTGCCGCATTAAATGCAGCGTTCAGAGTATTTGCAATAAGACATCTCTGCATAAACCTGAACATGGCTCAGAAACCCCACTGAATTTATGCAAGATCCACTCTCCTTCCCCTAAAGTTTTGTGACTTAACCATCTTTAGAGGCTGAAAAAAGTCCAGTTCTTAGTGTATTAGCATCATGTTCCTGAAATGCACGAAGACCTTGCAGATGTTAGGGAGAAAAAAAGGGATGAGGAGCGTTCTGGTGCATTTCTTTTGTTTGTAAGTAGGTCACATCACCGAGTTGGGTGTAATAGCTGGCTTGAGGTTCTTCTGAAAACGTTTTGAAGATGCCAGAAGGAAGCAAAGCGAGTCTTTTTAAATAGCATGGGGAGTACTGGAGGGCTTCACTTACATTATATGTGCATCCCTTGGTCCCTTATGAAGGCGCTTGTTTAAGTGGCTGAAATAAGAAAGCCGAGTTCAGCCTGTGCGCCTGAGTGACCTGGATAATATGCAAAAACATCGCATGTGGTTGTAGTAGCTTTGAGTGTCCTGTGAACTCTCCCTTTGACAAGGGAAATGAAACTTATCTGAGACATCTTGAGGCTTGAGATTAGGAAGAAATTCTTCACGGAGAGGGTGGTTAGGCATTGGAACGGTCTGCCCAGGGAGGTGGTTGAGTCACCGTCCCTGGAGGTGTTTAAGGTTAGGGTAGATGAGGTACTTAGGAGCATGATTTAGGGATTGGTGGGAGTGGTTGGACTCGACGATCCAGTGAGTCTCTTCCAACCTGGTCATTCTGTGATTCTGTGACATCAGTGCTGGTCAGAACTCCTGTTGTCTCTTTTCCCACAAGCTTACCGAAGCAGAAAACCCAACCTCAATCGCTCGCGTGTTCTCGGGCTTCAAGAAATATTCAGGTTGCAAATAGCTGAAGGAGTTTGGCAGCCCCAGGCTGTCCAGTGATGGTAGGGTGGCCGAGGGCTTAGAACCCCTGGGGTGGGAGAGACCCACAGGGAACTTTGTGATCTATTTTTTACACTATTATTGTTATTTCTGTAATTCCTTGTCATGCCTTTCTTCTTCCCTCTCACCACAAAAAGCAGCACACCCAGGGAAGGTTGATTTTTTTGAAACCACAGGAGCTGTGTCGAGGTAGGCGTGAGGGAAGGGGAATTCAGCAATCCTACCACTGCTCTGAGAAATTAAGGGTAAAGGCTGAGATTGTTCAGATCAGTGAGAGCGAACACGCTGGGTTTCTTGCAGGAAAAACAAAGACAAAAGCTTCTAAAAGCAACACCCTGCGTGGTGTGATTCAAACAGTGCCTGAAAGGCAGCGTGTTTGTTTTTCAGTTGTTCAGCTTGACCTTGTTGTGGTCACTGCCTCATCGCCGTTCGTGTGACTTGCTCTTGTCTCACAGAAACGCCTCCCTACCTTTGCTCTTCCCATCCCTCCCTGGCAGAAGGAGGCAGAAGGGGTCTAGTGTCTGAAAAGGTTCTGGGACAGATGAATGTCAGCCGGTCAATGCTTTGTAAGCAAAGGTAGAGGGTAAAGCTCCTCAGGGTGCTTCTGCCAAGCTCCGTGCCCTGCTTGTGGTTCACTTATGTTTAGCTTTGACCATGAGTACACCGGCATGTTTTTGTGCAGAGTTTGCTTTCAAATTTTTGGTTGTTTTGGTTTTTTTCACAGCTGCCCTGGGCCAAGGTGCTTTTTAAGTTCTGGATGCTTTTCCTTCTAGTCTTCTTCCTGCACTGCTGCAAGGACTAAAGAAATAAGAGCCAACAGCCCAGTCTGGATTCTTGGGGCTGAAGAGGCTGTGAGATGGAAATTGGGCTTGGGGGGCACAAGCATTACAGAGAAAAGAACACAGGGAAGAGGGCAGAGCTGAGAAAGGAAAGGAGCATGCATAAATTAAGAGGAAAAATTGTGGACTTTTTCCTCCTACGAATAATTAACTCTTCTGCTGTTCTCCATTCTCCAGTTCCTAAACCTCTCACGAAAGCTTCTCCTTGCTTTGGGTAAAAGTGTCACTTGAGAGTCTTCTCAGAACTTGGCAGATGTGTAATAGGGGCATGTAATCTTTTATAATCCTCTCTACAGGTTTGTAATAACCATTTGTGTCTTGAGATTCCAAAGCATTTTGTAGCCCAAGTGGGAATGTAATTGTGAGAGAAAAATGTACTTAATATTCAGGAGCAAAGATGAATGGTCCTGGGCAGGGAACAAGAATGGAATAAGGAAGAGGGAGAGCCTGCATAGTATTGTAGGAAGTTTCACGCGGTGACTTTGAACAACTGCGGGTTATTTGAAATCCTAGATAGCTTGGGAACCAAACTGTTTTTTACACAGCTCGCAGCTTCTTCTCTGGTGATGTCACGAGATGTTCAAGGCTGCACAATGAAGTCCTTGTTTGCGGGCACCAGGGCTGAGCACCAGGCGCACCTGTGTGATTTGTTAGGTCCCCACCTTGGCTGGGTCGTGTTTTCTTGTTCCACTAGTTGAGCTGCAAAGCAGACAGATGATTGCATGAGTTGAGGTTGCTGGCACCGATCCACTCAAGAAGGTGCTGATGTCTCCTGACAGACCCATCTTTCACGCTGTCTCACGAACCTGACTGGGTGCAGACCATGAGAACAGGGACGGAGGGAGACGCAGCCAGGGAAGTGAGGATCAATTACCCTTTGTAAGTTTAGCAAGCGGCTGTGTGGCATGTAAGAAGCTTAGAGGAGCTCAATGGTGTTCAAGCTAATTGGCAGATTTAAAGAGCTATTAAGAGCTCCTACACCTTTTGCTCAGAGAAGCTGCATTGTGACAGCGAGCGGGTGCAACTTTCTGCTTTCTAATCAGAATCAATTTTAGTTTTCTGCCTAATTTTCACTTCTGCCGCTAGCTCCTTAGCTCTCATTTTTAGGGCTTTGCCGGAAAGCTCAAGACTGTTGGCACAGTCAGCATCTGCTCGCTAAACTACTCGTAAGATTTTAAGACTTGCGGTTTCTTTTTTTGGAACAACTCCATGATTTTCCCTTTTGAAAAGAAAACCTCAGTGAAACTGCTTGCATGGTTGCAGCCTCACCGAATTTGTGCTCTTGGGCCTCTGTGGAGCATTTGGGTACCGGGAAACACTGAGCCCTTTTAGAGAATATTGGGAGCTGAGGGGGGTAAATGTGTTAGCACAGGTCTCGACAAAGATATGGGGTTTCATTTGCATGTGTTATGGGGAAATGAGAGGGGAAATATTGGCTGGTTGATGCTGTAGTCTCAGCCTTGACGTGAAAGCTCCTGAGTTTTTGATAGGCAAAGCGATGATGTTGCAAGAATAGGGCAGACGCACTGACTCGGGACCGAGCTAAGTTGGCAGAGTTTCCTGGGAGCCCAGCTGGAGGAGTCTTGCTCATCAGCATCCATCGCTTTCACAGACAAGTCAGATCTCTCCCTGTGAAGAAATGAAAGAGTGAGAATGATGTCACCAACGGAGGGAAGAGGCAGTGAGAGCTCATCCTTGTGGGAGATGCCAGGTCTGTGGAACAGTAGCATTCTGTATTTTGTCTCCCACTGGCTGCAGAGGAGACAGCTCTTGGGCTGGCTGTTGGGTATTTGCTCTTCTGATGTCTTTGCCTGTCCCACACAAAAATGCCTCCTTACCCTTTTTATGCAGATTGTCTGTTGGAAAGTCAGGAATCCGACCGGTAGCTCTGGCCTCATGGACAAAACGTCGATGCCACTCTTCCAAGTTTAAAGTTTCACCCTGCTTTCTCTCTGTTGAGGCATGTGAGAGATTCCGAGCAGAAAGGTGACTCTTCTCCCTCTCCATCACAGATCTCAGCAGCTGCTGGAAAAAAGCTGCGCCCTTGCTTGTTTGCAGGAGACGTGTACGGTCTGTGTTCAGAGGAGGGAAAAAATCCCAAAGCCTTGTCTGTAAGCAGTAAGCAGCAGATGCCATCAGACTTCTCTGCTGAAGAAGAGAAGAAGAAGAGAAGGCTCCGAGGAGATCTTATAGCGACCTTCCAGTACCTGAAAGAAGCCTACAAGAAAGCTGGAGAGGAATGATTCATAATGGCTTGTGGTGATAGGATGAGGGGGAACAGGTGTAAAATGGAGAAGGGCAGATTTAGACTAGATGTTAGAATGAATTTCTTCACCATGAGAGTGATGAGGCCCTGGAACAGGTTGCCAAGGGAACACCCCATCCCTGGAGGTGTCCAAGGCCAGGTTGAATGGGGCTTGGGTAACCTGATCTAGTGGGATGTCCCTGCCCATGATAGGAGGTTGGAACTAGATGATCTATAAGGTCCCTTCCAACCCTAACTATTCTGTGATTTTATGATTCTGTGATTCTCATCTCTACATTTAGGAGATGCCTCCAGCCAGAGCTGGTGGGGAAATGGAAGCCCACAGTAAGTGTAAAGATTGCCACAGTGGTATTTCTGTGAGGGTACAAGGCATGAAAACTTCACCCGACTGGACAGTGCTTATGTGAATCAATCTGGCACTTATGAGGTTCTCCTCTGGGATAATGGAAAACCGGCTTTTAGGCTGTGCCTGATCACTGCCACTCAGTAAAAGAGTAGTGGAAAGTTAATAGGTCAGACTGGCGAGCTTGGCCTGTACTAGGAAAACTAAACATCTTATGAAGTTTGTGTCAGTGTGCCAAGTGCACTGGAATCTGAGAAAGTCATGGTGCTGGTCATGGCTTCTGCCAGCTTCCAAAACACCATTTTCACCTACTTAAACCCTTTATGGCTTGGTTTTTTGCAGAATGGGTTTTCCAGGTAGCGTTTTGGCTGTAACCAGTTGGTGTGTGAGAGCTTTTGAGAACGTTGAAACCTGATGGTTTGACTAAGCTTCCTTTTCCTCCTACACCTGATATTAGGTTTCCATACCAGAGTTTCATTATCGTTGCACGCAGCTGCTGGAGGAGAACAACTGGATTCAACTGTAATGTGGCCTGGTTGTTGCACGTGTAATGAAGTTTGTTGAGGGCGACTATTAAATATGACAAAGAATCTACACCAGATACTTACCTCTGGTAACATCCTCCACAAACAGCATGCCTCTCATCCCAAAGGATCTGCTCGTGCTTTCTACACTTAAAACAATGCCTCTTTCCTCAGAGAGATCTGTTGCTGACCACGAAAATGTAGGTACCTCTTAACTAAGATGGAGCCATGCCACACAGTGATTTAGAAGGGGAAGGGAGTAGAGTTCTGTCTCAGCTACAAGAAGCTTCCTAGAAAACCTGCTGTCGCTGCCCACATTGTGGTTTGCAATGAAGATTAATGGATTTATTGCTATAATGAGTGCTGGTCATATCTCGCAGTGTGTTGCAATTCAGAGGAGAATTAATCAGCCCTGAGAGTGTCATATTTTCTCTGCACATGTGAATCTGTCTTAACACACAGAGTATGCGCTGAAGTTTCTGTATTGTACTATACTATTTATAGCATGATATATGTTATATAGCATGCATAAATATAGTATATATTTATACGATGTATTTACTATCCTATATTAGGAAGAAATGTTTTCCTGTGAGGGCTGGGAGGCCCTGGCCCAGGCTGCAATGGTGACTGCCCCATCCCTGGAGGGGTTCAAGGTCAGGTTGGATGGGGCTTGGAGGCCCTGATCCAGTGGGAGGTGTCCCTGCCCATGGCAGGGGGTGGAACTGGATGGACTTTGAGGTCCCTTCCGACCCAAACCGTTCTGTGATTCTGTACAATCAGTCATGACCGTTGTATGTTCTGTGTCAGGACGTTGGGGTCGTTGTCTGTACAAACTTGGACAATGAATATTGCCCTCCTCCCAAGTGGATTTGTGCATCCTGATGGGTTTTCTTTGAACAGTGATTTCTGATCGTGCCTTTCTGGAGTCCTGCTTGGGTCAGAAACCACCATGTATGGCTGGGAGCTGGTTGGAGAAATAGGGAATGCTAACAAAAGCTCTACATATCAGCATGAGGGAAAGTGGATGTTGTCTCCATTGTGCTTTTCCTAGCAGACCTCCAGCAACTGAGCTCTGTTGTTATCCACTTCGTGTTCATGCTGGGAGATTGTATCCCTCTTAGCTGAGCCAGAGTTGTTCTGATGCCTGTGCCTGCTTTCAGGGCTTGAATTCTCTTCTGTTTCAAACTCAGACCCTGCAGATCTTCATCTGAGCAGCGCACAGCTGGCCAAAACACTTGCACATAGGCACACAGCTGTACGCCACAGAACCGTGCTTTTGCTGTTTATTTTCACTCGCATTAGCGACTTCTTTTGCGGAAATCCTGCCTTCTTACAAAATGCAGGTTTAAGGGAACGAAAACATGTTGAGGCGCAGTGTGTTTCCCTTTCTGCCATATCCTTTTCCTTGAATCATGAGCTTCTCCAGCTTTCAGGGACGGTTCAAGTTTAGCAAAGGGATTTAATTGCTATTTGTCTTTGAGTCTTCATGGCAACAGTAAGGCTTGTTTGAGCTTCTCTTCAACTGCTTGATAAAGATTCGAACTGATGATTATTTGAACGGGGCTGCGTGCTCATGCACCGCTGGGTAGATCGGGGTACTGACAAGCTCTCAGACGACAGCACTTACCTAAAGCTTTCCGAGTCCTGTCTCTATGGCAAGAACAAAAAACACCATGGAAACATTGACATCGGGCAAGTAGGACTGTTGTCAAAAGGTGTTAGGGCTCCTACTAATCTCTCTTCAAGGGGGAAAAAAAAATCCTCCCTGCGTTCAAACTTGGCCTCTGCATTAGTTACTCAGCTGCTTGGCAGCTCCATACTGGAAATACTAGGAACAGAATACGGACCCCAGTAAAGTCAATGAAAATTTGGCAAGGACTTCAGTAAGCGCTTGATTTCACCGTAGGAAGAGTGCGGTTCCAAACCGGAGCTTTGACACATGCCAGGGGTGCTCTTGTCATCACCGGGAAGGAGGTTTAATTTTCTGGGTTTATTGATGGTAGGTAGAGTGCTGCTTGGCAAAGAAACTGAAGGCATGGATTTACCTTAATGTAGTTTTGTTGGCCCAATTCCTGCTAATTCTGTACTGGTTTGGAAAAGGAGAGTGTTGTGGTTTGAGATGTCCTTCTTCTGGTTGTAGGAGAGCTGTTGAGGACTAAATGACATTGGAGCTCTTGGAAACAATTTTCTGATGCTGCCCATTGCCTGCTTTTTGGAAAGTGTCCTCTGCTTGGAACTCTAAAAAAAGAATTGTTGCATGCTTGCCGTGGAAGATTCAGAAATGTTGCCATCCAATAGCACCGGTATCCCTAAATTCTGCTAAAGTGCCATCAGTTTTCATAAAATGTCTTACTCTTTCTGTGGGGATTGGCTTGGTACTGGCTGCTTCTTTCAGTGTTCCCTCACCCTGCACTAGTCAACATGGTTTTTTGTTGTGATGTGGTTGTGGCATAATTGTTCTTTTTTTTTTTTTTTTTTTAAATAAGCTCTGTAGTTAAAGAATAATAAGATACAAGTTGTCATCTGGCTGAGAGAAAGGGAGCTTTGTTGATATTTATAACATGCCTAATGGCATTTCAGAGCCCTGAGGAAAAACAACACAGCTTCAAGTCTTCAGCTGTGTCGGATGTGGCAGGCGGGTAGTGATGCTCTTCTCAGTTCAGCAGGGGAGGATGTACTGAGAAGGGGATTTTTTCCAAGCTGTTACTTAACTGATATTAGCATTTGAAGGCACAGAAGGCATGACCTTTAATCCTGTGTGTGGAATATCTGGTCTGCTTGTTTGAATGCCTCATTGTTGCGGTGCAGAATGGAAAGATTGCATCAGATTGGGGAAAGAAATCTTCAGTCACCAGAACTTGTGTATTGAGGTGTGTGTCTGCATGAGCCCATCCCACATGTAACATCTGCAAAGTGAGAGCTTCAGACACATCTGACAGGACGAGAGGGAATGGCCTCAGCTCCGCCAGTGGAGGTTTAGGCTGAACATTAGGAAAAATTTTTTCACAGAAAGGGTCATTGGGCACTGGCAGAGGCTGCCCAGGGAGGTGGTTGATTCACGTTCCCTGGAGGTGTTTAAGACACGGGTGGACAAGGTGCTAAGGGGCATGGTTTGGTGTTTGATAGGAATGGTTGGACTCAACGATCCAGTGGATCTCTTCCAACCTGGTTATTCTATGATTCTATGATCTTGATCTCTTCTCCAGTTCCTGGCCGACATGGCATTCCTCAAGGAGTTACCCTCCAAAGGGTCCTTGCTCACTGCAAGGGCTTGGACTAGATGACCTTCATGGTCCTTTCCAACCCAAACCGTTCTATGAAAGCACAAGCCTTTCAGTGTGAGGTGATGGAGAGCAGCCCCAAAGTGAGAAAGGACAGCCCTGACACGTGGTCTTCCCCCAAAGTGTTCCTACTTACGCATGGATTTCTTGTCATTCATTTCCATAGCGATTCAAACAGCAGTGGTACATTTGTTCTGGGGCGCTAGTGGAAGCGGTTGGAGGGTTTTATTACATTAACATGAAAAGCTGGAGCCAAGAGTGTAAAATGAAACCTGAAGATGAAGAGTATCGGAAAGCAGCAGAACAGTTTGTGAAGTGACCAAGTGTATGCATGATCCTGTGTAAAGTCCCAAAGAGTCTTCAGTCTGAGCTGGAAACATGCTTCAGAATCAGTTTTGAGGTTACAGCTGTTGTGAGAGGCTCCCAAGAGGTCAACCATGCAGAAGAAATAGTTTAAATAGGTAGGACAAATGAACCAAAGCTACACTGTGAGTTTTGTCGCAGCAAGTTTTCTTGCAGCACATATTCAGCATCCGTCTGGTTTGCAAGATGGGCTTGCAGCATCAGCGTTGGGAAGAGGACTGGAGTTGTGGGATCTGATACATCAGAATACCAGCTTGCCACTGCTCCTCTTTGTTGAGGAAAGCACTTGGTCAGCCCAGGAGCGGTAGAGCTGTGTCTCGACGTGTTCAAAGGGATACCAGAACAGACACCGAATATTAATGCTGTTCTCTGGTGGTGACTGACAGCTCCTGGCACCGAGATGGCACGTTACCCTGCCAGCAGCCTGTGGAAAGCTGTTCTGACGTAGCCACCCCACTTGGCAGCAAAGCCAGGGCTGGCCCACAGCGCCTGATGACTCAGTGGAGTCCTGGAGTTGTTATTGCAGTGGAAGAAGTTGTTCTGTTCTTTAATTCCTTTGTGCAGCCCATAGATCAGTTGGATGGTATCCTGCCAAGGCCTGCAGTTAGTAGAAATTAAAATGCAAAAGTCTTTGTGGGCTGGATGAGTCGTGACTGTAGGTGCTGCGTTGGAGCTAATGGTCTGGAAGGGTCTTCTGCTGTGAGGAAGTCTACCGGCAGTTCAGAATAGAGTTTACTCTGTTATCACTCAGCGTAGCAGCTGGAGGCACTCCCTCGCTTCTAGCCCACCCACATGAGCAGGATGGGGCATGCATCATCCTTTTTCCCCTTTGGTGACTTATCATGTGCTTTCATTGCCCGAGAGGCTAGATCCCCAGCACTCTGGTCCTCACATTTTTGTTGCACACTCATGCTTGAAGCCCTTGGCTTCACCCTTTTCACTTATCTTCCCCCTGTCAGCCCATTGCTCAGAGGTTTGTCTCGGATGCGGGTAGGGTTCATGAGCTGCTGTTTGGGAAAACAAAGTCTAAGCAGGAACAGCAGTAGTTTTATTTAGTGTCTGGTTAGGTTTTGGGTTGGATGCCGTGATAAATGTGTGTTGAAGTCATGCCAAAAGTTTACAGAGAGGGTTAATGTCTGTATGATGGACAAACATGTAACTGTGATAGGGCCCGTTGTGCTCCAGGAGTTTGCACAAATGCGCATCTGCTTCACAGAGGTTGCAGTGATTTTCCTTAGCTGGTTTTATGCCTAAGTAGAATTTTGGGCAATTTTGAGATGCACAGCATTACTTGTCCCTTTTGGAAGCTGAGCTCTGTTAGGAGAGGTTACAGTGGGGAGCCCGGTTCTGAATCGTGGCTTCTTCCCTGAACTCACCCAGAATTAAGGCAACAAAGGTGCATTTCTTTATCATTCAGAGCAGTAGGAGCCATGCAGTATCAGGTTGGCTGTTTCAAGCATTCTTCTGAATGATCACAAGAATCCTAATGCACCATGATTTTGAACTAGGTACTGAAAGCTGTCTTCCAAGCTAATTCTCCGGCTTTAGAAGCTGACGTTCCTTTCAGGGCGCAGGCAGAGTTGCAGTTACATGCAGGAAAAGAGCATGAAGATGTTGCAGGTCTTTTAATGTTTGGATGGGGTTTGGCTACACAAGATCTGCAAGGAGTGCAGTCGGTTGGAGGGTCTCACTAGTCCAGCTTCAATGGTTGCAGTTGGACTTGCAGGCTGCCTTGCAGGTGGGTGTTTGAGGATTCGCTGGCCTCTAGTGGTGTAACTGGGTAGGAGCTCCAAGAAGTTAGTGTGTGCACTGAAAGGAGGCTAACGTTACAAAACACTGTGGTTCTGCACATTCAGTTTGCCTAACGGGCTCCTCAAATAGCTGAAGGAGGTCCCGGACACAGCGAAGGCCTGAAAATATCCTGATTTTTGCAGTATCTGTTTTAAATCTCTTAGAGGCAGTTCAGGGACTTGAGGAATCTCTAGAATATACCTTGAGAATGGTTAAGTTTTAAATCAATGCAGGTAAAGTTGTATAAAACTAGAGTGCAAGATAGAACTGAAACTAAATGTTACAAAGCAACGAGAGCTTGATCTCAAAACTTTGGGAAGAGATGACTTGAATGTGTTTTCTAAGTTGTATACATGATTGTGTTGCATACGTCCTTTTCTCTGTTATTCAAGTAGCATTTCTGTCTCCTTTTAAAGAGGTTTTTACCAGTTCACAGAATCACAGAATAACCAGGTTGGACGACACCCAGCGGATCGTCGAGTCCAACCATTCCCACCAATCCCTAAACTATGCCCCTAAGTACCTCATCCACCCTCACCTTAAACACCTCCAGGGAAGATGAGTCAACCACCTCCCTGGGCAGACTGTTCCAATGCCTAACTACCCTTTCCATGAAGAATTTTTTCCTTATCTCAAGCCTAAATCTCCCCTGGTGGAGCTTGTGGCCATTCCCTCTCGTCCTGTCCCCTGTCACTTGGGAGAAGAGGCCAGCACCCTCCTCTCCACAACCTCCCTTCAGGTAGTTGTAGAGAGTAATAAGGTCTCCCCTCAGCCTCTTCTTCTCCAGGCTAAACAACCCCAGCTCTCTCAGTCGTTCCTCATAAGATTTGCTCTCCAGCCCCTTCACCAGCTTCATTGCTCTTCTCTGGACTCGCTCCAGAGCCACAACCTCCTTCTTGTGGTGAGAGGCCCAGAACTGAACACAGGATTCGAGGTGCCGTCTCACCAGTGCTGAGTACAGGGGGAGAAGAACCTCCCTGGACCTGCTGGTCACGCCGTTTCTGATCCAAGCCAAGATGCCATTGGCCTTCTTGGCCACCTGGGCCACTGCTGGCTCATGTTCAGTCGGTTGTCAACCAACACCCCCAGGTCCTTCTCCTCCTGGCAGCTTTCCAGCCAGGTCTCTCCTAGTTTGTACCTCTGCTCAGGGTTGTTGTGCCCCAAGTGCAGGACCCGGCATTTGGCCTTGTTAAACCTCATGCCGTTGGTCTCAGCCCAGCAGTCCAGCCTGTTCAGATCCCTTTGGAGCCTCCCGACCCTCCAGCAGATCCACACTTCCACCCAGCTTGGTGTCATCTGCAAACTTGCTAAGGGAGCACTCGATGCCTTCATCCAGGTCGTTGATAAAGACATTGAACAGGACTGGACCCAGGACTGAGCCCTGGGGAACCCCACTTGTCACTGGCCTCCAGCTGGATTTAACTCCATTTACCACCACCCTCTGGGCCTGGCCGTTCACCCAGTTTTTCACCCAGGAGAGTGTGTGCCTGTCCAGGCCAGAGGCCGACAGTTTCAGCACAGTTGACAGCACACTTGAGTTCCTACAGCAGCCTCTTTGCACCCAGTCTTCTTGGAGCACCAACCTTACTGCTCCATGGCTTCCTTGCCTTCTGGGCTGGGCTGCTTGGCAGAGAAGTCTGTCTGCGGTGCTGCTCCGTGTTCTTTTCTTTCCCAGTCTCGGAGGAAACCTCTTAGCTGTGAGAGGCACAATGTCCTGTGTGGCTCAGGCCTGAGAGATTTAAGGGAAATTGATTTTCAAGTCAATCTTAAAAGATAAGCACCGGGACCCAAATGAGTTGGATTTTGCTTTGGGGTTTAGTTGGGGTTTTTTTGTTGGCTTTTGAGGGCTTTTTTGTTTGATTTTTTTGCCATCATAATGCCTGCGGCTAAAATGAAAATGCTGGAAGACTCCTGTCTGTCACAATTTAATCAAATAGCTTCCCTGCCAAAAGACGCTAGTAAGCCCTTCTTAATTAAATGTCCACCCTTTAGAAGTTCTCCTTCCTTTCTTCAAGTCAGCGTTCCTCGATCCCCGTATTCCTTCCTCTAGCTCTCTTTAGTCTCAAATAACCTAGTTTATTAAGGTTTAAGGTACATCCAGACCCTATCCATTTGACCACATTTTTGAGAAGGGAGTGGAGGGAAGATGAAGTTTGCGTTAGAACTCTTTGTCATGGGCCAAAATAGAATCAAAAGAAAAGACCAAGACATTTATATTCATCTCGGGTATTGCCGGTTTTGTAAGTCATGCTATAGATGGGTAAGTATTCATAGTGTACCTTCCGTAGCGTCCCACGTGGATGCCTCCCAGGATTAGCATCGCGTCTTTTCGATACACTGAAAGGGGCGCCGCCAAGTACAGATCGCAGTTGTGGGTCACATCTGGCTGCAGAGCCACACAGGCAGAGGTGGTGGTTAACGACACGTGCTAATGCTTCTGGCGTTGTGGTTTTCTGTTCGCAGATGTGAAAGGACCACCTACACACAGACTGTCCTGCGGCCAGTCCCCCTACACGGAGACGACAACATGGGAGAGGAAATACTGCATCCTGACAGACAGCCAGCTGGTGCTGCTCAACAGGGAGAAAGAGGTGAGAGAAACTCATGTTGGCCACTCAGGATTTTCCTTCTGGCCTTTGTTGGTAAAATGAGGTGGTGTCCTTTTTCATCTCCCCTTTATTTGGTTCACAAGTCTAGTGAAATGTGTGAGAGTGGGGAGAAGCAGAGCTAACGTGTCCTGCGTCTGGATGGCACGGCACGCAGAGTTACCATCCAGCTGGCCCAGATGCTGCTTGCATGGACCAGGTGACAGCAAGCTGTGTATATCCACAAGTCTCTGCTGGAGTTTTATGGCCTGTGTTCAAGTCTGCCACTACATCTTCCTGGGTTATTGCTGTTTTCAGTGGCAGTTAAAGCCACCACAGCAGCGTAGAGGTACCTACTCACATCAGTGCAGACGTAAAGGGAGGGAAAGGTACATTAAGGAAGGGAAAAGGCATTTGTGTCTGTATTGGAGCGCTGGGCAGAGGACACGTGCAGCCTTCACAGTGTGCTGGCACCTCTGCTGCAGTCACAAGGGAAACTGGTGAAGGCAAAGAGTTGCCTTCTGTCTTGCTAAATGCAGCGAGGAAGATTGGCTGCCCCTTGACACGGATACTCAAAGCTATTGCAACCATCTTTGCTGCAATTACATTATAAAATTACTCTGTGTGTGTATGTATAGTGTGCAGCACTTGGCACGGTGCGTGGCCAAGGAGGTGGTGTCAGCATGGTTAGAAAACAGGCACGTTTTAGCTGATGGAACCACTAACAAACCAATGCTGACAAATTCTTTCTTCTAGGCTATGCCACAATATGTTTTTTCTTGTGATATTTGATGTCTGCGGATGAATACGTGAGCTTTAGAAGTATTTGATGATGCTTCTGCGTTTGTTCATTTGATTAATTATACTGCTATAGATTTACCCTATCTAAAAATAAATATTTCAGGAGGAGCTATATTAATAAATATTAAATAAAATATACTAACATTAAATAAATATAAATATTTTAGGAGGTGCCTTATAACATTTCAGGATGGGGCAGAATGTTTTCAAATCACTGAAATAGTTTTTATTACATATAGAGTTTATTACATGTAGATGCCCATGAATTTTAGTCTAATACCTGGGCTTCCTACACTTGGAGATGACTTGAATTTTGTTTTTTTTCCCTTGATTCTGTGTATGGTTGTGTACATGCTGAGAGTGTGAGACCTGTTTCTGATGTAGCACTACACATTATTCAACCTCAGCTATGATCAGGTTTATTTACAAGGGCTGAAATACTTCCTTGCATAGAGAGAGTTGGAGGAAATGGTTTAGAGAAGGACTTGAGCTATTAGAAGGGAACAACATCAATGCTTATGCGTAGGAGAGATGATCAAACATGGGGAAAATGGAAGGCGTGTGTGTGTGTTTACTATGTAATTCTTTTTGTAGTCTGACAGGGCTGTCATCTAAGGAAATAAAGTAGATACCAAAGAAACTTAAGGACATGTGTCTCTTCCTAGAACTGTACTGCACCAGCACAGCTGTGCTAAAAGGATGCACCTCATTAAAGAAACGTAATTGAAAACAATACTGGCTCATATGACGAATCATCATCTGAAGGTGGCAATCACACACTTACGGGTTCTTAATTTCTCCTACCACATACAGTTAAAAGCATTTTGCTGCGAGTAAGATGAGTCTTTTGCTTAGATCCCGAGGAGTAAATATGGGAAGCACGATATATCATTGGTGTGTTAAGTCATTATACGCTGTATTTAAGTACTCTGTTTTTTTGTCAGGAGCTGGAGAATTTCCATGTTGGGCTATAGAGAATCTGGGGTTTCAATATGTCACCCCAAAAAATGAAGCAGTAGAGTAAAACATCGCAGCATGCTCTCAAAGGAGCTTGCCTGCAGTGCCACAATGAGAAATAACTTGTTTGGGGAAATGCAGCATGCAGAGGGGCTGAGCAGACGTGCCTTTGGTGCAGGTGTGACTCCCCGTGCTGATATGTCATTTGTTTCGGAAGCCAGTAGCTGGAGGCAGATTTGCTATTCTGATTTTCAAGAAATTTGGGACTACTTTAAATGAAAGGAAAAAGAGAACTCCTTGCATGAGTACCCTGTAGGAAAACAGAAGGTTATTTTAATCTAGCTTCTGAGTCTGTACACACGGCAGTGTACACGCAAGCCCTTAAAGAAACACAAAACCTATAGAACTGCTAGTTAAGAGAATGACACAGAGCTGGGACCCTGGACTTGCGGTGTCTTCTGATTTTTCTGAAACAGAAGTGGCCCGTGTAGCTTTCATGAGAAGGGGAGGCGACTTAGTTAAATTTTACTTGGCAAGTGATTTGGAATTGAACGAGGCTTTCTGAAATGTGATCTAGAAGTAAGAGCAAACAAAGTCCTTAGGCAGCAGTGGGAAGAGGTGCTTGGGAAGAGCCTAAGGATTGAGGAGCAGCTAGGTGGGGAATTGAAAAAAGCATATGGGGAGTCCACAGGTCCAGGGAGCCTAAGGAAAAGACCAGATGAATGAGGGAGCGGAAGTTACTTAGAGAAGAAAATTGAAGATTACGTGTACGGCAAAATTATTGGAAAGGTGATGCTGGTGGAGGTTTTATATTAACCTGAAATGTGGTGAGACAGGCAGCAGGAAGCTGAAGATGGAGAAGTTCCTGTTCTGAACACAGAAACTGCCACAAAGTGAGTCAGAATTTCTTTGGACTGCTGAAGAGAACCAAAGGGAGGGACAGAACGACACCCATCAGTAAAGAGGCAGGCAGTGAGGGAAAGAAGGAGCTGTTAGCAGCAGAGTGCCCTCGCAGCCTTTCGGAGCACTTGCATCACCTCAAGGCTGGTGTAATTTGAAAACTGTAAGTCTGAAACATCTCATTTTATTCTCTGTGCATCTGCTTTGTTACTTCATGGGACAGAAGTCCAAGAAGCCTTACCTGTGTGAAACAGAAAGGGAACAGAAAGGTTTGATGTTTGTGGAATCATTAAGCAAGTGTGTATGTGAAAGCCAAAAAGTAGGAAAACATACACAAAATGTAAACAGGTAAATTAAAGATGTCTTAATTGTTGCAAGTGTAGTGCTAAGTTTGGGTTCTTTCAGCTAATGCTGTTAAAATAAAACATTATGAATTGCACTGACTTTTAAGACTTAGGGAGCAAGTATAGAAATAAACAGTGTTAAGAAAGCTCTTCTCTTATAATACCCAACTCGTATGGTGTTATTGTCAAGGCAGTCTGGAAGGAGTGTGTGCAAGAGAGATTTTGTGCTGTGCAAGCACAAGAGTAGGCTGGAAATCAGAGAAATTTCGAGGTACAACTTGACCCAAAAATATCTGTAATTGCTTAGACACCAATAGTCTGACAGCATCACCTTGTGCAGCACAGAACAGTATTAATTACTTGACACCTTGCCGACTTCATAAAATGAAAACGTGTGAGACTGAAGATAATGAAGGGAAGAGATTTGATGCTCAAAAACTAAGCAGAAAGGAAATGAATCCCCGTAGGGGCAAGAGAGACAATTTAGCATGAGTGACAGGAGATGTGCAATTACTACAATATACCATGGTGTGGTAATACCTAGCAGCACTGTCCAAGTCTTGGAGAACAGATCTGGAGTGAGTGACTTCCAAATTGGGTTTTTTTCTATGAGGAAGACAGTTTCTCCCTGTCAGGAAAGTGTAGATATTTTCATCCTTTGTGAAACCTGTTCTGTAGGGTGAGAGCTGTGAGGGCACAGTAAAAGCAACTGCAAAATTGGTGCCGTTTAACCAGGGAAAGGATATGTTGTGGTGTTTCTGAAGAGTGTCTTCAGATAGATAGTCCCGTGCACAGCACTTTCACAAGGGATGTGACAGACCGCTCCGTCTGGTTTGGGGTTGGGTTTTAGTTTGTCTTTGTCAGTAACCTGGCTGCTTTTCATTGTGTTTTGCGTTGGAAATGAAGATGAAGAACACTTTTCGCTATTCTAGACTCTTCCATTTTCCTCCCTGCACCCAAAACCTCATCTTTCTTCTCGGATTTAGAGGTGGTTTTAATCAAGGGCAAAGGATAGCAAAGAGCTACATTCACTGTGACAAGATCTCCTGCTTATCACTGCTGGTGACAGAGGTCGGCAGCAAGACCCCTCTGATGCATTTTCCTACTCTTCCATCTCCTCTGAGTGGCAGCGGTAGTGAAGCGGCAGCCGCGATCCCAAGAGAAAATAGCTAGAGAAGACAGGGATGTCTGGGGCCCAGGGGAAAGACTTGTCGCATCAGTATCTCACAGCAAATCTGTTTTACCTATAAACAAAGCTGAACCCCATCATAAGAGAAGATTTGCTTCAATACCCAAATAATTAAATTATTTATTTTCCAAAAGCCCAAAGCAATTTTGTCAATGTTTCAAAGTAGATTTTTGTGTCAAAATCCTAGCCAACTTCAGCTTTCTTGAGGAAGGTAAGAATTAAAATAAATGATTTAACTGTTTTGTTGACATGATTCCAAACTTCTTATTTGTTCAGAAGAGGTTGCAAGTTCTCCAGGTTGTCTCAAATCAGTCTTTCTGATCTTGAAAAGTTTCTCTGCAATGAAGATACTTTTCTACCTTTTTTTTTTTTTTATAAGAAGCCTAGCTCAGTTTGCTTTTAAGAGGCATTAAATGCTTGTAAAGCTTTAATTTCTATTTCTTCTGAAATCGCTTCATCATCAAACTACTAGACATCCCAAATATAGGGGGGGAATTGTGCTTAAAAAGCATGTTCTCTTGCAAGTGAGTTGGGATGCTGTAAAAGGGGCAAGAGTCTGAATTCTGAACCTTTCTTTGTTAAATTGTGAAATTTCCCAGAGAAACATGGCTGTGGATTGAAAGTGTCAAAGTTGCCAAAACTATCAGCATTTAGACTGTCCCTACATCCCTTCTTGTGGCAATTACACTGCTGCGAGTCCAGCCCTGACCCAGCAGCTTCAGCACGTCGGCTCAGGGACAGCCAGTCCCCAGGCTGGTGAAGTCTCAGCGGGGCAAAGAACAGGTTGGCAAAGCTGGGTGGAAAAACTATAGCTGCAAGCGGAAAATGCTGTTAGAGCCCTGATTCTGTGAGACTTGATCTTTCTCTTCAGTCCTTTGCTGATTTATTGCGGCTGCCCCATCCCTGGACGTGTTCAAGGCCAGGCTGGATAGGGCTTGGAGCAACCTGCTCCAGTGGGAGGTGTCCCTGCCCATGGCAGGGGGAATAGAATGACATGATCTTTAAAGTCCCTTCCCCGACCCAAACCAGTCTATGGTTTTATGATCTGCTTTCTGGAATGGCAAGAGCTGGAGGAGGGCTAGGAGGATCACGGGTGTCTGGCTTGACATTGGCCTGGTATTTAGTAATGCACTCGCTTGCATTTCGGTGCCACCTGACCCATGAGTGCATCTGACCTGCACTGAGTGGTTGGTGTATCTGATTAAAAACCTGCCCAGCCCAAAGGGGTGCGGAGCTGCTGACCGAGCTCATTTCGCAATGCTCGTGAAGCTCTGTTTTTAAGAACAGGCTGATCTTATGCTAAGCAATAAATACTGGTCCTGCAGTCTTGGGGTTAGTTCTTTTTTGTCAGTGCAGACTGAGGCTACAATTTAGGGGAAGATTACTTAAAATTAACACTGCTCTTTTAAGTCAGGCTTCAGGGGTGATCTTTTTTGGCTATTTTGCTACTTCTTTCTTCTCCATTAAATTGTGGGATGATTGTACGCTCTGGTGTGGATCGAGCTACATAGTATTAAAATGTTCTTCTTTATGCAGTTTATCGAATTGCTGAGTGAAATAAACAGCATCAGGTTTTCCTGAAGCCATTATAAATATACTAACAAAGGCAGTTCTTTTGCTGGTGTGGACTGTGCTGCTCTAGATGAACCGAGCCACACGATGAACCTTCCTTAGTGTGCAGCCTAACTGGGTTTCCCTGGTCTGGGCGAATGGTGAGTACAAAAGGCTGAGTGACCCCAAATGAGGAGCTGAGCTCTCAGCCAGCCTTCCTGCTAGTGGCTCAGTTCCTCTCTGGTATGCAGAATTAGATTTGTTTCTTGACACCAGCTCCGGTATGCTGCAGCCTGTTTGTTTTTCCCAAGGACACAAAGGACAGCGTGGCCTCAATCACCGTTCACCTTCTCACCCTCAGCAGCAAGTCAGCACATCCAGAGCATCCTCCTGGTTATTGTTGCTGTTCTTGCATATGCTGCTATCGGGGCGGTGGTAGTGCTTTGGGGTTTTTTATTCATATCAGGGGATTAAAAGCATGTTTCTGTCATCCCATGTCCAAAAGCACACACATACTAAAGAAGAATCCTTCAGATGACAGCAAAGCCTGTAATTCACCAATACTGAGCTAAGCTTAATATCTGGGTGTGAAAAGTCCTGCAAAACCATGGTCGTAGCCACGATTCTTGGGCAGGCCAGAAGGAAGCCAGGGACAGCTTCATCAGACAAGTGACTAGGACCATCCAGCAAGTTCAAGGAATTCCCAGTTCCCCAACCAGCATGTCCTTTTGTTGAGACATTGAAGCACTGTCTGAAGTTGTTAATCAACCATCACATCCTAGCTCTGTTCTGTGCTGGTTGTGTGGGGTGCGTGGGAGATTCCAGCAACTGTCACTCAGCCCAGCTTGCCATGAGTGAAGATTCTGTTTGGCTCAGTGTGGAGACACATTATCTCCATGCATTCGCAGCTGGTGACCAGCCTTTCACCACGCTGAAGGATCTTTGCGGTCTTTTGAAGCTCTCGAGAAGGTTGTGTGTGTTCTTCTCAAGAGTAGAATGAAGGATATTTTCCTCGGAGCAGGAGGAAGACTCCTGCAGCCAGCAGGACCTCGGAGGAGCAGGTACCTCTCTGAAGTTCTTATCTCTCTGATTTTCCATCTGCAAAGCAACTGATGCTCAAATTAACCCAAGCTGATCACGTAAGATAAATCAGGGTGTGCAAAGGTGTGCGTATAAATTTGTAAAGCAGTTGGGTTCCCGTCCTTATCCTCCAAACCCCTTTGTATGTTTTTTGGGATTGGATTAGGAGTACAGAATGCCTGTTCCTTGTTCCCAGAGGTAGGTGCTGTTGGACAAGGAGACTGTCTTGCTTGAGCTCTTTGGAGCTCTCAGCTGTTGTCCAAATGCCCTGCAGCTGCAGTGATAGGAGCACAATTTACCACTTCTTTTTCCAGCATGAGCACCTCTTTAGCAAAATGCAGGTGTCCAGGCAGGTGTGGGAGCAAACCCTAAGGGGTCAAGTTCTGCCAGAATTTGAGAAGGTAAATGAGGTCTATATGCATTCAATACTTTTAATGAAAACCGGTGTCCAGAATATTATAACTATGAAATGCTGAGGATCCCAAGCCTTTCTTAAAACCGTCTGAGTTTCCACCTTTAGAATGAGTTTGACGTAATCCTAGAAGGGATCCCCTTTCTCTGTGTGCCCAGTACAACCAGCCAAAGGTCTGTTTGTCCCTGACACACTGTACCCGGCCACTTAATACGTGCCGAGACTGCAAAAATTGTTTTGTCATCTCCAAGCCATCTGACCGGCAGCCTCTGCCTGACCTGCCCAGCATGGAAGCAGGCGAGGTTGGGCAGCAGTGGGTCTGGCTTTGGAGAACCAGTTTCCAAAGGCAGGAGAGCCTCGTAAGGCATGTGGGTCGGTTGTGTCATGTTGAATCCTGTGTTCAGTTCTGGGCCCCTCAACACAAGAAGGACATTGAAGCTCTGGAGCGAGTCCAGAGAAGAGCAACGAAGCTGGTGAAGGGGCTGGAGAAGACGCCTTCTGAGGAGCGACTGAGAGAGCTGGGGGTGTTTAGCCTGGAGGAGGCTGAGGGGAGACCTCACTGCTCTCTACAACTACCTAAAAGGAGGTTGTGGAGAGGAGGGAGCTGGGCTCTTCTCCCAAGTGACAGGACGAGAGGGAACGGCCTCAAGCTCCACCAGGGGAGGTTTAGGCTGAACATTAGGAAAAAAAATTTTCACAGAAAGGGTCATTGGGCACTGGCCAAGGCTGTCCAGGGAGGGGGTTGAGTCACCTTCCCTGAAGGGGTTTAAGGGACAGGTGGACGAGGTGCTGAGGGACGTGGTTTAGTGTTTGACTCGATGATCCAGTAGGTCTCTTCCAAGCTGGTGATTCTGTGATTCTATGGCTTGATAGCTCTGGAGCACCGGTTGCTGCACGCCGGCATGCAGCTCGCTCCAGGCTGCTGCTGCACCGAGGCTCCTCGCCGCTGCGGTGCCTTCCTGGTGAGCTCAGAAATTTTGTGGTAAGGCCAGGCACTCTGAGCTGCACCTGGAAGTTATTACTGGATGAGTAGAAAATTAATTTCTTATCAAGATGGCATATTAACAGCGTGGCCCAGTGGCAAATTTAACAGCTCTCGGCATCCTTTCTGTGCAGGTGTCTATCGATGGGCTCCAGGAGCCGCCGGTGGATGCTACCAAAGGGCGCTGCCTGCGCCGCACGGTGAGCGTTCCCTCCGAGGGCCAGTTTCCCGAGTACCCACCAGAGGGTGCCACCAAACTGGGTAAGTCCAGATCTGGGACAGAACAATGCCTTTTATCGTCATTTATAGCTGCAAGCGCGATCAGCCGTCACTGCTTCCCAAGCAGTGTCCTTGCCAAGGAGCCGCTGTGATGGGTCCTAGCTCGGTGCTGGTGTGGAGACCCTGTGCCCATGCTGCCCACCAGCAAAATGACTTCCAAACACGTGGATTTATCAAAACATCAGGTTATTGTGGGGTACCAGAGAAGCTGGACCATTGCTGCATACAGGAAGGTGTGTAGCTGTGTTTGTAAGATTATTACACAGCCCTGGGATTTGCAACTGAGCGCTGCTGAACACAGCGGCTTTTGCAGATAGCTGCGAGTGGTTCCAGCTGGTTTTAGAACTGTTGCGTGGTAGTGTTTTTGCCTCACTTTTGAGTCTCAATTTCCTTTGCGTCATATTTTCATAATGAGCACTAAATAAATAACTGTTTTTTCTGTAATGTACTTTGTGCCTGTTTAGGTTGCAGTTCCTAAACAACCAGCCAACTGCCTGCTGCTCTTGGCTGTAAGTATGAATGTTGAAATCTTGGGAAAGCAAAAGAAAGGGCAGGTAGTAAAGATGACAGGCGAAAGCCCTGTTGCAGTGTTTTCCCAAGTCCAGATTTGGCCCGGTTCCTCTTTTTTGTTCCACCCAAGCTGTGGTTGCATAAAAAGCATCATTCCCACTCTCTCCAGAAGAAAGGAAGAGTGGAGGGAGGCAGGAATCACATACAAGCGAGCTCTTCTTTCTATCCCCGACCTGTGCCAGAAGCTTTCTTTGGCATAGGCTGACAGGAGCTGAGAGCAGTTCTTCCTTAGTTCAGCTGTGAAAAATATCGGTCCTGGGAAAGAGTAAACTATGAGGAAAAAAGTAACTTGCATCTCTAAACAGTAAAGCAGCTTTGATAACATCATTATCAAAGGTGATGAGCAGGTAAGGTATTTCTCATTTCACAGGCTCAGCTGTTTTTTATGCCAATGAATTTTATTCTGCGAGTACATTGCACACAAGTCATTAAAATCCCACTGTTCTGGATAGTTAATGAACACATTGCAGCTGCGGTACTTATCGGTACGTGCCAGCAGCACTGCTTCCCTCCTCCTTTTTTGAGGAAGGCAGGTAGGGTTCGTTCTTTGGGTTTGTTTGGTTGCTGGATTAGAAGTCTGAAAAACACCAGGGTAGGTTGGGGATTTAGGAGGGAAAACTGCAAAATACTTGGGGGTGAGTGTCATAAACAAGAACCCCTGTTGGATTTATTTGTGGCATTTCAAAGGCAGCTCTAAATGATCATCTTGTTTTGCAATATGAATAAATATTTGTTCTTGTTCGGGACTAAACCCAGCATTAAACATGTTTACACAGTGTTATAGGTACTTCCTCCAGGTGTGTGGCTAGTGAGATGAGTGAAGAATCATATTGCAGCCAGTCTGTGCTAGGCAATGACTATTATTTTCAGCTATTTTGCAAGCCAGAAAAACCTTTAAAGTTTAGGATTTAATTTAGGATCTCTTTATCTATACCATGTGCAATAGAAGTGTTTGATTTCTAGACTTCACTGAGCGTCTGAATAGCTGGAAATCCCAGTGTTATGGTTTTAAATGTAAACCTTGTAACCTTCTTCATATTTCCTGAATTGCCATACAGAAGAGATGACTGTGCAGTCTGGGTATATGCCTTACCGTGTATTTTGCTGCAGTTTTAGGTGTGTGTGGTATCTTGTAGTGTGCTACTTGATACACCCCTGAGAAGACTATATTAAGAGTGCAAGAGAAAGTCATATTCACATGGTCTTTTCCATATGGGAGCTGCAAGTGTGGTGAATATAGATGTCACAGAGCGTGTATTTAAAAGAAGGAGGCATGCACTGGGAGGGGAGGAAAGGCATGAGCTGGCGAAAGGTACAGGAATGCCCATACTGTGAGGAACGAGGAGGGTGAGTGGGAGGGAAGGTTATATTTGATCTCTGATTGCAGCACCCTAGGTAGTTCCCTTGTTTTTACATCCTGCTTAGAAATATCTCTTATCGGGATTACAGAATTCTTGCTAATAGGAAAAAGGGGGTTGGTAGAGAGCAGTGGGAATAACTTTTTGTCAAGATACTGAGCCGGAGGACAAACCAGTGAAGGAAACCACTGAACATCCTTATTAAAAGAAGGGAAAGGATGGTGACAGACAGAACCTATGACAGGCAGCAGAGATAACAACTGGACTAAAATAGCTTTGGAATGGACACCAAAAGCTGAAATATGCAGAAGAAGCAGCTAAAATATTGAGTCAAGAAACTGCTATGCAGAGCTGATAAGGAAATTCAGCTTGTCTTAGGGAAGCGTGTGCATAACATGGCAACAGTGGGCATTACATCTTTAGATGATATCTAAAATTACTGCTTGCAGAAGAGCTCCTAAGGGCTGGCTCTAGCACAGAGGTCATGGCATAGCAATGACGTTTGCTTTTGTCCCTGAGCAAGGTTACCATGCCTCTCTTATGGTTTATTGATAGATTGATTTTCGAAAAAGGGAAAAATCAGGTGATGAGACTCATTTTCATCTGTAGAACTATGGTTACACCTTGTATGGAATGTTCAGAGTATCGTATGAGGTCAGTCTTTCTCTTAATAGAGGAGCTGGAACAGTGCACGTTCGTCAGGGGTTCTGCATAATCAGCGGTCCTACGCATTCTGCAATTTTTTGTGGCATTCGTTATAGCATTGTGCACAGATCCTCGCAGCACCATTCCCAGGAAGTGAGTGGGAGAGAAACTGCCCACGCTACAGCCGAGAAGTTGAAGCACGAGCTGCGTAACTTGGCAAAGGTCAACATTAAGTCAAGGGTGCTCTACCCAAGGGCTGCTGTAGCTATTCCTGCTGTCTCTGTCATTTCTACCCTTGATGCAGGGTTGGCTCAGCTGTTCATGAGGCAGCTGTTGCACCACCATGGTTTACAGCCCCGTGTACTAAGATAGACACCAATTTCCACATACTTTAGTACAGTAAGCTGTAATTTGTGATGGTTCAGCAGCTGCTGGAGGAGCAGCTGAGCCATCCCTTCTGTGCAGGGAGAAACCACTAGTCACCCTCCAGCAAGAGCCGGAGGGGTGGACGCAAAGATACAGCACGAGATAGAGAGTGACTTGTTTAAACGGTGAAAACTAATAAGATCATTTAAAAACTGTGACTCCAGAGAACACTCACCATCTACTGCTTGCTTAGGAGCTTGCCCTCTGCTTGTGGGCAGTGGAGATGTTGTTTCTAATGCTGAAATTCTTAATTCCCACCTGGAAGGTACGTTGTACACAGAGTGGTGTCGGCACACCATCCGTTCAATAATACACCAAGAAATATCCATAGCACGTAAGCTGTATCGTTGCAGTAATACGGCAGTGAGTGAGCACGTTATAATATGTCATTGACTAGCTAGGATTTCATCTTTGCAGCACTTCTTTGGAGGTGCTTCCATTCAGGGAAGCTAAAAACATTGCTGTAATTTCTCCTTAACTCCTGCTTGACAGCCTCCGTCCTTCTTTCAAGCGTTACTACTCAGTGGGCTAATCCTGTTATCAAGTGTGGCCCAGGCCCTGGAGACCAGGACCTCAAAGTTACAGGGTGAAGAAAAATCAGGCTGGTTCATCCCTTCTGCTTGCCTCCATCCCTGCTTCAGATCCTGCTCTTTTTCTATCAGGTGTGGGTTTGCCTGTCAGGGAGGCAGCATCCTCCATAAAGGATCCGTGCTCATAGCAGCATGTTGGAGTTAACCATTCATGCAGTCAAAGCATGATTCAGGTTTCCACCATTCATGCTCTTTGACAGACTAGTAACAGTTATTGCTTCCTTTCCCAAAATAATCCTCTTCTCTCCTACTCGGCTTCCTTCTCACCAGCTGCTCACACTGAAGGAGGGTTGTGAAGGAGAGTGCGTAGCGCAAGTTCTATTCTGGCATCTGGGTTCATCTTCGTGGCATTAATAAGAGATTTTTTGCCTGCATACAAGGAAATATCAGGAGGGATTGAAAGTGAGGAAATGGATTTTTTTTTTTATTCTTTATTTTTAAATTGTTGGAAGAGAGCATCACTGGGCAGAGTTTTTTGAGATTCTCTGATCCTTAGAAAGGCTTGTGTTGATGCAAATGGATTTTCATTTTGTATTTGGAGATGAAGTCATCCGAGAAGAAAATAAAGACTATTTCACCTGTTGAAACACATTAACCTGTTTTTTCTCTGTCACATCTCTGCTGAATATGCAGGCTCTTGAGAAAAGACTGCTGGAAGCAGGTCAGAGGAGAAGATGCTTTTGCATGTTTTCACGTTGTCCTCCCTTTGAGCCATTAATATTGAGAAATTCTGGTTTGTACCCAGTCATTTGGTCAAATCAATGGGAAAACAGTCTGTACCCTCTACCCACAGTAAATACTGGTGTGCTTGCTGCTCACTGATCTTATTGTTCTAAACAATATGAGCATGGCAGGTAGGCGAGGAGCTCTGTTGAGGTGGTTCCGCAACACAAACAAGCAGCCAAAGGGCACAGGAGAGAAGACAAGGACTCCTTCAGCTACCTTTGTTATTAACTAAAGTACCTGGGACCACACAACTAAAGGATCTTTTTCTTTTCATTTCTATTTATTTCTTTTAATTTCTTTACTCTTTCCGTTTTTTTTTTTTTTAATTTTCCTTCTTTTCTGTTCTTCTTTCTGCTTTTTATTTGGCTGGAGAGACAACAGCCACCAAGTTTGAGGACAATCTGGGTAAGCAAGCCTTATGCCTTTTAGAAATGTCTATGCAGTCAGCTCTGCACGTACAGTGTCTACTGCACATATCCACCCTTGCACAGCTCTCTAGCTCGTCTTACCAACTTTTATCTGGAGTCATCCTCTCTTCATCAGAGAAGCAACTGGCCGTTAGCTGTCTCTGTGGGGCATTAATGCTGTTGCCTAGCTGCTCACTCCCCTCTCTGAAGCTCTTCTCCCTGTCCTTTGGTTCATTTGCATCCACACAACCTACTGGCGTCTGTTCCTCCTCCTTGGGAAGAGCCTACCATGCCGAGATGAGCTGCCGTTCTCCAAGTGGCTCTAAAGATTGGTTTTGCCAGTGCGGCTACAGCCATGGAGGAGCAGTTGTGCTGATGGCCTGTATCCAGTGCTGCTGACATACTGGGAATACTGGGTACAGTGTCGGACTCACCACTCGAAGGAGGATGTTAAGAATCTGGAGACAGTCCAGCAAGGATCTGCCAAGGTCATTTTGTGAGTATGTAGCCCATGAAAAGAAACCGAGAGAGCTGGGCTTGTTCAGGGTGGCAAAAAAAAAGAGGCTAAGGGGTTGATCTGATAGTCTGTGGCTGCTTGGAAGAGTTGGCAGTGATGGAGCCAAACCCTTCTCCATAGCGATAGATGATAAAAGAAGGGGTGATGGCCACAAGTCATACTTTAGGAGATTCAGATTTGAGAGATTAAGAGAAAGTTTAGCACCAGGAGGGTAGTGCAGTGCTAGAACAGGATGTTCAGCAAGATTGTAGAAATTTCATCCTTTGAGTCTTTCATGGCTGAGCTGGACAAAGCCACAGGTGACATTATCAAGTGTTGGCAAGGCACTGCTCTGGCAGTTCCTTACAACCGGTGAGTCACTGGTTATTTGTTTATTCTCTATCCCTTTTTTACTTTCTCTTCCTAGCTCGTGTATGTCTGCCTGTTGTCATAAAGCTGGCAGAACTTATCTCGTGTAGAGACTTCTCTGAATACTTTCAGCCTGTTTTTTGAATGAAGCAAAACTGATGCTTGTATCTGTGACCCTCCTTTCTTCAACAGTTTGTGTCTTCTGACCTGCAAACAGTGAATTTGAGAGAGAGAGAAGTCTCAAAGATACTAAGGTCCTATTACTTTCGTAAAAATACATGACCTAGTGATGATATGGGAAGGAGAATGGACAACTTCGGATGAAAACAATATTGCAGTGTGTGCCCCAACTGGAGAAAAGCACTAAAATGCAAATAGATTGGAAACTCTGAAGTCTTACTTTCCTGATCATGCAACTGTTATGTAGTTGGCACCTAGTCTGGAATTCCAGCTCAATGGTAAATCAACCCAGTTGAATTATTTCAAACCTGAAGTTAGGCCCATAAGCGAGAGGACAGAGTTTCACAGCAACTGCAGCAATCTCTACTTTTTACAGAAAGACTGAGGCTGCTAAAATGGATTTTAGATCTCTAGACAACCTCCAGAGTGTACTTTAGAGCTGGTAAATAAAACCTGCTTTCTCCACTCTGGTGAACTACATGTACAGTTTTGAAATTTGGGAAGAAGCGATAAAAATGGAGCACCGATTTGTTTTGGTGCCAGATCCATACTGCATTGCGATCAGGTGACCAGGTAGCTGTGCAGAAATCCTGCCTCCGTGCTATTTGAAAAGGTTGTGTCCAGAGGCTTGGAAATGGAATGAGCAACATGAGGATTTGTGGAGTGACACCTGGTTTCGTTGCTGCCTGGTATGTACCTCTTACAGCAGTTCCCGCGGAGCCCTCCTACACGGGGATAATTGCACCGAGAAAACACACAGCCTGTGCTCATCCTTCAGGTACAAACCTGGCAGGGGAGAACAAGCGTTAGCCAAAAAGGTTTCTAGGATTATTGCAATAACTGCAGGTTTTGAGACAAGGTTGTTTGCAAGTGAAGCGATCAAAGCCGAGACTTGCTTTCTGTGTATTCCAGTTGGAATGAGTACTTTGTGATGAAAGAATAAACAGATTTACTCTGTGCTCACCACATAATTACCATCCTCGTGTACTAGGGTTTAGGATGAATTCCTGAGAAGGGCTGCTGCTTTAGGTGGCAGGGAGAGGGAGGCAGGCTGTTCTGGAAGAAGAGAGGCTGTTTGTGACTTGGTCAATGAAAAAATCTGCAATGCACCAATCTTTACATATTCAGGACAGATTTACTTAGGATAGATGTGGGAATTTGTAACAATGGACTTCCAGTAACTTCTAACAAAACTGTGCTGAAAAGAGGACTGTCACTTTGCCTGCCACCACTCAACTTTGCCTAGGAAGGATATCTATTAGAAAGTGAAGATGAAAAAATGCTGCTGCAGCTCCCTGTATCTCAGCTGTAGGAATTTCTGATATGGCCTGATGAAATCATTTTCCCAATAGCACGATCTGCTTTTTCACTGTGTTGCTGTATGCAAAATATTCAGCCCCTGTCATCTACTGCGCGTGGCTGGGATGCGAAAGAGTTTGGCCACTGAGGGGCTGTGTTGGGTAGCAGCATTTCTGGCAGGGAGGTGGATTCAAATGTGCTGACTTGACTCGCTTGCAGCTCCTCGAGTTTGCCCGATTTGGGCTTGCAGAAGCGTGTTTGTGGATGCACAAACACACACGCGAGAGAGATTTTCATCCTCCTTTATGCAGACTCAGGAGTATGAAGAACCAGATAGATGTGTTCCTGTCAGTTGCCTTCTTTGTTTAAATTCGCAACCCTCCAGGAGTGTTTGGGGGATATTTTTTTTTTTTTGTCTTCTTGACCTGCTGTAAGTGCTGTGTACCAGAAATCTAAATTGAGAGGTTCCCCAGCAGCGGGAAGGTGATACTCTACTGAGATCAACACATAAAGCCCTTGGGTGGTTTGAGGCTGCTCGGCGGTGGCCAAAGAACCGGCTGGGTCTCTGTAGGCTGCAGGGGGACACTGAACATTTAGCCACACAGCTCTGTTCTTCACTGCATGTCAGTCCTGAATCCATGCACAGGAGACTTTTGTGAGCTGAGATCTGAGGGCTTTGGGCCGTGCAGTAGCACAAATGCGGGTTTGCTAAAGCCTTCATGCTTTGACTGCTTCACTGTCTCACCAGGGTGCGTTGGGTCACGGGCTCATCGTGCTGAGTCTGTTGGGTATGGTTAGTAGGGAGTGGAGCTACGCCGAGATAATTGAAATTCTAAACCTTTAACTGTCTTTAGATGACACTGTTTACCCATCATGTTCTATCTCAAACTGCAAATACATGCAAACTGTGAGCTGCATTTTTAAAACTCTGCTGTGAAATGCAGTTACTTTTGGGCATCGTTAGAGAACCAACGGGCTATGCAGGGAAACACTGTGAGAGGAGTGTCTTGCGGTCTCCTGCATCCACAGAAGAGGTTAGGAAGCTTTGAGAAAAGCCCTGAAGTGATCTGAGATTTGGACTATGCGCAGTGTAATTTGCTTGCCTTGGAAGGATGGAGAATTTAGGCAACTGCTGGAAATTAAAACCAACTCCAGGGAAGCGGGATGTAATGGACGGGATGGCTGGATCTCAGTGACATTCCCCCTGGGCAATTGGAGTTATTTCTAAACAGAAAATTGCCAAGCTGCTAAATTTTATTTCTTCTACAATGCAAGTGAAGCCAAAGGACTTTGTTTTGTTCTGAATGCTGCTGAAACTTTAGTCCCTTGGACACAGATTGTCTGTGCTGAAAGCCAAGTTTTGTCATGAAGCAAATTTTATCTGTTTAGATCTTTTTAGATCTGTTTAGACCTTTTTAGGACAAATTAACGGGGTCTGAACACATAATCTTAACTTTCTAGTATTCACACATAATGCATTAGGGCTTTTTTTGTCTTGGAAATGTATTATTCCATCCCTACTCACTACTTGCAGCACGCACAGAAAATCATTTCAGAGATTTAAAATTTTTGCTCTGTGAGCATAAAGAGCACTTTGTCAGTAGAGCGTGTTGTGCAATGTAGGAATTGCTAAGAACTGGTAGCTCTTGGACCATCTGGGGCAGATTTGTTGGCTGTGCTCTAGCCAAACCTCAGTTTATTATGAAGGAAGCTATCATTTTCCTTAGTTTTCTCAACAATAACAACAAGAAATCATTTACTTAATTCTTTTGAGAAATCTACCTTAAATCATGCATGAACTTACTGTGGATTGTTTAATTTTGTAGGTTCTCTTTTATAGTTGTTTGATCTTATGACAAAAAGTAATTACACTGCACCCAACCATGTATCGTTGTCTTTTTCCCTTCAGTAACTGGCTAACTTGATGGAAAATTAACCTTCCTCCCTACAGCCTGAATTTCCTTATCCTAACTCTTGTCTAGAGTCAAATTGAGCTGTTGAACTCAAATTTAAAATGTCAATGTAATTAAAGCTCGTTCAGACTTCAGTATTAGTTATGGAATCAGTTGCTGATCAAGTTATTGCTTTGGCATAAATTGATGCTCAATGGAGATTAAGCACATCTAGTGTGAAGTTTGTATGTAATCCAGTATGCAAAGTTCTCTCCACTGCCCACTCTTGTCTCCTGCTTTACCACCCTCCTCGGTGCGAGTTCTTTCACGTGTTTGCCAGGCGAATCGGGGAAATCCTGTTCGCGTACCTATCGGGTTGATGGGTTCCCAGTAACCCTGCAGCCGTGCGGGGGCTCCAGCCCCAGGGAGGTGGTGGGACTGTGTTGCTTTAGGGCAGCAGGAGAGCCAGGCTGCTTCCACGCTGCGCTCACCCCAGTAGCAGCCGGGAGTCGTGGTGGCTTGGGTGCAACGTGAAGCTGCTCTCTGCATTCACTTTGATCCAGACAGTGCATTTGCAGGATTAGAGATCTGCAGAAGGGCTGGGCAAGAAAGATTTTCAGGAGAGCTTATGTTACTGCCTGCCTCTGACACAGATGAAGTCCGTGCTCCCACATTCTCACAGCTGCTGTTACTTGAACCACTTCTGGTATGTTCGCACGCGTTGCAGTCAGGGCTCCTACCTCTTTTCCAAGAGCTATTTCATTAGGGCTGCACATTTTTCTGTCCTGAAGCTCCCTATCTCTTGCTAGCTATGCATACATTGTCTTACAAGTTCATCCCCTTCTATAACCTTCATGTGTTTCTGTAATCTTTTTATAGTCCAAACTTCAAAGCGAGAAAAACACAGACACAGGATCTGATGGACAAGCTTGAACAATCAGTGGGGAAAACACCAAATCCTTCGGGAGGGCCACTCAAGTCATCCTTCCTTGGACTTCATTTAAAACAAAGCACTCTCTGCTGAGTATTAGAATCACAGAATCATAGAATAACCAGGTTGGAAGAGACCCACCGGATCACCGAGTCCAACCACTCCTATCAGACACTAAAACATGCCTCTTAGCACCTTGTCCACTCGTGCCTTAAACCCCTCCAGGGAAGGCTGCCCCCTCCCTGGGCAGCCTCTGTCAGTGCCCAATGACCCTTTCTGGGAAAAATATTTTCCTAATGTCCAGCCTAAACCTCCCCTGGTGGAGCTTGAGGCCATTCCCCCTTGTCCTGTCCCCTGTCACTTGGGAGAAGAGCCAAGCTCCCTCCTCTCCACAACCTCCATTCAGGTAGTTGTAGAGAGCAATGAGGTCTCCCCTCAGCCTCCTCTTCTCCAGGCTAAACACCCCCAGCTCTCTCAGCCGCTCCTCATAAGATTTGTTCTCCAGCCCCTTCACCAGCTTTGTTGCTCTTCTCTGGACTCGCTCCAGAGCCTCAACATCCTTCTTGTGGTGAGGGGCCCAGAGCTGAACACAGGATTCGAGGAGCGGTCTCACCAGTGCCGAGTACAGAGGGAGAAGAACCTCCCTGGTCCTGCTGGTCACGCCGTGTCTGATACAAGCCAAGATGCCATTGGCCTTCTTGGCCACCTGCGCCACTGCTGGCTCATGTTCAGTCCCTGTCAACCAACACTCCCAGGTCCTTCTCCTCCTGGCAGCTTTCCAGCCAGGCTTCTCCTAGTCTGGAGCTGCTCAGGGTTGTTGTGCCCCAAGTGCAGGACCCGGCATTTGGCCTTGTTAAACCTGATGCCATTGGACTCTGCCCAGCGCTCCAGCCTGTTCAGGTCCCTTTGGAGCCTCCCGACCCTCCAGCAGATCCACACTTCCACTCAGCTTAGTGTCATCTGCAAAGTTGCTAAGGGTGCACTCAATGCCTTCATCCAGGTCGTTGATAAAGACATTGAACAGGGCTGGACCCAGCACTGAGCCCTGGGGAACCCCACTTGGAACTGGCCTCCAGCTGGATTTAACTCCATTAACTCTCTGGGCCCGGCCATCCAACCAGTTTTCCACCCAGGAGAGTGTGCGCCCGTCCAGGCCCGAGGTGACAGTTTCCGAAGCAGAATGCTGTGAGAAACTGTGTCAAAGGCTTTACTGAGGTCCAGGAAGATCCATCCACAACCTTTCCCTTGTCCAGCATCCGAGTCACGTTGTCACAGAAGGCGATCAGGTTAGTTTGGCAAGACCTGCCTTTTGTGAACCCGTGTTGACTGGGCCTGATCCCCCGGTTCTCTTGCATGTGCTGCTTTCAGATCCCAAGTTTGGGGGATTTTCTTTACTATCATTAGTTCTGGTTGAGTGTGGTCGAACGTGCTGAGAGAGCTGGAGTGGGGCAAGAGATTCATTGTCGGATGGTTGTTATTGGGTTGTGCCATGCAAGACTCTCAGGAGATTTGTTTTCCAACAGGCGGTAATATTCTTACATCTTCAAAATAGCCTATGAACACAGGCTAATTAATCTCCATGAGACCTGTGGGAAGCAGACAAGAGAGGCTTTAAAAATAAATTTTAAAAAAGAGCATTTTTCGGTATTTCCTGTGCTGCCTTGTGATATTTACACTTTGCCGGGGCAGTGACGCGCCTCCTGTGGGTGAACTACTTCTTATCGATGATTGAAAGGCTCGTAATATATGAGGTGGCTTAGGTATTAAATCAGACTTATTCAAGCATGCACTGGATATTTTGCTAACCCGCTGCCCCTTTTGTGAGTGATCGCTCTTTCATAGCAGAAGGGGAGGAAAGAATTACAACTGTGATTTTTATCTGCAAAACAGACAAAAAATATTACAGCAGCAGAGCAGAGAGATAATTTACTTTTTAAAAAAAAATAGTAACAAAGCCAGAGAGGAAAATTGGACTACTGAACTCTGCTGGAGTTCATCAGAACCTCTTCCAACAGGCACCTCTGTGTTGCAAGCAAATCCCAGATTCCCAGAAGAAGCCGTGGAGATGGAGGGAACGTGTGTTCTAGGAATGATTAGTGTCCATTAAGATTCAACTCGGTGTCCGGTAAAGTGCTTCTGGCTACAAGCTAATAATTTCTAATGCATATTTGAGGGTACTTTATCTTGTGCATTACCCAGTAAAGAACTGAAGGGATTTTCTGCCTTTTTTCCTTTTCTTCTCAGACGGAACTGCAAATATTTCCTTGACTAGTGACCTTCTTTTCAGCGAGCTGGGTGTAGATTAGGTGAGAAACTGGCCACTGAAAACTCCAGTTGTCTCACTTTTTCCTCACCAGTGGACTTTTTCCCACTGTTACATGTGTATAAGTTAAAACGGTAGCAGCAAAGTCTCGAGCAGTGGTCACCAGCCTTGCTAACACAAAGACACCAACGTTGTGCAAAGAGCGAGTGCTTTGCTTTTGCACTCAGTTTCATTTTTCTTTGGCTCTAGGTGCTGTTGGGGATTGCTGATCACTTTTTGATCATCGTTGGATTAGTGCTCTGGTCTTGCTTTGACAGCGAGGGTCAGGCGTGAACCATCCCACCAGGAGCAAACGGGAAGGATCTCCAGAGTGTGTTTTGTTGGATTTCAGAGACTGAATTTAGGAAGATGTTATATTCTTGCTCCTGGTGAAGCACGTAGTGGTGGGTTGACCTTGGCCAGCTGCTGGCTGCCCACCCAGCCGCTCTCCCCGCCTTCCTCAACAGGATGGGGAGAAAATAAGATGGATAAGCTCGTGGGTTGAGAGAACAACAAGGAAACCACTTCTCAATCATGGTCAGGGACAAACCAGGCTTGACTTGGGCAAAATGAATTTAATTTGTTGCCAGTTCAAATAAATTTGGAGGGACAAAACTTAAAACACCACCTCTCCCTCATCCTTTTTCCAACTTCATGCTTTCATTCCCAACCCACTGCTACCCTGCAGTGAACCTGCTAGCAACGCTGTGCCACCAACACAGGCACCTGGGAGCCAGCCAGGGCTTGGTGTGGCATTTCTGGATACGTGGGTGTATAGGGAAAGTGCCACTTTGCTCTGCACACGCTGCCACCAGTCCAGATATTTGTGGGGAAAAGAGGATCCGCACTGAAATGCCATCCCTGTGTGGCTTCTCCCTTGCACTCTTGGTGGTAACATGATCAATGCAGGCGTATGAGCTGAACTCAGTACCTTTTCCTGATAAAAAAGGCTATACTCAGGGCAGGTTGCAGTAATTTGAATTTATTCAGATCATCAGATCTCTGTGATGTTAGAAAACCTGATGATGTCTGTCAGTTTTTAAATTCATTTCTGTGTCCTCAGCAACGGGAGCTTCGCTGAATACAGACGACTGGTGTTTTAGATAAAGGAATCTGGAATGCGTTGGATATATGAAGAGAATGTTTATTAAAACATTTTTCTAGTAGCTTCTCTCCCTGTATAATTTGGCATTTACAAATCTTCTGTCAGGCTAACACTCAGCCAAGCATTCCCATACGTCTTTCTCATTTTAAGTAGTTCAGATGGATCATAGGAAGATAGACCTTAAGCCAACATCTTACCTTCAGTTTTAAATGATTTATACTAAAAGAAGTGGGTTTACATTTAAAATAGAATTTTTTTAAAAAAAAAAAAATCCAACTCTTAGCTATTTTCTTTTTCTCTCTCCCGCTGCAGTGCTCCTGCTCTGCTGGCAGGATTCTTCAGCAGCTGCCTCGGAGGCAAAAGCTGTACAGGTGCCTGCTCTGAACAGCCGAGCTGGCCAGGAACAAGTGAATTCATTGCACCAACACTCTCCCTGAGCAACCTCCTGGCCTTCCAATTCCACAGGTCTTTGTTGTGAGAAGTCGAATTGTCAGAAGACTGGTTATTTGAACCAAAGTAGGTGGTGAGGTACAGGTGATGTTATCGGGAGGGGGCTGATAATCTTTATATAATTATTATTAAAGTCACAGTCTTTTAGAAACAATTTTTATTCTTAGAGTTTGCAAACTACGTTTCAGATTCCTGCAGGTGGGCAGATTTCTAGGATACTTCAAAGACTTTGTATTGTTTGCCCTTTTCTTTTGGTTTGGTTGGGTTTTTTTTTAATATATCTCTCTAAATTCATTGTCTCTTCCTAACTCTCCAGCTGCTGTGCTTGCTTATGTCTGATATCTCCTTCAGCCTTTCAGAGATCTTCTTTTGAGGTCATTACAGCAATTTTTAGGGTTGACAAAAATTGATACCAGGACTGAACCTTCCTAAGTTGCTAAAATGGCTTCTTTGGAAGTAACAGGCAGATTACAGCCTCCCTACAGAGCTGGTTTTAACCCTTCTATTTGAACCCTGACTTAAAACCAGAGGGTTCCTAAATGATGTGCAATGAAAGGAACAAAACACAGAGTCAATGCCCAGAAATGTAATCAGACAAACTTAAAAAAAAAAAAAAAAAAGTCAAGAAAAAGCCAGCATTTGCCCATAAAAGCATTAGAATTCTTTGAAGAGACGTACAGACTAGCTTTAATGTCCCGGTCTTTACTTTTTCCATCTTTTCTCTCCTGCCCTGTGGTGTACATGGCTTCTCTGATGTTGCTCCACCCTCCAGGGAGATGCTTTTCTGTGGTGCTGCAAATGCAGTTGGTACTGGGCTCTGGAATGGAGTGTTCTGTGTAATTACCAGAGTACTTAGGGTTTTGCGGGGCGAGGGTGGTAAGAGAGAGGAGATTGCACTCATTTATACGCTGTTACTGCTTTTTGCAGATCCTGAGACCGTTTTGCCCTGTTGTGTCCGGTAATCAGGTGTTTCTGAGCAGCAGGTCAAACCCATTTGTCTATCAGCAGAACTGTTGATTTGGCGATACTGCTGTTAGTGACAGGGCTTTGGAGGTGTCTGTTCTTTGAGCTGTTATTCCATCCCTTGGTGTGAGATCCCTGGGTGTCGGTTAGCTATTGGCTTTCAGGGGACCCATTATGATATTCTGATTTATTTCACAGTCGGTATTGTTTAAGCACGCATTCAACAAGTTTCTTTCCCAAGGGCTGCGTTGTGCTGTTCACACAGATCTCTCACGTGAGCCTTGGCAGGGGGTAGGGTGACCAAAGCTGCTGTTTCTTCCAAGGGAAACACCTCCAGAGTGTGCAAGGATATTGCCTAAGACAGTGTACAGAAGCTCATCTTAAGTAATCCTGCAAGAAAAAAGGAGATGGGGTAGCGCTGGAGGAATAAAGGAGGCTACTGTGTTGTGAACAAATAGCAAAATTAGAGTAAAGTAGGTATGTTTGACACCCCACACACCCTCTCTCAAGGGCTGCAGAAGGTAGGAGAGAGCGTGCAGGCTCTTTGCTCTTCATGAGCAATTTTAGCCTGTTCAGCAACAGGCTGAACCACTTTGCATTCCTCTGGTGTGCCTGCTTGTCTGCTCTGGTCCCCGACTGGCAGGTGGGATCTGCTGGGAATCAAACCACGGACTTTTAAACTGATCCAGCTTGACACGCTATTCTCAGCAGGGGCATTATAATGTATAAGGGACGTCATGATGGCAGCGGGAACCAAAATGTGTAGGTTTTCGCCTCTGCACCTTATGGAACAGCTTTTGTCTTGTTGTTTTAGAGCAATGCTATACCTGGAAGTTCAGCCCTCAGCACTTCAAAAACAAAAAAGAACAGAGCTCAGGAAAAGGCGTTTGGTATCGGACGTCACCATTTTGCTTTCAAAGGCATAGATCTTAGATTGAATTTAAAGAGGAAAAAAAAGTGCAGGAAACAAAAGGAGGGGAGAGTTCCTTGTTTGTTTAAGTGACTCTCCAGGGGTGTTTTGGTACTGCCTATTTCCTAAGCTGTAGAAACATTTAGAAGTGAGAAAACATTTTCAAATACCATGCAGTTTTGTCAGACCCGTTCAGAGGTAGCTCCTCGTCCGGCTGACAAACCTGTGTTTTCATCTCGACTGTCTCCTTGTGCTCTGGTTAGTGCATCCAGTGGTATCTGCCTCTTAAGTTTCCCCGTAGCTCATTTTGGATTTTGAGGCAGCTGTGTGAAATCCCAGACTTTTCTCAGCATCGGGGTGGTTTTGCTTTGCAGGAGTCTCCTCCTGCCCACACCCCGTCCACCCCACCCCGAGTGCTTGCGCTGCCTCTGCTCCCCCATTCTCCCTTGGGACAGGAAAAATGAAGCTTCTCCCCAGCCCGGGTAGCTCGTGTCGCTGTTTGCAGGGAGGGCGGCAGGCATCCCATGCGCTGCGAGGGAAGGCAAGCAGCCGAAGGGTGGCTATTGTTCAATTCGAGCCAAGGAACTGAACGAAGAGGCTTGGGCTTGACGGGCTTCGGCTCTGGCTTTTCTGCATTCCAAAGTGGCTGAGGCAGAGAAAACAGCGCCGGAGAGAAGCGCGCAGAGGCTGCACCGACTTTCTGGTTGGCATGGTGGCAGGACCATGGTAGAGGCATTAGGATTACCGCAGAATGCAGTTCACAGGTGAGAGATCCCTCCCGACGCGGTCCATGCGAAGCAGGGACTCTGCTGCTGCAGTGTTTCCAGTGAGACAGGATTGGGTTGGGAGGTGTTTGGCTGGCAATTTAAAGTGACTAGGCTTAAAGCAAAACTTTAATGCGTTTTCCCGGGTTGCATGTATATATAAATGTGGGGGGTTTTTGCTATTTCAGTTTTGTACACGGGTTTTAAAGAAAGATACTTACACGGATTTACTGTGGTGAATGGAAAAGTGTATTATTGGGGCTTTTCTCCTCGCTGGTATAGAAACTGCGTTTTGGTGTTTGAACATAATCTAGATGCGAAGAAACAAATTTCATACTGGCTTTCAAGTTAAAAATCTAGTTTATTGCTACTTAAATCATCAGGTTTATTTTCCTCCCCTCTCCCTGAAAGCCTTTACGTACCTCACACAAGTCAGTGCATTTTTATGATACTGGATTTGTGGATGAGGCCAGACATCGTTCTCCAGGGGCGTGCCGTGGGGATATTTGTCAGTGTTTACTTGTGGTTGGCATCGTGTGATTTTTTTTCAGCATATAGGATGTTGCCAGCCTTGCTTCGTGTCCTCCAGCAAGTGATGGGAAATCAAAGCTGTGCAGGGAATCCTACAGGTTGCTCATAAAAAAAAAGAGGATTTGTTTTCAGTAGAAAGGGCACTGCATGAGTAATGCTGCTTGCTTTTCTAGCAGCTTTGGTCTTGAAATGTATTGTTAAGTGGTAGCAAGCTGGAAAGCATTTAAATTTCGTGCCTTTTTGATATAGTTAAACATTTTTCAGTAGCTGCAAAAGCAATAAATGTTGTCTAAGGAAATGGGGAATGGAATCTTCAGAGTTAAAATTTTCCCACCTTGGAAGCATCCTTTAACAGGTAGTGTTTATGTGGAGTCCTCCTTAGTCATTTTCCTCCTCATCTGTAGAGCAGGGAGAATACTAATTTGCTAACTTGGAGAGGCTGTTTTTGTTAGCCTGAACCAATGAGGTGGTTCTGCAGCTGCCTTTGAATTACATGATCAGAAAATGAAACCCTTCTGCCTTAGCTTTTACTGGACAAACACGTTTCTTTCAAAAACAAACAAACTTTTGGCAAACTAATCAGAAACGCTCAAGGCAACACAATCAAGATCCTTTCCAAGTCTCATTTAGGTGAGTTTGTGGTGGTTACCAGGAGGTACCCTTTAGAATTTCTTGCCCTTTTTGGGGGGCTCTTTCAAACAATTAACATGTTAATAGAGTAGTGAATTAAAAATGCAGTAGTGGAGAGTTCTGGAGGGCGGCCGTGAGCAGCAACTTACATTCCTGCGCATTTTTCATGTTGTGCCTAGCATTATCAGATACCCCGTGGCTGCTCTCCCACTTTCTCTCTCCAAAATCCATAGAGACAGGGAAAGGGTGTGATTGTAACGAATAAGTGAGGTGACTTCTGTCAGGAAGATCTGTCATGGCTCTTTAGAGCTCATGGGAACCCATCAGTTTCATTGGTGGATAAGCAGGACGGGGCATTCTGGGACACCGAGGCTCGGGCTGCTGACATCTGGGACTAAGTATTGCTCCAGCAAAGTGGTACTGGAAGTCAGAGAATTACGTGATGCAGCAAAGTACGTGGTATGGATGGCATTTGTAAATGGCACGTTGGCTTCAGGAGACAGATTAGTTTTCCAGCTTGCAGAGGTACATACCTTTTCAAAGCTGTAATTCTCCACAAAGGGAATCCTTCCTTTTATCTGGATTTCTTGGCTAACTGGCACCAGACAGCACAAATGTTTTTTAGGAGAGCTAATAATGGTGGGATTTGAAACTGGGCCAGTGGCAGAAGGGAGACCTAATGATCCTCTTCCATTTAATTTTCAACGTACATGGGTGACTTCTTCTAGTGAGGGAGAGCGAGAGCTGCACAAGAAGTCAGCGAGCAAACGATGCAGCTACAGTCAGTGCGCACAGTTCCAACTTACCACCTCCACGTGTTAAATGGTCAGCAGCCTCCTGTGACTCTGTAGGTTATGGATTTTATGGGAAACAGTGCCAAAATTGCCATGGTAAACAGAACTGCAAAAGCAGGGTTGCAGAGCTGTGTGATAGCTGGGTGTCTGAGCAGGTGACAGCAACTACGAACAGCTACGATGAGTCTGTCCGGCGTCTCTTTCTGTCACTGAGCAGCCCTGCTCCATGGGGAGACTGTGGTGACACACAGCGCTGCAGGAGGATGATGCTGCAATGGGGGCACCTGCCAGAGAGGTGAAAAGGCTCTGCTGGTGCCTCTACTTAGACCCAGCCTCTGGGAAACCTTCAGAAGGGGCACCAGCCACAAATGTTCAGAAAGTCAAGTCTGGCTTGGAAAAAAGGAGGTTGGAAATACATCTTTTTTTAATTCATTTTCCTGCTTTTTTTGACCGTTTTTGGAGTAGACTTCAGATTTAAGCTCAGTCGCGCTCAAACTCTGAAAGCCTGGCCCTTTTTCTAGAATAGAAGCTGGAATTGACTCAACATTTGCTTGATTCCAGGGGTAATGGCTACAGAAAAAGTGCTGAATGTACACAATACAGCATAATTCTTATGCCAGCTTTCACCACATCCAGGCTTTTAAAGCCCTGTCCTGGCATGTCCTAACGTCACTCTAAATTGTCAGCTGTGTTCTCCAGAGAAACTCTTGCCACTGTTCAAGAAGAATTTTTGAAGATGCTGCATCATTTGGGAATTAAGCCCATGTCCACAAGATGGAGGACTTGGTATGTCCGTGTAAAACTTCCTTAAGCTGCACCATCTCTTGCCTCGCTGTGTTTCCTGGTTTCACCACTGAATTTGGTCTCTAATCTGAAAACAAATTTAACAAGCCTTCCATGCGCTGCCTTTCGTGTACTGATCGCTCATGTTTGGAAAGGCCTTGGGCTTTGGCAGTTGCGTTATTTTGATGCTTACATAGAGATTAACATATTATTCCTATAAACACAGGTGGAACTGACTAGTGAGAGGGAGGGAGGCCACGTGATTCATAGGCAGGGGTAGGAAATCATAGTGCTGGTCCCTACTACGCGTTCTCCAGAATGCTTCTGTTTTTCTGCTCTGTACCTGGTAAGTGCCAGCTGCACGCTTTCAGGCTACTGGACACAAAGAGGTTTTTGTTGGTGGTTTTCCATCTCATTGTCCAGTGTTAGAAATGCAAGTTATCGTGAATTAGTCTCTTTTTTGCCTGTGCCAGTCAAGGAGAGTTCAACTCCCACCTGATGATGTTGGCGAAGCTGCGGTTTCTTGACATATAAAGGGAGCAAGCAGTGACCTCAGGGTGGAGTAAAGCTCCCTCTTGGCACAGCACCACCAACCCTGCTCTGCAAGAATTGCTGGTATTTCGTTTGTGCTGAAAACAAGCAAGCTGAACTTGTCGTGGGAGTGCTACATAAAGCTGTTGCCTTGTGCTTAGACCTTGTAGGAAGAGTGTAAATCGTGCTGAAATTGGTGTGGCAATTCCTGTGTGATCTGACCAGAAGCTTTAGAAGTCGTAGGGTCAGTAGGAGATCTCATATTGATCCTGTTGAATCGCTTCCCAGAGTACTTTGAAGCCATCTGTGTGGGTCTTACACGTTCCGATAGCACCAGAATGGTGCAGGCTGAATGATAAGAGGTTAGGTTCTTTCTCATCTGGAACTGTTTTTCTCAGATCTGCAGTTGTCTGTTATCGTGTCCAGTCATAGAAGGCAAGAAACACCCACACCAGCCAAGCCCCAGCCCTCACTGACTTGTTCTTTCCTTTGTTTGCTTGTTGGAGATGTCATCTCGATAACTTAGTCTGAATAAGAGAAGTTGTTCCTGCCTGTTTCTCTGCTCTGATTGAGAAAAACACTAGGTCAGAAATTAATAGTAGAGACCAAAACAAGTGATGATAGCATTCCAACAAAACTACCTTAATCAATTATTTTCACTTCCGTTATTTTCTGAATTTTGGCAAAATTCAGCGCTTGTGAAGACATGAGTTGGGCAAACTCTGTGGCCTGCAGGGTAAGCGAGAAAAATTGTTTTCCTTTTCCGTGTCTTACTGCAGCATTCGTGGGGAAGCGCTTTGCTGCCCCAAGAGCCACTGGGAGGACAGCTTCGTGCAGCGTGTCCCCTTGCCCCCCAAAGCTGCCTGTTTGTTGCCTCTTTCTGATGTTTCATAGCTCATCAGCATCTTGTAAGTGCAAAAGACGGAGCAGTTGATTCCTTGAGGACAGTAATAACGTGTCGGATTGCTCACCCTTTTGCACTGTCCCTATCAGTCACATTACAAGCACTGGGAAGAATTACTTAGAAGATACTTCTTCCATGGTGTTCTAATATAATTTCCGATGAATCCATCATATATTAAGTGATTCTCCTCATCTGTCTTTCTAATAAAGTTCTTTTATAATGATTTAGAACGGATAAAAGCTGTAGGGCCTTTAAGATGTTCTGTAAAGTAGCAGTGGTGCTGTACCTGAACTGCTTAAGCAAGGCAGAGGTAGGGAGCAGTGGATGCCTCAGCTTACTGCCTGCCTGCCGTGCACTTTCTAGGCAGTTGCTGCTTTTTCTTCTTCTTCATACCTGGGAGACTTGGAAATACAGCCAGGAAAGCTTCCTAGCTTGGAAAGGTTGACTCTTCTAGGACTGCAGCTGAGTGATGCAGGTTTAGAGGACAGAAGGAAGGAAACTGTGGTGGGTTTGGTGGTCAGCAAATATTTGTAAGTGGGGTTTTTTTTCTATTTTCCTTCCAGTACCTCTACAAAAAGTAGTGTTCATTCTTGTTAACTTTTGTCTTGGTCATGTTTAAGCTGTGCTTGTATCTGAAGTTTGCATTTCTTGGAAATACTTGTTCAGAAAAACAGTGTGATGCTGATATTGCTTGATACACTGGTGATTTCAGTCCCCCCAGTATCAAAGTTCAAAAACTAACTTTCTCTTCCTCTTTCATACTATTACGCTTTAAAAGATGGAATTGCTCCTGGATTTCTGGGCTGGCTGGGTGTATGAAGCAGGTGAGATAGTTGGGCTCAGTGTGCAGGGAATCAGACCAAAACTCCTAAACTGTTGAAGGGTAATGGGTTTAAGCTGAAAGATGGGAGGTGTAGGTTAAATCTTAGGAAGAAATGCTTTTCTGTGAGGGTGGGGGGAGACCCTGGCCCAGGTTGCCCAGAGCAGTGGTGGCTGCCCCATCCCTAGAGGGGTTCAAGGCCAGGTTGGATGGGGCTTGGAGCCCCTGATCCAGTGGGAGGTGTCCCTGCCTGTGGCAGAGGGTGGGACTGGGTGGGCTTCGAGGTCCTTTTGAACCCAAACCATTCTGTGAACATTTCTAGCAAAGCTGCTAGCTCAGGAATCCTTGTTTAAACTGAAGCGCTTGAGACTCGGTTGGATTCAGTCTGTCATTTTAAAGTGTTACTGAGCAAGGACTTCCGTATCGATCTTCATGCTTGCAAATCTAGGGAAGTGTGGGGTTTGTTTTGGTTTTGAAGCTCCATATTTTCGGTTAGAGGGAAAGAATTTAGAAGGTATTCTTCATGAACAGATTCTTGGGAAACCAGGCATCGCCTGAATACCAGCATGAGGAATTAAGTAGTCTTTACATACTGCTCGTAAAATGTATAGCTGAGTGTAGTCATACTTTAATACAAGCTGTCTGTTTACATGAGGTGTACGGCTCGCAGTTTGGAAAGGCACTCCAGAGTGGATGACTCTGTAAATAATGTCTTGGCCCTAATTTAGAATTAAATTAGCTTAATGTTTTTTGAGTAGTCATTAATAGATACTTATAAATTACCATACTTCTAGGAGCATAATTTAGCCGAATCCCTTGGCTGTGCTGAGGATACCTGAAGCTGGACTGAATACAAAAATGTAATTAGGTTGGTGTGGAAATGGGGAAATAAAGCCCGTGGTTGCTTCATCAGTGGAGTTCTGAAAATCCAGCAATTGCTTCTGGTTAGGTCACTGTTTTGTAATGTGAGTGAAGTTTTTTTCCGTAGAGAAGTGGACAACAGTAACAAGACAGTTTGACTGACAGTGGTAAAACTTTCCTAGTTCTTCTCATTTTTTGGAACTGGCTTACCTAGGGTTAATGTGCCCAAGAACCAAAATCACGGTCATCTCAATTTTCAATTACAGTAATTTGTTAAAGCTCTCTTAAGACTGCGTGTTTCTTTCTGTGCATGAACAGCACGATGTTTCTTCTGTGCTTGCCTCCTCAGCCTCTAGATAGAGGCAGCTTTCTTTCCTTAAGCAATTTTGGGTGTTCTCTGGGGTGTGGATGCCGGTCCGTGCCTCACTCTTTCTTCACCCGATGGTTTGACTCCCAGTCTTCCTGCTCTCCTCAGGCATCTCTATGTTAATACATTGGAGGAAAAATAGTATAGGGGTGTGTAGCCTTAGACTCAGCAAAGCTTCGTGTTGTGGACAGGTACAGTCAGCAGGAGGAAGGAATCATCTCCAGCCCCTACAGCGTTAGTCTTGCATCAGGAAAACACAATATGGGGATATAGGGAGGTCACTAGGGCAGACGTCCTTCTAAAAAAAAACCACCTGTTTATGTTGTGTTAGAATATTCAGGAGGAGAATATTATGGAAAAATCAAAACTGTGTCTTAAAAGGAGTTTAAAATTCAGCTCCTTGGTAAGAAGCTTGTCAAGCTCCTGACAGCTATTTTTCTTTAATCTGCAAAGCACATCTGTATTTCTGAGATGTTGTGTATACCCAAGATAGTTCACGTGCACCGAGGAACCACAGTGTAATGGGAGGTCGCTTAAGACATAGCTTGCTATTACGGAAAAGACTCTGAAGCATTGATTAGATTCATGTGGGCAGTTAGATACATCTTTATACTGCAAAGGAGATAAAATCCAGCTTCTGTGCTGGCGAGTGTCGTTCTTTGAAGTGTTTGTGGTAGGGACTCGCTGCTGTTTCTGTGTGGGTGAGATAGCCAGCCAAGAGGGCAGGTGATTTTGCTGGAGAGGCTCAGTGGCTGTGGAAGAGCTTTGTAAAGGCTTGCTAGCCCCTTCAGGTTTAGGTTCAATTTTCATTTTGGTTCCTGGCTCGTTTGTGATGCCCTGTCAAAGCTAAGTGTGGAAATAGCTTCCTGGCATTATTTAAAATGTCACTTGTAGAAGGGATGTCTTGCCGGTACTATTATATATGAGAGAACTTCAAGGTTTGTTGGTTTTCTCACCTTCATTTGAGCCTTTCTGTCTCTATTTATCTTTAAAGGCTGTCAGCAGGTGCAGCTTTTGCTGCCCCTGGGTTCTTTACTGCTCCAACAATTGTTATTTAGGAAATTCTTTGCTTTGCTTTCCCTCCTGGGTAACCACTAGGTTGACACCTCTGATCCCAGCTGGGTTTGGAAGGATATTGGTCTTCACTCTGAAAAGCAACGGGAACTGTTACCCTGGTAAAAATATGATATTGCATCAGTGCTGTGGCTTGTAAAGGTTGTCATCTTCAGCTGGATGAGAGCTTTTGAGAGCGAGTGCTAAAGATCACTGACTGTGCTAAAACCACTTCATTAAGCAATCTGACAGGATAAAATGCTAGATGATAATGTGTATACATGGGCTGGTACTTCATCAGCGCAGCTTCGCTCTCCACAACAGAATGGACTGGCTTAAGGAGAGACCTGACTGACCATTGAGGTTTTTTTCTGATAAAAAGGGCTTTCTGTGTACTTTGCCACACTCCAGCAGGGCTATCTGCATCTTCAACATCTGACATAAATCCACTATCGATTACATTGCGAGAGCATTGTCCTGTTCACCTGCTCATAGCTTGTTCGAAGGATTGTGTCACAGTATTAGATGCTGGATTTGCTGATGTAGCTTAAGCCAAAACGTTATCTGTGTCGCAAAATCATTGTGAATCCTTTCACCACAGCTCCATAATACACGATGAGCTACGCAGCCTCGTCCATCCAGAGCTCTTCAACCAGAGTATAGCATGTTTAGAAGGCTGCCACGTTGTAATACTGCTTCTCAAAGCAAAATTACATTCGTTGTAGATAGGCATTTAGAATTATTTAATGCAGGAAACGGAGCCTTTTGCATCTAGAATTGACATTTTTAGATGTCCGGAAAACTTATTTGCAAGCTAGCTTGCTTGTTCTGTGCTGTGGCATTGAATAGGATTGGGAAGTTATTACCACCTGGCGTTCTAGGGCAAACCGACTCCAGTAACTTTTCCTATTTCCTAATGGACAAGCATAGAGGTGAGCAGTGTTGTCATGTACATTGATCCAGGAGTTGGAGAAGCGGATGTTTATTGTTTCTTGTGGGCTCGCTAGTGCTGCAGCCTCCAAGAGCTATTTTATGTGTCTATGCCTACCTGCTTTTGGTGAAAAAAAATTGTTCTCTCTCTCTTCTGAAGCATTTCATTTTTCAAGTGTGCAACTATCCTGTCTTCATTCACCTCTAAATTAACTGGAGAGCATTTTAATAAGAATGACTTGGGTTTACAGTGTCTGATAAATATTGCTCTGAAGATGACATCTACTGACTATAGCAATATCCATCAATCAGTCCATCAGAGTCTGTCCTTAGTGCAAGTATGATCCATTTTTCCTCTTCTTGTAAGTGCCTTGTGCGGTGAACATAAGTACATTATGATTTATAATACTACTACAATTTTGTGCTTACAAAGCATCTGCACGAGAAGGCATCTGTGCTCAATTTTTTGCATATATTATGAATTATCATGTACTACAATTCCTGTAGAAAAATTGGAGCTCTCGTGCTTCCATGTAGTTTCATTTACCAAGAATGCCCATTTTTAAATCCACAGGGTGGCAAAGCTGCTTAGCTTCATAGGTTTCAGAGTCATAACTGTAGGAGGGTGATGTTGCTGACCACTGCAGAACGGAGTAGAAGTGCATTTGTTGATGGTAAAGCAAAGAATTACCAGTTGGGGATGCACACAAGTTTTAAACGATTCATTTAGATAGGAGGTTCCAAAACAGAAGGGCTTGATTTCGTTGTCAGCCTTGTGGATTCAAGTGCTTTTGGAACTCAAGGGTGTGAGGGAGTTGAACTGCAACGCTATGAAAGAGTTTTCTCATATTCTCACGTGCTATTCTGTATGGCTCCCAGGGCTAATTCTGGAAAACAGCAATCTCTCGAAGATAGGAATTACCTGCTGCTTACTCCTGGTTCGGGTTGTTTGAATTACTGCTTTGCTGACCTCCTCCACTTTTCTATATCTTTCCAGTATAGGCTATTTGCATACTTCCACTCTGGTCGATAGAGCAATTTCTATCTGTATTTGCATTGATTCAACAAACTTTTATTTTCCAGTGTAGGTGGGTCTCACAGCATGAAAATAAGTTACCAGGTTTTGAATATTCCTCTCTTGCTTATTTGCAGCTTATCACAAAAACTGGCTGTCCTGGCACGGTCGTGTTGGGCTGATGGTTGAACTTGATGGTCTTTGAGATCTTTTACAACATCAACAATTCTATTATTCTATGATTTTTTGAAAGCTTTTGGTAAGCTCTAGAGCAAAAGACCTGCTTTAAGGTGAAGAAAGACTAAGAAGCTGTTCATAGTGTTTCTTCTGCCTTTGGAAAGCTACAGCACTGCATCCCTCCTGCAGTTGTGGAGCAAGTTCAATCTCTGCTTTTCTTGCCCAGCAAAAATTTTAAAAAGTAAAACCAATGCTACAGAGGAGATTCAAGATACTTTTGAAGTGATTGTTTGAAACTGAGTATTCAAAGGATATAAACAGGGAGGACGTTTCTGATACCAGAATTTAATAATGGAGAGGATCAAAGCATCCAGATGTCAACCAGTGCCCAGTGGTTGGGAGATAAGGCTGGTTAAAGTAATTCTTGGAACTAAGAAGCAAATGGCTAAGCACGAATGGAGTTAGCCATTGCAACAGTGCAGCTCTTTATGTCTTTGCAGTGTCTGTTCACAATCGCCCTTTTCTCTTGAAGGTGTGTATTGGTTCAACTACAGATAATGCAATAAGTGGAGGAGAGTCACTGGATGATGTTCTAAAGGTGTTCCAAGTCAAGTTAGATGACAGTCATCATTATTCCTAATAAAAATTGGATGGATTTGGTTTCTCTAGATGTCAGTGGTTCTATATCTGTATATTGCTTTAGATTTTCAAGATTTCTGACGGCGTGTGTTTGAGACTTAGTTTCTTATGAGAACTTGAATTCTTCAATTCACGCTTTGGTTCTGATGCGCATCTCCACCTCCTGACAGTCCATTGCGAGAGCCTTCCTGTCTGGTGCTGCAACCTGTTAACCACACAAAAGGGAGATTTATAGTAAGGAAGTATTCATGCCAGTTTGTTCCCCTCTGTGTGTTGCCGCAGGAATGTTAATACATGGGAGAGGTCGGCATATGAAAAACTTTAATACCTTTTCAGTGCCTCGTTACATCCTTCCCACTGAATTCTTTGCTAGTTCTGTCTCTGTTGTTTAGAGTTTTTAGTGTTCCCATATTATAAAATACTCCAATAAGCCAGTTTCCTATTTGATATTTAATATACCTCCCCTTTATCATGAACATTGTAAAACATTGAAAAGGGTGAATAAAGCTAAATTATGACAGAAGATGAGGCAGCTAGGGAGGAAAACAGGATCTATACGCAATCTCTATTCCTTGAGAGGATACAAAATTGGTGAGCTCCATGGGAAATCAATACTCTTAACTTTGTTTTCTCTAGAACCTATTATTTATGGAGCTGATAGTTAATAGAATCATAGAATCATAGAATAACCAGGTTGGAAGAGACCCACTGAGTCATCGAGTCCAACCATTCCCATCAAACACTAACCCATGCCCCTCAGCACCTCTTCTCCAGGATAAACACCCCCAGCTCCTCTTGTTCTCCAGCCCCTTCACCAGCTTTGTTGCTCGTCTCTGGACTCGCTCCAGAGCCTCAACATCCTTCTTGTGGTGAGGGGCCCAGAACTGAACACAGGATTCGAGGAGCGGTCTCACCAGTGCAGAGAACAGAGGGAGAAGAACCTCCTTGGACCTGCTGGTCACGCCGTTTCCAGGTTTTAATGGAAGGACAGTCAGGTGGTTGTGAGCACAGTTTTTATTTCACAGAAAATTATCATGAAAGCAAGGAGGTGAAATTTTTGTTTCATATTGACCAACCAGACATAAAATAGCTCTCTGATAATTTCTCTAAATTGCCTTTAATTCTATTCTTATTGCAAATAGATTCATGGCATCAGTTCGCACAGTCTTTACTCAAAGAAGATTCCAGTTGTAGAAGTTGGGCAATCTGCGATCCTTGCACACAAGCAGAAAAAATTGTTGGAAAAGCTCATTTTGCCCAAAAAAATAGCTGTTATTTTTTGCGTAGATGGGAAACACATCTGATGTCTCTCTCTCACTGGCTTTTCTATTACGTAGGAAACGTTTCTGGTTTTTATCCCTCTGCTGATACTGAGGCATGTACTTTCTCAGTGTGAAGAGGAGGACTGCTCTGCTAAGCCTCCCGTGCTGCTGTGCTGCCTCACTCCGGAACCGTCTGTCCCGCATTCCCTCATTAATTGTGAATTCTGTACAGCATCTGCCCTGCCGGGCAGGTGTTTTATGAAAATATCTGTCCTGCACAAACAATGCTTGCTACAGTTTGTCTTAGTAATTGGAATGGTCTTCCCTACTGGGACTTGATAGCTCTTTTTTTCCTTCGTCGGTTGGTAGCTAATTCATCGCTTTGCTGATCTAATGGCTTTTTGTTGTTGCTCTTCGGGCTTGGGTTTTAGTCAGTGGTCAGCAAGTGCCTTGGTTCGTAATAGGGCTTGGCAAGTGTATAAATTATTTAAAATAAAGACAGGTTCAGAAAATGGTGAACAAAAGGCGACTGTCTCTTTAAAGAGAGCAGTTTGATCGGAGCACCAGCCCCATCCCCTGAGGACAAAGGCAATTTTGATTTGTGGGGCCCAGGAGTCCCTCACTTATCAGGATTCGTCTCTGCTCATGCATGTGTAAACCTGTAAAATGCTCTTTTGTGTCGAATAAATCATATGCTATAAATCCTGTACAATTAAATGCGACCCTCCATGAAGTCACAGTGACAGGGCTTCATTTCGGTGGAGCAAGCTCGCTGTCTTGACCGACCAGAATGATTTCCCATCTATCTTATTATTTTTTTTCAAATACATAACCAACCATTAGCATCGATGGCTTCTGCGAACCCCCGAGAACGCTGCTCTCTCCTTACCTTTCTCTCTTTGCCCCGTTGCCGCTGAGGCTGAAGCCCGGTGGGGCTGTGACCGCTGCCGGCGCTGATGAAGAGGAGCAGCTCCCCTCTCTCTAATGCTGCTCTTGGCAGTCCCAGGCAGATTCCATTATTGCCGATCAATGCCGCCGCCATGCAGGAGGAGGGGAGAGGGAGGGGTGGGAGCTTCCTATTCACAGATTGATCAACCTGCCATTGCATGAGCAAATTCATTGTAAGAAAGGCTGGGATGCTGGTATAATAGCTGGGGCAGGAAGGGGCTGGTAAACAGGGGAAGGCAGGCTCTTGGTGACAGGGAGGGTATTTAAATTGCCTCTAAGCTTGCTGCTTTTTTTTAGCATAAAGCATAGTACCTGAGCCTTCAAACAAAGCCAGCCCCACGAGGAAGGACAGGGATATATTATGCTTAGCTGATGAGCTATAGTGCTGACTTATTTGAGCTTCTTCAGCACTGAGACCTATTTCTTCTTTTTACTTAAACTGATTCTATCATAACCTGCTACCTCTTTTGGATTTTAAAAACTCAGTTTCCCCTGCTCCCCATTTTTGCCTTCTTTCTTTTCCAGCTTGGACTGAAACCTGATACAAAGGGACAACAAGTACAGATCCCACTTACTGCTCCCACCCATGCCTGCTTGGTCAGTGGGGGCTGCGAGGTGTAGGGCTGAGAGGTCGAGGCAGGATCAGGCTCTCATGTTGTCAGGTTAGACAATAAGTGGAGTTCTGGAATCCCAAGACCATCAGTTCCTCCCCACCCTTCCTGCCCTGCTTCGTTCACTTACTGTTTTCTGTATGGAAAAGTTTTCTGGCTGGAGAATGAGTCTTCTTTCTCCTGGTGATGTGGTCGAGTGGCTGGATAGCAGCACAGAAGATGAGAAAAGCCTTCTCTCGTTTCTCGGTACGGTAGGGTACTAACTGTATTTTTATTTTTATAACACTTTACTGGGACGCCTTTGCTACTTTCACGGGGGCTTAATCTCTTCATTCCTTCAGGTCTCTGACCTTCTTTCTTTTTAAAAGCTTATAAATGGTATGTGATTGCTAATTAAACTTGTTTACAGTCTGAGTTGCAAAACACATTGGGCAGAGGTCAAATTATAAATGGGCATGTGCCATACAGAAAGTCCTTTCTGGACTAAACTGTCACTGATCTGGTTTTCTCCTCACTGCCGTTTGACCAGCTGACTACTGTGTTCAGTCTCCTTCCACTCATTTCTGTCAGCTTGCCTACAACTTCTCAGCTGGGTGATGGTAGGAAAATAAATCGGAGGAACTGCTCAAAGTTTAGCTTCTCAAGAGAAATGCTTAGGTGGCTGGAGTATAAAGATTTCAGCCAAGGGATCAGGTACTATTCTAGCCTAGAAATTGAATCTAGGAAGCACAAGCAGTCCTGTGTTCTGTTTCTGGTTACTTACACATCAGTTTACTCGCATTCAGGTAGAAAAATGAAACTGTTCTTTTATTTATAGGCCAGCGTAAATACCACTAGGAGGCTGAAAATGTTTTAAACAGAATTCATATAGATGCTGGTTATTGATTCATCTTTCCCTTTGAGCTGTTGCTGCTGCTGCTATGTCAAATTTGTTATTTGGTTTTGTTCTTTCAATCTCATCTCCACAAACCGTTCCATCTCTCCTTAATGGTTTCTGTTCTCGGGACGCAGCCTGCTTTCTTTCTGGTTTGATAATTTCCAGGTACCGAGTTGCTCAGATGGGCTACTTGATCTGAGTGCCCCTTTTCCTTTCCATGGACCGTTTAAAGTAACGTTTGTCATAATATCTGCTCTAATATCTTCCTCCCCAGGACACGGTAGTCACCATTCTGGATCTTTGGCTGTCAGTCGATTAAGCAGCAGCCAATCCACATGCTGGTTTTTCCCCAGTGTTGTGGCCTCCCCCAGACGAGAGTCGGGTACCTGGTGTGGCCATGCTCTGTCAGTAGAGTCTACGCTAGCGGCCTGCAGCCTAAGCTTCTCTTAACTCAGCAGGTCCAGAACAGTGCAGAGCATGGGAGAAAAGCAAGGGGCTCTCGCAGAGTCTAGTTTGGTTTGGTAATACCTCATCGCTGTGTGCTGTGGCCTTTGGGAGCATCACACTAGATGGGAACAGGGATGAGGGTATGTCTGGGTTGGCACATGGGATGCCAGTTTCCCTTCCTTGCACACGTACCTGCATTCACATTTTGTTCCAAACCAGAAGATCCTCAAGGTTTCTCCTGAATCCTACCCCAGGAACTCAAGGAAGTGTTTATCCAGGCTGGAGTCTGAAGGGCATCACAAAGCCGCGAAAGATGGTGTTTTTTGCCTCCGAGTGCTTAAATTATCTTTTTTATTTTGTCTAGAAAAGGTATTAATTCCAAAATGGTGTCTTGACTGTGGGGCCATTTTTAAGGTTCAGTGACATCCCTTGGATGTCTACCGTATGTCGGGACTTTTTGTGTGTCCAGAACCGTAATTATTATTGCTCAGGGGCAAAATCCTGCTGTAGCGAGCGAGAGGTGCTGAAGCTTTGGAGCAGCCTTCTGGCCTGCTGAGAGGGACAGAGAAGAGCTGTCAAGCTTTGTGACAGAATCACAGAATCACAGAATAACCAGGTTGGAAGAGACCCACCAAGATCGTCGAGTCCAACCTTTCCCACCAATCTGTAAACCATGCCCCTAAGAACCTCATCCACCCTCACCTTAAACACCTCCAGGGAAGGTGAGTCAACCACCTCCCTGGGCAGCCTGTTCCAATGCCTAACCACCCTTTCCGTGAAGAATTTTTTCCTTTGGTGCATCCAAAAGCCACTCGCCTGTGTGCATATCCCGATAACCAGAGCAAAGGATTGCTTTTTCAGGAATGCCTTGATTCACAGCCCTTTCTCAGAGAGTAAAAACATGGTGTTTGAAAGCCATGGCTCAAGGCTGTTGTATAATAAGGAGGATAATAAATATTGATATCGTACTAATGCGTGTCTGTCATAAGCCTCTAAACAAATTACATTGCGGGAACAAGTTACCATGCATCAGCTGATCTGCATTAATTATCTGTGTGCAATCTCTCTGCAGCAAACACAAGGTAATTTGAATTAGCAGAGGCGGCCCAAGATCATTAGGAACTAACGAGGACATCAGCATCTCCAGGTCATGTGGAAGAGCTCCTCGTGTCTGCTTCTGTGTTGGCACCGTTGTCTGGGCGATTTGTATTGCAGTGGGGAGTCAGGCATTAAAGGCCTTAACGCTGATGCATGAGGAGGTTGAAAAGGGGCAACTCCTCCATATTTTGTGCGGCCACCGTGCTCATCGTGCGAAGGATGGGTTAAGCGATTTCTGGGCATGCATCTGTTTCATTTCAGACTGACATTTGCAGAGCTGGAGGCTTCGTTCCTCCACCTCAAAGCCAATGCATGAGTCTGGTAACAGCTGATGATGTACTCGCTGTTTCCTCAGAACATTCTGCAAAAAGAAATTGTCAGAATCGGGACTTGAAAGCTAAAAAAATTTTCTCTCCTATGATATACTTGCCCTTTCTTCCAGCCTCCTCTGTGTATTCATCTGCTTTGCACGTTAGGTCCTGTCTTTCAGAATGTGAAGTCCTTTAGGAATCAGTGACTTAAATGTCTTTTAAGTGACTTACCCTGTCAGGTAGGTTGCTTGCTATGCACCTTCTGAACTGGGCATTAATTCAGTTGCCCTTTTTTATATGCCAGTACTATGCAAGTGTCTTAACGCCAACAGAATTACCTGGCTGTGAATTAAAAATCTTCAATAGCCACCTGGATCATCTGGCAGGGCTTGTCTGATGGACTCAATCCCTAGTAAAGCTCAGTATCTTCTTCTAAAAATCCTGCTAATGGGCTGGGAGAGTTTTTGGTTGTAATTGTCACCTAGCAGTTGTTTGATGATGGAGTTCTATCGTCAGTGAGCTTTGCAGAGTTTCCTTTGTATTGCTCTTTCCAGGCTCAGCAGCTCTTGTGCACTTTAGTGTACTGTGACTTGGTTCCATTCTCTGTGATGTTTCTTTTTCTGGCTTTTCCCCTCGTCTAGTTGTCTTGATAAACGTGGAAAAGCTGTGTCTGCAGATTTTTATGTTCTTTCAGTTACACCTTGTCGCATTTTCATGATGTGTTTTAGTGTGAACACAAACTTGGACTTCAGGACTTCAAACAGATCAGGGTTTTCGAGTTTGCTTTTACCTTAAGCTTCTTATTTAGTTCAATTTTTATGACAGTCTGTGAATTGGGCCTAAGTCTGATTTCTCCCCAGGTGAGTAAAATGGGAGAGATGGCATACACCAAGATAAAACATTAACATTTTTATTTAATTTTATATGAGGCTTCCTATTTCACTAAGTAATACTCATCTGAAGGGTGCTATTTAGGCATTTCTTCTCCTTAATGTTCCTTCTTATGAATCTTCTAAGGCTTTTGGTCTTTCTGCTTTTTATTACTGTCTCTTAATTATTTCAGATGGTACATATTTTCACCAGGGTAGAAGAAACTGTAAGTAAATACTGAAAACTGCACCCAACGAGATCTCCTTCTCATTAGTGCTGCCCCCTGAGCACTCTGAAACAACCCTAAAGAGACAGACAAACCCAGGCTCTTCTGCCTCAACAGAGTTGTGAATGCCATATTGCTACTGAATGTACGTGCTCTACCGATATATCATAAACTGCCGTGGAGTGTGTTGTGGGTTTGTACCGGCTGAAACGCTTATTTATTTTTTAAAAGGCTCTAAGAGTGAATTAGATACTCCCTTTTTAATAAGCTTAGCGCAGTAGTTTATTTGGAATGCAAGTACTTGGATTAGCATCCCAGCTGAATATTCCCACTGGAGGAACATCCATGTTTTTAAAAGTGATGTATATATGGGTGTCGGGGTTTAATTTTTTTTTTTAAATATGCGCGTATAAGAGGAGACCAAACCACCAGGGTCAAACAAACACCTTCATTCTCTATTAGCTGTGGTAGGTGATCAACAGCTTGCAGTGAAAATCATTAATCAAAATGTAGACAAGCAGAAAGGCGTTCTCTCCGATTTGGTTTGATTTTATGCTCTACATCCTACAAGTTTTAGGGTGCTGTCTTGGTAAAGTAAGAAACAAGCTCTGTCCTTCGTGTTGTCTGTGAAACAAATACTGAATCTCTACCTCAGCAGCAAACCGCTGGGCTGGTGGTTACATCTATGAATAACGCCTTCCAAGACCAGCTGACACCAACAGACCCATAAGTGCTCCAGCTCTTCCAAGCTTAGATTTGAGTCCTTCACTTCTTTGTGTTTGTAAAAGAAATAGTCACAGAAAGTCAAGTGCTGCAGGTGTTTACTCTGTATTTCTTTTGTAGTTAATCCGTAAGGCTAATTGGCCTTTTGATGGAGCTGAAAAGCATGCTGAAGGGGGTCTTTTTATTGCTTCCTTGTCCCTTCCCACATCCCCAGGAGAGTCTCTTCTGCCTGTCCTCTTCAAGACAGTCACTTGACTTTCCCATTCTTAAAAAGCTTCAATAATAAGATTTCTTTTTACAAAATCTTTCCAAAAGATCCTGTTATTTTCTCCCATGGGATTTGGTAATTTACCTGGAGATAATCTATATAAGTTTATTTTGAAAATAAATCATTACCCAGAGGCCATAAAGGAAAACTCACTTAATTTGCATGTCTTATTTTCTTCGTGTGCACCTTCCCTCCTGCCTCCCGTGTAGGGTTTATCCCCCTGCAGACTAAGAGGCAGGAGCAAAGCCCAGCCACGTGGCATCCCGTGTTTAAAATGTATGATCATAGAATCATAGGATAGTTTGGGTTGGAAGGGACCTTAAAGATCATCTCATTCAACCTCCCTGAGATGGACAGGGACACCTCCCACTAGATAATAACCTGTGCAGGCAGATGGGTGTCTGAAATGGCATGGCTGGAAGGTAGGTATTTAGGTTGTTTGTCCGCTAAGTAGGTCACTATTGCTGCATGAGTGCTAACACATTTAAAACAACAAATTTTGCTTAAAAATAGGGCCATAGTATGTTTCAAAAGCAGTGGGACCAGCAGGGCGAGGGAGTGGATCCTGCCCCTCTGTTCTGCCCTCGTGAGACCCCACCTGGAGTCCAGCATCCCGCTCTGGAGCCCTGGGCACAGGAGGGAGCTGTTTGGAGCAAGTCCGGAGGAAGCCACGGAGGTGATCCGAGGGCTGGAGCACCTCCCGTGCAAGGACAGGCTGGGAGAGTTGGGGTTGTCCAGCCTGGAGAAGAGAAGGCTCTTAGAGCAGCTTCCAGTGCTGAAAGGGGGCGCCAGGAGAGCTGGGGAGGTGCTCTTGAGCAGGGAGTGCAGGGATAGGATGAGGGGAATGGTTTGAAGCTGCAAGAGGGGAAATTGAGGTGAGATCCTAGGAAGAAATGTTTTGCTGTGAGGGTGGCCCAGGCTGCCCAGGGAAGCTGCGCCTGCCCCATCCCTGGAGGGGTTCCAGGCCAGGTTGGATGGGGCTTGGAGCCCCTGATCCAGTGGGAGGTGTCCCAGGGGCTTGGACTGGATGGGCTTTAAGGTCCCTTTTGACCCAAGTATGGGTTTGGGTTTGTGTCCGCTGGGGACATTTTCATGCGAATGCACCTGAGAGGTGGTCTGGGCACGCGTGGGGCTGGCAAGGTGACTGGTGGTATTGAACTGGTCTCTGCTTCTCCAGTGCCTGCAATTAAGCAAGGCTTGAGAGGCAGAATGAGTTGATTCTTTTTATTATTCACATCCCCTCCAGTTGCAAACTTAGGTACCATCACATCAGGATGTGCACAGACAAAACAAAAGGAAGTCCCAAGCCCTGAAATCTCGTTACCTTTTATTTTCCTAACCAGTGGATAATATACACCGGCAGTCTCCCCCTTCCTACCAAAGACAAAACAAAGGTATCAAATTAAGATATTTGGAGTATTAATTTGAGGATGGAGTTTTTTTTTCTCAATAGAATCTGTGTCTTGGGAAATAAATATTCTTTGCTTTTGTTTTTTTTTTTTCTGTCGGTAGTACAATTTTTTTTTTTTTAGCAGATGGAAAACGTAACCTTGAGATCCAAGTCCTTCTTGCACATCAGACCAAAGGGTGTTGCAGCAGATACCCAGCCTGTGCTAAGCCATGTGTTATTGCCCACTGCTGAAAATAATAAAATTGACTGATTACTGATTGGGACTTATGATTCATTGATTATTATGAGCGGCTACAAGTCACAATTGATCAAAGGCTGATGTGCAGAATATGAGCAGGCTGAGAACTTGATCATAGAAACGTAGGACCTGCCAGTCAGGAGTAGGTGGTCTGATCTGTCATTCGCTGTGACCAGCCTGTAGGGGTGATGGCAGACCAGAGTTATGCTCACCCCTTTTCTCATCTCCAGGTAGCTCTTCGGGACTGCTTTGGAGTCACCTCCTGGACTGCGTAAGCAGGAGCTTGGACCTGGATCTGCTCTCGCTGGTCCAGTCTGGCAGGTGCCACAGCCTTGATGTGGGCAGCACCGAGGCTGTGCCTGGTTTCATTGCGTTGCCGTTTGCAGAGTCATGGACACCCCTCTAATCTTTGCTTCTGTGACCTTATTTGCAAGTTCGGTACCTTAATTCTTCTCACTCTGACCCCCGAGGGATGTCTCTTTGCTCCTGATTGTTTTTCCTGCCCTTCTCCAATCCCTTTCTAATTCAGAAAAATGGAGATCAAGCAGCAAGCACTGTCCTGCAGAGCTGGGAGCTTTGTTTCATCTCTGCTTCTCCCATTCTCCGGTGCAATAAGCTTTCCCGCAACAACAAGGTTTCATATTTCAAGTGGGGAGAGCCCCCAGCAGCAGGAAATCCAGGTCAAGTCCAGAAGCCGCATCCTGACCAGAGGTCACTGGGGCTCCTCCGCTCAGGCCGGGATGGTTGCCCTCACACGAGCCCAGTCACAGCCGCTGCTGGCGGTCGTAAGAGGCACCTGCCCTGTGCAGACCTGCTCCTGGCCCCCAGAACGAGCGCTGGTGTGGCAGAGGGCAGAGCCGCGCCATGTGGGGATGTGGGGAGCCCTGTCTTCGGCGCATCCTTGGGCAGATCCCTCTTCAGAGGCATCTGCCAGGTAATCGGCTCATCTAATTTGTAACCGACCGCTTCTGTGTAGTGTGTAAATATTTATTTGCATAAATATTCATTTACGTGATTCTTACTGCGTCGCACCAACGTATGAGGTGATACATTAAGAGCATCCCGTAGGAATGTTTACAACTCTTTTTTTTTTGATGTATTATTTTTTTAAGGTTGCAAAGGGTTGTCAACTTTTCTTTTTCTCCCTTTTCTTCACAGAAATTCAGAGTGGCTGAAAAGGGTTTCAGATAGTTTACGCATAGTAACGATGTGATTTATCCGTAGTCTTGGTCCCCTTGAGTGAGCAATGCAGAGAGCGGTTGTAATTTAATACTAAGCTGAAGAGAGGTGCATTGATTTTTCCAGCAGGTGAGGATTATGCAAGAACAGCCTCTGGCATCACTTAGGAAGCAGGGGAGGGAACTGTCTAATTTTGTGCCGAGTGGTGACAGTATAGATTTATTTTTTTTTTTTACTCAACTCAGCAAAAATACTCTTCTACAGGCATCATAGCAGGTGACTTAGCTTTTCGCTTCCAGTTAACGTATCTCGACAATTTTGCTATATCTAGGTCTTCTTTTTCCTGAGGAATGAGCTTGTTGTTTATTTTCTCTTGTTTTCTTGGGAGGAAGAAGAGAAGCAAAGGAAGTTTTTAGTTCCTTGCAGGCACCTTGTGAATATTTCGTTTTCCCTTCCCCGTGAGATACACTTTCATGGTGGTCTGAGAATGGAAGAAACTCATTTTACTGATAGAATCTCTTTGTTTTATTAGCAGAGATTTTGAATTGCTGCCGAGTGAATGTGGGGGGAGAGGGGCAGCAAGGAGAGAAGGGCGAGTTCCTTGTAGTTTTTCAACTCTGTTTGGTTTAAACTTTTCCCTAAACTGCTCCTCCTGCAGAACCTATTGCAGTGGTGGGGAATTCGGGCTCCTGGTTTCATTTATGACTCAGCAAAGTTAACAGACTGTGTTAAATTACTGAGGCAGCTTTGATGTGATTTCCTCTGTGTGAGAAGCAGAGAAAGCCCCAACCTATTACGTTACGCATTGCTATTTGATGTAAAATAAAAGGTGTTCGCTTCAGTCCCCAGCTCCAAGCGAATATATTGCTCGCGTTTGCTTTGATTCCATTTACAGAAGCGACCGGTGAAACCCTATGTACTCCGGCTCTCCTTGGGCGAGCAATACTTACAGGGGCTACGGGAGAGAAGTTTCCCCTTGGCAGAGGCAGGGGGAGGAGGCTGGTGGTGTAAAGGAGCGCGTCTTCAGATTGAACCAGCAACCTCTGCAAAGGCTCCTGAGCCCCGGCCGCGGACTGACATTCAAACCCCTTGGCCAAGCGCTGGCCTCGCTCCAGGCACTTTGTTCTCCAGAGGTGCCCTGATGGGGACGAACGCTCGAGCGCTGGGACGGGCGATGCCTCCCGAGCTGTGCAAGGAAGTGCCTGGTGCTGCTCATCAGCCGCAGGAGAAACCTCCTCGAGAGTGGTATCGCTCTATCGCAGTCATTGTGAGCTTTGACAGACCCTGATGTACTTGGTCGGTGCGAGCGGGGCTTGAGCATCATCCTGACGGTCAGCAGCGAGCGGCTCTGCCCTGCCGGTCTTCCCATGGGTGTTGGACCTTGTTTGCCCAGTTTAGGAGGCAGCTCGTTCCCCATCGGTGGTTACAAGCAGAATGAGAGCCTGAATGGTGGCAGTTTGGTTTCTTAAGAGATAAATGTCTACATTATACTGCAGGGTCCGGATTTCTTAGCCTCTCGTTTGGCGTGCTCCATTTTGTCGTTCCTCGAGCATCCATGAGAGATACATACTATAACTGTGGTGAAATCAAAATCCAGTGTGCAGAGACATCACCGGTAACGTTATCCTTCAAGAAGGCTTGTTCTGTTTTGTTTTCTCTCTGGTTATTTTGAGGAAAACGCTGTTCTTGTGGCTCCAGCTGGCTGCCTATCTCTGCAAACCCTTTTTGCTGCTGTGAATCAAGATACCCAGGGAAAATTTCTGTAGCAGAGAGAAGCCGGCAGTTGGGCGTCTGTTAATAGCCTGAAAGTAACTAATGAGGATGTGCAGCCGGAGCGATTGATTGAATAGCTGCAGTCCTGTGTGCTCCTTCTTCGCTCGCCGGCTTGCTCTCCGCAAGCTGTGGGGAGGGAGGGGGAGACGGAGAGCCCCGGCTTTCTCTCGAGTGGAAGTAGCACGGATCCCCAGGGCCAGGCAGCCAGCGATGGAAGTTTAAGCCGCATCCGTCTCTCGAAAGGAAAACGGCAGGAGTCAAGATGTCACTGTCTGGATTCACAGCTTACTCCTTTTTTTTAAGATTCAGGAGATAACAATGGACTTTCTGCTAGGAAGTGATTTTTGCCCTCCGCGTGTCGGGGGGTGTTTTGTGCAGCCGGATTCCTTTAAGTCTGGCAATTGAGCTGGAGATGGGCAGCAGTTGTGATAAAGGTATCTGCATGTAGATGTGTGTGTACCTGGCTATATATAAAAATGTGTGTACGTACGGTATCTGTGTGCTGTGTAGAGATTTTTAACGGTGTGGACTTTATTACGCTATTATTCTAGTCTTTATGCTAGGAAAAGATATAAGTGTGTCTTTTATCAATCTTTGTGCTCGGCAGATCAGCCTGTGTGGATTTAAGATGCCAAAGTCGTATCTCAGTAAGGTCATATTGCCAGAATGAAGGGAAGTTGACCTATTTTTTTTATCTGCAGAGATATATATGTCACATTACCTGGGCAGTGATGAGTTGTGCTGGTTGCTTGGTTTGAGCAAGTAGTGGGATCGTGTTCGACCGAACTTTGACCTTTGTCAAATTGTGTTCATCTGAGACTAAAATTGAGCTTCTGTGTCTTGATTTTAGTTATCTGCTAATTAGTGCATCGCTTATGTAAAAAAATAAATGAAAAATAAATGAAATTAAAGTTTTCTGAATTCTGCCTCCCAAACAGCATTAGAATACTGTGTTTGGGTATTCAACTTTACCAGCATTTTTTATTTTAGTTGCCTATAGCCTACAATTAAGTCAGATTCACAGTCTTGATTCAGTCTGTGGAAATGCCATTGTAATTTAGTAAGTAAATAAGATACAGAAAAATAGGTGAGTGTAATTGAACAGTTCAGTACTGCACGTGAAACTTTGCTGTCCTACAGAGCATAAAACCTGACTATTCCCCACCCCCCCGGCACCCAGTCACCTTCTTTTTTTCTCTTCCTCAGAGGTCCCAGCAGAGAGATCTCCTCGCAGACGGAGCATCTCCGGGACCAGCACCTCTGAGAAAACCAACTCCATGGATGCATCGAATACGTCTCCTTTCAAAGTGCCAGTAAGTGTGCCTTTCCTGCAAAGGGGGAATTCTCATTGAATACGAGGAGGAGATTAAAACATCGCAGCGTACAATTAAGCTCTGGCAATAGGGAAAAGAGACTATTTAGTTAATATTTCCAGTTGGCCAAGAGGCATTGCTGTCAATGGTCGTGTATTAGAAACGAGAGTTCTGGTAGATCCATAACTTGGTTATTTTCATTGCCTTCATCTAAAGTTGCAAATAGTGAAACGTCAGTGTTAACGTGGGCAGTGACCTATATAAATACTTTTGAAGTTGCCACTGGGGATTGCATTACATATTCAGTTTTTACTAGGAAAAAATTTCCTTTAGGTTGCTGATAGCATGTTATTTTTCCCTCGTGCCAGTGAAGTACATGGAAAATTGAAATGGCTTTGTAGTTTATTCAGATGGTGCTGAAATTCCTGCCGGTGTGTTGATTGCTCTTTAGCTCTCCGAGTTTTGTCTTGAGTTTGGTTGCCTGTCATCTGTATGTGACTTTTTTTCAGCTAGAGTCTGGCTTTCCTTGCTGTGTCAGCCTTTGGTCAGTGTATCCAAAAGCACAGAGGCTTTTTGATTATTAAACTGAGGGCAAATGCTTTGAGTTGAAACGAGCAGCTCGGTATTTTTTTTAACAATATTTGTTCATGTTTTAAAATATATAACTTGAATATTGCAAATATTTTCACACCCCTCTTTACTTTTGGCAAGTAATTTGCCTATTTTAAAACCTGAGGGGAAAAAGGAGAAGATTTATCTAATGATTATTGTGGTTTCTGTATATTCTTCATGGACACAAGTACCATTTCTGTGACTTAGTTTATATCTTCTTGCTTTGCTTTAGACACACTCGTCTCTTTTAAGCAGGCTTCCTAGCTCAGGTCAGATCCAAATCTGTGCAAAATCTGGTTTTTATTTAAAGTCTGTATTGTGTCATTGTAAAAATAAATTTTAAAAACAGCCAAGGATTTAATGAGAGCTATTAAAATTATAAAAAGATAAAGGTTGGTCAGAGTATATAGAACATACAGTGTTTAAAGCAACCTGTAAACTTGTGATTTGTTGGAATTGAAAAAGGGATCAAAGAAGCAGTGAACGTAGCAGACATCCATACTCGGTCCCTTTTCGGAGTCCTAGAATAATACAGATTGGGAAGGACCTCCAGAAGTCTCCGATCTGTCCCCCTCTGGGATAGCTGGACCAGCTCTTGGCGTTCTTCAGTCAGGTGCTGCAAGCCTCCACGGATGCAGATGACACAGCCTCGCTGGACAACCTGCTCTGATGTGTCACAGTCCTCATTGCAAAGAATATTTCCTTTGTAAAGGCTCTCTTGTCAGAGCAAAACTAGAGCTTCTAATGTCTATCGAAAGACCATAAATCACGGTTTCCTTTAGTTCAGAAAATATCTGGAGTAACAGTTAAAGCAGAATATATTGCTTAGCCTTGAGAAGAGAAAGCGCAGAGGGAAGTCTTAGCAATGTATGTACATACCTGATGGAAGGGAATAAAGGGAACGCAGCTGGGCTCTTTGGACAAGAGGCAATAAGCACAAATTGAAATATGAGAAATACAAAAAATGTCTTTTCACTGTGAAGGTGATGGAACACTGGAATGGATTGCTTGGAGAGATTGATGAGTCTCCGTCCTTGGAGATGTATTCAAAAGCAGATTGGACACAGAGTCCTAAGCATCTTGCTCTAGTTTGCCCTGGACTGAGCCCGAGCTTGGATTAAGCAATCTCTGGAGATGCCAACCCACCATGGCCATTCTGTGATTCTGTGCACTACCCTTGATCTCTTCAGTGACCTGTTTTCTGAGTGGTGCTTGGGGAACAAGGGTCGTGGTCTGGTTGCATGTGAAGATGTCACAAGAATATCCTAGTACATCAGGGTCTGGGATTTTTGTGCTGAGCCCGTGGTCCACACAATTCCAGGAGGATTTCTGTACTCTGAGAGCCTTCAAAAGTCCTAGCTATTCTCATCTTTGTTTATATGAAGTGCTCTGCCTTCTTTGTCTTCCTCTACAAATAATTGCCCCAGCCTTTAGACGCAAACATGCGTTGTCGTAGTCTTTGTCTAATAACCGCAAGCTGCATGTCCGAAGTGTTTGATTGCTATTTCTATTCTTTATTTTATATGCCTCGCTTTTTCTTTGTTCCTCATTTGTGTACAGTTCTTTTAATGTTAATCCTGTCTTTTAAGTAACTTTTTAATGTTTCTCTAGTTCTTGTCTGACAGTTCTCTAATACTTCTTAGCTCCCACTCCCTTTCAAAACACGAACCTTGCAGAAGTGTGTCTCGTTTCCCCAGGCAGCGTATCAGGATTTTAGGACTCGAGCATATAGGCTGAGGAAGCAGGACGTGGCTGCCTTTCTTGGGCACAAACCAGCAAAGAAGCCTGGAAGCTATTTGTGCCACGTGTGGCTGGTGGTGTGCTGCATTGTCTGCCTGGCCACCTGCGTACCCAGGAGCACAACGCGTCCTCCTGCCTTTCTCACAGGGACAAGGCTTCTGGCTTCGTAGTTTTTTCCCTGAATAACCTGGTTCTGTGCTGTTACTCTTCAGCAGGTTGCAGTGCAGGTGGGGGCTGAGATCATCCTGGTTTAAAACACGCCAACTTCTGATCTGTTTAGAGCAGCAAGCTGTGATTAGAAGTTGCTTAACAATACAGATGAGCTCGAGCCAAAAGTACTGAAATCAAATACCCTGTTAGCTTTGTGGATTGGCACACACCTGATAGTTGGATAAGGAGAAGAATCCTGTTTCTCCCTTTGATTTATAGTAAGGCTTTCCCAGCTCTCGGGTGGCTTGGGTGCCTCGTGGAGGTCCCGGGTCAGTGGTCTGATAGAGCTCCCAAGTGAAAGGCAGAAGTGGGGGGCCTGTAGTGGCTTTAAATTTGTGTGCGTGAGCCCATCTTCATTTGACAGGGATTTATTGCGCAGCTAACTGGGATTAATAATAAGAGAACCTGCGTTTTTGTTCTCCCAAACGTTGACGCCTAGGGTTGAGGTGGGAGGGCTGGAGGCAGCTGCAGGGTAGCGCTGCCTCCCTCGGTCATCTTTCCACAGACCTGACCCTGTGCCATCCCTCCTCTACTCGCTGCCTGGATTTCTCACGGAAAGCAGCTTAAGGCAGGGGACGGCTTAACCTTCTGGAAAATTATGCTGAGACTTTCATAATAAGTTGCTTTTACAGCTTTTTAAGTTTGCCTCTCAGAAAAGCTATTTAAAAGCTGTCTTCTCCGTAGGACTGTGGCTTCCAGCATGTTCTGTACAAGTTTTTTTTCCTTTCGAACACCAGGCAGTGGTACTTGCTCAGAGCAAGGCATCTGTTTTTTTAATTCTGCTAATTGGCATTTGTTTAGCATCAGGAATTTTGATTCATATTGGCATAATGGCCTTTAAGTGAACATTTCCTTGACGAGACATTTTTTAAGTAGCCTCTTCAGTGGCGGTGGTCAATGGAGGATTTATTTTCGAGGGCTGACATGTAAAAACCAGGAAATTTGCCTTCCAGACACGTTTTTAAATTTACCATTGTAAAAGTAACGTTGTGAAAGGTAACATTTGGGTAGTTATGAACATACTGGGTCTCCAGACCAGCCACTACGTGGACCAGCGTGTGCACCATGGTATCTCCCACCAAGGGGAACGAAGCGGGCTCTGCTAACGCTGACATTGCACAGCACAAAGCATACAGACCGAGAGAAGAGCTCCGGGGGCTTCTCCTTTCTTTTTCTTCCCCATTTCCCCAAATATTCTTGTCTGCAGTTAAAACACGAGCCTCCATCTAGGTTCAGTTGTGTTAGTTGCCTTCTGGCGTTTTCCAAGCGTATCAGGGAGGAATGTTTAAAGAACGGAAGGGCACAAAAGGTAGGAAAACTGAGATGGGGAAGTGAGGAAGCGTGTGTGTCTTCTCACACGCAGACAGATGTGTGCTGTTTATAGATACGCGTGGATAGGAAAAAGTCATATTTTTAATAATGAATATTATTTGACTGAACAAATAGGAAAGCAGAAGGAACTGGCTAGAAGTAGGCATCGTGACGCATAGGTGGGCGAGAAACCAGCTTTTCCCTTCCCACACACACGATGTCCTGGCAGAGCATCTCCGTCTCAGTGCATCCCGTTCCCTACTGTTGCACTGTTGAGCCCCGGCAGCACTGCGGCAGCCTACCATATTCTCTCATCACTCTGCCGTTGGAACTGAGGGACCGGAGTAAAGATAAATTTATCAAAAATCTTCAACCCTTCTGCAGTGGCAGGGCAGAGAGGAATTGCTGCACCCCTCTTCAGACTCACATTGCACTCTCCAATTTTTGCTTCTTTGGGGTAGGGTTGTTAGTGAGTTATTATTAGAAATAATCTGATTTATCCAAGTCTACTAGCTATTCCAGAAAAAAAAAAAAAAAGAAAAGAAAAAAGGAAAATAGCAAGGATTAGTGCAAAGAAATAAGTATCTTTGAAATAAAAAAAATTATGTTCATAGTATATCCATACGATGGGAAGACTGATACTTCCACATTGCCTTCTTTGATTTGTTTCTAGTTGAGGATATAATTGGATCTATAGTAACGCTGTCTGCCTCTCTGCTCTTTAAGAGTACTGCTAAATGGAACAGAAGACAATGCAGCCAGCATAAGTGAAGGTCAAAGCTTGATGAGATCTTGTGGCTGCCCAGCCTCATCTTTTATGCAGTCAGCAAGATTGTGGCTTCTCCAGAGCACTGCTCCGCTACCGTCATGCTGCCAGGTTAGGACGAGTCTGATCTCTTCTGGCCGTGTGACCTAACAGCGTACAAGTACACATTTTTAATTCTGCGACAGCGCCAATGCAGAGATGGAGTTGCTGATTTACTTTAGTGTGAGGCATCGCAACATCCTTCATGAAAAACTGCCTGTGCTCAAACCTGTCCTCCCTACTGTAAGATTAACATTTTTCCTTCCATGTTCCGCTCTTTTCTTACCGTAACATATTTGTTTGAATCAGCTTTGGGTTTTTTATCATTTGCCTGTGATATGAGGGTGTAGGTATGCTGGCTATTACTCCATGAAGTTTGTGTCAGAAGGCCAAAATGGATGATTGACTGTCTCTAGGACGCTCACCAAGTTCTCATCCCCGTCTTTATTCTGGGGTGATACCATTCATAGGCTCTGTAACCTTCGCAATATCTTTCTGCCAGAGCGGATTTGTTCATTACATCAAGCTTTGGCATTGAGTCAGATGATGGGTATATCCAGTATGTGACACTGTCTGCAGGACCTCAACAGCAGGAGCATTTTACTCAAGTTCAGTGTAAACTTGACTTTATCCCCTGCAATTAATGTAGGGGAACTATGAACGTATACAGTGTTAAACATGGATCATTTTCCAGCTGTCCTTGGTTTGATAGTATTTAAATGTATACTGACCCATTCTATTCCTCACTTCCAGATCACAGCTTGTAAAGTTCTGCAGAGTTTAATTAATGTGCCCTCTGCAAATCGGTCTTTCTTGCCCTTTTATCACTTTTCTTGCTGTCCTGTTTTTAATTCCCTTCAATTGATTCTCCAAGTTCTGGTACTAAAGTTCACAGGAATGCCTTTTATCAGTTTCTAATTGCTCACAACCCTTTGTGTTATTTCTCTGTCCTCCCTAGCCCTCCCTTTACTTCCTAATTTAATATAGCTCACTGTAATTAATGTGCTGTTTAACGTTTCTTCCAGATCATTAACAAAGATGTTAAACAGAAGCAGGCATGCCACTATCCCTACCACATCCCATTGGACTCTCTCTTCTACCTTGATACCTTATCACTTGTTGTAATTACTCTATTTAGATATTCCTGCAGCCACTTCTCAGGTTTGGGTTACCAGCTTTGACAAAGCTCATTTCCATTAATTTTTCTAATTAGGATGCCCGTTGGATTATCAAAAAAGTGTTCTGCAGTGTTGGGCTGCTTACTGTCTGTGTGCCAGAGGACTGGGGAGCCAGGGTCACAGAAGTGATTGCCTCCTTCCTGACAGCTCTTGAATCACGGCGCGGTGGGCCGGAGGCCGTCGCCTCTCCGCGTACCTCACCGGCTTGCTGACAAACTGTTGTTTAATTAAAAGTCTGATAGACTCCAATGACCCGTTTCATATGATATTTATGGTTTATCACCGTTGTTTTCTTGTTCTATAGACAGACTTCTGACTTCTATTCCTTAATGCCTGGACAGGGGTTTTTACGGATGCTCTGTTCCCACGCTGGTGCCTGGTGTGGGCAGCGACCACGAAGGCAGCCAGGCTCCGCTCCCCATCGGGTCTGTGCCAAATACCTTGTTGAACTGGGATCTCAAAAGCTGAAGTGGCTGTCCCCGTTACAGGGTAGCTGTTGCTTCTTCATGCATTTTTAAGTATGATTCCCAGTGATTTGGAAATGCGATTCCTTTGACTGCCTATCATGCATTGTACCTGCAATCTTACGATAACATTTTATTAACAGATGCATTATCAATGTGTTCCTGTTGCGGTATCCTCTCTATTTCCCTGCTTTTCTCATTGCTGTTCTTAAATTTGTTCATCCTATTCTGCATCCCTCCTGTAGCAGTGGACAATTTTTCATTGGAAAGTTGGAATTGTTATCTGGCCAAATCTGCAGTGCTGTCCCACCAGGGGAAAAATATCTTCCTGATCCTTGCTGTTGATCAGCTTGTGTCCTGGAGCATGATAATTGCTCACTCTTGTTATTTTTAAACCTGACTAATGCAGCTACATATGTTATTCTTCCTTATATAAACACATAATCCCTTTTTAATCTTGCTGAAAAAAAAAAAAAATGTGTATAATATCTTGCGGTAGAGAATTCTCCAGGCTGATTTATAGCTGGCATTGGAAAAGGGCTCCTGACAATCAGTGAAATGCGCTGCCTCTCATGGTAAATTGCCCCTTGGTTTTCTTATGTAAGAGGGCGCATGAGGAGCTTAGGTAATTTCCATTCTATTTGTTTGATACAACTATAATCCCTTCTTGCTTTTGTTTCTAAAATAAATAGTCAGTCTTTAAAATATATCATTTGTAAATCCCCCTCTTGTCTGCCTTTAATCAGTTTATACTTCTGGAGTTTGGTTCTGTTCTGATTTTCTTGCTGAGATGAGAAGATCAGAAGAGAGTGGTGCATTAGTGTGAAAGCTCAGGCAGATTTACATAATACCACTTCACTTTTATTGCGCCTTATCCTTTGTTCATACATTCTAACATGGCTTTTACTGTTCTCTGCCTGTGCACAAACCACCTTTTCAGTGACTTAGTGCCAGGCTTTTTGGATGAGTTGCTGGTAGAATTTGACTACTGTAAGTCACCGTCTTGTTCCTTTTATTACCACCAAGGTGTCAGTGTCGTTGTTTTCATCTGCTTTTCCACTGTGCAAATGGCTGAGAGCCTTTTCTGAGGCAATCATTGCTAATATTTTAATAATGAGTGTTAACCGTGCTCATAAGCAAACTTCTCCACCTCCTTGCTAGTTACATTGGTGGTTTGTGGTTCTACGGGGGGTAGTGAACTTCACCATGTTTGCTCCTAATCCCTGGAATATCCTGCTAGTTTTCTCTTTCTGTTTTATGCACTGACTATTTTCCCCTGCTTCTTTGCTTCCCATGGCTTTACGTTGTTACCGGAGCATTTTTCACTTGGCTGCAATGAGTTTTTCCCCCGATAGCTGCTTGTGAGCAGCTTAAGAAATAGTATTCTCGGTGTGCTAACAGCGTGCAGTGGTTGGGAGGCCGTTCTGCTGTCGTCCATAGCCCTCGAGTGCTGTCTCTGTACCCATCCAGTCCTTCCCCTCAGAGAGAGCAAGTCTCATCGCTCTGTAAATGAAGTTACCCACCTGCTGCTATTAATAATGCAGTAGTGCTCCTCATCGAGAATTAAACACTTTAAATATGCCTTGCAAGCCTCTGAAAGGCAGTGTGTTTGTCCCCAGAAACACCTAATGAGGGGAACAGTGCTGCAAACCACGGCTTTTCATTTAAACGAACCTTCATTGCCACCCCTAGGTTTTGTGCTTCAAAACTTCCACTAACCCAATTGCATTTCATCGGCGGATACTTAGTGTTGCAGTTACGTCTGTGATTTTATTATTTCATGGCTGGATTAACCTTTTGCTTTCAAAACAACGGAGACAGTCATTATTTGTTATGCATGGGCTGTTCTCTCCGCGGTGAGGAATTGGGGCGTCTGCAGGGAGCAGCAGGCACAGAGTTGAGTCTCACCTCCAGGCTCACTCAAAGAAGACTTCACGGAAAGGGTCGTTAGGCATTGGAACAGGCTGCCCAGGGAGGTGGTTGAGTCACCGTCCCTGGAGGTGTTTAAGGTGAGGGTGGATGAGGTGCTTAGGGGCATGGTTGAGGGATTGGTGGGAATGGTTGGACTCGACGATCCGGTGGGTCTCTTCCAACCTGGTTATTCTGTGATTCTGAGTGTCTCATACTTGGGCTGCCCTGGGATTCATCGGGTGGTTCTCATGCTGCTCCGCTGAGGTTCAAGATGGACAGTTGGCGTATTTGGCGTGGAGTGAGCTTTTCCGAAAGCTAAAGCCGCCCTGAGCACAGGGCACCTTGAATTTAAAATACTTGGGGGTCTGAGTGTCTGTGCGTTCCCTGTGCAGCAATGGAGGGAAGTTACAAACCCTGCTGAATTTATCGCTTTTCTTGTGGCGATTTCTTCTTGGCATAGTGAGAGAGACGAGTTGCCTAACTTCCAAATGAGATGAGTAGAATTCTCAGTGGGTTTGCATTATTTTTAGATGTTGTATCATTGGGATTTCGTACCCCAGTGTTTGATGCTTTTAGCCGAGATGATAAACGTGCTCTGAACCTATCCCACATCCCCAGTTGACTCCAGGCTTGTGCGCTCTTGCACTCTCTCCCTCTGTCTTCTTTTTCCACCCCTGTTGCCCTAAATCTGTGGTTCTGAGGGGAATTTGCACTGAGCTTTCTCCCATTAGGTATGGACCATCAAATCTGTCCCTTGAGGGATTAAGGCACAATTCTCCTGCAGTTATACTCTCACTGGCCTCCTCCTAAAATAACTGTATTTACACGGTACTGATCTTTTCAGATTGCATCCTAGCAAATTGATCCTACCAAATATTCTGCACTTTTTTTTTTACTGAGATCGTAGTCTCATAATTTCTGACAGTTTGGGTAATGAGTTTACATCTTTTTGTCTGAGGGTGTTTGTTTAACCAGTGAAATTTCCACTGATTTTAAAAACGTTCCATGGTTATTCTTAAAGCTCAGACACTTCATTGCGTTTAGGCGTAATAACCAAAGAGCAGTGTATTTTGTGTAGAAATAAGTATTTAAGAGAAATACCTAGGCAATAAGAAAAAAAGTAAGGATTGTTTTGTCTTTTTAACAGTACAACCAACAGTTATTAGCACTGGCAGGGACTTCATCATATAAGGAAATGAAACTTAGAGTTGCAGTGTTTTGTTGCAGATAGACGTTTATTTTTCATCACTACATCTTTCTGATATCTGCATTCAGTGTTTAAAAGCATTTCTCTTGGCCAATGGAAGTCGAAAAGCTCTGCTCGGTTCTGGCATGTGTGAATTTTTCATGCTGCTCCCAGGTTGTCCATCTGTAAGCACTGGCCCTGCATGAACTGCCGGTGAGGGGCAGAGAGCAAATATTGCAAATGTGAGTAACCAACAAGTACACTCTTTGTTTGAATAATTTTTATCCTTAAGTATGTCTTTACCCTAATTTTGTTTGGGGTTTTTCCTGTATGGTTTACTCTGGATAGCCTTATTCAACCCCAGACAGCATATTTATTTCATTAGGGAATAGATTATGTTCAATTAAACCGAGAACATGTTTCACTAACGTCAAAGCAATGCCAAATTAAAAATGTGCATGCACACAAAAATGAATATTCACAGTCCCGCTCTGAGTGGGATTTTGAATGATTCGGTATAAATACTTCTGGATGCTTGCTGAATTGGGTCAGGTCTGTCTTATTTGCCCTTAAGGGGAGAAAAACATGTTATTTTGTGTTTGTAATTCAAATGGCCAGAGAGGTGCTGGAGTGAAGCCAGGGTCCACCAGATCTGAATCCTTGTAGCTGGGTTTTTTCCCTTGTCTGCTGAGAGGCCAGAGCAGATGAAGGTGCCTTTGAAAGGGCTTTGCATCCTCGACTTGAATTCCAACAGTGGCCCCAGGAGAAGTCCAACAGCATCTATCAATGATGGGTTTTTTTCAAAGGCACTTTTCCAGTCCCAGAACCAAGTTAAGTGCAGGAATATGGGTAGAGTTTGAGTGACACAGCTAAGAACACTTGTTCCTTTTTGACAATACCTTTTCCTCCAGCAGACTGTGTAGATTTGTGGAGGGCGTTTGCAGTCTCTAGATATCAGGCCTTTTCTTTTCCACTTTATTTCCTCTTACAGGAGAATATAGCAGCTTTCACCCCCGAGGATCAGGCTGGCTGGCAAGCCTCAGTATTTGAAGGGCAGCCTTAAGTGCAGCTCTCCCTTCAGATGCAGGTAACAGATTCCCTCTTCCTTTGTTCCCCACAGCATCATACAACAGGACATCCCATTTTCTCGGTGCTGCCCCTGGACAGTCGCACATCAGGCTCTGGTGTGTGAGAGCAGGTTGTTTCCTACACAAGTATTTAGGAGAGGACAATCTGCAGGTGCTGCAAAGATCCGGCAGCCAGCATCAGGTGTGGAGAGGCTTTCAGTGATCCGTCACCATCCACATCTCAACAGAAGAGAGAATGCAGGAGGTCTTGCTGTGTTTGCTGAAGATGCCGGGGGTGTAGGATGAGGAACTGTGGCTTTGGTAGGGTGTTTTTACACTTGACAACTGAGCAGGACTCAATGGCTGTTCATCGAGAGAATCAGAGTGAAAATGCATGCAAGGAGGAAGAGTGTGTACAGACAGGGGAACTGTGTGGTTTCAAGAAGTGAATTGCGTAGAAGAAGAGGGACAAACTGACTGTAAAGGGACCAAGAGTAACAGAATGAGGAGAGGTAGAGGCGGGCTGAAGGATGGCCTTGTTTAAAGGGAAGAGGATGCAATTTGTTTCAAAGGGAGCACTGAAAGTGTGGGAAGATAAAGGCAAATATGAGCCTGGAAAATTGGTTTAGAGATGCTTGCAGTGTATGTCTTGAATCTAACCAAATGTGGGTTTTGCTGTTCGGAAGCAACTTATTTTCCAACAGTTAACCTGGCATCCACTGATGAGGAGAGAGTGACAGCCCTTTCCTTGGAATACTTTAGAATCATAGAGCAGCCCAGGTTCAACGGAACCTCAAAAGATCACTGAATCCAAGCTTTTGTGGGAAAGGGAGCCCAGATGAAATTATCTGGCACCCTGTTCAATTATAGATACACCACATTTTCTTCCTAAGGAGGTGAAAGAAATGTGAGACTACAGATAAAGTAATCTTTCATTGCGATGGCCCAATTCTTACAAGTCTGAGAGATGAACAAGTCTCATGCTGCATCCTGGCCGAGTCACCTGGAGCCAGTCGGTGTTCTGCACAGGAAAGAATGGGAGACCTTGTTTGTCCTGCCAAATTCTGTATCAGAGGAGGCAGCTGTAGGCAACATCGGTCACCTGTTCCAAATGCAGCTTGTGGAGGCTTGCCTTGCGAACGTGTTCCAAATCGTCTGTGCTCGGCTTCTGTCCTAAGAAAACACGGATGATGGGAGCAAGGGCTGGCCCCAGCGGGATATCACTGCCACTAGCCCTTCACTAGAGTAAGGCTGTAGATCTGCTGGTTCAATCCACAGCAAAAGAACGTGTGCTTTGAGAAATTCTACCACCCTATGATATTCCCAACAGCAGTGCACTGGCTATGGCGGCTCTGTGCGACAGAGCGGAACAGATTTGGCCAGTAAAGTGTTGATTAATCCTATTGGAACCTCTGGATTGGAATCCTATTAAGAACCTCTCCATTTGCTTTGATCATGCCAAAGAATGAACATACAGGTATATCTGCAAGCCCTGCAAATACTTTGTTACGGTATGATTTTTGAAGTGTGTATTATGCTCAAAGTCATTTGAACGACTGGAGAAAATCAGACAGGTGTTGGGGTATTTCTGTGTTTTCCCCACCCACGCAGATGCACAGACCCTCTTGAGTAGCATTGGTACCCCTGTAACACTGCTGGTGATCATAGAATTATAGAATCACCAGGTTGGAAAAGACCCACCGGATCATGGAGTCCAACCATCCCTATCAATCACTAACCCATGCCCCTCAGCGCCGCGTCCGCCCATCTTTTAAATTCCTCAGGGAAGGTGACTCAACCCCCTCCCTGGGCAGCCTCTGCCAGGGACCAATGACCCTTTCTGGGAAATATTTTTTCCTAATGTTCAGTCTAAACCTCCCCTGGTGGAACCTGAGGCCGTTCCCGCTTGTCCTGTCCCCTGTCCCTTGGGAGAAGAGTCCAGCACCCTCCTCTCCACAACCTCCTTTCAGGTAGTTGTAGAGAGCAATGAGGTCTCCCCTCAGCCTCCTCTTCTACAGGATAAACACCCCCAGCTCTCTCAGTCGCTCCTCATAAGGCCTGTTCTCCAGCCCCTTTACCAGCTTCGTTGCTCTTCTCTGGACTCGCTCCAGAACTTCAACATCCTTCTTGTGGTGAGGGGCCCAGAACTGAACACAGGACTCGAGGAGCGGTCTCATCAGTGCCGGGTGATGCAGCTGTAGCTCTTAATGATGTCTGTGAGGAGAGGCTGAGGGCTTGTTTGTCTGGGAAAGGAAAGCTTAAGGGGGGATGTAAGGCAGCTGACTGCAACGGAGAGGGGAAGCACAGGGATGATGGAGCCCTCGTGAGACCTCATCTGGAGCCCTGCATCCAGCTCCAGAGTCCTCAGGACAGGAAGGACACGGATCTGTTGGAGCGTGTCCAAAGGAGGCCATGAAGGCGATCCAAGGGCTGGAGAACCTCCCGTATGAGAACAGGCTGGGAGAGTTGGGGTTGTTCAGCCTGGAGAAGAGCAGGCTGCGGGGAGACCTTAGGGCAGCTTCCACGACAGAAAGGGGCTCCGGGAAAGCTGGGGAAGGGCTCTTTGTCAGGGAGGGCAGAGACAAGACAAAGGGGGGTGGTTTTAAGCTGAAAGAGGGGAGATTGACATGAGATCTTAGGGAGAAATGTTTTGCTGTGAGGCTGGGGAGGCCCTGGCCCAGGTTGCCCAAAGCAGTGGTGGCTGCCCCAGCTCTGGAGGAGTTCAAGGCCAGGTTGGATGGGGCTTGGAGCCTCTGATCCAGTGGGAGGTGTCCGTGCCCATGATAGAGGGTGGGACTGGGTGGACTTTAAGGTCCCTTTGAACCCAGACCATTCTATGATTCTCTGACACCTCCACCACTGGGGTTTTTTGGGGCTTGGGTAGACAGAGGCCGTGTCGGGCTGCAGGACACCACATCGAGGGCAGGCAGGCTGGTGGGTCCCCAGGGCTCCACAGCGACCTGTCTGCAGTCTGCTGGTGCTGGAACTGTAGTTCAGGAGACAGATGACCTGAAGATTGCAGGTAGGTTTTTGAGTTGCGTTTAGCTTCAAGGACTGGTATCTGAAGTCACTAGTATATGAAATCTCTTCAAATATTCAGTTCTGGCTAGTGAGACTATTGACATTACAAATTGTTGTCAGGCTCACCTGCTCCATCTAAATTAAAAAGGACAACTGTGGGTGCAATAGAAGCTCATAATAAAAGACATCTTATATTCTTAATCTGCCGAGAAATTAAAACAAGGTCTGTAAAGAGGAGGTAGGAACAAATACTGATATCTAAGACAGCTCCTTACATGATAATTGTGGGGTTTGGGCCCTCTTGTACGATAGCTGGAATTCATCAAAGAACACCTGTAATGTGAGTAGTGCTAATTATTGTAATTTGGAGTTATCACACACTGTAACTGTCACTGACAATCTAGCATTGCCTTTCTTCCTGCTCAGAGGAATCCCAATGCAGCACGGTCTGCAATCAGTCAGCGGGAACCACTGCTGAGTCTGGACTCAGTGGCAAAGCATTGATTGATTTATTACTGGCATCAGTTTCCCTATTTCACTTCTGCAACTTCTCATTCTAGGGCTTCTTCAGTAAACGTCTGAAGGGGTCCATCAAGAGGACAAAGAGTCAGTCGAAGCTGGACAGGAACACGAGTTTCCGTCTCCCATCTCTCCGCAATGCTGATGACAGGTAAGCTTCAGCGCATCTCCCAAAACAATCTCTCCTCACGCGGAGGCGCTTTGCACAGTCCACATGCAGTGTGTGTATGCACTCACAGAACAAGAGCAAAGAAGGGAATTTGTTCTTAAATGGCAGATGAGTGATTTGTTTGGGCTGACTTTAGTATGCCAAAAGTTATTCAGCGTACAACATACTGTTGACCCAGGCCTGGAAACTTGCACTGCTTTTGGCAGCTGACAAAAAGTTCAGGTTAAGCTTATAGACCAAAATACCTTTTTCTGCTTCTGTTCCAAATAAGCTGCAGACTTTAAATTTTGTGATACAAAACTGTTGGATTGACCAGCTTTAGCGAAACTTGCCTTGATGCATGCGAGGCTTCTCTGCCAGTGGGTGCAGCGGCCAGTATGAGGAACTGTGTTGGTGCAAGCAGGTCAGCTCATCCCGTGCTAGCAAAGCCCAGAGGTGTGTGGTGTGGTTCTGGCACATTAAGAATCCTGGGTAATGTCAGTCGATCATACAGTTACAGCAGCGTTACTACAATGAACAGACTGGGTTTTTTTTCAGGAATCTGGAAGACTCAGGAACTTCTGCCTATCTTTGTGCTCCATTTGGTTTGTTCTTGCTTGCTTAGTTTTTGGCTGGCGATTCAGGCTGGGAATGGATCGTATATGAGGCAGGCAAAAGCTCTGACACACAGGTCTTCCTAACTATTTGTAAAGTCTCTTGATTGTTTTTTTATGAAATGTTACTCTGTGTTACATTCCAGGGTAGCCTGGCACTAGAACTGGACAGAGTGAAATATGGGTGTCCTAGTACTTAAGGCTGCAGCAGGCTTCTTGTGGTTCTGCATTGTTTAGTGCATCATCCCTTCTCCTCCAGCTGAGTTGAATTCATTACTTGTATCTTTCATGCTGTGCTGCTTCACTCAGTGGTGCTGTCCTCTCCATCAGAAAGGCAGCACCATAAAGTCATGGGGATAGCAAGACGTTGGATGTTAGAGGTCTTGTTAGCTTCACGAGTTACAGAAAAGACTGCTGCTTACTGAATGAGACTAATGATGGGGATGGCATTGCTCCTGTACTTACAGTAATGTCTACATACTCTGTTCTGGGGCTGGGTTGCTTATAAATCCTTGTTTCCAGGAAGTTCCAATGTGGCTATAAAAATCAAGTCAGTGAGCATAAGCATGTTAAGTAATGTCACCGTGTGATAAAGTACCTGTTATTTTTACCATTGTTTGTAACCAGCTTTGCTTGGAGTTTTGTAATGCAAAAATCTCTTTGCCATAAATAATATATTTGTCTTTCCTTGACTCGGTGCTCACGGTGAATGTGGACTGCTGATATTTCCTTTTGCAGTGTAAGGGAAACGCTATCGTTCTGGGAAAGCCAATAAATGTAGCTATAATTAATCCCTACAACTTACGTTGAAGACATGATATTATACATAGCAAAGCTGCCTTGTCTTTAAAACCAGATCCCCGTCCTGTTCCCTGCCACTGTAGGAATGATTGTCAACTAGACCTGAATGAAACATGCATTTTCTCTGATTGCTTGCAAAGCATGAAAAACAACGTATGTGGTGATGGCGTTAAGCATAGCAGGTCTGTTCTGTCTGGTCTGTTCTGTCCTCCCGAGGCTCTTTGGCATGGACTTAAAAAGGAGGATCCAGGGGCAAATGAGAAGTTCCAGCGGCAGAGTCCATGCAGATGTTCTTGGGGACAGAGCCCAGGAAAGCCAGCGATGCGCGGCATGTTAGATGGAGACAAGCCGGTGGTGGCTCCTTCCTCTCCATCCCATCAGTCTCTTCCAGTGGCCTTCTACACTGCATCTTGCAGTGATTGTCCTCTTTTCAGAGGTCCATCTGCTGAACCGAACAGAGGTTTGGGGCAATGGAGATAGTTTGAGAGTAGCCACGCTGTGTGGACAGCAAGCCAAGGTTAAGTTTGTTTGGGGATAAATCTCTGTGCAAATGAGTATTGCTGTTCAGGAGCGTGAGCCTCACCTCAAGCTCTGTTTGAAGCCATGTGCCACAAGTGAGCACCACAGATTGCTGATAAGTTCTTTTTGGAAAGCATACCAGCACTGCTCAACCTTGTAGTTACCTTTTGTTGGAAAGATTGAAGGTTTAATGGAGTTCTGTTTGCATTTGTGGTCTAATGGACACTGCACCAATTGAACAATCGAACTTTAAGAGTTTATGGTTAGAGCTATTGGTTTTCTAATGGTATTTTGTAAATAAAAACATAAAGGAAATTCAGTTCCACTGTCAGGTGAAACGTGCCGATGATTTCTCCCTTCCCTCCCGTGTGTTTCACTCTGCATCTAAGGGCGCCAGAAAGATTCAATTGGTGGGTAGGGCAGCAGGAAAAACCACTCGGAAACTATGTGGGAATGAAGCAGTGAAGATGAGGAACAGATTAGTAAGCAGGTGATGTCATGGTATTGCACAGGCTTCCAGGGCCAGGTTGATGGATAGCATCTACTTTTTCTTGCTCTGACAAATGCAAAAGCCCTACCCTCAAAGAAAGTGTTACATAGCTTTATAAGTTAAAGCCCTGCAAGGATTAGAAGGAAATGGAGGCTGCTGTCATGTTGCTTTCTCGTGCTTTTGAGATGCTTGGGTCCTGTTAAGAAACAGGAGATATTTGTAGATAAATACCTATAAAGACTGGAGTAAGGAGGATTAGTTATCCTGGTGCACATCGAGAGCTGGGATACTGTGACAGAGGATGGATGCTGTCTGTTTAGAGCTGATTTAAAATAGAAAGGATCCAAGAATGCTGCAGGAGGGAGTGATGGAGATAAAGTGCAGAATTTTTCGTAATCAGATTTTCTGTTTCGGTGGGAAGCAACCGGCAAGCCTATTTTTCCTGGCTTTTAACTTTGTTTCAGTGTGATTGGAGTGAGATTGGGAGAGTGGAGAGCTGCAGTGGCCCTCCAGAAAGGAGCCCAGCACAGGTTAGCATCCAGGTGTCCTGTACAAGTCCACAACCTCTCAGTCTGTGGCTCCCATTGCTCCAGATTCAGGCCGTTTGCTGGCCCGTCTGTTGTACTTGAAAACTCGTCTTTTGTCTTCACAAGGCACTAATGTGAGACAGCTTAGACTCTGCTCGGCTGTGACCCAGGCCAGATGTGAGGGAAGCTCTTCAGGCCGGCTCACCAGGTTATCAGCAGCCCTTGCCATGAGGCTGTCTGGCACCACGTTACTGTATCATCTTACACAGCTTTCCTAGCCCGTTTCCCACTGCATTCTTTGAGCTTTTCAACCCACACATTTCTCTCTAACGTTTTCGCAGTGTCAGTAATGTATAAAACACATTAAAAAGCATGAGAAAAGATTTAAGAAAAATTACATTTGAAACAAGACACCAAATTAACATTTTCAGTTTGCGGCCAGGAATTTGAGAGCATTTCCAAACGGACCAACAGTTCTCGCCTCAGTTTTGTTTATGGTGAGGGAGTGAAGATGATTGAGACTGGCTGCATATGGTCTCAGCGACTGCAATAAAGCTCTGCAGACAGCTGGGAGGGTTTTGCCCTGTTGGGATTTACTGCCACGTGGGAATCCTCCTGCTTTACTAAAAGTCATTTTATGGCATTATCAGATAGTGGTAGATGAGAGCAGGATCCGTTGGTTGCTTGCTCAGGATGGGCTCCAGCAGGGCGCAGGGAAGAGGGTAACCATGGCTCTGGGCTTCATGGTGAAACGGTATCGCTACCCAAACGACAGATTTTTCTACTTTCGGTAAGTTCTCGCTCCTCCCTCCTTTTGCAGTATGAAAGTAGCACAGATCATATAAATGATGCAAACCTTGCTGTGCTTTTCGTATTTGTTGGTTATAATTTGATGCCGGGTTTCAAAAAAAGGTGAGTGATTTTTATCCTGATTGAGACGTAAGATGGAAATCCGTGTTACACAATGCGTTATTAAGGCTTGGCTCGCTCGGGGCTTGTATTCATTCAGTGTATCTGTGTCAGTCTGCATACTGGAGTGTGGGGAAAAGGGAGGAGTGGTTTGTTTCCAGACAGACGTCTCACTCATGTTTTGGTGAACACGTTTCTTTCAGCCAGTTTTTTTTCAGTCTCCATGCAGTTGTTCCATTTTTCTGTGAAATCTTGCTGTTAAACCTGTTGTCACAAACCTTCGCCTTGGTGCCAGGCTCTTCTCTCCCACCTGCAGGCTTTATAAAAATATACTTAAGGACTGATGCTTTTCTGCAACCCCCAGGCTCCTCCACGTAGCGTTCACCTCCACATCACTTAGCAGTGAAATGAAGCTGAATTAGTTCAGCTTCTCTGGTCCAGCAAAACAAAAGGTTTTGAAACGCTGATAGTGGAGACTGAGGTTACAGCAGAGCGAGGACAACGCTAGCACTGTGAAATGCAGCAGCCCTTTTGGCTGCACCGTGTGAGATGCCTGTTGGACAAGCTCTAGGGAGAGCAGGGCGGCAGGGAAGGGCTTTGCAAATCCAAGATTCAGACAATGAGGCTTTTGGTAGCGCCTTGCAAGAAAAGACCAGAACTTCCATGGAAGGCTCAATGTGCTCAGGAAAAAAAGCTAGTGCTTAATTGCAGCTGAGTCGCTCTTGCAGCTAAATACGTTACCGTATGTTTCTGGTTTAAAAAAAAAAATATTAATAATGAAACTGGTTAGACTTGTAGAATCATTGACCAAGCAATAGGATGTTCTGCTAATTGGCAGTTGGAAAACGAAGTGGGGTGTGGTGCCTACAGAATGAAGGCTTGTGCGGGGAAAGCTGCTGCAGCAGCAGTGGCAGAGCCCGCCCGCGCTGCAGATGATGCTGCCGACGTTAGGGTCCAGTTCAGCAAGGCTGGGATTTCGAATAGCAGCGTTGAGAAGAAAGTTCACTGCATTACAGTCCAAGCTCTCTCCTGTGACTTTGCAAGTGGCTAAGTATTGAATTCGACTTTCTGATCTCGGGGAGTGTCTCTAAACACACGGGTATTGTGCTGGAATTATTTGAAGCATGCAGACATGGAGTTTCGCCTAAGACCAGCGGAGATGTGGCTTTAGCTGGGTGTTTGGTCTGGACAAAAAACTCTTTTCAGAATTCTTTGCCTTCACACCAGTTTTGTAAAGGAAATGAATTATGGATTCTGTTCCTTGGTACTTGATTTATATACATTTATTTCTTTATCTTTTGGATTATTGATGACCACAGGCTTGTTTTCCAAGCAATGTAGTGCTCTCCCTGGTAAGCTCAGTAATTGAAAGTCTTTTGTGCTTTGTAGGTTGCCTTTTAAATAGGTCAAAATCAGCAGGAGAGCTTCATAACCAGAGCAATTAGGATTTTAACCCTTTATCCTACATGCCTTATAGACAGTAGAATATAACACAAGTCGACTAATAGGCAGCTGCGTGCCACGGGCAGCCACTGAAAGCCTGAGGTTTCAAGTTCCTGACTTACAACCCAGATTTGGATTGTAGTGGAAAATTACTGAATTATGGTGTGCAAGGAGAGGGTCGGCTTGGGACTGGGCCGGCAGCATGGTGGCGGTGGAGAGATCTTTTTCGGTAGCGGTCACTTGCCACTGCCAGGTCGGTGGTTTGGGGCACAGACTGGGCTCTGATTTGGAAGGAAATGATGCGGCTCAGAAGACTGGTACTCCAAAGCATGTGAAAAGAGGTGAGAAGTTTAAAATGTTCCCTGGTATGCTCCTCCTCCACCTACTTCTTCTATTGGAAAGAAATGTTGGAGTATACCTCTGTATGACTCCTTTGGTGCTGTTGGTGACTGCTCTGAGTTCATATGTCTGTTCCTTTTCAATCTTTTTGTTGTGTGCAGTAGCAGATAGAAAAAGCAGCTGGAAAAAAAAGTTGCTCATCGGACGGGAATCGTAATTTAAAACAGGATTTGTGTGGTTAATGGAGCTGTTTAACACAAGCAGATTTGTACAAACAACCCTTCCCCCACGTTTTGCCTGTGCTATCTTCCTGTTTACAATAATCTGCTTCCCTGGGATTACCAGAGACTCTCAGCAATACTCATTGCACTAGTACCTTCCCACCTAATCCAGGAAAGACCCTGTTAACTCAGCCCCTTTGCTGGATCTTGGGAAGTGAATTAGTGGCATCTCTGCAAAAGGCATTTTCTTTCATTGTTACTTACAGCTTCAGAATATTGGATGAGGCTTTACAGCCGCAGAGAACTGTTATTTCTGTATAATTATTGCCTATATTGATTGGGATGCTGCTGATTTGGGTGAAAGTCAATTATTTGCTTTGCAGATCTATCAATAGATGCAATATATCCCTTGATGCTTGCAAATGCATGTACTTGTGTTTGTAAATGCATGTGGTTGCATCTAACCAACTATGTTATGAAATTGCTGGGGTGTTTATGGAAGATAAAGTGCCAGATCTAAACCACTTAATCAGTTTATTGAGCTGTTTTAAATATGGTAACTTCAAGGGGTCGCTGGAACAGGTAGGCGTTCCTCTGCCCAGGACCCTGAGTCAACACCACCAAGCATGCTCCAGCTGACAAGACCAGGTATTCAAAGCGAGCAAGCTAAACGAGCAGTGGAGCAGAGTGGTTGCTGCTAAAAGGTTTAACGTGCAAGATGGGATGTGGGAGCACAGAGTACAGTTGCTATGTGTACTTTCTTTTGCCTTCACCCTGTCTCCAACGGCTGTTTGGAGGTGTTCTTGGGAGATGCCTTGCTCTCTCCTGCTGTCTTTAGCTGCCTGGGTAGTTCAGCTTGTTGTAGGAAAGGAAGAGGAGGCACTTCTTTCTCTCTGGGAAGGTCACCTTTGCCACGGCTGCAGGCACCCTCCCTGTGCCTGCTGCCTCTCCCGGCTGCTGGCCCTCCCTAATCTCCTTACAGAAGCCACTCCATGGCAACCCACACCCGGGAGCCTCTCGGTGTCACCCGTGGGGCTGGGTGGGAGCACTGCCGGCAGGAGAAAGATTTCTGTACCAGGGCGGCTGTCGCTTTCCTTCTTGCCCGAGCATGTCTGCCTGGCGTGATGCTCATCTCAAATTCATAACCTAAACCTCGAGGAAGAAGTCCTTCTGGATTTTTGTGCTTTTCTTCCTCTCCTGTCAAGATTCGTTGTCTGAGATGTAGCCCAGAGAAGGAAGTTTGAAGGGAAGGGCTGCGAGATGTGGCACCGCTATGATTTGGGGATGCACTGCTCAGTGGCTGTACAATTGTTTCATGTAGGTGGGCTTGATTTGTCTTTTTCCAGGTGTAAAATCTCTTTTTCCTTCTTCTTTATTTGATCGATTATTCCTTCTCCCCCCTCCTCTTCCACCTCTGTGTGACCACTCCGTGACTTCCTTCTGTTATAAGGAGCTAGGGCGGGAGCTGGCTCGGGCTTTCAGCATCGTGCACTGAAGTACTTTGTTAGGACTGGAATTGCTAAGAATTCGGGATAGGGACAGAAGCCAAGTGACCTCAGCAGCGCTTTCGTGAGAGGAGAAATTAGAGATGCTTTCACAGAGTTGAAATTAAAGTGGTGTATTGTGGTGGGTTTATTTTAGACTTGCCCTACCTTAACTGCAGCGAGCATTCAATTATACATGACAGAGGTTTAGGTTTGTGTTGGTACAGCTGCTGCTGTAACCTGTTCTAACAAAGCGTGCACAGCGCAGCCAACGCAGTTCTACCAGCACTGCCGTTTTGCATTTGAAATCAGTGTCTTTGTAATATCCCTCTGATGAAAGGCTTTTGCTGCCTGCGCTTAGGTCATTCAATGTATTAAATGGGAACAAAGTTCTTCCTTAATGTTTAATAAATATTATCATACATAAATCTCCTAGAATACCGTCAGCATTTCATTGGTACAAAAGAGCCTTCAAACGAACTCAGCTTGTTGCTTTACATGTATCCTTCATGCTATCCAAGTTTTTGTTAGGCAGCCTGAGGACTGAGGATACCTCTTCCAAATGTATGTTTTTTCCTTTCTGTTTCCCTGTAGGATTCCCTAAGGTTAGGAAGAATTTGATTTTGCTGAAGTTACAAAATATGAAGATTTTTTTGTATGAGATGTGTGAGGAAAGTGTATAAAGAGTACATATTTTTCACAGCTAGGGTAGCTGTGCTTTTCACTCCTCCATAAATACATTTATGTAAACATTTTCCATTCAATACTGAGCCTTGATACTGGGAATTGAATAAGAGACACGCAATGAGGACAAACACAGGTGAGAAAACATCACTTCAGAGCATTGCTTTTCTCGGCATAACATATAGACAACTGATGCCTTTCTACTGCCACATCTGTTCTTTGTGGTCGGTCACAGTTACTGGGTGTATTTACAGACACACTTTGATGGATCACTGAGCAAGCGTCGTGACCAGCACGAGCTTTGGTATCTTAAGACAACCTAGGCCTGGCAGGTAAACAGCTCCTTCTCTGTTAAGCTGGGGCTTGATGCTTTCCCTCCTTGTTGGTCATCTTTGAAGGCTTTGAGTTCCAGCCAGATGAAAAATAAGATGTGTGCACACATCATGTTTGTCTTTTTTTATGCTTAAAGTATCGTCTGACTTCATTGTAGAATCTTATAGTGCAGGTGTCAGCTTGGAGTTAGAAGGAGCACCGGTGAAGCCACCATCGCCTGTAAATTGAGTGTGTTTTACAGCGTTGTTTGACAGCAGAACTCCCTAGTGCGCACAAATGTCACTTTAAGTCAAATCTGGAGAATGAAGAAAGTGTTAGAGCTCATTTTGTAATGTTTCTGTTGGTTGCAAAAAGCTGTGGCACGGTGGAGGGAGGGATGTGTCTTTGAGTAGTATTGGAGAACTAATGAGGACAAAGAGAAGAAAAGTGCTGTGGATTTGGGAGACGCCAGCGCTGGTAGGACAGTCAACAGTAAGAGAAGATGGTGAATTAAACAAGAATGGAGGCATCAGAAAAAGTCGAAATCTAAAACTGGAAGAAAATGCAAGATATAAGTGCACTGTGAAGCAGGAAATAATTTGCTACTTGACTTTAGTGTAAAGGCGTTGTGCGTCAAGAAAAATCAAGAGGGGGTCATCATCTGCTTTAACAGCAGTAGCTGTCATTCTGCAGTGGTTTAGGGATCCAGAGATGGGTGTGCTTTTTGCTGTTAATATACTACATAAATCTAGATCCAGATAGCAGTAAATATTGTCAGTGATATGTCCTAACGTGCCTGTGGGGTTTCTTTATGTTTAGGCAGCGTAGTTGTGAACTTCTTGTTTTGCTGTTCTTTCATTGATGGCTCAGCACCTACAATTTCTGGGTCAGTGGGAATGGACTTCCTAGGCTTGTGTAGGAGGATATTTCCTTAGGAGTCTGGGATTACTGGTCTAATGTTATTTTCATAAGGTTTACAGACTAATTGTAGAAGCTGTTCTGAATAAACACCGAGTAGCAGCATTCTCTGGGATCTTGCCAGCTCTTTTGGTAATGGTGAGAAAAATAATGTTTCCTTCCCTCCTTGTTCTCCTGCAGGTCACGTGGGTTGCCGAAGCTGAAAGAGTCTCGTTCCCATGAGTCTCTCCTGAGCCCAGGCAGCGCCATAGAGGCCCTGGATCTCGGGTCAGAAGAAAACGTCTTTGTCAAACCACTTCACAGCAGTATCCTTGGACAAGACTTCTGCTTTGAGGTAAAGAACGCTCTCCAAACACGCAGCTGATTATACGCTGTCGGTCGGTCTGAACCCTTGCAGTACGCTCCTCTGTGACTTTGTAATTGGAGAACAGATCGGCAGCCGCTGCTCTGCTGAGGTTTGGGTGGGGGCTGTCTAACCAGTGTGCAGTTTTAAAAGTCCTTGAGGCTAATGGCATCAATCAGTCAATGGAGAGAAATCTTTTCCAATTACCGGGTCTTCTAATTGAAAAATCTCTTCAATTTAATAAATATCTAAGCATTTGTAGTTCACGTGCATTCATAAGCTGTGTATTCGTCCTCTTCAAATTCATCTAAAATTAAATTTAGTAAAGATACCTTAACTGAGAAATGTGATTTCCAGTCAGAACACCCTTCCATTAGCTCAGCCCGTTTGCCGATTGCTGAAGGAGAAGCTTCAGTAACTGCGAGCGTGTCCGTTGCCCCGTAGAGCGGGAAGCAAAGATCCTCTTGCTGTTTCAGCTCAGGCTGCAGCACAGCACACGTGGCTCCCAGCTCCAGTTCAGAAGCTGCTTGTGTGAGCACAGTCCTTGCCTCGCAGGACCGGCAGCGTATCCGTGTGTGCTGTGTGGATGTGTCTAAGGCCATCGTCGTCTGTCGGGGCAGGGGCGGGTGGCAGCCTGTCTTCAGCACCATTAGTTAGATGTGTCTGAGCTCCTGAGAAAAAGATCTGTTTACAACCTGGAAAACTGCTCTGGCAGAAAACCAGCGTATCAGGCCCCTCTCCCTCGGGATGTATCCAGGAACTGTTCCTGTTCGCTTCACTCTCATTCTTCTGGTTGGAAGCACTTTCCAGCTTGCATAGGTTTGGGGAGTTCAGTGAGAAAACTGGCAGTAGCTTAGCTCTGATGCTGTTGCCTGAAACTGCTTTTTAATTGTGTGCACAAATGAATGGAAAGAGTAAATGAAGCTTGTCAGGCCATGGAAAAGGGAAAGAGGCCAAGGTGGTTCCCTCCCACGTCAAAACACAGTTGTGTGGGGCATCGAGTGTCAGGGCCGGACCAGGGCACAGCTCCTGCAGTTTGTTTTAGGCTGCTGCCGTGTATGTGGACCCTTGGAAATATTTTGTGTTTTCTGAAGACACCGTTTCCAAAGTGTTTTGCCTGATGTTAATACGTTGTTAGTTCTGTCTGTCTTTATGCTGTTAGTAACCAATTCATCTGCCTCTGGGACTTAACGGGCAAAACTGCAAGCGTTTGATAGCTATGGATCAATTAGCAAGTGTTTTGAGAAAAATAAACTAGCTGGTTGATTAAAGCCTTGTTGAAAAGTTTTTAAGAGCCTCTGTTGCTCCTCATCCATTTCTTTAGTTTGATATTAATTTGAACTGAGGGTTTTTTTCCCTTACTTTTTGTGAGTCTTTTAACCTCTCTGCTTTCTAGGCTTCCATGTGGTTTTCCTGCCTTTTCTTGTTTCCTTTGTTGCTCAAACAACATCGTATCACCTTCTTTGGTTTTTGCAGCCTGTTACACATCTCCTAGGCTTGCCTGAACTCAGCCTGTCACTTATATGTTCCAGGTAACCTACTCCAGTGGCAGTAAATGCTTCAGTTGTTCCTCTGCAGCAGAGAGGGACAAGTGGATGGAAAACCTACGCAGAACGGTGCAGCCGAATAAGGTGAGAGGAACTGTGGAAATAAGATTACCAGGGGAACGGAGGTGGTGTGATTGGATTTTCGTCCAGTGTTGGTATGATTGGATTTTAGTCCAGTGTACCAGGGATTCCACAGATGCAGGTGCAGTTAATGTAGTCTGGGGAGAAGTCCGCTCATCAGTGTATCAAAAGCCTCTCTGTACTGTTGTGGTGCAACAGGTCAGACCTTTAATGAATAAATACATACCAGCATGCATCTTGATCCATCCCTGCCCCACTGCCTGCTTGGGATGTTTCAAACTGATTTGTGAGACCACAAACCTCAGAAGAACGGGATGTGTCTACCTAGGTTTCATGGTTTACTGTGACGGCACAAGGCGGGAATAAAAGCAGAAAAGAAATTTGAGCCAGAATGAGAAGAGGGGTCAAAATATCTGATTAGTCACCTCCGTAGCTGGCATGCCACCTTTGAAGGACAGGCAAACAGTGCTCTTGGAGTCCTTCCCAAAACAATGCAGTGTGCCATGCCAGTCTAGCAGCTTTTGAGTGGCTCCTCTACAGTGTGTTTGTGTTCTAAACCATTTCAAATACAGCTTTTGGAGAAGAGATATGTTCCAGTCCCCATCTTTGACACACAAAGATAGCCCTCTGTCTCTTCTTTAGAAAATATCCGATTTTCTAGACATTCCAATCCTGAAGATCACAGAATCTGATTCTGTTCCCTCCCTTGGGCACCAAAGGCAGACCTTTGCAGCTATTTTGGAGGACAAAATGTTGAGATATTAGGAATCCTGAATCAAAGCTGAGCTCTTTCTTCTGCACAGGACAATTGCCGTCGAGCTGAAAATGTGCTCCGTCTCTGGATCATTGAGGCAAAGGACCTGGCCCCTAAGAAGAAATACTTCTGTGAGCTGTGCCTTGATGACACTCTCTTTGCCCGCACCACCAGCAAAACTAAAGCAGATAACATCTTCTGGGGAGAGCACTTTGAGTTCTACGGTCTCCCACCTCTTCACAGCATCACAGTTCATATCTACAAGGACGTGGAGAAGAAGAAGAAAAAGGACAAGAACAATTACATAGGCTTGGTCAACATTCCTGTGGCCAGCGTAACTGGACGCCAGTTTGTGGAAAAATGGTACCCAGTCAGCACACCCACACCCAACAAAGGGAAATCCGGAGGACCTTCCATTCGGATAAAGTCCCGTTATCAGACCATCACCATCTTGCCCATGGAGCAATACAAAGAATTTGCCGAGTTTATTACCAGCAACTACGCTATGCTGTGCTCTGTGCTGGAGCCAGTGATCAGTGTGAGGAATAAGGAAGAAATGGCTTGCGCCTTGGTGCACATTCTTCAGAGCACTGGGAGAGCTAAGGTAAGAAAAGGCCGTTCCTGTCAAAACAACTCTGTCTCACTGGGAATAGGTGATACCTGTTCAGCTAGAAACTAGGAAGCCTGGGCTGGCAGGACCTTAAGCGGCAGCAGAAGGTGCCAGATGGGATCAGGCTGAGAAAAGGGTCTCGGGAACATCTGAAAAGACTTGGGCGGTTGCGTCTACCAGGAAAGCGTGAAGATAGGCATGATACCAACAATGGTTAAAAGCTGATACAATGACCAAAGATGCTGTGTACAAAGTATAAGCAAGAGGACTGTACAACTTCATGTTATTCTGGAAAGTTAGGACCTGCACTTGAGTGTTCAGGACCCTTTTCTGTATCTCTAGAATCGTCGTACAGGATAAGAGATAAATAAGCAAGGGATTAGTAAACTGGAGAATGACTTCTATAAGTAAGGTCTCTGATACAGTGAGCAGCGGAGTGCTGTTGTTGATGCAATGCTAAGTCAGCTAATCAGTGCTAACATTGATTTCATATCAGTGTTGAACAGCCGTTTGGAGAATCTGTACTCGGTGAAAGGTGATCCCACCTGCCCCAAGGATGTCATTAGGACTTCTGGGTGCACACTGGTGGTTCTCTGTGAAGCAGTAATTGGAACAAGCCTTGATTTCTTTGAATAGATTGTGGGACAATATGCTGTAGGTCTTGGGAAATTCTGGGAAGTATTTACAAGCACTGATTTATCTGGATGCTGCCTGCCAAGAGGGTGTGTGAGCAGTACCAGGCTGTAGACAGCTTCATCCAGTAGTGCCAGCTAGAGCAAGTTAAGCATGACCGAACACAAGTTAGAGGATTGGAGATGTGGAAGGATGGCAATAAGCCTAATTTAACTGTTCCATGTAGGTCCTTCTATATTTGCATAATCATATGCCACTCTCTACTATTACCCCCTTGATGTATGTTTTGGAAAGGCTGATGCTCTGTGACTCTGTGTTAGGAACTAATTCCTTTCCAAGTTTTGTCTGATCAGGAGAAGCTGGTAGCTGGCACAGCTCCTTGTAGGCTTGAGTTGAAATCCTGCTGGAAAGCAGGCTCTGTCTTCTTGCCGTGCTAGCTGCAACAGGTAGATAAATTACTGTTACAACTTTGCCTTCCTAGTGCTTGAACGTTTGAACCTCTATTTACTGACAGCATTGAGCGGCTCAGGCTGCTGTAACCTGCAGCTGCAAAGAGGGTACGTTCCCAGGTCACACTGTGGTGGTGGTAATGATGCAGCTGTGTGTTCCTGGTTTGCGCCAGGTGAAAATGATTCTCTCGGATTTTGCTGGAAAGAAGCAGCAGTAATGGATTGAGACCAGAGTACTAAATGTATTTTCAATCTATATTTATCATATAGCGTTTGTTCTGCATGATTTACACTCACGCTAGCAGTGCAGTGTGGCTTCTGTAGCTAATGGGGTTTTGAAACCTCCCTCCAGCACTCCCGTTGCTGTTTGGAGGATGCTGTTTGCAGCAGAACCAGCAAGTCACAGTTATCATTCAGCCCTGATTCAGGGGTTAGTTTGTGTTTGAGAGGTGGGGTTTTGGGGGGTTTTTTGGTGGGGGGTTGGTTTGTTGTGGTTGGGGTTTTTTTGTTTGGTTTTTGTTTTTTTTTTTTTTTTTGCAACAATTAAAGACGAGTGTACAAAGGAGAAATAGGATTGCTCTCCTGGAGAACTTTGCAGTGCCTGAAGCTGGCGCTTGCAAAATACCAAGTATTTATTGTGAAATGCTGAGTGTCCTTGGCTCACATAAAGTTATCACTTCAGGAAATAAGTATTACTATAGAATTAGAGCCAATATCAAGAGGTTACTCACTGCATCAAACTTGCTGATAGTTCCTGCCAGACATTTGAATGCAGTTTAAGTTAAGCCATATAGACCCACAGCAAATATGTTAACTTTTTTCCCAGATCCTGAACCACTTTTGGTTTGTGAATTTAATATACGTAAGCCATTCTTCTTATTTAAAGTTCACCAAGCTACGAGAACTTTTGCCTTGTGAAATCTAGGTTTTTATGTAATATCCAGTATTGAAAGGTAAATACAGTATCACAGTTTCTTTCAGCAGACAAACTCACTGATAAACACACTGGCGAGAGTTTCTGTGCAGGTTCCAACCTGAAACACAGCCTTGGCTGTGAAGGTTTTATTTTAGAGACTTTTCCTTCTCCCTTTGTAATGTGTGATCTGTATAATTTTACAGATACAGTGAACCCAAGAAGAGCCCTAGCTGTTGCCCTAGCTCTTAGTACATGTAGTATCTGCACCTCCGGTCCCAAGCTCGTCTGTCATTCCAGCCATCCACTCCTCTGTTATCCTTCCCTCTTGGCTTCCACACCCAGCCTGACATGACTGAGTCTGCTTAAAATAACCTCTTGCCATTTGTCATTTTATTCTTCAGGACTTTTTGACGGACTTGGTGATGTCTGAGATAGATCGTTGTGGGGAGCACGATGTCTTGATCTTCAGGGAGAACACTCTTGCTACCAAAGCTATTGAGGAATACCTCAAGTTGGTAGGGCAAAAATACCTTCACGATGCACTAGGTAAGAAAGCGCTTTCTGCATCCTGTTTGCATTGCAAAGGGCTAACCCTGAACTGTCTGCAACATGACTGAAGCCTCATGCACCTAGGGATCTGGGATGGGAGGGAACTGCCTCAGCACGGAGCCTGAGCGCCTAGTATCCAAGCAGCAAAATACTTGCTGTCTTACACTTGGTGCCCTTCCTCCAGACAGAGGGAAACGCTCCTTGGGGCCTGCAGGAGTAGCTCCTAAGGAAAGGCAAACTTGATTTGATACAGCTGAGTCCCTTTTACAGTTTGTGTCACCACACTATGTGTGTCTGGGCAACCTTTTCTGCCTCTAGTTGTGATGAAGAGGTCTAATCCTCTTGATTTGTGGGCAACGGTAATTGTTCCATCTGATATACGATCAGACTTTAAAAAGGGATTTTGACACAATTGAAGTTTAGCAGAGGAAACTGAGCCCAATACCTTGTGTTGTGGTGCCAACAGTGAATCTGGTGTCACGTGCAATACAATTGGGTAGAGATTTCAGAAAGGGTGAAGTGTAATTTTCACCTATCTCCTTTGATTTTTAAGAAGCCCTGCAATCAGTTTAGGCCCAAGTACTGCCACCTTGGGCATTAAATACACTCCAGGATATCTGGCTGACAACTTAGGTTCCCATTCCTAGGTGAACATTGCTGGGGCATCTCCAGTTGGTCTCCTTCTGTTGCCATCATAGCGAACAGCAGATGCTAGCTAGAGCATTACCCTGTGTGTGGTAGGAGATGCCCACCCTCGCACTTGAGTGGAATGCAGGTCAAACAAGAAAACTCATTTCCAGATGCATTAGTCGCATGTATTGGCACATTCTGGAGTGACCCGTGGACTTGCTTAGCCCTTTACCACAGAGCAATTAGAATCATAGAATCGTAGAATGACCAGTTTGGAAGAGACCCACCAGATCATTGAGTCCAACCATTCCTATCAAACACTAAACCATGCCCCTCAGCGCCTCATCCACCCATGCCTCAAACACCTCCAGGGGAACATTCCTATTAAGTGTTTGAACTGGAATCTTGCCCCAACAAAAGTCCTTAGACAAACATGGGCAGAAGGAGCCAGGCTGCAGGGCTGCTGGGCAGCACAGGGCAGGAGATCGAGATGCAGACTGTCTCGGGAGACTCTTGCTTATCTTTATCCAAAGGGCTCTTTATTCACCACCTCATTAAAACTGCCTACCCAACCTGTGATGTCCTACTCTGTTCCCCTGGTGGGGTCTTAATGTCCATCGTTACGTGCCAGGGTGGATTCTGATTACTGTGTTATTCTCCCCTTTCCTCTGAAACATTCTGCTCTAGTCATAAGCCGCTGCCTTGGGAATTACTGTCCATGCAAGTCATATTGCAGTAAAGAGGACCAAAACATGCACGATCCTTTCTGAAGAAACTCACAGCCTCATTACAGTTAGCTTTTACCAGCTCCACACAATCATTGTTATCCATGATTGCACAGTGAGCCACCCATCCCCCTGTTGTTTCTTGGATGAAGAAAGCTTTGGAATTTGATACATGAGAAATAAGATCAGACCAAAGCCAAGTCCCGCACCACATCCTTTCAGAAAAGGGGGGGGAAAAACCACCAGCCTTCCCAGCAGTTTTGCCTTGTCCTCAGCAGTCCCAGACACTGGCAAGTCATCAAGGAGATAGTTGGCTAAATTAGTGCTCCAAGGGTCAGTATAATCCACTCTGTGATTATATGCATTTCGGCCATTTCTTAAGCATAATGAGCCTGTTCTGATAGTTTTATTCTCCTGGGTGGAACCGCTGAGCACAATTCAGAGTCCCCAACTCCTGCTTGCTGTGGAGGAATGAGTAGTGCGTTACTTTGTACTGTGCTTTTCAGCAGACCGAACGATCAGCCGTTGAACCGGTATATTACACTCAACTGCAAGCCCCTTAATGTGCAGTAATTACATAAAAATATTTTAAAATTGATGACTTCTGGTACATCATTTAGAGCATTGCTGCTGAGCGATAAGGTTGTAAATCAGAGATGTGAAAGACGGAAAATCCCCTAAGGTCATCCAGCTTGTCTGTAGCTCAGGGCAAGATAGTCCATGACAATATACCCATCTAATTCTTTGTCAGGTTTTAGATGTCATTTTGCTCACATGCCATGTACTTCGAAAGGATTAACAACATTACGTTTGGTGTCAGCTATTTAATACAGCCCTAAGAGCATCTTAAGATATGATTAAGGCAGGATCTTGTGGGCAACAGAGTAAGGTTCAAATGTGTTTAAGGAAAAAAAAATTAACCAGTAAGCAACAGATAAAACAGAATTGGGCCAACAGAAACAGTGCCGAGAGTTTTGTAATCTCAATGCCAGTGCCCTCAGCAGAAATTTTTGGACCCCAACAAAAAAAAAAAAAAAAGCTTAAGAAAATGTCCTGCCTGCTTTACTTGCAAGAACAATGCTGACTTGAGATCTGGGGAGAGGGTTGGGAGGTGTGCAAGGATTTTATGAAAACCAAGACAAGAAACGAAGCCCTTTTGCACAAACAAGTCCTGTGGCTTAGCTCAGAGCCAGCGAGATCATCTGAGGAGATGAACTTAAAAGACATGGAATCATTAAACATGTGAATAAAGAGTTTTTCCCGGTGAACAACAACAGTCTAAAAATTGCTTGGCATGCTGACATACATATTACTAGGAAAACTCATAAGTAGTTCCTATATGTCAAACAAAGGGATGGTCATCTGGTTTTTATGTGTCCAGTTTCTGTTGTGATGCCGTAAGTGAATGTTGACAGGAATGCAAAGGATTTTGAAAGGTGCAGGCTATAAAAATGTTGTAAATGTTGCCACAAGAGGTTGAGAAAATTAACGGTATCTAGTGAGAACTCAGAAACTGAAGCTATTCAAGAGCAAGGTGACACTTTCTAAAATGTAAAAAAAAAATGGAGTAAATCTAGAAATAATAAAAATAAATAACATTGTCAAGTGCATTTCCGAGGGGAATTATGAAGACAGATAGCACAGCTTCATTGCTAAGAATGTGGAGGATTTTATAGTAGAGAATGCAATTTGAAAACAAATTCAAATCATGTTCTTTAGCTACAAGTGCAGCATCTGCAGGGGCTGTAAGCAAAGCCATCCTGTTATTGCACCTCTGTCTGGGGGCAGTGAGGGCATGGGGGGCTGAAGCATCAGAGCACCAGCCACCTGATCTGGTATGGCAAGTGCTCTGCTCTGCAGGAGCTGGGAGGAGTCACGTCCCCAACATCTGGTGTCTGGAGGCCGTATCACAGACAGAGCAGAAGAGGCAGTTGCCGAGGGAAGAAATAAGCAGGATTTAAAGGTGTGTCAAGGCAGCTTGTCGTGTAACGACCCTGGTTTGTCATCCTCTTCCCTTTGTCCAGGGGAGTTTATCAAGGCTCTGTATGAGTCAGATGAAAACTGTGAAGTGGATCCCAGCAAATGTTCATCCAGTGAATTAACAGATCATCAGAGCAACCTGAAAATGTGTTGTGAGCTGGCCTTCTGCAAGATTATCAATTCCTACTGGTGAGGCATCTCCCCTCCCCTTCTCCCCCGTGAGGTCACTTGCTTAAAGGGTGCTTGTTCCTCCTCCAAAGAAAAGAAAACGGCAGTTGTACGGGAAAATAGCATAGACACACCTACCTTTTGAGACTGACTTTGTTTCCTGACTTTACTCCCTTCCTACACATGACACCATTTTGCAAGGGGAACTTGTCCCCAGATTGAGGGGTTCCAGGCCCACACGCTGTACGCGGCAGGAGCTGCTGCTGAAATGCTTTGCCAGGCGAGCACAGACTGAGCTGTGGCTGCTTAAAGTGAAAAGATAACAGCTTAGCTTGAACTTGGAATAAAATGTTGAAAGTTTTGATCTCTGTAGAAAACGTTCGCGGACCCTTTAGATCTGTAGAATTGTATGGGCAATCACGGGGAGGAAACGTTGGGATTTCTATTAATCTCTGTTTCTGAATAGTAGTGAAAGAAGGGCCCTTCTGCCTCAGGACTGAGCGCACGTGAAATACGGAGAGAGCTTGACAAGCAAGATAAGAATTTCCGTTATGGAGATCGATTCAGTTTGGTTCAGTTTGTTCTTAGTATTCCAACACCCTGTTTGCTCCAGGGGAGCGGTGGATAAGTAGTTCTTAGGTCACAGATCGGCATGTCTGAAAATGGCTTCGCTTAACATATATTTAACAAGGGATGCCTTAAAGACTACTTAAATATTACCAGATTAAAGGGGGTGGGGGAGTCCAAGAATAGATGCCTAAGGAAGAAAGAAAAAGAGCCAGTGGTGTTTTCTGACAGATAACTATTTCAGGTGATCGGTCACCAGCTCAACTTGTTGCATCTCGCTGCCCAAATGATTTTATTTGCTGCTTTGTTGTTTTTCAGCGTCTTCCCTCGTGAGCTGAAGGAGGTATTTGCATCGTGGAAGCAGCAGTGCCTGAGCAAGGGCAAGCAGGACATCAGTGAACGCCTGATCAGCGCTTCCCTCTTCCTCCGCTTCCTCTGCCCCGCTATCATGTCCCCCAGCCTCTTCAACCTCATGCAGGAGTATCCTGACGACCGGACATCTCGCACGCTCACACTTATTGCTAAAGTCATTCAGAACCTCGCCAACTTTGCTAAGTAGGTGATGACAGTAAAACTGAAGCTGATTTCTCTGGGGACACGAGTCGCTGCAGGTCACTGTGGAGCAAGGGAGCCCCGCTTTGGGAGTCGTGTTCGCAGGCAGCTGATTCTCTGTCAAACTGAAGTCAGCCTTAAAAAAAGAGGGAAATTCTCACTTACGTGTGAACGCTGTTCCCCGTGAGACACCTCAGTGCCTAGCCAGATACTTTTCACATGCAGATTTGTTCCGTGTTGAATTCAGTAGAGGGGACACTGTAAAATCAGGAGGAGCTGTGCATTAGCATGTCAGTGTGTGTACTATTTCAAAAGAAAGAAAGCCTGTTCCCTCAGAAAATCATGATTTTCTTCCATTCTTCCTCCACAATTCCCAGCTGAACGATACATGGCGTGTCTTTTACTGGGAAGGAGATACAGTTCTTTGGGGAGAAGAGAAAAAAGGTGTCTGTGGGAGGGAGGAGGGAGAGATGTGTTGAGTCCTTTGTCATAATGTGAACGGTGAATCACTAGGATTTAAATAAGTCCGAGAAAGCAGTGAATCTCTTAAATTGTCCATTTTTTTGTTTCCCAGACCAAATCTTCAGAAAGGCAGGTCTGAAGTAAAGCCTTTGAGTAAGCACTTGTACCCTGCATTTTGTGTGGAGATTGTTGACTGGGTTTCCCCCGTCCCCTGCCTTGCAGGTTCGGTAATAAAGAAGAGTATATGGCCTTCATGAATGACTTTCTGGAACATGAGTGGGGAGGAATGAAGCGTTTTCTGCTGGAGATCTCTAATCCAGATACAGTCTCAAACATGCCTGGATTTGAGGGCTACATCGACCTGGGAAGAGAGCTCTCAGTTTTGCATTCGCTCTTATGGGAGGTTGTGTCCCAACTTGATAAGGTAAAGGGGGCTGGAGGCCTGGGAGGGTGAATCTGGTGATTGTATCGTAGCAACGATAAACACCAGGAAACATCAAGGGAGCAGCTGAAGCCTGCTTTGGGGAGAAGTTATTCAACAATGCTTGAGAAGAATGTTTGATAGCGATATTTCACAACTCTTCTTGCTGTGAGTTCAGAGCAGGACCTTAAACAGGGTGTGTGAAGTGGTCTGGCTTCAGCAGTAGTGCAAACACTTTGCAGAGCCTGAAGTAAGGAAGGGCGTTCAATGGTGGAGAGGGCAGTGCTTAAAAGTAGGCCTGGAATTCCCTAAGCAGCTGTTCCTTTCTCATAAGTGAGCTGGAAAAAAAGGGAGGGTGTTTGGGCAGAAAATGGAAATGTGGCGGTGCTTTTTTTTGATGCTAAGGGGGATGCTTTGCTGCACACCCAGCAATGATGTGTTGGCCAGGCAGAGCTGTTCTCAGTAAAGACCTGATCCAAAACCTGCTGAGATGTTCTCATTTGTGTGGTCTTTGGATTAGTTCCTAGAGTACAAGAGGACGTCATGTAAAAACCTGGTTCCGCTCGCAGTGCTGCCTCATAAAAAAACCAAGATGCTTTCTGGCGTGTGCCATGCTGGGGTCGTATGCATTGCCCAGACTCTGCTCTGCTGATCACAATAGACAGCACTGACAATAACCATTGCTTCCATTTAACTACAGAAGGAGTAAAGGCAGTAGTTTGTTCTTCCTTAGCTGTGTGACTTCACAGGATCCAAAATCATTAACAATTTGACAGCAAAGGTAGTTGGTAAGACCCAAAAGGGCTGAGCGGCGAGTTGGTTGTGGTTTGTGGTTTGTTTTTTTTTCTGCAAGTGCGCTGTTTCCATATTTCAGTGTTTAGAGGTGTATTATTTTGTCAGTATTCGATTTATATTAGTCTTTATTTTGAAACTGGAGGAATGAGGTGAATTGCAATGCGCTCTTAATACTTCCATTGCATTAAGGTTTGCCAAAATAGTTATTTGTTGGGTAGTTATTTTCTCACAGTACATTATTTAAAACAGAAAACAAAAAAACCTGAGCTTGTTGCATCACAGTAGACTGCAATGTCCTTGACTCAAAAAGGCAATATGTATTAATCTCAGTTAATCATAGCTTGATAACAATTTATGGTCTTGTTTTTCTGTTTCCCTCCTGCATGCACACAGTGTACGTTTTAAGTGTCACAGGTAGCAAAGTCAGCGATAAAGCTTGTTCAGCAGGCTCAGAGGCAGAAGCAAAATCAGCGCTCGAAAGAGCAGATCCTCCATTTCCACAAACTGGGGTAAAACCACCAGTGCAGGGAACACGGCCACCCCCCTCCAGCAGGTCAGGCATTAGGTCGGGAGAAACCCAGCTCCCATCTGTAGAACTGCAGATGGATCTTCGGATTTGGTGTGAGTTCTGTGAGCTGCTCTCTGGATGCAGTGGTCGTAAATGTCTTCAGCAGTGAGGAAAAGGAGGAGCCAGACCTGGATAAACCATCAAAGCAGATCTGCTTCCCCCTTTCTGTAGGTTAGATGCATGGATCTATCCTAGCAGGCTCTCGGGAGCTGGTATAGTGGTTTGCTAACAAGAGAATTAAGGGTTAGAGTTACATAGCAACACTGCTTTACTGCAGGTAATGGCTGGGAAGCGATGGGAGAAGTCACTTCAGAGATTTTAATAGACACAGAAGAAGTGCTACATGAAAGTGTCTGTAAAGAGACCTTTCTCTGGAGCCAATCTGACCAAATACCTGCCTACAGGAAAAATAGGGGTATCTTTGAAAAGAATATAATCTTTTTAGCAGAGTTTTACTTTCTTACAAACTTTCAGGACTTTCACCTTCTTCCTTCAGTCCCAAGGACCTGAAGGTGCCCTGTAGTTGATACAAGCAGCAGGGACCCAGGGTGGGGAGAAAGATAAAGGGCCTGAACAAGGAGCCTTTCTTGCCGGAAGGACAGCTGCTCTTATCCTAGCCCTGGCCAACACTGAGCTGACACCTAGTTTAATTCCAGGCTGATGTGATAATGTTAGGATGAGGATCACTGATGTTTACATGCACTTATTTTTCACTTTTAGGTAGGGAAGAACGCCTTAACTTTTTATAACAGGGTGCTGTAGAGGATGGCATCAGTGTAGGATGCCAAAAGCAAAAGGATTATGAAATGAAACCTTCCTTTTCCCGCATCTCCCTCAACCCTTGCGATTCTCTCATGATCCCCCTGAATGCCGCATCCCCTTGTCTGTTGGCATGCATTTCCTTCACCACATGACACCCTTTGCCTGGAGAGTTCCCCCCACTAGCTGAATCTGTAGTCTTTGAATGCCCTTTAATGATTAGATACCATAGTTTTCACTTTGACCTCACCTACCCTGAACTTAGTTTGCTTTGCATGATAGTTTTGCATTGGAATGGCAACAGTTTTGTTTAATTGAGCATGATTTTTATTTTTGGGGGTCAATCCTAATTTCTTTTCTATTTCCTTTTCTTTCCTCAATGTCTGCTGCACCCTGTTTCGTCTCCTCCATCCATCTCGTCGCCGTGGTTACGCTGCTCCGTAACACTGCATTACGGTCCTGGCACACCCGCACACAACCACCCACCCTCCTTCCTTCCACCTCCACCCCTCCGCCTCTGTGCATCGTTATCAAAAAAAAAAACTGGCGGATGTCGCGGTGCTTGTTGTCCAATTAGGGTGAAAATTCCTTCCTACAGGCGACCGTGGCAAAACTGGGGCCTCTTCCTCGTGTTCTTGCTGATATCACCAAATCAATGACCAACCCTACACCGATTCAGCAGCAGCTGAGACGATTCACTGAGCACAGCTCTAGTCCCAACGTCAGTGGCAGTCTCTCCTCAGGGCTTCAGAAGATATTTGAGGACCCCACTGATGGGTATGTAATGACCAGAGCTCAAGGGAAGATGTGGGACGAGGGGGTTGTTAGGCCTGTTAAGAGTTGAGTGCTTCATCGCCTGAACTGTCTGCCGGGGCCAGCTGCAGGAGCAGGGAGTTGGGGCCTCTCTCGTGGGGAGCACACAGTTCCAGGAAGAGGATGCGCGAGGTGGCAGCCCAGACCCAAAGCTTTTGACTTACCCAGGACTCAAATATGTCTGTAGGAGTCAGTGACTTAAGCTGTTAAAAACCAGTTTTGCAATTTACTGCTGGTCTGAGAGAGCAGATCCATAGTCGGCCTTAACGGGCTGAGACAGGCTGAGAGGGCTGGTGTTGTTCCACCTGCAGAAGAGAAGGCTCCAAGGAGACCTTAGAGCAGCTTCCAGTACCTGAAAGGGGTTGCAGCTGGGGACAGACTTTCTAGCAAGGCCTGTTGTGACAGGACAAGGAGTAATGGTTTTAAACTAAGGGAGAGGAGATTTAAACTGGATATATGTCACAATTTAGCCCAGCCTGGCCAATTTCAGCAGCTAAAACCGAGACGGGCTCTCAATTCCCTTCCTCCCACCCCTGAGGAAAGGGAAATTATAGGAATAATAATGATGAAATAATAAGAAAGTAATAACATAATGCAGATATATGATATCCCCACCCCCTGATGACCCTGCATCACCACAAATACTGCAGAGCAGACACGAGGGAAGGGCTCTACAACCAGGAGGGAGCTGAGCTCAGGATCTGGATTTAAGAATGCACAGGTCCAGGATCAGGAGCGAACAGACAGACGAGGTCCCCGCTGGACATTGGCTGTCAAAGAACAGAGAGAGGCCCTCATGATCTCTCAGTTTTATCACAAATGTGACATCTAGGGGATGGAATGTTTTGTGATCAGTTTGGGGTCACCTGTCCTGTCTGCCCCTCCATGCAGGCGTGACCTTCTCCACCCCTGTCACTTACGGCTCCACCAGCTCAGGGATGGCCTTGGTTTCTATCGGAATAAGCCTAAGCAATGGCCTTTCTGCATCCCAGTGCCCCGTGTGATCACTGCCAGAGAGAAACCCTGTCTGAAAAACATGCGGTTACCTTCGGAAAATGAAGTTACTTAGACAAGACTTAGCTGAAAAGGTAGAAAACTGACTCTAATTTAGCTCAAACCACAACAATATAAGGAAAAAAGTTTTTGTGCTGAGGGTGGTGAAACACTGGCGCAGGTTGCCCAGAGAGGTAGTGGAGGTCCCATCCCTAGAAACATTCAAGACCGTGTTGGACCAGGCTCTGAGCAACCTCATGGAGTTGAAGATGTCCCTGCTCGCTGCAGGGGGGTTCGAGTGTGTGACCTGTAAAGGTCCCTCCCAACCCAAAGCCTTCTGTGATTCTACAGTAACGTTGCCTTCTTGCAACCTGGCCACTTATTTACTGCTCATAAAGAAAGTTGGACCTTGTGGAACTTGGTGCTGTTGAAATAGTGAAAATAGGCCCTCTCCTGTCTAGTGCAGGGTTTCTCACACTGTAATAGCTGTTAATTTGAATTCAAAAACTGTGGCAGGGCAGAACTGCCAAAGAGCTTGGATGCCATGGGCTCCCAGTACTTTCTGTGCCACCAGGTACAAGGGCCAGTTTTGTAGTGAAGAAGTGTCTTCCCTCGCAGCTCACATCTAGATCTACAGGAGCCTTCAGACAATTCCTGTTAACTCCTCAGACACCCACAATCCATAATGCTGGCAAAGGGTTAGATGGGATCCGAAACCCTCTGAAGTCTTGCTGGAAACTGAAGTGTCTGAAGGGAAAGATTCAGTGGGAATGAACACGAGGAGCTCATAAGAGGAAATCTGGTTCCTTGAAGCTTTCTGTTGGGGAGGAGGTTAAATGAAGTAGAAAGACTTCACTGGGACAGATCTCTCAGGGTCTTAGCTGCTTAAAAATTAACAAGTTCTTTTCCACTCCACAGTGACTTGCATAAGCTGAAGTCTCCAACCCAGGACAATGTAGATGGTTATTTCAGGGGCAAGACTCTGCTGTTGGTTCAGCAGGCGTCCACCCAGAGCATGACTTACTCAGACAAGGATGAAAGAGAAAGCCTTTTGCCCAATGGACGTAGCATCTCTCTCATGGACCTCCAAGATCCTCACACCGCTCACAGCGACCACGCTTCTGTAATGCACGATGTGCCTTTGCGCCTGGCTGGCAGCCAGCTCTCCATCACGCAGGTGGCGAACATCAAACAGCTGTGGGAAACCCAGAGCACCCCCCAGAGCGCTCCGCAGGTGAGAAGGCCTCTGCACCCAGCTCTGAACCAACAGGGTAGCCTCCAGCCTCTGTCATTCCAGAACCCGGTTTACCATCTCAACAACCCAACCCCGCCAATGCCGAAGGCCTCTGTGGACTCCAGCCTGGAGAACTTGAGCACTGCCAGCTCCCAGAGCCGGAGCAACAGTGAAGATTTCAAACTCAGCGGACCCAGCAACAGCAGCATGGAGGACTTCACCAAGCGAAGCACGCAGAGCGAGGACTTCTCCCGGCGCCACACGGTCCCCGACAAGCACGTCCCCATCGCGCTGCCCCGCCAGAACAGCAGCAGCCAGGCACAGATCCGCAAAATGGACCAAGCTGGGCTGGGCGCTCGGGCCAAAGCGCCGCAGTCCTTGCCGCACAGCACTTCCTTGCGGAGCACGGGAAGCATGTCGGGAGTGTCGGGGGCCATGGTGCCTGAGCCCGTTCAGAATGGGAGCCGGTCCCGGCAGCAGTCCTCATCCTCCAGAGAGAGCCCTGTCCCAAAGGTGAGGGCAATTCAGAGGCAACAAACGCAGCAGGTAAGCAAAACCTTTTTCCAGTGCTTTCTGCTTCGGTGTTTAGCTGATCGCTGCATTGACTTTCAAAGCTTTTTGTAGATGAATTGAGTTGAATGAAGAGTCCTGGCATTTAAGCCAAGGCACCGGTATAAAGTGTAAAGAGTAGTCATGCTTGTTACCCTTACAAGCTTGGCAAGCCTAGCTTAGGTATTGTTTTATGATGCTTTTGTACTAAATTTACAAGAAAAGGCTTACTGTTTACTAAGTAACCTCTCTAGCAAGCCTGCTGAAAGAAATAGAACTTGACAATTTCTCTGAATAAAAAAATAACAGAAGCAGCTTTGTTCAAACTGTAGTTCGGGTTGCCAGGTGAGAATGCGTTTGCCCTGTGGTGCTAATTTAGAAGCGTCGCTGTCTCAAACCAGAGCAATAAACAAAGGTAAACTATCAGAGAATATGCTGCTGCCAAAATAATAAGTACAGGTTTCTTCAGCATGAAGAAATCTCTATTTCACCAGAGTGCTGGTCCTCAAATAACTATTTGTTTTTAATTAATTTTAATTAATTGTTCCAAACTATGAATAATGCAACACTGTGTTAGGGCTCACAAAAAAGAGGGCAGAAGAAAAGATGGCACAGATGATCATACAGTGATCAAAAGCTAATGCAACCAGTGCAAATACGAACCAGAACAAGTACAAATCCAGCAATCAAAATAGTATTTTCACAAATAACAGCTCAGGAGGCTGATACTACAGTTCTTATCCTTATTTTTGTATCCCATGGATGAGTAGCCTTGGTAAACACAAATAACTCCAGTCAGAATCCACAGAACACATGCTATAATTTTGGAGCACTGAAAAGGGGGGATGCCCCTTCCTGGCTCTTGGATTCTCCCAAGAGTTTTAAGGCTGAATTTTGTGACCACAATCACATTAGATGAGGTAAATTTTGGAGGCTTAAAACCACAGCACCAGGAAACTCGATACACCAGTTCACGGTCAGCTGAATCACATACGAAACTTCATAATAATTTGGTCTCTCCAAAGGATGGAATTTCAAATCCCAAGGATGGAACTCAGAAAACTGTGTGGTGATGAAATCTTCAAGAATATCTTTCACCGCTACTTTCTTGTTTCCAGTTAAGATCAGTGAATCCAGATCTTGCTTGCGGAGAAGGAATAAAAGTGATAACAGTGAATATACAAATTCCTTGGGAAAGGAAACATTCAAATTAGGGAAACCAATGTCTGTCCCACAGGTCTTGCCCACTGTACAAGGCCTCAGAAAATGGGCAGAGAGGATTGATTGGTAAAGTATCGTGAATATAGCTAAGCCCAGTGTGGAGATGGTGGGAAATTTTTAGGCCAGTAACAAGGATCAATTTGAGGGATAAGCTCCCTTTGCAGTTCCCAGGCATCCACTGTGATCCTGTATCGTATGATCTGCTGAGGAGCTGGTGCCTTTCCTTAGGGCTTGACACGGGAAGTGCCTACACAAATATGTGAAGAAGGCTTTATTCGGAAGGTGTTACGGTGAGGAGAAGGTACAGGTGGTGTGTCTCCAGCCTTCGTGCATACGCCTTACCAGGTGGCTTCAGCCCTGTCGGTGTTACAAGAAACGTTCAGTTTGCTCTTTGCAAACCCCTGGGTCTTCCCATCTTAAACTGCTGACTGCCCCAAGTACATTGGTTACCTTTGCTTGCTCATCATCAAAAGGACGTCTCGGACTTCCCTTGTCTCCAGTTATTTTTTCCATTGAGCTTCGTAGATGCCTGCAACTATGACTTGATCCAGGTCAGTTTCATTCCCCCTTCTTGTAGGTGATGCACATCTACTTATTTTTCTACTCTACTTCCTATACTCTTTGTTTCCACTGGATTAATTAGAATACTTGCTCGTACTTTGTTCAGAGAAATCAATTTGTTCTTTCCTTCCCCACATCCTTGAGAAATGTCTCAAAAGCGTGCCAAAGCAAGTGGCCAAAATTTTTTTGAGGCAGATTCCATTGCATCTTTTTAATTGCAAATTGTGTTGTGGAATTCTGTTCTTTTTTAAAAAAAAAAAAAAGAAAAAGAGAAAAGAGAATTTGGGCATGTTCTTTCTAGGCCTGTTCTTTCTAGGCCTGTTCTTTCTAGGCATGCTTTGTGGGCGTTATAATTATTGGACTCTGTTCTCTACAAGTCCCATTTGTTTCTGAATATAGAGCTAGGCCCTTTGTTTGCTGGGAGAGGTCACTTTTTGCCCTCCATTTCCATTTAGTAGGTAGGTGGGAACAGAAATGTCAGTGCATTCCTCTGGAAGAGAAGCAAAGAGGGGAATTAATACATGTTCCTAGCAGGCTTTTTCTTTTTTACCCTTTATTGAAGTATAACTCATAACCCATTAGCATGTGAAACACTTGCCATCCACTTGGTCTTTGAGTTTGGCTGCTGAGAATATCGAGTCCTACAGCTCGGAAGGTTGTTTGGCAAGGCTGTGCTGATCAGCAGTCTGTTACAAGGCCGATGGTGTAGATTATAGTCACCCTTCTGCTATCTCAGTCCTCCATAACTCCAGCTATGACACTGTGCATCCATAGCTCTTCCCCCAGTGATTCCTAGAGCCAAAGTATTTCCCTGCAAGAGGAGCTCATTGGTGGCAGAGCCGCGCACAGTTCACAGTCTCCCTCACAGCAAATACCTTCGGAACACCTGACGTAGGAGCCATGCGGAGCCGTCCCATTGCAATTGAGAGAGGCTGGTAGCCTTCCTTCCAGCAAAAAGGACTCTGCATCAATCCAGGGGGGATTCCTGCTCCTTGTCTTTGCCTTCATACCTGTCTTTGCTGAGCCTTCTTCCAGTGCAAGAGTTTTTGTGGCCGCTCAGGGCGGCTGAGCTGTTGCAGGCAGATCCTCTGGCCAGAGTTGGTGCAGGGTGTTGTGCAGCACATGCCAGCCCCGTCCTTGTGAACAAGAGAAACAAATGGAGGCTGACTGGGTTCCTCACCTGAAAAGAAGCTGTTACTCCCCAATAAAGAACTCCTGGCTGAAACTTGGACTTCAGCATCCACCTGCCAGGGAGCACGTTTCACACCGGTGCACTACTGAACCAGGGCAGCGAGCTGGAGAGGTGCTGGAGCACAGAACGAAGCTACAGCTGGGGTGGGGGAAGTTAACTTTTTGAGAAATGCAAAAGATCAAGATATTGTTGCTCTTTCAGGAGTGACTATGCTAATTCCTGTGCTTACAAACTTGTCTTTGTCCATGAAAATTGCTTGGAATTCATAGCAAGCCATATTTTCCCCAGCCATGCAGAGAGTTTCTTGTTTCTATTCTTGGCTTCTTTTCAGACTCCTTAAAGAAGAAAGCCTCTGATGATGTTTTACTGTTCACAGAATCACAGAATAACCAGGTTGGAAGAGACCCACTGGATCGTCGAGTCCAACCATTCCCACCAATCCCTAAATCATGCCCCTAAGTACCTCATCTACCCTAACCTTAAACACCTCCAGGGACGGTGACTCAACCACCTCCCTGGGCAGACCGTTCCAATGCCTAACCACCCTCTCCGTGAAGAACTTTTTCCTAATCTCAAGCCTAAATCTCCCCTGGCGGAGCTTGAGGCCATTCCCTCTCGTCCTGTCCCCTGTCCCTTGGGAGAAGAGCCCAGCTCCCTCCTCTCCACAACCTCCTCTCAGGGAGTTGGAGAGAGCAATGAGGTCTCCCCTCAGCCTCCTCTTCTCCAGGCTAAACACCCCCAGCTCTCTCAGCCGCTCCTGATAAGATTTGTTCTCCAGCCCCTTCACCAGCTTCGTTGCTCTTCTCTGGACTCGCTCCAGAGCCTCAACATCCTTCTTGTGGTGAGGGGCCTGGAACTGAGTAGTAAGCACTGCTGGCCCTGACTTCCTCACATGGGCTTTTCTGGGTGTATGTGCTACCAGAGACCATCTAAACGTGACAGATGCTGCAGTGATGCTGTTCCACCTCCTTGCCAGTCTCAAGCCCTGCCGTGCTGTCTGAGCCACTCAGCCCCATCCTTCACTGCGAAGCCTTTCTGCAGCCTGGCTGCTCCCAAGCTGAGCTCCTCAGTGCTCCCCAAACCCGCCTGTCTTACCTGAACAGACCGCAAACAAAGCTTTGCTGCTGTTTCCTTTGTGAGAGACATCACGGCTTGAGAAAGCCTCGCTGAGTCTGGCAAAGGGGAAGGGTGGATGTGAACAGAATTTGGAAATGGGAATGTTTCCAGAGAGAGGCTCGCTTAGACAGGAAGAAAAATTTCTCAAGCACATTGATTTTGAGAGGCAGTTGGTAAATGCTATGGGTGCAAAATCAAGGAAGAATGCAATGTCCATGTAAGAGAGCTTTGGGGGATCCCTTGAGACTGACAGATTCGTGGTCATTTTTCTACTCTAAAACTGAATTTTAGCGCTGATTTGTATGTTGTTTCTCTGAAGAATGCTTACAGCTATTTTTTCTCCAGGTTCAGTCACCTGTGGACTCTGCCACAATGTCACCAGTGGAAAGGACAGCTGCCTGGGTTCTCAATAATGGACAGTATGAAGAAGTAGAAGATGACACAGAGCAGAATCCAGATGAAGTAAAACATGCTGAGAAGGTAGATTTAATTCTCTATGCGGCCGACTTGAGGGCTGACAGAAAGTCCCGTCCACCCGCAACCAAGTTGAGAATAGGTTTCAGCGCTGCTGTGACAGAGTGATGTTCTCAAACACAGCACATACAGCAGGACGTTATGCCAGTATATCCTGTCACCCCTGTCTGCAGGACAGTATCCCATACTGTACATTAACCCATGTACAGGCTGTAGCACGTCAAACTGATATAGCTGAGGCTGTGTACTTTACAGCCTGGTGTGTGGCACTTTCTTGCATCGTGAGTCACTGCTAAGTGTATTAGATCCTGCTCATGTCATTAGTTTTTATGACAGCACTACAGCTACAGCATAGTGCCATTTTTTCTATGCTTGCAAAGCTTTTTAATGATCATTAAAATCCATCAAAAAAAAAAAATCATGATTTTTCATCTTGCAGACTATAGCTTACAATATATACAATATGCTAAATGATTGTACAATGTGCTAAATACAATTCAGTCTTCATCAGTAGTCACATTCAGACTTTGTCTTGGTCTTCACCTGAATCAAATGCCTGTCATCAAGTAATACGGTGTTTCTGGGCTACACAGAAATGTCTATGATCTCTTTTTAAAGTCTGTTTGTTTTCAGGAGTAGATACCATTTTTCCAAATAAAGGACATTTACATGCTACTGAAGTGATGATGTTCAGTAAGAATTTTGGTATTTTGAGAAGGCAGAGGGTGAGAAGAACGTATGGTGGTCAGGAAGCAGGAACATAGGAGAAATGAATGAATCCAGACCAAAGTGGAGTGTATTGCAGAAGTGATCATCCGCTGAGAATAAGTATGAGAACAAAACCACAGCCAAGTAAACTTAACAGACCCTGCTCTGTAGTGAATTGTTTGCTCTGTCTTCACACACGTTTTCATGTCTTGATGAGGTCCCGAAGAATTAGTTATTTGGGTCCCATACTGGTCTGTTTTTCTAAGTTGGGTCACCCCAGGACATCTTTACAGTTGAGCACTACTAGCAGCTTTTGACTGGGAACTCCTTGAGTCTGGAGTAACTGGGGATGGGATGTTACCAGTCAGGAGTGAGGGGCTGTGCAAAAGCCCTCTGATGCTTAAACTTTGGACAGAATGACATCCTGCAGCGTGGAAGTACAGTAGTACCGAGCAACTTGGCTGTAGTTGCTCACAGATGTTTGCTTGTCATTTCTGTTACTTTTATCAACGTATTTTTTGTAATAAGCCTGATGTCCTTCTCTGACCAGCAGCAGAAGATTCTAATGAGCTGATCTCTTCCTTCCTTCTTTGCATCTGATTCTTCCCTTCTTCCTTTCCACCTTTAGTATGAACAAGAGATAGCAAAGCTGAAGGAGCGCCTGAAAGTGTCGAGCCGCCGGCTGGAGGAGTACGAGCGGCGGCTCCTGGTGCAAGAACAGCAAATGCAGAAGCTGCTGATGGAGTACAAGTCCAGGCTGGAGGACAGCGAGGAGAGACTGCGCAGGCAACAGGAGGAGAAGGACAGCCAGATGAAAAGTATCATCAGCAGGTAAGGCTCTGGAAAGTTTGTGTAGGACAAGAAGTCCCCTATAGAACGTGTTCTCTTTGGCACTAAAGCACGTAGTTGCATTAGCTTCTTGACATCTCTGGCCTGATACTATCCTCCCTTAGAGCTGAAGAAATGGAGATGCAGATGTGGGAACTTGCCTCAGATTGCCAGAGGAGTGAAGGAAAAGGTTTAGGAATCTTTAACCCCAGTCTTCACTGTAAGGATAGCTGGTCTCTTTGTTTGGAGTAGCTGCATTTTTGGCAATGTCTATTTTGAGAATAACAAGATTAGGCAGTTGAGAGTGTCAGGTGGCTAGATAAGCTTTTCTGATTGCAGCAGAATCCTACTCTTGCAAAGCCAGGGCAATCTGAGAAGTCAAACCAACAGGCCAGAATACCTGAAATGCTCTGAAATAACATTAAACTGTCCTGATTTGTACCTATTTTTGCTCATCAGACTTATGGCAGTTGAAGAGGAGCTGAAGAAGGATCATGCAGAGATGCAAGCTGTCATCGATGCAAAGCAGAAAATTATTGATGCACAGGTAAGGAGCTCAGGATCTCCAAGAATCAAATGTTCTGTTTGTAGAACCCGTTATCTTCCCCTATCCTCCTGCCCCAGCATTGTTACCCAGCCCCAAAGCCAGTATTGACCCATGGTGTTGCACATATGACTTACTGCCTTCTCAGAGAGAACTGGGTTTCAAATAAAGACTGTACTGTCTGGGACTGGGCTTTGAGACAGCCCGACAACAAACCACGGGACAGCCTCTCCAACATCTTCTCCTTTGCAAAATCCCAAGGGTGTAAAGGAATAGTGGCGCATTGTGTTGACATTTTTCTGAATGTGGGCCTGGGAGCTCTGGAAGAGCTGTGCCTCATGCCAGCATAGTTTAATTGCAATATGCATGCGTCTCAGCCAAGCAAGCTAAAAGCATGCCTTTGAATGTTCGACTCAGGAAAGAGAGCGCTTGCAGTGAAGCATTGCCCTGTATAATGTCATGTGTGGCATTTCACCCCGTCCGACTGTCCACGTCAGTCCTGGAGAAATGCCCAGTTTGCCACAAACCTGCAGCGCTTGCCTCTCGGTCAACGCAAGTTAGCCGTGGAGAGCAAGACCTGGCGGGCAAAGCATGTGGGTATATTGTGTGGGATCATTCCAGCTTTTCTTCTGTGTCTGTGCCGATCCCAGAGGGCAAAGCTTGTACCACAGAACCCAAGACTGGTTTGGTATCTGCCTGCCATGATATCTGCATCTGGAGGACATCTTCCCTGTTTCTGGGCTTTTCAGTAGTCCCAACCGTTAACTTTCTTTAAGAGGGAATCTTAAGCTGACTTGATTCAGGAATAACCAAAAGGATTTCTGAAAGTTGTTTCCCTGCACACAGAGTGGAGGGGTAGGAAGGGGAAGCCTCAGCTGAAACTGTTAAAGGTGGTACTCATGTATTAAAATCTTGCCTTAAGTGAGCACAAAAGGGCATACGCTGGCTTTTTTCTCCTTTTGAACAGCCAGCAATGATAGAAATGTTTGAGCTCCCATGGTGGATCTATAGGGAAAATACAAAATAGAAAAAGAGCTGTGCTTTTAAAAGCCTGCAAAAACTAGGGGCATATTTATAGCTGATTTCTTTGGATAATTTGAAAACTTCTGTTTTTTCTATTGCCTCTACCCGTTTTCCCACAGTTCTGCAGGAAGGCTGTTCATGAAAGCTGGATTTTTGGATCTGTGCTGTATAATCTGAATTACGTATGAACTTGTATGCAATAACATGGCACTTCTGTTACCTAAACTTGCAGAGTAAAAAGAAAAACCTTTTGGAGTGTGTAGTTCCCAGCTGCTGAACAGGGTGCTCTACATGGAGGCACCGATGTAATCACCCTATCTAGACACAGCTCATGATTAAATCCTTTCTGTGAGAACTTGCACTCAAAATGTGAAGTGGGAGATCACGGTGCTGGAGAAAGAACAGCAGTGTAGTCGGTCACTCTATTTTTTTAATGTCTTGGTAGAGGAGCAGCCTCAAGGAGTTTGCTCAAGGAGTATGGCAAGTGGAGGCTTGAGTAGAAGGTGAATGTGCTGGGCTGTTTTTCAGAGACAGGCACAGACAGGGCATCACCAGCCTGGTTTTTGAAGGCAGTGATGCCTTTCCCATCTGCCTCCAGAAGGTAAAAGGGACACTAAGCAAACTGATCAAAAGGGGGTTTTGGAGGGGGGGATGTGAGAGGTTGTGCCTGAATAAGAAACTCGTCCTTCACTTTGTTCCCTGTGCCAGAAGGTGCTCGCCCTCTGTGTGGGGTTATGGACTAGCAAGGTGGAGAGTGGGCAGTCTGATCCCTCGTGTCACCAGCCGGCAGAGGGGACTTGGGAAACCTTCAGACCCTCAGGGCTGGAGAGGTGTGGAACTTGATCACACACAATCAAATGGTGCATCATTTATCACCTACTGTGGAAACGGTTGAAAAAAACCAGTAGCAAAACAGTAGCATTAATGATTCATCTTTTAATCAGACAGTTTTTGATTCTGAAGTGCTGTTAGCTTCTGAAGTGCTTGGGCAAGCAAGGTCATCGGCAAACCTTAAACTGCTTCAGTGTCAGCCAGTTCATGGAGGGAGGAGCTTGGATGTCATTTCCCTTTCTTGGAGACCTGAGCGGGAGAGGAGACTGACGAAAGATCAGGAACAGAGACACCAGAGGGGCCCAAGTGTGTGCTGGTTCTGTGCAGTCCCGCTAAGTTGCATTCGGAAGATAATTGTGATTCATTTGGAAAAGGGATACGGCAGTGGCTAGAAAATAAAAGGTCTTTTTTAAGTGAGATTTATGGAGTCGGAACCTATCTTATCGCTCCTGTCTGGAAAGTTAAATGGCTGCTCGGGACCAGCGGTAACTGAGCTGCTTGTGTTTAGCTCCGTCACCATGAGATGCTTTTCAGGATCTGCTCTTTGGCCTTGTGGTCAGGTGCAGCACCCAGTACTGCACCGAGAGACAAGGGCAGCCTTGTTCTCAGCACGGGGGCTGCTGGCCCTGGCTCCGGGCAGCACCCGCATGCCCTGTGGTTCCGACGATTGGTTCTGGGCCTCCCACCCTGACTGAGCAGCAGCCAGGGCTGGCTAACCTCTCCTCGGAGCGGCGGAGCTGCAAACAGTACTAGACCAATTGCTACTGCAAGTGACATCTCCGCTGTGTTAAATTACAGGTCATAAATGGGGATGAGATAATACAAACAGGCAAGTAAACCCAATCAGTTCTCTAGCTGAGCAGCACCCAGTCCTGGCCCAGTGCGCTGACCTCCTACCCATTCCAGCTCCTCCCACTCCCTGTGCCCAATTCGTGTGTGTTAGGGACACATTTCTAAGGCTGCATTTTTCTTCAAGTGAGAAGGTGCCTCTACTCCTCAAGCTTACGCTTTTAAGATTGACTTTCCAAGTGTAGATATCCAGCTGTTTTGCAAACTGGCACAGCGAGCACTCATCCGTGCCCAAAATAACCAGCCTTTCCTTTGTACATCTTTGCAAAGCTCTGTTATTGGAAAGAAATTTTAATTTTAAATTATAAACTCCAGGTGAAATTTAGTTGGAGGAGGACCTTTAACTTGCTAAAGAACACCTTTCTGCTCAGGCAGTTGTGTTTTGCAGGGTTTATTTCAGCATGGAAGGAAAGGCCTTTAACTCCTCCGTTAGTACTTTCTTTGCTTGCGTTGACTGGATCAGCACAAGCGCTAGGGCAGGCTGTAGCCTGCCTTGCTGTTTGATATCTTGTGCCTCCTCCTCCATTTGCTCTGCTGTTCAGGGCCGTAAGTGCAAGCAGCACTTAAATTCTGCTTTGTTTTTGCACCCTGACACTTCCCCCTGGGGGGAAGCCCACTGAGAAAAGCAAGCATTACCTGGTAACTGATGGTTACTGGTTACGCAGCCAATGTGCTGGAATCGAAACCTCCAGGGGCTGCTGTAGCACTTGGGTTCCCTGAGCAGCGTGTCTGAACTATCCTTTAATGTTTGTGCCTCTTGTGCATCATTTTTCCTTCCATTTTGTTTCCAAATGGGCCAGACTGGGAAGAGACCCTGCATGCAGCTTTTTTCCATTCAAGTAAATTAGACTTTTTTTCCTTCTCAAAGGAAAAAAGCCACTCAGTAGCATGCAGAGCGTATTTACCTGTTGCCATCTCTGTTGCTGCTTTGTGTGGCTGCACTGTTTTTCTTTCTCAAGGGAAGATGAAAATTGCCGTTACCAACTGTGCCACCAACTCCTTGGCTTGACCCTCCAGGGTTGTGTCCCACTACAGATAATCTAGCTGGTAGTAGACTGGGGTTTGTTGATGGGTGTCTAATTTTGATAAATTTAATCCACATCCTTTAGCTTCCTGACTCCTTCCGCTAAAGGTGGAGGCTGGCACTTTCTGTGCCGGAAGAATCAAAACCGGGATGTAGGAACGCTAGATTCGGCAGAGCGCGGGAGCCCCTCTGAGCTGGAATGGGTCTAGGAGCAGCATGTTCGGTGTTTGTCATTTGTGTTCTGTCGATGGCATCTCCCCCTCCACCCACACCGCCCTCTCCCCCTTCACCTCAAGTTACCCCTTAGTTTGAGCTTTTGGCTGCTTCTCTGTGTTGCTGTTGCACCCTCATTCTGCTGGTCACTGCAGGCTGCCATTATCTGCTTTTTTTTATGTATTTATTTATTTCAAGCATACCCTGAGTTTATTCTGAGCGCACTCCATCCAGTACAGAGGTGATGTTAGATGCCACTTGCACTTTTCTCTGCAGATGAAACCTCCACCACGTTTGTTTTCTGCTGCCTGTTTCTGTTTTTCTAACACATTTTTTTCTTTTAAATTAATTGGCTATTGTTGTTATTAACACCGATACCCTTCCCACCCTCCCATGGCAAAACACTGCTTTTCCATCTGCCTTGGCTGGAGGCTGCCTGGACAAAGCCACCGGGAGTGGCTCAGGTAACCGATGCAATTTTGACTCACCTTCCATCACTCAAAAAGGCCAGGAGGGCCAGAGCAGCCTGTGAAACGCCCGTGGCACGCAGGGGCCGTGTTGCCCCAAGAAAACAGAAAGAGGCAGACGTCCCATCCTCCAGAGAACGTTAGCTGAGCTGCCTCTGCCTAGAAACCGCCCGAAGGCACCGTCGCAGCCCCGGGTCCCCGTAAGACAGGCTGGCGGGGCCAAGGCGTTCCCATTGCGAAGGAGCTCTGACTCTGTGGGTTGTTTGTTGCAGGAGAAGCGGATCGTCTCGCTGGACTCTGCCAACACGCGGCTCATGAGCGCCCTGACGCAGGTGAAGGAGCGCTACAGCATGCAAGTCCGCAATGGCATCTCCCCCACCAATCCCACCAAGCTTTCCATCACGGAGAATGGTGAATTCAAGAACAGCAGCTGCTGATGGGGCGGATGCTGCGAGAGGGAGCAGACTCGAGAAACCTTCAAAACGGCCCCCCCTTCCCCCAACACGTTTACATAATGCTGCTAAAGAAAAATGGAAAAGAGAATGAAGAACCCTGAAAGGCGGACTTCAGTTCCCCACTCAAGGCCAGGAGAACCGGGCTCCCGAGAACAAGTCCTTCCATATCACTGTGTAAATAGAGGGAGCTCTTGGGTCATGTACAGAAAACGCCAATGTAATACACCAAAAGGAAGTGGATACTGTAGATTTTTTTAATTATTGCTATTTTTATTATTATTTTTTCTCTCGTTGAAAGCACTGCAGTCCTTGGAGGAGGAAGAGGGGAGTGTGAGTGCATGTGTGTTGTGGGTGAGAGCGAGCTGAGCAGTGGGTTTCCTTAGGCAGCAGCCAGATAAATCAGGCTGGCTGATACATGTACCTGAGTGGAGTGAGATAGTAGCGAAATGAGTTCTATAAGAAAACTCATCTGCTGGTTTTATTCCCCTCTTCTCTAGCTGTTCTTTAACTGAATGCAAACTCAATAGCAAACGTCTTAGCAAGAAAATTGGCTCTTGCTGGATCCTGTACCTACCTTTGGTAGGATTCCAGCAAAGAAAATCCAGTCCCTTTGAACAAGGTAGAAACTTGGAGCAGCAGCTTGTTTCCTTGCATTTGCACACAGCCAGGCTTCCCATCAGACAGACAGAGAGAATCTGCAGTTTTCCAAGGTAGGATTCTTTCTTTTTTACCCCAGTTCCAAGGCAGTTTTGTATTTTCTGTTTTGAGAATTTACAGACCTGTAAATACTTGTTTTAAAGATTTCTATCCAACCCCTATGCTCTGCACCGTGCTGTGGCGCCTGGAATTCATCTTGCACTCCATCAAACCAGCCAGGTTAATGCTCTGAGGAAAGGGCTAACCGAGGGGTGCCCGTGCCCAGACAGGCAGGCTGCCATATGCACAATTCCCTTTTTCCTAGAGCATTTCTCTATTTTAACTCAATTTCACTATTTCCACCGCTAGCTTAGCCAGTCTCACTCCAATCAGAGATATTTTCTGCACGATTGTGTTTAAAGATGTTCCATTTCCACTGAAATTTGCCTTTCCCTGGATACTTTTTTTGAAGTTCTGCACACACTAGTTTTTTCTCAAGGAGTCTGGACTGAGCTTTCATCTCCGGTTGCTTTCCGTTGCATTTCATCGAACCACACTTGCAGGCTGTATGTGAATGCATATGTAATTACAAAGTGACCTTGTGGAACACGGTGACATTCGCAAACGGAAAAAGATTAACAAGAAATGACACAGTATTGTCAATTCTCATGATTTCAACAAATGCCACGATATCTAGTCTGAGGGTTTTTCTAAATCCCTGAATTCTAGACTCAGGTAATAAGGTGTGAATCTCTCACTTTCACATCTTGGTATACGCTTCTAGCCCCCAGACTCTCAAAATAAGTAAGACTGTGGCAACATCAACTGAAATTTTGAATTACAGGTGTACACTAATAACAGTGAGTGTTTCAACCCTTTAAACATGTTATGGAGATTAGAAATTGGAAGAGTTAACTTCAAAACAAGACCCTCAAGAGGATGCCTTACTGTGGGTCAGAGCTGATGATCTGATTTATCCATTCTGTCCTCAGTTTCTGGATCTCTAAAGTGGTACAGCAGTAAAGATGTAGACATTTCTAAGCTGATTTCTTGGCTTGCTGGCCATGTGATGTCGAACATGAAGGATTGACAATACTGAGGACCCAAATTCAGTGTCTGTTGTCAGGTTTGTTCTTTGAAGGTGAGTCAGTCACAGTTCGTTGGGCAAATGCATCTTGTGACCACCATGTTAACTGTTCTGCCTGATTGTTGTGTTGTGATACTTCAGTTAAACGTCCTCACGCAAGTACGTTACATTCATTAACTATGCATTAAATACGGTGTCCGCCTCTCCTCCACTGTAGGATGCATAAGAAAAATGTCTACGAATCTCTCCTATCAAGGCCTTGGCTGTTAATTCACCTTGAGAGGAGACTTGTCTGCAGCGAGTTGGGATTTATATTTAATGCTTAGTCCTTTCATATCAAAGCTGCTCTGGCTGCTGGAATGTGACTTGGTACTGCTGGCGAAGGAGGATCTCTGTCTTGTTCTTGGTGTCTCGTAGCCGAGTGAGCCTTGTCCAACACCTGCCCGTGTGCTTTGCATTTCCTCAGAGTGATTTCTTTTTCATACTTTCCAAACCGTCTTCCAGCTTGGGGTCATTGCTGGCCTCTGATATTTTCTTCCTGAAACTGTGCCTTTAAGTTTCTCCTCCTTTCCTCCTTTCTTCGCCCATCGCAGCCATAGGCAGTCTATTGAAATTGTATTAATCTGTCTTGCGAGTGGCTCTCTCCTACAAGAAACCTTTGCAAACCCCTTTTGGCTGAGTATTTCTGTGATTGGCATCTGCCCTTTGCTCCGTACAGCTATTCCACAGCTGCATCGTGGAAAACATGTTCCCAAAAGGAGCCTTTCCAGATGGGCAAGTGTTGCTTGCTTACTGCGCAGTGCAGATGGGGTGGGTGTCCTGTGACTGAGGCTGAAAGCAAGTGGCTGTAGGGACTAGAACAAGGCAGAACAAGTCACTCTGGTAGCAGTTAGCATGGCGTTCATTTGGGAAACGCATTTCACTGGAGCTTCCTGGGGTTTTGGTCACCTGCCAGCGATCACTGACTGAGCTGTATGGTTTGTGCTGAAGGCTCTGAGGCATCTGCTTGGGTTTCCGCAGAGAAATTCACTAAGGGAAACATTTCAGCCCTGATTTTCAGAGGGGAAATAATGCCTGCCCTGAGGCTGATACATTTTGGTGAGATCTCCAGTGATGTATCATTGTGAATAATGTACCTTCTGCCTATTCTTAAGCTTGTAGAAAGAAGTCACTGCTCAGAGTTTGACCCATCATTGTCATCCTCACAGCTTGTTGCTAGGCTTGGTGGTTTCTCTTCTATTTAAGTTCTTACCCTGCAGCGCAAAGCGCACTCCTCTACCTCCTGATGCAGAGGAAAAACTGCCTGTTGACCCAAAAGGGGGTGAAGGTTGCAGACTCACAGTGCTGCACGACTCAAATCGATCAGCTGCAGAACAGAACGCCCTGCTCCTGAGCTCCACAGGCAGCTCTCTCTCCTCTTTTGCTACCAGGCAGATTTTGGAGACATTTTAAGCCGCTTGAAGGCAGCAATATGTGAAAATGCCAGCTTTTCTTTTGTCCAGTCTGATCAAATTTAAGTGGCAGTGAACCATGTGGCAGCCAAAAGGTCTGAATGTCTGGGAGCAGGAGCCCTCACTGGGCCAGATCACACTTGGTTTGATCGCACTTGGCTTTCTGCAGCAGAGAGGAGAAGTAAATAGTCTGAAGTCTTGATGATGAGCATCACAGACGAGAGGTTTTGGCTCACACTTTGAGCAATTGCATTAGGCTGCAGCTCATGCTGTTGCAAGGAGCTGCTGCTCGCACTTGGAAACGGCTGAAGCGGCACAGGAGGAACGTAATGGCCCACGGGAGTAGCACTCGTGTGTTCCTGAGCGAAACAGGAAAGTCACCCCATCCTGGCATCTCGGCTCTTGCTGGCCACGTTCCTCAGGACTGTTCTGGGATGATTCTTGCCGAACCACAAAGCCAGTCCAGCTTCCAGGCCGTCAGCAGGAGCTCCCAGCCAGCGTGGTGGGCAGGGACGTGGAGCAGGGTGTGCAGCTCTGCAGAGCGTTTGAGGAGCAGAGGGGACCAGGGTGACACCTAGGAGTCACCTAGGAGTCGCATCCTGTAAATGCCCTTTCTTTGCAACTGTACGAATTCAGACCCTTTTTTTTTTAAGGGAAACTGATTTTGCCTCTGGGAGTTACCAACCATTATTTTCCTGGTATGTTAGAAGGAGGCGGCTGTGTGTAAAAGCAGGATCATATGGCTACACATTTTGCACCATTCCTCTCCGGTGGAATAACTCTAAGCGGGAAATCCAGAGGAGCGTGGAAAGGGATGCGTATATTTTCTAGTTAGAGAATTTGAAGTGTGTCCAGTAATTAATTGTGTATCCACCTAAAAGGTCATACAAGAAATGGATTTTACTGTATGTTTTATGCAATTGCTTTGGGTTGGTTTAGGCATATTCTTTTTACATGATATATTAATTTCATGTTTTAATGCTTGCTTAAACCTACCAGCTTTTAACCTCGTCTGAAAGCTCCGTGATTGCTGTCCATCAGTTTTGCAGCAGTGCCTGTGGGCTGTGCCAGCAGTATTTCTCTGCGAAGGTCAGCGTGTGTGTGTGAATTCTGTTTGTGTTCCTCAGAGTCCATGTCCTTACTGGAGAGCAAATCCTGTCCAGGTTGAACCATTAAGTGTGTTTCCATCCGTGACTGGTGTGGTCAGTCCCGGGACTCCAGCTGAGGGCAACAGAGCAAAAAGGGTTAAATTTCAGCCGATGCTTTTAGGTGTTTCCTTCCCCACAGTAAGTTAACTCCCATCAGCTAGCGTGTCATTACAGGTCATGCCTGCCTGGAATCCTACCTGTACAAATAGATTTTCTGTCTCAACGGCCTTAATGAGAGCGTTGCTACACAGAACTGTTTTACAGTGATAGCTCTAAATAATTTATTTTTTATTTCAACAAAGTACACCTTAAAAAGTAATAAACTTGGTTTTCAAGCCGTATTTTTATGCTAGTAGCACTGGACTGTTTGGTCTCCGAGATCCATTTCTGCATTTCATTGCCTGGGTTTGTTCTAAAGAAGATTTATTTTTGTTCTGTGAATAATTTTTGAAGGTTCTTGTAATATGTACAGATATAGATACATTTGAGGTCTTTTATTGATATTCCTACAAAGAATACAAATAAACTTTAACTTTAAACACTTTGGACTCAGTAATCCTATGCTGATGTACAGCATGCTCTCCCAAGTTGTCCTTGCAGTCTGCGTACCAACGTCGGACCGTGGTGGGAGACACGGGCTGCGTAACTTCGTGTTTGGGACAGAGCAGCTCCCATTGTGGGCCACCTGGGCCAACGGAGGGGTCTGTGTTGGAGCAGAGCAGCAGAATTAAACCTTTTCCCAGGTTTATGGGGCTGGGTGCTTTGCTGGGCTGTCCGGTTCGGGTCCCAGGGCTGCATCCTAGAACTCTGCCTCCCTGTCCTGACTGCTCCAAGCCTTCCCTTTGCCTGCTGGGAGTTGTCTGCATTGTGGAGTGGGAGAGCGACAAGCTGTGGAGACCTGGAGAATTGCTCTCTGCTGCTTCCGAGCGTGGGATTTTTTGAACAATAACATCTTCAAGGGTGAGAAGAGAGTTATCTCGTACTGATTAATGCGTTTTCCCTCACATGCTGGACCCATGAACGTGAGCAGCCCCATTTTTTCCTTGTTTGCAGGTTCTCATGCACCAGCCCGGAGAGCGTTTGGCGCATGGACGTGCAGAGGAGCGTTTTTATTTCCAGGTATAAAATGCTGGTTTCTGAGCACCTGATATTTATTTTTCATAAGTGAATGCAATCTTGTACATAATGAAATGGGCAAACCTTTCATATTGAAATTACTGAATGTAGAATCTGCACTCGAGGGGATGTTTTCACTTCACATGTTTTTTTTTTTCCATAGCTTTGAAGCCTGCGAGATACACACAGCCAACCTTTCCCTGCTGCTGCGTGCCTCCGCCCTGGCCCCGCACTTTGTTCTGCTCAAGCCCCCTGCGTGTTCTGCCTTGTTCTTGCTTAGGCTGTAAGTTTTTCATGCCAAGAGTTGTCTCCCTGCATGTTCGTGCAGAACGCAGTGCCTGATGCTTCTGGCGTGAGGGCAGCTCACGCAGCGTCTCTGAAGGACCTGGATCTGTAAAATCCCGTTCCTGCCCGTTCTCGTTGCTCTCATCCACTCCTCGGCGATGCTGAGCACTGCCCAGGGCAAGCCCAGCTGTGAACGGGCGGGTGGGAAGAGGGACAGGATGGGATATAGACCCAGTGGGGAAAGTGATCTCGATACCAGGTTTCCTGTTGTGGTTTTGGGAAGAGGAATGGGAGAGGGATGAGCAGGGGAAAGCAGGGTTTGGGGGAAGGAGGAGTCAGCTGGAGGGTGTATGGAGTGGAACAGAGGGAGGGGAGTGGGGAAGAGCAGGAGCGCTGTACAAAAACCAGTTAGGATGTCACTGGGATAGGATAATTAAAACTGGGCTGCTCTGTGGCTGTCCCAGAACAACTGATACCCCAGTGTTCTGTCCTGCGGGTGTTGAGTTTCCACTCTACCTTGGACATGCTCTTTATTTCCACTGTGTAAAATTCCTGTATTTGACTGTGCAAATTCCTCTCCCATTTCTAGCTAATCTGGATAAAACGCTCGGGGCTCTGGAGCCTGTCTTCGTCACTTTTGCTGTTCACCCAGTCCAGCTGGGAAATTCCTTTGAGAATTTGAGATGCTTCCCTCTGAGACTCCTGCCCAAAGGATGCTAAGCGTAAAGCCTTTAATCATTTCCTCTGTGCTAGAGTGTGTTCTGCTTTAAGTTAGCCACAGCTGCTGCTTAAATCCGTCAGCCAGTGGAATACCAGTTTGCTTACTCTGAGATCCGAGTCTCATGAGAAGAGTCCTTGCTGTTACTAGAACCCATCTCACATTGCTGTCCTTCACTTGTCTCCTGGTCCTACTGATTAAATATCCTCGTGACTCCAGAAGATGTATTAAATTCCTGCTTTTTGCTGCGAGAGGTAGATCAAATAGCTTGGTTGTAGGCATGAAACGTGGCTACCCGTCGTCGTTTTTCCTGCTGCAAGTATGAGTGCATTGTCCTTACGCAGCTCTGTGGGAACATGTAATCCCGCTGATGCAACTGGAAATGTGAGTTCTGTGGACCTGAACCCCCTTTTTAGTAGATGCGCTTGGCCCAGTACCCGAGCAGCCCCGGGGTGAAACAGAAATGATCGGCCGTGTTGCAGATTGAGGGTATCTGCCAGGGGCAGGGCGCTCGGGACGGACGCCCCTCCGGCCGTGGCACCTTTTACACTCTAACAGGACCCTGAGGGCAATCGCTTTACTCCTGAGGAGAGGCGGATGGTGAGGGACAGACACCTGGTAGTGACAGCAGGAGTGACGGAGGGTACAGGGATGATGGAAACCAGAGCAGAATGGAATGTGATCTGCACAGAGGTGAATGACGTTTCTCACCCCCTTTTCTCCACTGTCCAGGCTTCTGTCTGCAGCTGGATACAGATGTTGTGAGTGGCTCCTGTTTTGCTTGGCAAGGGGGAAGTCCTGCAGGCAGAGCAGGAGGAAGAGCTACAGCTGATTTGCAGGCTGCATTTATTGCCCCCTACCCTTTTCCGCTTCCCTGCCTTCTCTTAGTTGCCGAGAGCCAAAATGACGCGCAGGTGCCACGCTGGACCCCACCCGAACCTATCGATTTATGAATTATTGCTGTAAGAGTGGCTGCTCTGTTGATGGGAGCTACATCTCACCTCCCAGAGTTAACCTCGGGTTTATAACCCCCTGGCCTCAAGCTCCGCCAGGGGAGATTTAGGCTTGAGATTAGGAAAAAATTCTTCACGGAGAGGGTGGTTAGGCACTGGAACGGTCTGCCCAGAGAGGTGGTTGAGTCACCGTCCCTGGAGGTGTTTAAGGTGAGGGTGGACGAGGTACTTAGGGGCATGATTTAGGGATTGGTGGGAATGGTTGGACTCGACGATCCAGTGGGTCTCTTCCAACCTGGTTATTCTGTGATTCTGTGATAATCTCCTGGTCTTCAGAATCACATCAGATAAAATCCATTTTCAGAATTAGGAGCCCGGTACAAGCAAACACAGATACTAATGAACAAGTACCTACGATGTCCTGTATGCAAGAGGACAGTGTGGATAGCAGGGTGGCGAGGGCTCGGTAAAGGTTAAGACACTTCTTCCTCATTGCTGGGTAGCTGTGGATGGTAGCGTCCTGCTGTGCCAGGCTCTGTGCTCTGCTGCCCGCGTGTAGAATGTCAAGGCTACAGCAACCAATTAGGCTAAAAAAAGCCGATAAAATACTTAGCATCTCCTCTGGGCTTGACTGCAGGGCAGAGAGATTGCTGCTCCCTCCGTCATGTTTTCCTTGTCATGTTTTTGGGGTGGATTTTTTTTTTTCTTGAAAGAAATACATTCCCTGCAGGCAGATTCCGGATTGTAGCTTTGGCAAAATACGGAGCTTAAAAAGGAAAGTCCATCTGCCCCAACTGCTGACTTGACAACTGTGATGCTGGAATAAGCTGTGTGCCTAAGAGGGAAGGATGGAAAGACTTAGGAGGTCGTGTGCTCAGTCCCTGTCGCAGCTCACTTGGGGCACAACAACCCTAAGCAGAGGTACAGACTAGGAGAAACCTGGCTGGAAAGCTGCCAGGAGGAGAAGGACCTGGGGGTGCTGGTTGACAGCGACTGAACACGAGCCAGCAGTGGCCCAGGTGGCCAAAAAGGCCAATGGCATCCTGGCTTGTATCAGGAATGGCCTGACCAGCAGGTCCAGGGAGGTTATTCTCCCCCTGTACTCGGCACTGGTGAGACCGCGCCTCGAATCCTGTGTTCAGTTCTGGGCCCCTCACCACAAGAAGGATGTTGAGGCTCTGGAGCGAGTCCAGAGAAGAGCAACAAAGCTGGTGAAGGGGCTGGAGAACAAATCTTACGAGGAGCGGCTGAGAGAGCTGGGGGTGTTTAGCCTGGAGAAGAGGAGGCTGAGGGGAGACCTTATTACTCTCTACAACTGCCTGAAGGGAGGTTGTGGAGAGGAGGGAGCTGGCCTCTTCTCCCAAGTGACAGGGGACAGGACGAGAGGGAATGGCCTCAAGCTCCGCCAGGGGAGATTTATGCTTGAGAAAAGGAAGAAATTCTTCACGGAGAGGGTGGTTAGGCATTGGAACGATCTGCCAAGGGAGGTGGTTGAGTCACCGTCCCTGGAGGTGTTTAAGGTGAGGGTAGATGAGGTGCTTAGGAGCATGATTTAGGGATTGGTGGGAATGGTTGGACTCGACGATCCAGTGGGTCTCTTCCAACCTGGTCATTCTGTGATTCTGTGATTCTGTGATTGCCTGCGCAGGAATGCTCCGTTTAGTCGCGACTGACGTGGTTTTACGAGGTGCCTGCCAACGCGCTGGTGGTCTAACAGCTGCGAGGAAATTTTCCTGAGAGGGTTTCTTGCTGTAGTGACCGTCCTCTAGAGAGCTGGGTGTTAACGCTCCCACCTGTATGCAGAGCATTTGCTGTTCTGGCTGGGGACAGGAGCAGAGCGTTAGCTGGGACACCTCTGCGAGCGCCTCAAATGTGTTCGCTCCAGAGGAGCCTACGAAGAGCATCGCTTGTCTCAGAGATCAGAAATCCTGGATAAAAAGAGTCATTTACAGTTGTAACGCTGATAGTGGCTCTTGGAGAGTCTTTTAAAATCGTCCCCCCAGCCAGCGGCTGCCCGGAGCCTGTCGCTCCTAGAAGTGGGGTGGCTGCCCCAGACCTGCCCCCCCAGGGGCAAGGAGCGACCAGGGCGCTGTGGGTCAGGACGGAGCCGCGCTGGCAGAGCAAGGGGCAAGTCAGCAGCCTCCCTCCCAGATTCCGTGCTTTGGGGCCACTCACAGCTGCAGCAGGCAGTCATGGGGGTGCGGAGAGGAGTAGGGGAGCTGGGTAAGGAAGGAAGAGCAGTTTGTGGCTGCCCGGAACAGAAATGAGCTGACAGGAACGCGTATGCCCCATCATTTGGAGACCCTCACGGTCTACTCACCCCAGGTAGCAGCTCTTGTATTCAAAGACAAAGGATCAGAAATGAGACTGGGCCCGTGACTTTTGTCCTCTTAGCAAATAGCTTGTCTAGTCCTTGGTTAAAAAATACTCAACCAGCTCGTTTCAGATGGGTTGAAGTATCTTTAGGATCTGAGTATTTGACTAGTTTCCTTCTCGCTGTTCTGGAGACCAAGACCGGGGCAGGCGCTCCCTCGGTGGTTTGGCTCTGTGCGGCGTTGCTGCATTCACAGCTTTCTCTGCAGTTTTCAGGTGCAGGACCGTGCTGACACAGATTTATTCTCTCTCAGGCCTGTCATATGGATGTTGTGCTCCTGCTCCCCAGCAATCCATGTCCTTCCAGGCGGGAGATTAGTGCTAACCTAGCATCTTCCTGATCCCAAAAAACAGAAGCAGCTTTTTGTTCTGGATTTGTCTCTTATGCTATTTGGCATAAGGTAAAAGAGGTTTTTGTTGACCCACGGTCTCTGTGGCATCAGCAAATGCATATTCGGGAGCTGATCCCAAAACACAAAGCAGGATGCAGTCAATAGTTTGAGAGTTTATATTGACAATAACGATTCTATACCTTCCAGTACAACATTTGCAGTTGTCTTTGGCCAAAGACGGGATGTACGTTGTCATAACGAACCCGTTCTGGTGACTCGTTGGAATGGCAGCCCAAAAGCTCAGCTGATAATGAACTCTGAGGAGTCCAACCATGTGGGATCTGCTTAACTTGCAACTGGCCCCAGTCCTGTTTGTGGCAGACCGGCTGCCTTCCCCATGGAAAAGGGTCACCTCAGCAGTGACAGGGAGGAACCTTGGGGAGTCAGGAGTCCCGGAGGTATTATTTCAACCCAACTGTAGTTCTTCCACTTGAGGATTGGCATTTCCAGTGTTCATACTCCACAGGTAACTTTACAGGCCTTATGAGGAGCGGCTGAGAGAGCTGGGGGTGTTTAGCCTGGAGAAGAGGAGGCTGAGGGGAGACCTCATTGCTCTCTACAACTACCTGAAAGGAGGTTGTGGAGAGGAGGGAGCTGGGCTCTTCTCCCAAGGGACAGGGGACAGGACGAGAGGGAACGGCCTCAAGCTCCACCAGGGGAGGTTTAGGCTGGACATCAGGAAAAAATTTTTCATGGAAAGGGTGATTGGTCCCTGGCAGAGGCTGCCCAGGGGCCCCCAGGGGGTTGATTCACCTTCCCTGGAGGTGTTTAAGGGACGGGTGGACAAGGTGCTGAGGGACATGGGTTAGTGATTGATGGGAAAGGTTGGACTCGATGATCCAGTGGGTCTCTTCCAACCTGGTGATTCTATGATTCTATGAAAGTTCTTAATTTTTAGTGTCTGTGATGCCTGTGTAAGCGACTCTCTGAGTACTCCCTGCACTAGGACCAGGCTGCACAGCTGTTCTTTTCTCTGATTTCTCCAGGTTCCCACTGCACGTTTTTGCTTACAAGGGCTGCAGCTATCAGACAGGCCTCTGCTAGGGAGAGTCTGGAATTAATTTGATAAGTGAACCCTATGCTTGCTTTACACAAACACACTCATTGCTACAAGTGTTTCTTTAACCGCTGCTCCCTTATCAGCATGAAAAAGAAGTATGGGGAGTATCCTGGGCAAATACTCTCATGCAGATGCTACAGGAGCTGTAAGCGTTATCAGCAAACTGCTTTACGCAGAACATTTGCAATTCCCTGTGCCTCGAATTGCTGTCAGTAAAACAGTCGACTTCCCCGAGTGCCTTAGGCCATCCCTAACTCGCTCCTGTCCCCTCCGACACCACATCAAGATCTGTACCGGTGACAAAGTCCGCTTCGGCTTCCCACACACGCTGCCCTTGAATACATGTCCTGCCGAGGTATTAGGGACATGAAAAGGACAAGCATGCATATGCCGAGTAGCTAAATAACAGATCTCTCCTTGCCACCCTCAGGCTGGTCTGAAATATTTCTCTCTTACAGAAGTGATATTTATGAAAAACCAGCTAACGATGAGTAGCTGTACAGCAACGCACCAGTGCTGGCAATAAATAACTTAAAAGGAGGCGTGCACACACAGACATAACAAGGGGCTCTCCTCGTATCGGAGTGGATGAGTTGGACAAACCATGCTGAGAATTAAAAGGCATTTCAATCCTTGCTCTTACAGAGAGCAAAACAGCCCGTGGCAGCAGCAGAGCTTGGTGTAGGGGAAGTCTGTCTGGTAGGAACGGTGGTGAATGGTTTTTCTTGGGCTGTCAAAGAGTGACTGTATCATAGAATGGTTTGAGTCGGGAGGGACCTTAAAGATCATCCAGTTCCACCTCCAGCCATGGGCAGGGACACCTCCCACTGGATCAGAGGCTCCAGGCCCCATCCAATCTGGCCTTGAACCCCTCCAGGGATGAGGCAGCCACCCCTGCTCTGGGCAACCTGGGCCAGGGCCTCACCACCTTCATAGTGAAGAAATTCCTCCTTAAGTCTAGTCTAAATCTGCCCCTCTCTAATTTTTAGTCGTTCCCTCTCATCCTATCACTCCAAGCCTTTGTAAACAGCCCCTCCCCAGCTTTCTTGTAGCCCTTTCAGGTACTGGAAGGTCACTCTAAGGTCTCCTCAGAGCCTTTGCTTCTCCAGGCTCAACAACCCCAACTCTCTCAGCCTGTCCTCGTACGGGAGGTGCTCCAGCCCTCGGATCATCTTCATGGCCCCCTCTGGACCCGTTCCAACAGCTCCATCTCCTTCTTACATTGAGGATTCCAGGACTGGACACAATCCTCCAGGTGAGGTCTCACAAGAGAGGAACAGAGGGGCACTCTGAGCTCGGGCAGTTTAGGAATCTCCCAGCATTCTGCTTCGGAAACTGTCACCTCTGGCCTGGACGGGCGCACACTGTCCTGGGTGGAAAACTGGCTGGATGGAGGGCCCAGAGGGTGGTGGGAAATGGAGTTAAATCCAGCTGGAGGCCAGTGACAAGTGGGGTTCCCCAGGGCTCAGTGCTGGGTCCAGCCCTGTTCAATGTCTTTATCAATGACCTGGATGAAGGCATCGAGTGCACCCTTAGCAAGTTTGTGGATGACACTAAGCTGGGTGAAAGTGTCAATGTGCTGGAGGGTCGGGAGGCTCCAAAGGGATCTGAACAGGCTGGACTGAGACCAATGGGATGAGGTTTAACACGGCCAAATGCCGGGTCCTGCACTTGGGGCACAACAACCCTGAGCAGCTCCAGACTAGGAGAAGCCTGGCTGGAAAGCTGCCTGGAGGAGAGGGACCTGGGGGTGTTGGTTGACAGGGACTGAACATGAGCCAGCAGTGGCCCAGATGGCCAAGAAGGCCAATGGCATCTTGGCTTGGATCAGACATGGCGTGACCAGCAGGTCCAGGGAGGTTCTTCTCCCTCTGGACTCAGCACTGGTGAGACCGCTCCTCGAATCCTGGGTTCAGTTCTGGGCCCCTCACCACAAGAAGGATGTTGAGGCTCTGGAGCGAGTCCAGAGAAGAGCAACGAAGCTGGTGAAGGGGCTGGAGAACAGGCCTGATGAGGAGCGGCTGAGAGAGCTGGGGGTGTTTAGCCTGGAGGAGGCTGAGGGGAGACCTCATTGCTCTCTCCAACTACCTGAAAGGAGGTTGTGGAGAGGAGGGAGCTGGGCTCTTCTCCCAAGGGACAGGGGACAGGATGAGAGGGAATGGCCTCAAGCTCCACCAGGGGAGGTTCAGGCTCGACATCAGGAAAAAATTTTTCACGGAAAGCGTCATTGGTCCCTGGCAGAGGCTGCCCAGGGAGGGGTTGAGTCACCTTCCCTGGAGGGGTTTAAGGGACGGGTGGATGAGGTGCTGAGGGACATGGGTTTGTGATTGATGGGAATGGTTGGACTCGATGATCCAGTGAGTCTCTTCCAACCTGGTTATTCTATGATTCTATGAATAGATGCCCAACATTCAAAGTGACCTCTGTGACTGACTGACTGTGGGCGCAGACCCCTGTGCTTCTGTGACCAAGGTGTGGTTTTTCATTTCTTGGGAAGCTGGCACTTTCCCCAGAAGGGATATGCAGCTGATCCAGCTACCTAAGCTTTGGACAAGTGCTGCATAACACAGGGAAAGCTGTTGCTTAAAATGGAGATCAGAAGATTACTACCAGACTAGAAGGTAAGAACCTGTCCAAAAAGGAGGGCAATTGTCTGAAACACGAACTGCAGCTCCAAGATCTTGTTTAGCAGCTCCAAGACCTTTACTACAGGACGCACGGCACGAATGTGCTGACAAGGCTGCTTAGGATGCAAAGTTGGGTGACACCTTCAAACGTGGAAGGACTGGAATATCTTCCCAAATTAACTAAATGGCCTTACAGGCTGGGATAAATACTGAGCTTTGGATGGGGGAAAAGGAAGGAAACCGCTGAACTTAGATGCAGTAAGGCAACGGTGTGGTCGTGGTTTGGATGTTATAATTAAGGATTCACAGTGCAGAAATGTATGGTGGGATCCTAGCTGCCCTATCAGCCAGCCAGAGCGAGACTGTTCCACGTGCACCCGCACACGCTGCACTGGAGCTGTGGGAACACTACGCAAGCTCCGTTACAAGGGACAGGGAGAATTTGTTACCCATATCAGGAATCGTCATTTCTCCCAAGTGCTCAGTATCGACAGAAACCCCATGGAGAAGGAACACTCCAGTCACAGGGCCTGGGTTATTTGCTCACTGGAAACAAGGCAGAGGAGAGACTTGGCTTTTGTGCCACTTGAGGCAGTAGTTTGGGGGTGTTCGTTCCCCTGGGAAGACAAGCTGCACGTTTTCTTGTGTTGTGCCCAGGGTAGCGTCCTGTCAAGAATGTCTTTGGCAGCTCAGTCCAAACTGGGTGCTGGGCAAGCAGGACAAATCCAGTCCAGAATGAAAGAAGTTTATCCACATCTGATGATTTCAGTAATATGTTCAGCCTGGAGAAGAGAAGATTCCTGTAGCAGCCTTCAAGTACAGAAAGGGGCTCCAGGAAAGCTGGGGAGAGGCTTTTTATCAGGGAGTGCAGGGATAGTACGAGGGGACAGTTTTCAGCTGAAAGAGGGGAGGTTTAATTTAAATCTTAGGAAGAAATGTTTTCCTCTGAAAATGATGAGGCCCTGACCCAGGTTGCCCAGGGAAGCTGTGGCTGCCCCGTCCCTGGAGGGGTTCAAGGCCAGGTTGGATGGGGCTCGGAGCCCCTGATCCACTGGGAGGTGTCCCTGCCAGTGGCAGGAGTGGAACTGTGAGGTGGGGGGGGCTTTAAGGTCCCTTCCATCCAAACCGTTCTGATTCCGTGATTCTATGAGTTGCTTGCTGCAAAATTCGGTAAGACATGCATCTTCCTGAGTCTCAGTCTTTCTTGCCGGCACCAGTCTCATCAAGCACAGATCCCTGGAGCCTGATGAGCCTCCTGCAGAGCTGAAGGCAGCCAAGAACTGTGCTACAAAATCCTATGAGCTCAGCTCTGACTGAGGCATTAGTTTTTTTAAAGCACAAATTTATCATCATCATCAGAGCGTGCAGATTTCTGAGATGATGTGAGCAAATCCAAAGTGGTACAGCACCATCTTTGCAGGATAAAACACACAGCTTCAGCTGCAATGAGCAGAAATCCTTTCTATTTGGTTCAATGGAGTGGGGGAGAAAGCTGGTTCTGTATTGTAATCTCCAAAACGCTAAAAGCAGTTTTATGCGCTCGCAAAGTTGTCCTGTTTCCAGAGCAATCAGGTAATCATGGAAACGGCTTTAGCAAACTGCATTCCTTCTGTTACCCAGTGGGAGAAACCGAGTCAAGGAGGCAGGGTGCGCTGTTCAAAACCGTGCAGCAAGTCAGTATTCTCTGACACCTTTATTTGTATGGTGCTGCATCCGTGTCCTCAGACAGCCCGGCTGCTGGATGAAGTCCCTCCTTGTCAGCCCAAGGTGTATTTTCAGAAGGGCAGTGATGCTATGGCCTGGCCCTCCTGGCCTTCTTCCATTTAAGGACAATAAATACCATATAGAGAGCATTAAATCCCAAATGGGATAGTTGGGCAGCTGCTGGTTGAGAGGGAAGGCTCAGCGTACGCTACATCAGTCTTCATTCCTGATTAGAAATCATCAACGCTGGTTAAATGACTGCTTCTTCCCTTCCAGTATTTAAAAACTGATTCAAACAGTAGGAGATAACGCACCCTAAATTGTGATTTTTTTTTTTTTTTCACTAGGGAGATTTAGGAACCCAATTTTCAGATAGATTGCGCTCTTTAGCAGCATGGGCCAGGTCAGATGTCAAGATGGTTTCAACCATTTAGATTTTAGTGGGGACAGCGCTGGTTTCACGTACCCGGTCCAGGTTATTACATTTCAGTAGTGTCTGGTTTCAAAGATTACTGGCCATGCAATGTCAAACAACTCATCATCTCCTTTGCTGGCATGCGGGAAGTGGCAAAAATCTCCTGTCAGGAGCTGCACTTGCATCCCCTGCAGCTACGCTTCGTATGCACTGACCTGTATCCCATTATCTCTGCGCAGGCATCGCTGCCGTTTACCTGTCACGTTCCTGCCCCGCGGGCCAGTTTTACAGGAATTCATCCCAGCAGTGCAGCCTTCGGGTGCCATCTCAGTGCCTGCAGTAATTATGTTTGAAGGCTAACATTTCATGAAAATATCAAGGCGTTGCTGTCCCTCAGCTTTCCTGGCAGCTTTGGAAAGCTGGAGCTTTTTTCCTTGGTTTTTTTTGTTGTGGTCTCACAACAATCTGCTTGGCAGCCTAGTGTTTGTTTCTCTCTAGGGTTTAATCTACCTGGTAGAACTGAAGAGCAGACTGTGGATTTGGTCATCCTTGGAAGGTGAGTGACTACAAATGTCTTCTTCTCCCCGAAAATTCTCCTGAGTGTTACAGGAGTGTTTGGGGCTGTGTTGTCAGGCTCTGTCTGGCCAAAGATTTAATCACAGATCAGAAACAAGGGGCCTGTGCTGGTGGCAGAAGTGGAAAACAAAAACATTTCTCTTCTGGCTTTGCTATATGACATAGAAAAGGGAAGACTGAAATAACAGCTGTTCTGGCTGTAAAGAGAATCTCCTTTAGAAATTTGAGTGTCGTATCTCTGAAGGGCTTTGTTATCCCTGGGCAGTGTGGAGGGGGGGAAAAACTTGCATTAAAAAAAAAAAAGCCAATTCCTGTATTATGAAAATAGTCCAAATTGACAGGAATCTCCTGAAGCACCAATAGCACCACTCAAAAGAGAGGGAGATGGGCACAGAATAAGGATGCTTTTTTCTTTATTTCCACCTGACAGGCAGCCGAAAGGTTAGGGTTAGAGACGCTGCCTCTGTAAATTATGCAGAAGAGAGGAGAGAAGGTGCTTGAGTTCCCCCAAGCAATATTCCAGCAGCCTCTTGCCCGGCTCCCTGAGTTTGCTTCAAGGTTGGCACTGACACCCACACCACTGGGTCATCGTTTGGCTGGGGCAGCGGTTCAAAAGAAGACAAAGTGAACTGCCCAGGAAGGGCACAAGCAGGTAACTCCCTTGCCTTTATTGCACCCGTGAACGTGGCTGCTAGGAGTGACAGAACCATGGAATCACAGAATCATGGAATCACCAGGTTGGAAGAGACCCACCGGATCATTGAGTCCAACCATTCCCATCAATCACTAACCCATGTCCCTCAGCACCTCGTCCACCCGTCCCTTAAACCCCTCCAGGGAAGGGGACTCAACCCCCTCTCTGGGCAGCCTCTGACAGGGACCAATGACCCTTTCTGGGAAAAATCTTCTCCTAATGTCCAGCCTGACCCTCCCCTGGCAGAGCTTGAGGCCATTCCCTCTCGTCCTGTCCCCTGTCCCTTGGGAGAAGAGCCCAGCTCCCTCCTCTCCACAACCTCCTTTCAGGCAGTTGTAGAGAGCAATGAGGTCTCCCCTCAGCCTCCTCTTCTCCAGGCTAAACACCCCCAGCTCTCTCAGCTGCTCCTCATAAACTGTCCTCGCTGTGCCAGGGTGGGAGGCAGTGTCACAGCGTGGTGACCCAGAGCTGAGCCTGGGAGGTCAAGCGTAAGGGCTGGAGCTGGGCTGTTGGGGCACAGAAAATGGATTTTTGTGACAATAGAGTGTTATGCCAAAGCGCAGCATTCCCAGGCTCCCTTAACATTACAGTAAGGGGTGAAGCTTTCAGTTATTCTGATGATCATCTTCTATAACAAAGTGGCTCAGCTACTTGACGAGGGAAAGGCTGTGGATGGATCTTCCTGGACTTGAGTAAAGCCTTTGACACAGTTTCTCCCAGCATTCTGCTTCGGAAACTGTCACCTCAGGCCTGGACAGACGAACGCTCTTCTGGGTGGAAAACTGGCTGGATGGAGGGCCCAGAGGGTGGTGGGAAATGGAGTTAAATCCAGCTGGAGGCCAGTGACAAGTGGGGTTCCCCGGGGCTCAGTGCTGGGTCCAGCCCTGTTCAATGTCTTTATCAACGACCTGGATGAAGGCATCGAGTGCTCCCTTAGCAAGTTTGCAGATGACACCAAGCTGGGTGGAAATGTGGATCTGCTGGAGGGTCGGGAGGATCCAAAGGGATCTGAACAGGCTGGACTGGTGGCATGAGGTTTAACAAGGCCAAACGCCAGGTCCTGCACTTGGGGCACAACAACCCTGAGCAGCTACAGACTAAGAGAAGCCTGGCTGGAAAGCTGCCTGGAGGAGAAGGACCTGGGGGTGTTGGTTGACAGGGACTGAACATGAGCCAGCAGTGGCCCAGGTGGCCAAGAAGGCCAATGGCATCTTGGCTTGGATCAGAAACGGTGTGGCCAGCAGGTCCGGGGAGGTTCTTCTCCCTCTGTGCTCGGCACTGGTGAGGCCGCTCCTCGAATCCTGTGTTCAGTTCTGGGCCCCTCACCACAAGAAGAATGATGAGACTCTGGAGCGAGTCCAGAGAAGAGCAACAAAGCTGGTGAAGGGGCTGGAGAAGAGGCCTTATGAGGAGCGGCTGAGAGAGCTGGGGGTGTTTATCCTGGAGAAGAAGAGGCTGAGGGGAGACCTCATTGCTCTCTACAACTACCTGAGAGGAGGTTGTGGAGAGGAGGGAGCTGGCCTCTTCTCCCAAGTGACAGGGGACAGGACGAGAGGGAATGGCCTCAAGCTCCACCAGGGGAGGTTTAGGCTGGACATCAGGAAAAAATTTTTCATGGAAAGGGTGATTGGTCCCTGTCAGAGGCTGCCCAGGGAGGGGGTTGATTCACCTTCCCTGGAGGGGCTTAAGGGACGGGTGGATGAGGTGCTGAGGGACATGGGTTAGTGTTTGACAGGAATGGTTGGACTCGATGATCCGGTGGGTCTCTTCCAACCTGGTGATTCTATGATTCAATGATTAAAACGCCTGCTGTGTTTAAATCAAGGCAATTCTGCCTCTCCCCTGAGGTGGCCCTGGTGACAGAGCAGAGTGGGGATGGGGCACAGCCGCGGCCAGAGCTCAGCTTGCCCTCCTGGGCTCTCTCGGGAAGCCTCCTCTCGCTTGTCCTTCACAACCTGCCTTTCCTTCTCCCTCCTGCCACCTCACAGACAGACACTCGTGCACACACAGAGCTTGAGCGAGTTGGCCATTTCCCTTTCTCCTGTAAGAAAACACATACTTGTGCCTTACTAAATGCATTGTATGAGTTATATAAAACTACCTAAGTCTGGTTTTGTCACCAATGAGCTGAAACATTAAATAGCTGCTATAAAGTGTTGTGAAGTACTGGTTTGACGAGTTAGATTTTGCGTGGGAAAAGAAAGGCTGGCCAATTTTTTTTTTTCCACGTTCTTTGTGTATCATTTTCAAACCTTAATTGCTGAACGTGATGTAGTTCGATAGCTAAAAATGTCACAGCAGTTTTGAGGTGGAAAATGTAATCCAAATGAAAATAACCGTGGGCCTCTGTACAGAGGTGAGAGAGAAAGCGCAGAAGGGAATGCTTGAAGCGAGTAGATTTGGAATATTTTCAGACAGGGAAAAAAACCAAGCCAGTTTTGCTTACATGCAGCACAGATTGGTTTAAGACATCTTTCAGACTTTGCATATGTTTTAGACTGTTTAGGTGAAAATCAGGCACTGTGTCTCAAGCCCCTCGAACAAATGCTACAGGCTCAACGCTTTGAAATGTAAATATAACCACAGTAATGATACTCACATGGGGTAATGGAGAGGTAAAAACGAGACATACCTTCCAGACAATTAAGGCAGATTGCCTGGAGCGGGCAGAGTGGACGGCAACGGTGATGAGAAAGAGAATGAAGGTTTCTAACCCAGAGCCAGCTCCCCAGGGAGTCACAAGGCCGTGTTTCGGGGCTACCCAAAAGGCACGATGCACACAGCCCCGAGGGCCCCGAGGGCTGGGGTGGCTGAGGGGACAGTGTCTGCTCGAGCCTTCCTTGTCACAAGTTTATGCCTTGGAGCCAGAGAGTTGCTGGTGTGTACTGGAGCATTAACTAGGTCACAGCTGAACGGTTTAATCATCGGCCAACCAGCGGGGCTTTATGTTTCTCAGAGTCTCTGCCATTCAGACTGTAAAGTTCAGTTGGAGAGCTGCTCTGTTCTTGAGAACCCGGGCAAGAAAAGCCTCCAAAGCGTCCTCAGTTCCAAGAGGAGGTTCAAGAGTTGTGTCAAACGGTGGCGTTTCATCAGGGAAATACAAGAATAGGCTGAAAGGCAGGCACAGGAGATAGAAAAGAGAAGTTTTATGCCTGAGTCGCACCTCAAATTACCACAGAGAGAGAGGAGAGGTCGCAGTGGTGTGCCCGGCCAGGTGGTTCTGGGGAGGATGGTGAAGAGAAACATTCTGCATTTACAAATGCCGATACATCAGTGGTGGCCGACGTTTCTAACCTCAGAGGAAAGATTAACCCCCAGCCTTTGAGGCACAGGCTGCTAGAGAACAAACAGCATCCAGCCCTGTGGCATCTCAAGCTGTGTCCAAGCAGAGATCTCCAGTGTCCCAGCGCAGAACCAGCGAGCGCTGTGCTGCTGCCTGGTGCCCAGGGCATGGGCAGGGATGTTGGGAAACCTTCTCCTTGCCACTGGGTGGAGCCGAAGCCCTTTCTGTTCAAACTGCTCCTGTCCAACTTATCGTTCATAGGGAAAAAAATGTGAATCGGACTGTTTACCGATCGATTTGGAGAGCTCACTATGCTGGTGGCCTCATTCTTCTGGAAGGGGAGGTCACCGCTTGTATTTTATGGGGGTTCTGCAACGGGACGCAGTTGTTTGGACCTAAATGTCAGGCACAACCAGGACTTGAGATGAATTTGTAACGTGGTCAGACACTCCTATAAAATCATTGTTGTCTTTAAATGCCTGCGATAAACCAGCCAGAAGGCTCTGACCTGAATAAGCGAGGGGAAAATACAGCTGGAAGGAAGGCACCAGGGTGAAGAATGTGTGTGTTAAACAATAAGTTTTCTTTGTTACTCAATCCAGCTTTTCTGCTCTAAATGATTTTGAGTGACAGCACCGGATCCATAAAGGACAAGAGGAGAGCCTGGACCAGGAGAGACACAAGGAAAATGAGACATGTTTTGAAAGCAAAAATTCCAAGCAGATGGGCAGGGCAGCAGGAGGGTGAAAGCAGTTGTCCAGATCACTCGGAGCTCATTACTTGTTCTTTGTCTCGTCCTCCTTAGCTGGGTGCCCTGTTTTCCACGTGCAGCCTTTATCTTGTTCTGCATTATCTTCTCGGTGTTTTGCTAACTGCCCTGTTTTCCCACAGCCGGCTCGGATCATCGCCGGGTCTCTTGAAGCCTGGCCATTTGTGAGATGGGTTTAGGCTCCAGCCTGGAGGGAGCCGACACGCAGCGTGATGGGCTGTGTCTCTGTTCCATGTGCCACACATCACTGACCAGACAAGACATGAGAAGCTGAGGTTCCTGAGAGGTGAATCCTGGTGGCCAGGAGCTCCATTTAATGGTCCCTGATGGATTTAGCTTCGGTGCCTGAGTGTCTCCATGCCTAGAGCTCTGGGAGCAGAAACGCCTTCGGTGGGTATGGCTCCGTCCAGCGGGCTTCAAGCTCTGTGAGGATCTGTGACGTAGCTATTCCAGGAGAGGTTACAGGTGCACATGTGCCACTGCTGAGCACCACCTGCTCTTGTTGCCTTCGTTTGTGTTGTCTGAGCCATGAAGAGACATTCAGAATGCAAAGGTCTGTGACGATGGAAGACTCTGCTCTCCTGTTGTGACTTCTTATTGCTGCCTTGCCGGAGGCTGCAGCCTCCTTTGCGTGCTGGCAGAAGAGATTGTACCCTAGCCCACGTGAGGCAAGATCTAAGGAGTGGTTTAAACTGCTGATGAATATGGTTAGCGCTAACTCGTCCAGCTTGGTCCAGAGCATCACAGAGAGTTCACAGGATTCCGTTTGTGGGCTCGACCGTGGGGTGGTAACTGCCAGCTGGCAGATGCTGATGGACAATTGTGAAGCAGAACATCTTCGGTCAACTCAGCCAGAAGGATGCCTGTCATTGGTCTTGGAAGATGGGACACCTAATTTCATAGAATTATAGAATCACCAGGTTGGAAGAGACCCACCGGATCATCGAGTCCAACCATCCCTATCAAACACTAACCCATGTCCCTCAGCACCTCGTCCACCCGTGCCTTAAACCCCTCCAGGGAAGGTGACTCAACCCCCTCCCTGGGCAGCCTCTGCCACTGCCCAATGACCCTTTCTGGGAAAAGATTTTTTCCTGATGTTCAGCCTGAACCTCCCCTGGCAGAGCTTGAGGCCATTCCCTCTCAAAGCTTTTATTGCTGGACCTGTTGCTAATAGGAAGACCTGCCAACACAGCTTTGCTGGCACAGGCACATCTGTGAAGATCCGGTGACATGGAAATATGCCTTGCTTTCACTTTTGAAAGAATTCTGAATGTTTCCAAGATATCTGAAGTTCTCCTGTTGTTCACTAGGTCCCTGATAGGCCCTGTCACCACTCTCGCCTCCTCTCATTTCTTCTGTTCTTTGCAACCCACATCAGAACCAGCACACACAGTGCATCCCAATCACCAAAGGCTTCTGGCACCGCTCTTGGCCACACTAAACAAGTCAGGCATCCTTGATTTTCCTCCGTATTTCCCCTATGCTCTACCCTAGGTCTCTTCTGATATAGTTAGAGTAGACCAGCACCATGGATCATTAGACCGTGACATAAAATACGTGTTGTAATACAGCTTATTGATTGAAACTGGTAGAGGGATCTTCCGATACCATAAACATGCTCAGATATAAGGGTGGTGATCTTTGCATCCAATTCCCTCCATTGCATGCGATGACGTAAAGGGATAATTATTACACTTATGAATAATTTAGGAAGCAAAGAAAGAGCACCTGGAAATTAGGTGTCAATTTTACAAGGTTTCCCCAGAATGAATAAGGGCAAAAAAATAAGGTCAGGCAAAGTCATACTTTTATCATCTTAGAGAGGGGAAGGAAGTATTTTTAGTGAGAAGAAAATACTCGCTCTGCCTCACTGTGCAGCGCGAGTAGGTGCCTCTAAGAGAAGAGCATTATTACTCGCGGTCGCTCGGGGCCTGGCCGATCGCCGATGCATTCCCAGCCGCTCTGCAGCAGCGTCGCTGGGCTGTGGGTACCCGTGCTGGCAGTCTGTCTGCAGAGATCTGAAAGGGTCGCCTGCATTTTTGCCGCTTGGCTGAGAGATGGTGTCGCACCAAAGGGCTGCGTGCTGGCAGAGATCTGTCTGGTTCCTGACAGTCACTTTCCATAGCAAGCATCCTAAACCAGTGGTTTTCAAAACTTATTTTTCTGTGCTTTCACTACTGAAGAAAAAGAAAACATGTATATTTACACTGTGTGACAACAAAGGCAGCAAGAGGGTGACGGGGAATGGGTTTCAGCTGAAAGAGGGGAGACTGAGATGAGATTTTAGGGAGAAATGTTTTGCTCTGAGGGCTGGGAGGTCCTGGCCCAGGTTGCCCAGGGAAGCCGTGGCTGCTCCATCCCTGGAGGGGTTCCAGGCCAGGTTGGATGCGGCTTGAAGCCCCTGATCCAGTGGGGGGTGTCCCTGCCCAGGGCAGGGGGTGGGACTGGGTGGGCTTTGAGGTACCTTCTGACCCAAACCATTTCGTAATTCTATGCTGGCACTACAGAAAGTCTGTAAGTAAATAGTCCATGGCAGACACAGCTCTTGAAAGAACTGGAGAGCTGCACTCTGTGCTGTCCCGTCTGCCGTAGCTGTTATTACTGGAATATACCTCTCTCTCTCAGCTTTTGATATCCCCATCTCCCTTTAGGGATCATGTGGATCATAAGCCTTTCAAACTGCTTTCAACAGAGCATTGGTAATGTTTATATTTAAGAATACTCTTTAAAATTTGAAGCCGAGTAGAAAAGAAGAGTTGTGATATAGGACGTGTATGTTTAGCATCTCTCACCAGTAATAATCTTAAAAGAAAAAGTGCTGTTTGTAAATATATGTCATCACTATTCTAGCCAAAGAAAGACTGCTTTTAAAATGAAACGCCAGTGTTCTTAAACGAAATGACTCGGTTACTTTGTACAGCAGTACAATACGTATAGAGCAGCCAATTAATTGCTCTGCCTGATGCGATATTGGTTTTCCTGGATAGCTTGAGGACCTTTGCAACTGTTCGTTTTGAGCTTTGTGGCAGTGGGGCTGCTGTGGTCTGAAAAATAAGCCGTCAAACCATGTATTACCAAACAAGAAGCCGCATGTCTTCCTCGCTCTGCATTCACCTCTATGATAGCAGCGAGTCTGTCTCTCGAAGAGTAGTTGGGAGGACCTCACAGGACATAGGAGACTCGTCACTGGTCAGCTCCGTTAGTTTTGATGGACACCAGGGGTTGACAGGTCACGGTTTTTTTCATCCCAAAGCATCCCAGCAGTGTGAGGTTTGTATGTATTTAAGTGCGTGCAGGCTGAATACCTGGCCAAGCAGAGGCTGGTGTGGGGAATGGTACCAGTGCAGTGAGTTTTTATTCCTTAAATAAAAAAGAGGATGGCACAATATCTGTAACTAGAGATCTCAAATGCAAATGGAGTGTGTAGAGAGGCCGAGTCAAGAAGGGAGGACAACTCCTATCATCTTTCCCTTGCAGGGGACAGAACATTTTTTGCTGGGGCCAAAAAAGCACATCGGGGGGGGCTTTCCCTCCACCGAATTGCCTAAATCAGTACAATTCCTAACTGTATCAGGAATTATTTCCCAGGCTCTGACAGACTGGAGTCATTATATATTTCATATTTGAATTTGTCATATCACTTTGTGTTCCAGAAAGATATAATGGTATTTAGTCATCTTTCTAAAAACACATATTTTCCTGCAGCTTTTGGATTTTACTGCAGGGAAGTATTAGAAGTTCTTGTATTTGACAGCTGATATGTGCTTTTGCAACCTCAGTTCCTCTGAATAATAGGAAGTGTTCCACATTACAGAAACTCCAGTTTTACATAGATGCTGGGGGACAAGAATCCTGCTAGACGGTTCCCAAAGTGTGTGTGTTGACATCACTAGAGATTTTAGGTTTGTTTTTATTTCTTAAACCATGCCATTATTTCAGTACTGTTGTATGCAGCTTATGATTCTGAGATGTCTTTTATTTAGGTTTCTAGGAAGTGAGTCGTGAGTGCAACTTTTATAGCTCCTCTGTCCAGAAGGATGGTCTCAGGATGACTTTATCTAGAATTATCAGTATTCCCAGCTGGCTCCATGAAGGAGCACTCAGTATTGGCTGGCTTTATTGTAGTGGAACTATGAGCGCTTTTTAAACATGCTTTATTACAGGAACAAAACAGATAATTTATCCAGTCAATATCAATATTGTCTCAATGAAGTTTCGTTTTAGCATTTAGTCAACCTCACTCCTTAGATTAACTTTCAGTGCCAGAAGGGTTTACATCATACATCGATACCCCGGTACCTGTAATGATGCAGCGTATTGCTTCCTAAATGCATTACAGGCTCTTAAGCACTTAATCAAATTCCTTAGGATTATCCAGTGCGTCCTCTTTTGCAGGCAGGTTTGTATGCCAGTTTGATCATGTTTATCTGGGGAGTGCTTTTGAACCTGAGCACATATGGGACTCCTTGTTCTGCTGTTACAAATCCTGTGGAGCTACATCTGCTCTCAGGAGCGCGGCTTGCCACATACTCTCATTTGAAAGAGTATTAGGGCTTCCTTTGTTTTCAAGTGGCCCCCTGGGAATATTTTTATGCCCTTGATATAATTACTCTGCATTCCATTGCAGTAGCTATATTTCAATTCATAGAATCATAGAATCACCGGGTTGGAAGAGACCCACCAGATCATCGAGTCCAACCATTCCCACCAATCTCGTTCCTGTTCATTTATTTACATGGTTATAAAGTTGGGTTTTTTTCACTCTTCTACTTTGCAAACATTTTAGGATGCCCAAGAAAAAAATGCTGTCTGCCATAAAGAGAGCATTTCCTGACCGTGTGTTCGTGTATTTAGTTTGGTCTTAAATTCCTTTCCAATCCGTAGGGAGTGCACTGCATTAGTGTGACTTGCTTCTGGCTGGCGTGACACTGAATCCACGCCACTGACCCCCTTCCACAAGTTATGACCACTTTTACTTCCATTGCAAATAGAATTTTCTGCCCTGTTTAGCGCCCCTGAACATTCTGCCTTCATACACCCATGGGTGTTTTTAGCCAGAGAAGCTGTAGTTCTCTTAGTTCTCCTTAAATCCTTGGTCTGTGAGGCCTCTCTCGCCTCTCCCACGCTGTGTTCCCGGTGTCAGACTGCTCTCTCGCACCAAGGGCTCGCAGCCAGCAGCTCACACCTCTTGAACTGAGCTGCTACCTCCGCCTGGGTAAACAAGAACGCTCTGTTCACGTGCTTTAAAATGTAAAATAATTAATGACGAGTCGTTAATTTCGCTTCGCGTTAGCGGACTGGTAATTATTCCATACAAACGCCGACTTCTTTGGGTTACACAACTTTTATCTGCAGCTATTTTTATCGGCTGTAAGCAACAAGCCCTGGTGAGGGGGTACGGCAAATATAGAACCAGCCAAGCAAATATCCATTCTCACCAATCAAAAAATCCGGTTGGTTCCTTGCGCATCAGCACATCTCAGGCTGTTCGTAACTGCAATTGCACAGCAAAAAGGGGCTGGAAAGGGGCTCAGAGGTGACAGCCAGGTTAAAGCCTGGTGTCACCATGCAGCCTTAATGTCATCCGAAGGGCTAGTCTTGCTGTACTGTGATGTTTCATTTCCTTCTGTGTCACTTCGTTTCACGTAGATTTTGTTCAAAACATTTATAACTTATTTTTCATAAGGATCTTATGGAATTAAGTAATCCTAGTGCTTTTAAGAGTTAGAGGTTATCCACTGTCCGGCATCGGAGTCGCTACGAGCCAAGTGGTCATGGACCACACTCCAGGGAAGACCATTTCTGGAACAGGTTTAGAGATACTTGGTCACTTTTCTGGTTTTATAGATTCCAGCTATTTGAATCTTAACTTTGTGAAGCTTTTATTTTGATTTTAAAATACAGGAGAAATTGGGTAAAGGAACTTTTTGTTACTATTGTTTGTCATTGCACTTGCTTTTCTCTGTAATAAACAAGCAAGCATTGAAATGTAGGTTAATCCAAACTGGAGGACTCACCGGAGTGACCTAAGAGTACAAAACCTCCCTCTAAGTTAAATGTGGTGTAGTCCTGGTTGTGTGGATTCTTCAAGTGAATGGATTCTGGGAAAACTTTGAGTTGTCTCTGAAACCGGAGCTAGATGGAGCACAGTAACCTGTGTGAGGACCCAGGGAGCGGAGAATAAAACCAGTACAAAATTCCCTGCAAATGTGACCTGCTAGCTGTGTTAGCAATCGGAGTAGGGCAAGGGCACTTGATTTCAAATGTGAGCTTGGTAAAACCTCAAGGAGTGTGGGTCCTTACTGTTGCATGAGTTAAGGATGCTGATATTCTGCTTCCCCGATACCGTAGCTACGGCTTCACAAACCCAAAGCTGCAAATCCACCAGAGACATGAGACAGCAGTCCCTGGGTTTGGTAACACTAAATGAAGAAGGCTGTCAGGTGTTTTTACAGGGCTGTTTCTGTAGTCTGAATGGCCACATCCTGACTGTGCTGAAGGTGCGAGGCTGGGTGTGCGCTCTGCCAAGCACGGGTCTGGGTCTGCGCCGCAGCCCAAACTCGCTGCCAGAGCTTGGTGTTCCCACACCAGCTTCTGCTGAGGAATCACGCCTTGTCTGATCTCTTACACACCGGCGCAGCAGTTTAGCACAGACCTGGGCTGCCATTCCCGTGTCAGGCATAAGCAGAGTCGCGTAGCCGTCCAGCCCCCAGCAGGCATCCCTTGTTTCTTTGTCAGCATGTGCAGATGTTTTCCATTCCCACCTCGGCCAGGCTAGCGGCAAGAGCCGTGTGCCAAGTCTAGAAAGTGGAGCTCAGCGAGGGGAATCCTGCCCAGAGACCCTCCACTATTGCACAACGGAACCAAGGAGATCTAAAGCTGGTTGGGTGTGGAAGGTGTTTTCTAGGTGGCAGGAGAGACCTGGGAAGGGCACGGCTGTGTAGGCAGCTGGAATTACCTCCATTTCTCCTTTGGCACAGGAGAGGACGGGCAGTGGAAAGGGCACAACTGGAGTGCTGCTGCATTCTGCAACCCCCTGGGGCCACTGCGGCTAAAAGGACTTTAATTTTCTCCCTGGGTCCCATCTGTTGTCTAGCACAGAAGGACTCAAGTAGTCACTGAGAGGCTTGTCTGCCCTCCAAGAGGATGGGCTGGGCTGCACGGCAGGGCTGAGGGCTAAGCTGGAGCTGTCTAGACAGGCACGCTGAGCTCCCGCTGGACTTGGCTGTGCTCTGATTTTGCTCCGCAGCAAGGCACTGAGATGCCAAAGGGTTCTGAGGCAAAAAAAGTCTTCCTCAACACCCAGCACGCTCCTCTCGGTGGATCGCAGAGGGGGAGAGCACAATGGGTTCCACGCTGAAACGCAGTCGCTGGGTTAGATTTGAGGCGTTCCAACGCTGGTGACACTTTTGACCAACAAGTTCAAAGCCTATCAGCTAGGATCTGGAAAATTAATTAGGTCAGCACAATGATGAATGGTCTGTGAGACAGTTTTGTTGTTTAAAGTCCAAGTACCGTCTGCATTTATTTTTTGGCAAATGTTTATACATTTTCTTGGATAATTCTTCAGTCTTTTTTTGAGTCTTTCGAGTATGTCTGTGCCTCTTATTTGTACCACAAATTTCCTGGCTGAAAATGAAGCTGATAAAAAACCATCATGTTCATGATGGTTTACAGAGTGAACTGCAAATGCTGATATGTATGGCCAGGAGTGTCTCCCAGAAGTGCCACAATATACACCGCATCGCTGCCAAGTATAGGGATGTACGTAGAATTTACTGGGAGAAAGATACAACAATTGACGTTAGTTTCTGTCTGGAATTGGGAGTACAACTTAATTACTAAATGCAGCGCATTCCAAAAACCAGGCACTACTACATTTCATATGTAGGTAAGTGTAACAATCACATTTGCTGTTCCACTTCACTGCATCTCTTCAAATGCTTTCAACATCAGGTGGGACAAGGAGGCTTCAGGAAAGCAATGCAGAGGTTAGTCTACAGGTGTGCTAACGCGCCGAGCACAGCAACGCTGTGAGGTATACGCTTCTAACAGTAGTTTGGTTCTTATTGAAACCTTTCTGAGGCAAATGAAGGGTCTTGCTGATAGAAGTAGCATCATAGCAAGTTTCTTCTTTGTTTAAAGTTGAAATTCCTTTTATAATTTGGCTTTCTTTTGATCAGGAGGTATTTGTGTGCCCTTTTCGATGGAATCTGAGTATTGATTTCCAGAGCCATTCACAAGTGTCTGGGTAGTACTTTTTTTTAGCCTATTAACTGTAGCCTCAGCAAGACACAATAACTTGCCAAGAGCGCACACATGCCTTGTTACTAACGTAACAGAAATGGATTAGATTAGACCACCTTCACCGACAACTTGCTTTACTGTACTGATTAATACAATAACATAATTTTCCTATGGAAAATCTGTGTAAGTGGCATTTATCAGAATGATTGTATTAAAGCCAGCTTATTGAGAAAATAAATAAGAATTAATCCATATATTTGGGTAATTCCAAAAGAATTGGTGGGGAGTAAGATTCTTTCTACAGAGATTCTTTAGAACTTGTCTTCCTAAAAATTCGTCCGTCTTTCCGTGTTCCACGGCAGTCCACAGTGCGTTAGGTACGACGGTGGAACATATTTCAGACAGTCTTCTGCTCTGATGGGCAAGATTTGTCTCTCGGTCACATCGCTACTGATACTGTCCCCGGTGTACAAACTAGCAGAAGATTCACTGAGATTATTCACCGTGAAGATTATTTCACGAGTTGTTTGGGAGGAGTTTTAATGTTTTATTGATGAAAACTTATCGATCACGTCTGAGGACCCTGTATAGAACTTTATGGGCATTAACATTAATGGTTGGAGTCGATGATGCGGTGGGTCTCTTCCAACCTGGTGATTCTGTGATTCTATGAACTAAATCAATTTGCTCTTTGTTCAATTCTCCAGAGTAATAGTGGAGCCAGATGTGCCGCAACAGCAAACCCGGTGTGCTCGCGATGGAGACAAACAGCGGAGAGGCTGCAGGGACTGTCAGGCTCCTCCGCTCTGAATGGTCTCGCCTCTGGCCTGTCAGCACTCCTCCAGGTCCATCATCAGTTACGTCTTTTAAGTCTCTGTGACGCTTTTTTTCCCGTCAGAGTCATTCAGTTGGAGACTTTATTTTCCATTTTTATATGCAATGCCACCCTAGGTATGCTGCCTGCAGGAAGACACGTGCTCTCAAAAGGTTCGGTACGTTTGTCTGTTTCCCACGGCAGTTGTGTAGGAATGTGTAGTCAGTTAAAAATGTACGTGCACTGAGGTAATTCCAAGCTCTATACACATATAAAATCCACAGTCTTAGAGTGTATTTCTTGACTTCCATGTTTAATGAAAGAGGTAGCTGAGAGAAGACCTCTAGTTCACTTTGTACGCGTTTTACTAAAGTCACCTCTCTGGTGCAATATTAAAGCCTGTGGCTCAAAGCTCTTGCTCTAAGTGAAAAAGCATTAGCTGTTTGTCACAGCTGGAAATCTCACTGAGATGCTTGTATTCCAGGAACAACGTGCCCTAACACAGATGTGTTGATAAGAGCACAGTGGTTTTTTTCAAAGACCTTCCCCTGCCAAATTGGCATTTTTGTGACCTCTGGATCTGGCTGGTATTTACTGACTCCAAGTCAAGGTTTTCTTATGTGTTCTTAAATGGTTTTAATAACACAGGATCTCGGTATGCAGCTTCATTCCTCCTGTTCCACTGTACTGCAACAGAACTTGTGGAGCACAGAATGCCCCGGAGAGGGAAGCCGTGACCTGCAAGGTGATCGTCAATAGCACGTGAGGCTCAGCTGAAGCCCCAGACCCTCTCTGTGACACGCTGTCCCCCACCAGGCTGGCACCACGGGGTTCCTGCTCAGGAGCTCCTGGTCTAAGTGCTGTTCACCTCCTTTAATTACCAAATCGCACTACCAAGCTGCCGTTGCACAGGTAAAACAAAAGGGTTTTATTTACATGCTTGTTTGGTTTTTTTTTATTTCCTGCTTTAAAGACTTGAGCTTTCTTTCACAGGGACTCACTAACTGGTTTTGAGAAATACGTTTCAAAACGCCTGTCGGCATTTTAAGGAGCCTGATGTTCACGCTACACCGATGCTGAGTTTCTACTTAACATAAACTCCTGTGTAAACGCGTTGTGACTTCCGCAGCGTAGAAAATCTGCTACCTAGATAAACCATGAGATTGCTCTCCCTGTTGGTGTTACGAGGTGAGCTCACTGGGCCAGACGACACGGAAGGGCAGCTCGGTATTTCCCAAGCAAGGAACCTGATGTAACTCGCTGCTAGCAACGGAGACGGCATCAAGGCAAGCATTAGGCAATGAGACGTGACAGCGTCTGTAATGCCAGGATATCCCTGCGCAGCGTGAGCGAGTTGCTAGGCAGTGAGCTGACAGCCCGCTATCGCAAGCACCTGACACAAGGTATGGTTCTTGATGTGCTTTCTTAGGATGCCGAAAAAAAAAGAAAAACAAAAAAAGCTTCGCTGTAAACAGAGAGGAGCAGAGCTTTCTCTAAAAGTGATTTGATTTCAGTGATATTTTTTTTTTCCTAACATCCTCGCTCTTCAGGAAATTCCAGGGTTGATTCTTCTTTTAAACAAACAGAATAGACAATGAGTAAAAATAATAATCAAAAATCCTGTAAAAAATCCCCAGAGACGGTAAGTGGAGAGGAAAGGTGACGGCAAGCTGTCTCCCAGTTCTAACACTCCCGTCAAATATCATTCCTTGCAAACTGAGGGTACGCGAGAGCTCTGCAGATGTTGCAGGGAATGGGGAGTGAAGCGGTGATGCTGTTTAGCACGATTCTTTTGCACCTTTTAACTGCCAGACACAATTGGGAGAGCAGGCACGGCTGCTCAGTGAAGCGTTTCTTTCACATCTCTAATTTCTCCCCTCTTTGCACGGCTGCGCGTGGGAGGGGGGGATTAGTGCGTGGCCATCTGGAAGGGAGCTGAGGCTGCGGGAGTGGTGGAGACAGCGAAGGGAGCAGGAAACGATGGAGGAGGGGAGCGGACTCCAATGGCAGCTAATGGAAGTGATGCAGGATTCCCCTGGGGAGCCAGGGGCTGAGGACACAAAGGCTGTGACGCTCCCACATGCCTCACAGACCCCGACTGGACAGCCGCTTTAAGTAATTTATCAATGCAAACTCCAAAATGTGTTTTTCCTACTCCTCGGGATTTTCCACTGGATGAGGAGATGGATGTGCGTTACTTAATGGGAAACTGAAATGCGGGTCATTTGTTTCATATTTCTTCCGTAAATCAGCAGGCTGGATCATAGTTTTATGTTCACAATATATTAAAGCGGGGAACGGCTACTATTAAAGGCATTATTCCCCCTCCCTGGGTACGAAATGCTTGGAAACTCCTAAAATCACAGAATCACAGAATAACCAGGTTGGAAGAGACCCACTGGATCGTCGAGTCCAACCATTCCCACCAATCCCTAAATCATGCTCCTAATTTAGGATGGTAGGGGAAGGGGTGGCTGTGTGGGAGCAAGTCAGCGCTTTATACTGTCCCTGTTCTCTTCTTCCAAGATGAAATCCCCTTGTACAATATTTCTGAGGCAGCTGCAGACCTAGCATTCAATCAGTGACCCATCAGTACTTCTCAGTTTAAGAAACTCATTGTTCTGTCAGCATTCCTCTTTCTGCTCAGAACTTCGAACAGTACGTAAAACCCCTGCCACCCAAACCAGCCCCTGCTTTCCATCCGTAGAAGGACATCTCGGCAACAGAATTCTTCACATCAACAAGAAAGAGCTGTCCCACTGAAATCTGGCCTATCCTCTGGGATCCGTGAGAGTCAAGGACAAGGCAGCTTTTCCAGCCAGCTCCTTGGCTGCATGGGCTTTCTCTCAGACACTACATGGGAACTATGCAGAAGAGATAATGCAGTCCTCCGCCAATTAATTTTTCCTGGCGTATTTCCATGGTTCTGAAGAGCAGAAAACATTTGAAGAAGCAGGAGGCAAGATCTGGCCTTGTGAATTTTCCTGAAAAGCTAGCTCTGTTACACACAGCTGCTGGTGGTTCTCTCCCTTTATATTTTTCCTAGTAAAAACAGAAGCGTAGAGTTATTTTTTCCCCCCCTGAGGAATTTTCTTGAGCTATTCTGCATACTTTGTCATTCTTTTGCAAGTGTTGCCTGCTTTATCGTACACGTGCATTTTTATTCCCTTTATTCTTACTGGCCAGTAGACCAGCGAGTAAGTCTAAGTGCTTTCGTTCTGTTCTGCTGCCTTCAACAGACAAGAGCTGTAAACTGAGCAGTATCTGGTCAGTACACTTCAAACTTTCTGCCTTGTAAACCCCACCCAACCTGCTGCCTTTTGCAGATGACACCAAGCTGGGTGGAAGTGTGGATCTGCTGGAGGCTCCAAAGGGATCTGAACAGGCTGGACTGCTGGGCTGAGACCAACGGCAGGAGGTTTAACATGGAAAAAATGCCGGGTCCTGCACTTGGGGCACAACAACCCTAAGCAGAGGTACAGACTAGGAGAAGCCTGGCTGGAAAGCTGCCAGGAGGAGAAGGACCTGGGGGTGTTGGTTGACAGGGACTGAACATGAGCCAGCAGTGGCCCAGGTGGCCAAGAAGGCCAATGGCATCTTGGCTTGTATCAGGAATGGCCTGACCAGCAGGTCCAGAGAGGTAATTCTCCCTCTGGACTCGGCACTGGTGAGACCGCACCTCGAGTCCTGTGTTCAGTTCTGGGCCCTCACCACAAGAAGGATGTTGAGGCTCTGGAGCGAGTCCAGAGAAGAGCAACGAAGCTGGTGAAGGGGCTGGAGAACAAATCTTATGAGGAGCGGCTGAGAGAGCTGGGGGTGTTTAGCCTGGAGAAGAGGAGGCTGAGGGGAGACCTCATTGCTCTCTACAACTACCTGAAGGGAGGTTGTGGAGAGGAGGGTGCTGGCCTCTTCTCCCAAGGGACAGGGGACAGGACGAGAGGGAATGGCCTCAAGCTCCGCCAGGGGAGATTTAGGCTTGAGATAAGGAAAAAATTCTTCACGGAGAGGGTGGTTAGGCATTGGAACAGTCTGCTCAGGGAGGTGGTTGAGTCACCGTCCCTGGAGGTGTTTAAGGTGAGGGTGGGTGAGGTACCTAGGGGCATGATTTAGGGATTGGTGGGAATGGTTGGACTCGACGATCCAGTGGGTCTCTTCCAACCTGGTTTTTCTGTGATTCTGTGATTCTCATGGCCCGTTGTGCAGCAAGAGGTTTAAATGCCTGTCTCCAGTTTCTTAGAAAGAAACCAACAGAAGAAATATTGATTAAATTGAAATGGAAAAGTCTTGGAAGATTTTTCCAATGACTCCAAGCCATACGCACTTAGCCTCAAATGGGATTAGAGGATACAAGAGAGAAACAAAAGACCTTTTTCTTAAGATCCTTTCTCAGTGTTCTTTTTCTGAATACACACTAACATAAATTTCACATATGAACGTGATTATACCCTCTGATTCCATACAGAACTGCTAGTCTGTTTTCTTAATAATGTAAATAGCTGACAATAAAAGAAACCAAAGATAGAACCAAGGACTGTCAGCCTTGAGGAGCTACCTCCAACAGTAATCTCTATTAAACGCTACAGCAGGAAGCATAATGTACCTGAACTTTATGCAAATTATATAAAGGAGAGAAATTTCTCTAGTCAGTGATCAGTTTATGCTGAGCAGCATCACTGACACTAATGCCTGTAGTTCTTCTCCCTGTCAGCATATTCTTATTACACGTACATGTCTCATCCTTAAAATATCTTCTGAGCTTTTTGGTTCATTTGCTAAATTATTACTTTCTAGCACAGAGCCAAACTAACACATTTCATAGATGCTCATCTAAAGAGAGTTAATGCAAACTCCTATCACCTCTTCCCTTCACAAGGTATTTTCTCCTTCTCATAGCGTGTGACAGGGTGTAAGATGTGTTTCATTTGCTTCCCAGCTTCAGCTAAGCCTCTCTGCTGTGGGAAGCTGCAGAGACGTTTCCTTAGGACTCACGCTGCCTGGCCTCCTGTCTTCCCAAAAGGTAGGGCAGAAGAACTCACTCAGCTGCTGCTCAAGCTGGGAAGCTGCTACCGAAGCAGAGGTGGTGCCAGGAGCTGTGCTCCCATGCTTAACTGTAGAGAGTGGAGCCAGAGATGGGAGAACAGCAGACGAGAAACCTGCCTCCAGTCCTCCGCGGCAGATCAAAGCACTTAAACACATTAGTTTTAGTTTCTCTTGGTTTATAGTTTTCTCGTGTGGTTCTTTTAGGTTCTGCTTCCTAACCCTCTTTAGCTACTTGTTTGGGTTTTTTTAAACCAGAAGCCAACATGCAAATTAGTATTTAAGCTAAGGTTCTATTGCTGAAAATACCACTAATCTTTCTGTGTTTCCCATAAGCATCGTTTAGTTATGCAGTGCTAGTATCCTATTCCACTGTTACTGGAACATGCCCATAAATGAGGTCCACTATGTGCTTAATCATAGAATGATAGAATAACCAGGTTGGAAGAGACCCACTGGATCATCGAGTCCAACCATTCCTATCAAACACTAACCCATGTCCCTCAGTGCCTCATCCACCTGTCCCTTAAACCCCTCCAGGGAAGGAGACTCAACCCCTCCCTGGGCAGCCTCTGACAGGGACCAATGACCCTTTCCGTGAAAAATTCTTTCCTAATGTCCAGCCTAAATCTCCCCTGGCAGAGCTTGAGACCATTCCCTCTCGTCCTGTCCCCTGTCCCTTGGGAGAAGAGCCCAGCTCCTTCCTCTCCACAACCTCCTTTCAGGTAGTTGGAGAGAGCAATGAGGTCTCCCCTCAGCCTCCTCTTCTCCAGGCTGAACACCCCCAGCTCTCTCAGCCGCTCCTCATAAGTCCTTCTACAAACATCCTCCCCAGTTCTACATTTCACCGTGTTCCTCCCACCTCCATAAACCCCACCCGTGCTGCTGATGATTTAGACAGGAGTTCCCAAATTCAGTCTGCTTGAATAGTATGTAGAAGTCACGATTGCCTTGGTAGGAGTAACTGCAGCAGAGTCCACGCAGGTGGAGGCATCTCCCATTCCTTCCTCTTTATTCCCCTATCATTACACAAGCACGCTTACTGAAGAGCATTCTTGCGTGGGCTCTTGCGCTGCTCTCTGGTACCTCTTTTTGTCCTCGGCATCACACCGTGGCCCGCACAGACAGCCTCAAACCTCATGCCTTCTAGCCCCATTGAGCAATTGGTATCCAAATGCTATCTAGGGTACACCAATTATCATTAATTGGGAATCCCAAGTATAGCATGTATTCAGCATTCCGTTCTGGCAGCCTGCTTCCTGAAAGGGAGATTGGAACCTTATCTTGTCAGTTATCAGGTTGAAAGAGTGGAGACCATTACTTAATGACAAGCAACGTCGTCTGAACAGTGGTTATTAAATGCCAGTTATTTAAAAGGTGTGATAGGGGCGAAATAAGCAATGAGCACATCAACCTTCCTCTGTGTTGTCGTGTACCATGTTGCTGAGGTTACTCAGTGATGTAAGCTCAGTGTTTCTATACAAGAACCTTGGTCCTGGAGGCAAGATCTACTGCAGTCGTCGGAGACAAATTAGCTTTCTGCTGTCCAGGCACCTTTCTCCTGTGCGGGAGGCAGAGGTGGCCAGGGTGAGACCTTAGAAAGGATCCCTGCTAAGAAAGACCATTGGGAAATTCTCTGATTTATGTCTCGAGTTCAATATGTCCCTCTTTAATTTTATCTCCTCTAGTGAAAACTAAAAGCACCTGCAGATACATCTAAAAAACAGAGTGGCAAAACAATGTAGCTTGTTTACACTTCCCCGTGGAGAGAACAGGACAATAAACCGTACCATTTTAGTTGGTGTTTGTAATGTTCTGGGAAGCATTCAGATAGTGTGTTGGCAAAAGCAATGTTATAAAATGTAGTTTAGAATAAAACACTCCAGTTCTATATCACATTAGAATAATCAGTGGCAAAGTATTTTCTCACGCAACTCTCATAGGGTAATTTATAACGGGTATGTCATTTTTCAAGGTGTAACACCCCTCTGAGTCTCAGGTATGTGTTTTTACATGTAGTAAGCGGCACAAAGCAGTAGCTGGAGAAGACGCTGTAAAGCGATAAACTAGATTTTAGCAGTGTTGAGCGTTTACTTGTGATGTTTTTACATTTTAAAATTTACCACTACATATTTAAAGAAAGTATTAACCACAAACTTAATACTAGCAGTCGGAAGCTCTCCTTATAGAATAGTATCATGGACAGGGTTCCTTGCCCTCATGATACTTACCTTTTGAAAAATAGAAGATAAATTAAAAGCAATTGTATAGGAATTTCATCCTCTCCCATGTTTGGCATGTAACAGGTTTAGATTTGCAAGACTCAGGTTTCAATCTTTAAATGACAACCTCTCATGCGTATCAGTGGGGAGGGATGATACGCAAATGAATATTAGCTCACAGAAGTCGGTTTTGGCTACAGAGTGAATCAGACTATGATAAAAGTTTAGGTGAACACTGGCTAAATTACACTCATTGTATTTTTGGAATTTGTGCTTTGAACCCTTCCCAGAGTATGCAGGAAAATCTTCAAAATTTCACAATCCCACAGATTTTTTTGTCAGATGATTTTTCTCAAGAAACTGCCCTTGTTTCCATACAGACTGACTTCTTACTTACTTTAAAAATAAATTTATTGGGTTTTTTTTCTATTTTTCATTTAACCAGAAGCTGTTCTGATGAAAGCTAAAGTGATTTTTCAGCATGGGTATTAAAAGGCTGTGAAAATGTCATCTTTCCTCCTTAAAATGAAATTTTTAGAAGTCTCTACATTCCCCACAATGTTTATATTGGTATGAAAACTGTTCCACAGCTTACGAGAGAATTCATATGCAGAAACCTGAATTGATTTCATGCATGGATTTCTTGGTTCTAATAACGAATATTGAAGCCTTATGTAGATGTTTTCCTAAATGTTGTTTTGTCTTGTAATGTAAATTTTCTTGATTAGTGTTTGCTATGTCCTAACAATGAGCATTTTCTAGCTGTCCCATCTCTGTAACCGAACTCAATCATCTGGATAATGCTCGAGATACATAGCAAAAAATGCAGTAGCTGGAGTCCCTGAGACATTATCTCTACACTTTTTAGTTCACTTGAAAATGAGTAACTGAAACTATATTATAGCTTGGCTTCCTAGTTTTCATTTAAGCAGGTATGGAGTGCTCATTCCACCTGACTCCAGCTCCTGACAAGGCACTTTACATGCAGTAACGCGATGCTAAAGAGATGACCAGTGGATAAGACGTAGAGAGTAAGGCGTATAGGGTTCAACAGATGATGTCTTGCTGCTCTGCTTATCCCAGAAGTATTTCCAAGACATTTATGTAAATTATCCTGAAAATAGCGGCTATAAAACTATCTATTTTATCTATTTTGGTACTTTAAACAATAGTATTGATTAAATCTACAGGCGAACTGGCCGACTACCCACACCCTTCATAGCCAAGCTCTTCAGTAACAGACAGCAGGACTTTCAATGGAGCTGCACCTATTTACACTCTTTGATTTTCAAACAAGGCTTATTAGCTGTGGTTAAAAAAGACATCATATATTTGCTTCACCCTGCGTTATTTCCGAAAATACTTGGCGATGTTTTACAAGCGGTGCAGAAAAATCTATTTTTCCCACCTTTGCAAAGCATTAGCAGTTGTAATTGCAGGGGACAGCAGAAGCATAGCAAACCAGACAAAACAGCATAGGCTAAAAAGCATAGGTACTGAGCCCAATTACCTCCTACGAAGCTCAGGAGAACGACGAGGTGAAATCCGTAATTTCTTCTCTAGAGGAGGAAGAAACAACCAAAAAAGATTTTGAGGGACCTCCTGGAGGATGGACGAGGTAGATGTTTAGTATGTTTATGACAGTATTAGCATTACATTGTACCTCTACCAGAACAAGCAACGAAACGCTCAGTACTTCTCCAAGCCTTTCCATAGATTTCACGGCTTCTCCTAATAAGCGCTAAGGGATGGATGGTGGCTGACCATTCCGTGACTACAGCGGATGACAGACGCAGAGTAAAGAGCTTCCCTAATTTATGTGCCCCACGTGTGAGGGCCAGGCAGGTGTAGGCTTGCCCAGAAGGCAGGCACACAGGGGCTGCGGAACAGCTCTTTTTTAGTTCTCCTCATACAAATGAGAGAGCGCTATGGCTCTGTCCTTTTCCCCTCTTCCATGGCTGCATGTGGAGGGGTAAGTACACAGCACGTCTCGAAGGAGCATGACTGGCCAAGCTTCCCACGGCACAGCTGAAGAATTCTAGAAAGTTTCCTTCTTTTTAAAGCAGAATGCTTCCCGATTCGCCTCTATAAGGTTAACTCTTAACAACAATTTGACCAGTTAACTCAATGGTATTAACTTAATCTCCTCCTAGTTTATTGCACCCTGTCATGAAACTATATTGGATCCGTGGGTGCAAAGTTTCCTCTTGTACGGCCAGATGCAAAGATTCCTGGAAAATCAAGTTGCGCATCTCTCTAATAGCATTTTGTATCACAGAAACAACGGAGAGCCAGGAGGGGCGTGGGTCTGCGGTTTTAATTTGGTTCCAGTTGTTAATAATTTGGCTCAAAAATTGAAAAATACTTCTTTCCTCCTCTCCAAATAGCTCTTTAATCACTGCTTGAGGTTGAAAAATGTACGTTGGAGCAGATGGCAAGAACATAGGATTTAAGCAGAGGACAGATGTAACCATATTACAGCGCCTGGAAGATAAATCTCTTCAAGTCTTGTGGTAGACGTGATCAGTACTTTGTTTATGTAGATGAAATATTACTAGTTTCAATTAACAGTTGCTGTTGTCCATATTTGGGATCTTTTCCTTCAGACAGTCATTAAAACCTGTTGTAAATGATCATGTTTGTGCTACCTCCGTACTGCGCATAAACCATGTGAGCATCCCAGCATCTCCATTCTTATGGAAAACGTGTAGATGGATATTTATACAGCAAAAAAAAATTGCGTTTGCTTTTTATTCAGCAGTGTACAAGGGCTGTCTCTAATGCTGCACTGTCTCCTGTGACGTAGAGGGGGACTGGGAAAGCCGGGAAAAGAGGACATCTGCATTCAGCCTCTGTGCTGCCAACCTGTTCTTTGCCTTTCACTCCATCCCTGGTATTATTGGCATGGCCCCTGCGGCAAATGGCTCCTCTTAGGGCTCTAATAATATAAAGCGAGTTTCTGCCTCTCGTACATCTGGCGCGTAGGAAGGCAGCATGGTAAAGAACAGCGTTCTCTTCCTGTGGAAAAATCCGTAGGTTGTGTGAGAGACAGTGAGGAAATAACATGTTATCTGAGCGCAGCTTCCTCACTGCTGAGACGTGTGGGAGAGCCTTTCTCGACCTTGGGAAAATAACGCTTTGCGGATGTAAAGAGGAAGTCGTCGTACAGCATGTGTGTTTGTGTTTTATTTACATCTCTATATATATATTTATATGGATGTCTGGATGAATTCAGAAGCTGCTGCCTGAATACGCTCCTTAAAGGGTTGTGATCTCAAAAATACTAAGAAAACTCCAGAACCGGTTCAGACAGCTATTATGTTGTTATAATTCCACCTCATCCCTTCGCTGTTGCTGGAACCGAGAAACAAGCAGCCGTGTATCCCTAAGGAGCTGTTCCAGTGTTAATCGCAACGCTCCCAGGAGCGAGTGCCAGCGCATCACACGTTGCATTCGAGCAGCTGCGAAGCACGCGCCAACTCTTCAGTGCAGCGTTCCTGGTAACGCTTCCCTCCTTCAACGGAAAACTCTGAACACATAGTGGGTCTAATGTCTTTTTGGACCAATTTCTCTGTTACGGATATTTTTATCCATTAGAATGTTTTTTTTATTCTCAGTTTCAAGTTTGACTGAACCAACTGAAAATTGGATTTTATTATGATTGGAGGAGGAAGCTCGTCCTCCTTATTAAAGTGCTGAAGACAACACGCGTGTAGCAAGTTTTAAGCATAAACATCCTCCAACAGGGAAGAGGATGATGGTGAAAGTTAGAGCAATATTACGTTTATCCTGTTCTGATTTCTGTTTCTCCCGTAACAAAGGCATGAACACCACAGAGCATCACAGACCAAAAGAGCAGTTACAAACTACTGGAACCTGGATATTAATTGTACAGTCTAAAGCACTATGTTTATAAAGTCAGACTTGTGTAGGTAAGCACCCCAAAAGCACGTCATAACAAAATCATGGTGTTGGGTACTGCAGACTGTGTTTCAGTCTGTGATGCAGTATTGAGATGCGATTATAGAGTTTCAGTGAAAAAATATGCAATTTTATTATGTTGACACGTAAATTTAACAATATTGTGCATTTCTTTAGCCTCTCTTGCCCTGATGTACCATGTGAATTTGCGCAGTAAGGCTTATGGAATGACTTAGATAATAATAGAAATAAAATATTTTCTACTATAGTTTCATTCCTTAGGGAACTATATTCTTTGGCAGATATGCGGTTGGGACATCTCATATCAAAGTGATTTTAATTAATAATTTTTTTATTATAATAACTGTTTCTAGATTCAGGCAACGCTAGAAGGACTTTGCTTAGTACCAACTCATTAGCAATTAATGAAGTGCTAACTAGATGCCAAAATGCAAGCTATACTGTTTCAAATCATTAGTTACCAAAACAAGATTATCTTTTCTGCAGCATTCAGAAAGCTTGGCTGAAAGGTAACATAATAAATTTGATTTTATACAAATTATACTTTTAATCCCATAATATGCAGAAACATATGATCAGTTATAATCAAATACAATAGTATCTGTTTTCTTTAAAATCCTTAGAATAGTTTTTTTATTGTAATCTATGTAAGCAAAGCTGATTACATTAGAGCGTCTGACATTTTTTTTAGTCTAAATTGCTCATGCTGTTGCCTGTTAATGAAAGTACAATAAACAGCGACTGTACTCTGACGGCATTTTTAGAGACTTAGATTTTACAAGAGCAGGTGCTTCAGATTGCAGTCCCAACTCTTCCTTCTCACTGCTCCTGCAAAAGTCCTGCAGTTTGTGTCTGGAAGCCCACACCGTTTACATTGCCCGATGGAGAAATGGTTTTGATCAGCAAAATTAGAAATACACAGATAAATTTTCATCCTCTCAATTGGTAGATAACGTTGGAGGTGTGAGCTTGTTGTTGGGAAATGTTACATCCCATGCAGTCTGAGGGGTTTCTATCTGCGGTGAAGGTAGATGCACTCTTGCAGAGAATTGTGGCTTCTTTGTTGGGCAGCAAATGACATAAATGATCGTTGCTAATAAAATTCAGGATAAGTATGTCTGAAAAAGAACGTCTGAGACCTATAGTAAATAATGAGTCAGAAGAATAATTATCTGCTAGAAAAATATAGTTTCTAAATTCGTTCTGCCGGGTGAAAGTGGCAGTGGCAAGTGTCATGTTGCGTGGGATGCGAGACTTTCAGCTGCATTCATTTGGCATGATTCGCGTGACCATGCTTGCTCAGGTCTGGCCCTCTGAACCCGTTCCTCCGCAAGCTGCCAGTCTCAAGGGCCAGCGGTTTCCCGTTACTTTTGACAGCAGCTTTCTGCATCATAACCAACCGTTTGGCCACATACTTTCATCAGGTTATTTCCTCTCTTTTTGATGCCTCCTGTGGTTTCAAGATTAAGCAGCACAGCTGCAATATTCAACTAATAATGAATTTTAAATGGAATAGTTAGTATAATGGGGAAATTCTATACGTGTATAGCGTGGGCAACTGAATATTGGAAGGCAGTATCTTTGAAAATACTTCAGAATCATAGGGGAAAAGCAATGAAACACGAGGCTATAGTGTAAACCTCTGGCATTTCATTACTTAAGTGTAATCGGACATTTCAGCTTCACAGACTAATGTATGTTCACCTTCCCACTTGTTCTTTAAAACTCTGCTTAAGGTGAAATGATGGGAAGACATTTGGTTTTCTCCATCTCCTTTCTCCTTATGTTGCGTCCATGACTGTGCTCATATGCTAAGGAGAGATTTCTCCTAAGATGCCTGCGTATTTCTTAAACTGTTACCTTTGTTCTAGCCCCCTCTGTAATTTAACCTGTTTTCTTTCCTCCTGTATGTGCTGTGTCGTATTGATGAATGTCAATATTGAATTTGTCGCTATATTGTCTTCCTACACAGCTGGGTCACTCTGAGTAACTTTACAACTTGCCCCACAACTGTAAGTAATTTTGTGTCTTTTACAAATGTCTCCTTCTGTACAGCCCCTTTTCTAGATCGTTTTTAAGGGTATTTACAACAAAACCTTTAAAACACCTGACTCTTGGCTTTTCACCATGATTCTGAATGACTATGCATTCTCTCGCTTAATTTCTCTGTTTTCCATTACATTGATTCTTCCTCACAATCCCCTATGTAGTTTGTCTGGAAGCATTTAATGAGAGGACTGCAAAATATCCTTCAAAATTTGTGTCGCCTAGACCCTATACGTACCACTTAACTAACAGGGAGAAGCTTGTTTTATGAGACAAAGCAGTCTGTCTCCTGCTTTTTTTAGTGAAGGAGAACTGCTTACCAAAACTGACCTTTGCTTTCCTCCTCCTGAGGTCTCCTTCCTTCCTTTACAAAAAGATGTCTTTTCTCCCTATATTTTTTTCTTATTTGTGTGTTAAGAACTGTTGTGGTTCCACAACTGGTCTTCCATTCACTGACCCACCCACCTGCTGAAAACCTTGCAGAAGGATGGCATTAATCATTTTTTCTTTTCCTTTAATTTAGGCTGGTTCAAGATGAGTTTGTTAAAAAAAAAAAAAAAGAGCAAAGGATGTTCTCTTTGCAGGCAAAAGGCTTTATTAAGACGGGGGGAAACAACACTGCACCCGAAGGTACTGCCTAGGCCACTCGAATATGCTCTGGATCCTGGAAAATATACACTCACGGGTCTGCATCTCTGTTTAACATCATGCACGACGCAGATGCCAGCAGGTAGCTATATATATATATATATATATCACACTAAAAATGCGTAGCTGGTGGCTATACATTGGATGGCAGCAATGGGTTATCCAGTATATGGACAAAGACTGGCTCCATCTCCCAAGGATGTGAAGAAAGCAATAACTATCCTCACTCCCTGACAGGAAGACAAGTCAATCCACAGGCCAATGAGAGTAGATATTGCTTGTACAGCATTCTGAACATATATAAATATCAGCTATTAATTTTTCTAGTGACTTGCTAGGGCTGGAGCTTCCCTGGCTCTCCTCCCATTAGCTACTCATTTCCCAGCGACTGCCGGAGCAGAGAGAGGTCTAGGAAATCCTTGCCCTGTGTTTCTTCCCAATGTATGGATTTCTTAACAATGTAATGTTTGGGGCAGAGGGTGTGGAATCCCCTTCCTCACCCCAGACCTCTTTCGTGAGCCTGTTTCCTGAAATCAATACGAAGAATCTCCCAAAACATAGCGTTTTGTTCAGAGAAGATATGTTGCTTTTATTCTGTGTGAGGTGCTAGGTGGAAGATCTTCCACAAAACTAGCACAACTACTGAAGACTCCAAAGGCTTACTGGTATAAAATCAGTGCTTGAAATCCCACCCAGCTAATACAATCATCACACCTATCCAATATATACGTTCGTTAAGTTACACAATTCTACTTTAACACATAATGAGTTAGGATAAGGCTGTCCTTCAGGTAATCCTTAAACAATCACGAATCCCCTCCTGTCTGATATTCCTTTTCTTCTGTTATCGCACATTTCAACCCTCAGTTGATTAACTACTGAGTTAAGATTCAGCGTCTGCATCCCTGAGCAGAGGCTAGAATGTTTGTAGATTATATTGTCTGCATCTTGGAGCAGATTTTAGGGTGTTTGTAGATGATACTCAAGTGTCCACATCTCGGGGCAGATATTAGGATGTCTGTAGGTGATATTCAGCGTCAGCATCTTGGGGGAGATATTAGGGTGTTTGTAGATATTGTGTCTGTGTCTAGGGGCAGACTTTTAAGGTGTTTGTAGATGATATTGTCAGTACCTTGGGGCAGATATCAGTACGTTTGTAGATACTGTGTTTATGTCTCGGGGCAGCTATTAGGATGCCTGTAAATCATAGAATCGCCAGGTTGGAAAAGACACATTGGACTGCCAAGTCCAACCATTCCCATCAATCACTAACCCATGTCCCTCAGCGCCTCATCCACCCGTCCCTTAAACCCCTCCAGGGAAGGTGACTCAACCCCCTTCCTGGGCAGCCTCTGACAGGGACCAATGACCCTTTCTGTGAAAATTTTTTTCCTTATGTTCAGCCTGAAGCTCCCCTGGTGGAGCTTGAGGCCATTCCCTCTTGTCCTGCCACTTGGGAGAAGAGGCCGGCACTCTCCTCTCCACAACAAAGCGTCTGCGCATTGGTGCAGGCGTTCGGGTGTTAACAGACAATATCGTCTGCATCTCGGAGCACAAACCGAGGTGTTTGTAGATGATATTAACCGTCCGCATCTCGGGGCAGGTATTCGGGTCTCTGCAGGCTCCCCTGACCCGCTCAGGTACCCGGCCGGGGAGCCCGACGGAGAGCGCCGGGGGCGGGCGCTGAGGGGAGAGGGGGTGCCCCGGAAGTGGGCGTGGTCCGAGGAGTGGGCGTGGCCTCGGCGGCGTGCGCGGCGCCCCGCAGACGGGCGGGGGGGGGGGGGGTGGGGTGGTCGATCCGGAAGTGGGCGGGGAGATCCGGAAGTGGGCGGGGCCCCACGGTAGGCGGGCGGGGCCTCGGGAGCGGGGGCGTCTCTCCCCATAACGAGGCCGCCGCGCGCGCGGGGGCGGTGCTCGCGCAGCTGCGTGCGGCGGGGGCGGGGGCGGGGCCTGTTGCGCAGGCGCAGTGCGGCTCCCCCCCCTTCTCCTTCCAGTACCCCCCCCCGCCGTCCCCCCCCCGCCCCGCGTGTCGGTGCTCGCGGCGGGCGGCGCCGCCCCGGAGCGGCGGGCGGGGCGCAGCGCGGGGCCAGGGCGGCCCCCCCGCAGGTGAGACCGGCGGACACCCCTCCCCCCCCGCCGCAGGTAGTGCCGCCGCGGAACGGGGAGCTCCTTCTCGGGGCCGGGATGACCCGGTGCTCGGGGGGCCTGGGCTGTCGGGGACCGGGCAGTCCCTTCCCGGGATGACGGGCCCTTGGGGTCTCGGTGCCGGGGCTGCCGGGTACCGGGTAACTCCCTCTCGGGATGCTGAGGGCCGTAGGGGGACCCGGGGCGCTGGGGCTGCGAGGTACCGGCAGCCCCGAGCTGGGGACAGGAGGACCCGCGGTCCGGGGCACCGGGGCTGTCGGCTATCGGGTGGCCCCTCCCCGGCATCCCGGAGCTGTGGGGTCCCGGTGCCCACGACGCCGGGGCTGTCGGCACCCGGGTCAGCCCCTTCCCGGGATTCTGGGGCCAATGGAACCCGGTGCCCGGGCTGCTGGAGTTGTCGGGGGCCGGGGTCGAGGCAGGCCCTCCCGGGGTGCTGGGACCGCTGGGACCTGGTGCCTGGAGTGCCGGGGCTCGGGAACTGGGCAGCCCTTCCCGCAGTGCCGGGGCTGTCCGGTACCGGGGTCCTGGGCAGCCTCCCCGGGCGCTGGGGCCGTAAGGCCCCGATGTCCAGGTTGCTGGGGCCATAGGGACCCACTAGCTGGGCAGCCCCTCCCGTTGTCCCAGAGCTGCTGGGTCCCGTTGTGCCAGGACTGTCAGATCCCGGGGTGCCGGGGCTGTCGGATGCTGTTGACCCATTGTCCTGGGGCTGTCGGATCCCGGGGTGCCGGGGCTGTCGGATCCCGGGGTGCCGGGGCTGTGAGGTTCTGGGCAGCCCTTCTGGGAGGCTGGAACTCAGCCCCTCTTGGGGTGCTGGGCCTGTTGGAGCCCCCAAGCAGGGATTGAGGGACACCTGGGGTCCCCACAGCACCTGTCGTTGCTTTTCTATAAACCCACATAAGTTCATAGTACTGGGAGTGCATTGCCTTGCAGGAGGCAGGGCTCTGCATTAGAGGATGGGTAAACAGATGCTGTTTATTTGATCAGGAGGGTCTGGCATGTTTCTTTCCTGGGAGCAGGTGCTTGAAAAGCAATTATATAGATATATTTTAAACTGAGATGTGTGGTGATGGTAGGTAATAGTTTGAAGTAACTTGTTCTTGTGTGTTTAATGGTAGTGACTGATCTGTTGAAATTCTGTGGATACATTTATCTCTTCCAGAGATCCCTGTGTTGACAGCAGGTGGTTTTGCAAATGTCTTGTTTACACCCCTCCTCCCCCTGCCTTCTGTTCCTGTTATAAACAAAGGGGCTTTGCTGTCATGGATAGTTAGAAGAGATGGAGGCTATATCTTATCCAAGTGGGATAGGTGGATAAGCAGGCAATCAAATGTTTTGCAGGCCTATGATTCTTGAGCTTCTCTCAAGACTGGAAGACATCATAGAATGCGCAATGATTATTTTCTTTTTTTTCTTGTTACTGCCGGCCTCTGCTGCTGACTTGATCTTAGTAGTGTTGCGGTGGTATTTTGTTTCAAAGTAAAGCAGGCTTTTAACTTTCTGTCACATCAAACACTGGTTCATGGCCTGTTGTGTTCTTTAGACCTTTATGCATGTTTTGTTAATTGAACTGCAGCTGACCGGGTTTTTTAATCTTTGTTATGTCTCAGCAGGGCACGAAAAATAATACGCAGACCATTGGCACTGCTGATACTTTTGTATTATCTTTACGTCAACGGTTTCATTTTTGACCCTCTTTAAAACAGCATCAAATGCACAACAGCGAGAAGTAGGGAAATACGTATATTCTCTTGACAACACGAAAGCATTTTTTTGATGTGCTGTTGTAAGGTTTAGTGTTTATGATGGTACAGCCAGAGGACTCCCCAGGCACCTCTACCTGGGCTCTAGTGGCTTGGGCTCTTCTTCTGTAAAGTGATCTGACCAACATGAGTCCCACAACAACTACCTGAGCGAATTGGTGCCATCATAGGATAGCATAGTACAGAAACTGATAATTACTTGTGATCTTTACTAGCTTCTGGTTGCTCTGAGAAGTATTTTACGCCTCTGGGACAAATAATTATATTTCGTTGGTGTTTGGTAGTGTTTTGCTTTTTAAGGGTCATCTCTTGCAGAAGCAAAACTATTATCGCATATGGGCTTGTCTGCAGTCTGGCTCAGAAGTTTGCTAGTGCCAGGTCACTGGAGTTGAAAGAGTGCCCTCTGGTGACATCTGTATTGAGAGGCTGCATGGGAAGAGCAATCCTGCTAGGAGAATAAATATGCTGTATGCTGCCCTGGAACGCTCGTGTGGTGTGGCGGAGGTGGGGGACAAGCAATCCCTTGTAGGAAGCTGCATAGCAATCACATCATATCTGTTAGCTCCCTTTGGAAATGTCCTACCTTGTAATTGGTTTTATTGGATTTTGATGAGCAATGTTTGATTGCTCAGTCTAGTGGAGGCGCTCCCCACTCAACCCTCCTCAAGGAGTTGTCCTGTTTACTGTCAGCTTGTTTTTTCCCCTCTGAAGCCTGCCTTTGTGCAGAATTTTTGGAGAGATCTTCCGCTTCTACACTTGCATCTTGCTGGTGACTGTGCAGATTGAAAATCCCAATATTTAGATATTTCATTGACCTTGATGCTGCTCAGCACCAGTGAAAAAAATATGAAGGTAGAGGACTAACTCTTTAGCTTCAGTCCTGGTGTAAGGTTTGATTTTAAAATTGGGTATGTTTGTAATAAATGTGTTTACTACTTCGGGAAGCTAATGAAGTCTTGGTGTGCTAATGTTCTGCTTGATATGTCTTTGCATATTAAGATTTGAATTGATAAGGACACACCTCCACCTTGAACAGTTTCTTCTAATTTTTCTTTGAGATTAGGGATTAATCTTTTCCTCTGTATTTGCTTGGAGCTGAGTCATTTGGGCTCCTCCTTCCATTCAATAAATAAAGCTGAGTTGGAAACTTCCTTTAGGGTTGGGGAGTGTAACCGGTTGTGTTTTGTCAAAGTATAAGGCATCAAAGGCATGGTGTATTTCTGATGTGAGTGAGCCTTTACAGCCCTTGTTAGAAAAGATACTTAAAAATGCGTTTTCAGAATAAAGAGAAAACATTTCTGTTAATAACCTTTACATTTAAATACCTGGAACTGCTGCGGTAGAAATCATCTTTTAATATTTGTGTACGTGTAGCATTTATTGCATGAACAGAAGCTTTATGGGCTTTGTGTTTTGTTGATTCATGAGATGATCACCTTAAAAGACTGCTGAAGCAGGACAGTCTTAATGCTGCAGCTGGGTGTTTTAAGTAGACGTGGTGGTTGTTTAGTCCCCTAGAACACACAGATGTGTGGCTGCAATTCTTTCCTTTACAAAGATCCGTAAAGGCCTCGTTGGACTCCAGGGAAAACGGTGTTGGAATCCTCCTTCTGGGCAAGCTCCTATCAGCCGTTGTTCTGCCAGGCAAGAACAGAGACATCTGAAATCCGAGCTGGAGCAAGGTAGTTGTTGGGCTTCAGAGAGGGCTTGCAACTCCTGCTGCTGCCATGGCAGTCCGGTCACCGGGCTGAGCTTGTGCCATCAGCTTTGTGCCATCAGGAGGAGCTGTGAAAGGCAGGGAGAAAAGTCAATGTGGCCCAAAGTCGCAGAAGAAGAGGGTGTGTTCAGCAGCACGGTGTGTTCTGAAAGCTGGAGCGCCTTGCTTTGACTTTCAGAAAGCAGCGTGGTGTAAAAGATGGTCACTGAACCAACTTGCTGGCTGAGGAAGGGGCAGACTGAGTTTCTGTCTGTATGAGAGCTCGCCTAGGAAAACTGACCTGTTTGCTGAATCTTAAGCGTATTAACAGAATAAACAACTGGGAAATCTAGTGGGCCAGTAGTATGTGTTTTAAAATACAATGTTTCTGACATGCATGAAAAGTTAATGCTTATTCTCCTGGATTCACTGTTTGGTGTGCTGCTCTCTAATAAGCTCACAGCTGGTCTTTCAAAACTCCCCACAGGATTCCAGTTGGGTTGTAGGCTGTCAAATGGTGGAAATGCTGCCATTCTTGAAGCCATGGAGATGCTTTGAGAACACTCCCAGAATCCTTGTCCTGACATTATTGCCAGTGTAACTTTTTCCACGTATGTAACTTCAGTGCAGAGAAGTGGTGGTGTCCATGCTTATTGTGTGTCTCTGTAAGCAAGGATAGGATTCCTGTTTCCTTCCCCTGCCTGTGTTGTCTTACAGCTCCAGCTACAAGGAGAACAGTTTAGGTAGAACTGGAGGGCAATAGAGCTGGGGGGAAGAAGCAGCTGTGTGGCTTGCAGGTCTCAGAAGCTTTGCCCTTGTTTCCCTAGGGCTGCACCAGTCAGGCTGTGTTTTGGCTCTCTGTGACTATCGGATGCATCAACAAGTCGTAGTGTCCTGCCCCAGGAAAGCTCTGGGTGTGCAGCAGAGAAAACACTCTTGTCAGTCCCTCACATGCGTCGTATTTGTGGTTTTAAAACCTGCTTATTTCTTAGTGGTAAAGAGCAGCTTCTTTTGTTAATGATTAAGCATGTCAGTGGCAGTTGATTTGATGCTGAATTTAAGGAATGGTGCACCTGTTGGTGCTTGAGGGTTAAGTGGAAGGCCTTCCCTTTTTTCTCTTGGAGACAGATATTGCCTGAAGTCCACTATGATACGATTCATCTCCATGCAAACTCTTAAGAATAGTTATTTATTCTGTTTCTTTGAGGTGTCGGACTTGTGACCTGCTCTCCATGCCTGTTGCAGAATTTAATTTGTAAGCGTGCATCCAAATACCTTTCTTAGGCAAGGTAAGCTTTAGCTTGCAAGTGCACTGGGAGAGGCATGTGCCTGCCCTGTTTTCTCTGGTCTGTGTGGGGAGACTGTAAGTCTCCCCCGGGTATCACAGGTGTGACCACAACAGTTAATGTAGCTCAGTGCCTCATCAGCATGTAGGTGAGATTTGATCATGGATTAGAACAAGCTGGCTGAAGTTCAATCCAGATAAAATATACATGCTGATGTCGATGTAATTATCAGCCTTCCTAACTGAAGGAGTGCATTTACCATTAGGTAGAAGTGTTAGTGCTCCCTGGTGACTTTAGTTTATGAGTTGATCTTAGAAATAGTGCTGAAGCAGTAAAATCAGTATTTTAAGTCTTTGACTAGGAGATTGAGACTTCCTAACCTGTTAGAGCTGCCTAGAAGTCTCTGCCCCTCTGCCCTTCGCTTTTACATGGTTATAACAGTTCTGAGTGCAAATAAGGAAATCTAATTTAGGGAGAGTCTGGATCAGTTAAGGATGAACAGCATCCTAGGTAAACGCAGAAATGGCGGTGGGATCCTCTGCAGTTTAGTAATTTCTTGGAGCTTGTGGATCTTTTTACTTGAAGTTTATTATATTGTATATCCGTGGGCTGTCTGAGCGAGGGCTGAAGTGCTCAGAGTGGCGGAGGAGAAGATTGAGACTCACTGGTTTTCATAGAATTATAGAATAACCAGGTTGGAAGAGACCCACCGGATCATCGAGTCTAACTGTTCCTATCAAACACTAACGTTTCATGTCGTAACTCCATTTTAAAGTGATCTGGAGGCAGAATGTGATGCAGAAGGTTTTGCTGGCTTTGGAGCTGCCTCTGTAGGAGTCAGCGACACTGATGCTTTGGGATATGTACACGTTACCTCTCTCTCTTTAATGGAGCTATGGTGTTGGCAGCAATCAATTAAGTCTGAAGAGACTTAGGACTCCCTCTCCGTTCTCTGGCCATTGTTGTAGTAGTGTGGCATTAAAAGCTATTTGATTTGTGCCTCCCTCATAATTCATTAAGGGAGAGCTTTGAGATTGTGGAATATGCTCTCATTGAGCAGGCTCAGATTGATTGTGCTGAGGAAGAGGAATATTGATCTTTTTTAAAAGTTTTGGGTGTATTTCTTAGATTATAGCAGTCAGATAAAACTGGCAGAGATCCAAAAAAAAGTTATTTCAATGCAGTTTGTAAATTGGATTGCTTTTATCACATTATTAAGGTGCCCAGGGTTTGGGGTAATTGTCTAAACTATAGTATTATATTTTCATTTAAATTTAGTGGTATAATGTCACAGTGACTGGAGTTGGTCCAGCAAGTGAATAAACAGGACTGGCAGAAAGCAAATTTTCTGCTGTGATACAGCCTTTTCAGGTTAATGCATAGGCAGGCAGAAGCCTCCAATGAAAAACAAAGTCCCAATTTACTGAATTTTTTTCTAAGCTTCATGTACTGAATTTGTATCTAAAGAGCCATGTGAGCACAGGCAGATGTGTGTTTTGTTATGTACGTCTCCAATTTGTGCACTCTGTGAAGCTTGTGTTTCTAGTCTGCTTGTTTGATTGCCAAGTTGTTTGATGTTCTGATTGCTGCTAAGATACGTTACTTGCTTGATAACTGGGGTCCTCCACAGTTGTAACTAATTTAACTTAGTTTGTGATTAAATTAGATTATGACCACACACGCAGAGGGGCAGTCTGTTTATTGACTGCTCACTGGTTTGGCAGAAATACTGGTAGAGTGAACTGCATTCAGGGAACTTAGCTAACAAATTAAGCTTGGGTATTTTGTTTGTTTGTTTGTTTTTCCCCTTGCCTCGTTTTTAGGTTTGATAGTTTCTCCAGACTGTTCATTTTTCAGCCATACAAAATTTTGTGCTGGTGTCATGGCAGAGAAAGGAAAGGGAAAAAAGCAACTGATGATGGTGATGACTGGCAAGTACAAAATCAGAGTCCCCACAAACCAGCTGAGATCAGTTAAGTGGATGAGTTGTCCTGGTTGCAGCTGTTAAGTGGATGAGTTGTCCTGGTTGCAGCTGTTAAGTGGATGAGTTGTCCTGGTTGCAGCTGAGCTTCTTTAGTGCTGATTTCTAGTATTAGAGCATAAGCTCAGTTCTAGCTTGAATCCCAAGTTTGCAAGTCTGGGAACGTGGGAAAAATTTACTTTCAGATTTCACGCAGAAATATTTGAGGTATTATAGGATCCTTGTGACATTTCTAATAATTCCTTTTATGTAGAGCTGGACTTAACAGTCATTACATCGTTTACAGTAGGCTGGCAGAATGAGTTGGGAATGGTGATGGTGTTACTGGGAACTTGGTGATAGAGCCATTTGATCAAAGAAAAAGTAATCCAGAAGCCTGTGAAGTGTTTTGGGGATTCCGAAAGCATTCACAATCAGCTTGCTTGTGTGAAGTCTTGGAAGGCTGGTAGCACCACACTGTTTCTTAGGGATACACTTTAGATTTCAAAATACGTATAAATTGTTTGAAGTGCTAAATCAGTAAAAGAAAATATGCCCCAAAGATTTGAGCTGCTCTCTCCCATTAATGCACTACTGTTTCGTGCTGTCACTAATTAGTAAGTCTAATATGAAATGCGTTGATAAAACATTTGGTTAAGTGGATGACTCACAATCATTGTATTTCCTTCCCTGCTCTGTCACATAATTTAACTTTCTCTGCATGGTTAAAGGGCACCTGAACTGTGCTGCTGTTGCTAGCAAGTCCAGACCACCCTGCCAACAGCCTGGTCTTTGGTTACCAGCCAGTTTTCCCACGTGCTTTATTGGTAAGTATACCTGAGTAGTGGCAGCTATTGTATTTATTTTTAGAATAATAGGATCATAGAATAACCAGGTTGGAAGAGACCCACCGGATCATCGAGTCCAACCATTCCTATCAAATAGTCACGTACTTTTAGACTGAGCAGTTTGTTTGGGTGTTAGTTGTCAGGCTTGTCTGGTAAGTACCTTTAAATAAGTGTGATATTCTTGTTGATTAGACTTTTATGGAAGTATACCGGCAGGCGTTTTGTAAAGGAGTAGTGTACAAGTACAGCAAAACCGATTGAGTTCAGTCCTTCCATGCTGTTGCGATGGTCTTCAAGGTATCTTTTGGAGCTCAGAGTGAGAAATTACTGAAGGCTTGGCAAGGTTTCTTAGCTACACAGAAACCCTGTGCTTCTGAGAACCATGGATGCAGTGGACCGTGAGCAGCCTGAAACTCGAGCTGTTTGTTAGAGCAGATAAAACCTGGGCCTTGCAGCTCTGCCTTAAGGTAGGAGGAGGATAAACATTACCTAGGCATAAGGCTTTATTATTATTTACTAATATGCTGTGCACGCACGGTGTGAGGCATGCAGTTCCTAATGAAACTGCTTTCTGTTTTAACAGCAAATGCACTTCTGCAGCAGAAATACTTTTGCTGCTTCCTTATTGAGAAGTGCTTGGCTAGCTACTCCATGCTAGTTGATTGCCCTATTGATCATACCTAATTTCTTCTAATCCTCCCTTTTTGTTTGTTTGTTTTTTTTTTCCCCCCCTCCCAGTCTGGGCCTATTTTGGATTTTTTTTTCGTTTATTTTGACAACTCCTTGATACTAGACTTTTGTGTTCTTGTTGCTGTGCCTTGCTAAAAATGCTTTTCTCCTTACTAGTGGACAATAACTTTCTTTCTGATCCAGTCTATTGCATGGCATTTCTAGTCACAGTAATGGTTAATTTTTTAATGGTACTGTAAACAAGTACATATTGCATTACATTGGACAAGGTCTTCATTATAAATGTACCCAGGGAGATAGTACCAAATCTAATCGCAGTATGAAACTGTGATCCTTTGGTTATTTTTTTTTATACCCTTGTTTAGATCTAGCTATGCTGGCAGAAAGTTATTTTATTGGTGGACGTTGCTCGGCTCTGCTGGCAATATCTGTTCGAGTGTTCAAAGTGCCCACCCTGAGTACTTCTAAAGGGAATTGGAGAGGAAAGTGATGTTAACTGAATTGTAATCAGGAGATCAAATAAACAGGCAAGCTTGATACTGTTTTCGCTTAAGGTTGGTGCCAGAAGAACCATGTTTTATAAAGTCGAAGGCATATTAAAGTGATATTAAAGAAGTTGAAAACTGCTTTTGATGTACAGTATTTCTTTACCTTTGAAGAACAGCAGCTATTCATAAACAGATAGTATGCTTTAGGACCTGCTGGCAGATAGCTCCGTCGATGCCTTCGTGTAATGACTTGCCCTGGCTCTTAATTAACTTGCTGACTTTTTTTTTAATGTGGATAAGGGTCGGTGTGATGACAGAACTCAAACTGTGTTTCATGCTGTGACTTGTCATTAGTACTTCTGAAGAGTCAATCTCGACTCTTTTCTGAAGCTGTCTTAGTGGTGGAAAGGCTTCTTCACTGGGACCTGATTCATGTTTCAAACAAGGTAATTTCACTTCTCGTAAGACTTTGTTAATACAACTCTGTTTAAGCTAGTGTTTGAGGCATTTGAGTTGTTAGAGAGATGGCTAAAAATTCTATTAGAGACCAGCAACCAGAACTGCTTTAGCTTCTTCTCTTTTTGGTAAGGAATACTGTATGACTGGGAGAGGGAAAAGAAGTATCTGTGTATTTGTTGTTACGTGATCCTGGATGATTTTGTGTACACAATGGAAACTTTTAAAGTGCCTAAAATAACATTATCCAGGGCATCTGGAGAAAATTAGTAAAATCTTGGGTGTCTTTTTGTCCTGTGAAATTGTGTGGCTTCCCTGTACGATTTGATTAGTTGATGGGAAAAAATGGCAACACCTATGGGTGTGGAAGCAGAGTTGGACACTTGGAACATGTGCTCGTTCTCAGCCCTGAGTGAACGGGTATGGATTCTTAAATTTAGAATTAGAGTAACAGTGCCATGTGTGCTAGTGATTAGAGGCTGACACAGTTTTGTGGAGGAATAATTCTTGACCTGAATTTTATGACTTAGTTATAAGACAATGAAAACTTTAATGGAACGAGTATTGCTGAGGCCAAAAAGCCTTTTGTAAAGGGTAGCTTAGGAAAATATGAAATCTGTTTTGCAAATCTATATAGTAATATAGTTTGGAAGCATGTCGGATTTGTGTTTTGCTACGTTAGATGCAGAGCTGTAGTTAGCCTGTGCTAAGTGATACTGCTAAAAAAGGCAGCTTGTTTGATGAACAGCGCAAGTAGCTAACATTAAAGATGTCTTGCTAAGCTATTGGGCCCACAAAACTTTAAATCCCTCATGCATTTGTAAACAAAGGTATATTTTAGAGAAGTTTAAGAAATTATTTCTGCTGTACCTATTTTTTTTTTTAAAAAAGAAAAGCTAGCTCTTATTTCATGACATTGTAAAACTGAATTTTTTTCTTGCTTTTTCTTCCTCTCTATGAAGCAGTTGTCTTAAGAGGAGAACAGAATCAGGCAGTAATGATGCTTAAGGACATGGACACAAGTGAGATCTCTCCAGGGAAGAGGAAAAAAGACAGACTTCTCTTCCTGTCCTGGGATTTGTTGGAATTCCTCTCTTGCTTTTAGGTGTCAGGTTCCTGTGTGGAGTGATACCAAGCGTCTTGTATATCCTCTTGATTTTACTTGTTGGAGTGAGGAAGGAGGAGATGAGGACAAGCAACAGGCTTCAGCAACTTAAGTTTTTGTTGCTGGTCTGTTTCTGTGGTGTCATCTTTCCCTATTACATTCCAGGTCATTAATGGAATTGGATATCTTTTTTTCCCCAGGGCAATAGGGCGTTTTGATGATTTTATCATTAGACTTGCTGATCAGCATTTCTTTGTGGCTTCGGTTGTATTTATGATTCTCCTAATGTTGGTAGAAATGCTTTGCTTACAGGAAGAAAATTGCAGTCTTTTGGAATTCATAATTGGCATGGTCTCTAGTGCAGAGGGAGCTGACTTTTTTAATGTAACACTCCTCAAAATCAGAAAACACATCTGGGAAGAGAAAAAGGGATCTTACTGAGGCTGGAGATGGCACGGTCTTTTCTGGGGCTGGGGTGAGCATGTGGTTGGGTCCTGGAGTGGGCTGATACTGAGTTTGCTTCCTTCCTCAGCGGGGGAGCTGGCTTATACAGCATTCTCTGTGTAGAGCAGCCCTGCTGCCTGCTCTCCAATAGCTGTGTCAGATTTACAGTGTCTTATCAGCCACGTGCATCTCAGCTGGAAGACTCTATTGTTTGTGAAAAAAAACTAGATTCTTAGATTGGAAAGATCCTCTAAATGACTGTACAAATATTGGATTTAAGTTGATAACTGTGTTTGCTGGTTCTGCTGTGCTTGTTTTTCATTGTCTTGGAGGTGGTGGAAGATAAATTTGTGTACCTCATTAAAATATCTTAGCTTTTAAGTGATAAAGCTGTTTCAAAAGTATACCACTTGCCAAAAACTGTGTTGTGGCTGGTGACTTTAATAGTGTTTCAACAGGAAGGTTGAAACTCTATTTGGGATGTGACTGGCTCTCCTTTTTGTTTAAGTAATGTTCAGGACCAAAATGCACCTCCTCAGCTTTGCAAGCTGAATATGAAATTATCTAAAGAATAAGAGCAGTTTTAAAGTGCAGCCAGGGTATTGGCTTTTTCATCCGTTCTTTTAGCAGGTAAGAGGCAACTCACTTCCTGGTAGTATAGAATGGGGACTTGAATTGTAAATTTGTGTTGTTTGCTTTTAAAAGTATTATTCATTAACATCAATGATCTGGGCTTTGAGACAACATTGAAAGATCTGAATTTATTTAGTGTATATATATTAACTGCAGGAAAAATTTATTCGTGTATTCATTTCTTTCACCAACTTATTTGTAGTTCGAGTTTTCCAGATCCTCATGGGCAGTATCAGTTGACTCTTTCGTGGTGGTGACACTGTGAAGTCTTGCAGAATCACCAGCTATCAAAACATAGTGACACACTTTGTCCGAGTCACAGCATGGTTAGGGGGACCTGCCTGTGGATAGGGTTTGTGCATCCCTTCTCTCTGCTTTTGCCCCTCCGTAATACCCAGCTGTTTTGCCATTACTTGCTTGCAGGGTTCCGTTTCACTGCATGTGAGGTCACAACTTTTCTTTCCTGTTCCTGGCTTATGGCTTTCTGTCACCAGTAAGCTTCTTTCTTATTTTGATGTGTGCAGGCTTTTTCATGTCTGAACCTGTGTATGTATGTTTGGCAGTCTTGCTTTTCTCCTATGCTTTTTTCAGGAAGGGCCAAATGGGCTGTGACCTAGCTCTGGTGCTTGTTAATGTTGGAGAGGACCTGCACAAATAACATCATCTGGACTGTCTGCGTATCCATCGCAGTGCTGCTTTTTCTAGCTAGAAGAACATTTTATCCACTTTTGGAATCTAAAGATTATACATAAAATTCACATTGTCAGTAGAGCAAGAAATGAGGCAGATTGTGTGATTTGATTCTAGCTGATCAGTATATTCAGATATATCACAGAATAACCAGGTTGGAAGAGACCCACTGGATTGTCGAGTCCAACCATTCCCACCAATCCCTAAATCATGCTCCTAAGCACCTCGTCTACCCTAACCTTAAACACCTCCAGGGACGGTGACTCAACCACCTCCCTGGGCAGACCGTTCCAATGCCTAACCACCCTCTCCGTGAAGAACTTTTTCCTAATCTCAAGCCTAAATCTCCCCTGGTGGAGCTTGAGGCCATTCCCTCTCGTCCTGTCCCCTGTATATATCATTCTTTATGAGCCTGCGCACTGTTTTAACTAGATGGTCAATAACTTTTGTTTTTTCCCTAAGCTAGAGAAGCAGAATATTTTAGAGAGGATACCTGGGGGTTATCTGGTCCACACCATTGCTCAGGGCATGGCAAAGACAGTTTGTTAGTAAAACCTTTTGAAAATACTGCAATGTGAAGTATATCTTGTATTTCATCAACCTCCTGGAATTGCATATTTACACAATATCTGAACCTGGAATCCATTTCACTCTTTGCTGCAACATTGCAGTTGTAAGGTAACTCATCTTAAACTCACAATAATTGAGCCTTAAAAGTGCTTAAGTGGTGCAGAATTTGAAAGCACAGAATTCTGCACTAGAGTTCCCCTACTAGCAGCCCAAGGGCAGTGCCCTGCCTCTGCAGGGCCACAAAACATCCTACTGGCACTGGGATCCCTGTGCAGCTCTCCCAGTTCAGTTTGTTTCCCAGTGCAGATTTTTCTTCACTGGGGCTTTTTGTTGCTTCAAGCAAGGCTTTGCCCTCTTTAGTGTGCTCTGTCCAGCTATATTTCTTATGTTGACAGGTTTCCTTGTAAATCCAGGACAAGGACAGTTTAATGTCAATAATGATGGAGTGGTATCAGTTGTACAAATTGTACCTTTGGCCGCTGATTCCAAATGTCTAAAAACTGTGACCTTTTTTCATGTTCTTTCTCCTATTCCAGGTGAATCTTGTGTGACAGCAAGAATGTTCATCTTGGTCAATGGTGTATTTGGATGGCTGAATTATTTTAGCTAAAAATCCTAAAGCAGCAGCAGCAGCAGGGGGCATGACAGGGGCTCAAACAAGTGTTGTATTTTCATTTAGATGAGGTGTAGAATTAGCTTTCATCTGTTTGTCCTGAATGGCTAGTCTCTGCTGCTTAAGGGTAAGCCAGTGCTATTTGTTAGTCTGGTCCAGAACATCCCTTTGCTTGTAGAAGAGGACGGGAAAATGACTTTAGTGAAAGATTTAGTGCAGAACTCCTGGAAAGTTTCCTGCCAGAAATCCCTAGGGAACAAAAGAAACTTACCTGGTAGGTGTTTTAGGATCTGAGAATCTTTGCTTTTCATAGAATCATAGAATCACTAGGTTGGAAGAGACCCACTGGATCGTCGAGTCCAACCATTCCCACCAATCCCTAAATCATGCCCCTAAGTACCTCATCCACCCTCACCTTAAACACCTCCAGGGACGGTGACTCAACCACCTCCCTTGGCAGACCGTTCCAATGCCTAACCACCCTCTCCGTGAAGAATTTTTTCCTAATCTCAAGCCTAAATCTCCCCTGGCGGAGCTTGAGGCCATTCCCTCTCGTCCTGTCCCCTGTCACTTGGGAGAAGAGTCCAGCTCCCTCCTCTCCACAACCTCCCTTCAGGTAGTTGTAGAGAGTAATAAGGTCTCCCCTCAGCCTCCTCTTCTCCAGGATAAACACCCCCAGCTCTCTCTTTGAGACTTGACCAAGATTTGCGCTACTCCTTTGTTTTCACATTGCGCTGGTTTTGGTGACCATACAAAGGAAAGGAAAGTATTTTTTAAACAGTCTGCCAAGACCAGAGATCACAGCTGGTAGTGCTAACAGCATGAGCAGTTCATAATGCTCATAGTGAATTTTTTTTTTTTTTGAAGGTGCCAGTCTGAGCTTTTTTTAAAGGTACACTTAATGTCACTGAATGGTCACATAATAATGTTTTCTGTGTTCCTAATTGCAATACCCTGCCATGCCGTAGTGTGGACTTCCTTGCATTGCAGCATTCTAGATTTACTTTTTATCTATTAAAAGATTAACAAAGATGAATGTAATTTTCTTTTCAGTTAAATGAACCATTAAACAGCATGATTTGCTTAAGAAGAAATAGCATTATCTGCTGTAAAACAGTAGCTTTACATTCAAAACACCATTCTCCTTCAAATCTCTACCAAAACTATATCATGTACAGGCTGTCTTTCTCTCATTGCTCTTGGACCTAAGTTTTCAGCTTGCATATATCTGCACTCAAGTGAGTTTTTAATGCATGCATCGATTTGGCACAAATGGACACAGCTGCATTTCATAAGCTGAAGGATGTGTTTGAGTAAGAAGTATCCAGTCATCCACTGAATATCTCTAATATCCAAGTAGAATTTGGATAGGATTTCACTTATGGACTTAGTGCTGAGTTCATAGGGCTGGAATAATCTTAAAAATCCTGCTCGACAGACTGTATCGAAGACACACTGGAATTTTGGGGGATGGGTAAAAGAGCTGAACTTGACTCCTAAATACTGAAAAGACGAGCAAATGCTCTTACTGTCAGCAATTGCCATGCTCTTAGAAGCATATAAGCATTGCAGGATCCCCCATGCTCCCTGTAAGGTCTGGTAGAAAATGCTTGTCCCTGCTCTGAACATGTTTAGTTGCTCTCACTTGGCTCACGTGCCTGCAGCCTTTCTGTGCCTGTCAAACCACGCAGGCAGTTAGCGTTGTGTGTACATGTGCATCGTGTGCTTTCACTCTAATGCCAGCAAACCGTTTCCAGGGTTGTGTTCTCCTTCCCTGGTCATATTGCCACTAAATCCAGCGCAGAGCAAAGGGATGTATTAACTTTTCTAGCAGTTGTTGTTTGTTGCGTTCCTCATTTGAAGCATGGATCACAACCCACACACCGTGCCTCTGCCTCTTTAGGAAGTCATTGCAGAAATAACTTTATTTCCTTGGTCCCTGGTTTAAAGTTCTCGTGTGCCATGAAGAACATTATAACTTTTCTCCTACAGTTTGTCTTTTTCCCTGCTTTGTAACAAGAATTTGAGGCTTGCCTTTACTGCCATTAGAGGTATAGAAATGTTTTAGCGTAGTAGATTCTTGCACTTTGCCAGCTAAGATCTGCCAATTAGTGTTTGTGCCTTGGTGTCTCTTTGTCTTCTGGAAACCATTGTATTCTACATCAGTTATGCAAATTCTATAAAC